>CM069536.1:75232658-77632658 GCA_035773235.1 Eospalax fontanierii
CAGCCACCTGCATCTGCCTCCCATGTGCTGGGATTAAAAGTTAAAGGCATAAGCCACCAATCCTGACTTGATAACTGAATTTTTGAACAAAAGAATTAACTAGTTGATGTTTTTATCTGTTTTCTAGTTGATGACATTGATATTTTATATTTAATTATGTTGTTTTTTCCACAAAGAAACACACATTCTTTGCAAAACTCATATGAAATATCAGTCAACAGGAAGAGAATAACAAGTTATGACCATCACTAGGCTTCTGACTCGTGACTTTCTCACGCACACCTGTGCTGTGTGCAGAGTCTGTTGTTCTCATTCAGTCTAAAACATCCTTCCAGGTGGGTGCAGTGAGTGGTGCATGCCTTAATCTCAGCCCTCAGGAGGAAGTGATATCTCTGTGAATTCGAGGCCAGCCTGGTCTATACAGTGAGTTTCAGGTCAGCCAGGAATACATACTGAGACACTGTCTCAAAAACAAAAAAAATCATTTCCTTTGCAAGAAGCCAAAACACACCATCCTTTACACCAATTCCTTTTGTACCCTTCACTGAAGGCAGCAACATGCTACGTGGTTGGAGACTGTGTCTTCACAGTTAGATGTGAGGTCTTTCTCCCTGAGTGAGACGCATGAACCGACTCTCAGGACATTCATCAAAGCTGGATACCACACTCTCTGAGTCTCCATTTGCTCTGCTGTGAGATAGGGTCATGCATGCCCAGCTCCTGAGGCTTCTGAGGCTTACACATAATGCTCCATGAAAGGTTCTAGCCAGTTCCTTGGACAGAGCTGAAAATCAGTAGCTTCCCCTGTTATGGATGCCCATGGCTACGCCGGAAGGAGCTGCTGATACAATAGACATTTATCAGCTGTGATGCAGAGAGAGAATTAGGACGGGAAGAACAGAATATCTTCTCACTCCTTGACTCTGGGTCCTGCACAGCTATGGGACCCCAGTCTCTCTGCCACCAGAGGGTGAGAGCAGTGAGCAGAGAGACTGGCGACCATTCCAGGCACATGAGTGACTGTAGGAAGGCTTCAGGCTTACCTGATATAGTAAGTTTTATGTCTAGTTTGTCTTTTCCCCAGTATAATCCTACTGAAAATGATATCTAAGTTTCTAGGCTAGCCCACTATCCCACCAATTCTATTCTCATTCAGAAAGTCCCTGGAACACCAGGGAAGCCAAATGCTTTCATTTTAATTGAATAAATGCAAAGTCATTTGAATTAGAAAGAAAAAGACTTCCTTCCAGGTGACTACAGCACTATAAAATACATTCCTCAGCAGAAATGTGGCCAGGTGAGCAAGAAGCCTAGATGTGAGGCTGTGTGTGACAAGATTCTCAATGAGGAAGGAGCAGGCCAGATGGACCTGGGAAAGGATGATTCACCCATGAAAGACCTCAGCTTGAGTGACAACCAAACTAAGAGGTCTACACTGAGATCTATTGTGGGTGAATAAAGGCACGGGCTCACGTGCATCCAGGTCTGGGCATTTTGTTCCACATGCATGTTCCCTGAAGATGGTCTGCATCTCAGAAAGCCATCTACTATGCAGATTTTCAGTCACCTCCCTGTACAAGGACATGTAGAATTGCATTGGGGGCTGCATCATTTTTACCATTGGCAAAATGCACATATGTGGATTCTGAAAAATGCAGAGCTGCTGCTGAGCCTTGGGCGGGGGACATGTGTGCTGGTGGCTATCATGGAGCACTGGGCGGGGGATGTCATGGTTGGTGGTAGCCCAGTGACTCAGGCAAGATGTGTCTACACAGCAGAACAATCTTACAGGAGTTATTCCGGACCAGACATAAGGAAGCCCAGGAGCTGTGGCCTTGGCTCACGGTATGAGCTTAGGTGCCACTCAGTTATTTTGACAACTTTGCAAGCCAGGATTTTGCTAAAATTTATTTTTATTTGTTTGTGTATATGTGCTTTGTGAGTATGTACCACATGAGTGCGGGTGCCCACAGAGGTCAGATAGTGTCAGATTCGTGGAGCCAGAATTACAGGGAGCAGCGGGAACAGGACTGAGGTCCTTTAGAAGAGCAAGAACTGTTCTTAACCTCTGAGTCCCAAGCCCCTCCAGCCCCAAGCAAGGCAGGAATTTGAGCATCACTTGTACGTACAGGAGCCTCGGCTCAGGGTGACACAGTCTACTCAAGGTTAGGGCCTCATAAGGAGACCCCGGGTCACACTCTGCAGCCAGCCTCACTCTTCTCCTGAGAGTGCCCATTGGAAGTCCAGCCTAGGACCAATTCTGGAATGACAGAAACAGCAAGGTGACTTGCGAAGTCCTGTCAGCAGGTCAGTGAAGACTCAAACCCAATTCTCTGTCACTGAGTCCTGTGTCCCACAGCCCTGTGCTCGTCTGTTCTCCATGGTCACCCCTCTTCAGTCCCACTCTCAGACAGACCTTTGAGTCTTCTGCAAGGAAGGGAGTACTTTGAACTCTGGGATTGTCTCCCTCTTCAACGTTCCAAACAACGGAACGGCCCAGCTCCATCAGTTTCACCCGAGCCTTGGTGTCTTAGGTTTGGGTGAGAGAGAAGAGCTCTCATTCCCATGTCTACCAGTGGTTATGACTAACTGTAAACCCCACGTATGAATGGAAAATGTGTCACATGAAGATCCTTTGGGTTGTCATGTGGAAATCTGAAGGCAAAAATCAAGCAACAGCTTAATTTAATTATAAGTAGAGAAAGTTAAAAGAAGTGATCCGCTCTGAAGTTTGCTTATTCCAAGCATTCAAACCCAAGCAAAGAGCACAGACACATGCTGATTCTGTGGCTTTAGGAAATCGTGAGACCATGGTATCCAGTGCCATCCAACTTATGCCTGTAATGTGTGAGAATTGTGCTCTCAGCCTTTGGTCTGAGATGTGGTTGAATGTGCCCACTCAGCTCCCGGAGCCACCCAGCTGTCAGGAAAGCATGTGCATCGTAATAAACCCAGTATTTAGCCAAATGCAGCAAAATCCCATAATAACATTTTTCAGAGTGTGGGAAGCAAAGACACTTAGGCAGGAAATATCATGTGTGTAACCACTCAACCAGGTCTGAAGAAGATAAATGTTGCATGCAGGAATAGAGTCTAAGCAAAGTGATTAAATGAGGCCACCTACACGAGGGAGGCCTTTGGTGGACCCAGAAGAAATGAATTTCTTACCTGGGAGGGGCGGGTGCCATGACACCAGCGCTCTGTCCTCCTGAAGTGGCCCTACCATTCTCTTGACTCCAGGGAGATAGGGGACAGTCTTAGTGAATGCTCCGAGGGAGGAAGGTACCCAGGGACTTGAGACCTGTTATCCGGCCTGACTGTTCATGAACTTTGTCACACTGGACTGAGTAGTTGATATCTCAGGGCCTCTTGTGTTCTTTGTAAAGGGATTCTGGAACATTCTTTAACTTCCACATCTGGAACCACTGGCCTACTTGCTGAGAATACCTCAGTGGGCACAATAAGATGTGTTGATGGCAAATTCACTCCACCTCCTGCCAGGGGTGATGAGCCTCTCTATATTAGCTACAGCCTATGTGGGACTAACCAAGCATCAGGATGAAACTCCAGATGGACTTTCAATGCTGAGCACACTGGGGGAAGGTTTCCCAAAGGGAAAAAGTTCAGGCAGTAAGGCATACAGCCAAAGCCGAGGCTCATAATGCCTGGACCTGGGGTGCAGGGATCTTACTGGTCCTCCCAATGTCTCTCAGGTGCCCCCAGTGATGCGACTTGGGGGTGAGTAGACACTGGCACACAATACACCCTGTCCAGTGGACAATCTGGAACTGACTCCGTGTGCTCTTCCGGCCCCAGCTTCTTGCTGGCGGGCATCTGGCCGGTTTCCTCTGCATTCTCGTCCTGCCCCTGGTGACCATCCATCCCTGAGGAAACATGGCTTCTGCCTCTCTGGAATCATAGCAAGCAGCTGATATTTAATGCAAAAGCCAGCAATGGCTGAGTTAGTAACTCCTCCCTGCTTGCTGCCTGGACAGCCACGTTTCTTCTTGAGAATAGACCTCTGACTCTCTCTTTTCCTCAGTGTCAGTGAACTTCAAAACGTAGTTCAAGGTTTTAATCCCATGGGAAACTTCTGTTACACCTCCTACTTTAAAAGATACCTCCTCTTGTGGAAATATTAATTTTTGACTTTTAAAAACTTAACTGCAATAATAGTTTGTATTAAAGTCCATTGTGCTCACTTATGAGTAATGTTTATTTTTTGACAGATCTTTTCTGGCCTCAGTTTCCTAATCTACCATGTGGACCAATTGTAACGTGGGCACATGAAAGCGGGTACTGTGTTCCAGTTCTGGCCGCACACCAGCAGGCCTGGTGGACATTGCATGGCACTTTATCATGACTCAACTTGGGGAAAATTTACGGGCAGAAACATTTTGCAATATCTAGAGACTTCTTTCATCGTTAAACCTTTAGGGAAGGTTTGTTCTGATATCTACTGTGTAGAGGCCAGGGAGCTTGCTAAGCATTCTCCAGTGAGCAGAAGAGCTTCCTATGACTAGAAAATTCTCCAGACCCCAAGGGGTGGGGAGATGGTTCCGTTAGTAATGTGTTTGCCTTGCAAGCATGAAGAGCTGAGCTCCAAACCCAGAACCCAGGGAAGAGTGGGATGTGGTGGCAGGCTCTTGCAACCCCATTGCTGGGGACACGGAGACAAGTGCACCCTGGGGCCTGTTGGTCAGCCAGCCTAGACTACTGGTAAGTTTCAGAACAGTGAGAGATCCCGTCTCACTAAACAAGACTAGTGGCTCTTGAGAAAAGACAACCAAGGTTGATCTCTGGCCTAGACACACAGGCATGCACACACATGCACACAGAAATTATCTAGACCCAAGTGCCTATATTTCCCAGGAGGAGAAACTAGGTAATTACTTTTTATGAAAGTTCAAAAACTATTTTACCAAACAAGTGGTACAAAGGTGGCTTTTTCTCATTTTAACTCTGTATGCTCCACATTCTGTATTACAGGATACATATTGAACATAATTATGTATTTTCAATATCATAAGTATGTTTAACTAGAGTGCATATATAATAATATGTACTTCCTATTTATAAATATGTATGTTATGCAAAATGAGTTTACATTCAACACAAGGCGGTAAGGAAGCCCTCCTCCTCCTCCTCCTCCTCCTGGTCCTCCTCCTCCTCCCTGTCTTCCCTTCTCTTCTCCTCCTTCTGCTCTCCTCCAATCCTGTCTCCTTTCTCCTCTCACCTCCCTTGTCTTCGTCCCCCTTCTTCTCTAACCCCTCCTCCCCTTCCTCCTCCTCTTCTGGTTTTACTTCTCTTCATTTTGAGATAGGGTCTCAATAGACAGCACTGACTTCCTTAAACTTACTATGTGGTACAAGGTGGTCTCTGGCCTTCGACCTCCAGTTCCTACGTGCAGGGTTACAGACACTCCTGGCAGCAGACTGGCTCTCCTCTGAGAGGGGTGTGGAACTGATGCTGGCTACTGGCATTTATCAAAAGACTATTCCATCACCATCTGAGTTCCAAGGGAAACTGGGCAGTCTCACCTCTTGCCTCTCTTGCTTTTGACTGGAGTGCAAAAATTCAAATCAATTACTCATAAACATTTACAATATGATTAATTTAAATTTTTCTTAAACAAAGAGAGTAAATTAAAAGAATCAGCCTGCTTCTTCCCACACTGTAGTGACAAGATTAAAAATTAAATTTGTACATATTTCATTTCTACATAATAAAGCCTTTTGCAAAAAGAAAAAAATTACCACAGTTCATCTAATTAAATCAAAGAAAATCGCCTGCAGCGATGTTACAGTATTACAATTAAGCCACTGCCAAAATCAGCCCTTGGAATACTTCTGCAATGCTCCAGGTTGAAAAACCCCAATCGGCTTTTGGTGGGTGTGAACTGTGGGGGTGACTTCAAGAAAGCAGGAGCATTTTCCCATGTCAGTCCATCAGAGTGGGAACAAAAGATTTGAAGCTCTTCGGCAGTTATTGATACACTGATTAAAAAAAGAAGAAGAAAGAAAAAGATCTAATTTTATAAGAAGCAACTCCCTCCCCTCAAAGAAGCTCAATCAGTAAAGAGTTCAAGGAGCTTGGGGGAAGTGAATTTGTCCTTCTTTTCATCTTCAAATATTAAAATCATTGACATATGTGTACCTTGAATGAGCTCCTTGAAGTGGGGTTTCCTGAGGTCTGTGCAGATGGCGTCAGTCAGAGCACTCTAACACACTGTAAACATAGATGCCACACCTGCCCGGTGTACCCTCCAAGCTCTCAAGAATGACGGTGTCCAAGTTCAACTAGCAGGGCCTCCCAGCCCCACTGAGACTCAATCCAGGATCGGGTAAGGGCTTGCTTGAATGTCTGTGGGGACAGTGGCCCTCTCATGTGTCCTCCATCTTCTGGAACATGATGTGGTCTTCTAAGTTCCTAATTTGGTTCCTGACGACATTCGGAAAGGATGCAGTCTTGTTCCTGGAAGCTGGGCCCCAGAGCAGGGAGAGGCTTACAGAGCACTGGCCAGCCTCCTGCTTTGGTGACTCACCCACGCCTCTTTTAGGTCAAAACGATGCTGCTTGACAGGTGCTCAGCAAATGTGCCTCTGGTAGACATGTCTTTCACAACAGCCTGCCAAGCAGTGTGGTGGGCCCAATTAGTCAGGTGGGTCTTCTGGATTCTTCTGCCAGGTGGAGGGTCAGAGCGTGACTTGAGCACCGTGGGCTAAGTCTGTTGATAGTTCTGCCACAGCAAGAGCCTGTCATCGGGGCGTCACAGCTTGCTGCATGAGCTCCCCCAACACTCTCGTCTGATCCTAGTGACATCCTTGGGGGAAGTGCAAGAAGTCCAAAGCCATTTATGTGAAATCCTGAAATCCAGAAGGCTCTGAAAACCAGATGTTCATTCATAAATTTGGCAGACACTTGTGTGGCAGCAAAGCCTGAAATGAGCAGGGATGTTATTTATAATCTCCCTTCATCCATAGAGTGAAGAGAAGCGTTTGGGGGCAAGAAATATTGATGAGCTTCGTTTTGGGGTGATCAAAGTAGTGCACAGTACAGAGAACAAGCACATTTTGTCCCTATCACTATTGATTGTGGGGTGACACAGCACCCCCAGAGCTTAGCAACAACTGGCAAAGCTGAGCCTGACTAGATGAGTCCTCTGCCTCAGGGTCTCTTAAGAGTCTGGGTTAAGGGGCTGGAGCGATGGTTCAGCAGTTAAGAGCATTGATTACTCTTGCAGAGGACCTGGGTTCAATTTCCAGCACCCACATAGCAGCTAACAACCATCTATAACTTCAGTGCCAGGGGATCCGATGCCCTCTTCTGACCTCCTTGGGCATTGTATGACATGGGTGCGCTTCTCATGCAGACAAACACTCATACACATAAACTAAGAAGAATAAATACAATTTTTTTTTAAAAAGGGTCTATGTTAAGCACAAGGTTTGAGCCCATGAGGTTTTTATAGGTTACCGTATAGGTATAAGTAGAAACCTGGAGAAATGCTCTTCTGAGGTGGTTCCTACCACTGTTGGCAGGAATCAGCTCCCATGGCTATTGCCCCAAGGGTCTCTGGCTTACTACTTGGGCAGAGACTGACTTCAGTTTCTTCTAAGTGGTTCTCTCTATCACAGCAAACATGGATGAAGGACCAGAAAGAGAAAGAGAGAGAAAAAAAACAAGCTTGATGAAAACAACAATATTCTTAGCCTGGTCATGTGATGCTCTGTGAGCTTTCTCATATTCCTTATTAGATATGAGAGACTGGATACTGGGAGTTGGTAAATCTCATTCATACTTGAGGTGAGAGGTTGGGAGGGTTTCACAATGTCATGAACACCAGGAGAAGGCTTTGGTTCTCCTGTTGGAAGTTGCCAGTCACAGTGGGATTCTAGACCTGGACACTGCCTTACTGACAGACCTGCATTACCACACTACACAAAGGGGAAATCAGTTTCACGGCATTAACATGTCCGTGTTCTAAGTCTCGAAGCTGAGGAGAGGAACGTAGGCACTTGGATTTAAGTCCTCGTGTGTTTTTCTTCTCTGTTCCTGCTGTGACTGGCCTCCAGCTCCAGCCTCAGCATGGTTAAAGACAGCCTAGGCTTGCTTTGGAATCCTCATAAACATTTTTTTTACACACACCAGCTGTGTGAATCTGGACCAGTCACTCAGAGTCTCGGATGCTCAGTCTCCTTGTAACATTCAACAGCTCTGCCAAGAAGAGTGTGTGGCCTTCCCTGCCTGGCACCGCCCAATCTGCCGACGCCTGCTGCCTGAATGAAGCTGCGTCTGGGGCCTTGATCTAGCATCTAGGTCCAAAGGCAGGAAGGAGACAGATGGCCACCAGGGACTCCCAGACAATCTTCCCTAAACTGAGTTCAGACTCACTGAAGAGAGTGGGACCAGCCTCAGATAGTACAAGGCTGTGGTTAAGTACCTGTTGAAAGCATCCCATGGGGACAGAAGACTCTTAGGAACTGAGGGGTTGAATGTCACAGAAGGTATTGGAGGACACACAGAAGTAGGAAGGGCAAATAGAAAAGCTAAATAAATTAGACACACCATCGTTACAATAGTACAGTTACATAAAGACGTAGATTGCTTCTGATGCTAGACATCAGAACGATCCCCCAAAGATCCTGAACACCCACTACCCAGGGCTGGGCAGGTGGCTGGAGTGTGGGCAGCAGGGGCAGAATACTGGAGAAGAGTACGTTTCTTCCTCACTGTGTTGAAGATCCTTTAGGAATGTGCTCATGTGATGGAAGAGTTTTAAGAGTTTTAAGAAGTCTGATAAAACAAGTCTCCGTTCTTGTGACTGGAATACGGTGGGGGATATTTATCTGATGGTGATCTGAGGCCTGGTCTGGATTCACTACTGTGGGGCCAGGATGCCACACCTGGCTTACCACTGTTAGTGGGAGTAAAAGGCTTCATGTTTTGGATGGTGGCCCCCGTCACCACCTGGCCTCAATTTCCACAGTCATGTACTTAGAGGAAGAGGTGAGGATCTCTTAGGATGTTTTGAATTCTGCAAAAGCTGAATTGCCAAGGATTCATTTTCAGGAAAGACTCCAATGCTGGAGTTTTTCCGACTGCCAATTAAGTGTCATGACTCAGATGCACACGAGCTCATCTTGCTGACCCAGACAATGGGGCATGGAAGCCCTGTCCACGGGTGGATTGCCAAGATCCTCACGGTCCTGACTCTCTTCCTTCTCCTGCATGTGAACCTTTGATGCCCCGGTCATTTCTTCAGAACTGGGTGTGTTCTTCTGGGAATCTTGCTTTTCTTCCTCTCTCCAACTCTTCCCTGCTCACCAACAAACCCTGAGCTCTGTACTCAACACCTGCCACTCACACCTTCTGTATTCGTTCCTCTTATTGCAAAAGAGTCTTCCGTTTCTCTTCCTGTGACTGTGAGCTGTTTACATAAGTTGAAAACTTGAACTATTCCTGACTTATGTCCCCCACACCAAAGCTACTTAAGAAAATGTGTTGCCCTATGTGGAAAAAAATAACCCAAGTCAATTCTTTGCATCAACTTGAATACTGTCAGCTGCTGTGACCTGGCTGTCATCTCAGCTCCTCCTCTAGCCCCCACAGTGCATGCTAGTGCCAAGGTAATAACCAAGAGTGAATCAGATAAGGTATCTGTGTTAGCTATTTGTCTACCTATTGTGAGAAAATGCCTGACAAGAAGTGGCTTAAGGGAGGAAGTTTGTTTTGGCTCATAGTTCAAGAGAATGTAGTCCACCATACAGGGAAGGCACGGCAGCAGGAACCCGAGGCAGCTGGCACCTGCAAACAGTCAGGAAGCAGAGAGAGCTGAACACTGGTGCTCAGCTGGCCTTCTCCTTTTTATTCAGTTAAAGACCCTACCCTGTGGATGGTGCTATTTATATTTAGGGTGAGCCTTCCTACCATAATTAACTCAGCCTAGAAAGTCTACCGCAGACATCCTATAGTGTTGACTCCCAGATGGTTCTAGATTCTGTCAAGTTGACAGTCAATATTAAATCGTCACTTAAGTGACCTACTTCATGGTGTAGAATTGATGGGTGCTCCCAGTGGTTGAAGCTCTGGATGCACCATCCAGTCCACACTGTCCACATCAAAGTGCTGCTTTTCAGGTTATCCCCAGTTTCCAACTGTGCACAGTGGAAAGAAAAAGGTAGGATCATCTCTGTCACATGTGCAACCTGATCAATGAAATACTGGCCTTTGCTCCAAGGCAGACACTACAGAAAAACCATGCTTAGAATTTAGAGAAGTCTAAAGCTGTTCTATGGAACATACCTTCCTCCTCCTTCTCCTCACAGATCTACACTGAGGTCGGAAAGCGCTGGAACCTTCTCCTACCTTCAGTTCATTCCCACCAACCCATTCCTGAGTAAATTCCTAGACTAGCTTAAAGAAATCCATCCTCTGACACATGAAGATCAAAATGACGAAAACTGAACTCTGCCAGAGGGCGGGGCTGGGGGATGACACACTGCTTCCAGGAGAACAAGTAATTCAACAAGTGAAGATTTCTCAGCCCAAATCATGGAGATCAAAAGGAAATGGACAGTACTTGGGAGAGAGAATAGCTCTCAATGAGGATTCCCACCAGTGAAAATACCCTTCAGGAAGGAAAAGTAATCCTTTTCATATGAAAGGGAAAAAAATACCCAAAACCTAACCCTAAGAATTATTCACACTTATCTCTGAAAAGAAATGCTAAAGAATAGGTTTCAAATCAAAGAAAGATGATCTTTCTAGAACACTTGGAGCATCCATATGGAAAAGAGCAATAAAAAGAGACATTTCTAGGAAATACAGTGTCATTCCTTCATGCACATGCGATAATTCATTGCAGAAATGAGAGCTCTGCTCAGGGAGCTTTCTCCATGGTTTTATAATAGATGTGAGGAAACAAGAGAAAAGAGGTAGGAAAATTCATGTGTGAAAGAGCCTGTGTGGTGAGGAGGGCACTCCCTCACACTTGAAATGGAATGGCCCTAGTTCAGAGTGCAGCACAGGATGGTCAGTATGAAGTTTGCAATCCAGTGGGAAATCACTGAAAACCTGTAGAGTGAATTCAGTTCAAAATCTCAGTAAATGAATTTAAATTATAAATTATTCTTAATAAATAATGTAAGGGAAGACAAAGGAACCCAAACAGCTAACAAATAGTAAATTATTTGCTCTTTCTGACAAGAAACGATAAATAGTTATATTAAATATAAATGATTTAAATAAGATAGTTAAAAGACAAAGACTGTCAGGCTGTGGGTACAACTATTGCCTAGCATGTGCAAGGCCCTGAGTTTGATCTCACATATAGCAAAACTCCCAAAAGGCAATTATTGTCAAGCAGGATAATAAAGTCGAAACCCTGAGAACCATATGCTGTTCCAACAATGCACTTATGTAATAATGCAGCATATTGCACAAATATAAATATGTAGATTGATTGGAAGAAGAATAGAAAATATACCATAACAACCTCTACTTAAAACAGAGATCAGGCAACTTTATTAATATCAGACAAAATAGACTTTAAAGTAAGAAAATGCCAAGTACAAAGAGAAAAACAAACATATCAATAAATGTGTCAGTTTGTCAGAACATAGTAAGTTCTCAATATACATAAATCTAACAACTTAATGTTGCAATATATGTACAAGTACATTAACTACTTAACATGAAAATATTCTTTGAAAACCCAGGACTGTGTCCCATGAACATACATCAATAAAAATTATTTTAAACACTGAAAATGGAAAAAAATCAAGTCAGAAAAATCATAAGTATTCTTTCATATATGTGTAGCAAGGGAAAGAAAACAGAAAACAAATTTCTCATATCAGAAATAAAAAAGATTCTTCACCTCAGTGGAATCCTCACATGATGGGCTCTGGGTATTTATCTGTGAGAGAGCACTTGCCTATCAGGCCTCAATCCCTATCTTCAGTACTTAGTAAGAGAGAAAGAGAGGGAGAGAGAGAAAGAGAGAGAGAGAGAGAGAGCCATACACATATTCAAGCAACTAAAACTTAAAAATATTCATAAATATTAATATACTCTTATTAAAATTATTTAAAAAGCAACAAAGAAGAAAACATACATCAGTTTAATTTATGTATGCAGCAAGCAGATGTTTTACAAAACAGCCTTTTTATTTATGATAAAACGCAAGGCAAGCTTCTCAGTGAGCTGGAAGTAGAATGTAGCTTCCTTAACTGAAAAATAAGTAAGAATAACATAAAAACTGTCGATTAAAACAGAGGACATAAAGTTGGAAGGACACTAAAACTGGGATGGGTTTAGGGAAGGGGGCTGAATATGATCACGGTACAGCATGTGAAGAAGGGGACTGGACATGATCACAGGGGTTCACTTATACATGTGAAGGCAATATATTCATACACATAAAGTAAAAAATAAATATATATACACATATATATGTATATATATATATATATATATATTTTAAATCAGAATGCTACATTTCCATCTGAGATGGGACTATATAGTCTTGTGCACGTGACTCAGGACACATACACAACCCTAAATGGCATGTTTGCAGCCACAATCCCTACATGGGGACTTAGAGAACACTGTGGAAGATGGGGCAGACAGACTGTAAGAGTGGGAGGAACTTACAGCACTGGCTGCTCCTTAGTGTCTGCTGGACATGACAACATGCTGCAGCCAAGAAAGCTAAACTCTACGGTTGAATAACCAGGCCCTATGCAAGGAGGACACCAGGCGACATGCCACTGTGCATGGGGAGATTTTACAGAGTGAAGTTCCCACCCTTAGATGAAGAGCTTCAGGCAACCAATGGCTGCTGAGAGAGGCGGAATTCAAATGAGAACAAGCTCCTGAGAGAAGATCTAATCCCTCCCTAGTGATCAGCCCTAAACAAGAGCAAGAGGAAATGGACTTGGGGGAGATTGTGTGTGTGTGTGTGTGTGTGTGTGTGCGTGCATGCGTGTGTGTGTGTGTAATAATCAAAGACAAGCTCGCCAAGAAAGGTGGGAAGGCTACAGACACAGTATTCAAGAATGAAATGCTGGGAAGTTTAAACCCACTGTGTCCTCCCTGTGCTGCGCATAAACTGTTGGGTATGTGGCCATTCACTGGAGTGTGGTTGACTTGTCAGGGGTCAGAGAAGAGGGTCTCATCTGGGAGGAATTGGGAGAGGAGGGAGAATGCTATCCAAATGCAATGCATGGCTTTCACAAAGAATTAATGAAATACATTCACATTTTTAAAAATAAAATTAATTATAAAAATAATGTTTCTGTTTAAAGTAGCAACAATCTATCACATTCTTCTCCCTGGACAATACATAAATAACACCAACCTAAATTCACCCAGTGGCATATTATATACCAGGAAACATGGACTGCTAGCAAGTCATTGTGGGTATATCTGGAAATGGATAGAGGACCCACAGAAACAGGTGTTTTTATTCAATCTGAAATAATAATTTTAAAAATACTTCATTTAGAAATCCACATACATTTAATATAACATTGTAAAAGGGAGGATGAAGAGTCAGGAGTTCACAGGGAGAGGTGTTCACAGGGCATGCTGAGGTAACCATTCCAACATCAGCCATCGACAGCGATTTGCTTCTGGAATGTTTGTTCTATTATTATTCTTATTAATGGCTACATATTAAATATACCGCTCTGTTTGAGCCAGGAGCCAAGCATTTACTATTTAAAAAGTAAAAATGCGTGTGAAAGAAGAGAAGAAATGAAGTGGAATGTGCTCAGTGACAGGGATGGCGTGGTGCCATCAGGGAGAAGAGGGGCTGGGAGTGGGACGAAGGCGTATGGCCTGAGACTGGGTTACGAGAAAGAAGGGACGTGTGCACACCAGTGCAGCAGCAGCAGAGGGCGGAGAGAAAGCTCTGCTCAAGGCCACACCACGCCTGTGGTAAAGCACCCTGCTCCACGCTCAACCAGGGTGATGCCCAGTAGTCCAGATATGTGAGAGTGTGTGTGAGTGTGAGTCTGTGTGTGAAGACTAGAGTGTGTGAGTGTGTGAGAGTGAACGTGTGAGTGAGTGTGTGTATGAGTGTGACAGTGAGTGAGCACGTGTGTGTGAGTATGTGTGCATGTATTTGCATGTGTGTATGAGTGAGAATGAAAGCGTGTGTATGTGTGTGTGAGTGTGTGAGTGTGAGTGAGTCTTTATGTGAGGGTAAAGTGGGTGTGTGAGTGAATGTGTGTGAGTCTGTGTGAGGGTTAGTGTGTGAGTGTGTGTGTGAGTCCATGTGTGAAGGTTAGAGTATGTGAGACTGAGTGTGTGTGAGTGTGTATGCGTGTGTATTTGCATGTGTGAGACTGAGTGTGTGTGTATTTGAGGGGGGGTGAAAGTGAAAGTGTGAGTGTGCGTGTGTGAGTGTGAGTGAGTGTGACTGTGTGACCCCTCTCCGGCTGCTCAGCTAAGGTCTAGGCTGTCAACCTCAGAGGCTTGCTTGCTGCAGAGCTGCCCGGGGCTGGACCGGCTGGGGCTGCAGGAGCCAGAGCTCTTGGGGCATGTCCCATCCTGCCACCTCCTGTGTTCTGTCCAGCTAGGCCTCTAAGAGGCTCCAGAGCTGTGTGTCCACAGCCTCCCTTCACACTTGACTGTAAAAAGCCTGCCTCAGTCCCTTCACGAGGGCACAAGCCAGTCCCCCTTCAAGAGGGCGGAATATCACCTTTGCTTTTTGATGGGGAAATATCGAACAAAGCAGGGCTGGGCGTGCTGCGGCCACTGCTCCTGTGTTTTTACTGTCCAATGGGAGTCAGACGAGATGCAGAAAGAGTCCAGTGAAAGAAAGAAGTGACTCGAGGGTCGGCTGATGTGTTTGGAGCTGCTTGGGAGTTAGAGGAACCAGGAGTCAGAGTGGCACCATCTTCAAAGGAGCTGATTAGTTCCGATGCGAGAACTCAAGGAGGGAGAAGCTGGCAGCACAAAGGTTGGAAGGATGCTCCACCCACGCAGTCAGCAGGTGTAGGAGGACCTTCCAGGCTGTAGGATTTACGAGAAAGAATAAATCAAGGTGGACTGTACCTGGGTGGGCTGGGGAGCCCAGGGCATAAGGCTGGTACCCAGGGAGCCTGTACTAACCAGCAGGTACCAATGGCCACAAAGACCCGGAGTGACATCTTCATCCCTAGACAGGATCTCACAAAGGAGAGTCCCTCAAACACCAGCTCATCTGTTCTCAAAACGACCTCCCCAAGCCGCCAGACGGCATGGCAGGCGAAGTGTGATGTCCTGTCAGAAGGGGAGCTGAATAATTGAGAGTGATGTTGTCCATCAATATTTAATGAAGTGAAAAAATGTTCATGAGACAATGCTAAGTTTGAAACAAGGCAGGCTGTGAAACAGTGTGAGCACAGAGAAAGGAAGCATAAAGGTGTGCCCTGAAATAGAAAGAGGATTTCTCTGCAGGTGGGGGATTAGCTGCATTTCCTATGTTTACATGTTTGTGGATCCAAACTTCTGCAACAAAAATAATGAATGCCCTGATAGGCCAAGGGTGGCCATGGCTATATTTTTAATAGCTGCCATGTGCTATACATGACGGAGAATGTGCTTTAATGACATTGATTTAATCAATTTTGTTTCCTCTGAGGAGGTAGCGGAAGCTGTTTTTTCTTACCCATTAGAACAGACAGCAGTTCTCAAAACATGGCACTTTCTTGATTCAAGAGGGCAAAACGAAACCAGGCGTAGTGATTCACACTTTTAAACCCAACACATAGGCAGAGGCAGGTGAATTTGTGATACTGAGGCCAGCCTGGTATACATGGCTTGTTACAGGCTAGCTGGTGCTACATGGAGACCCTGTCTCCCAAACAAAACAAAATAAATGACAGCAAACACTGGTGTCCTAAGACAGCTCAGAGGTCATTTCTTTTTGTCAATGGGTTTGTGTTTGCAGCCACAGCGCAGAAGCCTTGCCCAGCGAGCCACTGGCACCTGGTGGTAACCAAGATGGCAGCTCAAAGCTGCCCCAAACATGTATGGCATTCACTGCTACGTACTGCAGCAAATGTGAAATTTTATAACACAAAAGCATGTCACAAATGTTCTTGATAAAGCAGTAAAGATATCAAGGGATTAGTCTGTGTTCTTAAGGACACACATGTCACCAAGGAGGACTTCCAGATTGAGAGCTTCTGAGTGTCCATTTCCCAGGGAAGGCATAACATGTAGGTTCTTGAGTTGCTTTGAAGTAGATGCTATCCTATGTCCTCCAGTCTCTTTTTTAAATTTTCATTTTAGTTTTTATGTCTGTATTTGGCCCATGGAGAAGAGAAGAAAATGTGGAATCCCCTGAAACTGGAGTGCGGACTATTGTTAGCCACCACGTGGGTCTTAGGAACCAAACCTGAGTCCTCTGGAAGGGGCCAGCACTCTTAACCACTGAGCCATCTCTCCAGCCCTTTGCCCATCACTCTTACTTGACAGGACAACTGACAAACTATAATTATGAGACCTGGGGGTGTGGAAGTCATTTCTCTGTGACCATGAACAGTGAGTCTCCCACTGCACAAGGCAGCCACAGACAGATTTTTGTCTTTTAAGGCAAAATTAAAAAAAAAAAAAAAACCTAGAATTTTGGAGAACTTGTATCCTTAATGATGAACTTGATCAATTTCCAATAATTAGAGATGAGATGGTTGGTGATTTGTTTTTAATTATATGATGTATGTATAATTAAATATGGCAACATTTAAAGGTGCGTGTAGCTCAATTAACTATTTTTCAACTAACCAACAAACGCTTGATGTTATAGAACTGTGTAGGTGATGTGTGGGTGAAATATCTACTCAAAGTGTTGTTTGAGTATCAACGAAGTCCCTTAAGGGAAAACTGGTCAAGGGAAAAAAACTTCAGCCTGGGCTGTGTCACTGCTCAGGAAGGAAAGACCACCCTAGGAAGGCGGGCTCACCTTAAGCTTTGCACACGGGATAGGTGGATAAGCAGACTTCAGTGAGATATTGTACCTTTCCTTTCCAGGATTCTGCCTGCAGTGCAGGCCCTACAAGCCACCATGAGGTTGCTGTGAGGCCCCTTGGGTCTCCACAGCTTTCCGAGACAGGCACAGCCTTTCCTTTCTCTTCTGTTTCTTTCTTTGGGATGCTGGCCAGAATCTGCATTTTTTCTGATGCATTGGGCTTCCCCACTCTTCCTCTAAGTCCTCCCTCCCGCCGTGGGTCTCCCTGTGTACATGTGGCTGACCTTCATGCAGGTCATTCAAACTACATGGCTGACCTTCATTTCCTCCATTTTACTCCTCCTCGGCACAGCCTCTGAGGTTTCTAGCTGCCCTGGCCTGGAGTTTTCTTTTAAACTGTAATAAATTGTCCTCTACCTTCTGTTTGAGTCTGTTCTTAGATTCTTTTATTAATGAGATCAAGGACCCCAAGAAGAGACTCCAATTTTGCCAGTATCATACGGTAACTATGAAGGCATGTGTACCCCCACACATGAATGTACACATGCATACAGACATACACACAAGAACACAAATATATACACAAAACAAAGTGTATGTGAAAATTACAGAATGAAATCCATTACTTTACATACCATTTTTAAAAAGTTTTAGTGTTAGTGAAAAGACAGCCGACAGGAAACGGTCTTAGACATGGATGAGCTCACACCCAGCAGAGCATCTCCCTTAGGTCCTGAGATGGGCCGGAAGCTCTCCCCCACTTCCTGTCCCAGGCTGTGATCAGCCCCAGTCCTGGCATCCAGGTGGAGATGCTGTAAGGTACAGACGAGATTTTCCTAGTAGAAAGAGGAAAACTTTCCTCCCTCTGAAATTTTGCTTTTCTGGCAAAGCAGAAAATGGCTAAGTGGTAGAAGCTCCTTAAGAAGTCTCCAGTTTGAGGCTCCGTTGAACGTCAGGCATGAGAAACGGTTGGTTTACATTCACCTTTGCCTTAACTATAAGACTTCAGCTGTGCTCTTCCTCCAGTATCTGGGGCTTCTCCAACCACAGGACACTTGTCTTCTGTTCCTTAGTACACCTCTATATCTGGAAGCAAAGATCTCTGAGAAGAAGAGACTCATTTTCCATCCAGTGTAATGAAGCTGGGGAAGACTACTAATGTCTAAGAATCTTCATGAGCCTTTTAAAGTCATAGTGTTGACTGTGTGTGTATGTGTGTGCACATGTGTGTGTATACCTATGAGTGACGGTGCCTGTGGAGCCCAGAAGAGGGTGTCATATTCCCTGGAGCTGGAGTTCCAGGAGCTTGTGAGTTTCTGTGTGGGTGCTGTAAACTGAACTAGAGTCCTCTGGAAGAACAGCAAGTACTCTTAAGCACTGACTGAGTTGTGCTCAGTCAGCCCCTAAATTTCTTTGATCTTAAGTCTGTTTGTAGAACATTAGTTTCCATTTGTTTTTATTTTTACTGTTTGTAGTGTAGGGAATCAAACCCAGAGCTTTACTCAGGGCAGACACCTACTCTCCCACTCTCTAGACCTCTTTTTCTTTATTTATTATGTGTATCGAAGAATAGTGTCAGAGATACAACAATCAGACCTAACAATTAAAAGTCACACAACAAATATTATATTATGCTTTCTAAAGATGTGTATCTTTCTTTCTGTTTCACTTTGTCTCACTCTGTGTGTGTATACGTGTGTATGTGCTTGTGTGCATGTATACGGGGTTCACATAGATGTGTACATGGATATGTGAAGGCCGTAGATCGATGTCCGATGTCCTTCTCTTCTACTCTCCATCCTAGTTTCAGAGACAAGGTTTCTCACTCAACCTGGGACTTGCCAATTCAGCTTGACTGGCTGGCCGGGGACCCCCAGCGACCTCTTGTCTTAGTCCTAGCACTGGGATTACACGCATGTGCTTCTGTACCTGTCTTTTTTGGGAGGCATATTTTTGAGGCATGGTTTCCCTGTAGCTCCAGGGCTTGGAACTCATTCTGTAGGCCTCTAACTCCCAAGTGCTAGGGTTAGAGGCATGTAGAACTGTGCCTGGCTTGGATCTGTCTTTCATGTGGGTTCTGGAAACCATCTCACATCCTCAAACTTGGACAGTAACCATTTCTCCAACTGAGCCCTCTCTGTAGACCCATCCCATTCACTTTTAGATCCTTTTTTCTTCTCTGTGTCACTGGAATATATAACACTGTCAGCCTTCACATTTCAAGGAAATTAATTATGGGACTGTCATTAGGAGTTTTTGATTTGCAAAAACTTGAGACTCCCTCACTTCTCTGAAGTCAGAGAAAGTTAAGTGTGAGGACCTGCATGCCAAAGGAAAACTGGGTTCTTGGGCACTCTGCTCTCTACAGGTCTGGAAATAAACTGGAAAGAAGAGGACTCATACTGTATCCAAGCCTCATGATCCAGACTTCCCAACAGAACACTTGTGTACACCCAGGTGGAACGGACCCAGTGTTGTCTCTTGAACTGCAAGTTTTCCTTGTGCATGTTGCCTCCATCTCCATTGCTCCTGTTCCACTCTGAACCTGAACAGATCTGCTGAGTGTGTGACTCCGGTGACCAGTAGTCACCATGTCATACAGACTATTCAATTTCCCCTGTCTATGATTTAGGTCCAAGTCATGAGTGTCTAATAGGAATACAGTGAAGTATTATCTCAAAAAGGATCTCCTTGGATCAGAGGCAGAGCCTTGTGTGCTATGGCTAGGGTCAGGGTCTGAGAAGCTGAACATGGTTTGGAAAGTTACCTTCAGGCTCAAAGCAGTCAGAAATGAAACAAACCAGAACTGAGCTGGAGGCACAGGCCACAGAATCTGTTAAAGATCAAAGTCCTTGAAACAAGAACCAGCATGTATGGCCCAGGGCCTTAAGTGGTTGCTTAATTGAAGGGTCAGAATCTCAGCCAGGACCCAGTGATGAGGAACAGCCTGGGAACAGGGTGAGAAGTTAACCAAGGCAGTGACTCTGAATGATTCCAGGACTCTTCATCTCCCATCTATCAGTTAATTAAAGCCGGTAGCCAGCAGCTTTCACCAGGAAACAGGGTGATGCACCCTCCAGAGCAGCGAGAAAATTGCTGACGGGGAAAGCATACAGATTGTGGGAATGCAGGCCATGGAGGCAGACAGATGGAAGCACGGGCTTCCTGCAGGATAAAGCCAAATGATTTTTGTTTGCTGAACTGGCAGAGTATCCAGAAGACGCTATAAAGGCCAGGCGCCCTGGCTGCTTGGAGGACGAGGAGGATGAGGCTGGACCCTCCTCTTCCTTCTGCGACGCTGTGTCCTTGCAGATCCCCAGGGCTATGGGGGCTGAGGAAGCTGGCCGGGACTCAGGAAGGCTACACCTCGGATGGTAAGGCTGAGTGGGATGGCACTAGAGCCAGATAAGCCAGGGTCATGCTGCTTCCCGGCTCGACAGCTTTGCATGACCAGAGCACGTGGACAGGGGGAGCTGCCTCCTTGCCCTCCTTCCGTCTCTGCTAACTGATGCCACACTTCAGACCCTGCTTCTCGATTCTGTTGTCCAGGTCAATTCTATGCAAGTTTAACTGTTCATGATATGTCCAGCTGCCCCACCACCCTGTGTCCTCCGGCACTATGTGCTGACTCACACAGGCCGGCCCAAACAGGAGCATCTCCCTGGGTATTTCCAGAGCTATCCAGGAAGTGTATCTGTGAAGCTGGCTTACTGCTTCCAACTCCATGAGTCACTTTTGTGACTCAGGACTTAGACAAGATCTCTCAATCCTCCAGTTATCCTGGAAAGATCAAACCCAGCAACGACCACCCCAGCATTCGAGAGAGTAGCCTTTCAGGAGCCAGACTTGCATCTCTCAAGGCATAAATATCCAAAGACCAACCTAAGAAAGAACCTCACAGGAGGCTGTGCTAGTGAACAGAAGAAGAATAAGCACTGTCCAGGTACACCATGTGCACCTCTAGGGTTTGGAAACAAAACACACACCACAGGAAGTAACATGCTCAAGGTCACAGAGCTGGTCAGCATGTCCCAGAACCCTAAACAAAACACCAAGCGTCTGAGCTCCTTGCTGCCCTGCTTTACAAAGCCTCTTTCCTCTCCTCGGTAGGTAAATAATTTTTGTTGTCAAGTAAAAGGCGTGAAAGTGAAGGCATTTTGATAGTTTCTGTTGTTATTCAATACTGTGATTTTAGCACATAAGCACTTCATTCGGGGGGAATGGAAAATCCCGTGCCACCCATCACTCACGCTCCCCTGGGTGGCACTCATACCCCTCATCAACTGCACAAGGTGGTCTATTGAGTCAGACTTGGAATAAAACCCTTGTCACCTGCTCCCTCAGTCATCAAGGAGGAGCCTTGCTCTGAGAGAAGGTTGCATTAGGCAAAAGCGGTTGTGTGTTTGAAATTAAATCACTCAAAGGATGATTAAAAACAGGATGCATGAGCTTCCGTTGGGGTCCCGGCTTGAATGGGACGCCATACAAAATCAAGTTGCATTGTATTGTGTGAAACAGCTTTATATTAACGTTCAGAATAGCAAGGTCCCACTGAGAGCCCTTCAGGCTTCTGAATGGTGCTTGGAGTTTGTCAAAATTTTTCAGGAAGGGATCTGCACCGCCCAGACTGCATGAACAATGGTTTACACAAATAAGATTGGTGCATAAAATGACATCGTTTCCACTGCTCCTCGACCTCTGAGCTGCAGCTTGATGGGAGCCTGGGGAACCGTGGTCTACCCGCCGCCTGCACTGTTTGGGCACTCAAGTTTAAGTCTGCACTGGAAAGCAAGAAGCATTCCAATAGCTGGATGTGGAAGGCAGCTGCCTTCATTTCAGACCACAGCCTTAGAATACCACAGGCCACGGGGTCTGAGGACAGTGGAAATGAATTTTCACGCAGTTTTGGAAGCTGGGAAGCTCAAAGTGTCTAGTGGGGCTCTTACCTGATTCACAGACAGCAGAGCTCAGGCTGTGTCCATGCATCACAGAGTGTAAAGAGTCTCTCTGGGTAACTGATCTCACCCAATGGGGGCCAGGATTTCCTTCTGTTTTATTTCATATGTGTGCTGTGGTGTGTGTGTGTGTTGCACATGCTTTGCTCATATACCCACCTCCATTATCCTTTACTATCACCTCCCGGCCACTGAACCCCTTCTTTATCCCAACAAGCCTGGAAGCCAGAATTTCAACATATGAATCCTAAGGGGTCACACAGATGTCTAATCTCTAACAGCAGGGAACCACTTCCGCTGGCGATAATAAGTTCTTTAGAAAAATAGACTCGAAAGTACCAACTTAAGAGGTTATTCCAGATCAAGCAAAGAAGACACGGGAAAGAACAGAGCATGGATAGAAAAACAAACATTCTCTGCTGAGTAACCGGACAGTGGACAGCAGAGGACGAGAATGAGAGGGCACACCTTCTCCTGGTAGTTTGCTGGGATTTCCATGACAGAGCACCACAGACCAGGTGACTTTAAGGAACAGACATGTAATTTGTGTCCCAGTTCAGGAGGGCAAGGCATCAGCAGATTTGTTTTCCTGACCCTTTCCCATTGTCTTGAAGATTGCTGTTCCTTCGCTATCTGTACAGGGTCTTTTCTCTGCATACACCTGTTCCCCAGTGTCAGATTTCCCTGTGGGAGTGAGAAGAACATGCAGCAGAGTACGGGGCAGCTCGCTCTTCCTTCCCCTCTTTAAGTTAATGGTGTGAATTTAGTAGGACTTCAGAAGCTCTGTCCTCAAATTAAACCACAGTCTGAAGCAGTGGAGTATGAGGGCTTCGAGCTAGGTGAGGGGGATACAGTCTCTCCTAATTTGCCCTGGGTTTTAGATTTTACCTGAAAGATACAGGAACACTTTTTATTTTGAGTAACAAAATCAATCCAGTTCTTTCCAAACCAATTCAAAAACATAAAATATAAAAAATGCTGGACACGGTGGCAAAATCTTTTGATCCTAGCACTTGGGAGCCAGAGGCAGAGGCAAGTGGACCTCTGAGCGATCAAGATAGTTGGGTGTACATAGAAAATTCCAGGCTAGCTGGGGCTATAGGGAGATCCCATCTGAGAAAAATCCCAAGTATATACAAAAGAATATATAATATATCATAATATAATATAATGTATATAATATATAGCATATACCATAATATATAATATTTAATAGAATAGAATATGTAACGTGTCATATATATATATATATATATATATATATATATATATATATATATGAAAACCATCCCATTGTTAACTAGATGGAGTTTATAGAGGACAGTTTGATTCCGACTAAAATCTTTGAGCAGAATAGAAAAGGAACCAGCTGAGGCTTCTGTGGGCCAAGCAGTAACAGGTGTGTGTGATCTGTAACTGAGACAGAAGCACAGACCCAACATGGTCCTCTCTGCTCCAGGAGTGCTCCCTGAGGGGTTCTCTTTTTGTTTTCTGATTTTCAGGTTTGACTCGAGGCTAGGTGAGATTGCCAAAAGTGCACAGGCATGGAAGGGAAAAGGCCTAGGAGATTCCAGTCCAGTGCTTTCCCCCAAAGCACAGGGGAATAAGTCCAAGTCGAAGAGCCGGTGGGAAATACTTGGCTTTCGTCTTCCCTCTGCTCTCCCAGCTGAGCACTGAGGCAGACTGCCGTGCGGAGGCTGGGCGAGGAAAGCTGCTCAGAAAGGGGGTGCAAGTTGCCTGAGTGTGAAGAGAATCCCTGAGACCCCACATCACCACACACACACACACACACACACACACTCATCACCATACATAGCACATACCACATACAGACATACTCACTCATATACTCTCACACACACACACTCTCACACACACACACTCTCACACACACCACATACACACATACATGCACCACCAGACACACATAAACCAACTTCACACTCACACACTCACTCACATTGACACACGCCCCACCACACACACATTCACACTACCACTTGGACCTAAAAGTAGCCCCTGGGTTGTGGAATTAATGGCAGTCTAGGAGGCTGAGATCCAGAGAGAAGAACCCTGGTCATAAGCAGAGGATGGCACCTGATTTCTGAGAGTTAGCCTTGAGAAAATTCCAGACAGGGTGAAGAGGAGGGTCTCCCATCTTCTGTGAATGAACATGAACCATTCTAAAATTCCCTGCTAGGCTGTAGAGCCAATCCTGAGAGCAGAGGCCCAAGGACCTGCCCTGGGACATGCACCACCCTAGACCCGGAGTAGCCTGGGGTGACGCAGGTGCAGGAAGATCCATAGACTTCAACACCTCAGCTGACACTGTGACGGCCAAACATGGGCTGAGACAGAGCTTGTAGCCCAACTGGATCAACTGCTTGGCAATGAAAAATCAACATTTTCCAGATTTGAATAGAATTCCAATTTTGACAGAATACCATCTCCATAGTGTCAAAAGGCAGCTTGAACACAGAGACACATACACACAGGAACATGCAGACATACACATACATGCACATACATGCACACATATGCACATATATAGAGATACTCATATACACATCCATACACACGCATGCATCCACACATACACACCCATAAATTCCTTTTTATACATTCACACATACATATACACAGATACATACACATATACAAACATACACACAAATACATATATATACATATACATACATGCACACACACACTCACATGCACACACACAAACATCAGAAAAAGCTTACTGATACTAAGCTCTAAGAAAACCATCAGATGTCAAACCCAAGATGAATGTGATTTTGGAATCACCGAGGCTCTTAGAGTTAACTCTTAAAACCTTCATCGACCAAGTTAAGGTGAACACTCCCAAAATAAATGTAAAGATCAATGTTCTCAGCATAGAAGACAACCCGTCTTTTAAACGGACTCTTTAGGATTAATACATCATTACTGAAAATGAAAGAATTTCTGACTGGATCTAGGAGCAGAAAGGAGATGAAACATATACCTGAATACAGATGATGAGAAATAGTACTGCCTAACCAGACAGAGCAGAGATACAAGCATTCTGGCGAGACGGGCTCAAAGTCTAACCTCATGCATTTAGAATGCAGGAGAAGCGAAGGGAAGAGACCAAGACCACTGGAGAGAACTATCTGAAGAAACAATTGATCCATCCTCCCAAAATTTGGGAGTCCTCTTTATGGATTCAGGAAGACGACTGAAATGCCAACAGGGTAAACTGAAGAAAAGAAAGGCTCAGGAATGCGATACTCAAACTACTGAAATTTGAAGATAAGTTTTTAATTTTTCAGGATATCCAGAGGAAAACAATAATTATAAACAAAGGAAAAATAATTCAAACAAATATGGATTTTTTTTCATCAGGATCTATAGTAGATTGATGATAGTATTTAAAAAGTCTAAATTATTGAAAGAAAATAATTTTCTACCTAAATTTCTAAGCCTATTTTTGTTGTGGTTTGTCTGTTTGTTTTGAGACAGAATCTCACGTTGCCGGCAATGATCTCGAACTCCTGCCTCCACGTCCTAAGTGCGGTGAGTGCAGGTGTGTTCCATCACATCCTGCCTAAAATACTTTATCTGACAAAAACACTCATTAGCAAGGAAGGAAAAATGAATCTATTACCATACACATGTAAACCAAGGACTCAGGTTACCTGTAGATACAGCTTTAACAAATTGCTAAAGGTGTTGTTTAAAATGCCCTAGAGGGCAATGTGGAACTGGAAACCGAGGTAGAACAAAAGAGTGCAAATGTTTGTGTCTATCTAACCCTATGTTTCATTCATTAACTTAGTAAAATATGAATGAATATTGGAAGCAAACATAACACTGCTATGAGGCTGTTCTTGGTATGCGATATAAGGCAAGTTTAAGAGGCAGCAGGGATGGCAAAAGCTTCAGTGTGTCTTTAGGAAAAGTCTTCCTCTTCTCATGGTGATGCTGCTGATAGCTGAGACTTGTGAAGTGAGATCAGGGTGTACTCAGTGTGAGATCAAGCATATGAATAATTAATCTGGTGTTGATGGGAAGTGACATCTTTGTTACAGGACAGATGACAGATCAAAGAAACTAAGTAAAAATTTGATCCAGTAAACAAGAGTAAGTATATAAGTCATAAAGTTAAAGTTTGAAAACAAAGAAAACTCTGTACTCTGAAAAGGAGTCAAACTTTTAACAAAGAACCAAACGTAAAAGTAAGAGTCCAGTCATAAAATTTGAAAGTCCAAGTTTGAGTTAAACAACAGATTCAAAGTGTGAGAGGCTCACAATGTAGTCAAAACAGAAGTTAGCTTTTACTGAGTCAGGCCACAGACCAAGATCGTGTCTTTGGATTATTGGCGAAAGTAAGTCTGCCCAGAATTCTACAGCCAGGTGAGCGGTCACCATAGCACAAATGGAAGGTAAGCACGTTTCAAGCAGCGTACATTTACCCAAAGCTGAATCTCAGAAAAAATAACCAAAAACATATGTCTGGTGGGGTGTGGTGGTGCACGCCTTTGATGCCAGCACAGGGAAGAAGAGACAGGAGGGTCTCTGTGAGATCAAGATCAAGGCCAGCCTGGGATGATCTACAGAGCAAGTTCCAAGCCAGCTGGGGATTACGTAATGAGACCCTGCCTCAAAAACAATACCAAAGAATATATCTGAAAAACACACACACACACAGAGAGAGAGAGAGAGAGAGAGAATGTGATACTCAAATTTGAACTGCAGTATCTAAAGTAAATGAAGTAAATGTCATTTATTGTTCCAGAAACAATTGCCTTGTTTGTGATAGTGTTAAATTAAAATTTTGCAAGATAAAATTTCAAAGATGAGCACGTCTTTAATCCCAGCACTCAGGAGGCAGAGGCAGGTGAATCTCTGTGAGTTCAAGACCAGCCTGGTCTTCATAATGAGTTCCAGGACAGATGGGGCTAAAGAGAGACCCTGACTCAAAAAGAAAAGACAAAAAAATTTCAAAAACCATATCTGCCCAGTAATCTCATGATTAAGATATTTTAATACAGAGGTAAAAATTAATATTAATATTTAAAAAACATTTTAATCTCACAACCACCTGTAACTACAGCTCCAGGGAATCTGATACCCTCTTCTGGCCTCTATAGACACTTGTGAGAACATGCTTGCCCTCCCATAATTAAAAATAAAATCAACATTTCATAGATTCAATGGAAAGAAAGAAAAAATTGGAATTGGAATAAATAAAAGTTGTAAATAAATCCAAATACAACAAATGGCCATAATAAACAGAGGGACACTTCATTGGATATTCTGAGATAAGTTGTCCTGAATGAAATAAAGAAAAAACCAGCTATGTATTAAATTTGGAATCACTGGGCTGGAAAGATGGCATAGCAGTTAAGAACACTGCTCTTGCAAAAGACCTGGGTTCGAATCCCAGAACCCACATGGCAGCTAAGAACTGTCTGTAACTCCAGTTCTGGAGGTCTGACCCCTCTTCTAACCTCCATGGGCATTGCACAACATGACAGGGGTGCACTTACACACATGCAGAAAATACATGCATACACATAAAATAAAAATAATAAATAAAAAATTAAACTTGGTTAAGAAACTGTATCAGCCAAAAACCAGTCAAGAGAAAAAACGGTACTCTAGTACTGAAGGAAATCTGAATACCAATAACTGTTATAGGGAGCACGGCAACATCAAGAAGCTGCTGCAGTTCATAATGTCCATCTAGCCAACCACCTGTTTTCAAATTATTTGAAAGAAATGACAGAATTACAATATGACATTGAAGAGTCCATCATTGTCTTGGGAGACATTAAGTAACTGTTGTTCACAATCAAAATAAGGGTTTGGAGATATGGTTAAGAACACTAGCTCCTCTTTCAGAAGATACAAATTGGTTCCCAGCGCCCATGTAGCAGCTCATAAGTGTTGCAACTCCGGTTCCAGAGGATTTGATGCCTTACCTGGCTTCCTTCCTCTGGCATTTACATACACACAGGCAAAACACACATACATAAAAATAAAAATAACAAAATATGAAAATAAAAACAAAATAAAGGTTTAGAAAGATATAGAATGTTTGAACAAGATAATTCCTCAAGTGTGAAATACGCAAATATAGAGAATATACTGTCTCCTAAAGTAGAAAATAAATGTTCGTTGGAAATAAGTTCAAGAGATATGCATGTTGACGGCCACCTGGAACACAGGCCCTGAAAAGAAGGTCATTGACCAACAGAACTTCCCATGTTCTGGCAGGTCATGTCCATGGTGGCACAGCTACTTTGGAGAGTAACTTGGCAATAACTAATGAAATGATAAAAGCTACACACAAAGTACCTGCTTTAAAAAACTTCCTGTTTGTTGCACAGTTATGCATGCCCTGGAATCATGTTGCAGGAGCAATGTTTACAAAATGAAAAAGTGGAAAGACACTAAACGTTCATCACCAGAGACTGGTTAAGTAGACTGGGCTACCGCATACAAGGTACCACCATCAAGCTATTAAAGACATTAAAATTAGTGCACAAGGGGTGCTGGAGAGATGGCTCAGTGGTTAAGAGCACTGAATGTTTTTGCAAAGGACTCAGGTTCAATTCCCAGCACCCACATGGTGGCTGACAACTGTCTGTAGATCCAATGCCCTCTTCTGACCTCCTTGGCCATTGCATGACACAGGAGCACTTACACACATGCAGGCAATACACTCATACACATAAAATAAAAATAATAAAAATTTAAAAACAGCTACTGCACAGGGTGTTAAAAGGCATCCTAGTGCAAATTCCTTTTCCCAAACCTTTCAAGAACCAGAACAGTTTCCTGAAATTCATTTTAAATTTTAAATTTCAGAGAAATGTGTATGCATATGTAGGTTAGACTGTCAACATCACTTGAGCCAAGGACAAAACCCAATGCCCTAGAAATTCAGAAGACAAGAGAAAGATGAAGTCTGACCTAAGCAGAGTAAAGGAGAGTGCCCCGAGCCGCACATGATCCATGCTCACTTTGTCACGTAGTGCCTCCTGTTAGGGGGCATTCTGCTGCAATTTACAGTGTGGAAAAGAAGTTAGGTCTTCAGACCTTTTAGATGACCTTACTGAAGAGATCCTGGGCTTATCTTAGCCAAAATAAAGCAATTTGAACAAATGTACACACTATAATAATATAAGTACCGGGTAGCTTTAGATGTCAACTTGACACTCCTAGAAAAAGGGATCCTCAGTGGGGAATTTCCTCTATTGGACTTGTCTGTAGGCATGTCTGTGGCCATTTTATTGATTGTTGTGTGATCTGGGAGGGCCCAGAGCATTCTGGGTGGGACCAACCTGAACAGGTGGTCCTGTATTGTACAAGAAAGCTGGGTGAGCACAGGGCAGAGAAGCAAGCCAGTAGGCAGTGTTCCTCTATGCTTTCTACTTCAGATCCTGCGGAGGTCCTGCCTTCAGCTCCTGCCCTGACTCCGTGATGAATTACGATCTGGGAGCTGTAATCTGGAATTAACAGATGAACTCTGTCCTCATCAAGTTGGTTTTATTCAGTGAGTGTTTTACCACATCAATAGAGAAGCAAACTAGAATATCATTAAAACAGAGAGATAGATGATAGATTATAGATAGATAGGTAGAATAGAAGGAAAGATAGATTAGATGATAGAAGGATGAATGGGTGGACAGGTAGTATAGATATAGACATTTGGTGGGCCACACAACACATTTTATGGCAACATATATATTTAGTCATTTATAAAATTCACCCAAGGGGCCAATGATTTCCAAATGGAGTTTCTTTGTCTATTTCTACAGACACAGGGAAATGATGTCAGTTTAGAGAGCTGGGATACAAATCCTATTTTAATAAGTTATTAGTTAAGTAAAAAATAGAGTATGGGCTAGACACATAGTTCAATTAGGTCATGTACTTACCTTGCAATTACAAGGACCTGAGTTGATCCCCAGAACCCATGTAAAAACAACCTGGATATGGTGGCACATGCCTGTAATCCCAGCACTCGGGGAGCACAGATAGGAAGAACCTTAGGATTTGCTGATCACATGTGTGTGAGGAGACAGGCTTTGAGTGTGTGAGGGGACAGAGTCTAACAGGGGCCTGAAGCATCTTCTTCTTTGAAATATATCTGTAAAGAAATTGAATGCATCTTTTCTTTTAAGGATTGAAAATATGTAAAATGTAGATTATACCTGTTGGAAATGAAGCTATCCCTTTATTATTGGCATAATAGTTTTAGATCAATCATGAGTGTTTGACATTTTGAGGCTTTGATCTTGGCTGAGAAATTGTGGGTTTAAATAATGCCCAAATAGTTAGACATATCATATTGAAAATGTCCTAGATGCTACTTGCTATTTCCGATAAACTATTCCATCACTTTGCAGAGTTAGCAATGTACCCTCAAGCCTGTTTAGGAAAGTAAATTTGGGGGCAGACTGTGGGATGTCTATTAGTAGGTGGTATTTATTATCTGTCTCAGGCCAGACTTCAGACAAAGAAAATGATAAGAAGTGAGATTCTTGTCTTTCATTCATTCATCGATCGTGGGCATAAATTACCTCCAACATACCGGAAAGACCTCCAAATTAATAACCTGTGCAGTTTACGAAGCCTGCTCAACTCAGGAGAAACTGCCTAGGACGCAAGGAATGCGAAGTCAGAAAAAAGGTTCCATGATGCAGCCTTGTGGAGAGAAAGGGAGGAAGAGAAGGAGAGAAGGAGTCAGAGAGGGAGGAAGGGAGGAAAGGAAGGGAAGGAGGGAGGGAGACAGAGAGCGAGAGAAAGAGAGACCAACTGGCTGCAGCTTTTATATCAGGGACAGAGCTGTCATGAGTCCTCACTCATGCTGGGGTGGGCTTTACAGTGATGTGTCCACCTTTGAGTCACCTACGCTCTTATGAATCATTCCAGTAAACTTGCTGATAGGCCAAGCTAGACTTGGTGGGATTCTTTCTTTGGTTTGACATCAGAGTCTTTTCTGGAGTAAGAGATATTTGTTTATATCTCTCCAGGAAGTCACCCTACACACAGAAAAGACAAATGTTGTCCATAGAATATTTATTAAACATGGGGCTGGGGAGATGGCTCAGCATTTAAGAACATTTGCTGTTCTTACAGAGGTCCCGGATTCGATTCCCAGCACCTACACAGTGGCTAACAACCATTTGTAACTCCAGTTCCAGGGGATCTGACACCCTCTTCTGACCTCCACCAGCATTGCACAGCACAGGTGCCCTCACACATGCAGGCAACACACTCATATATGAAATAAAAATAATAAACAATTTTTTAAAGTATTTACTAAACACTTGACAGGGTCTTGGTACATAGCCCTGTGTCGCCTGGTACTCGCTATGCATCCTAAACTGACCTCAAACTCATGGTAATCCTCCTGACTCTAAGTGCCTCCTTGACTAAGCCGTATTTATCAACTCCAGCCACAGCCTTTCTTGCTTTGCTGAACTTCCTGTCCTGCTGCCCAAGCTTCCTGGATACCCTCTCTCAGCCTTGCTGCAGAACAAGAACAACTGGGGCCCCTTTTTTGTTGTTGTCTTCAAAGAGAACCCCATGCTGTCTCTTGCTCACTCTGAACACACAGTCATCCCTCAAATGCTACCAGTAGAGGAATGCCACAAAATGATCCCACAATGCAAGATTCTGGGGAAAATTCTGCCGCCTCCCCATGATCTCATTGCAACACCTCACAAAATGCTGTCTGGGATGACGCTCTCCCAGCACTCATGAATCTCAGACCAGCAGCAATCTTGTTCATTTAGAGTCCTGAGGAAATAATTTCAGTCACACATCCCTACATCCCTAATAATGAAGAGATATTAAGCTTTTCCTCTGAGGAGTAGTATAAATAATATTCTTTTGTTTATTCAGTTGTACAAGAACATGTTCAAAGCATGAAGTTTCAATATCTGCACCGGGCAAAGGTTATTGCAGTGGCAGAATACAGAGCGTGCATACGAAGCAGCACACTCCAGTGTGCACTCTGCTCTCGGAACCGCAGTCTAAATAACTCTCTCCTCTAAGACTGGGTGCTTCCTTTGTAACTCGGATTGGATTATCTGCTTTCAAATCACTAATGTATTAATTTTCTTCCTTTGAAAAACATTGGTGTTTGAAAATGGAAGTGATTGGGTTTCTGAAAGCACTGTATTTTTTTTCTGCAAGGTTCTCTCTTTCCCCATCCACTCTTTTTTAGGGGGGTGGGGAGAATGGATTTATGAATGTCCAACACACGAGACACTGGCTTTGTTATATGCTTTTCATACAATTGCATTTCGAGACTTTGTAAATTCTTCTGCTAAGAGCAACTGGGTTTAAGAATCCCATCTCGGCTGAAATCACTTTTTCTTTTGTCTTTTCATTGCTGTTCTCATTGTCTTTGGTTTCTTTCAACTTTTAAAAAGAACTTTTTGAGACAGTGTCTCATGTAGCCCAGGCTGGCCTTGAACACTATGAAGCAGAAGATGACCTTGAAATTCCGATTCTTCCACATCTACCTCCTGAGTGCTGGGATTTCAGGTGCACACTTGGAGTTATCTGATCCTGGCGGGTTGAACCCAGAGCCTCCTGTACACAAACCCGCTAACAACTGAGCTACGTGCCAGTTTGTTTTTGAAACTAGGTCTTGTATTGTCTCCTTAGCTGGCCTCAAATTTGTGGTAATTGTCCTTTGGCCTCTGGAGTGCTACTGTTACAGGTACACTGCCACCCCAATGTTTTCAGCTTAAATAAGGAGAGAAGGAAGTAGGGAGGGAGAGTTGGGTGTAGCTTAGAGTAATCTAGGGACTTTTCTCTTCTACCTCGTGGTTATACGGTAAGAGTGAATCTCAAGATGTTTGGATATGGCAAGGAAGCAGTTCTTAGACCGCCATTACCAGTGTTGTTACGGAGACCTCTCCCTGTGCCTGTGTTAGACTGTGAGCAGCAATTCCACACTGCTGGTGGCAATAACTGCTTCTTAAACCGAAGAGGCTGAAGTGACCTGCGTCCACCATCTTGTGCAGCTCTCTGTATGTAGTGGAGGACAGGGAAGGATCAGTGTCCTGCGAGTCCTCATGGGCTGTGCTTCCATTGGACAGGCTGAAGTTTAGATCCCAAAGGCATGAGTGAAGACATTTACGTGAACGAGCAGGATGCATCTTGTCCCATTCTGTGACTGTGTCAATCTTGTATTTCCATGAGTCACCAGTGAGGCTCCCAGGGAATCAGCAAGTCCTTTTGGTAGACAGACTAACACTCCATCTTCAAAGATGGCCTAGTTCATGGAACCTGTGCATTCATTAACTTAAAAGCAGAAAGGTCTCATCGGGTACCATTAAGTTAAAAATCTCAAGAGAGGACTGGGAGATCCTTGATTATCCACGTGGATTGAATGGAAGGACAACCATTTTCTTAATGGTAGCAGAGGGAGGGGTCAGAGGAGAAATTCATGATGTAGGGGAAGGAGGAAGGCGAGGGGCCTGGGGAGATGCAGGGGTAGGCAGGGTGCTGCTGCTGGGGGATCGCTGGCCTTCAGAAGCTGCAAAATACAAGGAATGTATTCACAACAGCCAGATATGACTTGGTTACACTTCCTGGTGTCAACATCTTGATTACAGGACTTCAGGCTCCTGAGCTATCAGAAGCCAACTCCACATAGTGTGAAGTCCTGTGCTTTTAGGCCTTGTTACCTTAGTGGCAGGCAGCTCCTGTTGTCACGGCAGGTTTCTTCCTCTGTGGACCCCTTCAGCACCTTTCCTCACAGAGGAGGTCTGAAACCTTTCAGTGAGCACAAGGACTGCTCACTTTCCCCTTGAAGTCTCATTCTTCTGTTTCCTCTCTGGCTGGTCTCCAGCTAGCATACCTCACACTGAGTGCTATGTGTATTCTACCGCTCCACAGGGAGAGTATTCACAACAGACCCACCTCCAGAGAGGAAGATGAGCAACCTGATTCTCCAAGACAGTTAATGAGTGGCTGGAGCAATGACTTGGTGGTTAAGAGCCCTGAATGCTCTTGCAGGGGACCTGAGTTCAGTTCCCAACACCCACATGAGGCAGTTCACAACCATTTGTGACTCCGGCTTTGGGGGATCTGATGCCCCCTTCCGGCCTTTCTGCACACTGCACTCACAAGTGCATATCCATACACAGACACTCAGACACTCATAATTAACAGTAACTGCTTTTTATATAGCTAACAGTAAGAAGGCTCCACATCCTTCCTGCCGACGCTTCCCAGCTGTTCTGACTTTTTCTACCTTAAGATGACCCTGATCTCTCAGCATTCAGCACAAATACACAAAATCCAGTTTGTGGACATGCTGACCCTTCCCCTGCCTCCAGCCAAGCTGGGAGCAACTGTGTGGGGCTTCACACTTCACTGTGGGCACCTTGGTTGGAAGCCAGCACTGGCTGTGATCCAGAGTCTTCTAGAAAATAAGAAAGAAAGGCAGAAGGAGAATTTAAAAGGGAGTTGAGGAACTACAGACAAAGAAATCTGTTTGAAAAGACTCCTAGGAAGAGAAGGCTAGCGGAATGTATTGTTGATTTTCCTGTATTTAAAAAATGTACTACAAAACACAGCATATTTTCTAAAACCATCTGCTTTAATCATTCACCATTGCCTGTAATTAAATTTAAGCAAACGTCTTACCTTTCCTGTTTTTGGAAATCAGAATGTAAATGTATTCGACTTTATGGTAGATGTCACAGAAATGAAATCACAAAGAAAGCAAAACAAAACAAAAATCCAAAGTGATTCATAGACAAGGGTCTGGGCCCAACTCTGGTTTTCTGGAGCTCAAAAAGCATGGCAAGCTGACCAGGAGAAACCAGATGTGGGGTGAGAGGAATGGTTTTAGGGATGTCAGAGAACAAGGGGCAGAGAGGATTTCTCTCTCTCTCTCTCTCTCTCTCTCTCTCTCTCTCTCTCTCTCTTTCTCTCTCTCTGTCTCTCTCTCTCTCTCATAAGCCTCGTGGTAGGCCCATGGGATACTGGACCAGAGAGCCACATCCCATGCTGAAGGATCAAGTAAGAACATTTAGGGTTAAAAGGAGAAGTGACGGTACCCCAGAGTCACCCGCTGATGATCCTATGTCCAGGCCGAGAACTGAGCCTCCTCCACCTGCTTCTCCAGGAGCATCTGCAGCACCTTCCAGAGTCATGCTTGTTCCCAGGCTGTCCAAGAAAAATATTCTCCAGGAATCTGAGAAATGGAGCAACGGGTGGTGAGAGGAGCCCAGCACCTGCAGGCTCAAAAGCCCCCGGGTACACAGGACCGGGTACAAAAATAAAGGCAAGACGCCACTGCCTCGGATCCCAAAACCAGCACGCAAAGAGCAGTTTCCAGAACTGCATGATGTAACAAGGGAGCAGTGCAGGTGTCCGAGGGAAGGGAGCAGGTGTGCTCTGTGAAGTTAGAGGACAGTACAACGCCATCGGCTAGCTGCCGATAACTAAGATCGGTAACCAAGTCCAGTAGAACTTCTCTCTGATTGGTCTTTTCCAATGTGAATTTATCTTTGGACTTCCTCTTTCTTTATTAGAGGGGCAAGGTCTCTTTAAGGAGTCCAGGTTGGCCCTGACTCCTTAGGTCTTTTGGCCTCAGTCTCCAAAGTGCAGGGATTATAGATATTTACCACTGTTTCCAGCAACTTTGGACTTCTACCTCCTCAGGTGGCTTTAGTTGGACTTGACGGATAAAGATGAGGATGCAGACTGATTTTTTGTAGGGAAGGTTTGAACATTTTCTTGGGGTGCTGAAAACTGATGATGGGAAGGGAGGTTGGAAGCAGGAGAGAAATTGGGCATCAGTAAGAGACAGCCAGAGGAGGCCCACAAAAGGATCTGAGGATGTAACATTAGTCCGAGTCCTCTGGTTTCATTTTGTAGTGATAAAACATTCTGACCAAAGGCAACTTAGGGGATAAAAGGGTTCGTTTCTGCTTGGAGCTGATGGTCCATCATTGAGGGAAGTCGGGGTAAGAATTCTAACGGGCTGGAAGCAGAGACCATGCTGGTTCACATGCAGGCTCGTGCTTAGCTAGATTCTTTACACAGACCTGAGCCACCTCCCTGGGGAATGGTGGTCTGGGCCATACACTATCAACTGACCCTCAGCACAATCCCCCAACCCACATGTCCACAAGCCAGTCTGATCTTGGAAATCCTCCAATTGAGATTCCCTTCTCAGGTGACTCTAGGCTGTGTCACATTGACAGTTAAAGCTGACTAAAACAGTGACCTACCACAAATGCCCAGGGCCAGTGTAGGAAGTTCCCATCCACTGGAGGCTCATGGGAAGAAGAATGGAAATTGGATAGCCTCCTCACTCCCAGACATTTGCGCATGTTCCATTGAGAACATCCAGACAACCAGGAGGGGCCACCATCCACAAGATGGGAAGAGTCGGGACGAGTGCCTGTTGAGTACTCGCTCAGAGGTAGCTGTTTTGAATATGTAAGTTGCAAGTTACTTCTCACAATCCCCCACAGAGAGCTGCCAATCGCTTTTCAAAATAGCTAGGCTGTGGAACAAAGAGATTAGCTAAGTTCAATTTAACAGAGACTGAATGTGTCAAATCTAGAACTGCAAGAGTCCAAGGTTTTTACTATACCTTTGCCTCCAGTTGGAAATTGTTTGTTTTTTCTCTTCACCATAAGATACAGATATAAAAATGAAAGCCCACCACAGAATATCTGCCTTCAAAGAGGGAAAGGCTATCTGTTTTCCAGTTCTGACCCTAGGACTGGCCAAATCCCCATCCCGCATGACTCGCAGATCTGAGGATGTAACATTAGTCTGACTCCTCTGTTGTCATTGTGTTGTGTGGCTAACTTGAGAGTGGCTAGACCACAAGGAAGAGTCTCTCTCCAGACAGACTCTGAAACTTGATCCCTTTGGTGAGTGCAGCTCTTGAAACCCACATGGTGGCAAGCCTCAGTGCTCACAGCGTGCGGTACCCAGAACCCATAGCATCCACATCACCCAGCAGCCTGTGCAGGCTGGAGCGTCCCAGGCCCCACCTCTGCCTACCTGAATAGAATCTGCCCTTTTACAGCATCCCTCATCCATAGATGCCCATCAAAGTCTGAGAAGCTGTGTGCTTAAGGTCTTTCCATTCCTAGTGTTCTGAGGCTTGACTATGGCTAGGGGCAGGATGGACAGCAGAGGTTAACGTGGAGAAGAAGATGGGGAAGGTAAAGGCTGTGGTTTGGATGTTTTGACTTCTAAAATTCATGTTAAAATTTAATCCTTTCAAAAATGTGGATGTTGCTTAAGGGATAGGATTAACAAGTGGATTTTTAATAGACGATCAAGCCATGAGGGTCACTTCTTTATTCCTGTCATGTGGCACAGCTTGCGGGCTTGTCCTCCTGCCCTCTGTCAGGTGGAAAGTGGCAAGAAGACCAGAACCACTACTGGCGCACTGATCTTGGACTTTCCAACCTCCAGAATTATGAGGCTAAAAGTATCAAAGGACAAGAAAAAGAGAAAAGGAAAGTTGAGAAGTAGGGAGGAGAAGGACACATGAGGGAGGGAGAGAGATCATAGGCGTGTGGAGCACTGAAGAGAAATTCAAAGCAAAAGATAAGGAGGAAGAGGAAGAAGAGGAGGGGAGAGGGAGGGGAAGGAGGGAGAGAATAAAGCAGCTGGTCTGTGGCAGGTGGCCAGAACAGCAGGAAGAGGCCGACGCTCACACAGGTGACAGAGACTGTCCTGGGCAGGTGACCTGTGCCCCAGTGTTCAGGATGTTGATGGTCCTCCGCAGAGCCCCTCCATGTTTCCAGTGAATCACTGGGGTTGGTTCTATTATTAATGAGAAGAGTCATTGTGAACTAAGCCTTTCACATGCACTCTCTCTTTCTGGGATGGGTCCGGTTATAAATTAGCCATTTGCATTATTAATTGTTCCTGGATGACTCACTGCTGGGAACTGGGCACCAGCCCAGGTCTGGGAGAGCCGCGTCTCTGTGGTCATCGCTCTCAGCATCCGCTGCGTGAGCTAACCCTTCGGAGAGAATGGAAGCAAGGGCAGAGTCAGCCACGCCCTGTTCCCACAGGCCCAAGGAGAGGCAGCTCTGGAAGCTCATCTTCACACAGGAGGCTAGGAAGAGACCTGAACCTGTTCCAGAGCCAGACAGGTGAAGAAGTGCAATTCAAGAGCTTAAGCTTATTTATTTATTTTTAAAACATTTCATTTAATTATATGTGCTGGAGTGTTTTGCCCACAGCTGTGTAAACATATCATGAACCTGCAATGCCTGCGCAGGTCAGAAGAGGATGTCAGATCCCCTGGTACTAGAGTTACCGATCATTGTGAGCCATCATGTGGGTGCTGGGAACCAAACCCAGGTCCTCTGCAAAAACAGCCATTGCTCTTAACTACTGGGCCCTCTCTCTAGCCCTGAGTTTATTCATTCTTAAACCAAGCATTTTTCTTTTAATATCTTATTTACTATTTGTATTTTATGTGCATGAATGTATTGCCTACCTCCATGTGAGTGCACCCATGTCATGCAATGCCTGCAGAGGCCAGAAGAGGGTGTTGGATCCCCTGGAACTGGAGTTACAGATGGTTGGTAGCCTACATATGGGTGATGGAAATCGAACATAGGTCCTTTGCAAGAGCAGTCAGTGCTCATAACCACCGAGCCATCTCTCCAGCCCATCACACCATGCTATTCAATTTTCCCTTTCCCATTCCCATCCTGAGGAATGGAGGAGCAGCTCTCACAATAAAGAGGATGTTTGGGGCTCTGGTTAATTCCTTGTCTTGTTGCTCATAATCATGAACTTGGACAATTTATTTTTCTAGTGTTAAGGACTGAACTGGATGTGCGTGGGATACAAACTTGCTAAGGTCTGTCCCAGCTCTCTTGTTATTTTTTTATTATTTTGAGACAGGGTCTTACTAAGTTTCTCAGTCTGCCCTTAATCTTATTCTGTAGCCCAGGCAAGCCTTGAACTGCGACCTTCCCTGAATCTTCCAGATAACTAGGGGCTGCAGGTCAGTTGCTCTTTTGATTCACCAGTCACTCTTGTGTTTAATGGGGAAATCTTCATTGCAAGGAACAGGAATACTTTGAGTCTTAACTAAACTATAAGAGAAAACAAACTCATCAAGTTGAGTGAACAATGATTGTGGTACTGGAATGTTCTAAGGGAGACTTTGTCTAAAAATATTGGAAATAAATTTGCCATAGATTACAGAACTGCAGGGATATTTCGTGTTTTGATGTGAGATTCTGGGCCACAAAATAATCTTGATCAGAACATGCTGTAACATGAAGGCCTTGGAGCAACACTTCAAAAAACATTATGACTTTAATTTTAAAACAGAATAATCCAGGAAAGCTGAAGACCTGAAGCATTTTCCCACAGTTGTCCAGTGAGGGGCTAGAAGGAAACTCCAGACCTGGATTTCAATCATTCTCCTAGAGGACGTTCTAGGTAGGATCCCAAATCTGAAGGCATGGGGAGGTGGGAGGGTCAGCAACCAAGGTCAACTGAAAGTACATCGAGAGTCAAAGGCCAGCCTGGGATCCATGAGATCCTATCTTCACAAAGAAACAGAGAGCTGACCCATATCTTATTCCAGTTGCAAAACAAGGTGTATTGAACCCACAGGGGCTCGACCTCTGACCTTCATGTGTCCTTCCTTGCCCTGCTCCTTCACCTTGACCCACACTGTTTATCTGTGTGGTAGTGTCTCCCACCTGGGGTGCTTTCAGCTTCTTGTACATGGTTTGACAAACTTCAGTCCACACTCCCAGATCCAGCATCAGTGGCCTCTTCTCTGAATAGGACTGCTTCTTCTACTCAGGGAGCCCTCTGGAGGAGCGCTGGGAGTCAGAGCACCCCTGGAATTCTCTTGGCTGCCTGAACTCCCCGCCCCTTCAGTTTTCTTCTGGTTCTTATCAGTGTCTGTGGAAGCAGTGGTCCTCTCTGCTTACTTCAGAGCAGTTCTGCATCTTCAAATCAAGCTTAGGCTTGCTTTGTCTGGCTGTCTCCTTTCCTGGTTTTGTGTGTCCCTGAATGACTGGCCCAGATATCCATTTCCAGATGCCACTAGGAGAGAGGGGAACTCTAGCCCTAACCACACCCCACCCCCTTATCTTCAATGCAGATATCATTGCGCACACACAATTTAACAATGAGTAAGGATGAATTTGCCAACTGCATGCTTTTCAAAATAGGATAAATTATGGGATTTGGGTAAGGGCATCCCCCAGCAAAAGCCTCGTCCCAGTCTCTTGGACACCATGTCTGTTCCCTCCCCGAAGCCAAATGCTTGTCTCAACGCTTTGGCCACGAATTGAGAGCAAGCCCTACAAGGCTGGATTCCAGCGGTGTTCTATGCACATTGCCTAGTGTGAGATCCCAGATAGATCACATTTTCACACTTGCCCATCTGCCACCACCTGCCTCCCAGAGAGCCACTCAGTCATACACTGTGAATGTCCCACTGCCTCAGGAATACATTTTGAAAATGAAAGAAGAACAAAAGACAAATAATCTCCCTCTCCAGCCCCTGCAGACGGGGTCAGAGGCCCCCTTCTCTGACCCACATCCCTGCCTGAGGGTAATTTGGAGGTAACCTTTTGCTCCTATTAAGCTGTAGTAGAAGCTGTTCAAACGCTCTGAAAAGGAGCCTCAAGTGACTACAGAACTTCACAAGAATTGTCATTTTCTGTCTCCACTTGGTTTCAGTAATCTTAACTTTGACATGGCCATACATCTAGAGATGACACTGGACCACCTTTGTTCTCTGCAGCAGGGGAATACTTCAGAGACGTCTGAGGAGGAGACCCAGCTTCCCTGGGAAGAAATAGGGAAATCACAACTCAGAGATTGAGTCAGGCTGGGAGACGCAGGAGGAGAGCCCCAGAGCTGTCCTTGATGGAATTCCAAAGAACACTACTGCCAGGGCCTTTGCCACCCCACCAGCCCCTGAGGCTGCACTCGGTCAACCAGTGACTGAAACTAGTTTTGCATGGAAAGTCACAGCAGCACAGCCTGTTGTGGTCACTAATATCTTCTCGGTTTCAGATCTTTTACCAATATGCAGAGAATGCATGCCTGCATGCATCGGCCAACACAGGGGGGTTTTGTATGTGTATGTTTATGTGCGCGCGCACAAGTGTGTGTGTGTGCACCTGCGTGCGTGTGTACATGGAGGTCAGAGGACGACATGTGGTAGTGTTTCTCGGGCATTTTCCTCCTTCTGTTTGAGACAAGCCCTCTCATGGATCTGGAGGTTCACCAAGCAGGCTTGGCTAGCTGGACTTTAGGCTGCAGGGATCCACCCACTTCCCATTGCTTCCTTGCCAAGATTCCAGCCTTGAGCCTGAATGTCTGCCTTTTCACATGGGTTCTAGGGACCAAACTTGGGTCCTCCTCTACCAACTGAGCTAACGCCTTAGCCCCTCCCAGGTGTTCTTGTGGAGTGTGCTCCATGATGTGAGCTCTAGACTTAGGTGGGCTTCAACCTGCTGGGTCTGCTAGGAGAATCTGTGGCCTCGGGCACTTCCACTATCCTTCTAGAGCCCCATTTTGTTCACCTTGAGAGGTGATGGGCCTCTCAAGATAGTTAAGCTGATAAGTGAGAAATGGGCGGAGCATGTTCAGCAGGCCCTGCCTCTGCAAAGCCACTGCAGCCCCCCTGTGCTGACTGATCTCCACTCTCAACAGATAAGCTCTGGACTCACCTGGGAGATGGGCCTCTGCGCATCACTGCAGAGGAGCACATTGACTTGGCTCTCCGAGGATGGAAACCGCCCTCTGTGGGTGGCACTGTGCCCTGAGCTGGGGTTCTGCGTTGTCTTAAAAGGACCAGCTGAGCTGGGCACAGTATTCGCTGTTGGCTTCTTTCTGACTATGGGTGCATTGCGACCAGCTGCTTCACTCTCTAGCTGTCAGGACGTCCTGCCTTGATGGACTCTACCTGGAACTGGAGCCGAAAGAAGCATTCCTTCCTAAAGTTGCTTTTGTCAGGGCCACAGAAAAATAGCTAGGACACCTGTATTCACCCATGTCATCTTAAATAAAGGTAAAAAGACACGTTGCCTGCAGCCTGTTAAGCTGAATGCCTCGGGAAGAGGGTGGTGAGTCGTGCATCCTCCCTGGGACCTGCTGTTCTTCTTCCTAAACTTGCTGAAAACTGGCAGAAGTGGGCTGCCTGCCATGGAGCCAACGCCTGGGATCCCATCAGTAGATGCTAAGCACAGCTCCACCTGTGAGACTCCAAGCAGTCTGTACAGCTTGTGCTAGTCTGTTTGCTTCATCCATTTGCGTTTTAGTAAGTTGGCCTACTGGGAAGGATTAGCAAAGACTAGTGGGCCATAGAGAAGAGACATAGGACTGTTCTTCCTTTCCTAACCTTTTCAGAGATGGCTTGTAGGCTTGGGTCAGAGGTTATCCTCTCATCATGATCTCTGTTCCCCATGTCAGTCCCTGTTGGCGGTGGCCCTTGATCTAGGCAGCCTTCCCTACCTCCTACCATTTATGTTTAATTTCCATCTTAGCCATCTTTCTGAAATACCTCAGGTCAGTTCTGTCTGCTTCACTAGATTCTCAAGGTTTGCTTTTAATTTGGGGGATATGTGTGAGTACGTGATGTGTGTGTGTGTGTGTGTATGTGTGTGAGTGTGTGTGTGTGTACATGTGTGCTTGTGTGTGGAGGCCAGAGGTTGACATCTATATGTCTTTCTCGATCACTTTCCGCCTTATAGAGTGAAGCAAGGACTCTTTCAAAGCCAGAGATTGCCAGTTCAGCTAGTGTAGCCAGACAGCTTGGTCCGGAGCCCTTTTCTCTGCTCCAAGTGTGAGGGTGATAGGTGAGTGGCCACACCCATCTGATATGTACATGGGTGCTGACGATCTGAACTTCAGACCTTGTGTTTGCATAACAATCACTTTACCTGTGGAATCATCTCTCGAACCCCTAGACTCTGAAGGTAATTGTAAACATACCTTTGGCCATGGACTTGAAACTCTTAGGAGCCATGAAGAGCTTGGAGGAGCCCCTCTCTGTGCCTGTTGTACACCACATGTCCAGCCTTTGACCCTGTTACCAATGTCTCCACGTTTTAATTTGGATTCGTGCAAATGCCTCACTCTGACTGCCAACTGAGAAGCCTCTACAGATCCCTAGAGGAACTTAGCCGAGGCTTGCATGTGGGCGTATGAAAAACCTATTCTGGTTCCTTTTCTGGATCCATTGAATCTTTGAGCTGGGAGGCCTGTCCCTAGCAGAGTCCCTTTGCTTCCTATGGAGGAGCTCCATTCTCAAGCACTGGTGTCAGAAGTGGCAGATTTCAGCAAGTCAGCTCACAGCGGACAAGAGGCTGATTACGGTGGGAAGCATCTTGCTCAGTGACCTTGGAAAACTCACTTGCCAACAGGAAAGTGATGGCCACACAAGGAGACAGGGAAGAACCTAAGGCCCCTGACAGCATGGCTGCTCACTACCTGAGTCCCCTGATGGCATGGCTGCTCACTACCTGAGGCTGAGCAGTGAGTTCACAGTTACGAGTCGTTACTTTTGTGACTTAAATCTTCTGGGGGCACTGCCGACTTTAGAAACAGAGTGGGGTCTGTGATCAGAAAGCTGGGCTGCTTGCTTCTTGCAGTAGCAAAGTAGCTTTAAGTATTCTAAAGGCAACAGAGAAGACAAAAGAGCGACTCAGGGTCTGGGCTAAACTCTGGCAAGTGCTTCTGACTCAGTAATGACCCAAGGCATCTTCTATTACCCAGGATTATCCGAATACCTGGTGTTCATAAAGGTGTAGCCTGTCCTTTACAGTAGGGAAGGGTGTACTGTACTGAAATGCCAGGGCTTTTAGGAGAAGGGATGACCTCGGGGCCGTTTACCATCACAGCCCACTCCCTCGTATAGTATCAGATTCTCTCAGGTGTCCAAGTTCACACACAAGGTCATGGTTGGGTGCTTAGAAAGTTTCCAGAAATATTTACACCATGTGGATAAAAGCAATTCCTTGAAAACAAGTTGGAGATATGTCACATTGGCTTTAGTTGTCAACTTGACACACTTTGGGAAGAGGAAGCATCAATTGGGGAACTTCCTTTAACCGATTTGCTTGTGGCCCTGTCTATGAGGCACTTCTCTGACTGCTGAAGGGTGTGGGAGTGCCCAGCCCACTGTGGGGAGTGCTACCCTAGACGGATGGTCCTGGGGTGAGTAAGAAAGCAGACTGAGCACAATGCAGGGGAGCAAGTTGGAAGAGCATTCTTCCATGGTCTCTGTCTCAGCTCCTGTCTCCAGGCTCATGTCCTGAGCTCTTGTCCTGGCTTCATCCCTCAATGATAGACTGTCACTTGGTAACTGTATGTAGAAAAAACCCTTTGCTCTACAACTTGGTATTTTATCACAGCAATAGAAAAGTAAACTAGAACGAGACCTCTTTCATTGCTTTCTAGCCGAGCAACCTGGCTCACTCGGGGTTAAGACTTGGCTTTAGGAACACTGTTTTGGTCAGGCAGTGCTCTCTCAAAGGGGATGAAGAAGATATTTCCAAACTGAGAGGAAGAAGTCTCCATAGTGAGGGCTAGAGACCTGAGACAGGAGAGGGCCTACAAAGACTCCCATGGAAGAGACGTTTTCCTTTATGACATAGAGTTGTGCTTAGGACACACAGTGTGAAAGGCAGGGCTCCAGGGAGAGACCAGCAGAAAAAGGACTGGCAGGACCATGGTTCCCTGGGCTTTACTCAAATCTTTTAAACAGAGTGGAAGAAAGCAGTAGACAGTGGAAATCCTTTGAGCTACTTTTGGGCTTCCACACATTTGGGGCATAGTACTACTCCACAAAGTGTGACCATGCCCATTTCCAAATGAGAGGTGTGCTTATTGCTCCCATTTTCCAGACAAAGTGTGCAACAATTACTGTCCATCCACCTTTGCTCCCTGGGATAGAAAACTCTTTTTCCTTGAAGGCTAATAATTGATCATTTCTGTTTGTCCAAATACAAAGCAGATCAATCAACTGATTATAAGGAGAAATCTTTCGAGGCACACAGATTAGTAGCACTTGGTTCACTTGGGCTAGAAAGATAGTAAGCTGGTCTAATTCAAGCCTCAAGAGGTCCTCTGTACTCTGTTACTCACTGAACGGCCATCAGCTGGCTCGGTTGTTTATGGCCAAGGGACCCCAGGGATAGGACGGCAAAGTCATATTTTGAGGAGGCACATCTTAGTAAACAACATCTGGATGAAGAGAAAAAGAGACAGGAATGGAGTCGGCATCAGCCGTGTAGTGACAGATTGTATCTCTAATAAGCAGGCACTTAATTAGAAATGTAATTTGTAAGAGACATTAACGGAATGTGAGTACTCAACTTTGACCAACACGCTGGCGTCAAAGTCTAGGCTCTGTCATATGCACACATGAGGTTCATGCTTCCACCCTGAGGATGTCACCCTGTCAGTGAGTTCTGGTGGGGACTGATAGTCACCATGCTGATCAGAGGGATGAGAGAGAGGTACAAGTCCTTCGGAGCTTGAATCTACAGACTCTCCCTCCCTCTGCATCAGAATGATCTGTGAGTGAAGGCCTGGAAAGAAGAGGGTGGGCATGGAGGGAGGACATTACACGACAGCTACCTGGACTCCTTATAGACACGGCAGTTAGGAGACAAATAATAGCCCTCCCTGAAGGACTGTTGAAATGTTGCCAGAAGAGCATGCACAAGATGATTGTCAACCAAGGGACAATTCACAGCCATTGAATTTACTTCCCTGGTTTAGCACTAGACGTTCCACATGATGGAGAACCCTTCCATCAACTTGCCAGGACATCAGGTCATTCCATCTTGAGTAGGCCTGCAACTGAGCCCAGGAGCACTGGATCTTACTTTAAAGGCATGAGTGAGTTACCATTTCACAGCTGACAGCTAAAGATAGCTGTACCAGAGGAATACACAGCAGGTACTCCCAGAGATAAAGGAGGCAGTCAACATTCAGCCAGAAAGCAAGGTCCCAGATGAGGGCAGAGGCTGGGGATGTGGTTCTGAAGTGCTTGCCTGGCAGATGCAAATTCCAGATTCCATCCTCAGAGTTGGAGGGAAGAAAAACCACAATAGAAAAACAAACAAAAGACCTAGAGCTCTCAGTTACAGAAGAGAAACAATTATACTTTATAGAGGGGAAAAACACAATTATAAATGAGAAAATATCTTCTACAGGTGAACTGAAGAGCAGTTTGGGTGGAGAACATGAAATGGTTACTGTGAGACTAAGCTGGGGGGAAATACCTAGAATGTAATTTAAATGAATAAAGACATGCAAAATAGGGGCTGGAGAGGTGACTCAGTGGTTAAGAGCACTGGCTGCTCTTATCCACGACCCAGGTTTAATTGCCAACACCTACATGGCAGCTAACAACCACTCTTAACTCCAGTTCCAGAGGATGCCCTCTTCTGACCTCCGCAGGCACCGCATGACACGGGTGCCCTTGCACCCATGCAGGCAATCCACTCATATACGTAAAATAAAAATAATACTTTAAAGAAATGGAAAACATAGAGCTCCAGAATTCTAAATTCCATCTGAAAGAATATCTAGAGAGACTAAAGAGAGAGGAGACAATGCTTAGAATAATCAAGGACAATGCTTCTGACAATTAAAAAATTCAAGGTTGAAGAGACTTGCTGACTGACAAGTTGCATTTTTAAATTTACATTCACAGAAACATTTAGTGAGGCTCAGACTGTCATGGGAAAAGAAAGATCTTGCAAAAGTTATAACTCATTTGGAAAACAATGAATTCAATTGACCTCAGATTTTCCATGGACAACTCTGGTAGCTTATGAGAATATTATTTACAAAATGCCAAGGGATACAGGCTGGAGGGATGGTTCAGCATTTAATCATGCTTGCTGGATTATCATGAGAACTGAAGTTTGGACACCAACACCTTTGTCTTGTGGCTCACAAACACCTATAACTCTAGTTCCAGGGAATGGGATGTGTCTTCTGCTGTTCTCAGGACACACACACACACACACACACACACACACACACACATACACACACGAAAATAATAAAATAATGCTAAGAACCAGAATTGCACGGTAACCCACATTATAGGCAAAAAATGAAGGTTACAGAGAAGTCCCGGAGAATTTAGTGGTCCCCCCATCGCACCTCGCCTAAAGAAAAAGGACTGGCTGAATATAAATTACAAAGATGATAAATGACGTGAAACAGAGAAGCTTAAGATGCAAGAAAAAAAGAAGATGGGGCTAGGAGACATAGTTCAAAGCACTCACCTACCATGCAAGAAGCCCTGGGCCTGATCCCCAGTACTCCAGTACTTTAAAACCAAGTATGGTGACACAGGCCTGAAATCTCAGCGTGGGGAAATAAAGGTAGGAGAATCAGGAGTTCAAGGTCATCCTCACTACATAGCAATTTCAAGATCAGGTTGGGCTACCAGGAGACCCTTTCCAAACCACCCCTATCCAAAAGAAAAGAAGCCACGTTGTGGAAAATAAAGAAGACACTTGGACCGATCACTCCTAAGAGCAAGGAAAGCACTTCCAGGGGAAACTCTGCTCAACAGAAGGAAAGGAGAGGACAGTGATACAACTTACCACAGCTTTGATTTTTGCTTATATTTCTGCCCCAAAAAGACTTGTCCCCCACTCTTTGAGGTGGAGCTGAGGTTTTTTTCTGAGTTTGGATGTGTGTGCAGTTCTCTGTGATCTTTCTCTTACACTTCTTTTCACTGTAGGTATCATCCAGTCTCTTACCATGTGAGGGAAGTTTGGTGCAAGGCCTTCCTGCAGTTTATGTCTGCTTTGAGTTTGGTGCGTGTGTCGCCTGCTGACTTTCTGCTTGTGACACAGCCTTCACCAGTCACTCCATGTGTTCTTCACAGCCAGGGCTTTCCGGACCTTTGTGCTCGTGTCCTATTTGGGTGATGTTTAATTAAGGCACATATTTTGTGTTGAGGACAAACATACCTGACATTTCCTATGTTTCCAGTGTATCAGAGAAGCAGGTAGAGGGTCAGTTTGACTCAGTGGTGGCAGGCAGACATCGTGCATTCTGAGAGGAGAATAGAGAACATGGGTCCATCAGGGAGCTTAACGCAGGCCACCTGCAGCTTGGAAGCTGGCAATTATTATGAGATATACCTTTCCACGATTATAATGAACAAAAACTCCATTTTAAGAAAAAATAACACAAGAGCTAGAATACAAAGTCAAGAGACCAAAAGGGTGCCCATGCAGAACACCGCACAAGTTTTACACCACAAGAAGGGAGCGATGTCTCCCTCTTAAGACTGGAGATAGAAAGAAGTAGCAGCAAGATTAAAGACAAACAAAAAAAACAAGAATCAATTTGATCTCTATATGTCCAAATAATGCTGAGTGCAATAAGCAAGAATGAATTAAACTCACTTATGTGAAAGGATAGACTAACAACACTATTCTGCTTATAGTGATGAGCCAAAATGGCCCTTATGTATATATACTTAGCTCCATTTTTTTTAAATGCTACATGAATTAGTATAGAGTTAAAAGCATGTGCTTTGGATGTGACTGATATCATTTCAGCCAAACAAAGAAGCTAGTTCAGGTGGCTCAGACCTGTAATCCCATCTATTGGGAGGCTAAGGAGAAAGAGTCATGAGTTCAAGGCACATCTGACCTAGAGACTGAGTTCAAGGCCAGTCTGGGGAAACTTAGTGAGGCTTTGTGTCTCTCTCTCTCTCTCTCTCTCTCTCTCTCTCTCTCTCTCTCTCCTGTCTTTGTAATGTAGATAAAGGACTGGGGCTACGGCTCAGTGATAGAGTGCTTGTCTAACGTGCAAAAAAAACGAACGAATGAATGAATCAGTAACTAGAAGTAATTGTAGTAGTCTTGATAACTTTTGAAGATGAGTGGCGTGGACACCAGACGTTCTCAGTACATCACCTCCTCATCATGTTTGAATATTTTCATTGCAGAACATCTTAAAGGATTCATCTAAATGGCATTCAGAAGGAAATTCATGTTAGATTATTAATAAAACATTCATTAAAGAAGGAGGAAGACTGAAAACAAACGTGTACAGTGCTTGACTCTGCCGGTCACTTTGAACAGCTTCGAATAATTCACCACTCAAACACGTCGTTTTAAGAAAACACATCCTGTCATGTGACCACTCCTGAAATCTTGATATTACACACAAAATACTCCATATTGAAAGGATGCCAATCATCTCTGATTTAATGTATACACAAGAATGCTATGCTGTCCAATGGCATTTTTCAGAGCCCATAGATTTAAAATTCTCAATAAATCAGTGCAGGTGATAGACAATAAAAATTCTAAAATATTTAAAAATAAGTAAATTGTCTCTGGTCAACACCAGGATGTAGTTCACATTACAGAAGTCAGAATGGAAGCAGATTGCTTCATAGATGCTGGGCTGATTATTGGACCATAAGGATGGGCTTGGATACATGGCTACAGACACATTGTCTGAGGCAGCTCAGACTGTTATGGCAGAGAGTGATGATGGGTGTGGTAGAGGCACGGCCAACCTTCCTCAGGTTATCTCATTTATCTCCTGGGCACACAGGAGGCTACGCTCTCCATCTTTCCTTGTGTCTAGAAGTAAATGGATGGAACGCAGAGGAGGATAGTCTAAGGCATTTTCAGAGCTATTGAATAAAATGTTTAATTTATATTTTCTTTATCATCAATAATTAAAAATGAATTAGAAAGACGACAGAAGTTCAAAGTGGGGTGGCAGTTCTTTATAGCCTTGCCTGCAAGAGAGCTGTTGAAGAGACTCAACAGATGTACCCTGAACTGTGATAAAAACTGAATTAAGTCAAAGAGGAATAAGAATTGTTTTAATACTCAGCACCAAATCTTGAACTAGTAGAGCCATAATAAAGATTTAGTGTATGATTTAGGAGGTGATGGACATCTATAATAAAGACAAACTTACAGCATAATCAGCTATAATTTTAAACATTGTGTGTATGTGTGTGTGTGTGCACGCGCGTGTGCACGTGTGTATTACGTACATGTGGCATGGCATGTGGAGGTCAGAGGACAACTTTTGAGAATTGGTTCACTCCTGTCTCCACATGGGTTCCTAGGGTCAGACTTAGACCCTTAGCCACGGCGCCATCTCCCCAGCACTCTCACTTGCTTTCCCTTTCATGGTTCAAAGTTTCCTTGTCCATTTGAAGGCATGCTTTACATATTTTTGATCATGACGCTTCCTTCTATTCTAGGAGTGTTTTCTCTCCTCCTGGGAAAGTATTCTCTATTCTGCCCAAGTAGTTTTGTGGCCTGAGATTTCACTTCAAGACTTTGACACAATGAAATCTATCATCTTCTCTTTAAGGATTATTGTCTAATTCTGGCATGTATTTTATGTAAGAAAGCCCTCTTAAATCCACATCTCAGAGCGTTCTCTTATATAGTATTCATCTATCTGTCTGTCTGTCAGTGAAGGTTACAAGTAGAAGAGGAAATTCAAATGGCCCATAAACTTATGAAAAGATGTAAACTCCTCTAATCATCCGGAAATGCAAATTAAACAAGAATAAGATACCGTTTATCACATGTCACATTGTCAAAGATTAAATTGCTTGATAACTCCAAGTGTTAACGAACACTACTGTGACTAAAAGGCATACATTGTTGGGAGAGTCCCAGAACACAGTTTAGCATTCTGTAGGAGAGTCAACCAGGCATCAACTATTCAGCCCCACCCACCACCCCAAGCACGAGGGGCAACCCCAGCTCTGACAACTGCAGAATCATGCAAGGTGTCACTGCAGCGCAGTTTGTAAGAATAAGAGACTGGAGAGAACCTTAAAACCTTTGAATATGAGAATAGAAAAATGAAACAATGTATTTCATTTTAAACAATCCAGATAAAAGAATAGCCACCAGAATGCGTCATAAATACATTAGGAAGGAAGCACGCTGCAAAACATTTCTAGACCTCTTCTCTTTGTCCACACATTTGCATACACTCAAGTCATTGGTATCAGTTTCCCATTTGGGCTGTATGTTATTGAAGGAATGCATGAAGAGGAATCACAAGAGAACACACTTGTCAGAGCTCCAGCAGGAAACAGATGGCATGCAGAGTCTAAGAGAACTCAGGGGAAGTCAAGTGTAAGGCCAGTTAATGAGTGTGGTCAACTTTGGGAAAATCATCACAAAAAAGGAAAAGACCTGTTCTAGGGCCAGTAGTATGTCTAGACCTGGATGATACATTGTGATGGCTAATCTTCATTAATTTGACTGGATTTAGAATCACTATGAAAACATACCTCTGGAGGGCTCTATGAAGGTGTTTCCAGGGAGATGGAAAAACCCCATCCGTTTATGGGAAAAACCCCATAAGCTGGGCTCCTGGACTGAATAAAAAGAAAGAAGCACACTGAGCAGTGGTGTTCATCTGTCTCTGCCTCCTGACCGTGGGTATGATGTGACCAGCCACCTTCCCCACCACGCCTTCCTGGACACCACGGTGGACTGTCCCCTCAAACCATGAGTCAAAGTAAACCCTTCCTTCCTTAAGTATTTTTCTCATGGGTTTTACCCTAGCAATGAGAAAAGTAGCCAATACACGTTGCAGGGCATAGGTGCCAGTCCTGCTGAGGAGGCTGATTCACGGTGACCCTGTACAGACACGAGGTGGGGTGGGATGTTCCGCATGGGGTCTCCGTTCTTCCAGAACTTTCATCAGAGGGCCCTGATCCACTTCATGGTTGTTGTCCTCTTTGTCCAGATCCAGTTAACATGGTAGTCGCTTTCCTCGATGTGGCCGGTGGTAGGATTCTGAGCTGATCTTGCTACGCTGCTGGAGTGAAGAGGCCAGGAGGCAGACCTGAGGCTGCTTCCTATCGTGTGTCTGACTGACACTCTTCGGAAATGAGAAGTGGGCAGCTTCGGGCTCCCTCTCCTCTGGGCTGCACTATTCTCATCTCTGAAGGTTGATGATCCCGACTGCACAGGATTCTTGGGAGAGTCGGGTGTGGTGTCATTCCGTCATCTACACAGCTCCTGGCACTTTAAAATGTGCATGAGAGAATCACATTTCTAAAACCCAGGACCTGAGTCATTGCATCCTGGATAGAGCCTGAACTTCACCATACCCAAGATGTGGGGTTCAACCATCCCCTCATATAGCCAGATGTTAGGATGGAGATAAAAGTCTTGCATGCCAAAACAACTTTAATACTTTCAGAAATTGTTAAAAGAGTTTTTGTGCATTTCATATAATAGATCTTAATTAAATTTGGATCCCATTCACACTTCCCGTAGCCCCTCCCCCTGTGTTTCATGAATTCTTTCATATATGTCAAGTACTATCTGATCAAGCATTCATACCCAGACGTCCCTCTGTGCAAGTCCATCCGCTGGAGTCTGGTCAGCCGATCTAGAGTCACTCCCTTAAAGAAGGTCTACTCTCCCTCACCCCACAGTAACCAGTTGCCAGTATTTCCTTGGCTAAGGTTGGGGCCTAATGTCCATTTCCCCAGTTCTGTGCTGGGTTTTTGTCTGATTAAGTCAGCATGGGTCTTGTACATGCTGTCAACCGTTGTTACAAGTTCATATGAACAAGTTCCCAGCGGCCTGAAAGCCTCTTTCCTTATGTCCATGCTCCAGCCCTGGCTCTCACCATCTTTCTGCATAATGTTCCCTGAGCCACAGGTGGGTGAGGTTTGATATAGGAGCCCTGTCTAGCCACACGCACTCTATAGTCTCTTATTCTCTCAAGCTTGGCCAGTTGTGGCCTTCTGTGTGCATCAGACTCTGCTGTATGAGGAAGCATTGTTGGTGAGAGTTGGGTGAAGTATTAGTATTTTCTTTACCTCCTGTTCTACCATGTTCCATGAGCCTTAGGTGCAGAGGTTCCACTCTAGATGTATGACATAGGGCTGGGCATCTCTCAGAAATATATTCTCTGTGTGTTACCATGGAGGGAACTCATGGGTGGCACTGAAAATAAAGCCAAATACACATGCCTGGGAAAGGTCATGGATCCTAGAGAAAACCCCATCTCTGTCATGTCTCTAGACAAATGAAATTTCTTACTACATGCTAAATATTGATCCTCATATCCATAGACAAGTATACTGTATACCACTCATCAAAGAAGCTTCTTTTTGCAACAGATGGGGGATATTTCAACATTAGTACTTAATTTATTATTTTTATTTTATACATATGAGTGTATTGCCTACATGTAAGTAAGTGTATCCATTTCATGTGTGTCATGCAGGGCTCATGGAGGCTAGATGGGGACCTCAGATTCCCTGGAACTGGAGTTACAGACAGTTGTTAACTGCCATGTGGGTTCTGGGAGCCGAACTTCGGTTCTCTGCAAGAGCAGCCAGTGCTTTTAACTGCTGAGCCATCTCACTAGCCCTCCAGAATAACTTTAAAAGAAATCTAAGGCTAGAAAAGCTACCTTTGTTCCCAGACCTCCAGTAGCTCCTGTCACCTGACTCAGCACAGACAGACACCTCCAGGTACAGGGCAGAATCTGAAAACAGCTGATCAACAGAATAAATTCCAGACTGGGGTCTTAGCATCATTTGTAAGGACAAACCTTCTTCCTGGCCAGACCCGGAGCATTGTCACAGCAGATAGTCACATATTAGCAGGCAGTAAATAGATTTTTATCATTTAATAATCAAGCTCTTAATTAAAAAGAAGTAATTCAAAGGGGCGATTAATACCAGGTGGTTGAATAGGTTTGCTCGGCACCATGGCATTTAAATAGAGGAAGGAAATCATGTCTCACTTCTCCCCAAAATATTTCTCCATAAAGTATTGAGCGAGAAAATGTGGTATTTTAGTTTTCAAGGAGATCAGGGGCTGGCACTGTATGCCACTGGTGTGCTCGATGCTTTAATCACATCTTGAGAAAGAAAAATTTTTCAAGGTTTTTATATTAGGTCAAAAAATACTTATCAGGAGTATGCTGTGTCTCAGAGATCCTATTGCATGCCAGTTATGCTGGGGCAAGGCAGACTTGGACCACGCCACCACCAAGTGAGGCAGAGCCTGGCCTCTCCGGTGGGCAACAGCAAGTGCAATGGGGGACATGCACCCTGCCGTGGAGGTCAGGGAGAACGCAGAGAGGCTGCTCAAGAAGAGACTCTACAGGGTGGGCCGCGAGGGATGGGAGCCACAGCCTGCAGGGGCACCTCGGTGAGAAGCAGACTGGCTGAACGGAGGCCCAAGGTCCAGAGAGGTGAGCGGTAGAGCATGTGATTGTAAAGGTAACAGGGGAGAGCGACCCTATGGTCCCAGTACACCACACTGAAGGCATTGGCTTTTATTCCTAATTTATCAGCATCTTAACTGCATTCGTTCCCTTAATGTTTTACCAATTTCAAAACGATCCTGGTTCTTTAGGGAAAATGATGTGTCCAATTGAGAAGTGACGGTGGAAATAGAGGCCTAGGGGAGGCGAGGTGACCAGACTACCAACAGTTTCCCTCAGTGGGGTTAGGGCTCTGGGGACTGCATGTGCACGTGGAAGTGGGGTCATCAGAAGCTGCTGAGAGGAAAATGTACTATTAAGGGAACACATGGCCTCTGTGGTGATAATGAAGAGGTGTGAAGAGAGAGCTGTTGTATTCACAGAAACAGTGGCCAGTGGCATGGGATTGGGTTAGGTAGGATTCCTTTTGAACATATAGTTTTTGAGAATTCCAACCGATACCCAGATAAAGAAATCAAAATTTGGGGTTGATCATTTTCTTAGGGGTCAGCTAGCTGAAAAGTACTGGGGGAACTACACAGAGACTAAAGGTTGAAGGAGGAAATCTGAGTGATTCCCAGAGGGAAGCTCATTTGAAGATCGCAAAGTTCTTCTCACAGAGCAGGAAGGACATCAGGAGATCTGAGGTCCAGATGGCTCCAGAAGCAGAGACTCACAATAAGGACACTGACTGGGACTTGGGACAATGTCAAAGGGTGAGCAAAGGGCAGCATAAATCTGCTGCACCCCTGTACTCCTCCAGGTACTGCATCTGGATGGGGAGTCTCCAGGGACTCAGGGACTGGGGTGCTGATTGATCAATAGGTAAAATGATTTCATTTCTGAAGTGAGGTGACGAAATGAATTCCAGCTTGTGTCGTGTGTTTATTGTCTCCAATACTACATCAGAAACTTTCCTTTGACATCTAGAATCCTTCCTCCCTTATGGTTTGAATATGAAATGGCTCCCACAGACACGTGTGTCTGAACATTCGGTCCCTAGCTGGACGTGCTGCTTTGGAAGATTGCGAAATCTTTAGGAAGTGGATTCTTGCTTGAGGAAATGAATCACTGGGTTGGTGGGGAGACAAGAAGGTCTTGAGATTGTCTAGCGTGGCTCCATTTCCTGTTTGTTTTCTGCTTCCTGTTCCGCCAAGAAGTGAGCTGACTGCCACCATGCCTTCCTACCATGATGGAATTCGTCCCCTCAGACTGCAAATGGAAATAACCCCTTCCTCTCATTAGCTGCTTCTCGTTGGGTAATTGGTCACAGTCATGTCCAAACTGAGACATCAATGACAGCTTGTAATATCAAGCCAAAGGACCATCCTCTCACCAAGCTTTTTAGAGATCACTGTACGAACCCGACTGCTTTCATTATCATGGCAGGAATTAGAAGCTTTACAGCTGGACCTGGTACAATAGCTGAGATGTGATGCTGAGAAGTGGGTGTCAAGAACCCAACCCCTTCGCCAACCTCCTTCCACCCTAAAAAAACACAACAGAATTGGAGGTGGGAGAGAAAGGCCCACTCAACTTAGCCCTCATTTTTCCCTTCGACTGATTCCTCCTGCATCCTCCGATCCTCAACTATGATGGGGATAGAGGAACTGGGCAATTGGTCAAGAAGGATATGTGGCAGGAGACATCAGTGGGGGAATCCACGGCTGCGTGTTGGCCTGAAATCAGGAGAAAGAAAGAAGAGAGACTGAGGGGACAGGAGCTTTCCCCTGAAGCTCGTCCTTCAAAGCAGGTTTTGCTCCCAGTTCCCACTCCTATCTACTTACCTTGAAAGATGTGCAGTTTCTGTGCCTGTTCCTCTGGGTCTCCAGGCAGCCTAAGACTGGCCTCAGATGACCTTATGCTTATGACTTACGTTCAGAAACAGTTCTGTACATAACACAAAGAGTATACAGCTCTGTTCACTTCAGGAAAATAGCAGCCCAGGTCACCACTGGGGAGGCCTGAACCTGAAGGAAAGCTAAGACGGTCAGAATGGCCAGGAGGCCCATTCACCACTTATCAAGCTGTCTTGGGAGACTCTATAACTGCAGAGTATATTATAATACATTGTTTCATGCTATTTTATGATATAACTTGAGCAAATCACCACCATCTCTAATCCACATACTGGAAAACTGGATAAAGATGAACAAGGAAGGTAAAATCTATGGAAGATGTCCCTAAGCCAGCCTTTGAGCTGTTCTTCTCAGCCCTGTCTCAGTCCCATTGTCCACCTGAGCGGGACTTCAGAATGGGATTAGAGAAGGGCCAATAGCTTGTATGCGACACACCGTTTCTGGAGATGGTATGTGGAAGACACAGATATCTCAGGAGGAGAGGGAGGGCTTGCGAGGTTATCCCACGGCACTCTGTTAGAAGCGGGAGTGCAGGCTCTGGAACAAAGCTGAAGGCATTGTCCACACTCTGCTGGCTGGGCTCTCCTTGACCCAGCTACCATCCCCATGACTTGCCTGTGTGCTGAGTCCTCTAAAATGCGGTTGTGGACATGTTAGCTCAATTCATGTCTGCTCTCTGTCATAACTTAAAAGACCTCTAGGACAGGGCCTGCCCACACCTTGGGTGGCTGTCATGTCTCTCAGTCTGCTCCCCCGCTGCCATGACAAAATGCCAGAGACCAGGTGGCCTGAATGACAGAAATTTCTTTCTCACAGATCTAGATGCTAGAACTCTAGACTCAAGACTTTATTGAGTCCGTTCGCAGTGAGGGCTCTGGTCTCACCTTCCTGCTTGTGCCTCCATCTGCTCATGCTGGGGCTTCTCTGCTGGGATCAGGACACATAACCAGTCATAAGGACCTCTCTCCCCTCTCTTAGGACCTCATGCACAGGAGTCAGGTCTTCATCACCTTTGTGGCCCTAGCCTAGAGCCTGGCACAAGATTCTGCTTTATGCATCTTTTTTTTTTTCTGAGAATCACAGAACATATGGGAGGTCTAGCTAGACCTTCTGCTCTCTATTATTTTATTATGTCACAGCACTGAAAAATCAAAAGGACAATAGAACAATGTTTGATATCAAGTGCAGCCTTCATATCCCTTCTCTAAAATAGTTGAGGCCAGAAAATTTTCTCATTCAGAAAGTTTTTAGGAGATTGGAATATTTCCATCTGCCTATGAGCTATGCTAAGGATGGGACCTGATAAAATGAGTGTGTGTGTGTGTGTGTGTGTGTGTGTGTGTATGGGGATTTATTGCAGGACCTTACAGGAAAGAGTCCAAGTGTCCAACAATGGCTGCACCACACTGGAGGGCTGAGAATCCAGTACTTGCTCAGTCCATGAGGCTGGCTAGCTTAGAAGTCCTGATCTGGCATTGAAGGCCTGAAGGATTCCTGGAGGTCTGCTAGTCTTCGGTTCAAGTTGAAATTCAAAGACGTTGGTTCTAATATCAATGAAGAAATGCCACAACACCAAGATGAGCCTGAAAAGTGAGAGAGAAGGCAACCATGAAAGCTCCCTTTGACCACAGCCTTTTACGTGGACCGCCATCAGAAGGTAGCACCCACCTTTAGGGTGGGTCCTCGAGCTTCAAATAATCCAGTCAAGAAAGTTTCTCATTTAAGTTAATTCCAGACCCCATCAAGTTGACAACCAATATTAGCCAGCCCAGGATTCACTATTTACTTTGCGACCCTTTATATACCTAGCCTGAGGGGATTTTATGCAGCATGCTCAATGTATTTACATTGTGATTACTGACTACTAGATAAGGTTGGACGTGCCATCTTCTACTTGAGACTCACAAAAGCTTGGGGTATGGGTTTGGAGATATGGCTCTGTGGTTAAGGATGCTTACTGTTCTTGCAAAGGACCTGGATTCTTTTCCCAAGAGTCACCGGGCTGCTCACATCTGTAACTCCAGTTCCAGGGGCTCTGATACCCTCTTCTGGTCTCTATGGGGACTGCACACAAATGGTACACATACATACATTCAGGCAAACAGTCATACACATAAGTTATTTTAAATCTAAAATTACATTTGGGGTTTTAAGGTGTTTCAGTCTATATATTTTCAGTTTAAGGATGTTCAACACAGCTAGCTGGTTTAGAATATCCATTTCAGAAGAAAAACTAGCTAAAATTCTGTTATTTAACTGCTAAATTCTGATCTGTGATGTGGGATGCCATAGTGAATGAGGTAAAGGATATCACTCTGATATTTCTGACACCGTCATGTGGTAGGAAGAGCTGTCATCTAGTAGTAGGTGTTGTCCCCAGAATGGCTGCAGCATTGACAGTGGAGGCAGTGAAGACAGCTACCTTATCAATAATGCTAACAGCAGTAATTGTCATGTAACACTATTGGTGGTCGCAACAATGGTGTTATGTCTAAGTTGAGACTCCAGGAGTTGCACATTTTCTTTTAATTTTTATTACATTTTGCTCACTTCTTTTCTATAGATGTGGATGTGGATGTGTGAGGTCATGCACATGCCATGGTACATGTGTGGAAGGAAGAGGACAACTTGAGGGAGTTGGTTCTCTTCCACCATGTGGGACCTGACAGTCGAACTCAGGCCATCAGGCTCAGCAGCCACCATTAGCCACTTAGCCATCACATTGACCATGTATATTCTCTTTTAACTACACGTTGCTGTCTCCAAGTCTGCGTACACTGCTGTTGAACCAACAAATGAAAAAGAACAAAAGTATTCAAACAACAACAAAAGATCTAAAATTATAATAGTGTGAACAGAGTTTACTAGAAATACCAACAGTATGCCTGATGAGAAGAGTCAAATTTCCTTTGACCGAGAAGAGATGGGACAGAACACAGAGCACTGGTGGGTCGAGGCAGCTTCAGACTCAGGATTTAATGATCACCCAATAAATGAAGAGAGGTACTGCCCCGTAGGGCACTGCTTTACCCGCCAACCCTGGCGCAGGACAACGTGGGTGTCTGTGGTGTCCGCAGGCTGTGCTCCACCCTCTGCCTCTCTTGGCTCACACACTGTTCCTCCTCCTTAAACCCTGGTCAAGTGCAAGCATGCAAAGCCTCATGAAAGAGGGTGAAAGGGATCCGGAAGAAGGGACGATCCCAGCACTGATAGAAGCTCAGGGATTTCCAGGTTGCCTGTGTTCCAGGGAGCCTCCCACAGAGCAGCCCACCATCTGTGGTGGTTGCTGTCTGGGCATCCCCCACTGCCCAGCACTCTGGGTTTGGAAAACGCCTGTGGCACTCTGATCTGATGTCATTAGGAGACCTCTGCTTTCTAATGTGCACTGTGTTGGAGATTGTTTGTGACAGCGGTGCTCCACCCCTGGAATGACTTAATTCATCTGGAATGCAGAGGACTGGCATGAGGCTCCTAACTGGGCCAAGTGAAACTTCTCCTCTCCTGTACAGGACAACATCCTCCCTGGATTTGTGAAAAGAGTCAAAAGTCCCTCAGAGAAGAGCTGTTGTCCTTCGGTTGAATTGAAATCAGACCTAAGAGGCAAAAATTCTGAAATCCCTCTTGTGGCATTGAGAGACTATCAGTGGACAACTACCAAACTAAATAGGACTTGTCATCCCTCCCTCTCTCTCTTTTAAGATGCTAGAACTTCAAAACCAAATCCATTAAACAATTCATCTTTGATTTGCAAAAGCCAACAGACATTCTCTGAGCAAAGGAAACCAGTCTTTTCTTGCATCTGCGTTCAGGAACACAGAGTCTCTCCATTCAGGTCCTTTGAGATATGTCAGACTGAAGGGGGATCTAATCAGTTTTCAAGGCCAAAAGAGAGGGCTCGTTTTCTGCACTGTTCAATAATTCTTTCACTGCTGAACACACATGGGCTGATCATTTATCATCAATTCCTTCATCTGCAAAGCAAAGAATTAAAAATAAATCCCATTCACAGGACAAATACGGTGAAACTGGATGTTCCCCTTGTGAGATTTGACTCTGGATGCATGCTCAAAAATATCTCCTAGCTTAGAGAGTGGGTTTAGCTAAGTGTACAAAACAGGGCCTTCTAGAAGCCAAATCGGAAGGAGAGGGAGAGATAAACTTAGCTCAGCACTCGCTTTTTGCAGAGCTCTAGGAGGGCAGTAACTGACCCCAGAACTCACATAGCCCTGCCTTCAAAAAGCAATAAACACAACCAAAGCACTCTCCACCCTCCCAGACGACACCCTCCAAGTACAGACCAGTGAGTAAAGTTATGGCCAAGCCAAAGACAGCTGGAAATCCCTCTTCCCTCTGTTTTATTTCTGCAAGAATGGCAGAAGATGGTCCCTGAGCACCACACTGTTTCTTACTGTCCTTGAGATACAGGTGACCCAATGATGATGCTGGACCAGTGCTGTTTAATACACCTGTGTGGACCAGCTGTCTCTACATCCTTGGAGTCTTAGCTTTTGTTTCCTGTTCCTATGATAAAATGCCTTGACAAAAGCAATTTGTGGAAGAAAAGGTTTGTTTTAGTTCATAAGTGCGGGTTATAATTTATCATGATGGAAAGTCAAGGCAGGGGGAATTTGAAGCAGTTAATTACAGTACATCCGCAGTTGAAAGCAGAGAGGAATGAATGAATGAATGAATGAATGAATGTTTTCTGGTGCTCAGCTCACTTTCTCCAGTCTTACACAATCCAGACTCTTCTACCCAGGGAATGGTGCCACCCACAGAGGGCAGATCTTCCCATCTCAGTTAAGATAATCAAGAAACGCCCTCATGGATATGGCCACAGGCCAACCTGATCTAGACAAGTCCTAGACCAGGGTGTGAAGAGGATCAGTCTTGACTACAGCAACAACGACTAGAAGCCAGTCAAGGCAGCCATCCTAATGGTCTGGTAGGATTGGGATTGGTAGGTGCTATTGATTAACTGCTCACTTCCTTTGCCCACTCATGAATTCCAGACTCCAGACTCAGAACACAAGGCATTTTCTTCCTTAGTCTAGCAGACAGTAGTGACCTTGAGTCTGAGCACTTATCAATGAAATATACGGAAAAATTCACAGTTTAATATATCTCTTTCCTGGTCAGAAAACAGTCACCCAAGGAAACACTCTACAGCACTGTAGACCTCTGCTCCTGATTTGGGGTGTGGTGTGTGGGAGTCTGATGCTTGCTATCCAGAAGCCATCTTGCCATCAAGAGATCAGAATGAAGAGATCCACAGATGCATCAGCCCAGAACAGCATTGTCATTAAATGCTACGTGATGGTAATATTGTCCTCACTATGACAGTGCCTTGGTTTTATGTCTATTATGTTTTGATTTTGTTTGTTTTTATGTTTGTTGTTGAGACAGAATCTCACTCGGTAGACCAAGATAGCCTCAACCTCACGACAACCTTTCTGCTCATTCTCCATCGTTTTTGTTGTTGTTGTTTTTGTTTGTGTTTGACAGAGTCTTCCTAGTCCTAGCCCACCAACAAGTCCTTATGTGGATCACGCTGGCCTCCATCTCACAGAGATCTGCCTGGCTCCCAAGGACTGGGATTAAAAGCATATGCCATCACACCTGGTTTTCATTCTCTCTCAATGCTGGGATTACAGACATGAGCCACCAGGACTGACTTCTGCAGTTCGTTTTTCAGGTGTTTTTTTTTTTTTTTTTTTTTTTTTACATCTACCATCAAAGCTATTACTGTACCAAGGAACATTTGTGTATAATAATTATGAGTTGCCCTTATACAACAAAATGTGTGTTTCAGCATAAGTTATATGAAAATTAGGTAAAGTCATTTTAAAAATTTAAAGCTAAGATACACAGCTGAGAAAGAAATACATTGCTTTTCTGAGTCTGTTACTTCACTTAGAATAACAGCTTTTAGTTCCATCCATTTACCCACAAATTTCGTGATTTTTATCTTTCTGTACCACCGAATAGAACTGCATTGTGTAAATGAACCACATTGTCATTATCCACTTGTCAGTTAAGGGACCCTTTGGTTGCTTCCATCCCTTAGCTATTGTGAAAAGAGCATCAACAAACATGGATGTACAGGTATCTCTGCAGTAGGATGAGTTCTTTGTATATATGCCAAGGAGTGGTAGAACCAGGTCCTATGATAGATTCATTTTTAGTTTTTCAAGAGTTCTCCATACTGCTTTCCCAGGGGTTGCAGGAGTTTATAAACCCGCCAGCAGTGAATGAACGTTCCTCTTTCCCCACATCCTCTCCAGCATTTGGTATCAATTGTTCTCTTGGCCTTAGCCAGTCTTACGTGTGTAAGATGAAATCTGAAAGTAGTTTTAATTTATATTTCTCTAATTACTAAAGATGTTGAACACTTCTAAAGTGTTTCTTAGCCATCTTTATTTCTTCTCTGAGAAGTCTCTGTTCAGGTCCATAGGCCATTTTTTAATTGGGTCATTTGTTTTGTTGATTCTTTGTTTTTTGAGTTCTTTATATAGTCTGGATGCTGTGAATTAGCACCAAATCCTTATATGTGAATATATATTCTGATGTAACTGCAGCATTCAGGGAAATAGAGAGGAACTAAGGAGTAAAGGGAAATAGGAGTCTGAGAGAGAACAGTAGGAGACGGTGATACTACGCGGGGAATGGGTGAGCTGGGGTGTTTAAATGGGAGGGGAGAGGATGGTTCTACAAGGAGACACTGGGGTGCAGGGACAGAAGGAGCTCGAGAGGCGGGACGCAACAGGAGACAGGTGTCACCAAGTGTAAAATGGGGGAAATGGGTACTTCAAGAGGTGAGAGAGGAGGGAGGGTCACGTGATCAGAGAGCGCGAGAGAGAGCAAATAATGCTTACCTACGTGTAATACCATCAAGAAGCATTAGTTTAGAAGCCTACTGAAAAACTACACATATAATATCTCTACATGAGTCCATGTGCATAGCTGAAGGCTACATAACAAGAACAGTGCCAGACAGGAGAAAACTCCTACTGAGTCTATTGCCACAGCAGCCCTTGATCGCCTCCCATAACTTGAATGTAAGACCCTATTGCTGAAGACAGGGCATACTTCAGACAAGGACTTGAAGCAATGGAGCTGGAACTGACCTGGAAGCCACATTCCTGAAGGTTAGTTCTCATAATTTTGGAGGACACTATGCAAGCTACTAAGAGATAATGTCAGTTAATGACTCAACCCCAGCTTTAAGGCCTAATAACCACAACAATGACAGGCACAGCAAGCTATACTGGGGCTGTAGTGGCACTTTGGGGAGTAATCAACATCTATATAATTGGACTTAAAGCCCACAATGGAAGGGAACCTACATGTGGCACTGTAAACATAGCTAAATGCACATGGCTGGAGAGGTCATAGATCTTAGAGAAATCCTAAGGCTGTCACATCCCTAGACTAATGGAATTTCTTATTATGTGCTAAATATAAATCCTTATATTTATAGGTAAGTATCCCAGTCACCACTCATCAAAGAGGTTTCTTTTGCAATGGATGGAGACTATTACAAGGTTTTGCAACCAGTGACACACAGAGGAAAAAGTGTCTGTGAAATGCCCAGCCCTAAGTAACACATCCACAATGGAACCTCTGCACTTAAGGCTCAAGGAACATAGAGGAACAAGGGACAGAGACAACACTAGAGCCTCTCTCAACTTTCATCAATGAAGCTCCTTCATGCAACAGACAGCCATGAACACAGAAGGACACAAATGGTCAAAGTGTAGAGAATAAGAGTCTGCAGAGTGTGGGTGCTTGGACAGGACTCCTGTATTAAACTTTACCCACCTAGGACTAAGGAACCATTTCGGGAGAGAGGTGTGGAAAGACCCGGGCGCACAATCATATGGAAACAGAGTCTTACAGACTCCTGGGATCTTGCTCAATTGAACCTACAGCAATGGTGTCAGCTTGCACAAGACCCAGGCACACTCAAGCTGACGAAACCCCACCATAGAACAGGGGAAATGGGCAGCAGGCCCCATCCTCGCCAAAGAACTACTGGTAGCTGACTACTGCTGGGTACAGGAGAGCTGATATTCTTTAAAGGAGTACCCAATCCTACCCATACCAACCAACTAGGCTCAGGTAGCTACAGGAAACCCTAGGCATTCCTGGTTGGTGGAGTCAACACTCTAACTTTTTCCTCATCTTCAGACAGCCTCCTGCACCTCTGTCTCAATTCACTTCTCCTAGCTCTTTAAAAAAATTATATATACATATATATATATACATTTATTTATGTGTATAAGTATTTTTCCTGCATGGATGTAAGTATACCACCTGAGAGTAATGCCCACAAAAACCAGAAAATGGCGTCAAATCCCTTGGAACTCGAGTTGTGAATGGTTAGTCACTGTGTGGGTGCTGGGAACCAAACTCAGTTCCTCTAAAAGAAGAGCCAGTCTTAACTGTTGAACCACCTCTACAGCCCTGTCTCCTGACAGTTGACATTGAAAGTCAGGTCCCCTCAAATTCCAGGATGATTAAATCTGAAGATATTCAGCAGGCTTCAAGATCTATTTATAAATGAAGTCACATTCACAGAACCAAGGTTGAGAACATACATCCACATGTATTTAGGGGATTTATAGCTCAGCCACAGCAATGCGGGCAGCTTCAAGGTCATTTCAAGTCGCAGGGCTATTTGAACTCTGTGGCTTCTTGCCCTGAAAATGAATCACCATGTGGGGAGGTAGTTCCAGAGCTCCTTTTCTGCCTGGATTCAACCCCTTTGCATTCGGTATTGATTTTCCCATCATGCACCCAGAATACCTGTGAGGCGAAACTTAAGCAAGAAAACAGAATTTCATGGAAATAAGTCTTTAAAGGACACATCATATGTGTCAGAAAGGCAGGGAAAGTAGACTAGGGTGGGACAAGATGTCACTGAACTTTAGTCTTCCAGAGTGTCTTAGGGCACGGTGCCAGGAGTGGGGGGGCGCCGGTCGCAGGGTCGAGGGAGTCGTGACCTTTGACCCCCGACTCCTCCCCCGTGACCCGGAAGCACTCCCTCTCCGCTCCCCCTCCCTGGCCCCCTGAACCCCCTGACCCCGCTCAGACAAACAGGGAGAGACATGGGAGGAGACTCGTGGAGACAGACAGACGGACGGGACAGACAGATAGACGCAGAGAGAGAGCCTGGAGACAGCCGTGGAAAACACAGAAATGGTCGAAAAGACAGACAGGGGGTCGAAAAGAGAGAAAAGAGCCAGGAGGAGAGACAGCAGAGACACGGGAGCCACAGAACTCGAAAGACAGAAGAGAGACTCTGACCCGTGACCTTTGACCCGGAAGCACTCCCTCTGACCCGGAAGGAGTTAGGGTTAGGGTGAGGGAGCAGGACCCCAGCCCTAACCCTAACCCTGATCCTTAGCCCTAACCCTAACCCTAACCCTAACCTTAACCCTAACGCAGGTATGGGTGATTGTGGCTGATGAGCAATCACTGAAAGAGACTTAAGTATTAATAGGTGCCTCAGAGCACCTGGGTTATCTTCAGCCTTGTTTGTCAAGACCTTTACAAGGGCAGGTGCCAGCTCTGTCCTTTTAGATTCTGCGGAAGTCTTCTGACTCTGTGTGCCCTATACCTCACGGCCCTACTGTAACACTGGACTTGTTGGACCTGCAGGGGCACAGCTACTATTCCAGCACCCAGGAACTGGAGGCAGAGGTGTGGGGAATCTAGGCCAGCCTGGGGTACACAATAATCACTGGCCCTGAAATCAGATCATAGGTTGCGGATTTGCTAATTATTCCTCCTTGCCGTGATCATGGCTCATTTCAGCTTTTGGTCCCATCCTAAATATGACATCTCAGTGACAAATTAAATCAATTAGTTTGAGAGCCTGGGGACTGGATAAAGCCTGGAATAAAGGATGCTTCTGGGGGCAGTAAGAGTTCCGTGTCCAGTTAACCACAACCATGACGGCTTCAAGGAGACCCCTGGCTTATTCTTGGTTTCCCCCTCAGCATCTCTGACACCAAGCAGGCTTGGTCTGGCCCATCTCTCCAGTTCTTTCCATCCACAATTGCTTGTACCGCTCTCTTCAGAATTTGGACAGTCGTTGAGGGTTTTTTTCCTCTCTTTTGCATATGATCAGTATGGAGATTTATGGAGACGCTTGCTTTTTATGCAGCTAAAGTGGGAAACATACACACACACATTCTACACAATAGCAGCAAATGAACCTTCGCCAGCTTTGCACGCATTTATACAGCAACAGCAGACACAGTGACACCAGACTGTGAGGAAAGGAAGCGAGCCTGTCAATATTTACAGAGACCAAACCCGGGAGGCCTCCTGTTTCTCCTCCCTTCCCTCAACAAACACGGGTGGAGGCCAGGGTCTTGGCGCTGGAGCAAGTGTCGGGAATCACAGACCCTGCCTGGAGGGGCTTAAGGGCGTCCAAGTAGTGGGGACCGTGACACAGTGGAGCCCTGTGTGCCTTTGACTTGGAAAGACACGAGGAGCTAGGAAAACTCGGAGGTGAGGTGGCACTGATGGCAGCCATGGAGCAGACAAAGACAAAGCAGAATTTATCCCTTCAGGAGTCGAAAGCATCCAAGTGAAAAGCAGGACTAACCTCACTCATTCTGATGTTTTGGCTTGTAAATTCTGGTCCATCAGTTCCGCTTCCTTGGTCCACCTTCTGGGCAGCCCACAGCCGTCACTTCCTGCAGTAGGAAGAGGCTTTCTAGAAGATGTCCTATAATTCAGTCTGCTCCGATTAGATGCAGGGCTAGGTATAAAGTGGAGAAGGTTTAAGGGGAAAAAGGTCAGTGGCACCTTGGGTGAGTCCCTCAGGGAAAGGCTGGCCAGAGCTTGCTAAGACCAGTTTTGTTGTTTTCCCAGGAGCCCTATCCTTTCTCTTCTCTGGTCAGCTTTGCTATCTCATGCACAGCTGAAAGCCTTCATATGTATCATCCCCTGTGTTCCTCACTTTACTGTTTTAATTCCAACATTAACCTTGTGGTGAATAGGAAGCAGAGAAAGAAAGAGGATGGGATGGGGATCAAATACTAACTTCAAGGATCAACCCCAGTGGCTTGATCACTCCAACTAAGCCTTTATCTCCTAAAGTTTCCAGAGCCTTCCAACCTAGGACCATCAACTGAGGTCAAGGGTTCAATTCATGAGCCCAGGGGTAGGAGGACATCTCACACTAATTATAGCATCTCCTAAGGTATGTGATAGGAAGTCTCAATGGTTATCTTATTCAATCATGAGTCAGGTAAAGCCACCTGACTCCCCTGTAACATTCTGGGATCCATGCGAGCCTGGAGCTGAATGTTGGTGTCTCAGCCTGCAAAGTCCCCTGACTTTTTCAACACTGTCACCTGTCACCACCTCTCAATACCATGAGTACACTGATTCTGGAGTTAGCCTCAGTTGGTTCAGAGAGAGTGACACAGACTCTGAAACTTGTGTCAATTGGACTGAACCCTATGGTCATGAGTGTCTATATCCAAGGAGTTACTGAGTGTGAGCCCGGCATATGAAGGAAGTCAAGGGGCTGGAGAGATGGCTTAGCAGTTAAGAGCACTGACCATTCTTGCAGAAGACCCAAGTTTGGCTTCCAGCACCCCCATGATAGCTTATAACCATCCATAGCTCCACAGTTCCAAGAGATCCAACACCATCTTCTGACCCCCGTGGGCACTGCAGGACATGGGTGCACTTAGACATATGTGGGCAATCACTCATACACATAAAATAAAAAAATAGTAATAAAATAAAATGAAGGAAGTAAAAGACTAGGGATTGAGATATGGTTCCATGCCTGTACTGGTCAGGCCTTCATTCCTTGGGTTAGCCATTCCTCCATTGCTGCTACCTGGGCAGGGAGGTAGGAACAGTCACAAGGTGTACGGAACACACAGCCCCCACTGCAGAGGCTGAGAGGCTGAGCTGCAAAGGCAGGAGGTCTGAGATGTGTGCAAGGCTCTCAAGCCTCCCTTATCTTATGAAAGCAGAGAGAGAGAGAGGTCGGGACCAGGTCCAGATATCAAAAGACAAGTCCAAGTGGCATGCTTGTTCTAGCTAGGCCCTTATCTCCTAAGGTTTCTAGAACCTTCCAAAGGCTCTCCAGCCTCTCCTGGTCTCTTCTTTCCTCCAAAACTAGAAACCTCCATCATGTGTCATCTGCCTCTCTGTTCATGGGTGTAGCTGCTCCCCAACGTGTTGCATTAGGATATAGAGCTGGCACTTGTAAAGGGATTCAAGGACACTGTTCTTAAGTCAGCCTTGGCCCCTCTTTCAACCAATACATGGTAAAATTATGGAGGCTGTCCAGCCCCCTGCCTTGGAAATTGAATTTCACCCTGAGAACAAGCATTCTCCTAGAGCAAACATTTTGAGCAGACTAAACATCTCTGACAATGAGCCCAAAGTTTCATAGAAAAGCAATTTTACTTGGTAATTTGCTCAGGACTCAATGCTTTTAGCTCCTCTAAGTTCATCTCTCACTAAATTATTTTCCAGGACCATTCATTTTTAACATAATAAGGCTAGCGTGCCTGTGTGATAATAGGACCTCTGCAAGATGGGTGCACATGTTACAATGCCTTATTTTCTGTCTTGCAGATTTAATCAAATTCACTAAGTTGGAAGACCATAATAGAGATTTTCAATAATATATGTTAAAAGGGTTTTTATATGATGTCTTGCAACTTGTGAATAAAATCAGACAGAGTCTATGTTTGGTACTTCCGCTACAGAATGAATTAACTGACCCAAGGGAGTCAGATAAGTCCCCTTCCTTCAGATCTTGTCAGCCCATCATCCTCTGGGCTAGTCTATTTGAGAATGTTGTTAAATAGAGATACATCTTATCACAAGGCAAAAATACACATGTTTTATTTGATTCCCTCACATCCAAGAAAAGAGTAATAAATCCTCACTGATTGCAAATGAGCCCCATTAATGGTCCACTGCACTGCCTACAAGATCCAATGGACTGGGGTTCTCCAATTAGTTCTTAGTTTAAGAACTAAGATGCTAAACCTAATTTATAACTTGTTCCAGTTCAAGATGCTTAAATTTTCCCCAAAGAAATTCATTTATTATGCAAGATAGAAAAATAAATGTCCTGACTCTTGTCCTTCCAATAGAAAGGTGTCTATGTTCACTGTCCAGAACGGTCTGCTCAGTGTATACAGATCATATCTGCCAGTGTGTCCTCGTAACACATGTACTCTTGCTCTCTGCCTTTCTTTGCTGTTTCTATTGCATGTTTTGCCTTAAATATTAAACTGAGGCCAGGGGAGGAGACTCTTTAGTCTCTGGAGCAGAGAGTAAAGCTTGGAGAGAGCTTCTGTACATAGTAATGCAGAGGTTGGTGCCCCTTTCACATATCCCCTCCCTCTGCCACACAATATGCCCATGACTCCCTTCATAAAGCACATTCAGATGTCACCTCATTGAAATGACCTCTGTCCAGGTTCCTGTCGTTAACACATGGCCTCCTGTTCTTTCTCCTTGATGGCGTCTGTTTAGCAATTAGAACTCCCTTCTTAACTATCACTGAGGTGGTCCTGTCTGGTATTCCCTGATCAGCATTCAATCCATCATCAAGCAGGTTGTGGCTGTAAGTTCCCAAAGGTCCAGCATCCCACCCTGTCCTGGTGATCTTTTTGCCCCCTGGGGTTGTAGTCTCAAAATGTTCACAAAGATCTCAACACCCCGTGACTTCTCTGCCCAAGAACTGGATTAAACTTAGTGGAGTTGAGTATTCTTGCCTGTTCATTGGACAAGTAATGAGACCCAGAAATATAATGCGCCTCCCCACAACAAAGCAGAACATTGGCGGGATATGACGGTATCCAAGGAGACATGGTAAGCCTAAAACACTGCCATCTTTACCAACCAAACCAAAGACAGAGTTGGGAAGCTATAAGACAGTAGCCTAGAGGCAGAATGCTGGAACAAATGCTTATTCTGTTAACAGGATGGGTAGGTAATTCGGTTGGCACAGTGCAGGCTGACATAGTGTGCCCAGAACTATGGGTTTGAACTTTCGCACTGCATAAACTGGGTGTGGTGGCATGTCCAGTCGTCCTAGCATTTGGGAGCTGGAGGCAGGAGGATGAAAAATTCAAGGTGCTCCTTGAAAAGGGAGTTGGAAGCTAGTCTGAGACACACGAGACCCTATCTTTAAAATATGGATCTCTGTTTCTCTCCAACGGATCTCCGTTCCCTCAAATGAGGCCACTTTGAAGGGAAAGTACATGGTCTGAAGTTTGTTCATTATGAATACAACTCAAGGGCCTTTTCATGGTGTACTGAAGATGACAGTTACAGCCCTCATGGGCTTACCACTTAAGAAGACTCAGATAAGACATAATATCTTCATCCCCACTCATCCCCACTCGACCCCAAATACTCATCCTTTGTCTTTGGTCCTCTCATCCAATGCTTTTTAAAGCTATATCATATGTCAAGGAAGGTTCTAGGCCCCAAAGAAGTCATAAATGTAAAACTAAGTCTCTTCTTTCACATGCCCAGATAATGAAAGTGAATACATAGTAGAAACAAGTCTGAAGGTCATAGCTCAGAATTCACAGTGTCAAGAGACTGATGATACTCCTGAAATGTGCACAGACTTTTTGGATTGAGTAAAAAAGAATAAGGCGACTTGAAACTGTAACTTACTTGATAAGGACCCAGGCATGGTAAGCGAGGGGAGAAGGGGGCTGGGACCTTACACTACAGAGGGTTGACAAACAAGGAGCTCTGACATGGAACAAGACAGTCACATCATGAAGGCGGAAGAAAAGAAGACCAGTTCCCCCGTGCCCAGGAGCAACGCTATCACCAGCAGAAGCCGTCCCAGAAGACAGGGAGGCACTTGGGGAATCAGGAAGCCTCAGATCTCTGTCTCCTATGCAACCTCCACATTCATCTGTGAAACTAAGATGAGGCTAGCCCAAGCTCATCCTTCATCTATGTTTTCACTTGTTTAACTCTAGCACATCTTGTGAGACCTATGTTACCTAAAATTTGGGGGAGCCCCACATAGGGTGCCATATGTTAGCTGGAGAAATTGGGGTACTTTCTTGGGTTCTTAATCTCCTTAGTCAAAGAATTTAAGAATAAACTCAGAAGAAAGATCAAGGAAATTTTTATTAAAACTTAAAAGGAACCCACAGAGCAGGCAAGCTGCACATTTGAACAGGTAGCTGCCTAGAGGAGGGAGATGGAGAAGAGGAAGAAAGAAAAAGTCCATGCCCTTTGGATTGAAGCCAGCATGTTCAGCAATGGAGGTACACCGGTCAGTGTTTGTCAACTTGACGTAAACTAGTCACCTGGAGATGGGAAGAGGACACCTCAGTTGAGGAATTTTCCCCACCATACTGGCCTGTGGGCCTGTCTGTGGGGCATTTTCCTGATTGCTAATTGATGTAGGAGGATTCAGCCTGCTATGAGTGGTGCTTTCCCTGGGCAGCTGGGGCTGCACTGTGTAAGAAAGCTAGCTGAGTAAGCCAGAGGAAAAACCAGTAAACCGCGTTCCTTCATGGTCCTATCTCTGTCTTAATTGAGTTCCTGCCCTAATGTCCCTCAAGAATGTCCTGTGATCTAATCACAAAGTGTAAGGTGAAATGAAGCCTTTCCTTCCCAAGTTGCTATTGATAATGGTTTTTATCACAGTAACAGAGAGCAAACTAGGACAGCAGGACAAATTTCCATAGCAGGGCAAGTGGCCACAGCCACAGCTCCGTGGAGGAGCTGGCATTAAGTTGGGAGGGGAGCTTCAGAGAAAGAGTGTGGAAACCCAGGTGTCATGGAAATCACGGTCAGGAAAGAAACAGAAAGAAGAAAAGGAAAAGTTACAGCTATCCGAGTAGGCAGGCTTGATACAGTTACATGGCTGTGCTGACAAGCGATCCAGAAAGGTAGAGATTCTGAGAAGGAAAAGTACATTCGTACATTAAGGGCTTCGTTATTCCTTCCATCTCTTTAGCATGGGGTTAGCTGAATTTGCCTTCCTAAGGGATGATCCCTCTGGTGACTAACCAGCCCAATGGGATTAACTCTGAACAAGGTCATATCTCCATGCTTCATTAATGGACCTGTAACCCCTGCCCCCATCAATCTGAACCCTCCCTAATGGTTCTCCTGCCCAAGGTGAACTAACTAACTCTTTCTTAGGTTCCTATAAAGTCTTGCAGTAGTTCCTATAGGACACAGTGTTTTATCATGAAGGCATCATTCATTTGCAGTTTGGGGGCAACTGTCTACCCCGGTTTCACACTCCTTGATGTAGAGCACCCGTCCGCTTCTATTCAATGAAACTGAGAACTTGTGCTTACTCATGAGAATCTTCAAAGACTGCTATTTGCACTCAAATCCGTGGCTCCATGCAAAGCAGGAAGGATAGGCAGTCACCACTGCTCTGCTTCTCTGAATATTGTTATTTTAAATATATGTCAGTATTTTAATTATAAGGAATTTAATGTACATGAATATTTTCATAGTAAAGCACTTAGGATTAAATTGTCTTGCTTGTTCTTCTGCTCCTGTAGAATAGACAGCTACTTGGTTTGGGTTGCTCTATTGTTCAGAGTTTTTAATTCATTACGTCCGTGTATGCAAAAAAAAATCTGCAGTAAATATCTTGTTTGATTCTATCTCCTTAATTGCATGAGATAGTTCCTGCGGAGAACTCTGGGGATTTGTTGGATGGAAGGTGGATCTTCAACTTCTTTTAATGGATTTAATGTAGTAAGGGACTTCACAGTCAGGGGGAGGGAAACCTCAGAAAAGAATCCAGCAGCCTTCCCAACGGGTTTGTGTTTCTCCTCCAAGGGAACAGCTGGACCAGATCACCACCCAAAACTCAGTAGCATCCAAGAAAGGGATGAATGGGTCTCTGAGCAGTATGGGCCTAGGAGAGTGGGAACGTAAATCGGAATTACCAACACAGCCTTGCATGGGCCTTTGGTCTTCCCCCAAACTCGCTGAATATTTGTTCAGCAGAAAGCATGGCATCACTGGCTGCGGGCTGTGCAAGGCAGAGAGGCCAGTGTTCTGGGACCACTGGCTGCGGGCTGTGCGAAGCAAGAAGCCAGTGCTCCTCTGCATCACTCCAGCCAGTGCCACAGAACATTTTCATAAAGCATGACTCAGAAGTGCTGTATTCATTTGCTGTTGTCATAATAATTCTATGCAACAGATAATCAAACCCCAGTGACACAATACGCAGAGAATGGCTTTCAAGCATGTACAGGTGCCAGGCAGCTCTGGGCATGTGATCTGGGCTGATTACTGTCAGTTGGGCTTTGGTAAGTTTTTGTTCTCCTGGTGAGGGGGTGGTGGGCTGGCTACTCAAGAGGGCCACAGCTGGGAAGGTGCCTTTGTACTCCACATGGCCTCTCACCATAGGCAGACTACCATGGATCTGTTCTGCTGCGAAGATAGGCTCCGGGAACATGAAGTCCCCAAAGCCCAGGCCTGGAACTGAAATCCTCCTTGTTTCCTTCTTCTGAAGGCGATGCCTAGATCCATCCAGAGTGGAGGGAATGACAGGTCAGTTTTGGAGGTGGTGCATTCCTCGCCTTGGCAGGCTGGAAATAGGGCAGGTGAGGACCTGGAAGTGTTTGCTCTGTCTCCCAGTCACAAAGACAAATTTAACTTACGACTCTTCATCTAATTTTTCGAAGAGAGCCAGGAGGTATGTAAAAGGAATGTGAAACATTGTAGAGAGCTTTTCACACAAATGGATGGGAGGAAGTTCATGACTAAGTAAGTGCTAACTATCTAAAAAATGGAAGATGTGGAACAAGAAGGTCACGTATTGTTAATATTACCAAAGCAATGCCCCTCACCATAGCAAAACTTCCACCAGTTCTCTCTGTGTCTGTCTCTGTCTCTCCCAGAGAGAGGGAATGCCTGTACCATGGATGAGTGCGGAGATCTGAGGACAACTCTGAGGAGTCAGCTCACTCCTTCCACCTTGATGAGGCAAGGTCTCTGGTTGCTGCTACACTAGGTACTCCAGGCTGCCTGGCCCATGAGTTTCTGGTTAATTCCATCTCCCCATAGGACTGCTAGGACACAGATCCACACTAATGCACCTAACTTTGTATGTGGGTTTCGGGGATGGAACTGGGGTCGTCGGGCTGGTCTGGCAAGTGCTGCTGCTGCATGATAAGCCAACCTGCAGGTCCTAAGTTGCCTACTTTGGTTCAATGGAGATAAGTAAACATGAATTAGGTACTTCCCAAACTAGCTAGTCTATGATGCTAAGAACTCTTTCTTAACATTACCTGTGATGCTACTGTATGTGAGTGCACACATTGTTCTAATCTATTAAAATAACAACTGAAGAGTGTTCCTTTGACTACTGCTTTAAGTGAGGGTTGGTTTAAGATATCTCCATGTGAGGAAGAAATGGGAAAAGAATGAAAGAAAGAATAAGAGAAAATTTCCCTTCACCCGTCAATAGTTGAATGTTTAAAGAAACTAATATACACATACAGTGAATTTCTACTCAACACAAAGGATGCGATGTTGTCTGCAGGAAAGGTGGATGGCATGGGAGACCATCATGGTACCTGAAATAAGCCAGTCCCCCCAAAAGAAATACCATCTGTTTTATCTCGTATATTGATGCTAGTGGTAAAAACAGAATGGAAGACTAATAGAGGAATTCCTAGCACTGTGGAAGTGGGGGGCAAAGAGGAAACGGGCCAGGAGCTTCCAAAAGAATAATAGGGTGAATATAACCAGACTGTCTCATGTTCGTGCAGTTAAAGTCACATTGAAACCCCTTACTTTGTAGAGTTTATATGTAAGGAGAACAGCATACGAATGAATGAAAGAGAACAAGGGGAAATGTGTGTGCAGAGGCACCCGAGGCTGGCACTCTGGCTTCCCCTCAGCTTCCTCCCCTTGGGATCTCATCAAATGCATCCAGATCAGACACACAGGTCATTGTAGAGAAGACAGGCAGAGTTTATTCAGAACTGAAGAGATAAGGGATTGTCAAGGGTGAGCATGGGCAGTGGCCTCATTGGGTGGAAGCAGAAAGTGGCCATAGACAGCATCACGCTGACCTACATGTTTAGGCAGCTTTGGGCTACTTCTCAAAGTCTCTGCCCCAGACCGCTTTCCTGAAGGGTGTCTTCCCGTGACTGAGAGGTGATTGAGAGGCCCTTTTAGATTAATTCTTAAGGCAGAGATGATGGTTTGTCCCTGTTTTTTATCAGACAGCCTCCAGCTAGACACTGATCTAATGTCCTTTCAGAGTGTTGTGTCCCCACCCAGGCCCAGATGTATGACTCAGATTCCATTGCTTTGAGCAGAGGGGAGAAAATTATGTTAATTGGTAAGATTTTAAAGAATCAGTGACAGAAAAAAAATCTATAAAAGTGGCTATGCTTGAGATGGAGAGATGGTTCAGAGGACCCAGGTTCAGTTCCCAGCACACACGTGTCAGCTAACAACAACCCAAACTTTAGTTCCATGGGGTTTGATGCCCTCTGCTGGCCTCCATGGGCTTTGCATTCATGTGGTGCACTTACATGCGGGCAGATATGTAAACGCATAAAATAAAAATAAACGAATCATTTCTCTAAAAGTAGCTGTGCAGGAGCCGAACAGACTTTCTGTGATGTGCCTCCACACGCCTTCCATTCTTTGGTCTAACCTGGACCCATACTTTCCCATGGTGTCTTAAATTCCCAAGAGAGGCAACAGTGGTGTTTCCCTTCCTTCACCTACTACTGTTTCTTCTTGAAAAATCGGTGTCCTAACAGGGAAGCGGGGAGCCAGCCCAAAGAGAATTATGAGAGAGGGGCCTGTCCCCAATGACCTTCAAGCCTGCTGAGATCTAACTATCTGCCTAGCAGAGGAAAGGTATTTTAATTCAAAATCTCAGTTCTAGAAATGTTTTATGTATTCAATCATCAGTCTATCTTAGGAATTGTAATTCAGAAAAGATTAAATAAATCAGCTGATAGATTTTTTAATTCTTTTTTTTCCACATCGCTGTAAAATTTGTGGCTGCACAAAGTCCTGTTACTGTTTCTCTTCACATCTGAAAATTTTCTTCATTTATTGTTAGCAACATTATCTCTGAGAATAGAGAACTGAGGGACTTCTATCACCTTTGCCCTGCCTTTTAAGAATTTTCAAGTTTGATATGCTATTCTGTCTTTTGTGGGTCTTAGATTTTAATTATACACACATGCACACACACACACATACACACACACACACATACACACACACATATATATGCACACATATATGTGACAGAGAATACAGGTCATAAGAGGGGATCATGAAAGGAGAAAAAGGAGGCTTTAAGGGTGGGTTGGGGAGGGAGAAAAGAAGAAAAAATATAAAAGGATAACAGTATATGTGACACAAATGTAGAACTGGGGTCCTTCCACAGAAGTAAGGACCCTCGGGAAAGGTTAAGGGCTTTTGTGTGGGGGAAGAGGATGGAGAAAATTAAAATCCCAAATAAAACCTGTTATATGTATGCTAATTAAAATTTTAAAAAAACTAGGGCTGGGGAGATAGCTCTGTGGGTAAATCACTTGCCACACAAGCCTAAGAAACTGAGTTCAAATCCCTATGAGACCCATGCAAGAGCCTAGGCAGATAGTTTGCATTTTTGACCCTAATGCCTCTACCGTGAGATGAAGGTGAGGACAGGAAGGCCCAGGGAGCTCGTGTACCTGCGCTCTGGTATATAAAGCAGAGACTCATGACTTAAACCTTTCTCAAGCAAGGTGGAAGGTTGTCTTTTGACCTCTGCACATGCACCGTGACACATCCACAAAAGTGAATGTATGCAAAGACTCCATAATCACATAGACATCCTACAGGCATGCAGAGCTCCAAGGCTGAATGGTTATCATTACCATCGTTAATATTATTGTTACATTGGCTCATACCATAGGAATTACTGTTATAGACATGCAGATGTGAGGTTTGACTGATCTGGCTGAGCAGGGCTCCACGGAGACAGGCCTCTGGCACAGGTCCATGGCCAGTTGGAGTGGCTGGATTGGAAGGAACAGTGTTTGATCAATATAGATACAAGTGAAGCCAGCTCTAAAGTCCATTCCCAGAGTGACAGTAGAGAAAGAACTGCTGCCCACCGCCTCTCAGATCACCTTCTTAGCTGACTGCAGGAGAACTTACATGGTAGAGTTGCTCTGAGAACAAGCTGGGACACTCGCATGACAGTGCCCAGATCCTAGAAGCTGAGCCTTCCCTGAACTGGACATCGGTAGGAGATAGAAATGGCTGTCTGGATCCCTGTGGGCTTGCATTTATACGTAGGAGGTCCTTGGGGGAGCACTGGACCCTGGTGTCCTGGGGGGGTGCTCTGATTTCCTGCTGCCTGCTACCACACAGGTGACTGGCTGAGGCAGCTCCCCCACACCACTCCCTTCTTTAGGCCCTTCTCCAGGTTTCAAGCCTGCAGGCTTGGATGCTGCGTCTGAAAGGGCTTTCTTCCAAAGAACAGACCACATTTATCATGTAGCAAGGTCCAAGCTCAAGCTGACACAGGAATTTGCCCTGGAGGAAAGGATCTTGGGTGGCTTTTGAGAAGTCCCCTTGCAGAGCAGAGTGGAGGCAGTGTGTTTGAGGAAGGCTTTTGTGCTCAGGCCAGTTTCTGAGGAAAATCAAGCAAAGGTGCCTCCCTCCCACCAGCTCTGAGCCTCCTGGCATCCTTGGAGTCTGAACCCCCACCACCCTGGCAGGCACGTAGGCAGAAGCTACATCCATACCTTTGACCATCTTGATGTGCTTTGTACAGCTGCCAAGGAATGTGTCAAGTTCTGTTGGCAAGAGCCCCGTCCCGGGATCCTGTGCCTGCCTACTTTGGGCATTTGAGCTACATCAGGTTAGAAAGCAGGACAGTCAGGCACCCCTTAAAAGCTCAGTCAGCTGGAGCGAGCAGGGCGTCCATGGACGGGAGAATGGTTGCAGTTCTTTGTGCCTGCACGTGTGTGTCTGCATTGGTACGTGTGCATGCATACGTACACACATGTGCATCTATGGCAGCAGGAGGTCAACCTTGGGTGTAGTTCCTCAGACAAGGTAGAATCTATCACTGCCCTAGAGCTTGCCAGTTAGGCTAGGCTGGTTGACCAGAGTCCCAGGAATCTGCTTGTTTCTGCCTCCCTAGCATGGGGTTATAGCACTTACTGTTGTACATGGGTTTTGGGAATCGAACTCAGGTCTTCCTACTTACAAAGTGAGCACTTTACTGACCAAATCATCTTCCCAGCCTTTGGTTGAACCTTCAAGGTCAAAACTCCCTTCACGGTGTAGTAATCTGTTTATCAGGGCTTCAAACACCAGATTTCCTGTTGTATCTTGTAATTGTCTCTGACTAAGCTCACAAGACCACACTAATCTATGTATTTACTATAAGATGTGTTGCATAATCTTTTGCAAGACACAAGGTGAAGAGACTGAAGTGATTTGTCACCCACCCAGGACTCCCTTCAGGAGACAATGCCAGAAGCCACGGTTGCTACCAGGTGCATTTCTGCAAAAGGTCACTGGGAGCAGAGAAGAGGGACATGTCACCCTGAATAGGAGACAGAGAAGTGCCTCGGGAGAGATCTGCCTTCACTCGAGTTTCTTTGTTGTTATTATTAGTGTGTGTGTGAGTGTGTGTGTGTGAGTGTGTTTGTGTGAGAGTGTGTGTGAGCGTGTGTGCGTGTGTGAGTGTGCATGTGTGTGTGTATGTGTGTGAGTGTGTTAGTGAATGTGTGAGTGTGTGTTAGTGAATGTGGGTGTGTGTGAGCGTGGGTGTGTGTGAGTGTGAGTGTGTGTGCATGTGTGAGTGTGTGAGTGTGTGCGTGTGAGTGTGAGTATGTGTGTGAGAGTGTGTGTTAGTGAATGTGGGTGTGTGTGCATGTGTGTGAGCGTGAGTGTGTGAGTGCGTGCGTGAGTGTGCGTGAGTGTGAGTGAGAGTGTGTGGGTGAGAGTGTGACTGAGTTGTGCGCGTGTGTGTGAGTGTGTGTGTGAGTGTGAGTGTGTGCGAGTGCGTGTGTGAGTGTGTGCGTGTGAGAGTGTGAGTGTGTGTGTGTGAGTGTGAGAGTGTGTGTGTGTGTGCTTGTGTGTGAGTGTGAGTGTGTGTGCGTGTGTGTGTGTGTGAGTGTGCCTGTGTGCGTGTGAGTGTGTGTGCATGAGTGTGTCTGAGTGTGCGAGTGTGCATGTGTGTGAGTGTGTGTGAGTGTGTGTGAGTGAGCGTGTGTGTTAGTGAGTGTGGGTGTGTGTGTTTGTGAGTGTGAGTGTGCGTGTGTGTGTGAGTGTGAGTGTCTGCGTGTGTGTGTCTTTGTGTGTATGTGAGTGTGTGTGTGAGTGTGTGTATGCGCAGACAAGCTTATGCCACCGTGCACATGTAGAGATTATAGAAAAACTTCAGGTCAGTCTTTTCCTTTCACTGGCTTGAAACAGGGTCTCTGTTGTTTCTCCAGTGTGTTCGCTGGGCTGTCTGGTCCATGAGTATCCAGGGATTGTCCTGTCTTCACGTCCCATGACCTTGTAAGCATGCTGGGATTGCAGCAGCTTGCCTAATTCATACAGACTCTATGTAGGCTCCAGGGACCCCACCTCAGGCCCTCATGCTTGCACAACATGCGCTTTTACCGGCTAAGCACTCCTCACAGCCCTTGCGTTCCAGACAGAAAAATAAGTTTTCAAGCAGAGACTGGAGGGCACAGCAGGACCACTTAGCAGAGGGCGTAGCAGGTGTGGTGACTGTGAGGACAGGGAAGCCCTGTGGTCCTCTCCGAAGTCCTGCCTTGGCGGAGCATCAGCAGATGTGAGATGCGGGGAGTTCCACAAGGACTCTTTAGCTCATAGAGGCTCAGTGCTCCTAATATAAACTCTAAATCCAAATCCAAAGCTTTCTGACACTGACATGTTTCACCAGGGGAGAAATTCCCCCTCTAGCCTCATGTGACGGGTCACAATCACATGAAACTGTAAGAAAAATAGCATGTGGGAAAAGTATGCATAAAACATGCAGGCAGCCTGATCTGGCAATGCAGCCTGGTGATCCCGGCTCCTAGGGAAGCTGAGGCAGGAGGGTCTGAAGCTCAAGGCATGCCTGGTCTGGGGAATGAGTTCAAAGCCAAGTTTGGAACTTAGTGAGACCCAGTCTCAAAGTTTAAAACAATGAGGACCAAGCAGGTAGCTTGGAGCTAGCTTGTGCCAGCACATGTCAATATTACTGGAAAAACAATAAGAATAAGCAACTATAAAAAGAAAATAGCTCGTGAAGTGAAATGTGAATAAATTTTTGCATTTAGACTTGGGTCCAATCCCAAGGTATCTTATTACATACACAAATATTAGAAAATAAAAATCTAGATTTTAAAACAAGAATTTGAGAAAAGAAATATTTAACCTGTATCATATTTGTTTCTTTTTATTAACTAAATTTGTTCTTTGATAATGTCATATATAGACAAAGTACATAATGAACGTTCTGTCTCTCATCTCATTGAGCGCCCCCTTGCCTATAAATCTTCTTAAATTGATGTCCATTCATTTTGCTTTGTGACCCAGTGGGTTTAACCAGGGCCATCTGTGTGACCATGAGTTGGGAACTACCCAGTGGAGCCTCTTGGACTCAGCAGTGAGGATACAACTAGAGACAATGAGCAGACTCTCCCAACAGCCAATCGTTCATCAATAAGGGTTAAAACACCATGATCCCCTCTCTAGTCTGTGACTGACTGGCCCAGCACAGACTACTAAAGTTGTGAGTTCATAGCTGCAATGATTCCTCAGCGTCTAGAGGACTGCACGTCACAGCTCTTTACCCCTGTCCCAGCTTTTCCTGGCTTCCTACCTGCTCCTCTTCTTCCAATATATGTAATGAATCTGTACAACAGGAGAAAGAACAGAATTTTCCATCTGAAGTGGGTTCCCCCATTTAATAGATGAGAAAATGGAAAGTCAGAGAAATAAATGACTTCTAATGTCAAGTTGATATTAAGTGCAAAAGCCAGGATTTGAGTATGGATTACCTCAAATGGGAGAGATTAGGTAGGCAGAGCTTCATTCAAAAGATTAAATACAACTGGGTAGCCATTGAATAAAGGAGGAAAGAAAGATCAAACTCTTTCATCAGCAGTAATATAAGAATCTAAACAATGAGCGATGATTTTAAGTCCATAAAATTAAAGAGGGAAATGACAGGGTTCAAAGAAACAAACATTCTTACACACCCATGATGGCAACAAGCTAGGCTCCATCCTCCAGAAAGCAACTTGGCAAAGGTATCAAGAGTCCTAAATATATTTGTTCTTTGCCACTCAAGGATAGGCCCCGAGGGATGGGAAGGGGGGAGGAAATGCCTTTCTGACAATAAAAGATTCATCGCAATGCAATTTAGAACATGAAGCTGGAATCTGAACATTTTCCAGTGGAGAACGGTCTGAGAAAGACTCTCATATCCAAACAAAATAGAATATTTTTCCAGTTAGTTCTGACTGAGAAAATTTTAATCCGAATATATGGAAACCCATCTATGTGATAAAGGCAGCATGCAAACCTAACAGTGAAATAGTTCAAGGGTTGACCTAGGGTAAGTTGGTAATGAAATTTAAAAATAATCTATTTGGACAGAAAAGTAACAATTGCATAGCCAATACCTGGACAAAGTAAACTCAGCTGACAATGGATTTATCCGTTCTGGGTATTTATATCTGCAGTAGTTTATAATTACAAATTCCATGCAAATTTTGTAGGAACAAAGAAGGAAACATGGTTTGTTTGCTTGGCAAGATTTTTGGTGTAAAATCATCATCTCGAAGCAAGATGTGATGAATTTAATATGCTACTTAACATATGTAAGATATTCATAAAAGGATCCATCTGGGACCCCAATTGGTCAAGATTTGGATCAATTTTCACTAGAACTTCATTTGAGCCTTTTGTATCCAATCCTAGTTCGTTGGAGGCCCGTGTTAAGATTTATTCTTCAGTGGATCTCTTGAATGCTTATGACGGAATTTGAAACTGGCATTTTTCTATGATGGGGAAGAAGAGTAAAGGGCAACAACAGCCGCAGCAAAGAGACCCAGTCCTGTCCCAGGCAGGAAGAACACACCGAGCCACAGTGCAAACACTTCCCAGTTCTGCAAAGTCCCACACTGTTTCCAAGACTTGAAAATAACATGCATGCTTTTTAGCTTTGAATGGATTCTGCAAGAACCCCTCCATCAGTCAGTCAGTGTGAGACTGACCCATAAGGACCGCAAGAACCTCCCCATCAGTCAGTGTGGGACTGACCAATAAGGACAGTGGCCAGTCGGTATGAAGGTCCTAAATGGGGGGAAGTTGGGTTTTCTTTAGTAATCCATTCATTTGTTAAACAAGATTATTTTAGTGGTAATTTTGCCTTCCCAGCAGCCTAGCAGGCACAGAGACGGACACTGAAGGTATGTAAGTGATTTTACAACAGGTGAAGGCAGAAAATAGGTGTGATTGTGTTTCACACCCGTGGAGCTCATGACTGGAAAGTCTGGATAAGAATGTTCTCTTGTCAGCTCTGGATTTGACATGTGCATCTGTGCGTCATGCACCCTGGAGAGACCGAGTGGGTTCCTAGCAAAGTCCTCTGAAACCCTGGACCTCCTTTAGGAAGTCTCTACTTGGGTGACCCAAGCTGATTTTTTAATTCCAAAGGAGAGATCATAAAAAAAAGAAATAAAGAAAAAATAAAATAAGATTCAAAGAATGCTCATTATTACAATTTCTGAAATACAGCAATATCATCCAGCCAGTGTGGTGAAGTCTGGTCTCCCAGTATGGCCTCATGGGAGATATTGGAGACTTTAGGAGGTGGAGCCTAGCAGAGATTCTTTGATCAGTAAAGTGCAAGCCTCTGAAGGGGGCGACGGGTCTCCAGCCCCCTCCTCTTCTTTTGCCTCCTGGTCATGAGGTCATGTTGCTTCCATGATGCGGAGTTGCCTTAACCCAGGCCCCAACAGACATTCCTCAATGAAATAAACCCTTCCTCTCTATAAGGAACGTTTGGTACTATGAGGGAAGTGGGTCACATTAACTGTATCCTCTTTAATTCATGTGGGCGGAAGGACAAATCCGAAGCTCTATCTTTCTTGGGTTGGTTCATTATACATGCACATGGAAATCTGGAGATATGCAATTTCTATAGTATGTGAAGAAATTGTTTTAAAAACATACTAGTTTGGGTTTTGGTTTTGGCTTTTGGAGACAAGGTCTCCCTACATCCCTAGCTGGCCTGTAACTCTGTGTAGAGCAGGCTGCCCTTGATCCCACTGGCCTCTGCTCCCAAGTGCCTGAATTAAAGGCAGTATGCACCATGCCCATCTGCATAACACATACTGGTTTTTTGTATTTTTTTTTAACATTTTATTTATTATTTTTATTTTATGTGTATGAGTGTATTGCTTGCATGTGTGTAAATGTGCCTGCAGAGGTCAGAAGATGTCAGATCCCCTGGAACTGGCATTATGGACAGTTGTTAGCCACCATGTAGGTGTTAGGAATCAATCTTGGTTCCTTTTCAAGAGCACTCAGTGCTCTTAACCACTGAGCCATCTCTCCAACTCCAACATACTATTATTTTTAAAGGTATATATTTATCTTTCAAGAATTAAGAATGAATGAACTACATTGCCTTGATTAATCCTAAAATATTAAGGGCAGTTAGAATATTTTCAAAGTTCAATTATAAAAACAACACCGTACGCAAGCGCAGAGTATCTTTCTTCCGTTCTTCGCTTCCTACCTCTCACCTTTCTTCCTCTCTCCCTCCCTCTCTTCTGGTCTTCCTCCTCCTCATTCTCCCTCAGACCTTAGACGGCATCCCTTCCCATGAACACGAAGTCCTGTAAGCCTGTCAGTGGTTCACGTTTGTCCACCCGTTGTCAGTGGTTCACGTTTGTCCACCGCTGTCTCTGCCCCACCGCTCAGCGCTGCTGCCTGAGGAATCCCATCTGTGCTGTCTGATCAAGCTCCTCTCCCCTCCAAGCATTCTCTTAGCCCAGTTCCACTCTTTCCACTTTATTCAAAGTCCCACTATAAAGCCACTTCTTTCAGATCGGTTTTGTAACCTTTGCAACATATGCATCCTACTGGGGCCGCTCCTGTCTGATCCTCAAGAGCTCAGTATACATTAAGAGAGGCATCTCAGCACTGAGGAGACTTCTCAGTCAGCAAAGTCCTTGGTGTACAAGCAAGCATGGGGACTGGAATTCAGATCTCTAGGACCCAGGTGAAAGCAGGTGGTATGTGCCTATAATGAGCCAGAGACAGGAGGTTCCCTGGAGCTTGCTGGCCAATCAGTCACCTCTGTACACTCCAGGTTCACCACAACTCTGTCTCAAAAAATAAGGTAGCAGACTTGTCGGCTGGCTTAGTGAGCAAAGGTGCCTGCTCCTGTTAACCTGAGTTTGATCACTGGAATCCCACCCACGTGGTGGAAGGAAAGAACCAGTTCCTACAAGTTGTCCTCTGAATTCTGTACACACACACATACACACACACACATACACACACACATACACACACATACACATATACACATACACACACACTAAAGAAATGAATTAATAAATAAATGTAATAAAAATTAATTAATTGGAAGAAAGATTGACGATACCTGGTTTCAAACTCTCATCTCCATACACACACACACACACACACACACACACACACACACACACGCATACACACGTTTCCCGAACTGGAGACATACCTGAATTCTAGGTTTATTTCTTATAATCCCAGCTCCAATATTGACCTGTCATTTAAGGACACTAAAGACCATGCCCTTATGACACTGGACAAATGGATTCTCCGCCTTGGGCCTCCTCTCTGTGAGATGCAGACAGTAATTCCCACTCACAGGATCTTAGTGGGACTACAGAGCACGGTGCCATGTGCAAAGCAATAGGTTAGTGCCATCCTTGGCCCAGAGCACGTTCCCCAAAAGTTATCAATTAAAATATCTGGGGAATGCGCACCCCCTCCAGAATCGCAGTTGTTTTTCCCCAACACATATTGGAAGGAGCTGGAAGGTCTCTCAGGGGAGCCTTGGTCCCAAAGTGGCTGCTGTTGGTGCAGGGGTACCACTAGCCTCTATGTGCGCACAGGTGTGGGGTGTTGTCACCCTCCCCAGGACACCTAGGGACAAGAAGCCTCCTTCATGGCCTGTCCTGGGGCTTGGGTCTACTGGGTGAGACAGAAAAACGCTCTTCTAGGTTGAACCCCACCAGGAAATGACTCTTCTTAGTCAAGTGAATAGATAGGTAGGTCCAATGCCATACACCACCCAGGTCAAAGCAGCTGAGCAGAAGAAAAAGGGATGCCTGCACGAAGGGCTTGCTGGCCAGCAGAGAGCTGAGGAAGAAAAGCCTCCTGCAAGGCCAGGGCTCCTGCTCAGCACAGAGGTGAAACGCCTCATCCGGTTTCACAGCCCATCACTCTCAAGTCCAGCTAGGTGGGATTTCAAGATGAGGATTTCCGAAAGTCAGCGTGCTGATACTCTGAGCCACATGGAAAGAAAGCTTGTTAATATACGGATGTCAAAGGTGGCAGGGGACAAGCAGGTAGCAACTGGTAGGACTATGGTCTGGTTTTATGTGCAAGTTGAAAGTCTGGAAATTAGGAGCTAGAGACATGGTTCGATGGTTAAGAGCACCAGCTGTTCTTCAGACCTGGGTGTGGTTCCCAGCAAAAACAACGCCCTGTCACTCAAGTTCCAGGAGATCCGATCCTCTCTTCTGGCTTCTGTGGGCATTGCCTGCACATGGTGCACGTACATACTTGTAGGCAAAACATTCATACACATAAAAATAAGATGTAGAAGACTAATTTAAACCTCAAATCAAACATTTCAATAAAAAGCTTCGGAATTGGAAGATATGGGAAGCAAGCACTGAACTGTGTATTCTAGCTTCAGGGACCAAGGTGGAATGGTAACAAAGTCACCAAAAGACTGCAGCAGCTGCTGCCAGAGCACAGGAAAGAGAAGAGGAGGGAGGAGAAGGCGTGTCAGAGCTCCAGGGATGCTCAGGAGCATCGAGGAGGAAGATCTGGCCGAGAGGAGAACTCCTGTGCTTAGCAGGGCCGGTAGCTGAATAGCCAGGCTGCCCACTGGCCAGGCCAATATATAGATGTGATTCATTGTCCAAAGGAAACATTTGCACGGTGTTGGGCCTCTCTAGCAATTTCCAATAAGCTCCCGGTAGAGTAGCAGGACTTTCTTCCGAAACTTGTATTTAATCATAGACTAAAGGTGACTCCCTTGGGAGGTCAATCATGAGACTAACAATCCCGTATGACAAGAATCAGAGCTTGCTTGCAGTGAAATATATGAAAAAATAAATAAAAGGCATTAATATTTTATTAACAACCTATGAGATCCCCTAGAATAGAGTACATTACCCTTGTAATAAAAGGGACCATAACATTATTGCAGCAACAATAAAAACAATTGCTCTCATCCATTGCAGGAGCCTGGGATGGCCACCTACTGCACAGAGTCTTGTTATCCTTACATTCAGCCTGTGCAACGGAGAGGTGCTTATGGGACAGCTCCCCTGGGCCCATCTGCTCAGTGCTTCTTGGATGCTCTGGCAGCTCTCTGGGGATTCTTTCCTAGTGTGAAAATCAGGATGGTCCCTTTCGGTCTTCAGGGCACTGGGCTCCAGCTTTGCCATGAGTTCAACCAGGCTGCTGGGCGCCCTTTGACAAGAAGTATGCTGTATGCAGAAGGGATTTTGTGAACCAGGGCGTTTCGCAAGCCATGCTGCGGACCGACTCCTTCCCTTCCCCGGTACTTCCTTCCCCCCCCACCTCTCCCAGTTTTCACAGGGAGAAGTGACTTCAAGTGCTACCCTAGCAAGCTAGGCAGGGACAGCTCTCTGACAATGTCACAACACAAGCAATAGAAGCTAATATCCAAGAGGTCAGCTCTGGAAAAAGAAAGGAACTTGATTCTGCCATCTCCACCCACTCCGCAAGGTTCCTGGTAGGCTGTTTGTTTATCAGTTTCCTTTTTTAAAAGTCATAGCTAGAGACACATTCCATAAAATGCATCTTCCACATCTCTGAGTACACACGCTCCTGAAGCCCAAAGCACATTTGCATCACTAACTGCGTGCATCTCCAACACCCCATCTTCCAAAGTGACTCTGCTCCAGATAAACAGTGTCTTGCCATCCTTCTTTCCTCCAGTGCTGGTAGGTGCCATTTGAATATTTGTCTCCCTGAATCTGACTACCCTGGAGACCTCAGGGAAGTGGAGTCAGACCGTATTAATAGATAAGTCATTGCACCTGGCTGGCAATGTCTTTCAGGTCTGTCCAGGCAACAGCATGTGATGGGATGTCCTCCTTTTTAAAGACCAAATAATATTCCACTGTGAACCATTCGTCTATAGATAGACACTTGTCTTGTTTTTACAGGGATTTCTATTGCTTTCTTCAGTTTGCATATCTGAGGGGCAAATGAGAATTCTCTCTCTCTCTTCTTCCTCCTATTGCATGCAGGCTTTCAACTACTTATGTGAGACCCTTCACACTAGGGAAAAGCACTTTGCTTTTCTTACTCTAATGATTTTTAAAAATATTTTATTATTTTTATTTTATGCGCATGTGTATTCTGCCTTGCCTGCGTGTATGTAAGTGTACCTGTGTTGTGCAATGCCCAAGGATGTCAGAAGAAGGCATCGGATCCCCTGGAACTGGAGTTACAATGGTTGTTAGCCGCCATGTAGGTGATGGGCACTGATCCTGGGTCCTCTGTGAGAACAGTCAGTGCTCTTAGCCGCCAAGCCAGCTCTCTATCCCCTAGTTTAATGATTTAAACACCTTTCTGATCCAGAAACACCCTTGAATTTGGACTCATACTAAATTCCCACCATTCCTTGGAATGGAGTTAGCTAGCTTTTGAGTGGCAACCGGAGCAAAGACTTTCCTGTTTCTCCAGCTCGTGCACTCACTCTGGAGTTCAAGGAGTCCCTTTCTCTTTAATCATGTGAACCAGCTGCTGGTGATAAACCTCTTTTTCTGTCTCTCATCTCTGTCTCTCCATCTCTCTCCGTCTCTCTTCCCTCTTTCTTTACACACACACACAGCTCACTGCTTCTGCAACTCTAGAGAACTCCAGCCCACACGGCACCCATTTGTAACCCAGTCATATAGCGTCCCTGGCTGTATAAAACCCTAAAATAAAGAATCAGCGAGGTAATTGATCAAGAATGGTCTGGACCAGCCATCTTGAGGGCAGCTCCTTGCAAAGTGAACTCCTAAAGTTCTCCTGCATTTCCCTTGGATTCCCTTGCTAGGGCTGTCCTGTGGGATAGTGACTAAGGCGGGGTATGAACAGCATGCATTTGGTCTCACAGTTCAAGAGACCATCAAGGCTCCCGATGTGAGTGCAACTAGTCTTGAGGTGGGAGAGGGCTCTGCTCCCAGCCTCCCCTCTGGGGTCTCTGGATTTGTTGACTTGATAGGCACGTCATCTTGACCTTTGCTTCTGTCTTCCATCAGCATCCTAGTGTGCTGTGCATCTAAACATCCCCTTTTTATAAGGATGCCAGTCCTTCTGGATGAGGCACCCATTTATCTCCAGATTGGCTCATTACTGACATCTGAAGTGAATGCCTTTCCAAATATGACCACAATTCAAAGATGTCGGACTGAAATTTTCCAGTGAATGGGCTGGGGTTGGGAGAATGCAGAATTCAACCAAGAGCACCTTGCTTAGTGCCTTGCTTCTGAGTGTGTGACACCTACAATACTTAGGCATACACACACATTCATACTCAGGGATCATGTTCCCAACCAGCCAGTCACAGACCCTGCCTCTGAGAGGCTAGGATGTAATCCAGTCTCCTCTTCCTGCGCCCTCTCCCAGCCTGGGGCTGGGTGTAGTCCTATGTATGCATTATTGATGGACCCCCAAGCTTGCCAATCTGCCAGCCGTGTGTGTGTGTGTGTGTGTGTATGTGTGTGTGTGGCATTTGAGAGAGAGAAAGGGGCAAACAAAGGGCCTTTGCAGGGATGGCACTTCTGGTTGCTCAGGCTCTTGCTTTTATTAGAACACGCCCAGCCTGTCCTCCAAGGGTACCCTCCTGTAGAGGCTGCAGAGCTTTAAAGAACGGGGAGTGGCTTTTGAATTCCAGTGAATTAATACAAACCAAAACATCATCTAAGTCTGGGTAACCTGCTCCCAGCACTCTAATCCAGCTGTGTCTCTCACACCCACCCACTTGGCCCTACTAGACCTGGACACGGTTTTGTGGCTCCTTGACTGCATAGCCCTCCCTCACAGCCCCTGACCCCTTCAGCCCCCCACCAATGCTCACAGGTCCTCCTGAAAGGCTCGGCCACTTACAGTTGTCACGTGATGAAATATTTATAATCAGGGTGATAAGTGAGGTGCTGGATAATAAATGATAAGGTTGACCTAAGCAGCCTGAGATAATTTCTGCAGATTTCTTCATCCAAGGCTCCTTTGATCCCAATGCAAAAATACAACTCCTTTAATTATTTGGGGGGAAGGGGTGCAGCTGTAACAGTTGATAGGCCCTTATCACTGTCGGTTCATGTGCCACAGCCCAGCCACTGGGCTCCTCCAGTTCCCCAGCTCATGCAGCCACCAGCCAGCAGATGTGCTGGTGGCTCCTCCTCCCTGATTGTTTCTGAAGGCTGAATAGAAAAGCATTTCTTTCCCTTTAAACTCAAATCCCCAGACCACAATGGTAATGCCATGTTTGAACACGGAGGAAAATTTCCACCTACAGCGGGAATGGAAACCCTGTTCCCTGGACCCAGAGCAGCCAGTGATGCCCCCTGGCATCTCACACGCAGTCCGTTCAATTCTCACCACTGTGTGTAAGTTCCTGGTGTTAGCAGTTTGATAGGTGAGGACGCCGAGACTTAGAAAACTCAAATAACACTCTTAAGGCACAAAAGAGGTACATGCGGCTTTAGATTTGGACTTTGCTTGTGGGTCCCCCAGCTCACAAGCTCCATGGAGAGGAGGCATAAGGAGACAGGTCCCAGAAGTAGTGACCGGGTAGAAAACTCAGAGCAAAGGCAAGAGAGATCAGTTACGGGAGCAGGACAGGGGTTACAAATGGATCGCCTAGCCTGGAAACTCATGCTGAAACCTGATCCCCAATACGCTGTGACTTAGTTATGGGGGCCTCTGGAAGGTGCTTAGGTCATAAAGGTGGGGCCTTTGAGTAAGATTAACATCATTATAATTAAGATTATAGAAAGTTCCCTCCTGCCTTTGGTCATGTGAGGACACAGAGAGAAGACAAGTCTAAACCAGGAACTGGGCCGTCACCACACAGCAGATCTGTTGCATCTTAATCTCGGACTTTGCAGCCTCCACAAGTACCGCGCAGAAGCCACCCGCTGTGACATTTTGTTCCAGAATGGCAGTGCTGTGATGACAAATACCTTAAATCGTGGAGGCAGCTTTGGCTGTGGGTAACAAGTAGAGACTGGAGGAGCTTTGAAGTGTGTGCTAGGAAATGCTCTGACTGCCCAGAAAAGATATTTTCTTTCTGATGAGAACTCAGAAAGAAAAGAGAACTGCAGGCAAAGCCTGGGTCTTTCTGGAGAACGGGGTAACCCTGCAGAGCACTGGTGGGAATGAGTGAAGCCAGACCATCCTGGCGAGGCCTCCATGGGAGCCAGGAACACGTAGAGATGAAGACAGAGCCTGTTGCAGAGCAGCAAAGAATGTGTCTGAACCGTCTGTGCTCTGGGGTTCCAGGAATGCTAAAACTTGTGAATGAGGAAATTGGACAGTGGACTGAAGACACTTCTAATCGATGTGTTTAAACAGCTACAGAACTTCTGACTGCCTGAGAGGAAAGAACTTATCTAAAGGCAGAACTGTCCATCGAAATGGAAGCACTGCTTAAAGCCATAGCAAATTTTCAGCTTCTTGTACAGACATGAATGTGGATTGCTGTTCAGAAAGGACGCTAGTGGTGAGGCTGAGGGACATCACCTTTCTTTGTTCGACCTCAAGAGAACTAGAAAGGGTTTTCCTATTTTGATTTTTGGATTTTACTAAATGCCCAAAGTAGTAACTATTTAATTCCAACAATAAGTGACATTGCAGACTAATCCATGACCAGTGACTTAAGAGGTCCCCACATGTCTTGGGAGCACTTTGCTAGCAGATCCAAAGTCGCATCCTTGAATTCCTTACCTCCACACAGCGCTGGGAGCGTCTTTATGCTTTATAGCCTTGAACTTCTTCACACCTCTTACTGGTGAGTGAGACGTCGGGATCTCAGAAAGCTGTGTCAAGCCCGAGGTCACAGAGGGTCAAGTTCTAGGAGTCTCCCCAGGCCCCGGTAGGAACACAGGTCCTTTTTGCATCAGTGAGCACTGCAACGGGTTTCTTTGTGAGAAGTCTTGGGACAGAGATGCTTTTTCTCTAGACCAGTGTTTCCTGGAGCTTCTCTGTCTAAAATGGACGAAATAATGGAGGGGAGCTCTTTCAAACAAGTTTGGTAAAGCCTGGTGTGTGGTGTGTGTGCACGTGTGTGTGCGTGTGTGTGCGTGTGTGTGTGTGTGTGTGTCATGGCATCCGTATAGAAGTCAGAGGATAACCTCAGGTGGTAATCTACACCTCCCGCCTTGCTTAGACATGGTCTCTTAGTTGCCACTACATACACCAGACTTGCTGCCCCTTGAGCATCAGAAGATTCTCCTGACTTGGCCTGTCATCTTCCCATTGGAAGACTGAGATTACAGACATGAGCTGCTCTACCATGCTTTCCATGGGATCTGGAGATCTGAGTTCTAGCCTCTCATGCCTGCGTAGCAAGCACTTTCATCTCCTGAGCCATTTTCCCATTCTCAGCTCACTTCAGATTGCTAAGGATCGATGTCCTGGGCACCTGTGTGTGCCAAGGCCATGATTGCCAGTGCTGTTATTTTAGAGTTGCTGAGATGTTAAATTCTTGGAGACTATGTGACCACCTGTTACACTGTCCTGCTCCTTAGTACCAATCTCAGGGGCAGATAAAGAATCAACTTCACAATTGTCAAAAATTCTAAGACTGCATTTTTTATTTATTTAGTATGTGTGAAGGTGCGGAGGTAGGGGGGCACATGTATGCTACAGTGTGTGTGTGTGGAGGTCAGAGGGGCAGCATGCAGGAGGCTGTTCTTTGCTTCCAACATGTCAAGTCCAGGTATCAGACAGAGGTCTTCAGGGTGGCAGCAAGTGTTTTTACCTACTGAGCCATCTCTCCAGCTCATATCAATATTTATGTGGGACTGGTGAGATAGTTCAGTGAAGGCACTTGCCACCAAAGCTTAAGACCTGAATTCAATCCCAGGATCCACAGGATGAAAGCAGAGAACCAAGCCTTGTAGAGTGTGTTCTGAACTCTACTCACATGCCCTGCTGGCAACCTGTGCCCACCACATACACATAGTATATACACAAATAAATAAAATGCAGGCTGGAGAGATGGCTCAGTGGTTAAGAGCACTGCCTGCTCTTGCAGAGGACCCGAGTTCAGTTCCCAGCACCCACATGGCAGCTGACAACTGCTTGTAACTCCAGGTCCAGGAGATCCAGAGCCTTCTTCTGACCTCCAAGGGCACTGCAGGACATGGGTGCACCCACCTACATGAAGACATTTTACTCACGCATCTAAAACAAAAATGAGAAATAAAATTTTTAAAATAAAAAAATGAAATGCTAATTTGATGACAAAATTTGGTAGTGGTTAGAAGGATAGGATTGTAACATTAATTTGACACTTTCTGGAAATGTCAGGTAGATTATTTCATTTACTGAGTATGGGTTTCTGTTCCTGTGAAATGGGGATTCAAGATGTACTTAATAGCACAAACTTGACTCGATAGGTCTTAACATATTTGAAAGAACGCATGAAGTCCTGTGGGTGGGCTAAGGGGGAGTGCAGATGTGGAAGAGGGGGCCTAAATATGAATAAGATGTATTGCATGAAATCCACAAAAATTCAATGAAGACGTATGTTTAAAAACATACCTAATAGGGCTGCTGAGGGCACTTAGCAGATGTCTGGATAGCCATAAACACAGATCTCTTAAATAAGGCTTCCTCAACCTCCCTTCTCAAAACATGACAGCCCCTTCAGCTCCACCTCAATCCCATGCTATCGTTTGTGATCACAGTCCACGTTATTTTGTTTGCACAATTACATTTACAGTTTGTTGTCTCTTTCTTACTGTGGCATGTGTGATAGTCAATCCCCATTGTCAACTTGACTGGATTTAGAATCACCATGGTAGTAGACCTCCGGTGTGCCTATTAGACTACTGACAGAAAGGTTTGATAGAGAGGGGAAGACCCTCTCTGAGGTAGTTGACACCATCCCCATGTCTGTGGTGAGCTGAGCACCAGTCTTCATCTCTCTCTGCTTCCTGACTGTGGACGCAGTGTGAAACGATGTCCTACACACCGCCACCTTGCCTTCCCCTCCCAGATGACCATTTTTAAAACCATGAGTCAAAATAAACGCTTCCTGGCCAAGGTGCTTTTGTCAGGAATTTTTTCATGGGGTGGATAAAAGTAACTAATTCAGCAAGTCAGTCCAAGAACAGAGACCGCTATGTATTTGTTACGGTAACCAATGGATCAAGACAAGAGCCATGGACGTAGGAGGTACTCAAAGCAGGTGTCTGAACTGTCATGAGCTAATAGTAATTGTTCATTAAGCACAGATGGGCCATGCGCCTGCATTTTATAAGCTGTTCTGTGAGGTGTTGTGCCTCATGCTATGGAAGAGAAGAGCAAAATCAGAGGGTGACGGAGACACGCACGGTGCTAGTGGGGAGCCACACTGAAGATGGTCGCCCCTGAGGCTTCAGAGTGCTCCCGCTCATCTTCAGCTTTGTGCACTGGCTGTGGGTCTTCAGCTGTTAGTAGTTAACCTGTAGGAGATAATAAATCCAAGACATCACACAGGAACAATCAATACTCGGGTCAAAGCTCTCACTTGCCAGGAAAGAACTATTCTCCTCAAGCACAGTTTGCTGGCAACAGTGTCGTGTCTCTAAGGCCCTATTCTTACCCTTCAGTGCCCGCTCACAGCAAGGCCACAGCAAGGCCAGGCATATGGCAGGGAAGGGCACTGTGTTCCCACACATCTCTGTTTTATCCTCCTCCAAAGAGAATAATTGTTAAACCACCAAAGGCAGCAGAGATTTATCACCAGTTGCCAAACCTTGCTGATAAGCTCAAGACACTGTGAGCCCCAAGAGGCTACCACAGCACAGGAAAAAGGAAACAGGAAACAGGAAGGTAAGATGAGCACAGGACAGGAGCCTGCACTAGGTAAAGATGGAAAAAAGAAGGCCTGTCTGGGAGATTAATCCTTCCTGTAGTCCACTGTTAAGGCAATAAAAGGTTTATGATTCATTTCTTCCTTGATAATGGAGGAGACAATTAGTAATGGTTGGATTGATGGTATTTGTTGTGTTAACTCAACCAATAAAGTATCCATCCAATTTCACTTTAAAGCAGCCTTGTAGAATCAGAGGATGGAGGCTTTAAAACAGAAATAAGCTTCATGGTGCTTCACAAACACAGGCAGGACAGGGATTTGACAAGAACCACTGCAGACCTAAAGATGCTAAGTGATTTTTGTTCCCTTGAGTCATTCTTGAATTAATTCCAACAAGTAGGATTCAGTATCCACTGCCCTAATTTTGCCCACATTCACCTTCCCAGAGATACCTGTACCTCCTGCTCAGCACCACAGACCCGTCTAGTCCCTCTGGAAGTTGGCGTTAAGCTGTACTTGTGGAACTGATGATCACACCTCCCATCTGTGTCTGTTGGCATTCCTGTCTCCCCTGTATACTGACACTCCTCTGGGAATACATCTTGAGTAAAATGCATGTCTTACAAAGGCCCAGAGAGAAAGGGTTTTCCTGCCCTTTTTGGAAATATTTCAATTCGGTGAGTATAGCAATAGGTGGTCAATTCAGAGAAACTCTCTAAATGCCTCAGCACACGACTTTTCCACCAGTCCCAATGAATATCAGGCCACACTAAAAATATAACACTTGAACCAGATATGGCGGCTCATACCCAACACCCAAAAGGCTGAGACTAGATGATTGACATGAGTTCATGAGGCTGAGCTACATGCTAAGTTCCAAGACAGTGTGGCTACATTAGAGCCCATTTTAAAACAAAACAAAGCAAAATAATAACCACACCACATCATGTGGATGCTACAGAAATATAAACAAACCCCTATTACAACACAAAATAAAGCATATAATAAACTACATTTATACATTCTCCAACCTGTTGGAAGTTGATTAAGGATTTTTCAAACTTACAACGATGTGAAAGCAACCCCATCAAACTGCCTTTCACTTTCAATAAATTTAATACACAAAACTGAGATGCAGATAATGAAATACGCATCTGAAATATCTATCATGAAAACATTTTATTTTTAATGTACATATCTTAGCAACAATATAAATGTTCAATAAAGTGCATTCACTATTACTTTATTATGAAATAGGCTTTCTGTTAAGTAGTTGTGCCCAATTGTAGGGTAATATAAGATTTCTGAGCATGTTTAAATTAGAGAAGGCTAAGCTATACTGTTGGTAGGTTAGATACCTTAAGTGACTTCTCAACATGACACTTCTAAATTATGATGGGCTTATTAGGGTATAACTCCATCATGAGTTAAAGAACTGTTTATACATGGAATATGTATCCATGTGGAGCACAACCCAGTGACTATACAGAGGGTTTTTAAAACAATTTATATGTTTGTCATGGTCTGTCTGCTGTTGCTAGAACAGAAGGTCACCAACTGGGTAATTAAAGAATAGAAGATTCCTGGGTTCATAGTTCTGAAGCCTGAAGAGTCAAGGTCAAGGGACCACATCTAGAGAAGACCTTTTTGTTGACTACTAGAAAATCAGAAGACATTCCACAGGCAGAGAAGAGTAAAACATCAAACTCATCAAACTCTTTTGTAATTACCATTAATACACTCGTGTCCCAAACAACTCTGGGTAGGCCCCATCTCCAACACTGTTGCCCTAAGGCTTAAGTCTCCAACATACAGTGGGTATGAAGAAGCTCGTTCAAACCATAGCAATACTTAATAAATATTTCTGATATAAATGTAACAAATGTGAACAGTTAGTAATCAGATAGCAAGGATATTTATGTATATGAGTTCTATTAACTTCTGTATTGTTTTGAAGACACCAAAGTTCTTATGCTACAAAGCTGATTCCCAGGACAGATCCCACTGGCACTATAGTGGCATGGCTTTTATGGAGGTAACCTTCTCCCCTGGAGAAAATTCCAGACTGTCCTGGGCCAAAAACTCATGGCTGGCAGGACATGGTGGCATATGTCTTTAGTCTCAGCACTCAGGAGGCAGAGGCAGGTAAATCTCTGTGAGATGCCTGGTCTATATAGCAAGTTCCCGGTCAGTTAGAGCTACAGAGAGACCCTGTCTCAAAAAAGATAAAAAAGAAAACCCAAACAAAACATGGCTGGGGAGGTCAAAGGCCTCATGGAGGGAGTTTATGACTGTAGTTTTGCCAAATGGACATGTTGTCAAACAGCCTTTTAAGAATTTATGTGTATACGTGCAAATTCGTACTGCCTTCTACATTGGTTAGAGAAGCTTCTTTTTGCAGTCGACTGTGGTTAAGCAGAAACTCACAACTGATTAAAGTTCGGAGAATTAGTGACTATGGAGTAGTGGAACATTTATATCAACCCCCTCCTCAAGGCTCAGGGAATATTATTGAAGATGTGATGGAGGAAATTTAAGAGCTTGAAGTTGAGCTAGAGTGCTCTGAAATGCTGCCTTCTAGATAAGACACAGCCATTGTACTCATAAAATCATAGCAGCTGTGGTTCCCCACATAAGTCTTAGACAAGATCAAGCCAGTCAGCCAACATTTAAGTATGAATGTGAGGAGACTGTTTGGGCTCACCACCAGCTGAAGAGCTGGACACCCAGGGAGGAGGAATCATTTTTCTTTGGGAGTGTGAGCAATGATAGATTGTCCAAAGGGGAAGCAGTGAGGGATCTCTGAGGGGAGTGGAAGGGGGCATTTGGGAAGGATATGTCAAAAATTAACTTAAAATATTCTAAAAAATAAGATGATTAAATGATTGGCATGTCAGTTAAGTACTATCTGCCTTTCATTTTTATTAGTTATTATAATTCAATCCATTATTCCTCTAAAGAAGGTCATAAAACTCAGTGCATTCTAGCTCAACTTTCTGGAAAGATATTTTGTCCGTTTTCTGCTGCTGTAATAAATGCCCAAGAATAGGTAATTTGGAAGGACTAGTTATAGAAATTTATTTCTTTTCTCATGGTTTTGATGGCTCGGAAGTTCAAGAGCATGTTGCCCACGTGTGCCCTGCGTCCGGTGAGTGCCTCTTTGCTGTATCAGAGTCTAACAGATGACGTTGTGTGGTAAGACAGAGAAAGTTGTTAGTCAAGCTCTCCTCTTCTTTTTTTTTTTTTTAATAAAGTCTTCATGGAAGTAAATAAAGTCTTCTTCTCACAACTTCATCTAATCTTAATTACTCCTTAAATGAGTCATCTATAAAGACCACTAAGATACGAATTTGGGGTTTAAGTTTCTAGCAAAGAAACTTTTTATTATTTTTTTTTAATTTTATGGAAAAGAGTGCACTGTCTATGTATATGTATGTACACCTGTGTCGTGCAGTGCTCACGGAGGTCAGAAGAACATGTCAGATCCTCCGAAACCAGAGTTACAGATAGTTGTCAGTCGCCATGTGGGTTCTGGGAAGCGAACCCAGGTCCTCTGCAAGAGCAGCCAGTGCTCTTAACTGCTGAGCCCTCTCTCCAGCCCCATATACCAATTTTGATAGCAAACTCAATGCACCCACTTAAGTAAGCAGGGTGTGACCTGGCAGCGTCTCAGAGCTGAGCATGTGGCTCAGGGGTAGAATGCTTGCCTAGTCATGCTTGCCTCCTATGACATCCTGCTCTTGACCCCCATAATTTGCCTTAAAATGGAAATTTCTCCTCTGCATTGCCACAGCAGGAAGGCCTCCTGTTTATCTAAATTCCAAGTGAATTCCCCATAAAATTTTTAACTGTCACTTAAAAATATTTTGGAAACATTGGTAAAATTGCTTTCACTGGGTCTTTGTTCTAGTTTCATTTTCCTTTGTTATTATAAAACATGGTGATGGCCAGCAAATTGGAGGAAAAAGGGTTCCCTGCAGCTCTGAATTCCAGGTTACTACCATCACTTCAGGGAAGTCAAGGCAGAAGCTTGACACCCACACCCAAGAGCACAGAGCAGCAAACATGCTGCTGGGTGACTCGCTCGCACCCGTTCAGTGCTCCCTGCCTAGTGAATGCTGGACCGTGCTGCCCAGAGCAGACCGGATCTTCCCACAGCAAGCGACAATTAGGACAGTCTTCTGCAGACGTGGGCACAGTCCAACTTTGTCTAGATAATTCTCTTCCAAGGTGATTCTAGGGTCTTTCAAGTTAACAATTAAAACTAACCATCACAATCTCTTAACCTGAGAAATTTAAATTCTATAATTTGTGGAAGGAAACTGGAGCATTTCACAGCTACTTGCTCTAGACTTTAGTCCCTGTGACTTTACAGTTTCATCATTGTTCTCCCTTATTTGGAGGGCCATCCTGATGGGAAACCACACCTCATTTCCCTCCCAGGATTCTGGTGTAGTACTGAGAGTCTATTAAGTTTTAGTAAGTGGGACCTCACTTCATATTTCAAGTTCCTCCATAAGACCCAGGTAAGAAACATAAACTCTTACGTCACAGTAACTTCCCCAAGACCAAGCAGATTCAGCAGTATTCTTTGGACCTGTGAAGTATTGCTCCCACTGAGCCCAAAGCCCCACTTCGATGCCTAGGGCTGTCTGTTTGAAGTAAAAACTTGAAACCCTTGTTTTTAACAACTCATGAAAGCAGAACAGAGGGAGGTGAATAGGAAACTAAGATTGATTTACTGAATGAGCCACTGGCCCAGGATGGTGGTGACATAAGCCCTATCCTGATTTACATGGTTAAGACACTAGAGAGCTGTTTAAGCAATCATCTTCCAGGACTCTTGATTCCTCTGATTCCCCTAACCTGGCTGTTAAAGTCATTATGCCCCAGCATGACCCATAGCCTCAGTTATGTTGAACAATAACGAAAAAGCACATTAGCAACCTGTCTGACACAGAGCTAGAGTCTGTTCGGAACCAGAGTAGTAAGAAAATGTTCATTTTGTATTAGCTTTTCATTCTGATATAGATTCGAGAAAGAATCCCCGGACTGAAGTTCACCAGACCTGAGCTTCTTAAGAAACCTGACATTTGGTGATCATGAGGCCTCGGTGCCCACTGCCTTGGAGCTGACAGTGAAGATAATAATACATGTACTGTGCCTGGGCCATAGACAGGGATTGAGATTTCCACTGTGAGAAAATGATCGTTCCCATGACTTCAATGTGACTTGGTAGGAGTGAGAACTTAAATCTTATTTTTCTTTAATACTTTATTTATTATTTTTATATTGTGTGTATCATGCCTCACCCGCCTCTGGCCGTGTGTCAGCGTGTGGTGTGGAGCACCATGTGAAGAAGGTGAAGCGGAAATGGCAGGCGCAGCTAAGGCGTTATCACAGACAGCTCTCCAGTGGAAAGCTTGGGCCTCCGTCTTCAGCACATGCCTGCTCCCAATCTCCGACATGGGAATGGGAGGCTGGTGTGGCTAGAGACTGACAGAAGACATCTGATGTTCTAGTCACCCACCCAGTCAATCGCCACATGATCTCTTCTGGCCCCAGAGTCGACTCCGGAAAGTACTGCAGTGGTCACTGGATTAGAACCTTGTGACTGTGTGTCTGGCGGTCCTCATGGTGCTGTGGGGTTCCGGTCTCTACCCAGATGTAGAGGACTGAGGAGGCCAGCTGCCTGCTCTCATCAGGAATGACTGATGTTCAGTCCCTAGTGGGACTGACCCATATTGTTTTCATGTGCTGAAACACTATTGTAGATGTGGAAAAAAATTTAAGTGAAAATTATTTTGTGATAGTTAAAGATATGTGACCCAGGATTCGGACACCTGATTGGAATCTTTGCTTTACCTTTTCCCCCTTTATATAAATGTTTATTTTTATTATTTTTGTTTTATGTGTATGAGTTTGTCTGCTTGCAAGTGCACCTGTGTTGTGCAATGCCCCAGAGGTCAGAAGAGGGCATTGAATGCCCTGGAACTGAAGTTATAAACAGTTGTTAGCTGCCGTGTGTGTGTAAGGCATCTAATCTGGATCCTCTGCAGGAGTAGTCAGTGATCCTAACTGTTGAGTCATCTCTCCAGCCTCCTTATTATTTGCCCCTTTTAAGATGGGGGATGGATTGACTTTTTGTTTTTCTGGTTTCAGAGCCCCAGTTAGAATAAACCATTAAAAATAATTAAATGAGGGCTAGAGACATGACTCAGCAGTTAAGAGTACTGGTTGCTCTTACAGAGGACCCAGGTTTGATTCCCAGCACCCACATAGTGGCTAACCATCCAAAACTCCAATTCCAGGGGGATTGGATACCCTCTTCTGACCTCCATGGAACTGCATGGGTACACTTACACACATGCAGACAATCTACTCATATACATAAAATAATGATAAGTGAAATATTAAAAATAATTATAGTATATGTTTGTCTATTTATTGTTATCTGAGAAACCACAACACAAAGTATTTAGTTAGCTCTGCAAAGTGTCTCTTTCCAAAAAACGGTCATTTTCTGCATGGTGGGCCATATATGTGATTGGAAGGGTTCCACGTGATCAGAGACCCTGGTCACCAGCCTCTCAGTCTGGTGAGAGCACTCTGTCATGTTCACATGAGAAAAGTCTAGCCCAATACATTGCTTCTTGGAACACATTCCTGTCATTAACGGACCAGGGTGTAATATGAATCAGGAGTGGATTCACACTAGGCTCTGGATAGTCAGAGTTCACCAGCTTCATGAAACAAGTTTGATATTTTGGGGACACAGGAGACCCAGGTTCCCCAGTCATCTTTGTCCCAGCCTCGTAACTCTTTGGTGGCAAATTTCTTTAGGCTGTCTGACCTCAGGGTCATAAGCAATCATTTTTGCTTTGCTAGCATAAATGCAATTGGTTTTGGCAAGTCCTGGTAGAGGCTAGACAAGAAGGAATGGGGGCGTGGATGTCAAAACACTAGAAGTAGCTCTTTTAAAGGACTTCAAGCATGAGATCAACTTATGAATAGTGTAGACAAGTATGACCTTCACTCCAGGTAGGCTCTGGCCCTTTTAGCAGAAATATACCCATTCAAAACTTTACAAACACTCCTTCCCCATGTCATTCAATTGATTGATTTTCAGGGCATTTTAAACTCTAGAGGAAAACCTTCCCAGTGAATACTGATTGTAGGTGTGTATATGTGAGTGTATGTCCATGTGTGTGTGTATATGAAACTTTGTGGGTTATGTATGTGAGCAAGACTCTGTGTGTTTACATGAGTGTGTAAGAATGAGTATATATGTATGTGAATGTGTGCATACATGCTTGTATGTGTGTGTATGTGTATCTGTGTTCATATCTGTACATATGTATATGTGTATGTATGTCTGTATGTGGATGCTAATATGCATGTGTGGTGTGTGTACATATGTGTATGCATGTATGCTCAGGAAATTTGTTGAAAAAAATTGGAGAAATTATTGTGGGTGAAAGCTAGCTTTGTACTGTTTGCTACAAGGGCAAGAAGAGGTCAGATTCAAGTAGCAATGAGATACTTCATGAGTCCAGATCCTGATTTCTAGACTCCACATTTCAATAGAAGGCATCTGTGTTGGATAGCTTTACTGTCAACTTGACACATCTGGGTTGAGGGAGGCTCACTTGGGGAATTGTCTCCATTGGACTGGCCTGTGGCCATGTCTGTGGGGTATTTTCTTGATTGTTGACTGATGTGGGAGTATCGTCATGTCAATTATTGTCATGTCTCACCACTCGGGGCCAGTCCAAGTGCACTTTGGGGGACCAGCCCAAGGGGTTGGGGGTGAGTAGAAACAGAGTCAAGCCACAGACTCCGGGTGATGGATGGGAAACAGGCCAAGCATGTGGCTCTGCCAACTCGTTTATTGAACAGGTGCACAAGCTCTTATAGGCCTGGATAGCCAATGACCTTATGGGGTGGGGTCCCAAATTCAACCAATAGTAAGTTTGTTCCCAGATAGGCATGTTCTTTCCAGGTACTGGTCTCACAACTAGCCAGAGCAGAACACCACACCCACAGGAGCCATTCTTCTATTCGTCCCAGCAGGTGACCTAGCTAGGCCCACCTTGTATTATGCTCAACATATCCTCTTTTTTCTTTTCTTTTTATTTTATTTTATTTTATTTGGTTTTTAGCCAAAAAAGAAAGAACTGGCTACTTTTCCTTGGGGTCTTTTTACCCTAAACTGCCTAGCCATATTTTAACTCCTACTCTTATCACATCACCCTCTGAAGAGGCATCCCAATTGCCGATAGGGGATTGGGGTGATGATTGCTCTGACTTCTTCAAAACCTGAAAAATGGACGTAGATCATGGCAATGGGAACACCCCGTCAGTGAGTCTATCTAAAAGACCCCTGAATTGCATAGCTGTTAAAGGTAAGAGTAGTTAGCATTATACATTCTGGATAGGAACAGAAAAGTCAGAACAAGGAAAATTCCAGATGTCCATGTTAAAGTCCATTAGAATTTCTTGCTTAGGACTTCCAAGAACATCCATCTATTGGGTTCCTCCTTTTTTTTTTTTTTGGTTGCCAAGGCTGGACTTGAGAATCTTGAAGTCAGGATTTGTTTTCAGGCACTTTGATCTAGAACCAATGTAAGTTCCCTCCTAAATGGCTTCTAGACAGGGAAAGAAAAGAAATTAGCCAACATTTAAAGGTAAGGTTAGAACAATAGTGGGCTTGACTTTCTTGACTGCAGGTATGCACTGCAGTGTTGAAGTAGGAATTCTTGGTTATACTTTCTTGTTGGGTGTTTACAATCATACAATTAGCCCAAATAAACCAACTTATTTTTATTTTTAAGGTCAGTTGTGTATCTGTTCCTCTGGAGTATCACATGGGCTTTGAAGGAACCAAGAAAGGTTCAGGGACTGTGAGGCTGCGCGTGCTTCCTTCAGGGTAGGGAGACAAACACAGGAAGGGGAACAAAAAGGAGGGGCTCCTTGCCCATCCACAAGGACAGAATCGCACACAAAACCAAACCTGGGGTCTGTTCACAGGGTCAGGGTCCCTGTTTCAGATGCCAGTTATCATCCTGTCAGTTATCTTTGAGTCTCACCACTCGGGGCCAGCCCAAGTGCACTTTGCGGGGTCAGCCCGAGGGTTTGGGGGCGAGTAGACACAGAGTCAAGCCACAGACTCTGGCAGTTGGATGGGAAGCAGGCCAAACATGAGACACTGCAAACTCGTTTATTGAATAGGTGCACAAGCTCTTATAGGTCTGAATAGCCAATGACCTTATGGGGTGGGGTCCCAAATACAGCCAATAGTAAGTTTGTTCCCAGGTAGGCAGGTTCTTTCCAGGTGCTGGTCTCACAACTAGCCAGAGCAGAACACCACACCCACAGGAGCCATTCCTCTATTCATCCTAGCAGGTGGCCTGGCTAGGCCCACCTTGCATTATGCCCAACATGGAGGACCCCGAACACTGTGGATGGTGCCACCCTTGGGCAGGTGGTTTTGTATTATATAGAAATCCAGGTTGAACTTGGGCCAGGAGAGTAAGACACTAAGCAGCATACCTCCATGGCCTGTGCTTCAGCTCCTGCCTCCAAGTTCCTGCCCTGAGTTCTTACCTCAGTGATGAACGGTGACCTGGGAGATGTGAGCCAAATAAACCCTTTCCTCCCCAACTTGGTATTGGTCAGAGTGTTTCATCACAGCAATGGAGAAGCAAACTAGGACAGCAGCTACCCAGAGAAATAGTGATTCTAGGCCAAGGACGAGAACATTACAGGGGAGTCCAGGACACCCCCGGGGCCTGAAAGCAATGATGAGCTCAGGGAAAGATGGGGGTTGTTTGAGGACACTGTAACCAATGTCTCCCATTGACAATTTAAATGTGAATAGGTATCAATATGCACATGATGGTGGAGTGTATCCACAAGGCAAAGTTAGAACCCACCTGTCTGTGCTCTCTGATTTATGGTGGCTTATGACCCTGAGGTCCTAGTTTTCACTTCTGCTGCTGCAATAAAATCCATTGGCAAAAAGCAGCTCTGGGAAAGGGGGATTAATTTCAGGTTCCTTTTCCAAGTTACAGTCCATCACGGTGGAGAAGTCAAGGAAGGAAGGAACTTCCAACAGCTGATCACATCACATCCACGGTGGAGAGCGGCGAGAAGGAAGGCATCACTTGCTTGCCGGTGTCCCCCCCGCCCTTCTCCATACTCACAGAGTTCCAGAGGCCTGGCCTAGGGAACGGTGCTGCCCATAGTGGGCCGCGTCATCCCCATCAATCAGGTTCATCAAAACACTCCCCCAGAGATGTGCCCACAGGCAAACCAACTCAGACAGTCCTTGAGACGCCTCCCAGGTGATTCCAGGTTGAGTCATGTTGACAAAGCATTGTACAAGTGAATCCGTCATGAGGTAAAAACACGATGGGCCAGAGTGCCCCTACCACACTAACACACTGCACATCACAGCAAGTGCTGCTGGGTGTTCTGTCTCTGGATCTTACCACTGATGAATAGAAGTCACACAGCATTGCTTTGTGTCACTACAGAGTGTTACGTCTCATCTCATTAGAGAGCACTGTATCTTCTTAGCTCAGAAGAGGGTCAGCATCGATTGTACGGCTTCTAATGTGGCTGTTGTGCCACTCTGAAGCTGAGGAACTGTAAGATGAACCATTATAAACTGCGTCACCTGTATTTGGAAAAGTAAATAAAGGGAGGGGAGAGGAGAATTCTCTTTTATAGTATAATTCTAATTTAGAAATGTATAAAGAAATGTACTGTTTAGATCACTTTTTGGAAAATGCCATTGTGAAAAAAGGTTTCTGTCAAGAGTCATCCATATGGGGCTGGAAGGAAGGTTCAGCAATTAAAAGCACTGGATGCTCTTGCAGAGCACACAGGTTTGAGTCTCAGCACCCACATGCCAACAACCACCCCTAACTCCAGTTCCAGGGGATCTGACCTCTGCAGGCCTTGCTTGACATGGTTTACACTTATATACATACAGGCAATCCACTCATAAACATAAAATACTAAAAAAAATTAAAAAGAGTCATCTATGCTGATATTGGCAGATGAAAGCATTACAAAGAGGACATTTATAGTCTTCAAACCCAGAGCCACAACCCTCTTTCCTTGTAAAGCTAAGTTAGCAGTGGAGAAACTAGGTACTTGTCACCAGAGTGAACATCACACCTCAAGACGTGTCTACACCCTGGTAGGGAGAAGCTCACAGGTCACTTCTGACATCCCTGAGAATGATTCCTGACACAGGTTTCATCGTGAGGAAACACAGACAGGACCATACAGGGGCCTCTTTAACCAACCTATATTCTCCTGAAGCGTTAGGTTCATAACAAGAAGGAAAGACTGAAGGGTTGTTTCAGATTAAAGAAGGCATGGAAGGAGTCTTGGCAGCTAAATGAAGCCAGAGATCTGGAATTGAATCCAGACAAGAAGGGAGGGAGGCTGGCAGAGCGGAAGGTCTGCAGACCAGCAGCATGGCGTCTGTGAAGACCATGGTGAACTGTGACTGCTCAGGCTTGTCCCAGGGAAGCTCCCAGCTGGAGAAGATCAGGGCAGCGGAGAGCACACAGGGTTGTTTTTTAAGTCTTCTGCCACTCTGTCATATGTCTAAAATACTTTTTAATTAAAAAGTTAAACATTTTAATTAAATAGGAAAACAAACTGGCTTAATATTCAGTACATTACAAAGATGTTCAGAAAGTAACATTTATTTATTATTACTTTTAACAGAGAGAGACTGAATGGGGGAGCACGTTCAGCTGAACTCATTGTCCCTGAGACAGCATGCCTCATCCTCACGAGGGCAGAGCAAGGGGGCGGCAAAGTTGTTTTTATGTCTGCCTCAACTTCAAGGTTGCTGAGTGACTCTGTGGAAGAGACAAATGTACTGGATTCTGGGAAGAATGGTCCCTATTCTTTCTCACAGAAAAGAAGTGCACTAAACAAAATCAGGAGCACAATAAGTCTTCAGCAGCCTGTTGCTATCAGTCCAGGCACTGTGAAGGTCAGGGTGTTCAGGGCCACAGCCTGAGAAGACAGGCAGCTCCCTCATTTCCCGGGCAATTCTCTTTGAATCACATTGTTTCTGTGAACAGAAAATCCTGGAGTTAAAAATAGAGAATCCGGCACACACCTGTGTAACTTCTCGTAGCTCAGGGAGAGCTTGTCCCCAGGAGGACCATGTCTGTCCTGGCAGAGACTCACAGTCCAGAAGCCATTCATGAGAAAGTCACCACTCTCCTGTGATTCCACAGGGAGTGGGATAACCTCCCTCTGCTACAACACAAACTGGAATCCAGAATGTCACCCTAGGCCTATTACCTTGGAACCTGGAATTTCTGCCTTGAAAAAGGAGGCATGAAGGAGGGAAGGTTTTATTTCAGGAGTCACTTTGGAGTTTGCTATTTTCCTGTCCAGCCTCAAACATCAGTTATCTCCATAAAGATCTTTGAAAAAAAATCATCCTAAAGGACTTGGGGTCGTTCACAGGGCTTCTAACCCTGCCTCCCTTCTGCAGTGTTATGACCCAGGGTTAAGAAAGTGATCACAGCTTTCTGAGCGCATCTTAACATCGATGACCCCGTCATATTTCAGTTCAGAAATCCTGTTTCCTCGAAGTCTCCAGCATAGCCCATTCTGCTACTCAGAAGAGCATAGATCATCCTCTGCTCTGGGCATCCTTCTTCCTGAGCTTCATTGCCTCCGCACTGTCTGTCTTCATCCCAGACTATGAGACCCTGCATGGTAAGAAGCTGGACTCCTCTGTCTCTGTGGCTTTCCAAAGAGGAATATTCCTAATGACTACAAACTCTTCCCAACTGGCACTGAGAAACACTTGAAATAGAATGCAGTAGGGTTTAATGAACAGTGGTTTGTGGCACACATAAGTAGTTAAAATTTATGTATCGATAAGCTATAAGTTCATCTTTTCTCTATTTCTCAAATCATGAAGTCTTAGATGATGAACTATTTATAAAATTTAATGAAAATGCATCATAAAGAAATGCCTAATAAGGAGGAAATATTTACTAAAATATATCATTTATTACCTTCCATAAAAGCACATCTGCTCAAATGTATTTCCTCATGTTCACCAAAGGGCTTGACAGAAAGAACAGGTTGCAGTGGGAGGGACAATTCTCTCTTCTGGTATGGAGAGGCTAATGTTGTCCATCTTGTAGGTTCTTTCCCTATGTAAACAACAGTGGAACTCTAATCTAATCTGACACAAGTGTGGACATGCATGGCTATATTTAAATACATTTTCCATGATAAATCACATAATTATTTTATACATTGAAATAATTGGAAAAATCATGTAGTTCTCAGATTTCCCCTTTACAGTCCAAAATATAAAAATTCCACGACTAATCTAATGCCAAAATCACAATTCTTGTGAAGAATCTCATATAGTCAATGTAAAACTAACAAACACAGGCACAAAATACTAGAAAATTCTAACCTCAGCCTAATCAAAACCAAAAAAAAGTCCTTTGAATTGTAATAAATTGGCCAATTAACGAATTAAGACAGAGGTGCACAGGTAAGCCCTCTGAAAGTATCTAGTTTGCACACCTTTATTACAAAACAGCTGTATCAAACAACTAATGATAGTTTATTGAGATGATTATAGAATTAAATGTACATATTGGAAATCACCCTGAAATGAGAAATTATATAACTGAAAGCAATTATCCATCTCAATAAATGGCATCACTACTAACAATATCTATTAACAGCCAAAACAGGAAAATCTTGTCCTGCCTTTATCTAGATGTCCACTAAGTATTCCCTATATCGGCCCTCATCTCCCCTCTGGCCACCATTGTGTCTTTGGTGGCCCCTACTACTGCCTGTCCACTCATTCCTTTGCCTGCAGTATCTCCCCATGGCCCTCATGACCACTGTCCTTGTTATGTTCCCATTCTGTGACAAAATCCCCTGACCAAAGCTGCTTAAGAAAGAGTGAGCTTTGGCTTACAGTTCCCCAGGCATTGCATAGCGCCTTTCCTGGCAGGAAGACATGACAGCAAGCAGAGACGTCACAACAGCAGGAGCAGGAACCTGGCTGGTCACACTGTTTCCACACTCAGGAAGTAGACAGCAAACAGGAAGTGGGGTGAGGCTATAAACCTCAAGGCCTTCTTCTCGTGACCCACTTCCTGCAGCAAGGCTCTACCTCATCCACAGTCTTCCCAAACAGTGTTTCTATCTAGGGACCCAGTGGTCACACATAAGCCTGTGGGGCACAATACCCATTTCAAACTATAACATTACCACATAGGTCTTTCCAAGACCTCTCTTTTCTGTCTGTCTCTCTTTTTCTGTAAGATAAACAGTGGTGTCACTGCCCTTGGAAACAGTCCATATTTTTGCAACTTGTTAATTTTCCAGTCCTGCAGTCACACAATCATTCATTCATTCTTCATTCATTTGTTTATTCTTTGATGAGCTAAATCAACACATACATAGTATTGCCTATTTGTTAGAAACTATCAGATGCTGAGACTTTTATGAGAAGAGTTTGACACACATCTAACATAGCGTTATGAGACGCCTAGACATGTATGGACAGGGTGTAATAAAATGTTGCAATGAGGGCTTAGGTCTAGCCATGGTAGAAGAGGGATAAAGGACTCTTATGGGTTGGGAGACTCTGGAGATGGGGTGGCATTTAGAGGCAGGTTGTACTAAATTAAGATGCCAAATACGTTGCTAAAAGTTGAGATGTTTTCCTGTTGGCAAAGCCAACCTACAGAAGTCCACTTTCAGGAGAACCAACACATTCGAGTTCTCTTTAAGCAATCTGTCCACTCAAAGGTCCTTTTGTCACTTCCTTGCTAAAACCTCCTTTTTGAAACAGACTTTGTCTGTTTACTGAAATCATTTAATACTTAACTCTCATCATCTTTTGATAGATTTTGAAGCCACTTGTCATAAAAAGAAGGAGTTGAAATAGTCCTCGATTAGTTAACAGAAAGTCAGAGGAGGGGATGTCCCAGAGGAGTTTGCCATTAGATAGTGTACAAGGTGACTGGAAAGCTCACATACACAGCCAAGCATTAAATCAGACTTGAAAGAGGGCTGAAGTGCTTGTTTTCACAGAAACCGTGACTGCCTGCCTCGACTGACCTAGTGTGTCACAGGCTTGTGCGCCCTTCTCTATGAAGACAGTACAGGCCTGCAGCATTTGATAACTGATCTAATAGGGAGGCAGACAGCCCTCTGTTGCCCTGGGTTCATTATGCCCTATCACCTTAATAAATGTCTTCGTCCTCTGCTTATCCAGCCGTGGCCTGGTTCTCTGACTTGAATTGCTTGGGACAGCCAGGTCTCTCCTGAGCGACATGTCGAGTTATATTATGGTACCTGACCTACTTTGTACAGGTCTCAGACTGCAGTGAAAACAGCACAAACCCCATAAATGTCCTTAGGGCATCTGAAAAGACTCTAGGAGGAGAATTCCAGGATCTACTGCGTTCACCCCAGCCCTCCCCACCGTCTCTGAGCACCACTCACCTGCTGAGTCCTAGAAGACCGGGCAGCTGGCTGCGACCCGTGCGCCCTTGATAATGGGCCACTTCCTGCCTCCTCCCATCAGTCACTCAACAAATATTTATTGATCACTGGTTCTGGGCCAAACTCTGCCTTAGGCATTGGCATAGAACAGGATCAAAGTAGATGTTGTCTGAGGAACATCTAGAGAGATATTCTGGGTTGTACAGTCATAAACAGGAGCCCTGCTTTGAGGCAACAGTATCGATGAGGTATGAAAACAGTGGTTCAGTGTGGGCAGAGAGAGTGGAAGGATTAGGAGATGCTGTACGGAAGAGGAAACTCAGGAACTAAGAGCTGAAGATGCATTGAACTGGGACAGTGAGTGCACGGGAAGGGGTGATTTGTTCGGGAGGGATGCGTGTGAAATGGCAAATGAATGAGGACATTTTAGGTTAGGATGTCAGGCCAGTGGGGTGAGTTGGCAGGTGAGATCTTTGAGTTCTGGATCCTCTGGGGTCCTCATAGGCTTGTGGGACACCCTGACATCCTTTAGTTTTTTACTAAGAAAAATTACCACAGGACTCTCTCTCTCTCTCTCTTTTCCTCTTCCTCTTCCTCTCTCTCTCTCTCTATCTCTCTCTCTCTCTCTCTCTCTTGTCACTGTGTACTATGGAGGTCATAGTGCCCTCAGGTGTTAGTCCGTTAGTCTTCATCTTCTTTCTTCATCCTTCTGTGACACAGGCTCTCTTATTTCTCAAGCTGTGTATGCCAGGCTAGCTGGCCTGCGAGCTCCTAGGAGTCTCCTGTCTTCACTGCCCATCCCGCCAGAGGAGTGCTGGGATTAAAGCTGCATGCCGCCAACACACACTGCTTTCCTGGGGTTCTGGCCACCTGAACTCAGGTCCTCATGCTTGTGTGGTGATTGTTTTGCCCACTGAGCCATCTTCCCAACCCAGTGACAAATGTTTCAAACAAGGGACAATATAGCAAGTGCATCTTTCAGCAAAGACTTGGCCAACCGAAGACAAATAAATGCCATCAGCTCTTCTGGATAAGGCTGTACAATTTCTGTTTTCCCTGAGGCTTCATGGGAATCCACTCTTTGCATCGTGCCTCACCCAGAGAGTCCTAACTTGGTCTCGTCTCAGGTGTTTGATGCACAGCCAAATTTCCATCTTTCATCTTCATTTTCTTCTTCTTCTTCATCAATTCATTAGCATACTTTTACCAGATTGGGCCAGTCACTATTTGGGGTGAACCAAAACTTGCAGTAGAGCTAGTGTTTCCCAACGCTCTGCTGGAAATTTCGCTTTGATTCACCTAGTCAATTGCAGGACACCTAACCCTGTACCAAGCTCTGGAAACCAGAAAAGTTAACAATGCACCAGACTGCCCTCAGAGACCACGGGGGTCACGATGGAGGCAAGAGACCAGATCTACCAAAGAGAGATGTTTATTGGGCTGTTTCAGTATTTCGTGAAAACAAGAGGGGATTGAAATCCATGAGCAGGGGTTCACTGCCTTCAGACTCCCAGACTCCACCAATCTCTACTGTCACTGCACTTGAATGATGGTACTTAAAAATCACTGTGCTGGTCCCGGGCCATGGAGTCCATGATGCTGAAGAAGTGGATATTCTCACAGAAGGAAGCAAGAACTGTTATTAGAGAGAGAGAGTGTGGTAGTGAAGAAGGATCCCGGGAACTAACCAAAAGTGTGAGATTTTCCCGCATGTGAGTGTCAGTCCAGAAATTATCTCTGCCTTGAGACAACCAGGCATGGTTAGGTTCAGAAAAGAAACTAGATATGCAGGTCTGTTTCACAGAGCAGGCCAGGAAGCAAACTTCATATGCAGATGAGCTAGTAAGTTAGGTCAAACAGCAACCACGCCCAAATTCAGTGCACAAGTACCTTGACACAGGCTTCTCTCAGCCCATCCTTTTCTACCTCAGCAGTTCCAGCCTAGCTTGACTCCATCTGGGGAGCCTTCTGAGACACTCAGCATCTGGTTGAGGTCTTCTATGCCCCACCCTCCTCACAGGCCAGAACCACTCGTTCTCCACATTCCTCTTGTTTTTCCCAGAAGCCAAAGCTCACCCAAAGTTCTTCTGTTTCCATGTGGCCCATCGGCAAAGCAAGATGAAGAGCAAGATCACCGTCATGAGAGTAGAGGGTGGCAGCTGTGGCTATGATGGACACCGGATGACTGCTGTGCAAGGTCTTTCATGACGAAGCACTATTTTTCTGCGCAAAAGTTTACTTGAATAAGATTATCTTCAGTGTGTTTAACAGTGATTAGATCTTTTGCATGTTCAACAAATTATTTACTGATCAAGGGTTATAAAGTACACAAGAAGAATATAAAAAATAAATCATGCAAGGCAGACTGTGGGTTGCAAGGGAGGTGGCGAGCATTCACAGAGTCCAGCAAGCCCCACGGCGCACACCCACTGCCTGCATTGTTACCCATCCCATGACCATAGAGCACATGGAAGACAAGCTTTGCCATCCAACCTGGGGTTCCTGGAACTCTGAGGGTCCCAGTGAAGGTCAGGAGATCAGGGTTGTTGATTCTCATTGGGACATTGGTTCCCACTGAACTATTTAGAGACACAGTGTAATCTCCTTTTCTTCAGGAGCAGGCAGCAGTGGATGGGTGAGTTCCAGATGTACACCAGCAGCAAAGAATTCCAGTGGCCTTGGACATGGCCCGGGAAAGTTGGACGCCTGGTAGGGAGGAGATATCACTGGGAGCTTTATAGACTGATTTGTTGGATGGACAGACTGTGTTATAATTCCAGGGGCATATATATATATATATATATATATATATATATATATATATATATAATCTCACATGCATGCATACATACATACAAAATCATCTTGGGGCAGAAACACTATCATATATGTGTATGTGAATAAATGTGTTGCACAGCATATGCAAACATACATATATGTGTCTTACTTAGTACATGCCTATGAAAATCAGTAAAAGAATGTATCTTCATATATCTTCCTATTTTTTCACATATCAAGGTACCTCAAAGAGAATGGAAACAGTTCTTGCTTCTTACAGTTCTGAGAGAAAATATCCACATGAAAAGAGAGATTGGAGACCACAAATAAAGAGCTAGTGTGTCATCTGCACAACTGCTGGTGTGGAAATTATTTAGAATCCAGCGATTCAACAGTGTGTGCTGATCTCTCCTTGATTCGGAGAGGACGGATGGGGTCGGGGGAACTGTGTCCCTGCCAGGAAAGGCTGTGTGCTTGTCGCCAGGACTCCCTGACCACCCAGGTCTGGTCTCTGTACAGCTGATAGATATGTTTTGACAAGTTCGATTAAGCACAAAGACGGCCACGGGGGCAACATGTGGAGTTTATCGAGTAGCAGGCAGAGAGGCAATGCTCAGCATGAGGCCGCCAGTGCTGACGGAATTGACCACAAGCATGTGAGCAAGGCCCTGGTCCCAGTGCTGAATGTCAGGGAGGGCTTTGGCTCCTGTGATGGTGAGGAAGGCAAGCCTCCCCTTGGCTTTCTCCTTCCCAAGAGTCTTCAGGACTCTCACTGGCTCTCTTTATTTATGCTGAGTTGCCCTTGGGTGGCAAGAAAGGTGTGGAGATGCTGAGGCCTTCGGAGTTGGAGTGGGTCCGGATCTCCCTCCACCTTCTCAAGCCTGGCCTGTACCTGTCTTCGAAGCCGTGAGGGGAGCAGAGTTGACAGGCATACCTGGGCTGATCATTCTCTCCTCTCTTACCATCTTGAGTGCATCCTTGTCACCCTCCAGAGCCCTCCTAAACAAGGTTTGGCAAGAGCAAAAACAAACACTATTTTGCAACATCTTTGGATGCACTTCCAAAATGCAAAAGCAATTAATCGGTGGTCTCCCTGAGACCCTGCTCAGTGCGGCTGCTGCCTTTGACACGAAGCTCCGCTTTGATAGAAGCCTGAGAAGCATGTGAAGAAGGCCCAGAAAGCGGTAATAGGCTTCCGTTATTTATCTGTTTGGAAGACTGGAGAGTAGAACTTGAGCCGTAAGCACATAGCTAATCCGTCTAAGGCCCTCCCAACAGTGCTGTCTTAGGCTCTCTACCGGAGCATTCTGCTTACAAAGGGAAGGGGATTTTCACCAGGTCTGGCACAGATCCAGAGGCATCCTCAGAGCATGTGTTTGTGTGTTGAAGCAAGCTGTATTTAAGGTATCTGAATACAGTTGAGCTTTCTATAAAAACTATTGTTTCTAATTACTCAGTGTGCAGGCTGTACTGCAATTTTCTCATGCTTAGGACTTCTGTATACTGATTTTCAGGTAATTATATTGAAAAATTACAATCTCCAGGAGATTCAGTTATTCAGTCAGGGATTCTCCAGAAGCAACATGTATTAATTACTCATCTCATTGCTGGGACAAAATACTTGGAAGGAAGGGTTTATCTTGGTTCACAACTCAGTCATGGCAGGAAAAGGAGGCAGCTGGTCACATTGCAGCCACACTCAGGAAACGGAAACAGGACCGTGAATGCTTGTGCTCACCCATCTCACCCTTTATTGTCAGTCTGGGACCGCAGCCCATGGGATGCTACTGTTTACAACGTGGATCTTCCCACCCTAAGACACTTAATCTAGATAGGCCCTCACAGACATGATCAGACATGTCTGTCTCTTCAGTGATTCTAGTTGGATCTTGTCACATTGACAACCAAATTAACCAACAGACGGTACAATCATCTTAATAGCTGATGATCCTCCCTTGTAGCCTAAGCTGTCCTTGGCAGTGAAAATATTCCAATAGTTCTGTAATCTCAAGGAATTTATGACAGCAGATGTAACATCCTTCATAATCCGTGGTCTGATCATACAAATGGTGCTTGGGAGCTGTTGCATTTTTGAACACACTGTCCGTATAAGGAAGCAGGTATGTCCAAGTGCACTGTGGTGCCATCGGCCTGTAATTCTTGCACTTGAGAGGCAGAGGCTAGTGGATCTCTCAGATGAGGCAAACCTCGTCTACATAGCAAGCTCCAGAGTAGCTGGGGCTAGAGAGTCTGTCAAAAAAGAAAAGGAAAGAAAGAAAGAAAGAAAGAGAGAGAGAGAAAGAAACTTGATTCAGATATGTGTTGAGATGAAAGAGTGTGGTATTTTTATACCAGGTATGTCCATCTGTAACTAGACTTATTTTCTATTAAGCCTCTTTTCATATGTTTATAAATTCAAGATTCTGTTCAAAGCTGTCTCCACAAAATCTTGTCAAATTCCTTTTGTGGAATGTGATTTATTCCTTCATCTGATTTGTGGTCTCTCTCTCTCTCTCTCTCTCCTCTCTCTTTCTCTAAATGCTAAAGATGGAATAAATACTAGTCAAGCATTCTCCCACTGAGTTATACCATCAAACCTCTAGCTCCTGTTCTTTAAAAGATTTTGAGAGTGCATATTTAATTAGTTACATATTTAGTTACAATTTATTTATTTACTTATTTATTTACTTATTTATGTGTACAGGCACATGTTACCATAGGCTTATGGAGGTCAAAGAACAGCTTGCAGGGTCAGTTCTCTCCTTCTGTCCTGTAGATCCAAGGCCTCCCACAAGTGGCACAGCAAGCCCATTCACTCACTGATTCACTCTCACCATTTTTCCTTGAAGTGCTTTTGCTTGTTTTCATTTCATTTGTTTGGAGTCTTGTGAGATGGGTTTCAGTGTGCTTTTTGTTTTTGTGCTTTGCTTGTTTAATTGTTCTACCATAACATTTTCTTGGGTTATCAATATATTTACTAAATATCTGTTGAATGCATGCATGGATGGGTAGATGGGTGCATGGATGGATGGATAGATCTGTGAGTGGTTGGTGAATGGATAGACTGTAGATGATACGTTGAATGAATAAACAAAATATTTTATCCATTGTCTTCCCCTATTTACACAGGCATCATCTATATATGCATCACAAAATGGCAGTTGCGTCTGCTATACATTTTGTTTTCTGTTTTAGGTTGAAATGAGTCTGCCTAAAATGCATGTCCACTCAGAACCTCACATGATGTTCACTGGAAATAGTGTCTTTTAATAAATGATTAGTATATTGGTCATTTTTCTGTTGCTGTGATAAAACACTATGACCAAGCCAACCAATGAAAGAAAGAGTTTCTTTTGGCTAATGCTCCCAGAATGAGAGCTCACATGACGGGGGACATATGGCAGCCAGGGCCAGAAGTGGAGAGCTCACACCTCCAACAGCAAACAGAAGCAGAGGGAGAAGAAAACTGGAATTGGGGCCAGGCTATGAGCTTTCAAAGCCTGCTCCCAGTCTGTGCTTCTCACAGTGAGATTAGACTCCTAGAGAGTCCATGACACTCCCCAAACAGTGCCCCCAACTAGGAACCAAGTTGTTCAAAGGGGCCACTATCATTCAAAACACTACAAGTAGCTCAGCTAAAGGGAGGCTATGTTGGGCCTGGAGTGTCCTCAAAAGAGAAGAAAAGACAGAAGGAGACTCCCATATAAAGATTGGAGTCAAAAAGCCTGAATGATTACCAATGACCACAAAAAGGAAGAGTTTAGAAATTCATTTCCCAGAACTTGCATAGAGAGTACATCTTCTACATCTGAACACATCTTCACATCAGGTTCTGCCCCCAGAACTGGAACAGAAGGAATTTCTATCTTAAGACAACAAGTTACAGTAAATATAAAAAACAAACATTATCCAAGAACATACCTTGCTGATCAAGGATGACCTCTGTCCAGCTAGGACTTACCTAAGATAGTTAATCCAGGACTGAGTTCCTCCTTGCAGGGTAGAATGAAGGATGTCTAGCTGATGGTCCAGAAGCCTGTGGTTTCCCAAAAGAGCAGGTCTCCTGTGCCAGGAGAAAGAATAGACAAGAGGAGCCCAGAAAACAGAATGGGAAACGGAGGCAGATGGTCCTAGACCCAGATTCAAGTCCTCGGTCCTAAGATGAGGACCCCAGTGACAGACCGAGCTCATGCTGGCCTGCTTCCACTGGCTGGGAGGTCCCAGGAGGGGCTTGCAGAGCATCAAGTTGGACTCTGGCTGGAGTTCTCGGCTCCATCTAAGATGGGTGGAGTAGCCTTGGTTGGCAGACCAGCTGAGAAGCTCTGAGAATTCCCAAGCCATGTGAACTGTGCCATGTAAAATGCAGACTCCACTTTGGCCTTTTCCTTGCTGAGTTTTGGCCATCGCTTGCATTATTTTTTTCCTTCTTCTACTTACTTTCAAATAAAACCTCAACAAAGTCCACAATTTCAGTTCTTCCAAGTAATCCCCACATGATGTACAACTTGGGGCAACACCATAGTGGCATCACGTTTATTCAGTTTGTAAGTTCTGGGCAGCATGAGTAAGACATCAAAGCACCGTGACCACAAAACCTCACTAATTCCCACTAATTATCTGCAGGGGCTTCTGACGGAACGGAGGAAAATTGGATCTAGAAAAATAGTTTTTAAAGAAATCTAATTTTATGTCCTTCAAGGACAGGCACTACCCAGAAGTAGCCCAGCATATAGTTAAGCAGTGGCCCTTCGAGGATGGGGATTAATGAATAGATAAGAACAGCAGTAATTAGTCCATCATGTGTTTGTTCGAAAAGGGTGCTTGGAAGTGCTTGAGGGTCCTTGAACACCCTGTGTGCTCTTCAGGAATATTTCCTCAGAAATGTGTTTGCACAGTTAATTTGTTGAGTGCAGCCATTGCTTCTCTGAGTCTCCAGAGCTCTTGCCCAGTTGTTCTCATGCAAAAATGCACGGTTATGAGGTCTTACTCACTCTGTAAACCTGTAGGAGAAGACACAGGTGGAGGACATTGCCCAGAGAGGATGCTATCTTTGTTGTCAGAGGGGTTAAAGGGACAAAATGATAGCCTCTGTCTGATGAACCCTGGTAGCCTGGCTGTCAAGCGTGCAGTGTTGGCTAGGGTCAATCACAAGCCATACTTATCTTTCCTGAGCCACAGTTCAACATGATCTCCAAAGGTGAATGAGCATTCGTTTTGCTTTCAACCATTAGGAAACTTGACCTTGGATTTTAACCTCCATCATCCGGTGTGCATCTCTCAGTACATCAGTCAGCCCTCCCCCAGCACCTTAACTTCTTCAGCTAGATGAAATTTAATGAGACACTATATATAAATATTTTCTCCATAAAGCACAGACTACATGCAAATTTAAGAAACTATTAAATCCAATTATTGACACACAGACCCACTAAATACAGAGTGTCAAGGATGAGAATCACGTGTGTCACATTCAGAAACTCCAAGTGAGTCTTGTTAATTTTCTGAGTCAGATATAGCTGGTCTGAATCTTAGTTTTATTTCTTGCTAAGAGCATTTTCCCATGAGTGTGAACATCTCTGTTTCTTAGATACCCATGACAAGTGTCATTAGAAAAAATAAGTGCCTGATAGGCTGGAGACTTAAGACTTAAGGTCAGCACTTAAGAGCACTGGCTGTTCTTGCAGAAGATCCAGGTTTGAATCCCAGCACCTACATGTCAGCTAACAACTGTCTGTTATTCCAATTCCAGGGGATCCAATGTCCTCTTGTATGCTGTGCAAGCATTGTACAACATGGGTACACTTACATACATGCAAGTAAGACACTCATACACATAAAAATAAAAATAAATAAATCAGAAAAAAGAAGTTCTTGAAAGAGATGCATGGTGCTTTACAGTTCTGAGATATAATGAATGGCTAATGAATGCCAACCCTGTATTATAGAGTCAAATCAAGGTTTGCATCCAGAAGAGGAAAAGCAGAACTTCACTGCAGCACCATTTGAGGTGGAAAATTATAGCACACAACTTGGAGTTGTTGCTGGTAAGATAAATAGTGTAAGGGGAGTGAGGTGGACACAGAGTACTACACAGCAGTTAAGACCAACAGCTTAGATGGCACACAGAAAGCACCTTTGAAAACGTTGATAAAAATGGAAATTAATTTAAAATGCATCTTTTGTGTGTATATGTGTGGAGATAGATTCATGTGAGTGTGTGCAGGTGTGCAAGTTCACATGTGTGCACATGCAAGTGGAGGTCACAGGGCACCATGGCTGTCCTTGCTTAGGTACCTCCATCTTTTCTTTGAGGCAATCTGTTATTGGCCTGGGACTTGTCAGATGGGCTAAGCTAGCTGGCCAGCTAGCTATGGGAATCTGCTTGTCTCTACCACCCCGTCTCACCAGCACTGGGATTACCAGCCTGAGTGTGCCACCATGCCTAGCTAATTATATGGCCTCTGGGGATTCAAACTCAGGTTCCCAAGTTTGAGAAACAAACCCTTCCTGCCTTATAATGTATCCTTTAGGTAAATTAGAACACAGGAATAGATGCCAGTATTTCTTGTTGAGATAAATCAATATATCCTGAAAACAAATGGAAAGAAAAATCAAATAAAGATTTGAGACAAAGGTGAATGTATGAATGAGCGGTGGCGATAACGCATCACAAACACCTTGAGAGTATAACTAACTACCCCTCCGCCCTCACGGAGAAAGTGAAAATAAAACATGCCCCGATTAGAATAAGATCGCTGATGCTATTATTAATACTGTATTCTGTGCCTAGTCAGTCCAACTTCCCTGGAATATGAAATACAGAAAAGGGAACTCCTTAAATGAATTACAAAGATTGCTGAAACCACAGGCGACTGGCTCCAAACGGCAGAAATGTGTACTTTCAAGGTTTTGGCAGCTAGAAATCCGGACCCCAGGTGCCTGCAGGCCTGTGTTACGTCCAAGGCCGCAGGACAGAACCTGACTCTGGCTCTTTCCCTCTCTGCTGGTCTGTCCAGCCCTGCATGGCTAGCCACACTGCACCCTCTGGTAGGAGCTCAGATGGCGCTCCTCTTCTGTGGCTCTCTGAATTAAAGAGCCACAGTAATATCCTCAGCTTAAAATCTTCACATTTGCAAAGACCCTTTTCCTGATTTGGTTTCTCTTGCTGTGATAGACACTATAACCAAACACAGCTTGGGGAAGGAAGAAGGGGTTTATTTGGCTTACAGCTGACAGTTCATCTTCAAAGGAAGCCAAGGCAGGACCTCAGGGCCAGAACCTTGACTCGAGAACTGAAGCAGAGACCATGCAGAGGCCCTGCTTAGTGGCTTGTTCCTATGGCCTGCTTTCTTATACAACTCAGGACCACCTACCCAGAGGCCGCAATGCCCACCGTGGGCTGGGTCCTTCCATATCACTCAACAGTCAAAAAGTGCCTTACAGACAGGCCCACACGCCAATCCAATAGAGAAGTCCCCAGCTGAAGTTCCCTATCCCCAGGGACGTCAAGTTGACGTCAGTTGACAGTTCTCCAGCAGAACTCCTTTTCCAAATAAAAATCACTTTCCTGGAGATTAGGAATTTGGCCTCCTTTGCCATGTAATGGAATCCTAAGACAACATATCAAGACCTCACTGCTTACATTGGGGAATACACTACCCTCTTCTGGGGCTGTCCTCCATGGAAGGCTCAGGAAATTCACAGACATGTGCATTCAATCCTAAGCACCAACACTGGTTCCTCTCCTCACTCTCCTGAGACAGGGCAGTGGAGGAATTCCTGGCATTGCTCATGAATTTAATTAGCTTTTTGTTGCTGTGATGAAAGAAAAAGGATACATTTTGTCTCACAGTTTCAGAGGTTTCCGTCCATGTTTACTTACCTTTGTGTTTCTGGTATTCATCTGAGGCAAAATATCACAATGGGAAGAGTGGCAAAGGATAGGTATTTACATTAGAGCTGATGCTGGCCAGGGGGAGAACCCAAGATACCCTGAAGGACACTCCCCAGAGATCTACCTCTTTCACCATGATGCCTCTGTATGTTTCTGTTGTGCTCAAAGAGGGGTGCCCCAAGGAACCCAGACACCCCAAGGGACCCAGATGCCCCAAGGCTCACAGTGCCTGCAGCTAAGGTTACATCTGCTGTCACTTCCAAGACCCAGGGGGGCTAAGCAGTCCCCAAAGCAAGTGACTTTCACTCATTACGTCTATATCTAAAACAAATGCCACTAACATTCCATAGCAATTTTTCTTGATTCTTTCTCCCTGGTCCCTGCATATTTCTTTTTAAATTTTAATGTTTAGATTAGTTCTTTGAGACTTTCAATGTATTTTGCTCATGTTCACATCCCAGTGCCTCCCTTAACCCCTTAGAACCACCTCCACCTCCATACCTGACTTCACATCACCTTTTTGATAACCCATGGAGTCCAATTTGTACTGCTCATATATCCGTGGGTGTGGGGCTATTTATTGGAGTTTGTTCAACCTCTCAGTGGCTGCACTCTTGGAAAAAACTGATTCTCCTACCCCATCAGCTTCCCCTAGCTCCTCACTAGGGAGTTGTACAAGTGTTCTTTTGGTGGAAATCAGGAAGGTCTGTAAACCCTTTTCTCATCTGTGCTAGGATATGCACTGGCTTGACCTCGCACCAGTCCTGTGCGGACGGTCACAGCTGCCGCGTGCTCATGAGTGCAGCCACTCTGTCATATTCAGACAATACCGAGTGAACTCTGCCTCTTATACTCTTTCCACTCCAACTTCCCCTGTAGGCTTCTTGATGCTGCTTGAAGCGCACAGTGGATACAGGACAGTTTCACATCAGCTTCTTGGGGGTAGAGAAGTCCTGCACTGCTCAAAACTACAGCAGCAGCAGTTAGCATCGAGCCTGGGAATAAACTGATTCCTGGAGCATATCCAGGATCCCTTAATCTTGATTGTCTTGACTTGATTGGACTGAGAAGACGCCTAGAAAATTATTATAGTAAAACACATCTCTGGATGTGTGTGTGAGAACCTTTCCAAATATGACTGGATCACAAGGCCTCTGACCTAGTGAATGGTCTGACTCATTAGTGGATTAAAGTTTTGAATTCACTATTGGGAGATAGTTAGATATGTGGAAGGTGAACCTGACTGGGATGACCTTTGAAGGGTATATCTTGTCCTGGCCCCTTCCTGTGATTCTTCATTACTTCCCGATTTCTATCAAAAGAACACTTTTCTTCCATCACCACAATATTTCTACTTTATCACTAGCCTAAAGAAATGGAGTTAGGTGATTGTGGGCTGAAACCTCTGGCCACAAGCCACACTAATTGTTTCTCTAATATGCTTCTCACAATGAAAGAAAAAAAACATCCAATACATACAGCTGAGATAGTCATCTACAATGCCCTGTCACCTGGACAAAGCTCTGCCCCAGGGTTACCAACGACAACACCGTCCATTCCCAAGAACTACTGTCCTCTCCCTCATACCACAGCAGCCACACAAGGGACATCTGACTCTCAGCACATGGAGCTTTACACCAGCAAGAAAGCTCTTCCTCTGCAGAGGACACTAGACCTCTGCATCTGCTAATGCAGTATAGCCCTACCCCTGTCCAGCTGAGGACAGCATCTGATCCCACAGGTGGAGAGCTCAAGCCCAAGGCCACGGATGCCAGTCACAAGCGCCAGGATGTTTTACTTGTTTCTCTGAAAGACGAGCTATAAATTAGGGTTCCATAGCTCCCGCCTAGGGCAGAACTAATTTACTTGAGTAAATATTTCCTTACGCTTCCTGGTTTATCACAAAGGCTATTCGAAAGGGCAGAGGAGGCTAAAGACCGCAGGCCAGGTGAGAGGAGGAGTCGGGGTCACCATGCTCCTTCCTAGAATCCCATCGCCAGGAAGCCCCATGGTCCAACTACCCAGCAACTCTCAGAATCCTATCTTTCTGGAGTTTCATGGAGATTGCATTGCACAGGTATACTTGCGGATGGAGTAGGTAGGTGTCCCAGAAAGATCTGTCTCTCTAGATCGTCCTTGACCTCTTAGAATAGCATTCCTTCCTCCAGGACGTGGGCAAAGCCTCCCTGGATTGAGTGATCTGAAGATCCACTATCAGACAAAGTCTGGTCAGGGTTCCCTTCTAACACAGGGAAGTGGAAGAAGATTAGAATTCCTGTGGCCAGGAACTATAGTCAAAACATACCCATGTATGCAAATGTGTGTGTGTGTGTGTGTGTGTGTGTGTGTATGTGTGTCTGTGTGTGTGTCTGTGTCTGTCTGTGTCTGTGTGTTGTGACATCATACAAACCATTTCATTGCACAATGTATGTGATAAGCCTGGGGCAGAGCTCTGATAAAAGGTTCATCACAATGCTCTCAACAACAGGGAGTTCTTATTTTTCTGGACCTTTGGTGAAATTGTTTTCCCTGGAAAACTTACTCAAATACTCTCAACTTTAACCCAGAGCCAATGAAATAGGTTAATAGTACCTACACACTGGGGCCTTCAAGAGTCCACTGAATGAAGCCTTCAGCGTGCCCCATTAGCATCTGCAATCCATGCTGACTAACCAGCAGTTATTCTTTCATCACTGTTCACACTCGAAGATTGGAAAACACAGCTTACCAAACATAATACACACGTTCACACTACAGCATGCACTCGTGTAATAAATTAAAAATTTAATAAACCAATGCACTGAACCTGAGTCTCAGTTTCCTTGACAATAGGATGAGGGATTTAAACAATACTTTATAACTTGGTCTTTGAAAGTTTTATACCTGTGAACAAAGCATCTTGAACATATCCTCTCCCCAGCCCCACACCTCAGAACCTCCCAACAGATCTCCCTCTAAACTTCATGCCTGTTGGGCCTTAAGAAATCCTAACTGACCAGCTGGCACCTTGTGGCCTTGGCAAGATGGCGCTGAGAGGAGCTAAAACAAAGACTAGCCAGAAGAGATAGGCACATATCACACATACTATGATAATTAGGTGAACTGGGAACTTAAATGCCATTGGAGGAAAATTACCTCCTCCCTCGTGAACAGTGCGTGGACAGTAGTAGGCTCTATGTAAAGTAAAAGCATGATCAAAGTGGCCAGCAAAATGATTGGTAGAAATTTCCTGCTGTATGCTAATATCTGTAACTCTAAACCTTTATAATGTGTCTGATAAGTTCAGTAAATGGCTCCTTGCGGCACCATTGAAGAAGTCACATCATTAAAGCTGTATCATCAAAAGAGCTGACTAGCTGCACGCTTCTTTGGTCAAGACGGGGACCCCGGTCGGACCTGATTGTCTTCTGGAGCAGGCCAGGAGGCTGAGAACTGGCCGGCCTCAGCAACCCGACGTCCCTTTGATCCCCAGAAAGGCCCCCTCCTACCGCGGGGAGGGAGCTGGGGCAATCCCAGGGAAGTGGGACACGAGCTTGGTACCGGATCCCCCTCGCAGTTCCCTCCTGCCGGCTGGGAGACAGAGGACCTGGTGAGAGGGTGTGCCTGCTGGGTGCCTGTCGCTCCGCCACGAGAGAGCGACACATGCCCTCTTGACTGAGCTGAGTTAGAGCTGCCCACGAGTGTGTGGGTTTGGGGGTGTTTCGAGAGCATGGGAAACTTACTAGGAGGAGGGGTTTGATTAGGCCATGGCATCTCAATCACTCCAAAGGCAAACTGCTCACCCACAGTACACAACGTCTGCATTCAAACACGTGTCCGCATATGCCTGCTTGGGACCTCATGGCTATCCTCTTCCCCCTCTGTTTTTCTCAGTGGATCACTGAGGAAGACTGAGTTCACAGCACAGGAAGTTGTTCTGGGCAGCAGGAAATGTTTCTCTTGCTTCTTCAATGACTATGACTCCTCCAGACAAAACCAGGGATGAGTCTACTAAGGCACTCTGCGTGCAACCTTTGAATGGCAAAGAAACCCCATGGGAATGGACTGCACCGGGTCAGTGGGAAATGACCATGCAGGAGACTTCTCAGTTCTGATAGAATGGCTTTTCCAAAAGAGCTCCAAGGAGCTGGTCCTTGTCCTTCATGTTAGTTAGAGACACTTCTGTGTACCCGCTCTGACACCCTGGTGATGGTCCTGTGGTATCCCTTTATCATGGTGACTCTACCCAATGTGTTCTTGGATGTTTTGCATTTTTAAAAGAATGAGGAAACAAACTCTAGCAATTGATATAAACAATCATTCACACTTGTAAAAGGTACAAGGAACCTGTACCCCGACTTCCTGAGCATTTCCCAGCAACAGGGAGAGGATTAGAAACCTGCCAGGATAAGTCCACTAACACACATGAGCTAGGGATGGATGGAGTGCAAGCAAGAATGGAGCATCAGACAAAAGCTTCAATTTGTCCATCTCTTGTCACTATCAGTGCAGGCCAATTCCGTTTTCTTTATCCATGTTTTAATCAAAGTATTTCACTATATCACTTAAAAAGATTTTATTTTTATTTATGTGCATATTTCTCGTCATGTGTGTACAGAGGTCAGAAGAGGGAGTTGCCCAGTATGGGTGCTAGAAACCAAATTCTGGTCCTCTGAAAGAACAGCACACACCCTTAAACACCGAGTCACCTCTCACTTTTAAAGCTAAACTCAGTAGCAATAGCAAAGCTGTCCTGGTTTTCTCCCACCCATCATCATCTCAGACTATCCACTTTAAATACCTTGCTGGTATTTAGATATTTCTTTTAAATGTGCTTACACAACTGGCGTTTTATAAAACGCTCTTTGGTCTTTTGTTGTTTCCACCTTTTGCTACTGCTTCGCGGCACACTTTTGATTCCTGCATTTTGAGCATATTATAGCATAATATGGGTCTAGTTTCATGTCTACTTCTGTGATAAAATGCCATGATTGAAAATGACTTGGGGAGGAGAGTTCATTGGGCTTGCAATTCCAAGTTATAGTCCACCATAGAAAGGACATCAAGGCAGTAATGTAAACAGCCAGTCCACGGCATCTCCAGTAAAGAGCAGAGCAAAATGAACATCTGTATGTTCTCTTCTCTCTCTCTTAGCTTTCTCTTAGAGCATGTAGTTAGAACCCCCTGACTAGGGATTGATGACACCACAACGTCCTTGTCCTTTGTCGTCCCACATCAGTTAACAATCATGACAATTCCCCACAGACCTGCTCACAGACCAACTTGATCTAAATAATTCTTACTTGAAATTCTCTTCCCAGGTAATTACAGGTTTGGACGCATTGACATTTAAAAGTAAACACCACAGTGGGTTCATTCAGTAGTCTAGTCATCCAGTTATAACCATAAAACCAATGTTGACACAGGGGCCACATAGAATCCTGTGAATAAAGTTCTCTAACAACCTTTTATTAATTGAGATAATTACTTTATAAGATAATTGATGCATCTACATCACCCTGTCTTCTTATTTTTAATCAATAATTCAAGCTCAGACTTCTTGATAGAAGAAAATATATAGAAATATATAGAAAATCAAGTACCAGTGCAACTTGTTTTTATTCTTCTCTTAGGAGGTGTCTTTACTAAGGTGCTCTGTTGCCCATGTTGTTGGAAAATTCTTTGCTTCTTCTCTACTTTGGATTTAATTTACTGAATCTCATAGATTTGCCTGTTTTTGTTTATTGACCTTTGTAATAGAGCAAGCCCTCAAAGAGCTTCCTCCAAATGTCATATGTATTAATACTGCATAGATCTAGTTGATAATTTAGCTAGGTATAGAATTCTTTTTATTGTTTGTTGTTGTTGTTTTGCTTTGGGCAGAGGATGTCAGTAGCCCTGGCTGACCTCAAACTCACTAGGTGGGTAAGGATGACCTTAAGCTCTTGACCTTCCTGCCTCTTTCTTCCACCTACCAGTACTGAGATTGCAGACATGCATTACCACACACTGACTTTGGATATGGAATTCCAAGAGGCTGATAACTTTCAGTCAGAGGTTTAAAATTATTTGCTTATTCTCTTTTAGCCCAACTATTTCTATGAGGATTCCCAAGGATATTCAGATTCCCAAAGACTTATGTGTAGAGTGAGGTTTTCTCCTCAGGAGCCCTCCCAAACACTGAGAATTTTTTTTCAGGAGATTTGTAAATTTTAGCCTTTCCTGGGGTGTCTGTCCTGTATTGGTTCTGAACTTCACGAACCTTGGCTTGTAAACCACTCAAGGAAATAGCACATATTTTTATTTGGCTCTTTTCTTCTATTATCTTTATTCTCTAGATCTTAAAGATTTTATCAGTTGCATTTGACCTCCCAGATAGACATTTCTCTGTGACTATATGTGTTTTTATCTGTTTTGACTTGACTTTCCTTCTCAGGAAAACATTTTTATTGATGGCTTAAGACTGAGTTTCTATACCACAAATTTCATTACTGTAAAGTCTTTGCTAAGAGGCTACAAGCAGTGCATCTTCTATATTTGGAACACTTGAATAATTTTATCAACTTGAAAAAAAATTTCCATCTGTGCTCAGCAGCAGTCACTCCCCTCACCTTCTGTTTTTGTATAGTTGCCTATTTTAGACTTCACGTACAGAAATTCAGGAAACGTGTTTTCCTTTATGACTGGTGTCTTTGACATAGAGACAAGCTAGTATTAACAGCCTGCCCGACACAGCATAGAGTTATCTGTGAGGAAAGCCTTGATGGAGGAATTGTCTATATCAGAAAATCCTATGGTTATGCCTGTGAAGTATTGTCTTGGTTACTAATTGGTATAGGAGGCCCAGCCCACTGCAGGCAGCACCATCCCTACGCAGGTGGCCCTGGGCTTAGAAGAAAGCTAGTTCAGCATGGGTGCATGAGTGGTTCAGAGAGTGAGCCATCAAACAGTGTATCTGGGCAAATTTTGCTTTTAATTTACTGCCTAGACTTTGCTCAATGATGCACTGTGACCTAGAAGGACAGGCCAAATAGACTTTTTCCTCTCTAAGTTGATCTTTGTCAGAGTATTTTGTCTCAGCAACAGAAAAGTAAGGGGAACATGGCATATATTTAAGGTTCATGCAAATTAGAATGTACTACACTCTGTTTACTGAGTAGTCAACAGGCATGTGGGTTGTTTTCAGGTATGTTGACAGGTATGTAGGCTTTTTCACTGTTTAGGATATTATGCATAATGTTGCACAAATATTTATGTATAGGTTTTGGTGTAGACATATTATTTTTAACTCTCTTGACTGTATATCTAAGAGTTTTATTGATGGGCCACATGGTAACTCTGTGTTTAACAAGGAGGAGAACTTCAACATAGTTTCTAAAGTAGCTGAAACACTTTATACTCACTCTGGCAAAGGAGAAAGGCCCTAAGTCCCCCAAACCAACACTTGCTATTGTATGTCTTTTAAGAGTTTGAGTCATACAAGTAGATGGAAATTATTGTCTCATTGTGGTTGTTTTTCCTGTGTGTTTGTGTGTGCACGTGTGTGGGAAGGGTGCACACACCTGTGGGTGTGCATGTTCATGTGTGCACAATGTGCATGTTCTTGTGGGGGCCAGAGGTTGACTTTAGGTATCTTCTACCACTGCTCTCCACATAAGTGTTTGAGACAAAGTCTCTCACTGATCCTGGAGCACACCAATTAATCTTGACTAGTAGGCCGGAGAGACCCCAAGATGCCAGAGAGACCCCAGGATCATCTTGTCTGCCTCTGCAGAACTGGAGTACAGTTGAATCCCATCAGTCTCAGGTTTTAAAATGTGGGTGCTGGGGATCCAAATCTAGCTCCTCATGCTTGGGTAGCAGGAACTTTAGACAGTCATCTCCCTGGTCCCCTAATTGTGATTTTTATTTGAATATTTATTTTATTTTAGCTTTCAGTTTTAGTTTCTTAGTTTTTCATTTTATTTTACATGTATGAGTGTTGTGCATACATGTATGTAAATGCATCATGTGTGTGCAATGCCCACAGAGGTCAGAAGAGGGCCACAGATCTCCCTGGAACTGGCAGTACCGATGGTTGTGAGTTGTGTGGGTGCTGGGAACCAAACCTGTGTCCTCTGCAAGGACAGTCAGTGTTCTTAACCCCTGAGCTATCTCTTCAGTCCTATTGTTTGACTTTTTAATGACTAATGAGGCTAAGAATTTTTTTCATGGATTTATTGAACATTTTATATCTTCTTTGAAGAAAATGGCTGATTTTCTAGGAGCCTGAACTTTGTATTCTAGGACTTTCATTTAATTATTAATATTTGCATCACATTTCTTATTTAGGGCTTTCTGTTTCTGAATACTTTTAGAGAGGCAGTCATTTCTCTTAAAAATCAATCAATTATTGATAATTCTATTGATAATGTGCTCAGGTTTCTTTCAGTGGTTGCTTTGTCCTTTCTTCTGTGCCCCTTTATGTTGTTTTCTTTCTTCAACACAAAAATAATTTCTTACAATTCTTAAGGATCCTCGACTGTTCATTTCCACTTAGGAACAGTGTGCAGTAAGTTGCACTAAACTCTGGTCTTTGCCATGGGGTAGTTGGGAAGTCTTCAAGTATCATTAATCAAAGCATTAATCTTTATTAATCCCAAAATTCACCATGCAGCTTTCTTTTTTATAATATTTTATTTATTATTTTTATTTCATGTGTATGAATGTATTGCCTTCATGTATGTAAGTCACCTGTGTTGTGCAATGCCCATGGAGGTCAGAAGAAGATGAGGGATCCCCTGGAACTGGAGTTATAGACAATTGTCAGCCGCCATGGGGGTGCTGGGAACCAGACCCAGGTCCTCTGCAAGAGCAGCTGGTGCTCTTCACTGCTGAGCCCGCTCTCCAGGCCCTCATCCTCCAGTTTTCTACCAAGGTAGAAGCACTAGGGTTTAAACTGAATGGGAGCTGGAAGAAAGCATGTCCTGGGTTCTCTTAGTTCTGTGAGCTGTCTGGGGTTTATGCTACTCTGGCCCTTCTTTTCAGAATGGCTCCTGATCACTGTTGTTGGAATCCTATAACCTGAGCTTCTCTGGTTCCAGCATTAGAAGATGGTTCCAAGAATAAGGTGGTCCTCTTGGAGGGTTCATGGAAACCTTGCTCTGGTAATACATAGCAGTGACGGAGACTGAGGCACCTTGTCACTAACTAGGCTGCAACCTGAGCTCACCTTCTGACCCACTACATACTCTGTGCTTGGCCTTCAGAGAAGATTGGCCCTTGGCATTTCTTTGCTTTTGTTTTTGTTGAACTCGCACTTTGTATCTTGCTGTCACAATACTGTCCTGCCCTGCCCAGGAAAACAAATCCTGTTGCCCACAGTTTCTTCCAGTGAAGTCTTCTTGGCTGCCCATCTTTCACATGACTATATAATTGTCTTTATCCTTCGACTTACTTTTGGTAATACTTATATGCTTATTCTCTTGGTGTTCAGAAGATTATACATTCTTCAACCTGTGACTTTTTAAATTTGAGCTTTTGGACATTTCGTACAACAGTTCTTAATCAAATTTAGACCACCTCCCCCATTCTTACCCACACAAATTCTGCCCCCCCCCACCTCATGCATTCTGCCATACATGTTCAGTCCTACCCCGGCAAGCATTTGTTCCTAGATGTCCTTCAGTGCAAGTTCATCCATTGGAGGAACCTGTGACTTTTAAAGAGAACTGATTTCTATACCCATCAACTCTGCATCTTTGATCATAGGATTGAATGAACAGTTAATACAATGAAAGTCCCAAGCAATAAACTACACAAAGAACCAAATTGTTTCTAAAAACAATAATCATTAGATATTTTAATTATGCCAAATTCAGAACACTGGATGCTATTCCAGAGAATAGATGTTCAGTGTACCAATTAAGAAATGCATCTTGCCTTTCTGATGATCTTGTGTAGCTTTTAATTCATCGTTACAAGTTCACCAGGTTAATACGATTGACAGCTATAAATATGTATGTGTTTAATCTATTCTGTCTTCCTGGCTATCTTTGTACACATAAACATATACATATCCAGTCCAGGTGTGTGTGTGTGTGTGTGTGTGTGTGTGTGTGTGTGTGTGTATGGACGTGTGTGTGTTTATAGTGTTTATAATCAGGGCTCTATAGAGGAACTGGGGCACTAGAATAAATATATATTAAAAGGGATTTTTTTAGATTGTTTTACACAACAATGATCCCTAAAATGGCTGTCTACAAGCTGGAGAAGCTGAGAAGAACCCCATAGCCATGGACTCCACAAATCTGTTTGCCTTCTCAGTCCCAATCTGATAATGAAGGCCTGGAAGACTTTAAGAGCTGGGTTTGCAGTCCATGTTGTAAGAACAAAGAAACTGGGTCCTCAGCAATGGGAGAGAAGGCAGGCAGGCACAAAGTAGCCACTCTTCTCTGGAACTTTCTTCTCTCAGGGTCACCACCAGAAGGTTCTGCCCAGTTGAGGGTGGGGCAGGATCTTATCCCTCAGCTAATCCTTCCAGGAATGACTCTTAGAGACTGGCCCAGAAACTTGTCTCTAAGTTGCTTTGAGATCCAATTAAGTTGACAATCAAGATTAATCATCACAGTATCTGCGTATGTTTGAATTTTTATTTGTATCTATGCTTAACAAAAGGAAATGTCAGAAGCAGACATTTTTATGGAAGGCATATTTATGTTCTTCGGCTGCAGAATTTATGTCAGCATGAATTACTTGTTTATGATCTGACTCTGCTCTTAGGTGATGTGATGCTCCGTATCTCACCACTCAGGATGAAGATGGTTCGGTAGTGTGGCCAGCGCATTGGGCCAGCTGTCAGGGACTCTAAGCTGGGTGATTGGATTCTTTGATGCCTGCAGAGTTTGGGCTCTCATAACAGCACGGGTGTGCACGGGCTGATGGTGGAGTTGACTTCACAGCTTCTTGGTTGTCACCTGTGCTTTCCTTTGGGACTATTAAAACATTTCCAGGTTCAGTTTCCAGTTGTCATTTCAGTTCATTTTGGAGAACTTCTCAATTCTTCCAAGGTACTTTCCCCTCCTTCTAAAGAACCCCGAATAAGTCTGGCATGGCTACACCATTTTTCTAAAGGGAAATCAACATTGTTATTTAAAGTGGTGGTTGATTCAAAACTTACATTTTATCATAAATGAAATGTCCACAGTAAGGTTCCAACACCTAATCCAGCCATTTTGATAATATTTTAACCAAGGCAACATAAATGTTATTAATCTTAATATGTACCTCAGAAAAAAGTATCCTCTCTCCACACACACAAAATGTAAAATATAAAGATAAAATTGATGCATAGATATGGATTACAATGTTTAAATAATTCAAACTGGGAATTCCCCCATTTTATTCTCTAGTGGAAAAAAAAATATCTCTGACCTAATTCATCACCTTATTCTCTTTGGGTTTATTAAAGGTCTACAGGTGTCCTGATTTCATTAGAAGATGGTGTTTCCATGTTGCTTCAATAAAGAGATTTGGTCTAGTATAATAACCACCTAGCATTTTATTTAAGTGTTAGGCAGGACACTCCCGGATGTGAACAGCAACCGTGTCCACCTGTTCCTAGGAGGAAACTTGGTGTTAACAGAGCTGTAGGACACTTCTGGCTGGCCTTAGAAACACGTGGTAGAAATGGCAGCCTCTGCTGTAGTAAAGGAAATGGTTCAACCTTAGAGAGAGAGCAAGGGACAAGAGCTAGAGATGCGGAAACAGCCCTGGACAAGGACTGGGCGTCCAGGTTAGCCACTAGCCGCGTCGCGTGTCTGCCTCACCCTCAACTGCATGACCCAGAAGTCAATCTTCTGGGAAAAACAGGGGCCCACTGCAGTGTCTGGATGCAACTTAATCAACTTTTTTTCTCAGAAGACAGAGATGGAAGACTCTTTTCTTCCCCCTTTACTCTCGAAGACACTTACTAGAGTCCTTAGCACTGGTATTTCTTTAGATGGTAACCCTATAACCCAGTTCATTCCGTGCTGCTTATAAAGCATGAACACTTGTACGTTGGACTAAGTGATTATGTAAACATTTCATCAGATATTTTGGCTAAATATATCGTGGTATATCTTTTCAGTGGACAGACCTGCAGTCTTCAAAATGACAACTTTAAATTCATCAATGGCATTGACTGTGTCAATGACTCACTGCTGCGGAATACTGCAGGACATAAAACATCATCTAAAAACACTATATTATTTCGTTTGTAGAAATGTACATAACAAAAAGCATACTCTTGAAATATGTTCAAGATGCCAAGGATACCCATTTAGTTTGTAGACAGCCAAACGAATTTACTTTCTTTTTCTGGATATTTGATTTGTGGCATAAATACACATTCACTTTATTGTTCAGTAAACAACAAAAGAAAAACTGAAATCTACAGTCTGAAGTGCGGAGACAAACACAGAATGAATTTGAATGACTGTTAGGTACATTCAAGCCACTCAGTTGAGCGTTTTAGCAGTTAACATCTGACCAGCAAGGACCCCGCAAGATCCTCTCCTGTGGCTCATGTACAAAGAGGAATTAATGACAATATCCACAGGAAAGCAGTTATGCAGATTGGAGATGCTAAATAAAGATTGGGTGAGGACTTGGTGGGACGCTGGGAAGGGTGCTTACTGCAGTGGCTCCCCGGTGGTTATGGCACCTTGGGCTGGTGACTGAACCTGTTTCAGCTTTAGCTACACAACTGACATGGTGGACAGACCCACACCTAGGCTGTGTTAGGGGAATTAATTCAGTTGACATTTGCAAAGCATTTACATAATACATCACAAACATCATACACATGTTTAATAAGTAAATAAAATGCTTTGTGGTAGACTCAAGAGCTATATTTGAGTCTTTAGCAACTCCTTTAAATATCCTTTAAAATACGAGATGCTGGAGCTATGTGCTTAAAAGTCTTCTTTGTTCTGTTTGTATACATGTATGAACAATACACTGAGGGCAGCAGTGTGGTCAAGAATGCACAATTCAGCACAGAAAAATTCAAGTGGAAGGAAACCGCCAGAGCGATTGCTTTGTCCATTTTCTCTTTCAGACTATCTGAGCAGATCTGCCCAAATCAATACTGGAGTTTGAAAAATAAGTGTCCAGAACCAGGACAGATTTATACATGAAAGGCTCTGCCATGTTAATTGAAAGGTTTTATTGCCAGTCGTCCATTCCTGTTACAGGGCCATCTTTTAAACCAAGATGGCTGCCACTTAAATCAAGAATCAATTAGAAACATTAATAAAACAACCCTGTCAACTCCCATTAGACCCCAGCCAGACCTTTTTCTTCTCTATTAAGCAAGCAATTGCTAATCACTATTTTTATCAATATCTCAGAAACATGATCTGTAATTTACCTCCACTAAATGAATAATACCGATTGGTTCCTGACTCTAAGTTGAAAAGGCTCTCCCAGGGGGAGAAGTGGAGTCCACACTCTGTCATTTCCTGTTTGCCAACAGGAGGAAGCGTGTGATTTGGAAAACAAGTGCACATTATTTTCCAAGGAATTTAATATGCAAAGAAGACTATGCCGCACCCAGTGAAAGAGAAAGTGATGGGTAGATTTGAAAGGAATATTTGCTTAAAAAAATAATGAGCATGCTCAAATGAGGCAGTCTGCACCATCCGCAGACGAGTGAAGAAGTATTATCTAAGGATAGCATTAGTTTATAAAGAATTTCTGTTCTCTGTCCTCTGTGTGATGTGCTGGTGAAACCAGATGTATTAGAGGAAGGTTCAAAATCAGACCCCTAACCTCCAGCAGGACACACAGAGAGATTTCATGATAGTGCAGTAAAATGCAGTGTTCACAGAGCATACAGGATGGGAGAGGGACGGGAGACCAGTCACTGACTCATCCCGGGGTGAACTGACAAGCCTGGATGCATCCCCCCACTCTCCAGCACACCTTCGGGAAAGGAAGGCACACAGACTTGCCCAAGATGGACAGATCCAAGTTATAAGTGGCACTACAGATGATTTTGTCCACCTTGTACTCCTTCTGCCAATCTCTTCTCAACTGTTTTCCAAGGTCGTAGCGTCGTAGCTCCTGGTTTCTGATTAAACCCTCCAGAGACACAGAATACCTCATGTCCGGAGGCAGTCCATGCCCGCGCTGGCTATTCTGAATCTCGCAAGATCTGTTTGACCATTCAGAATTTGTGTTCAATCTTTGTGGTCTGTCACCAGAAGCCTGGGGAAAGTGAGGTCTGTTTGCTGACATGGACTGGGAGAACCCAACAAGGAAGGCACAGTGGGGGTCTGTCTCACACCTCTGCATACCGTGATCTCCAGCAGTATCATAGATTTCACTGGGCAAACAAGAACCAAATCTTTCATAGAAAGTTAGAATGAATCTACGTATTTGGAAACAACATTTATAACTTGCCAAGGGTAGGGTCCACCATTTTGTTTTCAATAGAGCAACTCCAGGACTTCTGGAATAGACTGTCTTTTACCTGACACTACTCACTTCTGACTGCAAGACCTTGATTTTCCACACCTATTCCCATCTACTTGTCAAATGTCTCAAGGAGTTAGAGTTTTATCTTGTTTATGTTATGGTGTTAGGGGTAGGATAGAACCTAGGGTCTTGTCCATGCATGACCAGCACTCTGCCCCTGAACTACACCCACTGCCCCCTGGAGTTTAGAGTTTTGTCTGTCTGTAATTTCTTCTCTAGTGGGTAAACTCAGGCTTGTGTATGCTGGTATCATTGGTTATAATACAGCTTCTCTACTGGTTTCATCCACGGAATGCAGCAAGGAAAATGATAGCAATTTTGACTTTCTGCTTTCAGAGTGGTACATTCTTGTTTGCTCAGTTGGTTGGTTTTGAGACAAGGTCTCCCTATAGCCCCAGATGGCCTAGAACTTACTATGTAGACCGGCTGGACTGACTGCCTCCTGAGTGCTGGGGTTAAAGATGTGCACCACCATACCTCCCCATAGCTGCATTTCTAGGACTTTTGACACCATTGGATTTTCCCAGCACAGAGAATGAGCTGTGGATTCAACTTCCGATCAGTTATTGAAGGCGTCTATTTTTGCTCAATCATTTGAGAGTCCAACTCGAGCCTACGTTATATTCCGGAATATATCTGCTCCTATATTTGGGTTGTTAAATCTTTTCCTTTCCTCAATTTGTTCATCAATGCCTTGAGACCATGCATTTCAATGTTCTTTAAAATATAGTTTTGCCTTCAGCAGGATCAATCATCATTCATTCTTTATTTTTGAAAATACATTCATCATACATATTGTTGGGTTTCAAACAGACAGTTTATTTTAAGTGTACTTAAATAAAGTACTCAGCTGTATTCACCTTTCCATCCTTCCTTTGGTTTCCTCACAGCCATTTCCCCTAATGCTGGGTTTCCTCTCTTCCACTGATCTCCCATGGTTTTACGCCATATACACATATGTGTGTGTATAGGCACATATGTGTGTAATTATATGCACATGCATACACACACAGTTTTCTCTCTATAAGAAATTCCAGGACCTGCCAACAAGAGAAAGCATGTGACATTAGACCTACATGTGACTTACTTGGTTTTACAATATGACATCTACTTGCAGCCGTTCTTCCAACAAATAGTATAATTTCATTTGATTTATTTTTATCTAAAAATGTTCCATGTTTTCATTTTTCATCTTATTTTGTTTTTTAATTAGCTGTCTGGGTTAGTTTATAAAGTAATGGGTTCCATCATGGCATCTGTGACTTGCGCATCATCAGGCCCTCTCTCAGGTGCTCCGTGCCCCGTACTTCTGCTGTGCCCTCTGTCCCCAGCATGCCGGGTTCATTCCTTTCTCCATTGGTCCATTCTGAAATATAACATGTGTTTCCTCTCCTCTCAGGATTCCCTTTTTAGTTTTGTGAAACTCACACACACACACACACACACACACACACACTCACATGCGTATACTTCCACATGTAACTTTTAAATGTAGGTTACACATATAAGAGAAAACATGAGGTATTTATGTCTGAATAAAACTCTGTTAGGAGCCGGCGAGCTGGCCCAGCTGGTGGAGGCACTTGTAGGGTACATCAGACGGCCTGGGTCCAGTCCTCAGAACCTCTACAAGAAAGAACTGACTCCTAAATGTTGTCTTCTGACCTTCCTATGCGTGCTGTGGCATGCAGGCACCCATCGCATACATGCACATTTGCCAGAGTAAATACAAAAGAACTTCTCCACTGTGCGTGTCACCTTTACGCATGAGTCTGTTGACAAACACCTCAGCTGGTGTGACTATGGCCTTTGTGCTGAGCTGCCTTGGTCTCCTTTGGGTGTACATTTAGGAGTGTTACAGCTAGGTCGTGTGGCAGTTCCAGTTTCAGTTGTATTACATTTATTTTGTATGAATTTTCCAATTGACTTTGTCTCATCCCCAAACAAAATGAGCAAAAATAATTTTAGTTATTTTTAGAAGATTCTAGATAAGATCTTATTAGAGCTGTAAGTAAAATAAGGGAGAGGAAATTGCCTTTGTTTTAGCAGTGCTTCCTTTAAAGATCAAGATATCCCCCATTCCCTTCGTAGTGTCTGTCTCCTGTGACCTTCCCCAATCCCACCTCTTGAGTTCCTTCTTCCCCTTTACCCAAAAGGTTCCTTCTGTGTCCTTTCCACCTCCCTTCCCAGTACCCAGCATAGAACAGGGCAAACGGGCAGCCTGCTCCAACCTTAACCAAGGAACTATTAGCAACTGATTACTGTGGGGTGAGGCAGAGCAGATGTTCTTTAAGGGAGAGACTCCAGATGGGCTGAGGAGACTCCAGTGGATGAACTTGCACCGAGAGGCATCTGGACAGACATACTTGACTGGACAGGACTTAATGCACATGACAGAACACCAGAAATCTGGGAGGAAGGGAGAGGCTGGGGGAGGAAGGGCTGAGGGACCAAAGGAGGGTGTCTAAATTTGATTTTGATGTAATACATGAAATGTACAAAACAATAAAAACATTAAAAGTAAAAAGATCAAGAAACAGAAGTGTTGCCTGATTGGCACTGACCGCACCCTCAGTGGGGCCCAATCCAACGCTTCCTTTTTAAGGTGCTTCCTGAGATCATCTTTACCCAGGCATTTCACCCTTTTTGATGTGATTAATGGGAAGAGTAGAAGATGTTTCTCCCACGGTTTGAATATTTATGTCTCTCTATATAGATTGCTGTTGATGAAACTCAGAGCTTGCTAGCTGATTATAATTTCTTTTTCTAATTTTATATTTTGTTGAATTTTAAGGATTTTCATACAATATAGTTAGATGGTGTTTAGATCCCTTCCCTGTCCTTACCTCCCTCCACTGCTCCCACCACGCACAATATAAAGCACACAAGTGTGCACCACGTGCACACACACACACCCCAAGATCTATAGACTCTGATTTGTATTCCCAAACATCCTTCAGTGTGGGTTCATTCACTAAGCCCACCAAGAGTCTCATCCTATAAGACACTGTGTTTCCCCTCCCAGCAGCCATCAATTGCCAAAAGTTCCTTATATTGGGTTGAGATTTCTTACCCAATTTTCCCATGTCTATGCTCAGATTTGGTCTGGTTTGAGCTTCCATGGGACTTATGCATGCTGACCCCATTGCTAGGAGTTCATCTGAGTAACTGACCAGCTGCTGGAAGATTCTTTCTCTTTGGGGTCATCCAACTACTTTGGTTCCTACAATTCTTCTGCCTCTTCTTCTACCGTGATCCCTGAGCTTGGATGACAGAGATTTGAAATAGGAGTTCTATTCAGGGATGAGCACTCTGTGGTCTCTTGTTCTCTGCACATTGGCCAATTATAGGTTTCTGTATTAATCACCATCTGCTGCATAAGGGAACGTCTCTGGTGAGAGCTGAGAGATGCATTCATCCTGTGTCTAGGGGTTGCATTAAAGATGTGTCACTTTGGGTTACTCATCTCGAAGACACTTACTCTCTTTTAATAAATGTTTTTACTTTTTGAGAATTTTATGCACTTTATTTTGATTATAATCACCCAATTCATCCCCTTAACAACTGCCAAGTCCACCCCAAACTCCTAACCCACCAACTTCCTTTCCCCTTTTGGTAATTTAATAATCCACTGACTCCAGTTTGTGCCCTCCGTACACTTATTGGTGTGGGGCCATTCTCTAGAGCATAGTAAACCAAGCAGGAGCCACATTCTTAAAGAAAACCGACTCTTCCACCCCAAGAAGCCATGGCTTGTCAACCCCTCCCACTCCATCTTAGAGTATTGACTGGCTTGGTTTTATTTCTCTTTTGTGCAGGTAACCATGGCCACTGTGAGTTCATGACTATCGCAGTCCTGTTGTCGTCCAGTTCTCCAAAACCTTTGGCTCTTACAGTCTTTCTACCCGTTCTTCAGCCATGCTTCCTAAGCCTTAAGGGCAGAGAAATAATGCCTATTTCTCACTGAGCCTCTGTATTCACTTTTTCTCTGCATTTTGACCAATTCTGTGTTAACCACCACCCTCTGTACAAAGAAAGTTCTCTGATAAGATCTGAGTACCTTACTAATCTATGGTACATATATGCAAATTTAGAGACATTTTGATACTATGTTAATTTACTTGGGAATAACAGTGACAGGCTCATCCCTGGGGCCTGTATGTTCTCCAACTACAGGTTCGTGGCCATATTTGCAATGCCAGGCACATGATCACTCCTTATCCAATCAGAAAACAACTGGTTACTCCCGTGCTTTCATGCCACTAAGGCATTTGAGGTCATCGCTTGCTATACCAGTTATGACTGCAGTCACAGAGCTCACAGCTAGATGAGACTGTTGATGACTGACCTTTCCCCCAACAGCATACAAAGCACCTTCTAGTAGAGAGCTACTCAGCAGATGTTGAAATAGTCAACATCAATTTGCTTTCTCCATGTCCTGTGCCAGTATATATGTTGTCTTCAGCAATAGGGAAATACCATTAAATTCTGGTGGGGAACCAAGAGCAATGGCCTGTGCTATTTTGGGGGTCTCAAGGATATCTCTGACCAACAGGTCAAGGGGAGATAACCCACACCTGGCACTGAGACTTTCATTTGACAACCATGATTTCTGAGCATACTCCCTTGTGTGTGGCAACTCCAATTAAACTTACATATATGAAACTAATAAAATAAGAGGTGTGAGGTATGCATATGACTTTTTCAACATCTGTAGAATCCATTATTCCACTACTCCCCCAAGTTATGACATATTCATTCTTTAAAAACTGACTCCCTTAGATTTTCTAGTAATCGAGCGTGTACCTTGACCACTACCAGGCATGTTTTCTCATCCCACAATTGTTTTTACTGTTCTTCTAACTCTTACCTAGGGCTTAAACAGCAATTGTGGCACTGATCGTCTTTGTCTGACTCCAGACCTTAGTGCCCTGTGTGATGGATTTGGACAATTATCATAGTCACTATCCCATAATATTAAACAAGCCCCTCAGCAATTCTTCTTTGCTCCAGCTTTTCATCATCACATCAACACTTCCTATCAATAGAGAGGAGTTTATACTTTGTGGAAGTTTATCTGCATGAGAATCATGCAGTACATTCTCTCCTTTTGGGAAGGAGACTGACTTTGTGTACTCTGTGTAACTCTGAGATGCATGTGCAGCCTTATTCTGTGTGCTTTAATATGTGATGCAATTCCTTTTTTGTGGCTGAGGAATATTCCACTGTGCTGAACTATCACAGGTTTCTTTTTCCATTCTTCTCTTCTTTGAAAGTTTATATTTAAATTAGCTTACAAAGTATCAGGTTTCCTTAAGGATCTGAATTCTGGTTGGCCCTCCAAGTGCCCATCTTCTTCTCCATCTCCCTGTTTATCTACCATTTGATGACAATAAGACTGTTTCCTGCCTGGGATTATGTCAATAAAGCGACTCAGGCCATTTTTGCACAGGTCCTTGGAGCAGCATGCTCTCCCTTCTCCAAGACAAATTTGTATGAGTGCAAAGACAGGGCAGGTGTAGAATGACTGTCTTCCATAACTTCCACTGTCTTCCAAAGTGGTTGCACTGTCCTGTACTCCCATTAGCAGTGATCAGGTGTCTCAGGTTCCCCACTCGATCAACACCTGAGTTGTCAGTCTTCAGCTTTACCCCTCCCTGTGCTGACTCACGACTCCAGGTCTCCCTAGGGGCTTACAGCCCTGCGGTTTCCTGGGTACTTACCCCTTACATATCTCTTTGGATGAAGAATCTACTCCAATCATTGGCATATTTTTATTTATGCTCTTAGTCTTCTCATTGTGAAGTTTATTGAGATTTTAAATAAGACACCTGCTTTAATTTTTAAGTTTCCTTTCAGTATTTACAGAGTTGACCATTTTCCATTTGCCACTTAGATTTATAAATATGACAAATATTCAGTTAACAAATTCTCTTAACATTCTTAGAACAAAGACAACACAACATGTTGCTCGAAATATTCCACCTCCTCTTTGTGAAAAATAAGTAAGATTGAGGCCAGGCATAGTGGTGCATGCCTTAAATAATCCCAGTATTTAGGGGGCTGAGTCAGACAGTTCTCTTTGAGTTCAAGGTCAGCCTGGTCTACATGTGAGTTCCAGACCAGCTGAGAGTTCAGGGAGATCCTGTCTCCAAAAGACTAACAAATACATAAATAAATAAACAAACAAACAAATAAAAATAAGTAAACTTGTTAAGTTATATTTTTTGGAATGTATGCTAGCTTTGCTAATGGTCTTACTTGTTTGTCAACAAATGAATTATGCATTATTGAAAATAACTAGGACGTTGTGCTTCTTTTGATCTCGGGATCAATAGAAGTAGTGTTAAGGGAGCTGAGTGGAGCTGTTTCCCACAGTGCCCTGATCCTGGGATCAATGGGATGTGCACAGGAAGTACACAGCATAAACCTTCGATATGTTGTAGTACCAGAAAATGTACTTTACCAACAGTCACAGGACGATCAGAAGCTACGAAAAGGGTATGAGGCCAAGTGGAATTTCTCACAGTGGTCAAAGCTTGAATAATGCGAATGACAAATTAAGTTATGTTCAGTCACTGACATAGATGAATGAAGGTGAAGAGACAGCCATCCCAAATAGACAGATTCCAAACAGCTGACAAACATATTCTACCCACATGGAGTAGATCCTATTAACTCCCCACTCTTGAAGTAAATGCTATGCACACGGACTTCCAAAGAGCATAGTTTGGAAAAGAAGTGGGAGAAAGAGCAAGAAAAAGAGAAAACCTTGTGAGCCCTCCCTGAGTCTATCAACAGCAACAATGACCAGCCATGTGGACACCTGTGTCCTTTATGGGGCACAAAAGATCAAACTGACTACTCCAACCATCCTCTACAAATCACGTATCTCTGTTGGGGAGCATCCTAAACACTTCTGAGCAATACTTAAACTGCTGATGTCATCAACATAAGACATTCTAGAAACCCTCATAGGCAAGAAACCTCCAAGAACACGTGGTATTTAAAAGTAATGTGGAATAGAAAATGGCATAGAAAAATGGCATTAAGTAAAAGCCAAAGACATTATAATGAAACTTAGACCCTAATTAGTAATTATGTATCAATATTGATTTGTTAATTATAATTAATGGACCTGCCAATGGAGGATATTAATTCTAGAGAAAACTGAATACGGATCATTCAGGAATCTCTGGATCATATTCTTGTAAATCTAAAACTGCTACAATACATAAGCATATTAAAGTTTTCTAGGAAATGAAAATTACTATCAATACATAATGCCAAAGTAATAAACAATGAATTAGAAATAAAAACACTTATTTAAGAATGTGGAGACAAATTTCAGTAGTAACAAGTGAGAAAACCCTAACTACATGTCAGCTACCAGGTATCTTTGTTTAGTAAAGGCCGAATAGGAGCGAACACTTCCTCTGTGCCCTTCCTTAGAGAACCTTCTGTCTTCCTTTGTTTTTTTCAGCAGAAATCAGGACATGTCTAGCTTCTCTCTCCTGCTAGGGAACCACATTTCCCTAAGAAAACATGTGTTTCATCCAGGTACTCAGGTGTATTTGACAAGGGTCCAGTGATTTCTAGTTCCTGGATGTCATTTCATTTTTGCACAAATATTGATAATGGGTTACATTTATTGTAATAATTTTATCATTATGAAAATAAACATATATTGAATACACTGATTTTTGATAACCGTGGAAAACCATGAAAAATTTTAGAAGTTGTAAATACAAATCATTCATTGTTATAACTTTTATCCTTCTGCTTCCCATGAGTCTATATCTCCTGGGTGCTCCTTGTTTGGGTGTCTCCTATGACTGAGGTTGATGTCATTTCAAAATCTTCCTCTCCAGTGAGTGGAGTAGACCGTAACGTAACTATAACCCAGAGTGCACACCTGGAGGTCATTGAAAGCATCTGTACGTAGCTTCTACATGTGCCTTCTATACTGAACAGTGGCTAGACTCTGGAATGAAGTCTCGAGATGCGATGGAGAGCTGTACGTCTTTTCCTGGATTAACTTCAGCTGCCACTCTGAATCCATTCTTTCTGTTATTCACAGAGGAAGCATGGGAAGAAAGTTCCTCAAAGTGTTTGTATATGGGCTGGGCTCCTGGCTTCCCTATCTGGGAAGAACAAGGGTCATATAAATGTTTATAGACATTTCACATACACAGGAGCAAAACCTGCTCACAGTCATTTACATTACTCTGGAATGTCTTTGTCTGATCTTTTGGTTTTTATCTTTGAATCATTAAGAGATAAATTATAATTAAGAAAAGTGGTGGTATTGGGGATAGATGAGGTGATGGCCACAAGAGGGTCACACAGGCAAGGTACTACAATGTGAATACTGGGCACTGTGGAGCCAGGAAGGAAGAACTTTCTGGAAAATTACATTCATCTGACCTTTTAGATATAAATAGGAATTAACAGATAAAAGAGTTGGGAGGTTTTATGATTTTAATGTGTTCTGTCAAAAATTCAGATCCTGAAAATGATTGACCAGTATGTCAGATTAAGATGTGGGACTTTTGGACTTGCAGCTTGGAGCTCCTTCCCTGAGATTCCTAGGGCCCTGCCATCTTAACTCTCAGACTCTCCTGGGTCACACAGATCCTACCTCATTCCTTTTCTGTTCACACTTCATCACGGCAGAGTGAATCAATCCACGCCATCCATCTCAGCTATCAGCACAACTTGGGTCTTCTGCGATCCTCCCTGCCACAGACCTGTGGTTCACAGAGCTCTATCCCCAAGACCTCCTTGCACCCCAATATCTGAGCTCTGTTAGTCTCACACCTGTGAACTCTCACCCTAACCTACTAACCAACATGTTCACATATCAGTTCCATGCCAACCCTCTGATCCAGGACCAGGGGAAGGCAATCCTGAAATCTCAACTCACAAGTTGCACCTGTCTCTAGCTGAACTGAGACCACTTCTTTTATCCAAATTGACCATCAACCTAAAGTGACCCCTCAAATGGACCACCAAGCACTACTCAGCTGAGCCATAACTTGACACATCTGGACAACAACTAACAAAATACAAACATTCATCACTTACCCACACACTACCACAGAAGTCCAAACACACAGGCCTTAATCAAAGAAAATGTAAAATCCAAAATAAGCTAGGAACAGAATATCTGAGATCTCTGGGACACTGTAAAAAGACCAAACCTATGGATCATAAGCATAGAAGAAGGAGATATTGAAAGCTGGGAAAGAGAAAGCTCAAGCCACATGTAAAGGCAGGCCCATCAGAATAACCACTGGCTTTTCATTGGAGACTATGGCAGCCAGAGGGCACAGACCAACATCAAACAAGTCATGAAAGAACACAGAATCAAGACCAGATTACTGTATCAGCAAAACCATCAGTTGTAATTAAAGGGAAAAGAAAATTTTTCCATAATAGAAACAGATTTAAGGAATTTGCATACATAAAAACAGTTTTACAGCTAATACTTGATGGAGTACCTCACTCAGGAGATATTAAACACTCTCAAGAGGACACAAAGAAAAAATTATTCTAGAACAGTCAACAAAAAAGAAGTCTAAGAAAACTGCACTACAATACCAACATAATAGAAGTTAATAAACATTAGTCGGTAATAACTCAATATTAATGATCTCAACTCCCCCAGTAAAAAGACAGACTGATTAAAATAGAAAACAGGATCCATCAATTTTCTGCCTCCAAGAAATGCACCTTCCTTAGGGTAGAAGGATGGAAAAAGATATTCCAAATAAACAGAAACAAGAAACAAACAGGTATAGCTATTCTAATATCTGGAAAAATAGGCTTCAGACTAAAGTTAGTCAGAGGACGGAAGGTCACTTCATATTTATTAAAGGAAAAAAAACACACCAAGTAGAAATTGCAATCCTAATCATATATGCACCAAACGTAGGGGTATCTAATTTCATTTAAAAACTTTATTAGTGCTAAAATGTCATATTCACTCCACCACAGTGATAGGGGTTGATTTCAATACCCCAATGTCACTTACAGGTCAACCAGCCAAAAACTGCACAAACTCTGGGGTTCAATGACACCGTAAATCAAAAGGACTTTACAGATATCTACAGAACAGTCTATCCAAACACCAAAGAATACACTTTTTTCTCAGTAGCCCATGAAACTTTCTCCAAAATTAACCACATATTAGGACACATAGTAAATCTCCTTACATTTACAAAAATTGAAATCTCATCTTGTGTTCTGTCTGAACAAGGGACTAAAGCTGGACATCAACCACAGTAAGAACGGGGAACACGCACAAGTTCCTGGAGTCTACGCAACAGAAATTCGATTGGCTCATGGGGGAAATAAAAAGAATAGAAAAAGTTTCCTAGAATTGAGTGACAATGAAAACACAACATACCAAAGCCTTTCAGATACAATGAAGGCAGTCCTAAGAAGAAAATGTGTAGCATTAAGTGCCTACTCCATAAAATCAGAAAAATGCAATATAAATAAATTAATGATGCACCAGAAACTCTTGGAAAACCAGGAACAAACAACACCTAAAAACAGTAGATGGGAAAAGATAAATAAAAATAAGTCTGAAATCAATGAAATAGAAACAAAGAAAACTACACAAAAAATCAAGAAATGAAGAGTTGGTTCTTTGAAAGATCAGCAAGATTGGCAGAACTTTAGCTGAAATAACCAAAAGAAAGAGAGCGAGGAACCAAAAGAAAGAGAGCGAGGACCCAAATAAGCAGACCCAGAGATGAAAGGGAACCATTACAACGGACCCAGAGGAACACATCAAGAAGAACACACGAGACACATTATCCATCATAATCAAGTTGTCTTCATCCAAGTGATGTAGGGATGGTTCAATATATATATAAATCAATAAATGTAATCTACCACATAAATAAACTCAAGGACAGAAACCCAATGATCATCTCATTAGATGCAAAAAAGAGCCTTTGAGAGAATCAAACATTAGTTCATGAGAAGTCATAGAGAATCTAGGCATACGGGGATGTGTCTGAAGGGGTATAATAAAGGCAACATAACACAAGCCCACAGTCAGCACCACACCAAATGTGGAAAAGGTGGAAGCGTTCCCCTTAAATCCAGGAACAAGACAATGATGCCCATTGTCTCCGTTCCTGTGCAAACTAGTGCTCCAGTCTTAGCTGGAGAAGGAAGACAAACGAAGGGCGGGATGGGATAGAAATTGGAAAGGAAGAAGTTAAAGTACCCTTATTTGCAGGTGATGTGATTCTATACCTAAGAGATCCTAAGGACTCCACCAGAAAACATCAGAGGATGATAAGCACACACAGAAAAATAACAGGACATAAAAGTGACACCCCCTAATTAGAAGCCTTCCTACACATCACCAAGAAACACACTGAGAAAGCACCATGGAAAACAACCCCATTCACAGTACCCTAAAAACCCATCAAGTAGCCTGGGATAAATCCAACAAAGGCACTGTGATCTGTCCAGTAAAAACTTTAAGATGCTGAAGAAGATACCAGGAGATGGAATGGCTGTCCATGCTCATGGATCAATAGAATTCATAATGTGAAAACGGCCTTCCTACAAAACACAGTCTACAAATTCAATGCAAAACCCATGAGTATTCCCAGACAATTCTTCCCCAAAATTAAGAAAATAGTCCCAAATTTCATGTGGAAACACATAAAACCCAGGATAGTCAAAATAATCCTGAACAATAAAAGAACTGCTAGAGACCTTACTATCCCTGATCTCAAATTACACTACAAAGCTATAGCAATAAAAACATCAAGGTGAGGTTTGGAGACATGGCTCAGTGGTTAGGAGCACTGGCTGCTCTTTCAGAAGACCAAAGATCAAATTCCAGTACCCACACAGTGACTGACAACCATCCACAGCTCCAGTTCCAGGGGCTCTGATACTCTCTTCTCTCCTCCTTGCTCACTGCAACACAGGGATGCACCTACATACATACAGGCATAACACTAATACACATAAATTTAAACTAGCTAAATAAAGGGAATTAATTTTAAAAAACCATGGTAGTGGCATAAAAGCAGACAAAAAGATCAGTGGAATAAGATTGATGAACCAGACTTAGATCTGCACATTTATAGCTATTTTATTTTTGACAAAGAAGCCAAAAATGCACATTGGAGAAAACAGCATGTTCAACAAATGGTGCTGGTCAGCCTGGACAAGGATGTGCAGAAGAATGAGACTAGATCTCCATCTCTCACTGTGTACAAAACTCAACACCAAACAGATCAAGGACTTCAACATAATACCTAATACCCTGAATCATACAGTGGAGAAAGTAGGGAATATACTGAAACTTAGAAGCAAAGGAAAGCATTTTCTGAGCAAGACTCTCATAGTGCAGCATTAGGTCAACAACTGACAAATAGAACCTCATGAAACTAGAAAGCTTCTGTACAGCAAAGAACATCATCATTCAAATGAAGAAGCAACTTACAGAATGGGAGAAAAAAATCTTTATCATCTATACCTCTGACAGAGGTTAGTATCTAGAATATGCAAAGAACTACATAACTAAATTTAAAAACCCATACAACCCAATTAATAAGTGGGGCATTGAACTGAACAGGTGGTTTTTTAAAGATGAACTGCAAAGGGCTGGGAAATTCTTTAAAAGTACATGTTTAGTCACCAGAGAAATACAGATTAAAACCACTTTGAGTCCCATCTTATCCCTCTCAGAATAGCAAAAGATCCAGAAAACAACAACAAATGCAGGAGAGAATGTGGAGTAGGGGATAGTCTTATCCCCTGCTGGCAAGAGGAAAAACTGGTACAGCAGCTGTGAAAAGCAGTGTAGAGATTCCTCAAAAGCTTGAAACTGGTCTGCCATATGATCCTGCCATACCACTCTTGAGCATAAACTCTAAAGAATCTGCATCCTACTATAGAAATACCTGTTCATCTTTGTTGTCCTTTTCATAATAGCCAGAAACTGGAAACAACCTAGATGTCCATCAACTGATGGCATATGATGAAGGCATGGTACATATACACCTGGAATATTATTTGGCTCTTACCAAAACAAAATTACAAAACTCATAGGTAAATGGATGAAACTGGAAACAATCACCCTGAGCGAGGGAAACCAGACTCATAAAGTCAAATGTCACATGTTCTCCATCATAACTAGATGGTAGCTTTGAAATAATAGATGTGCATGTTTCCATTTGAAAATTCATAGAGATCAAGAAACTAGCATGTGGTCATAGGTGGGGGGAGGCTTCCTGGTAGAGGCAAGAGGAAAGACGAAAAGGGAACACTAAACTAGGAAAAATTAAATGTGGTGGGAAATGGGAGGGCAGGGAAGAGGAGAGAATATAGGGAAAATAAATCATAGTAAAGACTATTAGCAAAAGCTATATGGAAACCCATGACTATAGAACCCATGACTAAGACTACACTTCTTAAAGTATGTGTATATATATCATAAAAAAGATTAAAGAAGAGTTGTCCTACAAGGCGACACTACCATTTCTAGACATCATAGGCAAGTGGAAAAAAAAAAAAACTCCTCAGTGCCAGAAATGGACCTTCTTTAGAAGTTGTTCTCCAGGGCTCCCATAGACCCTCAAACAATACTGGTCATTGTCTCTGCTCTTGGTTACCCACCCAAAACGAATGACAAGACCCTGTTGCTAATGACACTATATACATGAACACTAAAGAGAAGAAATCAAGGTGGTAATGACCTCAGAGCCTCATCTCTACTGCTCATAATGCTGGAAGTTGCTATGCATGCTACTGGAAAGAAAAAAAATGACCAGTCACCTTACCCAACTGTGAATCCTGTGAGCTACACAAACAATTGACCTGACAAGATAAGCCCACCAGTGCAATAGTGGCACAAACCTTTTGGGTGTAACCCAACACTCTAATTGGATTTAAGTTCTGCTTCCGAGGTTGGAGCCCAAGCTGCCATTTATATCAGGGTTTCCTAAGCCCGAGGCTAAGCAGGTTATAGGACTTATGGGAAAAAATATCAGTTTTCTACTAATTAATTATCATATTGCACTGAATCCTAATGACTTATCATTACCCATAGATTAATGTGTCTCTCAGCTCTCACCAGAAAAGGTTTCTTCTGCAGCTGATGGTAATTAATACAGAAACCCACAACTAGCCAATGTGCAGAGAATAAGGGGTATCAGAGTGCTTATTCCTGAACAGGACACCTAAATCAAATTTCTACCCCTACTGTCCAAGGCTCAGGGATCATTGTGGAAGAGAGGGCAGAAAGCTTGCAAGAGCCAGAGGGAATGATGGATGACCACAGGAAAACGACTTTCCAGTCTGCTGGTCTGTCACTCACATGAACTTACAGCCACGGTGACAGCATGCACAAGACTCATGAAAGCTCAAACCAGAAAAAGATTCCAGCAGAAAAGTGGGTAAGAAGCTCAACCCAACCTAAGGAAATTGTGGCAATGGATGGCTGCTGGGAGGGGATGAGAGAGACAGTCTCTTTCAAGGACGGGACTTCTCATAGGTTAGCCAGGCTCGAGTGGACAGGCCCACAGTGAAGGACATTTGGAGACACAAATTAGACCCTAAAGGCCTTATTAGATGCAGAATAGAGTACATTAACTTGGGTGGGGGAAGGGCAATGAAGGGAGGTGTGGCTAGGGGAGGAGATCTAAATATCATCAATTGTATAAAATTCATAAAAATTCAGTTAAGATTGATTATTTAATAATAAAAAGGCATAGGGCATTTTAAAGATGATTACAACATGGAAGGCCCTTCACTCATTACTGGGATTAAGGTCCTTATTAAAGAGGCTTCACAGGGCTCTCCACTGCCTGCCTTTCTGCCTTCCACAGTGTGAGTACGTAGACACGAGGGGCGTGAGAGGCCCAGAGCAGCCCTCCCCAGACACAGAACCTGAGGGCGTCTTGACCTTAGATTTTCAGTCTCCAGACGTATGAGAAATAAACCTTTATTGCTAGAAACTCATCGGTCCTGGGTATTTTGTTATAACAACAGAGAGTTAACTAAGACAGAGGGCAAAGAGGACGGCATACTCTTAGAAGAACATGTAACACATGTGCAGCCTGCCAGAGAAACTGGTTGACACTAGTTCGTGTACCATGATACTTAAAACTACTATTGATCCTGGAAGCAATAAAGAGATGGGCAGGGATTTTCGGAAGGGAAAAGTTTGTTTTGAATACCAGGACTCTGGGCCTAGGTACTCACGTGATATTTTCTCCTAGTTGCATGAATTAAACTCATGTTGAAACTTCCACATGATTCAAAAAGGTTTTCTTGAGCTACCTACACAGTCAAGTCAAATACAGCCCTGTTCACTGCAGGTGTAAGTGATCATTCACATGAGGGGTGAAAAGACTCGCTAATCTCTTTATAATTGGTAGTCGATTAGGAAAGTTTCCTGTTGCCACTAATGACAGAATTCAAGTATCCTGCTGGAGGGTGAGTGGTCCCTTTGGTCACAGTGGTCTTTTAACCCTCTGATAAGTCCCTCTGCTTCAATGAGGCTGAGGTGATGGCTGGAGGAGACGTGATCAGTTAGTGTTTGCCAAATGATCCACACTGATGATCACATACAACCTTACAGTTCCCTTAGAAAAACTATACAACGTTTTTGTCAGATCAGGTTGCTATGACAAATTAAAATCAAGTGAGCAGCTTATGCATAGCAGAAAGTCACCTGTCCGTAGTCTGGAGGGATGGGATGTACAATCCACATGCTGGTGGTAGCTAATGAAGTTTTTTTTTTTTTTTTCTTTATATACGGTAACTTCTCATGGTGTCCTCTCATGAAAGACGGTGAAAAAGATCTGTGGTCTCTTTTATAAAAGCACTAATTCCATCATGAGGACTCTGCCTTTATAATCTAATCACCTCTCCCAAAACCCTCTTAATATCTTCACAGGGAGGTTAGGTTATCAACAGTAAAATTCAATATGCAGCATTGCTCCTGAGACTTAGGAGAAGCAAGGTTGTGCAAACTGTGGAGCACCTGAGGTTTCCTTACCTACAAGCCAGGGGGTGAGCCTGTCACAACCATTCTGGTAGAAGACATGGACTTTGGGGGTCAGAGATTAAGGACGGATTTTAAACCCTGCTATAGCAATGGACAGAGTGTCACAGGTCTGCACCTGCTCCCTGAATTTCAGTTCCTAACGGAAACACATGGCTGCCAACATTCCCCCACATACATTCCAGACATGGAACAGCCTTTCCTCACTTTCAAGCACAGAACTGGAGAAGCACATCTCTCCCAGCACAAGGCACTGCCCCAGGGATGTGATGGGAGCTTGGCTTGGAATCAATCTGGGCATTTCATGGTCCACCTGCACCCTGTTTCTACTGAGCTACTCCCCAGATTATAAAGGGATGGGGGAGACTAACCCAAAGAGCTAGTGCTGTCTTGGATTATGGACTTCTCAGGCCATATATTCACTCTAGGGCTTAGCGTCTGGGGCAGAGGGTTTGCTGCAGTGAACAGAGCAGGAAATCTTGATGGGCTCGAAGATGAAGAACCAGATATCAAACTCCAGAAGAATAAGACAGAGAGTGGGAACAAGGGCACAGCTGGGCAAGAATCCAACCAAAGGTAACTGGAGCTCTATGTGATGGGTAGAGTGACCTGGTTCACAAGAGTCAGATCCTGGATGGTCCCCATACAATGCAGGCAATTCTATTCAAAAGTGAGAAACATCTTCAGGCAGAATATCTCCTCATGGGAAGACGCACAGGTTGAGCTCGGAGGTCAACGGCTGCATCTTGCTGACCAGCGACTTGTGGGTGAGACCTCAGTCATCGTGCACCAGGTGTCCCCAGAGCTCAGGAGGCAGTTTCAGTGGCACGGGCTCAGCATCAGACAAAGTTCCAAACTAGGTTAGGCCTCAATGCCACAGGCTCTTTGGAGTAAAAGCATGCCTTTATTAATGAGCTCCAACCCGTCTCTCTGATAGGATGATGGGAAGAGGTGTCCCTTTGGTGCTATTCAAATGAACGGGCAAGAACAGTGGGTGTTTTTAAAACTCTCTCCCCGTCCTAGGAGGATGGATCTCATTAGTGAAGGGAATGATTTTGCCAGGGAAAGCCTGTTACAATAAGAAAACACAACCTACTCAGGATGAACCAGGTCCAAGTCAATTAGGGTGGATTTTAAAAAAAGGAGGGAGAGAGTATGTGAGCTTCAAAAATGCCACCCCTTTGTTACCATTGATTTGAATAACAGCAAGGGGACGTTTTAGTTTTTAATCATTTTTCTTCCTTGAATCGGTCTGGATCTCATTAATATAGGAATGATCGTACTTAAAAGACCTGGTATTAAACTCCTGTTCAACTGAGATTAACCATATCAAACATGATTTGACCAAAAAAGAAAAGTCTAAAGTATTGTATCTATTTCTAATACGTTGCCACCTGACTTTAAAGTATAATAGGGAATACACATGATATTCTTTTGATGAATCTGGAATGTGTTTTCCTAGGTAAACTGGTATTGAAATTGCACTAAAATGTGGGTAGCCACAAGAAGTTACTGAAAAAAAGAGTAGAGTCAAAGAATTTGCATGTATGAGAAGAAGGGGCCAGGGAGTATCAGTTTGGAGGAAACGAATCTTTTACAGGAATACACACACCATACATACATACACACATCATACATACATACATCATACGTATACACACATTATAGATGCATACATCATACATACACACACCATACATACATCATACATGCATACACACATACGTATACATACATTATACATGCATACATCATATATATGCACACATTATACATGCATACATCATACACACATATCATACATGCACACATCAGACATACATACACACATATGTATAATTTTTTTTCCAAAATCTACCAGGCAGAACGTTTCATTCTATGAATCTCACTTGGCTACAGCTTTATGTCAAGTAGACACATTTCTTAAACCTTTTCAACCTCAGCCCCATTAATATTTAGAACCTAAATTGCTTGGTTCACAGCTGTGGAGATTACCGTGAATTGCTGTGTTGGGTGGAATCCCCAGCCTTCACCTACTCTTGACAGTAGCCACCTTTCACCCAATCGCGATAACCAGAAATACCGTCCGGTATTACCTCATGTTCCCTATGGGGCCGGTGACCCCTTCCTCACCTCCGCTGATGGTCACTTCATTTACGGCCATCTTAGAAAGAAGGGTAAAGAAAAATGCATGTGCTTGGGTGAGCGTGCCATCCTGACTTTGTTCCGGAAGTTTCTCTAGAAACTTTCCCCTCCATCCTCATCCCATCCTCTGTGCTGCGCGCCTTTCCTATGTCCCCGCGCTCCACGGGGACTTAAGAATTCTTTCTTCTTAATCCACCTGGAATCATGCTCACAGTGAGGGGTGTGACTGAGGCAATTTCTTTTCGGAAACACAGCCATGTATAGAGTCTTCTGCAACAGTCACAGGTAAGTTTGGATTTCCTAGACACAAGGTCTTTGGCAAATGCTTAGCCTATTTGAGGGTACATATTCTACCTGAATTACAAGGGCTTGATTTATGATTATCTTGTTTTATGATGATAAAAAAAATAAAAACACATTCAGAAGAAACAATCTTTTGGATTTTAAATTTGGATCTTTTCCCAGGCTAGTACTAACTAAGCTCTCTTCTGACCCTGGCAGTCACAGTGGGCTGTAGATCTCAATCATGAGAGGGAACAACCAACAAGCCAGTCTACGGTGTGGCTAAACTCTAATGTTCCCTGGGCTATGTGGATTATATTTTTGACTTGAGATATTTTCAACTTATGATAAGCTCATCTGGATATAGCCTTTTTGTAAGTCAAGAGGCATCTGTAATTAAAATAAGGGACAGAGATATGATCATGTGAGGGAGAGAGAGAGAAAAAGAGAGAGAAAGAGAAATATCTTGAAATATCCTGGTATCTTTCCTTTTTTCCCAGGTTCCAACATGCTGGCTTCTCGAAGCCATACCAAGCAAAAGCCAGGGTCAGATAGAGAACAAACAACTTCACAAGTAGGCCCACCAGGACACCAGGAGAGAGCCTGAGGAGGCTGCAAAGGATCTGAGGAAAACCGAGCCCAAGTTTAGTCCAGAACCAGTACCAAAGGCATGGATGGGCTCTGCCTCCTCCTTCCTTTGCGATGACTCTCCTGACGCCCTAGTGAGTACTCATTTTCACAACTGAGTAAGATTCACTTCCAATAACCAGCTTTGATGATTGTATTACTTACTTTTCCTATCATTGGACAAAATACCTGACCCCATCGACTTAAGGAAAGAAGGGTTCATTTGGGTTCCTCGTTTGAGGGGATGGTTCATCATGGTAGGAATGTGAGGTGGCTGATCATACTGAGTCCATAGTCAGGAGACAGAGAGAGATTAATTCATTTTATGGAGTCCCAGAACCCAACTGATGGGATGGTGCTACCACATTTAGAGGGTGTTTTCCCTCTTGAGTTAAATCTCTCTCAAAATGCCCTTATACATTACAAATCCAGTCAAGCTGACGATGAAGATTTAACATCACAACTCTATGCTTTGTCAACATGACATTCAATCAAATCACTTTAATCAATAACATCCGACCTCTGGTCCCTAAATTCTCGTGTCTTCTGAAAATGCCTTTAGCCCAAATCTAGAAGCCCCTTTACTCTTCCAGTCACAACACTGATTAAAAGTCCAAACTCCTTTCCTAGATTCAAAGCAATCTCATAGCTATGTGACTCTGTATAATCAAGTAACGAGTTGCATTCTTCCTGTAACCCCATGTCCAGCATCTGGAGCTTGTGATGAGATCATCTGGACTGTAATGTCCCTGGACAGCCCTGTCCCTCCAGCTCTGACACTATAGACATGTGACCAGTTTCTTGGCCTGGCTCCACTCCCTGCCCAAGCTTTCCTCGCTGGAAGTTCCACAATCCTTGTGTGGTCATTGTTTGGTCTTTATTGTAACCGAGGTTTCACACTCTCTTCTCTCAGGCCCTCCCTGCAGAGAATCCAACCTTGCCCCATGTTGCCTGGCTTTCTGGAATGTTGGTGCAAATCTCAGGGACTCCTTAACTCCTACATCTTTCTTGCCTGAGAAACCATCACAACATGGACTTTGCGGACAAGTTTTGCTGTCAACTCTACCTGTTGCCTGGTCTGGTGGACCACACAGTTGCAGAGGCCTCTGTGTGCCTTTAAGTCTGATGTGGCTGTTTTGGAGCAGGGAGCCCTTATAAAAATGTAATTCACTTGAAAGAGAGGGCAAAAAAATTGTAAGAACCAGGTATGGTTCATGAACTTAGGGAAGCAGGATCTTTCAGGCTACTGGAAGCTTACACATGTGAAACTGTGGCAATAATGGAATTGAGCACAGGACCCATACCAGCTCAGATTAGACAAGGGTCCAGAGTGGAGGGATAGAGATTGGTTGCAAGCCAGACCTAGACTGAGAACTATTAGAGACTGATTACTACTGAGAGATGGAGAGTATGCCTTACTTATGATCTCTAGATAGTCTGACCAGACTCCAATAGATGACTTTGCACTGAAGGACATCTGGGCACTAATGCTTATTGAATAGGACTTAAATCTATGACAGAATACATAAGGTCCAGTGAGGGCTGGGGGGACATCTGGGAGAGGGGGTCTAAATGAGGGAGGCCTGACAGGAGGAGAGAGCAGAGATGAGTGGATCTTGGGGGGCCAGGAACCCAGAGGGAGATGTGATTCCACTGAACCCCTGAGAGCTGCACCCACACTTTAGGCCCTCTCTTTCAAGTGAATTACATTTTTATAAGTTGGAGAACACAGGGTGCCTTTTCAGTGGTCCTAGTCCAGAGCATGAGGGCTTCTTTTTAATGAGGTGAATCCCTTTAATACTTACAGGTTCTGCGTCTGGGTCTTCCTCCTCACCTGCAGCTTCATTCTCTGCTCACGCCCCCTTCCTTGCCAGCCTGCACATATTTTAAATCTTTTTGTTTGACCTACTGCTTTCTCTCACTGCGGATCTGGATAAGAGAAGCGGGTGGTAACCACGCTCATCCTGGGTGCGATCTTACTTTGACATTCCCCCAACAAACAGATTAGTTTGTTGCTTTTGAATTCATCCTTGCCCAAGTTCCCAGGGCATGGAAAGGATGAAAACAGAGTTGTTGTTATTTTTTTACAAGAATATATGAATGGCCTTCATCCCATCTCCCAAAAGAGTCTTTGTCCCCCCTCCACTCAAGTTAATGGTGAAGATTAACCCTTGAGCAGCCACTACCATTGTTTGTCATCGGTTGTTCTGAGATGACTGAAGAAGCTGACAAGCACAACCTTTCATGTCACAGTGGGAAGAGCTGCCCATAATGGTGAAAGAGCCCTGTTGCCATGAGGCTCCATGACCGGGAGTCAGGAGTCTAAAACTCCACTCACAGAGCCAGCTAGATATTTAAATCTCTTCAGACCATTCCCTGTCACAGCTACTCAGTTCTACTATGGAAATGCAAAAGCAACTGTAGACTTTACCTAACAGAAGGGGTGTAACTGTATTCCAATACAACTTTGATTGCAAAATCAAGACTTGGACTTGGCCCATGAGCTATAAGTTGTAGACTCCTCCTGGGTCAGACTGAACAAGGTACTTCTGCAAAGACAGTGGTTCCATGCAATGGTCTCAAACACAGGAACCCACCTGCTTTAACCATTGAGGATTTCAAATTTACAAAACACTTTCTTTTTGTCTAATGGTTCAGGTTTAATATAAACAGGGTTTTATTATCCACACTTAAAAACATTCTACTGATCAGGAGATTATTAAACATGATGTAAATGGAGAGACAGTCCTAATTGAACAGGAAGAGACTCATTTTCCACAGGGTATACACTTCTCTTGCAGAGAAGCACGTCAGCTTCCTTGGCACATTCTCGGGCTGGCGTGCAGACGCTCTTAGTATTCATGCACGGCACTAATGGATTTACAATTGCAAATGAGTCCTGAACGGGAGCTGGTGATATTTCAGGCCGTGTTTATTATGTCTCTTGTGTGTCTGCACACTCGTGTGATGATCACTGTTTCTTCTCCCAGAACAATTAGCGGCGGGCGGACCTCCCATTGTTCATATTAGTGGCGGCTCTGTGATGTGGAGAAGGAACGGCTCACAAGCTCTCCCCTCACAGTGTCCCTGTGTTTCCAGCCTCGAAGAGCTTGCTGTCACTGGCATACACCAGATGTAGCTCTCCTCCAGAGCTGTCTCCACTCAGGACCTTAAGGAAATCTGACACAGCTTCTCACTATGCCCTCTCTGGTCCCAGAAGCTCAGAGGCATCCACTGCCAAGTCCTAACTCCACCCAGCCTGTGCCAGTCCTGTGGCTTCCCCAACGCATGTCCTGCCAGATCCAGCTGTAGGTAGTCTCCTTTGCCTGTCCCTGGTCCTTTTCCTGGGCTCATCTCAGTTTCCCTGTCAAAGACACAGGTCGGAGCAGTCATAAAGCTTTACTTTGCTCAAAGAAGACAGCCCAGACACTTCCAGGTTTGCAACTCAGCCCTGCATCTGCTGGCAAACTGCTGTGCCTCAGTTTCTTCATCAGTGCAGTGGGAATGGTGGTTCCTGTTCTGGGTTGACTTGATTGGTAGTTTGAGCTACTGCTTCCTGTGTCTCTCCTCTGCAACTCTTAGCTGCTCTTGGAGAACTTATAAAATAATTGAACACATCATGTGTTCCTGAGTTTATCTTCTTGAAGCCAGAGACAGACGACATCTTTAATTGGTCCTTACATGATGTAACTTGAAATCCCTGAGCCCATGTCGGTTGCCTCTGAAAGATCCAGCCTTGGCATTTCATGTAGTGCACATGGTGGGTCTATGGACAACCATGAGCCCACCCTCACTTCTACAGTTTGTACTCAGGATGACAATTTTGGAGAATTTTTTGCACTTTTAGGCAGTAGAGCACACAAAGTTCATCAAGATAGAAAATGATTCTCTTTAATTACATCAATATTTTATTTGTCTTCAGCCTCTGGTCATGTGTAACAGAGTTTCTACTGACAGCCTTGCCATACATCACAAAATCAATCAAGAGGGCATAAATCTACTTTTTCAAAAGATGATAGTTAAGATTTACTTTTTAAAGCTAGTGTTTTCATTATCTGGCCCACTCTCTTCCTGATTCATTGCTTCGCCCTCACAGCAGGTTGCACAAACTTCCCTTGAGTGTCAAGACATCACTTTCCCTGCCCCTTTCTGTGCTGAAAATTAAATTGTCTTTAAAAAATGAATCAAATAATTCACTGCAAAACTAAATCTACTACCACTAAAACCACTAACAATCCTGTACAGCTGAGAGCTGGCCTTTGCACAAGGTGCACAAGGTGCCTTACACTGTTAAATCCTTTCATTTCTAACCTCTACACCCTTACCCTGTTAGTGAGTTAGATATCAGCAGTAGAGAGGACATTAGGGAAAGACTCCTCCCTCATAATCAACAGCTTATAAAAGCAAAGACTGGTACTGCAACACTCTAATTACTGGCAAGAAAAGTGGGACCCGAGTCCAGGCTCTGTCCCTAAGAGGAGACGCGACACCCTGGACCGCCCAGAAAAGCACAAAGTGATTGATGTCTCAACCTGGTTCTAGGAGTTCTGAGCCTTTAAGAGGAATATCGAGTAAATTTTCTGCTGAGGAACAAGGGTGTACCACTGCCCCCACCTATGAGACTCAAACTAAGCATTTCTGCCAAACCTGGGTGGCACAAAAGGCCTTCAGGACATCTGCTTGGTTCGGACTTTAGAAGCAGTATAGATTCTGTCAAAAGCACAGATAATCACAACTTTCCCTTTGGCCAGCGTCCACTCTGCCCCTTGGCAGTGTGCATCCTTTTACTCTACAGGAAGCTCTCTCTGCCAGATTACACTCTGTCTGAGTTGTCTGGATTCTTTCTACACTAATCACAAGACCAGGGAGCCAGAGGGAGGCCAGAGCAAGATCTCAGTGATACTACTACCCGGTGTGGACACCTGATAGTCTGCTGCCATTAATTCCAGAAGAAGCAATTAACATAGACTCAATGGTACAGTCAATGGTTCCTAGCGAAGGAGGCTGACGTGAGCCTTCATTCTCCCTGTATACTGAATTTTATACAAGAAATGGCAAAGGCTAAACCTTTTTGAATGTATATATTTCTATTGAATTTTCCTGTATTTCATACAGAACACCTTCATCGATCTTAATCACATTTATACCTCTCCCTCATTGGCACCCTCCCACAGGCCCCAGCTCCTGGAATTCATACACTCTATCATTTGTGTTAAAGCCTATTGTGTCAAATAGTGTCCCTGGACATTCCTCAGTGCAAGTTCGTCCACTGAGGACTAGGCAGACTATCTCGAGTCCTTTAAAGAAGATCTACTCTCATTCACCCTACAGTAATCAGTTGTCAAGAGTTCCTATGGTAAGGTGGGGGGCCTTCTGCCCATTTCCCCAATTCTATGCTGGATTTTTCTCTGACTGAGTCAGCATGGACCTTGTGTGTGCTGTCACCACTGACGAAAGCTCTTCTGACAAGTTCCCAGGTGCCTGAAAGCCTCTGTTTCATGCACCAACCCTGGCTCTTGCAATCTTTCCAACCCTCTTCTAGAAAGATCTCTGAGCCATGGATGAGTGATGTCTAATATAGGAGTCCTATCTAGGGACACACTCTGCAGTCTCTTATTCTCCAAAACCTGGCCAGTTGTGGCCTTCTGTGTACACTGTACTTTCTTGCATGAGGAAGCTGGTGAGAGCTGAAAGATGCATTAGTGTTCTCTCTACCCCACGTTCTGGTATTTTCCATGAGCCTTAGGTGTAGAGGTTCCATTGTAGAAATGCCACTTAGGGCTGGGCATCTTTTAGACATGTAACCTTTGTCTGTGACTAGTTGTGATACTCTGTAATAGCCTCCATATGTTGCAAAAAGAAGCTTCTTTGATGAGTAGTGTACAGTATACTTGCCTGTAAATATAAGGATCCATATTTAGCATACAGCAAGAACATTTCATTTGTGTGGAGATACAGCAGAGAGAGGGATTTCTCTAGGATCTACGACCTCCAAAGTCATGTGCATTTGGCTGAATTTACAGTGCTGTCCAGAAGTTCCCTCCCATGGAGAGGGCTTTCAGTCTAATTAGATAGCTGCTGATTTCCCCCTAGATTAAAGTGCCACCACGGCATCCATAGAGATAGTTTGCTGTGCCTGTCATTGTGGTTATTAGGTTTTACAACTAGGTTGGACCATTGATTGATTTTCTCCCCTAGCGGCTTGCGTAGTATCATCTAGAACTTAGAGCTCATCTTCAGGGAGAAGGCTTCCAGGTCAATTTCTACTCCATTGCTCTAAGTCGTTGTCTGAAGTATATCATATCTTCAGCAGTGGGTCTTGCCTTCAAGTCCTGGGAGGTCATGAAGGGCTGTGGCAATAGTCTCTGTAATTTTGGGAGTCTCTTGGACTACCCTGACCAACAATTGAAAGGGTGGTTTCTCCTGTCTATGTTTCTTGTTATGTAGCCTTTAGCTATGCACATGCACTCTGTATGTTCAGATACTGTATGTGTATTTTTTCGGGGTGGGGGTTGAGTTAATACATTTCCTTCTGGCTTTTCACACCACCTAAGCTAAACTTATTTTTTTTAAGCTAAACTTTTTTATTTTCCTTTGAATCAGTATCTCCTTGTTGAAGAGCCAGCTAGCCACAAACTCACAGTCTTCCTGCTCAAATCTTTTAGATACTGGGATAGCAGGTGTATGCCCCATACCCAGCCACATCAGCTAAATTTAAAAGACAGAAGCCCTGTGTCACAGCAAGGTAGGACTGTGGTGGCAAAGTGCTGTTCCGTTTGAGTTGTTGGTTCTGTGTGCAGCTTCTGCTAGGAGCCCCATGATGCTTAGCATGAGGTTGTGTGGCATACAGGCTTTCCCAGGATCGTCTATATTGCATTATAGCCAGGAACCAGGGGGTGAGAAAGCTGATGTTCACAGTGGGAAGGGAAGTCAGATGATATCACATCTGTGCTGGGCCTTGGGCTCTGTGTTGAAGTCAGATCCCTCTGTTTGTTTCCTGATGCTCTGTCTCCACAGTCCTCAAGGCCAGAATCACACAAGTATGTAGTTACCTTGTCCTGTTCAGGATCTTCAAGTTGGTGGACATCGCACTGGAAAATCAACAGACCATTCTTAAACTTCCTTGAATCCCTGAAACAAACTGTGAAGAAGAAAAATTCAAAACATAAAACTATGTTGAAAATGCATTATTTTAAAAAAATCAACAAAATCCAGGGAGATTTTGGTAGAAATCACAGGCATATTTTGTAAAGTTTCTCAAATGTTCCACTTAGGCTGCTATTCTCTCTGTCTTTGTCTCACTGTCTCTCTGTGTCTCTGTCTCTCCCCCACCCCTCTTCCCGTGCTGGGGATTGAACCCAGGTCCTCAGGCATGCTAGGAAAGTGCTCTGCCACTGAGTTGTAGCCCCACCTGCAAGCCGGATATATAGAAGCTACTGTATAAATGTACTGTCCTGCAAGCCGGATATATAGAAGCTACTGTATAAATGTACTGTCCTGCAAGCCGGATATATAGAAGCTACTGTATAAATGTACTTTGAACAGAACTCAGTAGCATCATAACTGGTATTTGAATCTAAGAACTCGGTTGATATGTGATTCTCAGAATATAAAGCAAACACAGACAGGTAGAGTTCTGCAGCTCTGACATTGCCCACCCAAATGGAAAGGGTTTCCCAACACATACACTGAAGTGACCAGTATCAGCCTGCCCTGGCTACTGTGACCTTGACTTGTAGAGGAAGCAAAGCAAGCCTTATTATTAGCATTGGGAACTGCCTGTGGGGGATGCCAGCTGCTCTTGCACATCACATGTGCACGAGATCATCTTGTGCACTTTCTTTGGCACCATGTGCCCCCAACTCCATCCATGAAGCTGAGAACTAGTTTCAAGGGGAATGGGCATATCCTCCAGCAACAAATGCAACTTCTAGAGATCTTAAGGACTCTGGACCAAATGTGAGTTCCAGGGTCCAAATCTTGCTTTCTCTTTGCCTGCAATTCCTCTTTGTGCAATTCTTTGGCACAATTACCCTGTCCTATCAAAGTCTGTTTCCTCCTCTGTACCAGAGATTCATTCTCTGTCCTGTAGCAATTTTGCTGGATTGAAGAGAATTATGGTTTCCTAGGCTGTAAAGGGTCATTTGAACCTTACACTGATAAAGACATAACTGAGCCCTATTTATGGTGATCCATGCATGGCTCAGATGCTGGATCACATGATCTGCAGGGTGCACTTGGGTGGTCACTCCACGACATCGTCTCCTGTTGGATAGCTTGTGCTGGACAAGAGTACTGTCACCTCTTTCAGTGTGCAGACACATGTTGAGCAAGGCATTGTTCTTTCCGAGTGACATGGATACATGTCTGTGCAAAGAAATTAATGTTCTCATCACAGCTGGCAGGAACAAGTGGCTCACATGCCAGTGAGGACAGAAGTGGCCGAGCTGGTTGCAGCAGGGGAGGATGCACCCTCCAAGGAGGGAGAGTCTGAGACTGCACCACCCTGCCTTTCACATGCTCTCTGGTTCCACAGCAACCTGGGAAGGCCACTGGCAGCTCTGAGAACAGCCCAGCCCAAAGCATGCTGTCACCTCCAGAAATGGAGCTTTGTTCATCTGACATTCGTTTTTTGTCTGAAAAGCTGAGGTTAATAGACTATTTTAAGCTCTGTTAGGAAATATGTGTGGGGTATTTCATGTTACATACGGACTGGGCAAGTGGACCTGACCAGAGAGCTGCTTTCTATACCACAAGCATATATGCTTATACGTGTGTTTGAGTGGTTTCAGGTCTCTGTATCTCTCTCTCTCTTCTTCTCTCTCTCTCTGTCTCTGTCTCTCTCTCTTCCTCTCTCTCTGTGTATAGGCCAAAGGACAACAACATATTTTTGTCAGGACCAGTCCACCTGATTTGAGGTGGGGATTCTCACAGGTATCTAGGTTTCTCTGGTTAGGTGAGGAAAGCGATCCCACAAACTCTAGACAAGCTCTGCCTGTCCTCACCTCCCCAGTCCTGAGGTTACCATGGTGTACCACCATGTCTGACTTTTCGTACATGGGTTCGAGGGATTAGACCTAGTTTCTCATGCTTACAGAGTAGCTATTTTACCCGTTGAGCATCTTGTCTGCCCATTCTCCGTCCTTACTGAATTTCCTGACTGTCCCGTCTTCCAGATCCTCTCAGTCTGCTATAAGTAGTGTGGATCTAGGACAGTGGTTCCTTCCCACTTGCTGGTGGCTTCATAGCTTCTTAAGTTGGACTCAACTGTGCATGCAAGTGAGTAGTGTGCTCTGTTCGTTAAATATGAACTGTGAGCTTGGATTTCTCTAAATCCTTCTGACAAACTCCATGAAGATGGTATCAACATCTCCAATCTACAGACAAGAAAAACAAGACTCCATATTTCCTTTAGCAGAGCGTACACTAAGATATGCAATGACAGAGATTAGTGTGGCCCTGTGCAAGGTTACACACAAATTCATTAAATATCCCATTCACCCATTTTCCCTTCACCTTTGAAACTCTACGCAACATCACGGTTAACATGTTCCGCTCCCCTGGGCCACTGTATTAGAAAGACACTGTCTACACATTTGAGACGTTCTCAGGAGAGACTTAAAGAAAGAATTGACAGTCTTAGGTTTAATCCAAGACTTTGTGGCTGGTAGTGGGAGAAGGAGTCTTAGAAGTACTATAATTCTTTGGTTTGGTTTCTCCCAAACTGTCCAACTCCAAATCCTGGGAGATTCTTAAGACAACCCCTGACGGCAATGGGGGCCCAGGGGTGGATCAGTGCACACCTAGGTCCCACACTCCTCGTGCTCCTGCCTTCCATGATCCACATACTGTGCCTCCATGAAACTCTCTTTCAACCAAGCATCCAAGTTGTCCACTTCTTCTCTTCAAAAGTCCTTGATGTAACCTCAAACTTTGTTCCCAAACTGTCAAGTATTTCCTTTGTGAATCAAGGCAAAGGATTTCTTTCTGCCTCTATTTGAATCACAACCATGCGGTGATATCTGTTCCTGCCACTTTAGTTCCAACTTGTGAAGTCATGGCTGAGCTGGGGACGTGAGTATGGCCCAAATCAGTGGCTACCTGAAAAGTCATGTATCGCCTGCTTCCTCCACTGGGAATTTGAGCCAGAGGAGGAAAACCTATGTTAACAATTTCTTGCTCCTGATTTACTGGGAGAGAGTTAGCTTCAGTTTCCATACCCAAATCACAGAGGCTCTGAAAAAGCAACTGAGACTGGACATGGACATTCCATCAAGGTGGCGCATGCCTAATGGCTCCTGCCTGAACATGGCACAAGGTCTTTCTTGCCAGACATCCCTGGGTCTTTCCTCTTTGGGTGCCCTCTCACCCACAGATAGAGCAGAGATGACAGTGCAGCATCCTGAAGGAATGACCATGTTCTAAAGAGATGATTCTGCCCTCCCTTTGGCTATCAACCTATTCAAACAATGAACCCCATGAAATTGGAATTTCCCGAGGAAACTCATGCTGGGAGAAGGAAAAGGCCAGGCAGAAAGGAAACTTATCTCTTAAGAAGATATTCTTCGCCCTTCCATGAAGTTGTCAAAATGCTTCACAAGAGAGACTGGAGCTGAGACGGTGATGAAGGGCAGGACCATACTTGACGGGACTGTCTAGCTGTGCATCTCTCTTGCCTTTTATTTAAACTTAAACCTCCCGTCAAGGCCCTGAAAATGGACTTGTGATAAGGAGATGACTGAACCTCTCTGTTCATATTCCCAGAGTGAGCATGTCTGATAATGGTCCACACATTTTTAAAAGTAGGAAAACATAGACCAATGCAATCATACAAAGTAGGGAGGTTGGAAGCCACGTAGAGTAGGAATAATACACTCCAAGACAAAATGGAGTATCACACAAGAAGTAAAAATATGACAGAGGAAAACCAACGGATTAGAAATCCTAGATTTTGAGGTGGAAAGAACAGAACAGATCAAGGAGGAGGAGGAGGAGTGTGGTGAAATACTGTCCTCTGGGCACAGCATGGCTGTCACACTCACAAAGGCATGGCGACTGTTGTTCCCTGCACAAGACCTGCTCGAGATCAAGCCAATTAATACTCCAACAGGACAGGGAGGGACTCATGAGCCCTCCCTGCTAGCTCAGCGCTACTGACAGCTGACGTCAGCTTCAGGAGGGAGAGCCCGCATGTGGATGACCCTCGGGACCGTGTGTATGGAGACAGCACTAACTCAACTCAGTAAATTTTTTTTAAAAGATAAAATATTTTTTATTTTTAATTCTTTAAAAAGACCATGATGGGAGTGAGGTGTTTGGGAAGAGTCCCGGTGGGAGCTGGAGAGGGGAAAGTGTGGATGTGGTGAAGAGACACTGTATCCACCGTGTGAAAGTTTCAAAGGATACATAAGAATATCATTAGCATACAGTCATTGAAAGCAATGCTTTTAATTTTAATAGCTGAGTAAAACAGTAGGCCTGATAGAAAGTAAGCAAATTAACAAATTTGGAAATAAAGGGAGGCTTAATTTTCCTCTTCCCTTCCCTAGTTTTGTGGTTAGGCAGCGGAGGCACCTGGGCTGATCTCGCTTGCTGTTTCTGTCTTCATATGCCAGCGTTCTGAGAGTCTGTTCTGTTCCTGAAATGAGCTTCCCATACAACATAAAATTAGCCTCTTTGCCTTTGAAGCTTTGATGTTTCCCTCTTGAACCGATGGGGACATTCCACAAACTTGAGACCAATTCCCCTTGAGGATGGTAAAACACAGAAGCCATTGGCAGAGAGTCTCTGGCTCCTTCAATAGGAGGAAGAAAACAAAAGTGTTGAGGGGAAGACAAGAGTCCCAGAATCATGCTGACCCCAGACTCCTGAGAGTAGCAGACCTGTTGGCTGGACCGTGGGAAAAGCCCAGTCAGGGCTCGTCTTCTCCTTCACTCTTCCAACTGACACAGCCTTATTTAAAGTGACACCAGTTCCAGTCAGTCTTTGGAGATGATTGGAAAAGGAAAAAAAAAAAAACCAGCTTGTTTTATTTTTGTGCTTTAAATCCTCCTAATCCGCTCTCCTGGCTTACAGTGCCTACTGGAAGAGAGAGGGTGGGGCATGGCGCCGGCGCCTGCCAGCCACATGCCAACACACATGCCAGCCCAGGGTTCTCGTCTTGCTTCTGAGAAGGCCCTCACACACCCTCCCTGAGCCTGGGGACAGTCACCTCAGTGAGCATCCTGAGCCTCCAGTTCCAGCCTGCAGTCGTTGCTGTGTCCATTGAGGGTTTCTACCGGCCCCCTCCATCACCATCCTCAAGCAAACCTGGAAGGTTTTGGTTGTTGTTTTTATCTTTTCTCTGGCCCTGCTGCCTGCCTCCATGTTGCACTGATGACCCAGCTCTTCCTTCTTAGCTCCTTAAAAGACAAGCACTCAGTGTTCCTTGTGTCCACTCGGCCTTTACAGGAGACCGAGGAGGAAGAGCTTCCTGTAGACAGAGAAGGTGGGCTGCAGTGCCCGACCTACCTGCTTAATTCTAACCTCCCAGTCACTCTGTCAGCTGTCCCAGCCATGCTCAGAGGTGGAGAACCCCAGCATGCACCATGCCCCTTCAATAGGAGTAGATTTCAAGCAAGTGTCGCATCACAGGACTCCAGCTGATGGACCTGCAATGCCTATGCATGGCCTCTCTCTCTGGGTAGCAGGAGCCTGGGCCGGCAGCTGTCTCCAAATTCATGCATCCTCTCTGCCCAAGAGGCTTCTTTGCCCCTGCCTGCTGCGGGCTGACTCATTTAATCCTCACTATAACTGGAGTAGAATAGCCCTACCGCCATCCCCCTGTGGAGATTGAGAAATGGGGGCAAAGATGCCTTCCTGACTTTTCTCCTTGTTATGACAGAACCACATGAAAGAAAGAAGGGTTTATTTAGAAATGATTTGAGGGGCTACTGTCCATCAAGGCAGAGAAAGCATGGCTCTAGAAGTGAGTGCGAGGTGGCAAGTCACAGGAAGGGAGGGACAGAAAGGGAGGGGGGAGGGAGGGAAGGAGGGAGAGAGAGAGAGAGAGAGAGAGAGAGAGAGAGAGAGAGAGAGAGAGAGGAGAGAACTGGCATCATCAAGCTTCCATACTCTTTTGTCTCCTTCGGTTAGTCTGGGGACCCAGCCACATTCCGGAGGGGTCTTCCCTCCCCAGGTAAACCATTATGGATGTGCCTTCACAGACAAGTTCAGAGGTGTATCTCCGAGGTGTATCTAAAACTCAGTCAAGTTCACAGGAAAGATTAACCTCACAACAGAGACGTTGTTGGGGGCATGTATAGAAACCTAGGTACATGGATGCCTGCACTGTGCTGGATACAGGGTCCATTTCCTGCATTTCCTGTGTGTTTTCAGAGGCACGCGCGTGCACACATACACACACACACACACTGAGGCACACACAAATTAGGTCTTCACACCTCTAGGTTCTGCATCCATGAATTCAGTCAACTATGCATTTTTAAAATGCCAAAAATATGACATCCATACTGAGCATGGATTTTTCCCACTGTCTTTCCATAAACAGTTAAAACAACTGGAGTGTTTACAGTGCGTTATGTATTATGAGTGACTGACAGCTGTAAGAGATACAGGAGGGTGTGGGTGCATTATGTGCAAAGGCTACAGCATTGCATAGATGGCCTTGGGGATCTGTGTATTTTGGAACCCACAGGGGTAATGGAGGATGGCCTGGAGCACAGTTGTCTGAGCCACTGATCATGGAGTTGGATACTCAACCTCTTCCAACTCCAGAGTCTCAGAAGATCCAGGTCCCGAATCCTCTGGAGGGACCAGATGACAGCCGCAAATGATAGCACTTCATAAAATCTGGACTCGACTCTGAGGCAGCCAGAGAGGGAGAAGTGAGGGGTTATCCCCTCAACAGAGCGGCAGTGATAGGTCTGTGGTTATGGCCCTGGACGAGGTGGATAGCACACAGGCTCCTGGAAGTTTAAGATCAGGTGAGCTGCACAAGTGCTCAGGAAACCCCTTTTGTGTGCATATGTATCTTCAGATTTTGTTCTGAAGCAAGGGTAAGCACTGTTGTTATAACTGCTTCCTTTGCTTCAGGGTTTCCGACCTCTACTGACATGCAGAGAAGGAGTATGCGGATCCCCCAGTCAATCTTTGGGTAATTAGGGAGAGATTCACAGAAAACAGTAAGCAGGAGGTTCTGCAAGGTGAGCTGGAGGAGAGGAATTACACAACCAAAGATCTAATAGTAAGAGACAATAGAAGTACTTGAGAAACTCAGAGTTTCAGAGTAGAGATTGGAGCACCAGGAGAAGGAGGCAGGAGTGAAGGAGCAGGAACGACAGCAGGCAGCGGACACTGGAAGAATGATGTCAAGTTGCTTGAACTTGAGTCTCAGAGTGGTGGGAACCATCAGAGAGCTTTGACCCCCCGGTTAAGTGTACTATGGTACTGTCAGGGAGTCGTTCTAATGTTCTGTAGCTCAGTAGGGTAACTACTGCCCACAGCAATTAATTACATACATGGACATTACTAGAGAGGATTCTGAATTCTCAGCCTCTGGAAATGGTGACCAAGGATATGGATGTGCTAATCATCCTGATCTGGCCATCACATGATCTTTATGCGTGTCCTATTAAAATGAATATCTAGTGAATGGCTACAAATATTATGTGTTTATTAAAAAATACAAAATAAAAGGGAAATGTAGAAGTGGAAGAATTAATTTTTAAGATCCCGCTTCCAGCTCAGACTACAGAGAATGTGGTCTGTAACAACTGTTAGGGGTCTACCTGAGGCCACGTCCTTCCCAGGATGACTGCACTTCTGACGGATATAGGTTGGCATGGAAAAGCTGCCCACGCTTCTGCGCAGCACACCATGGTGGGTGTAAGCCTGCACTGGTTACTTTTTGTCAACTTGACACAAACATAGACATGACTTGGGAAGGGGGAATCTCAGTTGAGGAATTGCTTCCATTATATTGGACCGTGGGCATTTTCTCGATTGTTAGCTGTTGTTGAGGGGCACCTCTGGGGTGGTGCCATCGCAGAAACACCTAGGCGGTATAAGAGAGGTAGCTGGCAAGCCAGTAGGCAGCCTTCCTCTGCGAGCTCTGCCTGCTTCAGCTCCCGCTTCCAGGGTCTTACCTCAGTGTTTTATCACAGCAACAGAAACCAAACTCAAACAATTCCCAGCAGTTTCCTGAGAGCCATGGTTCTCTGAGGTGGTCTTTGTTCAACAGCAGTTCACCTTCCACTTCTGACCATCTGCCTCTTCTCCTGCCCTTCTGGACACTGAGATTGGTCCCCAGTTAGCAGCCTGTTACCCAGACTCCACTTCTAGCATGAAGCGCAAAAGTCTGTTTCCCAGGAGGTAGAGACCATTTACACCTTTTTGGTCAAGGCTAAAGTTGAAAAATCCAGAGCATGGAGCAGGGGTTCCAGGGAGATCAGAGATTTTTCTGGGATCACTTTGATTGTAAGGGTGGAGGGTCAAAGATGAGGGTGCAGAAAGAAGCAGGATGTGCAGGCGGCTATTGATGGATCTTATAACCAAACTTTGAATTGTTCTTTATGACAAGAGCTTTGTGGTGTGCCAGGGGCTTTCTCTGTGTAATTCATATGTTTAATTCCAAGCCTAAACCAAAGCCCCATCACTAGGAACTGAGAAGTACCGTGTGTAAATTGAGGGTTCAAAGTCACCCTTAGCAGCCATGACAGCATTGTGCAGATGGTAGGCTTCAAGGGTGGTGTGTATGTGTGAGTGTTTTCTGTGATCCATGACACTGAGAACACCAAACTCAGAGGAAGAAGAGGCAGCCAGATAGGTATGCACGCTTTCCTACTCAGGAAGAGTTAGGGAAACTGAGGCCAACTGGAGAGGAGGGCCTTTTTAAAAAGGCCTGTCCTTCTGTGGGCTGGTGGCAGCTATTACTTTTAGCAAGATTTGCAACAGCTGGAGGCAGAGGTACCCTGCCCAACAGAGGGTATCCTAGACCACACCAATGCGGGGGGAGGAGTTAGGCTAAGAGAAGGTCCCAGTGCCTACCAAAGTCCAGACCCAGAGCTCTCCGGGGATGTCCCGGGTTGTGGTGGCCCCTCCCATCCTAATGGGGCTGTCAGTCAGCAGGAATGAACTTCAGTCTGCTTACTCGTCTCTCACTTCTTCTCCCTACTGTGCGGGCTCCGTCCATAACCTTACCTTTGCATCTGGGGAATCTTTCTCCCCAAGCTCTTTCTTTCTTTTAGTACTTTAACTCCAAGTCAGCCCAGGGGAGCTGGATCTCACCAGGTTGCTGTGGCTTCTGTGGCTGCTGGGGCAGGGCCCCCTTGTCTTGGTACACAGCATTGAGCTGGAGCTGCCCAACAACCCCCCACTAGCTGGTCCTGTAATAAGGATCTCCTGCTGTTACTGGCCCACGGGCCCTGCTTGCTAGCAACTCTCTCTCGGCCTCCTGCCATGCTGTTTCTCCTGCTCGCCCCTTTTCCGTCTCCTGTGCATGGCTCTTCTGCATGTCCTGGATGTCCAATTCTTTTGTCTCACAGAATGAACTCAACAACCACCCCTCACCCCCAAACCCTACAGCACTGTAAGCACCCCTGAACTGAGGGACCAGTGGCCGGGATCTCAGAGCTGATCCGAGCCCCTCATTCTTCCACTAAGTCATTTACTAATTTACTAAGGTGATAGCTCTTGTGGGCCTGGCCCCACAATGAATATCAGACCAAATAGTAGGGACTTAAATAGATTTAGTACATGCTGGCTCTCATTGAGAACATATAATTCCCTAAATTGTACTGAATACCGTGTACATGTGGGCTACCTACAGAATATAGACTTCCTGCTGCAGCCATTTGAAGGAAGCCTCCAACACGGATGCTGTGAGATGATAAGAAATGCAGAGTTAGGGAACAGAGAGTCGGCTCAGAAGTCAGCAGTTGAGAATACTTGCTACCCAATCATCAAGACTAGAGTTTGGATCCTAGCTCCCGTGTAGCAAGCTTGATGTTTCTGCAAATACCTATAACCTAGGTCTGAGAGGGATAGAGATAAGAAAGGATGCTTAGGTCACTCTAGCTTCTGGTCTAGTTGAGACTTGAGATCCAGGAGGAAGATTCAGGAAAAATAGGCAGGAAGTGATGGAAGAGGACTTTGATACTGTTTGCTGGCCTCTGCATGCATGTGCAGGCACACACCACAAAGACATTTTTGCATACACTCATGTAGACACACACACACACACACACATATATATATATATATATATATGTGTGTGTATAATAAATCTTTATTTTTCTTTTTGTCTCTTTGAGACAGGGTCTTCCTGTAGCCACGGCTGGCCTGGAACTTACTATATATACCAGGCTGGTCTTGAACTCACAAAGATCCACCTGCCTCTACCTCCCAAGTGTTGGGATTAAAGGCATGCGTCACCATACCAAGCTAAGAATAAATATTTCCAAAACCTACTGATAACTCCAAGGCTCTCACATTCCTAGACAAACGTAATTTCTTACTACATGCAAAATATGGATCCTTAAATTTACAAACAAGTAACCCCATCACCACTCATCAAAGATGTTTCTTTTTCAACAGATGGAGATTATTACAGAGTTCCACAACTGGTCACACACAGAGATTATGCCTGAATTGCCCAAGTCTAAGTGACACATCTACAATGCAACCTCTATACCATGGCACATAGTGCAACAAAGAGTAGAACAAACAGCAATGCATCTCTCAACTCTCGTCAATGAAGCTCCCTCTGCAACAGAGGGCTTGAACACAAAGAGCCACAGTGGCCAAAACACGGAGAATAAGAGTCTGCAGAGTGTGGTCCTCAGACAGGACTCCTATATTAAACTCCACACACTACTGTGGAGAAATGGGCATAAAGATTATAAGAGCCAGGGAGGAGGTGTATGACCATATGAAAGCAGAATACTACAAACTCCTGAGACATTGTTCATAGAAATCTACAGCAATGGTGTCAGCATGCACAAGACCCATGCAAACTCAAGCAGATAAAACCCAGCACAGAACTGTGGAAATGGGCAACAGACCCCAATCTTAGTGAGGCAGCATGCTCTTCGTCATAGCACCATCCTGAACCTGTAACTTCTTGGAAGACATGTGTGCACCTATGTACAACATGTAGGAGTGATTTTTACTTAGACCTAATTCTTGTTATCAAACAGAGTGAACGAATGTTAATAAATCTCTTTAAAAATAGCCAGCTGAAGTCTATGAAAACGTTGGCAGTGTATAAGCAAGGAGACCATTTAATTATCTCCGCTAACTAATAAAACCAATCTGAGTTTCATTCTCGCATGGACTCTGATGGGGGAAATTATCACATGTTTAATGAACCTAATGGGATGTTCCTTCTCATACCAATTTCGCTCCTGCCTAGGTTGTGACAGTTCTCTCTACATCTGCACACTATGCTTATTTGTAAGCATGCCTGTCTCCCACGCCCCTTCTCTCTGAGTCTCTTGGCAAGCAGGGAACCCTTTTGAGGATGGGAGACAGAACTGAAGAGACCTGAGTTATAGAACGAACCAGAACTGATGTCACATCCTGGATCACCTACTCAACATTGGCGTGAACACGGGGAAACTGTTCCTATCCTGGGACCTCAGCATTCCAGTGCTTCCACTGGAGTGGAATACGTTACAAAGTGGGTGGTAAGGGTTAAATTACCACCTAAGGGTTGGAAGTAAGACTGGAGAGATGGACAGCCTTTAAAGGCTAAGGCTAACAACCAGATCCTGAGAGGGTTAAATGAAACAACTTGGGATGGAGCAGGTAGGATCATTTCCATTTTGAACTTCATAGGAATTCAGTGAGAAAAACGAAAGTTGGGCCAAGCTCACTTTACTTTACTGAAGTCTGCTTATTCTGAGGAACCCGAGGTCAACTTTGGGGCATTTCTGAACCCTTTGCAACTACTGGCAACAGATTTATAAGTGAGCATATGCATATTGTCCTTCTCGAGAGAGCGAGGCCATGACTCTCATCATCTGAACGACAGAGAGAAGGCTGCACGGGGAGGGAAAGGCAGCGCTCATAGGATGGTACTACGGTCCCCCTTAAAGTTGGAAGCGCAGTGTGTGGTCGGTAAACAGGAACTAGATACTGCTCTGTCTGAGGTCACATCCTGCCCAGGGCCACTTTATTTCTGACTAATCTAGGTTGGCATAGAAGATTTGCCCATTTTTCTTTGTCACAGGACACCATAGTGAATGTGTGCCCAGCACACCTTCCTGAAAGCCAAAGTGCCTTGGGGTGTTTCCATAGAAATTCATCTTCTCTTTATGACCCTCTGCCTCTTCGCTTCTCCTTCTGTTGTCAGCGTTGGTCCCCAGGAAACACCCTGCACCCTAGACTCCAGTTCTCAAAAACTTGACCCGTAGAAGGGAAGAAAGACTAAGGAAAATTAAATATGCATCAGAAAGAAGCTCATGGAAGAATTCCAAGAAGGTAAGAATGATTATCAGGGTCAAAACCAGAAGAAAGGTTAAGTCAAGGGCATATGCCATTCAGAGAACTAGCATATGACTTGTGGGACCCTTGAAAACCACAGATTTTTAGGACCAATAGTGAAGCTTTGAAGCAGATATCTGATAAGTCCTTGAAGTATAAGAAAGGGGAGACAGCTATTGGAACCCTTCTTAGGACAGAAGAATGCGGAAGGAAGGGGGTGGGTCGGTCACGGGGTCCAGGGGAGACCTGGGTATGTTGATCATCCATAGAGATAATTTTCAAAAAGTTGTTTATTACAAACCACATTTTCCCTTTTAGAAAAATGTCTAAAAAAACTTTGGCAAGAGAAAGCTGTCAAATCTCCCCCAAGTTATTAAGTCAAGTAATGGGCTTTCAGAATGCAAGTTCAAAAGGCTGTCAGGTTAGAAACAGACAGATAGGAATGTATGCGCCCCCAAGAGGAGGTTCACATCCATTAAGATGTATCAGGTGGCCTTATCAGAGACCCCATCGGCCAGCCAGAGGACAGGTTATTGTGTGTGCCAGGTCAGTTGGAATTGGCCCCACCAAGTCAACTGAAAGCAGTGGGCCCACCCCTCCCCTCAGCCTCTTGTTTAAACAAAGCACAAGACTCTGTGGTTAGGTCAGAAAACAGAACCAAAAGAAGATTCCACATGTCAAGGACTCCACAAGATCACCTAGTCACAAGGAGCTAACATTCTGGGCCTTTCAGAGAATCAGACTCTGTCTTTTTAGAAGGAAGCCAAGTATGAGAAGATATGACATTTCTCAACTGTTGGCAACCAGAAAACTCTGAAGAATGTCAGGACAAAGACTGGATGCATGAAAGGACCGCTACAGAGGTCTATGTAATAAATCACAGGAAGATGGAGAAACAAAATTAGCTCATCTTAATATAAAAAATCTCCATTCCAGCTAACTTCTGCGATCACAGAGCACCGTGTATGTGCCCTGGTCAATCTCACTTCCCTCAAGTTTCACCCCAGGTGGCCTCCAGCCACCATCTTGTTTCTTGCTTCACAAATGGTATCTTTAGGGAATGTCATGCTATACCCAGAAAAGACACTGAAATGCATGCACCAGTCTCAAACTCTTCCCATCCCACTCTTCAAATCAGCCCATTCCCTCAAGGTCCTTTCATTTTTCTTCTCCTGAACTATAGCCCTTGGCAAAGCACAAGTCCTGTCTCAGCTTCAACCAAAGAAAGTAAAGAAAAGGATCTGATCTGTAGAGGCTGCACTGTCCACTGATTCCTCTGAATGGGAACCTTCTTTCTGTGTGGGGGGGGGGGGCTGCATAAGACCCAAGAAGGAAATGAAACTTACAGATATCAGGAAGGAAATAAAACTCCCAAGTCTCCAGAAGTTCCTGAAACCTGTAAGATTCACAAAGCCCATCCACATATTTATGTAAGTGGTCACAGTTGCTGGGGAAAGCAGACTCTGACTGACCCAGGTGACTGCTGGTTGTGTGGAAAGCTCCAGGGATGCTGGTTTTTGAGTTATCACCCATGCTGGGTGGATTTTTCTATGCTACATCTGCCTACGAATCATCCATGAGCCAGTGTCTAACCTCTCACTCATGCTCTGTAAACATATAACCCAGTAAAATAGAAACATATTTGGTTCAGCAAGCTGAACATTGGTGGAGTGGTTTCTTTGGCCTGTTGTTGGTATCTTACCTAGAGTGGCTGGACACTTTCACACCTGCCCAGGAAAAGTTAATACACCAACTTGAGAAACAGTGGGAAGCCTGTGACTCCTCATACAAATGTTTAAGATGACTAATCATCAAATTTTTGAAGTCTATAAGACAAATAGATAATCTTTTTGGATATTCTGTAGAAAAAAAACATTTTGATAATTTTTAGAACAACTAACTGTGTGGCAGTAATGTGGGCTGTTACACCCTTTAAGAAATTGTTAATTATTTTCATATTTGTTGCTATTATTCTACCTTCAAAGTACAGCAGAAATCATACTTCACATGTCAGTTACTGAGACTTCTCTCGACTGAGAACACCTTTCCAGCTCGAAAGGTGTTCAAATTATTCAGTTCTTTCTCCTAGATTGCACTGAAAAATCTATTTCTGCCTCTCTCTCTCTCTCTCTCTTTTTCTCCTCCTCCTCCTCCTCCTCCTCCTTCTTCTTCTTCTTGAGACAAGTCTTGTATATACCAGGCTGGTGTCAAAACCTGCTTTGTATTCAAGGATGACCTTAAACTGCTGATCCTCCTGACTCAACACGACCCTTTAAGTGTTGGAAGCCCATGCATGCATGGTCACACCTGACTTTGGAGGTGCTGGAGATCTGGCCCAGGGCATCATTCATGCCGGGCACATCCCCAACCCCGGAAAATCTGTTTCTTCCCAAGATCCTGTAAAATGATTGTTTCAGCACTCTCATTAGCTGCTGTGGAAGTCCCACTGCCAATGTGCGTGTTTTCCAAACAGAAGTTCCCTTCTGTGCTCCACTTTAGAATTCTCTAAGAACTACTAAACTTTCATGGAATAGGATAAAACCCAGGAAAAATTAAAGAGCTCTAAAAGCCACTTTATAAACGTCCTGGCTAATGAGCCCAGGCCTTGGGGGGTCCTGGCAGAATAGTGGTTGTGGGAAAGTCTCTCCCAAGAGTGCCCTGCCCTGATCCCACAGCCAGCAAACACCAAAGCCACATACAGCCCAGGGCACTGGCTCAGGAGCATACACTGGTTGGGTTTGTAATTTATAATGTTAGGCCAACCAACAAATTCTATTATTCAAACATGTGAAGCCAACCCAAGGAGGGAGAGGGGTGCTTTCAACTAATCTTTTGCTCAAAAGCGACATTTGCAGTGCATTTCTCTTTCTTTTCATTATTTCACCACAGGGGAACCGTTTCCAGGAATTATTATGTTAAGCAGTATATTAAAAAATGAGTCTGGGTATTTTGGCCAATAAATAACAGATCACATTTATCTGAGAGAAGAAGTGCTCACTCCAGAACTTCTCCCATTATCTACCGTAAGGATCACAGACCATCAGACACGATGGAGAACCATGTCCTGGGAATACATTCAGTGATCTTGGCATCATCTATTTAGAGTGAATTTGCTGCTTGCTAGTTTCCAATAGGAGCACTAGGGACAGAAAGAAGAGTAAGACAGGCCTTGTCTTCAAGAAGTAATAGTAGGTGCTTTCAGAAGCATTCCTGGAGAACAGAAAAGGCAGTAACTTTGGAATCAGAGAGGTGAGAAATCCAACTCACCTCACCCGTTTGTTGGTGTGAACTTGCCCATCTTTGACCTCAGTTTCCTCGTAAGTAAGCTTAAGCTGAGGACACTAGTGTCTGTTCTTCAGGAACTTGGAAGTGTAGAAAGCAATAGAGAACACCTGGTGGAATGAGCAGAGGCTGTTGACTGGGAACTTGCTACAACCAAAGAAGCAGAGAGCATCCTTGGTGACTGACTGCAGACACAAAAGTAGATGTGGAAGGTGGAACTTCATGGCAGTATAGATGCAGGTGAAGACTGTTGGAATGGGGTTACTGGAGACAGGTGTTACATAGGCCTGCCCTTCAAAATGCAGACTGTGGACAGATGCCTTCTTCCTAAGCTTGGTTGCACCCGCTTGCCTGGGATTATCACAGCTAAATTTATTGACTGTTATATAAGTGAAGGAAACCATGGACGGGTCTCTGGCCATTTTGTGTGGCTGTGGGAACATCACCACTCCCATTGGATAAAGACTTTTCAGAGTAGCCTTCTGTGGTGGGAGAACCCACACTTTGGTAAGTAAACCCTCACCTATTGCCCTGTAAGTAAACCCAGTAAACTCACTGGTTTCCCAGATTGTAGTTTGGCAAAATCAAGTCTCCATTTGTCATAGGGAAGGGGGAGGGCGGCAGAAATGACACTGCTTATACTTCCCAGAGCAATTTGAGCCTCACAGGAGGAAGGAATTAATTAATGAGGGAAGGGCGTCTTATCTGATTGTTTAGAGCAGATCTGTTTTTCTCTAGTTGGTCCTTGGAAGTGTGTGTATGTGGATGTGGAAGCTGGGGAGATGGGGACTCTTTAGTCAAATTCTATTCCTTGTAAAGCAATGACTGCAGAGGTCGTAGGCCAGAGTTTCCTCAGCTTAGACCACTATTCATTTATTCTTCATCTTGGCAAGAAATACTGTGAATTCATTGGATGATATTTATTATTATGTGATTCCACTTGGAGGAGGAGCATGAAGTCAAATGTACCTAACTGGGATCCCTGTGGAAGAAGCTAGCAACTATGAAGGGCTTGGCCTTGGTCAGAGATGTGATTCATAGGTAAGATGCACACAGGCCAAAAACAAGCCCAAAGTTTCCCAAGAGTGAGGACAGCAGGTCCAAAGTCAAAGGGGCAGGCAGGAGGCAGGAGGCATTTAGTGATGGCTTTTCAATAGAATTGATTTGCAAGAACTCCATAGAGAGGAAATGGAGTTAAATTACTGGAAGAGGAATGAAAGAGAGGCGTGAGTTTGGTCTGAGTCTGAACTTTACAAGCATCAGGACAGAGCTGACCAGATTGAAATGATCCGGGACTAAACTCGGGACGATAACACATAAGCAGTAACCTTAAAGAAAATCCATCACTTGTTTCTAGCTGGTGACCCTTGTTAATAGCCCCATGCCTGCTGCTCCAGGAAGGCCCACCACGTACACTACCAGAGAACCAACCAAGTCGGTTAACAGTGGGCATTGCAGAATTATAGCTACTGATTTGAGGTTGTCTGGGCAGGCACAAGTTCAGTTGCAAAGAAGAAATGCTTTTGGATCAGCTTCAGCAGAAAAGGCTGGGCATGGCACTGGTCAAGGAAATGTGAGTTTTTACACTTGAGATACTTATTGCATAATATGGCTCCTGTCATGGTGGACTTAACCTTTGCCACACACATGATCTTCACTGGCCTCATCCACTGACAAGCTTTTGACATGGAAATTCCATTAAAATTCCAAACTGATTACATAGCCCCACATTCTAACTAGGTAACTTGGGGAATATATTTTTCTCCAAAGTATCCTCCTGGAAATTAAAATAGATTGGGCCCAGGTTCTTCTTGTCTACTTACTCATTAATAGCAGGAACATTTCTCATGTGGAATTGATATGGTTTCTATTCAGGCCCTTCTTAGGAATAAGCTCAGGCCTGGAAACATGGCTGCAGCCTTGCCTAAGCATCAGATTTGTGAACTCAGATAGAGTATCGTCTCTCAGGAGCTTTATTCCTGTGGAATGGGTGGTGGTGGTAGAGAAGCAGATATTACAACTTACAGGTTATGATCTTTTTTGGTGTAGTCCAGAGTCATTTCAAATAACAAAGGTCCTATAACAAAAGTTCTGCATATTGCCTTTTCTGCTGAAACTGACCCGAATGCATTTCTTCTTTGCAACTGAACTTGTGCCTGCCCAGACAATAACTCTGCACAAGCTCAAATCAGTAGCTATAATTCTGCAATGCCCATCGTTAACCAACTTAGAGGAAAAGGATAGTGTCTTTCATGTGCTGGTTCTCTGGTAGTGTACGTGGTTGGGTCAGCTTAGCTTTTTCAGAACCCTCCCAGCTGAGTACCATAGGCCCAAAATGGGACCCTGAGGAAATCAGATATTATCCTTCCCGGAGCAGCAGGTATGGGGCTGTTAACAAGGGTCACCAGCTAGAAACAAGTGATAGATTATCTTTAAGGTGACTGCTTATGTGTTAGGTTCTTAGGACCATAGGAAGCATGGGCTCTCAGAGTGGAAGACTGCTCTGAGTCAGCAAGCTTAGAAGACTTCTCTGAGAAGACAGCTGCAGCGATGTGTGAGGGGGAGCCACACAGAGACAGGTCTCCCCAGGAGAAGGGAGAGCTGTGGAGAAGCCAGGCATCAAATGCACAGGGACAAGAAGAGAGCTTGAGGCCAACAGCAGCTGGCCAGTGGCCTGGGCTCTAACGTGACTTCCAAGACTGAGGAAGGCAGAAGAGGAGAGAGGTTACATTTGAATGCCATCCCAGGTGCTGTGGGGCTGAAGCAGGAAGATCCAGAGATCAATGTCAGCCTAAGCTGTACCACGAGACCTTGTCTCAGATAGATGAACAGTTCGAATGTCATTGTAAATGTAATAGAAGCCACGGGAAACTTTAAGACAAAGAGATGGTATGATATGAAATATGACTCCAAAAGACCCTTGAGTTCGCTAGTGGCACAGTTTGGATATCAGCTTCTGGAGGGCTCATGAGTTAGGCACTCCGTGCACAGGGAGTAACATTCCTTTAGAGTTCTGGGAACTTTCAGTGAAAGGAGCTTGTTGGAAGTGGGTCATTGGAGGCAGGTCCTGGCCATTCCTTACAACTCTCTTACTTTTACCTGTCTACAGTGAATGTCCACACAGTTCCACTGCCATGATATTCTGCCCAAGTGCACGGGGCCAATGACCATGGGATGAATGAGCTGAGGTAAGTCTTTTCTCTCTAAACTGTTTGTGTCACAGAGGTGCTTTGTCATGGATATGAGAAGCTCGGACTAACACAGTTAGACAGAACAGTGCAGAGAGGCCATTTGGACGGCTATGTCCACAGCCCAGGCAATGATGGGGCATGAGGAGAAAGCAGCCATGAAGATGGAAGTAGATCTCATCAGAGCCTATTTGGAAAATATGGGTGGTTAGCCAGTCCTATTTATCACTAAGCACCTGGGGCTTGGCATAGAACCACATATGCAGCGGGTGATTGACAAGTATGAATTTATTCGAGACGCACTGGATTGAATTAACTGAAGAAAGATGCCTTGATTGAGAAAGTCAAAGTTGAGCCCATCTTTAACTTACAATTTAAATATCAAGCACTCTGGACAAAAGAGAAGCAACTCTTTTTTCACTCTGCAGGAAGTTCAGCTTTAAAGGGCACCCAAACCCTTCGAATATATATCACAGCACTTATCTGATCATAAAAGGCTCCTTAAACAAAGCGATCCCAAATGGAAACTGCCAGTACTTGATATAACTTCCATTTCCAGGTTATTCATTTCAAAGCTGGACAGAGACCAAGTCAGGAAAAAAAACTTAAAGAAAGCCAGGGGCTGAATCCCATCCCTGCCTAATCCTCATGCTATGCATGTCCCCAAAGAGGAGGAAGTAGACTGCACTTTGTGTGTGTGTGTGTGTGTGTGTGTGTGTGTGTGTGTGTGTGCATGTCCTTGTGGGGGGTTGTGTATATGTGTGCATACATATATGCGCATGGATGTATAGGCCAGAGGTCAACCTCGGGTGTCATTCCACAGGAGCTGTGTAACTTTAAAAACAAATTGGCACTGGTGCAGTAGTGGCACGTTTATCTTGGGGCCAGTCAGTGGCTGCCTAATTGGTCTTAGAGCCACTCAATGGAAGGAAACTCAAGTATGGTACTGTAATTGTACCAAATACACAGGACTGAAGAGGGCATAGATCTTAGAGTAATCCCCGAGGTTGTCACATCCCTAGGCTAATGTGACCTCTTACTAAATGCAAAATATGTATCCTTATATTTACAATCAAGTATCCCAGTCACCACTCATCAAAGAAGGTTCTTTTGCAGCAGATGGAGACTAATACAGAGTGCCACAGCTGGTCACACACAGACATTGTCTGTGAATTGCCTATGCCTAAGCAGTCACATCTACAATGCAGCCTCTACACCCAAGGCTCATGCAATATAGAACAAGGGGTAAAGAAGTTCTCTCATGCACCAGAGGGCCAGAAACACAAAAGGTCACAAATGGCTAAATCATGGAGATTAGGGACCTGCAGAGTGAGGGTCCCTGGACAGGACTCTTGTATTAAGTTTCACTCACTCAGGGCTCAGGGACCATTGCAGAAGAGGGACTGGAAAGATTGTAAGAGGCAGTGAGGAGGAGTGTGACCATATAGAAACAGAATCCTACAAACTCCTAGACCCTTGTTCATATGAACCTACAGCCATGGCACTGTTATGTTCAAGACCCATGCAAACACAAGCAGACAAAAACCCAGCATGGAACTGTGGATATAGGTAGCAGACGCCAAACTCTGCTTAAGAAATATTGACAACTGATTACTGTTGGGAGAGGCTGAGCTAGTCTTCCTAAAGCAAGGGACTCTGGGTAGGCTGACTAGATCTCAGTGGACGAACTGGCACTGAGGTCATTTGGGGACACTAACTTACTACAATAGACCTTAACACAGATGAGAGAATGTATGGATTCCATTTGGGGTCTGTGGGAGCCGCTGGTGAGGGAAGGGATATAAAGATGATTAAGACTGAGATGTTTTATACAAAACACACAATGATTCAATTAAAATATATTTTTAAAATATTGATTCATTTGGAATTTCAGAATGATGTATTTTGATCACATTCATGTCTCCAGCTTCTCACAGATCGATCCTCTACCTCTTATAAATATTTTTAGTAATTCTTTGAGAATTTCACACAATTTATTTTGATCATATTTACCCACAACTACTCGCCTTAATTCATTGCAGATCTTACCCCACCTCTTACACTCCCAATTTGATGTTCTCTTTATTTAAAATTTAATAACCCATTGACTCCAACATGGACTATCCATGTATCTCTCGGTGTGGGACCATGTACTAGAGCACGGTCTACAAGGAATCATGCTCTTAAAGAAAACTGACTCTCCCCGTGAAGCCATCAACTGGCCATAGCTCCTCAATTAGGCCTGGAAACTCACGAATCCCTTCATGCTAGAATGTTGACTGACTTGACCTTATGCAGGCAGCCATGAGTTCCAAAGTACAGTGTTCTTGTCATGTCCGGTCTTGTTGGCCACTAGATATTTTTGTTTTTTGGTTTTTGTTTTTTTGGGTTTTTTTGACGGGGAGGTTGGAGGCAGACTCTCTCTCTAGTTGGGAATTGGAGCTTGCTGATTAGACTGAGCAGGCTGCCTGGCAAGCCTCAGGGAATTGTCTGTCCCCATATCCACAGTGCTGGGAAGGGAATCACCGGTCTCCATCACCACAGTGCTGGGATTAGAAGTGATCAACTCAACCTTTTCATCCGGGTTTTGGACTCGGACTCAAGTCCTCATCCATGTGCAGCAAGCACTTCACCACAGTCCCCAGCTGAAAACTGTACTTTCTAAATCCTTTGTCATTGTTTCAGAGGTGAGAAACCCCAGAAATCAAGGTATCAATTGGTGGGCCTGACCTTGACCTTGCTGCAAATTGTTAGATCATATTTGCCATCCTCTTAGGAAGCATGTGACATTAGGTGACTTGGACTGAGAAATCTAGAAATATTTCACCACAGGCTTCTGGAAAGGAAGAAATCAACACAAAGGATCGTAACTACAGGGAAGAAAGTCACCCATCAATCACTGAGGTTGGGCTCTAATCTAGATTACAGAGAAACCAGATCACTTAACAGGATCCTAGCTTGTTTTCTCAAGCACACTAGGCTCTAGCTACTTTGTGACCTGTCCCAGGTCCATTTCCGTTCTCTGGATCGAGACACCAAGAAGAAAAACAATAGAGTCGTTGCATGGTACCTTAGAGCTGATAAGGTTCAGATGTGGGATTCAAAGTCAAGACCTATGTATGTTCTTTCCAGTCTATTCCATTTTTCCTGTGAGGTGTTGTTCCATTCTAAAATAGTACCCTGGATAGTTGTCCTATGAAAACTGCCTAAGAATGGATTTGACTCTGAGTGTCTTGGGAAGAAGATTTGAACAATAACAATTAAGGAGTCAGATCCATTGAGCTATGTTCTGTAACCCCCAGTTGCCCCCTGTAAGGCAGAGGAATATTTCCAATGTGGCAAAGAGTGACAGGACAGTCCACAAATCAAATTCATACTCTGGGCTCTTTACCAACGCCATAACCAAGCCACAGACCACTTTTACCCCCGTTACATGAAACCACCTCAGCCTCAGCCCCGGGACTTCTCTGTGTTCCAAAAGTCCTGATGTCTACCTTGTGTGAGGTAGACCTCACTTCTGTCCTCCCAAGAGGTCTCCTACACCAGTCGCAGCCTTTCTGTGAATGGCAAAGGGATCCCTGATTCACAAGTGTCTAGTCTAGACCACACCTCCTGTGTCAGATCTCTGAGTCAACCTTGGATTATCCCCACAAACTTGCCCAAGATAGGGACAAAGCCAGGAGCTCCTAGACTTTTCTTTGAGAAGTCAGACATTAAGACACACCCCACTGCTTCACCTATGAGAGCAATGGAATGCCTTCCACAGGCAAGGCTTGGTGAATGCTTGCTTCATTGATTATATGAGCTTAAATGATAGGTTTTATCATCATTTTTACAATCATGTTTTACACTTTCTTACAGCTCAAACTAATAGAAAAGGAATCAGGCAGGCAGAAAACAAGAAGGAAAAAAGGAAGATAAGGCCAGAGAGAAACGTATTGAAGAGGGAAAGATTCACCTTTGAGCTTTTTCAATAATAATTAAAAATTCATCCAACTGCACTGAATTCCAGTGGCACACCCTTGTGAGTGGTTGTCACCATGGGGAACTGTACATGAAGCCACCCCAGAAAGCCACACAGAAGGGTCTGGATGGGACCACATCACATGCAGACATCGAGACTTGTGGTCCACACCCTTGTGCTGTGGATCATAGTTCATGAATTCCCATTGTTTCATTTGTTCAACCCTAAAAATGTTACTGTTTTTCCTTCCTCCACTCCCACTCCATCCAATAAAATAGAACTAATATCATGGTGTCATTTGAAAAATATATTTATGTTTGTTTTCCCTATAAAAAGAGATAATAATGTTATGTTCCAATAATATTAAGTTGCGACGTTATTTGCAAGATTGCAGAGCTTTTAATTTTCTGATTATTTCCACAGTGGGAGTTGCAGCTCAATTTCGGTGAAGACACTTCTATCTGTTTCGGTTATTTTTTTATTACAGCTAGAAGCAACAATAATTGCCTTTAGTGTAGCAAAACATTACAGAGGAGACAATAGCTATCCCCAAAGAATAAGATCATCAGGGCGACTTCTGATGTAAAAAATTTGTAAATTAATTGCAAAGTCCTACAAATATTATATTTACTAAAATTGCATGTGTTGGTCTCTGTGTTTGAAGGATTCATCTTTTGGGGTACTTCTGTTAAAGAAATAGATTTCTTGAGAGCCACAAAAATAAAAGGGGAATGAGGCCAACAAAATACTCATAATTCATATGCGTTTGACATCCACAAGGGTGGGGCTAATGCTGAGGGCCAGAACACACCCAGAGTCGTTTAGGATAAACCACTGACTTCCAACCTCGGCAGCTATTCAACTCTAATAAGCAACGTAGCCTTTCTCCATCTGAGATCCTGCCTCTGCACAAAGACAACTCGGAACAGATTAAACTGTCTGTGTGAAATGTCCTGTCATGTAGTCTGGCATAAAGTAGGCGCTACTTAACTGGCAGCTGTGATGACAAGGGTGCTATTCCTGAGCCACTGCTTCATTCATTCCGTATATATTGAGCTCCTGCTGTATGACTGTTCTAATGGCCACTCTAGGCAGTGGATACCTTTGTCAAGAAGCCCATGATGATGCAGCAGAGCTTTCATTCTTGTGGCTCTGATTGCCTTGCTGTGAGCTAGTCAGCTCTGCTGTGTGGAGCCCCAGAATGGACTTCTATAGTATCCCAGCCTTGCCAACAAAAATAATACTGTAATTATTCCCTGTACTCCCAATGTGGCCTCCAACATGCTTCCCCAACTCCCTTTACTCTTTGTTATACTTTACATAGATAAGGAGGTCTCTTGGTCCATCATTTGCCTTTTAGCTTCTAGAAATAAGCAGTTTATAAATGTTGATATTTTCAGGTCCACCTTTTAAAAAGGTAATATTTAGTTTGCTGGCAAGTCATTGTTGTTTATTAGGCTTTACAGCTGGATAAGACCATTGATTGGTTTTCTCCCTTGGTAGTTTGCATAGTATCTCCTGATACTAGTCTTCAGGGAGGAGGCCTCCAGGTCAGGTCCACTGCTATCCCGCAGTGATGGCACTTCTATCTTGGAAGTAATCAGCAGCTGTCTGATTGGAATTAAGGCCTGTTCAATGGGAGGAATCTTACATGTGGTTCAGTGAACACAGCCAAATATACATGGCTGGAGAGGTCATGGATCCTAGAGTAAAACTACTTTTGCCCCAGCTCTGTATTCTAAATATGCATCCTCATATTTACAAATGAGTCTATCTCTCACCACCAACCAAAGAAGGTTCCTTTTGTAACAGAGTTCCACAGCTAGTGAAACCCAGAGAATAAGTGTCTGTGAGAGTCTGAGCCCTAAGTGACACATTTTCATGCAACTACTACACAGAAGATGATGGTATCTCTCAACTCTCATCAGAGACATTTCCTTATGCAATAGATGGATTTTAAGACAAAAATCCATAACTGGACAATGTGCAGAGAACAAGAGATTATAGAGTATTTATCCTTCAATAGGATACCTATTTCAGATTTCTTCTCCCAAGGCCCAGGGATAATTGGAGAAGAGAGGGACAGACAGATAGCTGGGCAATTACTCATATAAACTCACAACAATGGTGACTGCATGCACAAGTCTCACACAAGCTCAAACCAGATAAAATCCCAGCATGGGCGTGGAAAAGTAAGAAATCCCAACCCAATGTAAGGAAATTTTGGCAGCTGATGGCTGCTGAGAGTCTCTTTCAAGGACATGTCACTTGGTGGGTTAACCAGGCTCCAGTGGATAGACTCACGTTAAAAGACATTTGGGGACACTAATTAGACTCTATAAGCCTTATTACATGTACAATAGTGTTTATGAAATTGGGTGGCAGGCAGTAAGGAGAGGTGTGAGTAGGGGAGGGCTTCTAAATACCACCAAACTATGTCATATGAAAGTAACAAAAATTCAATAAAAATTCAGGTTATTTTAAAAAAATTTAAATAAAAAAATAAATTCCTTTACCTATGTAAACATGCTTTTGGATTCTTGGGTTCATTACCATATTTTATAGAAATATAAATGTAGATTTAGATTTAGATAGATAAATAAATAAATTTTTCCAGATATGTTCTAAAACCTTTTATTCTTCAATTTTTCTAAAATAATTTATAATTTTTATGTATTCACCACAAATTTAAAACCATCTTTAGGTCCTTGGGCAAAAAAAGTACACCACAACCCCTTCTCTTCATGTTTGAATTCATTTCATTAAAATAGATGTTTTTAGAGAAAAAGTGGTAGTGATTCTTCTTATAATTATAGTATATTCTCAGTTTATTCAGATTCTCTTAAATTATTTAGATTAAAGTTCTATGAATTTCAAAAACATTGGGTGTATTTCGATTTAAGCTTACCACTACACACGTTATCAATATTGTGACTGTTTGTAAATAATGTGACTAACTTTCCTAGCTAATCACTGACGTGTTCATCAGAAGTGATCGGATGTGTTGCGGCAGTGTTATCCTGGTCCGGGGTGTTTTGCTGATGGTTTATTAGCACTGGAGTTCTCAGCTTCATCCGTTAAGATCATCTGCAAAGGAGGCAGAGCTGTTGCTATGTGGTGTGTTTTTAAGTTGACAGAAACTGGCTTCATTCTGAGATTTTAATCCATATGCACCATTATGCTTTGTTCTCACACGCCTGAACCTCACTTCACCCCACTTTTGTTCCCTCTTTCTCCCTAAAACAACCGTACTTTGCCTTCATGACACACATACCCCACTACCCTCTCTTCCTCTTCCTTTAGATTTCTTCCTCTCCCATTACAATCCTCTTTCTGCTTTTATGCCCTACATAACGTGCATGTGTATGTATACGTACACCCACATATATGTATGCATATATGTTTGTACAAAGCTAAGTTCAGCATAAAAAAATGTGCAGTGTCTGTCTGAGTCTTGTTTATTTCACTTAACATAATCTCTAGTTCCAATGATTTTCTGCAAATGTCAGAACTTCATTTGCCTTTATGGTGGAATTTGTATATTAATTTAGTCTTTGACGGTTTCATTTGCGTATGTAATACACTGTGGTCACACTGCCATCACACTTCCCCATCCCCTCTACCAGTGCCCCGTCCTCCCAACAAGTGCCCCCTCCCACTACTATGTCTTCCTGGTTTTGTTTTGTGACACGCTGAATTTAACCATTGTCACATGAGCACATGAGTGTGGACCAGAATTGCTTTTTAACAGGATATAATAAGTGACTTTTTTCCCTTTGTCATATAATTTCAATGTGGCACCTCCCTGCAATTGAGACAGTGTTCCTGTGGTGACTGAGTTGTGTTTATTTCATATCCAGATGTCAATGCATGCCTGTATTTAATAGTTCACCACTAAGTGTGATATGGCAGAAGTTTCTAATACCTGGTAATCACAGTTGAGAAATTGTCTATTATCCTGTTCTGCTTTGATTTTTCTCTGTTTAAGGTCATGCACCACTGTCTTAAATGATTTCTGTGGTCCACTGAGATAATAAAAATCTGACATATGAGACTTTTAACATACTTACTATTTGCACAGATTTCCGAATATTAACTAAGCTTTTCATTCTTTAAATAAACTCGATGTGGTTATGATGTATAATTCTTTTAATACATTACAAGAGTCTCTTTTTCTAATCCCATCCTCAAATAACTAAATTCAGGGTGCTAACAAATATATATTTTTAATTTGACCATTTTTTAAGGATCATAAAACAAAAGCTTAGATGAAAATTTAAAATGTTTTTTATCCAAGGTAGAATTATTGGGGCCTGTCTTCTCTCCACCTTTTCTAATTTCCTACAATTCAAATATTTCAGACAATGGAATGGATTCATAAGCACCTCACAGTTAATCCAGGAATCACTACTGTGGAGCTCAGTACAGAATATGTTCATATCTGTCTTCATCCCCTCCATCTAGCACAGTTCCTTCTGCCATGACAGTTAGTCTTGCAATTTCTTGTTTCGGCGTTCCAATTGCATTTCATGAATGCTTATTTTCAAGAGCTTTTGAGATCGGCTTGCATTCAGTTGGTTCATATTTTAATAGAGATAAGTTCCTCTCTGTCCCCAAAGAGTTCAGAGTGTAATGGGAAATGTCAACAGTAATTAGACCCAAAGATTGGCAAAACAGAACATGAAGCCTGTATCTTTTAATAATGGAAGCAGTTTCTTGGGCAGTTGCAGAGACACAGTTCCATTGTTTTGGAAACATAGGAGCTTCTGGAAAGTTCCTTCTTATAATGAGGGTTTCTGGGCCCATTGCTTTGAGATTTAGAACAAATTTATACAAAGGCACCCGTTTCAAGAACCCAAAACGCGTCAAATCAGAATTGGACTTTGGCCTCTGCCACTCAGCATGGAAAGGGGCGGTTCTAAGGCTGCTGCTTGTGCTGCTGCTAGGGGAGCTGAGAGTGAGGTACTCACCGGTAACCTGCCCCCCACAAATGGCTGTCGGGGCCTGTCATAGCTCCGGCTGTCAACCTGACACAAACCCAGAGTCAAGTGGGAAGACAGAACTGCAAGTGAAGAATTTCTTCCATCAGACTGGCCTATGGACATGTCTATAATTGTTGTAGGGGGGCCCAACCGGTAGGGGGATGCCATCCCTGGGCAGATGGGTCTGGGCTGTATAAGAAAGGCAGTTGAAACTTGAGCCTGGGAGCAAGCCAGGAAGCAGAGTTCCTCCCTTCCTCTGTGGTCTCTTTCAGGTTCCCGCCTTCAGTTCCTGCCCTGACTCCCCCAGCGTTGAACGGCGACCTGGAAGTATCAGTAAAATAAACCTGTCCTCTACCAGGATGCTCTCAGTCATGATGTTTAATCACAGCAACAGAAACCAAACTAGAACAGTACCTGTAGCTTTAACAAAATCAATAGCAACAACAAGATCTCTATTAAGTCCAAGTTTCAGGATGAGTGACTGGGGTTTTAATCGTTCAATCTAAAGGCTTACCAATAGCCTAAGAGACTAGACAGGGAACTCTCCAGGCTATGCGGCATGAGACGGTGGTAAAACTAGACCTTGGAGTTAACATATTCTGCTTCAGTTATAAGTATTGAAATGTTTCCAGAATTGCCTTAGGAAAGATGAGTTCATCTTCTGAGCCTCAGTCATCTTCATCTGTAAAATAGACACAATTAAATCTTTCTTATACCATTTTGGAGAGGATGAGCAGGGAGGGATAGCTGTCACCACTGACGAACCATCAACAAGCACTTTCGAGTTTTCTTGGTGTGGTAGGAGTCACGTTAGGTATATTCACATAAATATGTTCACATGCACCATGCACCATGCACCCTGGATACAGATGATTTCCATGTCACTTTTCGGACAATGCTGTTGAGATGTGAGGCTTCGACTGCCCGCACTCCCAGGGGAACAGCCCATCACTCAGCGCGCTCTGATGAAGTTGCAAGCAATTCCAATGTATCATTTAAATGTTATCCTGATCCAGGGCTTCCTGGGAAATAAAACAAAGGCCTGAATGCGCCCTGAGATAATAAGGCCTCAAGAAATCGGACTGCAAAAGCCAAGCTCTTGTGCTTGTTACAAGCTTTGAGCTACTTTGAAAATAGCTGTTTCCACTTGGATGGGACCATTCTACGACATCAGCCAAGGGTCAGTGGGTTCCCAGTTCCCTCTGCCTGTCCTCAGGTAATGGTACAAAAATAGGAGGGACTCAGCTCCCTCTGCTCTGATCTCCTCCTCCCTTTCACCACTCTCTGATTCTTTCGGGGCAGCCTGACCTCCAGCCCTGGCAGGTTTGTGAGTATGCAGATACAGAAGCCAAAACTGCATCTCCTAAAGCAAGTCATGCAAGGACTTAGAAAACTGGAAACTTTTTCAAAAGTCTTTTCTAAATGCAAAGGTAAGCTGAAATTTCCCATCTTTTATTTTTTAAGACGGCTTGAGATGCCAAAATTGGGAAATGTGTTGACTTGAAGATGGACATTTTTATTTTTAAAATCTAAAAATGAATTGCTCTGCTTCCCATTGCCAAGTATAAGATTCGGTTTCACAGAAGCTCTGATCACTGAGACTCTTCCAATATCTGCTGGAAATGCTGGGGCCTCTTCAGACTTCTAGCCTGAAGACTTTGAGGGCAAGGCACACTCTGAGGTAGCTCTTAATATCAGAACTATGAGCATTCTAGAAATCTACCAGAAGAGATTTTGAATTGAGAAATGGCCAGTCTATTACAACCAGCAGAAAAGTAAATTTTATTATGTATATATAAATCACCTTTTAATGTAAAAGCCAAAGATGGTGAGGCTTCAGCTCTGCTAACTATATCCATAAAGCATCATATTCTAGTTCTATCATTTGTTTGTTTATTTACTATTAATTCTTGGGGTAAACCCAGGACTGTCCACGTGCTCTCTATGCTGAGCAATATCCCCAGCCCACATTCATGCTTTTTTCTGGTGTGCGTACTTACAAGCTCATGCATGTGTGCAGATGCCCATGTTTAGAGGCTGACAAGCAGTGTCTTCCCCAACAGAACTCCGCCTTATCTGCTGAGCCAGAGTCTGTTGCTGAACCTGGAACTCACTGATATGTCTTGACTGACTGAACTTCAAGCCCCAGGCATCCTCCTGTCTCCTATTGTGATCTGAGTTATGGGCACGCAGTGCGCTGCCAGCTTTTCACATGGGTGCTGGAGATCACACTCAGGTCCTCGGGCTTTCATGATAGCGCTTTAGCAGCTGAGCCATCTCCCCAGGCCCCATTCACACTTTCTAGTGCAGACAATTTTTACCTTCTCCGTGCTCCCAAGATAGGCTGCACACAGTTTCACCTTGGCCATATTCCACGTCCTTTTGTTAGCTGTGAGGATTTGGGGTACGGTTTCCAATCAGTTGGTTTCCCCATCCACCATGAACTCTGTCATGTATACATGGAATTGACTTCTTTCTAATCATCCAGCAAAATCCTAAGTGCCCAGTACTTTCTAGTTCTGCAGAGCATCTGCCTCATTTCTCAAGTTCAAAACTTGCCTATTAAGACACAGATGGGCTTTCTGCCCTTGTCCCTTCAAGGCTTCGTTTGAGCAGGTCTTTAGAGGATTCTTATACACTGAGCCTTCTCAGCAATCTCTACACATTGACCGCCTTCACTGACCTGTCTCATCCCACATTTGTTCTCTTTTCAGTGGCATAAAAACAAATAGTTATGGACAGTGACTTCCATGGACAGTGACTTCCAGAAGGCTCTGGCTCCTGGCAGAACTGGTTCAGCAGGGATACCCTGGGACAGCATAGCACTCCTTGAAGCCCCGAGTTCCTTGTTTTCTAAATTAGGGATCCCAATGGTGGCCTGACTGAGGGACAGCATGGTCCTTTGACCAGTCAATGCATGAGGGAGGTCACGGAGGTGGGAGAGGATCAGAGCATCAATCACAAAGTCAAAAGTGACGCCATTTTCATGCTAGTGTTTGGCATCCCACAGAGGTGGAGTTGGGAAGACTGCCCCATACTGAGGAGCCACTCTTCCTGCTGCTCTGATGCCTGTAATTGTTGCTAAAATGCCATCCCTGGGGAAGAGATGTAGACAATGTTCACCCCCGCCCTTGGTCCCAATGATAATCTGAGAAAAGATCCCACCAAAGTGCACTCTGGGAAACCAGTGAGTTCACGGTGCTTACTTACTGAGCAATTCAAAAGGGGTTTCTTACAGGAGTGTGGGTATTCCCCAACTACGGCCACGTGACTGGAAGTCTTCACCAAGCATGGATGATAGCTTCCACGTAACTTAGAGAGAGCCTCTCCTTTAATTTTCCCCAGGTGCCTCATGAACCTAGGTCTGGATTCACACCGCGGTTTGGAGGTGCGGCTGGATACAACTCTCCCTGCCTTTCCTTCCATGTGGGGGCATCAACAGTCAACAAGCCCAGCTGGGGTGATGCTTGGCAAGTGGCTGCAGCCCAGCTCAGGAAGATGGTGTCTAGACGGTCCTGTATAACACTATTGCTCAAGAAAGTCCATCTACAGCTCTATCGTTAACTGCGAAGATGCTCTGTTAATGCGTGGACGGCTTCTGACTGCTAAGATGCTCTGTTAGTGTGTGGACGGCTTCTGACAGCCTGAGCATTAATCCTTTGAGGAACAGCATCAATAGTTATTCCAAGCATTTATGAAGTCATCCGTTTCCAAAGGGGATTCCATGGGACTCTGCCCAAAGGACAGGAGACACTTCTGGTAGGGAGTCCAACGAGAGGCACACTCATTTAAGTGGCACTCACAAAAATATTGAGGAAAAAAGTTAGTCACTATCTCTTTTTCCACAATAAAGATTTCCTTTACAGTGACGCATAGCGGCTCTCTATGGACAACAGTGATACATTTCCTTTGTAAATATATTTGTTTAAGTACTTTATCAAATAAAAGGAAATCAATTTGGAAAAAGAAAATGTTAGTAGGGGTGAGATCACGAAGTCACTAGATGGAGGATTAAGTTTGGCAAGCCTTGTTCAAACAGTTCTTCATTAATTCTTCATTAAAATTTGAACACGGAGGCATTATTAACCCCATATTTTAATGAGGGGACCATGCTCAGGGAAGAGATGGCGAAGGGTGCTCAGCCGTCAGGGAAGAAAGTCAGGAACCGCCGTAATTAGACACAGCACTGCTAACTTAAGAACTGGTGTGATGACATCACCCTCTAGATTTCTTTCGTTCACTTTTCTAGCCATCAATTCACTAATTCATCTGTTGACTGTCTTCAGTGTCCATGAGTGACCTTCAGACCTAACTTCACTGCCCCCTTCTTTACTCGTCTTGACCAAGGGTCCCGTTTAAGGAGGACCGCTTTTCCCTTGCAAGGGAAGGCAGAGAGAGTGTTTTCATTTGAGACTCCATCTCCCCAACCTCACAAGTTGAGGACTGAAAATATCCTCTTCACTGCTGAGAGTTAAGTTTCTATTTGGGGGAAAGTTGATCTCCTTAGTTCAAAGGCAAACATATTCCCCCAAAAGGATTAATACACACAGTTCTTGAACATCAGATATCCTAACAAATGAAATGCTGATCTATGGGTAAAGAAATCAGAACCATATGGCTTGTACTTCTTAATTGACATATGGGCTTTACAGAAGAGGGAAAACACACTTGGCAAAACGCATTTCAAATTTTACTCAGACCACAAAACTTTAAAAATATCTTAACATGTCTAATGAACCCAAAATGTGTCCTTGTTCACCCAAATTAATCTAACACCATTTCTGTAAACATTTATACCTACTGTGTGCCAAAGACACACACACACGCACACACACACAAGTGTGGGAGATGTGGATGAAGTGAATATATAATGCAGTGTGTGGTGTATTGATATAAATGGGGGAGGGAGGATGCCATGAGTTCTCAGAGGCAGAAAACAACTCATAGAGGACAGTCAGAGACAGCAGCTGAACGGAGGTAACACCTCCAATCAAGCTTTTACAGAAGCAGAGGAGCCTCCCAAGCCAGAAATGAGAGAAAGACAGAGACCAAGAGGTCAGCATAACACAGGTTCAAAACACACCACCCAGGGAATGTCCTCAGAGCTGCAGCCCAGGGAGCTCAGCCCACGGAGAGAGAGAGACATGTTAATCTGGGCCAGGCCACCCAGACAATTTGGATGCGAACCTTGCATAGTGAAAGAATCATGGGAAAACAAAGCAATTTTTTAAATTATAAAATAATAGATACTCAGGACATTTTTAAGTACTTCCTCAGACTTCACCCCTCTGCCAGTCATGCGGATCTGAAGAGGAAACAGCAGCTGCTTCTGGACCATTCTAGAACTTTCTATGTGGTCTCATACAATGTGTGCCTGGATGTAACTGTGCTTGTGAATCTAATTCTAGTCGACTTAACAGCACTATGACATAGAGGCATACTAAGAGCCACCAATCCTAAGGGCCACCCAGGGCAATGTAGAGATATGCCTTGAATGGCACGCACACAGTGGCACAGGAAGGTGTGTCCTCTTCTGTCCGGCTCCAGTCCTCGATGCTTCTAACGTCATTCTCAAGCCCAGGATGTTCTGAACTGTCAGTTTCTCATTATTTTACTGCTTGCTATTTACTTCCATTCATGGAGTAGTTTCAGTTCAATAAATGATGTGTTTGCCATCAGAACAATTTGATTCTCGTTCTAATTATAGCAACAAGCTGCTTCCCCTAAGCATATTATGGGTGTTTCATTATTTTAAATTGTTATCTTCCATATTAATTACAGAAACAGTTGATCTTTTCTGATAAGCAGGCAGCTGCAAATTCCCTTTTTATGTTTCGTTGTAATAGGTGAGGCGTCAGGTAAAAATCAAATCAAGGGCTAATACCAGTCGTGATGGAGGCACATTTAGGTGCAACTCAGCATCTCTACTTGGCTGGAATAGCTGTTTCCCAGAATCCCAGAGCTGCCTGGCTCAGCGTGCATGCAGGACACACCCTGCGGCTAGCCTGATGCTACTGACCAAGGTCTCAAAGCGGCCACTTCTCAGAGGGCAGGGTGGGTCCCAGGAAGGGTGAATCCGCTCCTGAGACAGCGAAGGCAGAGCCCTGGATGACACTGTGTTTTCCTCACAAGGTCAACCTGGTGGGACATCTCTGTTCTGAGAAAGCCACTCCCTGAAAGGAAAGAGGCCAAAGGTTCAAGTGACTCAGCTTAGATGTTCCCGATTATCAAGAGAGGGACAGGTGTGGCCATCCCAGCTCAGAGCCTGGCTGTGCCCAGACAAGTCCCCCATCTTCTCTTTCCTGATGAGAACTGGGCACGTGTGGAGGCTAACCCCGGGGGCAGAGGCCATGTGATTCTGAGTGCTTCCTCCATGTGATGTGACATCTCAGGCCATGGAGGAAAGCTGAGCCATCTCCTCCTGCACACTTGAACTTCTGATTATCCGTGTGCGAGCCCACCAAGATGAAAAGAGAGAAAGTGAAGAAGAGAGTGAAAGAGAAAAGGGGGGAGAAGGAGGGAGAGAGAAAAAAAGAGAAAGAGACTTTGTGAAAAATACACTAGAAACTTGAAGCAAAGGAAGGCGGACAGGAGGTTAACGCAGGGAAAATGTAGCTCACAGTGTGAGTCCTTCCTAACTGTCAAAGACAAGCTGAAAGTTTAGCCCTGAGCTTCCCACCAGCTAAAGTGAAGAAGGAAACAGAATCAGCCATATCACCAGAGCAGAAAAAGATGTTTCAGAATGCAAGTGAGGAACTCTCAGGAAACAAACAAACAAACATGGAGAGTGTGACAATCAGGAACATTCAATGATGATTCTACAAGACAGCCCGTGCCTGTCTTTGTCACACAGAGGCTGTAACAGGAATATCCAGCTATGTCAAAGCCACTCTGGGGGATTGAAGTACCCCTGGGGGTCTGCACAGGGTTGATGTTGGGAAAGGCTGGAGTCCAGAGCAGGTTTGCAGAACAGGTAAGTTGCTGCTACTGCCCAGAATGAGGGCTTGCAGGACAGCTGAGCCCAGAGCGCTTGGGAAGAGCAGGAACACCCATCAGGTCATCATCAGTGTAGAAACAGGACAGCTACGAGGGTAGGGACACAGCCCAGTCAGTCCGCCTCAGGAGGACACCCAGAACCCATGTACAAATTAAGGGTGCTACAGTGTGCTTTATCCAATCAGCGAGAGTCAGGACCAAGTGAGAAAAAAAGCAAGTGTAGACAGGGCTGGAGGAACAGCCCTCAGGTTGACTTCTGCCCTCCACATGCACATGAACACATACACACACACCACCATACACAAATGCACCCATGAACACAAACACGCACATATACATACACAAAGGCGGCTGTGAAAACACCTTGCCATGTGACATTGACAAGCCCCCTCAGGGGCTGGGACTGCACTACTCGCCCAGAGAACTTTGGGTCCTGATGGAAGGTGTCTGTACCATCCAGTTTGGTAGCCATGTGTAGCAAGAGAGCATCTGAAAGATGGCCAGTGGGAACGAGGACTGATACTTCAGTCTGATTGCCTTTTAACTCATGCAAATACAAGCACAAAAAGGCACACAAGGCTGGTGGCTCTTGGGCATGGTGGTGGTAGGGTCCTTCATCTCTCTCTCTTCTTGTGCATGGCTTTGTGTGCTCAGAGAGACCCTCTCCGGCATGGCCTGGCAGGCTTTCTTCTTGTGTTCATTCAAAGGTGAACACCCAATGGGGACCAGGTGGAGACTATCTTCTGGGGCCATCTCAGAGTGTCTGAAAGCTTAGGAGACCTGGGTCACCACAGCTGAGTTTATACATTGACTCTGACTGACTCTTAGCGTTGCGGTTCTGAGTCTCAGTTTCCCGCCTCTTCTGATAGCTGATGGAGACAGCACTTTGAATACAGCCAGCTGCCGGATGTCCTGGCTATACAAATCTGAACACAGAGGCGCAGGCTTTAGAGGGAAGCTGGGAGCACTGACAGGGCAAGACAGCTGCCTCCAGGAAGGGCCACGAAGCAAGACTGTCTCTGTCTCAATATCAAGAAGATGCTAACAATGAACATACAACAGTTATCTCAGAGTACTTTTAGAAACAGCCAAGCATGTCTTTGTTTTAACTTTCATCCCTCAGCACTCACATACTCTGTATCATTGACATAGGAGTCATTCATTCATTCACTGAATTCTAACCAAATGCACACCACAGTGCTGGCTGTGGAGGTCTCTGGCTCTGGAGGTGCACACACAGGTACTGAATTCCTTCTCTCCTCCAAATAGGGCTCCCCAGTTCCCATCTCTAGGGAATATCTAATCCCAGTTACCAAGTCCACCCCACCGCATTCCACTGAAGCCATGTTTTCTGCAGAGAAGTTTGGACAGTCTCAGAAACTCTTTAATCAGTGTTAATTGAAACAGCAGCTGCTGCTTCCTCAAGAGAGCTCAAGCAAATGCATAAAGGGTTAGTAAAGAAATTGAAACAACGATGAGGGGCCAAGGCCAGGTGCCTCAGACTGGACTTCACCTTAGGCATTCTCCTTCCAGAAACACAAGCTCATCCAGCCATCCTGACTGCCAGCTTCCCACCCTGTGGGTGTTTAAGGGCACCTGTCATCTAATTACTTCCTAGAAATTGAAACTGTCCCTGGTGGAGGAAGGAAGAGGACAGTAAGACTTGAAAACAAAATGAAACTTACAAGAGTCACAAGACTGGTTTAAGCCTGGCTTCCCAAGGCCATATATGTGTAACAACAGCCCGGTAGAGAAGACTGGCCAGCCAGGTGGCCTGCAAGTCCAGGGACTCAGCTTTCACGAGTCACCACCCACGATGGGGAGCTTTTCAATGATGTAACTACCTTTGGGTCATCCATGCTTCTGGTAACCTCACTGATTTACTAGAAGCAAGATCTGTGTGTGATTGCTTTTTGGGTTGTAGTCGCGGCCGTATCGTGAGTGATATTTCTTCACATCTCTCTAGGGAAAGTCACGCAGCAGCACCTCAAACTTACTAAGTCAGTTCTCTGTGTGTGAGCCTCACCAAGGCCCCATCACTCATCCTAGGATATGATAAACTGTCCTCCAATCAACGGCTGGTGCTCCACAGTTATCCTTCCTACTCCCTGCTTCCTGCTCTGGCTCTGCAGGTGGCCTGCTTCCGGGGTCCTGAACACGTAGAGCATACTGCTCTCTCCACGACCTCCCTCTGCCCATCAGGCTTTGCCCACATGTCACACGGCTCGTTCCATTCATTGAGACCCATGTCACCAAACCTATGCAGTCATATCACCTCCTGTCCCACAGCCCCGGGTCAGGACTTCACGTGGCCCTGCTCATTGAAATGATGGAATTTGTGGCCAATGAGAGGACAGGATGCTGGAGATGAGGATGGGAAATGTGACTCATGCTTCCTGCTCTGATATGTTCCCACTGTCCACTGTTCCCAAAATGAAATAAGTCTGTAGAGGTTAGGATTTCTACATTTCAGAAGGGGACCCTGAGGTGGGAGCAGGTGAAGGGACATGCTCTGGGAAGGTCAACTTAATGCGACAAATGGCCTTCATACTTGAGAATCAATTCAGAATCCAAGCCTTGTTGCCTCAGTGGCCTTGTTTGCATGAATTCTCCCTTGTTCTTGTTATAGTTCTTATAATGCTGTGCTTCTGAATAAGAACAAGTTGTATCTTTGATGGCTGTCTGCCGCCAGGACTGAGACACTAACAAATGAAAGCCAGTGCATGACCCCAGTGGAAGAGAGAGCGCTGAGTGACTCCATGGCTAGGCTGGTTCCACTGTGTGAGAATGCTCTGCATATCAGCAGGGGCTCGAGCCCAGGAGAGACAGGGGCAAGGGCAGGCCGCTCACTGGATACATGTTCCCACGCCCGGCCTGCTAGGTGACATGTAGTTCACTGTGCACTTTAGCCTGCTCAGGTCTCCTTCTTTCTGCTTCTTCCTCTGACATGACAGACACTGTGGCTCTATTTTCTCAGTGGCATAACGGCCTCACTATCCCTTCCCTGACTGGGAGAGTTAATATGCACTGTCAAGTTGACAAAGCCTAGACTCATGCTGGAGACAGATCTGTGCCTGTCTGTGAGGAATTTTCTAGATTAGGTTAGTTCCTGTGGGAGACCCGCCCTAGAGGTGGGAGGCACACATCCACAGGCTGGAGTTCAAGCAGAACTTTGAAAGAGACACTGTGCCGCCTGGTGGCTTCTTTGCAGGGTCAAGCTCAGCTAGCTTTCTCATGCAGCCTAGGACCATCTGCCTAGGCAGAGTACCACCCAGAGTGGGCTGGACTCTCTTGTATTAATTAATAATCAAGACAAACCCCGAAAGACATGCCGAGTCAATCTGATCTAGGCAATTTTCCATTCAAGGTTTCCCTCTCAGGTGACTCTAGGCGGTGTCGAGTAGACAGTTAAAGCTCACGGGGACAACCCTGAAGCACTGAAGCCAGAGGCAGGTTTATTAGTTCAGTTATCCCTGTTTTCATGACATAATGGCATGTATGGCCAGGTGCTTTGTATCTGATAATTCTACATGTTCCATGTTTGCTAATTTTCACAACTCTGAAGACTGGATGCCACAGAGTAATTGGTCAAAGATGTTATCCAAGGTCATACACTGTCTAAATGTAGATTCCGGGATCTGAGCACACATCTGTGTGGCTTCGGAGAGCTCAGTCTTTCCTATTGTGCCTTAGAATCACAAGCTTGTCTACACACCATGGTCACCTGGGAGTCTGTGCACATTTTCAGGGTCCGGGTCATTCCCAAGACAGCTCACTCATTTTGCGAGGGTTGGCTATATGCAACAATGAGTTTGGAAGCTCCCCTGATGTCCCAGTGTGTAGACAGGCTTGGGGTGACAACACATCGTGTCATTCTACAAAGCCTGTCTTTGACCTAGCACGGTCCAAGTGGCCGAGAGGGGCAATAAGCAGTTGTGAGGTTGCCTCCTGGCTGTGACACATATGCTAACTTTCACAAGCTCCCAAAGTTCCCAACCTGCCTCCTACCCTGCCCAGTCCCAGCCCTCTGATTCATTAACCAATGATCATGAATGAATCTACGCTGCATTTCCAAGATTCTCTTTTCTCGTCTTTCAAATTGCTTCCTAGTATCCACCCAGCGTCTTTGTTGGAGAAGCTTCAAAAAAGTGAGAAAAATCTCCCTAAATGTTTGAATAGGGAAAAAAAAAAGTCTATGTGGAAACTGCAGCTGCATGCTTTCCAGCAAGCTTGGATAAACACACACGCCAACGGCATGGGTCTGTAACTCACCGCATTTCTGATTTAAGTACTCAGCCTCCTCTAACAATGTTTCATTTGGGTTGAATAAAGATACCAGCCAGCTCTCCTGTTCTATTACCTGATAGATGCCTTTATTTAAGTTCAGAGAAGAAAGCGCTGCGTTGACTTAAGATGCTTTTCTGCCTATTGCAAGTGGAAGCGAAATATTTTTTCATAAATTTGAGAAATAAGAGTGTTTTCATTTCCTTGTTGCTATAATAATCCTGCGAGACAGAAATGGGAGTCTATTTTCTCACTGAAATTGTTTTCCCCAGTCATGGGTTCACTCCTCACATTTGCTGGCTATGATTGTAGTCACTAATGAATGTTGACCTTCCTCTGGTTCCTGCAATAATGCCCCCTCTTAAATACAACAGCGATGTCTCAAATTACATAGGGGTTTTGAGTAAGTGGATAATGTGCTCTTTGCTTGGGTGACCCCATTTATTAGAATTGTCTTTTTACCTCTACAGTTAATGGTATCATCCTCGTTCAGGTTTAATATTTTTGTCACTGCTGATGCCTAGACTCCATCAGGCACTGTAATACTGCCTCTTTGCTCCCTCTAAATTGGTCACTTTGTGAAACAGCCATTCTTTTACCAATCCTTTCAATGTGTCTCCCATCTCTGAGTCCTTAGCCCTGTGAGTGATGGTAGCTGTGTTTTTAGCCTCTCTTGTCTTGACTGTTACTGTGTCTGACTGTCAGATGATGGCTGCCCTCTAACAGGCCCATCTCACTTTATCAACCTATCTCCCATGCCTCTAGAATTATCTTCTCAGAGTACTTCCTGGATCGTCCTCCTGACCTCAGACTTCCTTGGATTTGCCAATGTGACTAAGAAGCACAGCCCGTGGATTCTCCAGGGACCTGACTGTCTTGCTGGTCCCCCAACCAGACTCCCAGCCTTGGAGTCTGGCTACTGGAGCTGTCCACAGTCTGCAGCTCCCCTACACTCTCACCACTGCTCCAGCGTCTTTGCCTATGATGGGAAAGGAGTGACAGGTGTTGTCATTTCTTCACTAGCTGTTATGCACCATGGGCTGGACAGGTACCACATCTGCATCACCATTTTCTTGAAGTGAATGAACATCCCCACAGTGAGGCCCCCCAGAGGCTTTCAGCGAGTTCCTGTCCTCCCTGCCACCATTCCCTGACCTGTCTTATTTCAGCGTGACCCAAGTCAGGTCACCTTGTCTGTGGTAATTGAGTTGGAAGATTAATACTGCTCGGAAGGAGGTAGGATTCATCAGATGCCCTGGCAGATCCACGCCACGAGCAGGCCAGGCTCCCTGCACCGCGGGGCTCTCATGAGCTCTCCCAGACACTCACTTCTTGGGTGTCATCAGCAAGGTAGCTCTACTGAGCATGGCAGCTTCCCTTCTCTGAGTTAAATCCTGAGAGTCTAACTCTGCAGATGGCACACAGAAGAGCCATCTACCACCACGATTATAGGACTGTCTTGTCTTGAGTGAACAGTGTATACTCACCATGGGGAGCTGAAGGAGATTCTAAGTTTTCAGAATTTAATACACACCAACAGTAACCCTACATTTCCAGAAGCTTCCTGCCCAGATGAGGATGTGAGCAACATGAAGAGTCACATCACAGTGTGGAGTTCTATCTGCACATGAGGCATGGTGTCAAGCATTTATCATGGGACATGTGTGCACACGTGTGTATGTTCTCTAACCAAAAGTTAAATTGGGGAATGAGCCAGCACAGTCTTCCATACCTCCCCAACTCCTAACTTTGTTGCAAAGAGTTTTTTAAATTAGGCGAGGAAGAAAGAAAAGAAAAAATTCTGAGAGACCAAATGATCCACTTAATATAAAGCTGAGAAAAAGGTGATCGAAGGGGAGAGAGGGGAATCGTGAGCTGTGTTTGGGACTGCAGGAGGGGTCAAAACACTAAGAACGGGCTCCTGGAAAATTTGAAAGTGGTGGTGATAGGACATCTTATGTCTATTAATTATGTATTCTTCCTCCCTCTTTGAAATTTCCTTAAGAGGATCAATAAGGCCGGAAGCACTTCCAGCTGCACTGTGACTGCTGAACCGTTCGTTACGTGAATGCATCTCAATGCTAACAGCAGCTGAAGAGGCCCTGGCAGGTACTGGGCTGGGCACACAGTGTCTTCGTGCCCTGACTCCAATGTCTGGGTCCTCTTGAAATTCATGTTGAAGTCCTGACCATGGATGTCACAGTGTTAGGAGGCGGGGACTTGGGGAGATGATAAGTCCAAGGGTGGAACCTTCAGGAATGGCATTAGTGCCCTCATGAAGGGGGTCCCAGAGAGCTGCCACACCCTTTCCTCCATGTGAGAACACAGCGAGAAGGCAAAAATCTGTGACCCAAGAAGCAGGCAGTAGCAGAGCCTTGACCTTAGTCTTCCAGAGCTTTGAGAACTAATTCCTGTTCTGTGTACGCCATGGATCTGGGACACATTCAGATAACAGCCTGAAGAGACAAAAGAACTCAGTGGCTAGGAACTCGTTCCAATGCTAAAGTGAGACTCAGAGAGATAAAAGAATTGCCTTCAAAACAGGTGGCAACTGCCAATTTCAGAATTTGATTGCCAAGTTTGTCAGCCTCGAATGCATTCCCTGGTCAGCATGCTACAGCCTCTGAGACCAGCGGAGCAGGCGGCCCCAGGGAAATTTCCAAGAGAACAACACAGATATACTTTAGTTCTAGGGCCTGCAGACCTGGTTTTGGTGATCCAGAGCAGAGAAAGCTTTGCCTGTAGAGCAAAAGGGAAAGGACTCCTCTGAAGAAATAAAACTCTGGGTGGCTCAGGAGCCATCCCAGATCTCCAACTTCAGATGCATCCCAGGTCACCTGGGGGACAGTTTGTGACAGAAAGGAAAAACCCAACACTCCGTCTCAGGAGTCAACTCGAGCCACATTGGCTGGCTTCTCGGTGGAAACGTTCTTTCAATTCACTTCAAGAATGACTGAAATGTGTCCTTTCTCTTAAGTTGTCAATGACTCTGGATAACTGGTGAGATGGGGGTTTCACTCCCACATCTCTGGCTCCAAAGCTGTGTGGGAGTGTCACTTCGAGACATGCTGGAAACAGAAATCCCCTTCCCTAGCCTCTCCAGTGTTGACCCCCGCTTAGCACTGGGTGAGGAGCTGGATTCTACTCAGAAAACAAATTATTATGTTTAGAGTTGTGAGGAAAGCCCAAAGCAAATAGAATTCGGAAAGGATGCCACAACTGGAGTCAGGTTCTATATAACACGGGGCGTCACACAGCAGCCCCCGAGCCCTCAGCTCCTCATCTGTGGCACAGGAGATGACTAATCCTGGCTCTAGCCATTTTATAAGCTGGTTACAAAAATGAAATTAACAAGCTCGGAGCTTTCTATACTGTGAGCTTTACGCACATACAAGCAGTTATTATTAATTACAGTTTGGTTTGGAGCACCAAGCAGTTTCTCTAAGCTTAAATAATAATCACCTGAAGAAGCAGGAGGAGAAATATTTATAGGAGAGATGTTTGCTTTCCCTCGCACAAATTATCAATTGCTCTCATCTGGTGTTTCAATTAATAAGGTGTATGTTTTTAATTGAAATAAGGTTAAGTCTTAGAATTGCAGAAGAACATGAATTATGTAATAAAAGGAAATGCCCAAGTATAGAGAGGAGGATGCAGGGTGTGGAACATCCTGGGTGAATTCTGGAAGAAAGCACCCTGATTAGGTCTATTGTTCAGGTGCCATTTTTTTCCATTTGAGATGATGTTCATCGGGGTTCGTGTTCCTCTTCTGATTCTGTGTCTTATGCACACTGCCATGCACTGTCACCCTGACATGCTCTCTGTCAGGGAGACAGCAAAGCAAAGCCTCCACCCTGAGGAGAGCAAGGTGCCTGGGGGCTTGTGCCATGAAGAAGCTCCAGAGCTGCTGAGATACCTGTGGATCTGGGTGTGATTGAGAAGGAGCTCAGGCCAGGCCACAGGAAGCAGCACTCCTCACAAACTCTTCATGTCTGGCAGAGCTACTTTCTCCACATCTCCAGATCCTTCTTGCAGGTTCCTGCATCTGCAGGATGTGAACTGTCATGTCCCTGGAGAATGTCAGGGTTGTCTTCAAGAGGATGCCGAGCCCCTAGCTTAACCATCCCTATATCCCAGTCAGAGACTGATGGAGAAAATTTCCTCATCTATCCAACTTGGAGTATCAGGACTCATTCATTAGACAACCAGAAAAAAAGGTCAGATTATATGATATAGTGTTTTTAAATTTAGACACATTCATCTGAAGCAATAAATAAATAAATAAATAAAAATTAGAGATCCCTGAATATATAAGAAGCATACAGAGAAGCCTACAACTCCGCAGATTATGCCTCAGTTTTCCGAGCATGTGGAAAGAGGCAGAGCGCAGTGGTCTTCCTCAGTCCCATGAAGGTGCGTGCTCAGAAATGAAAGTTTGCTGGAGACTGTACTGGGAGTGGTGGATCCACACAGATGAAATTATTAAGAAGTATCTTCATGCAGAGATCAACAGGGGCTGGACATTGCATCCCCAGGAGGAAGTACCCAAGATGATGGCTTGAACAGACTGTGGAAGCAATCCTTGGGGTTTTCCAGGAGCCATTTCTGTGTCCACCTGCCAGAGCAGACACCTCATGCTTTACAGACTAGCAGGTAGACAGCAGAGAGCAATCTTGTCTCCACTGTCCAGAGGAATGAACTCTAAATACTTCTGGGTTCTTTCCCAACAAAGCTGAAAAGCAATATTTGAAAGACTCAGACTGTTTCAAGACACATAACCTGGTCCTGAAATAAGACTTAGAATAGTTATTTGAATAAAAGATAATCTATAAGCCAATGATAAATTTATATTGCCTGCCCTGCAATAAAATGTAACAGAAACAGGAAAATGTCTGTGATAGTGAGTTCAGTCCTTCAATCAGAATACAATACACAAATGCTAACCTGAGGAGCGGAGAACACGTTAATTCTCCAGGACTCCATGAGTAAGAGTCCCAAACCTAGCACTTGAAAACAGTGTTCATAGGGCTGCACAGGCCCAGGATACTGGGACAGGCTCCTTCACATTGTTCATGAAGCTGCTTCAGGTGGGTGTGCAGCCCCGGTCTGGGCTGCAGGCAACATGCAACTCCACTGAGGCTCTGTCTCTCCCCACATAGGGCTCTCTTCTTGGACGCCTGAGTGTCCTCAAACCCAGCAGCTACTTTCTCCCGGGACTACATAGAAAGGAGTCAGGAGAGAGAGACGGGGAGGGAAGACAGAACAAAGCCAAGAGTGGAGCATATTTTAGGGTGAAGTGACAGGCCATCACAGCCCCATCCTGTGGTGATCCCGTCAGCTGAGCTCGGCGGGCAGGGAGGGAGAGGGCTTCCGTTGCTGAGGCCCCATGTGAGGGGGTTACTCGTCACAAACACCGGAGGAATGGTAAAAGAAAAGCTTTCAAATTTGTTGAAAACTGTCTACCCACACATCAATAAAGCTCAACAAAACCCAAGTACAGTAAGTATGATGCCGACCACACCACAGTCAGTCATAGACAGGTTGCTTAAAGACAGTTGTGAAAACTGAAATCATGGAGCTGGAGAGTTGACTCCGTGGTTATTATGAGCACATGAGCACGTACTGCTCTTTTGGAGGACCAGAATTTGGTTTTCAGCAACCACGTCTGGCTGTGTACAGCTGCCTGAAACTCCAGTTCCAGAAATGTCAGTACTGCTCTGATAGTGACAAAGCACCGCGGTGATTGCTGGGAGGGGGCACTGAATACAGGAACAGGTGGGAAAGAAGCTGAAAGGCTTGGTGAGCACGATTAAGAGAGATTTTTAGGACAAGCCTGTTATTTTGATTGGAGGATAGTTTCCACATCTTCCCTAAACCATGCACTTGAAAAAGTAGTCTGAATACATGTCAGTTAAATCTCAATAAAGTCATTTTTAAAGACCCCACGATGGCCAGATCGTGTCCATCTTTAAACTTTCGGTGCCTTCCTATAAATTCGTTATCCTTCCTCCGGCCCTACTCACGGCACCCCGAACCCCACCCCTGGCAGCGTGGGAGCAAGGCTTGGAATCATCTGTCAGCAGTCATGAAGCAGTAGTCTTGGGCTATTTCTCCTGCACCCTGCTTCATTTACCCTGAATACATTGTAGAAACCATGGAGATGTTTGATGTCATACATGAAAATGATCATTTGGAATATTGATCAAGAATATGTCAAGTCCATCATGAGAGTCTCCTGTTTAGATTCTTGAGGAGAGTCCACCAGGCCAGTATGCTTGGGACCCACAGCTCTCTTCTCAGGGGGTCAAGTCCCACCTAGTAGGCAAGTCTTCTTGGAGTGGGCAGGGCAGAGATAAGGAAGCTGAGGAAGACAGGTTTGTCTTCAAAGGTAGCTTCAAACAAGCAAGGTTTTCTAGTCTCTCAAACAGCTGTTGGGAGAAACGGATGCAAATACGTCCCACATGCCTATTTTTAGCACACAGCTAGAGATGAGAGTTAAACGCAATGTGATTAGTAGTAAATTTTAATCTGACGTACCAAACCAATGCTGCTGGCAAAGGCAGTGGCGGTAAATGCCAGGACTGACACATCCACATCTGTTCCATGCCCTCCACGCCAGGGTCCTGACACCTAAGATGCGGGTCTGTATGTCCTATCTCTTTCTCTCTAATTACAAAAAGAAAGGGTAGATAGATAGCATGATTGGCCAAGCGATTGCCTGCAAGTACGAGGAACTAAATCCAATGCCCAGAACCCATGTAAAGGAGCAGGACATGGCTGCAAGCTCTTGTGATCCAAACACTGGGGAGGCAAACACAGGCAGAGCTTTGGGGCTCACTGGCCAACCAGCTTTTCCTACTTGGGGAGCTCCAAGTCAGAGAGAGATGCCACCACTCTGTGTGTGTGTGTGCGTGTGTATGTGTGTATGTGTGTGTGTGTGTGTGTGTGTTGAGCAGGGAATCAACCAAAAACCAATTTGCCTTAAGTTCAGAGTCTGCCTTCATCCTTGATGAGCAGTGGATGACCATATCTACACCACAAAATTCTGTTCAAGTCGGACAAGAAGTTCCCTCCTGTGATCACCCAGCAGGTGTTCAGCAAAGGATGAGCTTGGCAGTGGTCCCTGTCAAGTGGTCTGTTATTCATCTTATGGGAATTGACACTCAGGGGACAGACAGGAAATTGTAACCCAAGGGTTGCAGAGGCCTCAGGCTCTCATGTGGGGTGGGATTTCCCCTCTAACTTTCTCAGAAACAAGCTATCAGTGGCAAGAAGGGCCAAGGTTACCCGTGCTGTAGATCAAGCATCTGCGCTCCAGAGGCAGGGGATGGAAGTTAGTGTGGAATGGGTCTTCTTCCACGCTGACTAATTCAATGCAAGCAGACATCATTTTGCAGACTCAGTGGTGCCTGCAATTATTCAAAGCTGAAAGGAATGCGGTACCTCCGTCACCAACTCTCCACTCCTCTGGGGGCAATTACTCCCCAGGTGACATGTGGCCATTTCTGGGAATAGGGTTGGGTTTTATGACAAAAGGAATAGGTTTAGGAGGAGGGAAGAGGTACTGACATGTAGCTGGGAGGCCAACGAAGCTGCAAAGCACCCCACAATGCACAGGGCAGAAAATTACTCTGATGGTAAATAATGCCCACACCTAGGAGACAAACCCCAGGCATGCCTATGAGGGACTTTCTAGGCTAACCAGGAGGAGAAAACGCATCCCAATGTGGGCATGTACCATTCCACTGGTTGGGGTCCCAGACTAAATAAAAAGAAGACAGTGAGCTGAGCACCAGTGGTCAGTCATCTCTCTCTGCTTCCTGACTGCAGATGCGATGAGGTGCGATCCACTCCTTCTCTTTCCTGCCACCATGCCTGCTTCTCCACCACAAGGGACTGTACTCCTAACTGTGGGACGAAAGAAACCCTTCCTTCTTTAAGCAGCTTCTGTCAGACATTTTGTTTCAGCAACAAGAAAAGTAACTAAAGCAATTACCAAGATGCACTTGTCATTACCAGTGAGGATGAAAGGTCTGTGGACTAGCTCCGAACTCAATCAGGCGCTGGGAGAAGGAAGACTGGAATGGAATCTGAAAGAAACACCCCCAGTTACCTACTTCTCCCAGGCAGGATACAACCTCCAGAGCTCCCCCACCCCAACCCACCCACTACCCACTAACCCATTCTGTTTTGAAGCTTGCTAGCTTGAACATCTCTCCCTAAATTGCTCTGTCTTTATTTGGGACAACATGCCTTCCTCCCAAGTGTGTCCACTAAGTCAAAGACAATATGTGGAACATGTTGAACTTGGACTTTGTGCTGACCTAAGAAATGATTAATTAAAGTGATCTGTGCTGCAATTGCTCCCTGATTCTTGTAGTACTTGTTGTTGTTATTAAAATAATACTAAATTTGAGACTGGAGAGATGGCTCAGTGGTTAAGAGCACTCTCTGGCTGCTCTTGCAGAGGACTTGGGTTTGATTCCCAACACCCACATGGTGGCTAGGAACCACCTGTTCCTCCAATTCCAAGGGATCAGACGCCCTCTTCTGACCTCCACGGGCACTGCAGGACATGGGTGCACCTACATGCAGGCAATACACACAAACATAAAATAAAAATAATAAATAAATTTTAAAATAATAATACTAAATTTATTTTTAGAAAATATTGATTAACCATGTGAAGAATTGGATCCTGTCAAATACAACCCTGATAAAGAAGCCCCTCAAGAATCAGGAGAGTGGATATGGAGTCAGACAGAGCCAATGGGCTCTCTTGTTGGGGAATAGAAAAAAGGTGACTTGAAACCCTCAGCTCTCAGTCACGGAAACACTGGCATTTCAGGACAGGTAATTTTTTGGTATTATAAGGTATACCCTGAACTCTGTAGTTTTATATCAAGACCCCAGACCTTTCTCTAGTAAACACCAGCATCACCCCAACACCCTCAAGCTGATTCTTTATATATTATCTAATGTCCTAGGAGAAAAGAGGAACAAGATCATGTGCATAGATTCAGACCTCTGAAGCAAATGCAGGTATATGCCAGCAACTCCCCATCCACTGTAACACCCTACCACACCCCACCTCTATAGTGGATCCCACTCATCCATCAAGGCACCTATGAAGTATCACCCCCCAAATCTCATGTGCTGCTGGATGGCTTCTCAGCTTGTGGTTCTGATCAAAGAGATGACTGGGCTATAGAGATGGTAACATCTTCACAGAAGGATTAGCCAATCTGTTCACAGCTCCATGGGCGATTAATAAGTGGGATCCAGTTGAAGGAAGAATATCCTGGAACAGAGGAAGGGTATTCCTTTGGTGGGTATGTCTTGCCCCTGAGGTTTCTTCGGTCCTTCTCTCTGTTTCCTTTTCACCAGGAATAAGCATGTCTTATCTACCACATGTTCCTGGATGTTCTGTCTCCCCATGGCCAAGAACAGCAGAGTCAAGTGACTGACCAGGGACTGAATGTCTAAAGCCATGAGCCAGAACAAACCATTTCCTTTTAGGTTGCTGCTCCTGGGTGTTTTGTTACAGTAATGTAAAACTGCCTAACATGACACCCCAGGCCACTGAGCCCTTTATAGACAGGATGTGCTCTTCACCTGGCCTGGCACACACCCGCTTTCCATCTGCGATCTTGACATTTTTGCCCATCATAATTAGACTCTTCTTGTCTTTGCCTACATTTTTCCAGTTTAATAGATACTTGCTTCTCAATGAAGACTTTTATTTCTGAATTATTGATTGCCTTGGACAATACTCTCCACTCTTGACAATCCTTGGGGTAGACTTGATTCTACTAAGCTCCTTCTCTGAATTTCCTGACTTTCCCTCCTGTTTATTAGAATGCAGGTTTCTTTCTATGGAAGTGCTAGTCATTATTTTTCAATATTAATGTTATTGTTTTTCTGAAGCTTCTGTTGTTCCGTAATTCAAGGACCCCTTGTCGAATCCCATATGCAGCATGTTTATTAGATGTAATATTTTATCTCTCGGACGTAGTGCCTGACACTATCATTTCCTTCTTATTTCAATAAAAATGATCTCCCTCCTTGCAATTCTGACAGGAGCTAATGGTTTTCTTTATCACAAGAGAAAGTAAGAGTTGGGCAGTGCTAAAAGACAAAATGAACTGTATATATTTGTGCCTTAATTCAATAACATAAACTCCAATTCTAATAAAGTAACTTCTATAACACCAGAGATAGCAAAAACAGACTCTGAAAAAGTCTAGAGGCCTCCAGCGTTTCTGTATTGGAAAAAAGAATATACAAGCATAGACTTTTGGAAAGAGAAGAGACCTGCCGTAACGGGCATGTGCTTTCAGGTTTCTTCCTTCCTCTGTCTTTCTTTCTTTTTAGTGTGTGTGTGTGTGTGTGTGTGTGTGTGTGTGTGTGTGTGTGTGTGTGTTTTTAGGGGCAAATGAGATTTCTGACAATGTACTTTAATCAGATACAAATCAATCCCAATACAACCATCACCCACCAAAGCAAGGCATTTGTATGCTGACAATACCTCTCTATATGTAATGGAAGAAAATAACATATTTGGAGCACATTTAAATCATGAACATTTCTGGAAGGAAATGGGAGTTTCATAGCTAATGTCAACCAGGAAAATAAAGATACATATAAAGCACATCATACATGCTTCTGAGTTAGCATATCATACCTTCCAAACCTGTATAAATACCTTCTGTCAATTAAAACAAGAAAAATAAAATATTCAAAAACACTGCCTGGATTTTATGCACAAATGAAGACATGGGAGAAATTTGAATCCCTTTCACATAGTGAGTCATTAATTACCCTAATATTAAAAACAGTTGAACTATTATAATTCACTTTCTGGTATAACAACATGTCCAAAAGCCCGTGTCTGTGAAGAGGACCAGTGGTCCAGAGCATACATCCATAAATAGAATGTCTTCTGTCAGGCAATGATGCGTCTGTGCTATCCAGCTGTGGAACCCTGAAGACAGATCTTAACCCAGGCAAGTGTCTGATCCAATGCAACAAGGACAAGAGAATCCTTCCTCTTGGGTCATGTGATGTCTGGATATATCTCCATCCATCTTTTCAGATGTGCTGCTACTTGTAAGAATTTGATACATGGTGCCTCTCCCCTGCATCTCTGATCTTGGAGCTATCTTCAGCCTATTCTGGTGCATACACCCTAGAGTTTCTGATATGGAGTGGATCAGAAGCCTCCATTCAAATATTACAGTCACCAATCCTCATATGGTACCTATCCAGATAGTATCCCAAAGATGAATTATCTCTGACTTCCATAGGCATAATTATTAGCTCACAAACATCGGTTGCAACAGTACACTGGCTGACACTGGGTGAAGGCTGTAGTCTCCAGGGTACTGTAGTTTAGAGGGAACAGCCACCTCAGAGAGTGAGAGCCCCTTCGGGACAAGGGAAAAGCCACTTCTGAATTACCTTTGCCTCCCCAGTATCTAGCAGAAGACTTGGATAATTCATCCATCACTTGCTGGTTTAGCGACACACCTACTGAGGACCTGCCAGATGGCTGATGCTGATAGGGATGCCGTGCAGAAGGCACAGGCTCGGTTCATGAGCTCGTTGACTTTGCATTCTGACAAGAATCAGGCTTTACTGTCCACCTAGCCCACCATATTGAAACTGATTTTTTAAAGAGTAGATGACGGTAAACAAATGCATGTATTTTGTGTATGTGTTCATGTGCATACAGAAATAGTTCAGAAACAGAGCATCCTAAAAATGAAAGGGTGCTGTGGGAGCTTTATCAGAAACCGCAAGTTGATTCTGGGTTGATGGGAAGCTTCTGGAGGAAGGAAGGGAATGTCGGGGCTTTACAGAGTCTTTACATGGAGGTTCCAGCCTCCTTGACCTGGGCTAGAAGCCTCCCAGCCTCCCCTACTCACATTTTCCCTCCTTTATATTATAAACTTTTGGTGGCCTGCCAGTCATCTGCGTGTGCAGACAGAAATGGGAAGCCCTGTCCTTTGAAAAGACAAGGATGAAATTATTATTTTTCCCCTTCTTATGGGAGCACTCCACTCACCCCAAAAGGAGCTGTGAGAGAAGGCAGCGGGGTGGGGGCATTCTTGGGTGAGTCCACACATAGAAATGTTAACCCATTCTGGGCCTCTACCCGTCAGTCCTCTTATCCCACAGCTAATAAGAATTGGGCTTTCCCGTAGGAACCTGAGTTACAGTGGGGAAGGTCCTAGACTGGCACCCTTGCATCCCTTGAACAGTACCACTTAGAGCTATTCACCAACTGCTCCATCTGGAGAACCAACACATGTCCCTTGCCCATAGGATAGTTCTGTCTATTGTTGGAGATAGAGGCTTCACCTTCCCAATTCAATACACTAAGAAGGCTGAGTTTTTATCACAATCTCCCATTTGTCTTTTGCAAGAAAAATGGCCAAATGGGCTGGTGAGATCACAAAGGATTAAATTGCTTTCTGCTGTTATAGAAAACAGGAAGATGTCACTGAGATACAAGGGCCATTCTTTTGGTCACCAGAGCTGACGGCTGGGTGCCACCTGATATCCCTGCAGGAAATACATTTGCATTCCTTCTGCAAGCATAGCTTAACCCTCAGCAGGAATCTTCAGAATTAGAATCCACCTGAATAAGAACCTGTTGAGCTTTAATGAGGCTGTCTCCACCTTCTCCCAGACACTAAGGACACAACAAAACAATTCCAACCCTTTGACCCTGAGAAACCATCGTGCTGGTTCCTGTACCTGGTGGAGCACTGGTCATGGGAGGTGTATGTGTTGGTCCCCGCCCATCCCCCACTTTTATTTATCAATAATGTCTCAGCAGCAACCCCAAAACTAAAGCAACAAGTGTCTCATAAGCAACCACCTGTTCTGGAGGCAATGACAGGGCGTTTTTGCCTCTCCTGTTTACAGTCCTTACTCTACATGACCCTGACTGAGTACAGGATATGTGAACACAGACTCTCACAGAAGAGGGTTTGGCCACAGTGAAGATCTATGAAAAAGCCCATCCAGAGTATGGACTTTGTTAATGATGTCATTTCTTGTTAAAAAGAAAAACGACATTGGAGACTACTTTAATTGTGTCCATTATCAGCAGAATAGAGTCTAGAAAATTCCAGAAGCATCTGTGTAAAAATCTGAATGGTGCATATCCAAATGCTGCTATTCAAATATGCAAGCACTGCTCAGCTGCTCTTCATCTGAAAACTTCAGTTCTGTTTGTCTTGGTGAGGGTCAAAGCATCTTTTTAAAAAGCTCTACAAACAGAGGTAAAATATTGGACCTGCCTTTGGAGAAACAATTGCTAAAAGCATGCAGCATTTATGAATGTGCCCCTTTTATCTACCCTGTATATTCTAGAATAAAAACAAAAGAAGAGAGAGAGAGGGGGAGAATGTTACTGTAGACATTAAAGAAAGAAAGAATTAAGTTTATGGAAAACCATTAGAGCCAATTCAATTAAATAATTGTCATCTTTAAACTCAGCTACATAGTAAAGTACAGTTCCCTCACATTCCTTCCCCCGTGACCTTGATTTTTCTTAAGTATTTGTCAGAAGTTTTTTTTTTTAATAATGTTTGCTGTATATTAATAAGACCACTAAGGATGTATTCTGTGCAACAAGTTTTCTAGATATTTTTATATAATTTTCCTGACCATTTCCTAGCAGTTGTTCTGTATAAACTGTATCATGAGAGGGTCAAACTGCTGTTTCCCAAGATTAGTTCCTACTTTTCTTTTCTTTTCCTAACTATTAAAATGAAACCAACTGAAATATTCTCCAGAAAGTCTCAGCGCTGTGCTCTGACTCTGTTCCTGGGCACATGTGATCTTTGCATTTATTTGTTTATGAACTCTTTGAATTCAACAAAAAGATGAATTGAATACTCAGTGTCCAATTTCTCTCTATTTGCAAATTTATGTTCAACACAAAGTATGAACTGATTTATGTTCACAACAACGCATAAACTGAAGACCTCGTTTCCCCAGAGTGCTCATGTATGAAGTTATTAAGGCAACCCCTCCCCTCCCTGTGTAGAGGGAGCCCTGCCCTTCTCCACCATTCCCATCTCCATTGACTTGGTATTTCATCATTTGCCAGAAGCCTGTGAGTTGAACAGAAAGACAGAAACGGTATGGAAATCTACACACACCCCCACCCCGCCACAGTCAGCCCTCAAAGAACAGATGGAGAAAGAATGAAAAAGACAGAAAAGAAACAAGCTGGAGAACGAGGGGAAGAAGATGAATGAAGGGTGGAGAGACAGACCAAGGCTAGAGACTGCACCCACACGCCAGGAGACGCGGCGCCATCTCGGTGATGATGGACAACTGGAGGGAAGGCATCAGGAGGGTGTTATGTAAATTACCGAGACAGCCAAGCCATGCGCTGATGATTAGAGCGGCTGTGAGCCATGTGGTGGTCCCCAGACACTGGTGAGCCTTGTTATTTTTCTTCCCTCCACCTACCCTTGGGGTGGATTTTTCCTGACCCTGGTCCTTGAGAAAAAAAAAAATCATCAAGAAATAACTTGTCCCTCACCATCTCGTATGTTAGCTTCCTCAGCCAAGGGGGAAGGGGGAGACGCAGGGATGTGACATGTCCTCCCCTCCCTGGATGCCAAGCAGACGTCTTCAGACTGCTTTTGGTTTAGCTCAGTGAAGTGTTTGACTTCATCCAGCTCCTTGATTGTGCCTTAGTTTCAAGGGCAGCACTTAAAGTGGAGAGATTGGCACTACAGAGGTAAAACTGCACTCGCAAGATCATGGACGCTATCTCTATAGAGATATGCCCCTTCCAAATGTACATTTTTATCTATGGTAATTGTATGCCATCTGCACTCTTCCTGGGGGCGGAAAGATGATCTATAGGATTGTGTTGATTGTAGGTGAGGGCTTTAACACACGCTACTGATGCTAAGTCTGAACAGACCTGAGATTTGTAGCTCCTGAAGGATGCATGGGATGAACAAAGATCCCTCAATGAGTGCTATTAATTGATTGTCATTCATTTATTTACTCACTCATTAGTGCAGAAAACGTTTTTTGTGTCATTCATAATATGCAGGCTCTACCCCAAGGTTTTCAATGCATAGCCATCAAGGGAGAAAGCTCTGGCCTCTGAGCAATGCCAGGTCTAATGGGAAGAAGGGGTTGATGGGGTCTAATCCTTCCCTAGCAGAGGTACCCTGATCAGTGGAAAGACAACCCAGCCTTCCCATGGAGGACACACCAGCCTGTCTTTGTCCCCTGTCCTCGTGACAGTTCTTGGTACTGATGTCCTTGACCCTGGGTATCTAGGCTTGTGCTGGGTGCCCGGGATAGCATTGCAAGCCTAGCCCAGTTGAGAGCCAATGGATTTTAGAAATACCAGCCTGTTTTATGAGTCTTTGAAGAAGTAGTATTAGTTTACAGGATTTATAAGCTAAAGGTTAGCTTATGTTTATAAGCTAAGCATAAGTTTCAGATTCATTCAGTTTGTCTTCACTTTTTCTCAGTCTATCATCCACTGAAAGCTACCATTTGCTGATCTCTGTGCCATGAGGCAGAGTGTCAGGCTGATCAGAGCAGACATGGCTCTAGCCATTGGAAAGCTTATTGCCTAGTAGATAAAGAGACATCCATACAGGAATCAGACAAAGCCAAGTGCACTCCGTGATAAGAGCCAGAAGAAGCAGTGCAGCCTGCCCTCATGAGTCTCAATCTAGGCTCACTCTCAAGGAAGCTCAAAGAAGTAACCATGCAGATGAGTCAGCATCTGTCAGAAGGCAGAGGACAATGACTCAGGCACTTCAGATAGAAGGACAAAGGTACCGAGGTAAACAGGGACATGTTCAGTTTGAAGACTGGAAAGAGAGCCAGCTGGTCGAAGCATAAAGAGTCATGGGAGAGGAGCAACAGGAGTCTGGGAGAGAAGAAGGTGGCCAGGCCCATGAAACTTCAGGCTTGATAGAGGGAACTACTGAGTGGTTTGAGGTGGTGGAGCACAGTGACCAGCTGTGTGGAGATCACAGATGGTATGCTGTCACAGGTCACTGTTGCGAAAGCCCAGAGAAGACCAGGAGCAAAGTGCTGGCTTTGTGGGTACTGGAGTTGCTTGGTCTATGATGATATTGGCTGGAGGAACAGAAAAAGATGGCTTCAGAACACTTGTACTGTTTGGAGTTGTCATAAATTGTCAAGGAACCAAGTTGGAAGAGGGGTTAGGTTAGGGAGAAAGTGGTTGTGAGCCTTTCCAGTTTCTTCCTTGCTCTGCCTAGTGAGTGACTCACGAGCTTAGCACAGCCTGGATCATGCTTGAAACTGGCTGTTTAAGCCACTGTGTCATATTCCAAATAGACTTTAAGTTGGCTCCTTTACATCTAGCAAACATTTGTCTCAAGTTGTCAATTTAGGGATGTCAATAACTTCATGTGGGGGACCTGCCTTACCTGGAGAGTAAGAAGGTAAGCTCATTTTTTCTATCACTAGCATAAGAAATCAAAAGTTTTCAAAATCTCACACTTACTGTAACTCTCCTAGCATCACTCCAAATTAAAAACTTAGAGTCTGGCTTTCTCTGAAGAATACATCCAGGGAAAGGGAAAACAATCGTGTTTCCCTTCTGACGTTTCCCCACTTTATTCTCTAGTCTACGCTCTGAAATACAGATACGCTCAGAAGATGTTCTTCAGGGGCTAGAGAGATGGCTCATCAGTTAAGAGCACTGGCTGCTCTCGCAGAGATCCAGGGTTCAGTTTCCAGCACGCACATGGAGACTAACAACTGTTTATATCTCCAGTTCCAGGGAATCCGACACACTCTTCAGGCCTCTGTGGGCTTTGTGCACATAGGTCGACTTACATACATGCAGGCAAAACACTCATACACACAAAAATAAATAAATAAAATGTAAAAAATGTTTTCCAGATTGTTTGGCAACAGTAGCGTCAATAAACTATGAACTCTGCGTAGCTTTATTTTTTTACATTTGTTTACGTATTTAGTGTGCCTGTATGTGTGTGCGTTCCTGCTCCACCACCCACGTGGTGATCAGAAGACAATGTGCAAGAGTTGGTTCTCTCTTTCCACCAAGTGAGCACTGCGGATTCAGCTCAGGCCCTCATGCTTGGCAGCGAGTGCCCTTACCCACTGAGCCACCTTGCCTCCCCCTGGTACATTTCAGGATAGAATCTGGGGAAGCTGAGACCCTGTATTACCATTCACTGCTTAGTAGGAGGAGCACTGAGGGCCTCTGACTACAGAATCTTGCCTGAACCTCAAGGCCACCGTAGCAGGAGGGCTCCCCACCAGGCAGTACCCACCGGAGGACGCTAAGACCCAGAGGGACTGGATTATCTGCCCATGCGTACTGAGAAGTGTCACAGCAAGACTGATGGGCAGACATCCTTGTCTCTAAAGTCTGAGCTCTTAATTGCTGTACCACAACTCACTCTCTTTGTTTCTGCTACTAATGTGGTTTGTTCACTTTCATCCAAGACCATTCCCAGTAGTTACTGTCAGCTATGTGCACACAACAGAAGCAGACATTCTGGAAGCTGAAGAGACTCACTTTTTTTATCACAACATGTCTCTTAAAAATCTTAGTGATGAAACCCAATCAGGAGAGAAAGGAATCCTAAATATATTCAGGAAAGGAACTAAAAGACCACAGTTGGGCTGAGGGTGCTTCCAAGTAAGTACCTGAACCAACATCTCAGGGGCCACATGGCAGAGACCTTTGCAAAGATAATGACCTAACGAAAGTATGAAGCAAAGAATAGAAGGAAAGAGGCTTAGGCTAATCAGTGTTACCACCTGTGGAGAAGAGTTCATCAGTGTTGCTTAAAACTGACAAGTAGTTAAAGAGAAAATATAACTCCAACATTTTCCTATTTGGAGAGGTTTACCCAAAGGAAATAATCTAAAAACAAATAAAAGTTAAGTTCACACAGATTTTTATTGAAGGGTTATTTGTAATAAAACAAAGGAAAACCTTAACAATCAATCACAGAGCACGGAATAATTAAATTCCAGTAGATTAAAATGATAATTATTGAAACGGTGCCACAACATGGAAATTATTACAGTGTTAATGTAAAATGAGCAAACAGTGTCTAATTACAGACCCAACATTTCTGAAACTGTGCAGGAAGTTGTGCACATAGAAACATATTTGAAAAGCACACCTTATACACACACACACCACATCTTTCACTACAGTCACCAGTGGCAGCCTTAGACTTGAACACATTCACTTCTGGTTTCTTGTGATGGGCTGAACCAGATGGCACAGATATCCTCAGCACAGAGTGGACTCTCAGTAGCTGCCTTTGAAGGAGTGAGCGTGTGACATCAGAGTGCGTATGTTCCTCCTTTCGTCACCATGCTCTGGTGCATTGCCTGGCAAAGAGGGAACCTATGGCTTTCTCATCTTGCTATGAACATTTCTGAGACAACTGTTTCAGGAAGATCTGTTTTCCCTTTCAAGACTTTAACATGGCTTTTCCCACCTGAAGACAATGCCTTTTGGAAGGAATCATTTTATCATCTCCAAGTGCTCTACCTAAATATTGTTCATAAATATTAAATTATGTGATCATAGATATCAGATAGGAACTCCATAAAGACTGTTATTTTAATTTCATTTGTGCAACTAATATATGTCAATTCTTACAGGATCAAACATGGAGCATCATGAACTTGAAAGAGATGATTTGTGACATTTAGTCCCTTCATTTTGGAGGTGGCGAAGAGGCTTTGTTGGTTAAATGGTGTGCCTAAAGCCACTCACTGGGACAGTGGGTCAAGAACTCACTTTGCAAAGCCTTGAGGCATTCTTGTCATGTTTGCTTGGTGAAAGAAGCATAAAATTAGTCAAACAGGAATAGGATGGAAGTGGACCCCAACAGCAGGCACAGATAGGACCAGAGAGGAGGTGGGGCTTCCGGATGGTCGGCTAAGTGATGGAAAAGTGAAGAATCCATTGGTAGAAAAAGTTACAGGCCAGATCAGCATGAGCGATGTGAGCTCAAGATGATCTCAACAGCCTTCAGCACCACGTGCACACCCCTGACACCAGCTGCCACGTCTCTACTGGAAAGCACGCATGCTGGCACAGACCGCCTGTGGAAGTGCCCGCAACCCAGTAATCAAGTTAGCTCAGTCTTGTTTGCACTAAGGAATATGAGCAGAAGACCTGAGGTCTGTGATGGTGCCTTCTTAGCTGCCACCTTGACAGAGTCTAAGACTGGGTAACACACTTGTCCTGCAAGTGTGCAGACTGGAGTTCAGACCCCCAGCAACCACATAAATGCCCCAGGCAAGCCTGGAGGTTGACCTAAAACCTTAGGCCACAAGAGGCAGGAACTGGATCTCAAAACAAGCTGACTGGCTAGACTAGGCCAGATAGTGAGTTCTGGGTTCACTGACAGACTCCACCTCAATAGCTAAGGCAGAGAGGGTGGTTGAGGAAGACACTTGATGTCAATCTCCAGCCTCCATGCACACCCTCCACATGAGACTACACATCTCCCACACACGACACACACATACACAAAACAACTATAAATTAAAATTAATTTTACAAACACATCATGCCAGGATTTTTTAGCTCAGCATCCTCCCAGAATTCCACATTTCTGAGTTTGTCAACATTTTTCTATAACCATTTCTAATTTTTTAAAATTATAGTAACTACTGCCTTTCAATTTCTAAATGTCCTGGGTGGATGTTTTTATGTCAACATATGCATCATAAAGTTTAAAAATCACACACACGAGAAGAAGGAAATGAAAAATAAATGCATCTGGTAGAACCAAACATCGCCGAAGTTGCACAGAATATAAAATATTAACCTTATTGCCGGCTTTTATTTTAATAAGAATCTCTTGGACTAAATAATAGGAACCAAGTACAGTAATACAGTTTCCAACAGTGCTGTGGGCATCCCCCTGGGACTATCAGGGGGACTTGGTAAGTGACACTTGTACAGGTTTAAATTTGAAATTGCATTTAATTTGTGTGTCCTATTACTTAGCTGAAAACATGCACCTCGGAGGCAAATGCAGTCGGAAATGGGCATCGAGCTAAAAATATTTGAGAGGCAATAATTTGCCTTAATGGCTTCCACACCTAGATGGAAAAAGTAACGAAGTCTCTCAGGGGAGATATTTCTTTGGCTTAATTTGTTTTCACGCTGTTACCGAGTTGTCAACTTCAGAACTGTACTGAGCTTGAACTCACCTTTTGTTTCAGCTTCTGGTAAGCCTGCACCATCTCCATGCTTTGCCTTCTGTTTACTTATCCTATTATGGTGAGCCCTGTCCTAGAAATAAAGAGCCTAGGTCTAAGTAGACAACAGCCCCATGTGTGGATGTCCACGTTTGTCTCATTCAGACAGGCTTTCCTCATTCCCTGCACCTCTGACCGGGGTGGATTTCAACAAGGACCACAGTCCCTGGGACTGTGGATGGAATACTATTATCCCAAGACAGTTAGAAATCGGGGATGGAATGGGGAATGAAAAGGCTTAGTAAAAGAAATATCCTTACAAAACAATGAGTCCAAGCCTGGGAAAGGGATTCTGCAGCGAAGTATAAAAAACAAGACACAGGCAATGGACCGAAGGACCAAGGAGAAGAGAAATGGGGAGAGAAGAGGAAGGGGAAGCCCCACCTCCTGTGGGGCAGGTAGACACATGGTAGTCTCCATGACTACCACCCACAGGAAGTAAGGGAAGGCACCTGAATTCAAGGTCAAACTGGCCTGGAAATTGTCTGCTCCAAACCCTGCTCACTCAAACATGTTGAGGCATCTGCTCACCTGGAGCAGCCCACCAGCACTGACTAGCTAGTGTGGACCTGTCCTTCCTGTGGCCCACCCAGCTGACCCCACTGAGATGGTGACTTTCCAGGAAGATCAGTTCTGGTCCTGCAGAGTGCATGCAGAGCTCCTGAGGGCTACACTGTGTCTGAGAAGGAACCAGATCTACAAGCCCAGAAGTTCAGCGGCATCGAGCTGTGCATCATGGGAACCTAACTCTAGACAGGGCTTCCACAGCAAGAACCTACCAAGGGCGGAGCGTGGGCTGAAGCCATGAAGGGGGAGGATCAGGAACCCAACGATCAGAGGATGCGGTATGCCCACAAAACTGTCTGCTCATTGTGTGTGCCACACTCATGGAGCTTCATACACACACCCTAGTGCATCACTCATAGGCACTTAACGGCCCTGTAAGCTGGGCCCTCGTCCTCGTTTAAACTTGAGGCAAATTCTCCATCTGTCGTCCTCTTTCCCATAATGAGTTTCCTGGTTTCTCAGCCTTCATCCTCCACAACACCTAAGATATTTGGAAGTATATACATGCTAAAAACATAAATTACCTTTTGCACTGTGCATGTGCTCTGTGTGGAACAGGGGAGGCATGACATCAGTGGGGCCTGACCTATTGAATGGGACTCTGGCCTTGGTGTAGGAGCTGGATCTGGGTTCCACTATGCCTCTTGCCTTGTCTCTTTGTTTGGTTATGGGAGGTGTGCAGTGTGTGAGAACCCTAAAGAGAGTCCACAGCACTTAAAATATAGGACAGTGTCATGCTGAATAGCTGTGTTTTCAATGAGTTTACAAATGAAGTACCTAACTACAGCATTGCACCATAGCTGATGCAGACCCTAGCTGAGCTAGCCTTCAAGATGACATCATTCTCAGGACCAAGCTGCCCTATATTGTGTGTGTGTGTGTCTCTCTCTCTCTGTCTCTCTCTGTCTCTCTCTCTCTCTCTCGTTGTGTAGGTATGTGTGAAAACACCTCAGGAGTTGGTCCTTGCCTTCCACCTTATTTAAAACAGTCTGTTCTTCTCTACATGTGTGTACCAAGCTATCCTGGCTCCACGAACTTCCGGGAAGTGTCTTGTCTCTGCCTCCCATCTCACCACAGGGACACCAGAATTACAGACACAGGCTACTATGTCCGACTTTTTGTGGATTCTGGAATTGGAACCCAAGTCCTCATTTTTGTATGGAGAGCACTTTACCCACTCTAGCTCACTTTCATGTCCCTTCTAAATTATTCCCTTTTATCCCTTTCAATCGGCTCAAATCCTTCTACCAAGAAGGACAGATTCATTAAGAAGAATCCTTCTTCAGAGCTGAGGCTTGGGTGGTGTGTACTAGTGTCACAGGGAACGTGAGTTCACTGGGGGGGTTAGGTCAAGGTAGTGCCTGAACAGTGTGACCAAAACTGGTATCTGGAGAATGCAGGATTATCCACGTTAAGAACAGGGCTGACCTTTCTGAGGACAGTCCTGCCTATTTCCAGTCCTCTGATCTGATGTGGAATACACTGCTTTATAGTTAAGCTATCTAGCTGGGGTGCTGCTGATGGGGACTAGGAACCTTCCCTTAAAGAAACCCAGACCAAGTGTCACCTTCCACACACAGGAAGTGCCGTCTATTGCAGGGCAAACTCTGCCACTCGTTTCCTCACTGCTCTGGGGTGGTGATGGACATTACCCTCACGCACACTGACAGCGAGTGCTGTAACCAGCACTGTCACACACACACTGGGAGCACGCACAACACCCATACCGCCATATGTCCTCTGAAACATCAGTAGAGGTCACACAGAGGCCACTGTAAGTTTCAAAGAATCAATGAGTGTGTACTTTCCACTTAACAAATATCCCCGGGTGAAATGAAACCTCACCTCAGCTCTGTGCAGACATGGAGGACAGGACAGAGTGTGTCCAGCTGAGAAGGCAGTGTCATGTGGAAGCGTGACTGAGCACAGGTTTCAGTTCGGTTGGAAGACTCGGCTTATGACCCTGCTCCCACTGTCCAGCAGCTGTGTAGCCAGACAGTTCTCTTAAAGAACGTGAGACTCGGTTTCCCCATTCACCAGAATGGGAAGAGTTATTGCAACAAATGAATCCCAGTTATCCTTAGTTTACCACAATGTAAATATCTTCAGCTTCACATAAAGCCCATCCAGCAACAGGGGTACAGAATCAGTTCACTGATCTACAGTAATCACCACTTGAGCACCATACCTAGACCTTTTCAGAGTACATGCATCACACCTTCACTGTAAGGTCAGAAGATAGAAGCTCCTTAGGAGGTGGTATGAAGGGAGGGGCCCGGAGCCCTTCCACGTCTGTCCCTGGGACTGTTCTATGGATCTCCAAGGGAGGAGGGCAATGTAGGGACACTGTCAAGTATCAGGGAGATGTAGGAGAAAGATTTATTAGAAATAATGACTAGTCTGGAGATCACAAGCAAATTACTTAATCTTGGATTCATTTTTTCCTCACATGTAAAACATAATTATTGCAAAACAGGAAGTGACAACAGTTTCAATGGGGCTGCTGGGTGATAAGGTCTCAAAAATGGAATCACATTACTTATGCATCAGCAGACCGGAAAGAAGCTTGGTGTTCTCTCCCGTTCTCCCTTTGCTGCTAGGATCAGGATGGAACGAGGGAATTCTGATTTGCTGAGTCATTTATTCTCCCTCAACCCACAGCCAGACTCAGAACTGGTTTACTTCACCAGCTGTGCAATCCCAGCACTTAGGAGGCAGAGACTGGAGGATTACCATGAGTTCAAAGCCTATTCTTGGACTACGTAGTACATTCCAGGCCAGCCTGTACTACAAAAGAAACAGAACTGGGTCACTTCTGCCCCGAACTCTTGTCCCTGTCCTTATGTTTAAATAAACCATGTTCTTCCCAAGTCAAAGACAGGCACACAACTTTCTGTAGTTTCCCAAAGGTTACAGGTAGTAGGTCACAGGGGTTCTTGGTGGCACGTCACATGCCAACTAATGAGACTTGGATTCTAGGTCCTCAGAATGAATCCATCGGCACCTAAGGCATCAGTGGGAACAGTAGGTTTTGCTGAAGGCTTCACATCCAACAATCAAGAATGATGTTGGTAGGAAGCTCCCAAGTGTGTCCACATGTTAGATTTTCCTCTGCCTGTGTTTCCTTCACTTTCCTCCCCCAAAGCCACATAGCTCTGCTTACTGCCAGTTCTTTTCACTTGGGTCTTCTTGGGAATCCTTATCTGTGGAAGTCTAGTATGTTTCCTGCCTCTGGCCTCACACTTTCATACCTGCACCTTCCTGAGATTCCACAGGAAGAAAGTCTCTTGCTTTACAAGACATGGAACTATTAGTAAAAAGAAAAAGTTACATGTGTACAGAGAAGCCAGCATGAGGATGATCTGGCACTTGGAGTGAAACAATAAATCTCCACACACAATATCAAGCTAAACAAACTCAGTCCTTGCTTTAGAAATCAGAACCGAGGAGCCTACTTGCTCTTTCTGGTTCAACATGACAGAGCTGACTTAGTAGGAGGCTGTTTTTAGGGATGTTGGTGGTTGGAGGCTGTTGGTAGGATAATGTTGGTGAGCTGATGTTGGTGGGAGGATATTGGTGGGAGGCTGTTGGTGGGAGGCTGTTGGTGGGATGATGTTGGTGGAATGATATTGGTGGGATGATGTTGGTGGGAGGCTGTTGGTGGATGATGTTGGTGGGAGGTTGTTGGTGGGATGATGCTGGTGGGAGGCTACTGGTGGGAGGCTGTTGGTGAGAGGATATTGGTGGAATGATGTTGGTGGAATGATGTTGGTGGGATGATGTTGGTGGGAGGCTGTTGGTGGGATGATGCTGGTGGGAGGATGTTGGTGGGATGATGTTGGTGGGAGGATGTTGGTGAGAGGATATTGGTAGAGTGATGTTGGTGGGATGGTGTTGGTGGGAGGATGTTGGTGGGATGTTAGTAGGTTTCTGTGTGCCCTTTCGGATATCTTCTCAGAGAGCCAAGCCATCTTTAAAGCTGTTAACTTTTAACTACAGCTGAATTAGTTATGTGGCAGATTTTCCAAATCAATCAATCAAAAAGAACATGTCTCTTCATGAGAACATTTTGAGACATTTTAAATGAACACCTCCAGGTTCTGAAAGCCCACAGTGCACATTTTTAGCTCGAAGCATTCCAGATTGGATCGTGTGAGTTTGATTCCCCAAAGAAGTTTGCCCACATAGGAAAACTTCATTGACTTTTTGTTGTTGTTATCTAAAAGTGAAGACTTGATTGAAATGGATGGAAATATATATTCAATTGGAAGGACATATGAATTTAGGTCTTCATTTTTTAAAATCAATAAATGCTGGGATATATTAGATACAAAGAAAACGAAATTAAATCACTAAAAATACTTATGTACAGAAAGTTATTGATATGTTCAAACTCAGTGCGGCTGAAAATTTCCTAGTAAAATAACCATAGTTCTGAGAACACTACAGAAGCAATTTCAAAAAGGTAAAACCCTTCCTCAAATTTCTGTTACTCCTTGGATTGCCAGTGGTCATAACTGTGAAGTTTCATTTTTGGGATAGTGTACAAATTGAACATAATGGTCAGGTGGGAACGTCAATGGAGTAGATAAATTTCCCAAGATGCTTTAAAAGGTGGTTGCGAAACAAAGATGAGTGATTTGAAATAGTGGCGGACTGTCCCTGGAGATTCGTGTATGTGTGTGTGTGTATGTGTGTGTGTGTGTGTGTGTGTGTGTGTGTGTTATTGTATCTTCTGCCAATTATAAAATTAAACCTTTCAAGTTAAAATGATGGCATTGAAAACTTCACCTCTTCTGCCATGACCTCCGCAGCTTTCCAGTATTTAGAGATTGTTCATGTAAGCTTTATAGTCACATTAATGAAGACACACTTTGGTCCAAATGGGTCAGCATTTGGAAGATTTGAATAACTCAGTGGACCACTGCTCTCCAAATGACAATTCATGGGGTTATGAAATCACACAGGAATTTGCCACTGGCTAGAAAGTCAGGACAGCGTGACAGGTCTTAACATCACAGAGCACAAACTCTCCTGAATATGGTTTATCATTTTACATTACAGCTGGTTTTTAAGAAACCACATGTGGACTTCCAGTGTCAGAGGAAAATCCCAGCGAATGTGAGAAAGGCGTTATAATGGCCCTCACCTTCCACAATACACACAATTCCATGCTGGATATTCTTCATATATGTCAATCAAAACCACCTTTCACCCAGCAGATGGACTGCCAAAGAAAAGAAGTGGAGTTAGCTGCCCTCTGTGAAGCCACGTGCTAGGGTGACTAGGAAGGTCAATAACATAAGACGCATCTTCTTAGTGATGTGGTTTTTAAAAGAAGCTTTTATTTTTATTATAACTTATTAAAACTTTTCTCTGATAATTGTCTGCATAAATATAATGCATTCTGGTTACTCTCACCTCGACCCCCTCCTTCTTTTACCCCTCCACCCCACAGTTAGCACACTCAGCACAAGGCCTTGTTTTACAGTTGGTATAAAACACCCTTCAGCCCCTCAGCCCCCATGCTCAGAGACTGGCAACAGCCCATCCTTAACTTCCTGATTTGGTCAAGTGGCTTAGATATAATAGGAAGTCAATGCATTCTTTTGAATTAACTTAAATTACTTCACTTACATTTAAATATATGTGCATTCAGACTGTATCTTTGAAAGATGTCCTATACAAATGATATTCACTCACAAATATGTATATAGTGGCACAAATCACTATTAGATAGTCATAAAGAAACTGGCCTACTGTAATTCATTATCCATTAACTGTGCCTATGTGTCAAGCCTTGGAGACAGGCAGCTCACAGAACCATCCTCTCTGCCCTGGATAAACTCACCACACAAGGAAAGACACTGATACAGTATTTCAGGAGCATAATATGCTTCTAACCATGGGTTTTGGGAAAGTCAGATGACTCTGTGACATAGTGGAGTGATGCCACTCAGCTGGGAGAGGGGAGAAGATGGTAGAGGCTTCTCACGGGGGAAAATCCTACAAAAAATGCTTTCAGGAGAAAGGGGGCAGGTCACAGGAAGAAGTTGGATGGAGAGTAACTACCAGGACTGGTGTGTGCCTGTAAAGAAACAGCAGCACAGGAAATCAAGGTATTCCCTCACACGCACGCACACACACACTCAAATGGAAAGCCTCTGCTTCAGCAGCAGTCCCACTCCTAGACCTTGGGCCAAAGTTCCCTTTCTGTTCTTGGAGCCTCAGTTTCCCCATGTGTGACATCAAAGACTGGAACTAGTTCAGTGGTTAGCTGGGCATGAGACTCACTTTGAAATCTTTCAGATTCTGCTGAATCTTCCTAGTGATTCTGATGCTGTTGGTCTGTGATGCCTGAGGCACTGGATTCTGTAAATCTCCCTCTGAGAAATCCTATCACAATTCTTTAGAGAAGCACTGATCTCATCAGAGAGTCTCTGCTTCTGGCTGCATGCATCATGCCATTCAGTTTTTCTGTCCTTCTACCCACTATCACAGGGGCTTGGAGCACAGCAGCCATCCCACTGGGTGCTGTTTGAAACCAATGCCGATTTATTTGCTGTGTTCATTGAGTGGATATTCAACTGGCTCTCACTTACCTCAGTCTCCTTACCTGGTCTTTCCCACATCCTCCCACCTCAGGGTCAGTTTATTCTGAGTTATCCTACCCCTTGTGTATCTACATATATGATTCAAAGCAAGCTACAGTCACACTATCTTTTTAATAATCTGACTACAAAGCACTTGTTGACTGCAGTGGATACCACTGTCATTGTGACTGGTGCTTATACATTGCATCTTGAGCACTGAGTTTAGGCATCTTTTCACTTGGGGTAGACCTGTTTGGGTCAGACGTGGTACTGCTATTACAGCAATCATTTTGATGAGAAGGGATTGCAGTTGTCAGTGAAGATGTGATGTCCTCATAGCCCCAGAAAGACCTATATACTTGGGACACAAGCAACCTGAGCAGATTGCCCAGGATGGGAGTGTTCTGAGAGGGTGAAAAGAGACAAACTACCAGCCTTAAGCCTCCGTCTCTACCATATCCTGGGGACTGGACAAATGACTGACCTTTAGGGAATGGTATGGAGTATGCTTTTGAGGTGCAGAAGATGCTCAGAGTCGAGAGACCAGAGAGTAAGCTCAAGATGCTTCCCAAAAGGGAAGGTTTGCTTAGAAGCACACACTTTGCACAGAGGCCTCAGTTTGGCCTGGGAGTGAAAGCTTCAGGGGATAAGAGCACAGATAACTTGATCTATGTTCCCCCATGGGACCACAGGCTTGGAGACTAACCATTCATTGACAGTACCCCAGCCACTGACTCCAGAGTATGGGGCTGAATGTACTCTACTGGCACTGTGGGGAATATGCCAGGGCAAGGAGAGACAGGCTAGCCAATAGGAGTCCCAGAAAGGTACAGGCAACCGTCAGGAGATGAAGGGAAAAAGTAAGAGAGGAGGCTCAGATCCATGCTCCAGTGGTTACAAGTGGCCATTCTTGCTTCAGATCTGGCACTGTCTCAGAGTCTTTTCCGGAAATGCTGCCATGTATGTCCATTGGACTTCTGGGGTCACGAGAACAAACACCTTGTAAGCTCCTGCTCATTCAACCAATGAAGTGGCCTACACATCTCTCCGATATTATAGCATTTAAATTTCAAGTGGGAAAATCTTTATTGTGCTAGCATGCTCTGTGAGAAAGTTGAGGTTCAGTGAAACTCCCAAGGTCTCGGCACTCGGAGCTACTGGCTTCGCATCTGGAATCCAGATCCGTGGAACGTTCATGCCTGTAGGCACCACCATAGCTATTTCAATATCTTCGCTGTCACTCAAAACAACCTTTGGAATTCCTTTGGAGTCAATTTCCAAGCAAGTCATTGGCCAGGAACATGTCTTGTGTTTGCGGAACATGCCTAGACTCCCAGGTTTCCACACTGGCAACCCCACTTAAAATGACTATCTGGCCTCCCTTGAAGACTGATCTGAAAGACATACACATTTAAATGAATGCAGCCACAACCAAATGCTAGTCTGTCTAATTGTTTGACCATTATGTAATAGCCACCTGCCACAAGTGACCATGAGGCATTTTAAATTTGGATACTGAGAACAAAGAACACAATTTTACGTTTTTGTTTAATTGCAATAAATTTAAGCAGCCATCTCTGCCTATGGGCTATGAATCGCTTTACACACCAGTCACCTGTTAACCGCAACAGCAACAAATCAGCTTTCCCTGCTGTCCTGTTTCGCCCTTTGTTTTTACTTTCTATGTTTCACGATATCACAAGAGCACTTCACATGGATATACCCTCCTAGCAAGGGTTTGAGTGTACAATGTGGTACTAACTCCAGGCGTCACACTGCTGGGTAGGCGGCCTTCTAGAGACGCTTTGTCTCACTTCACTGAAATCTGGTGCCCATTAATAACCAACTCTTGCTCCCCTTCCAGAGCCTGTGACATTGAACACTCTACTCTTCCGTTCTGTTAATCTGACCACTCTGGATTCCTCAAATAAGAAGCATGCACTATTTCTCTTCTGGTGACTGGCTTATTTCCCTTGGTGCCATGCGGTTAAGGCTACTTCATATCGTGCCATATGGCTGAATTTCCTTTCATAACGCTCAGTGATATTCCACATTGTCTTCATCCGTGCCTCCATCACTGGGCATTTGGGTGATTTCTACATGTTGGCTACAGTCAGTTGTGTTGCATTAAACATGGAGAAGCTATGGTCGCTTCAAAATTCTCATTTTTCATTCTTCTGGGTAAATACCTCTGTGAGCTACGGCCATGCAGAGTTCACAGCAGGAGCATTGGTCAACTTTCACGTATCTCCCACAAGTCGAATACTGTCAGGTGATGAGGTGCACTTGCAAGGGAAAGGAAGCCTTCCCATGCTGTTAAGGCTGTTGAGGAACTCCATTGAGGGAGGACAGTCCTGCTTGGAAAGGGAAGCACAAGCTCTTTCTGGAGACCAGGTTTCCAGGACTATCTTCCTTTGTCCCAATCCACTGGACTGGCGATCCTCTGCCAGCTGACCCAACAGACTTGGCTTTCAGTCCAGGAGAACGCTATGACCTAACCTAATACTGGAGCAGTCCACGTGTAAGTCCTCCTGGTAAGCAACCTCAATGCACCAGGAGCCACAGGGCTTCCGCAGACTGAAGGGAACCTGTGATCCCATGAATGTGTGGGAGGGAGGGCCGAGGGCAGCCCTCGCCTCTCCCGGTAGCCTGCCTGCACCCTTCCATGTTAACATACTGTGAACGGAGCAGAAGTGACAAAACCAATCCATCACCTCGGAGCCGACACAAAGAGGAATAGAGAGGTTAACAGAAATTGATGACACCCCCGCTGGAATTTTACACTGATTCGGCCGGCCCTACGATTGAAATAGACAAAGATTTATAGTCCGAGCGAGGACGCGGGCTCCTCTTGATTGCCTTGATTTTTTATGCGCTCCTGTATATTTATTCGTAAGCTCATCACCGGCTTGTAGTGTTGGAATGCTGATTTGATTGTACATTGCAAGGAGAGCCGGCATTATGCAGCCATTTGCATGATGGGAGAAATCACTAGAACGGTTTCTGATATCAACGGCCAAAATGATCGTTCCTTCTCACCTGCCTGAAAAAGCAGGATTGTGCAGTATTTTTTTTTTAATTCAGATTTCCTTTTGCTTTTTTGAGTATAAAAATAAAAAAGCAGAATTATTCTGTATCCTGTGGATGAAAAATTGTATTTTGTCATGCCTCCGAGGGCTACAGCCACATTGAGCTTTTATGAATTCGTTTGATATCAGGGCTCTGCGTTTCGAGTTGCAACACAAATTTTTCCCCCCATGACATTATTACTGAAAGCTTTTATCAGTCCATTGTGACAGAAAATTGATTATTATCCTTGACATTTGATGGATAGCTTTCATAAAAGTACCTTTTTTTACTTTTTTTCTAGGATTTCAAGTTGGCCTATCAAGTCCTTCTTGACCAAAGGAGGGAGAAAAAAACTTTCTCAAGACACAGAAATAATTTCTCAGTTCTCTCGTCAACCATCTTCTGGCATCTGAGATACAGGGAGAAAGAGGAGAGAGAGAAAGAGAGAGAGAGAGAGAGAGAGAGAGAGAGAGAGAGAGAGAGAGAGAGAGAGAGAGAGAGAGAAAACGCCTAGGGATCTGAAGTTGCTGCTTCCCCCTGCCAAAGAGAGGTCAGGGTACAGCTCCCTGACAGTCGTGGAGACTCTCAGTGAAGACCGAGATTCCTCTGTGTCCCTATGTTCATAATTTATCATAAGCAGAGTCCACTGATAGGTGCAGATAAGAAAATGTAGGACTGCCTTTTAAGCTGGGTCTGTATCCCTAGGATGCTTAAGGGGCCATGATCTCTGTGGCCGTGCACATTAGAGGAAGGAGCAGTCTGTTAGTCAGTCCACTGTCAGGCCCATGGCTTCCACACAGCACATTTGTTCAGCACTGGGAAACAAGCAATGTTTGCCCTGCTCTCAAATAAGAGGAGCTTGGGGAACTGTCATCTTGACCTAGGTCCTTTGGTATAGTAGAAGCAGACCAGAACCTCATTAATGTTACTGGATCCCTGTATCCTGTTGCTCCCCAATATTGTTCCTATAGAAATAATAGTAGACACCTCCTTTTGGAGTCGATTTTCAACTCACTCATTCCCTCAAACAGAAACACATATACATACATCAAGTTGCCCATAGGAAATGCAGTCAGACCACAGTGAACGAAAACCCGAAAACCCGAGCAGGAGCCCTATTCTATCACTGCCTTTGACTACCCAGCGCCCTCCCATCCCACTCCAGTCTTGCCACAGGTGTACAGGGCATTAGGGCTTCAATCCCAAATGTGCTTCATGGGTTCCTGTTGCAAATGCCCAGCCCCTAATCTATTTTAAAGGCTGTGTCGCCTCCAGAAGGAGGGGCTTGGCTAGCGGAAGTGAGTCACTAGGGGTGGGCCTCTGACACTGACACCTGTCTCTGTTTGGCGCTAGATTCACTGTTTCCTGGCCCTCCAACATGCGAAGGGGCTCTACAACACGTTCCTGCTGCCACAAGCTGTTCTGTGATGCGTCCCCACTAGCCTGGGTGGAAATGCCTCTGAAGCCATGAACCAAAGTAAATCTCTCCTCCATTGTAACAGCATCTGTCTGGTATTTGGTCACAGGGATGGGAAGCATACCTGGAGCTTAAGCAATGGCAAGTTAGATTTAATGGAAGAATTGAGGAGGAGCTTCCTTATTATCTGAAAGAAGGCGGGCATTACACCAGCATCCAGGGGCAAAGATTCTAATTCTGAATGTACCCTCACTAACAGAAAGACTCATCAGGATACTCATTGTGGAACACCTTGAAAAGGAGAACGTTCAGCTCCCTGTTGTAGATAAGGCTGTTTATGCCTTTAACCACTAGCTCAAAATTTGCCAGTCAAAGGGACACAGGATTTCTCTTTACCAGGAGTCTCTCCTCAATTCCTACTGCAAGTGGAGGTCCCTCCCCTTTAGAGAGCCTGCAGTTCTTCATGGGCATGCAAACCCTTCCCTATAAAATGTACTGGTACTTTTCTTAAAGTAGGAAGTATTCATTCCATAAAAGATCAGCTTTGTGGACTATTAGGACATACATGTAATCACTTTCAGAAGTGCCGGTTGCTCAGGGAAAAGCCACGCTGGTCACACAGGAAGCACAAAGTTACCAGTTCTCCTTATTTTCCCCACGACCTCACCTCACGACTGTCAGAGAGGGTGCTTGTTCGCATGGCCCTTCCAGGGTGTTCTAATGAGCACTGATAACATATTGGAATTAATAGGAACAGTAGGCGTCTAAGGGAAGAAGAGACTTAAAATAGTTCATTAAGTGCGGGAGGTAAAAAACTTTGATGAATCAAATGGCCTTCATTAAAAGTGAACTTTCCTGAGAACTAGAGATGCCACTTAAAAATACATATTTTTCCTTATGAAGGGAGAAAAATTAATGTGATCATTATAGAAATTTTAAAAAGCGAAATAACACGCTTCAAAAAACTATGTGTATAAACCCAGAGTCTAAGATAACTACAATATCTATGTTTCTGGCAAAATCGCTATTTTCCTAAGTACTTATACGTGTGCGTCTACGAATTATCAAATTAAGATCGTTTGCTGTATATTGTTTTTACATTGTGCTTTTGGAATTTACTTAACATCGCATTCAAGATCTAGACATTAACTATTCTTTGAAGATCTGAGTTTTAATCGCTGTGTAATATCTAATCATCTGTCCAGAACATGCAGTATATTTTTATTTTGTCTAACTCATCCCACTGTTAATACACAATTAAGGGACATCTAGTTTCCCTGGTCTTAATTGAAGCTGAAGCACTTTTGAATGCCCAGGCTTCATAAGTTCTTTGTGAGGAGGATTTTATAAGTCCACATGGCAAGGGAAGAATGAGGACGTCAAAGGCCTGGTATTCCCAAAGCCATAGAATATGTGGCAAGTGGGCAGGTCAGATTGAGACAGGAGACAGACAAGAAATAACTACTGCCACTTGTAAGGAATTTTCTGCAGTTCCGTGCATGTTGGAAGGAGAAGCTGGAATCTGAACGAGGAAGGAAGCCTTCATTTAAACGCTTATCCCTTAACACATCATGCTCAAGACACAGGACTTTCTTTTTGAGCCCATTTCACCATCAATAGAGTAAATGTTTTGTTTTATTTTTTTATTTTACGTGTATGAGTGTATTGTCCGCGTGTATGTAAGTATACCTGGGTTGTGCAATGCCCTGGTAGGTCAGAAGAGGACACTGGATCCCCTGGGACTGGAGTTATGGACAGTTGATAGCCACGAAGTATGTGCTGGGATTCAAACCCAGGTCTTCTGTAAGAAGAGTCAGTGCACTTAACAGCTGAGCCACCTCTCCAGCCCCTAGAATGAGTCACTTATCACCTGATAATGTTATAAATGTTGAATAAAGTTAAGACACATCAATGTGGAGATTTCCAATAAATGGCAGTATCTGGGGGCACTGGCTGATGATTGCTTTAGATTCAATGACAGAGAGCAGCATTTCCTCTGGGACACTTGGGGTGTAGTACAGGAGATCCCAAGTTGTAGCATGGATTTCTTTTCTTTTCCAAAATATGTTTTTATCTAATCTTTGTGCATTTTATACATGTGTACTAATCATATTTAGACTCCCTCTTCTATCTGCAACTCCTGTCCACCCCCCCCCACTGGATTTCATGCATTCTGTCATATATGTTAAGGCCTGTGGAGTCAGTTTTGTGTTTTCAGATGTCTCTTGGCATAAGCTCATCCACCTTGGCCAGCCTACCTAATGTGACTCCCTTCAAGAAGAGCAACATTTCCTCACTCATCAGTGATCAGTTGCCAGTAGTTCCTTGACTAAGGTGGGGGCTCCTGCCCATTTTTCCCAGTTCTATGCTGACCAAAACATAGAGAATAAAAGACTGCAGAGCACAGTCCCTCATCCACGCAGGGCTCAGGGACTCTGGGAAAGTGGGGCAGGAAGATTGGAAGAGATAGGGGTGGGGGATGACCACAAGGAAACAGAGTCTTCCAGATCTGGGAAGTTGCTCATGTGAACTCACAGCAATGATGACCATGAACAAGACCCACGCAGACTCACATCATGCAATGCCTTTAAAACAGACTGAAGCCTCTGAGGGACCGCGTAGTGGACTTGACGAAGCTGAAGGAGTTGGGTGGGGACAAACACACAAGGCTGAACCCTAGCTTGTCCTGAGCCCAAGGAGACCAGGACAAGCGCAAGATCTGAACTGATGTGGGTCCATTTTTGAACCCACAGCACAGAAGAGATCTTCTCAGAAGTCAACATCCACTTTGCTGACCTGCCACTCAATCATTCTCATCTGGCACACTTGGCATTTTTGTTCTGATGGTCTGGATATAAATAAATAAATAAATAAATAACCCATCTCTCTAACTTTTCTACCTGTAGCCATGCCGCCCAAGGCATTTGCCCTCATTACAGGAATCTGCTGAGCTCTGGAACATGTAAGTCCTAACTGAGAAGTATGCTGAACGCTAAATCACTCATTAGAAACTCTTCCTTAGCGACAGTTATTTATTTATAGGTACGGGTAAGGGGCGCTCGTTTATTTGCCATTGTGCAGGTGTGGAGGTCAGAGGATAACTTTTAGAAGTCTGTTCTCTCCTTCTTCCATGTAGCTCCCAGAGAGTGAACCCAGGTCACCAGGCTTGGCAGCAAGCGCTTTTATCCACTAAGCCATCTTGTCCTCCAGGACAATGATCTCTTAAAGTCATGACACATTTCATGGAGCAAAGAAGCTTTTAACTGTGACAATTCCATCTCAGATTTCCTTCTGACAACCATATTGATGGTCTAAGTAGAAGTCTGGGATTCTCCAGATTTTCAAGGATTCCTTTCATTATCTAGAAGGTTGTGTTTCTCAAAATTAAGGGGAGTAGAGAAGAAATGTTAAGAAATGAGATTCTGAAAACATTTCCTTTCCTTGGGAATCCTCAAGGGGATAATTCTAGAGGTGACTTGCTAAAACGAATGCTGTGGATACGACAGCGATTAAAAAAAATCCTGATTTTGAAAAATTCAAAACAAATCCAACCACATTAGGCTTAATTAAATGTTAATCTACTGCAAAATTATGTCAGAGAAATATCTAGAATGTTAGAGCAAACATCAGGGACTCATGGGCCAATCACATTGCTGCATAAAATTGGAATTTCAAGTTTCCAGTGAGGAATCTGGGAAGAGGTAGGAGAGAGAGGAAGGATGTGGCTCCCCCTCCCAGCTTTTCATGAGACCGATGTCACAGCTGTGCTGGTGGGAACTTCAAGGCGGCTGTTCCTTCCTTGAACACCTCACTACTGAGTCAGTGGCACGTCTGCAGGGAGGGCTACCCCAGCAGAATGAAGGCCTCCACCCTGAGTTTCCCCATTAGGGTTTTAAAGAGAAAATGGACTTGAGAGTATGAATTTTTAAGACAGATAAGGATTTTCTATTAGGTGTTCTATCTCTGAGCTACATCCCCAGCCCTTTGTGATAGTTGGTGGAAAGTCACACAAGACACCGCTTGGGCAGTCTTCTTGATGACTGTGCAGCATAGCCTTAAATGTATAGTCCTCTCCCCTCATATATTAAAAGCTGCACTGCATGCAATGGGAGGTGATTAGGTCATGAAGATACAGCCTTTAGAAGTGAGATTAGTGTCATTGTAAAGGAGACTTAAGGGAATATTGTGCCTTCCATCCACCATGAGACCACACAGCAAGTGGATTTGGAGCAGAGAGTCTGTACTAGATATACTGATCCTTTGATCTCAAACTTCCCAACTTCCAGGACTATGAGCAATACATTTCTGCTATTTGTAAGTCAGTCAGTCTAGGGTATTTTAGTACAAAATACCAGAGGAATAGACTAAGGCTGGTTAAGGAAGAAAATAAAATATCAAGACAGATGACAAGTGAGGGTATGGAACGAATGAAACCACAAGATTACCACCCAAAAGAGCCCTCCCAGGCCTTTCCAGAGAAGACAGGTGTGAAATGATTGCTATTCTACATTTGACTCCTTTCTGCTGCTATGATAAAAATACCCTTCAGAAAGAAAGGGTTTACCTATTTCAGCTTATATTTCCAAAGGGATTGAGTCTTTCATTGTTGGAAGAACCTCAAGTGAATGGACAGTTAGCTGGATGATCAGATTTTCATTCACAAACAGGAAAGATAGAGAGAGAGAGACAGAGACAGAGACAGAGAATAAGAGATTATAAACACTCAAAGCCCGACCCCAGTAATGCACTTCCTCTAGCAAGGTTCTGCCTCCTAAAGGTTCCATAACCTCCCCAAACAGAGCCAACACTGTGGAACCAAGTTTTCAAATACACGAGCCTTATGGGAGAGGAGCATTTCTCATTCAAACCACCACAATTCCAATAGAAATGCCACTAAGAATCAGGAGCTGGAAGCATCAAGTTACCCTCGGACTCCCTCCTGCCTTATCCAACACAGCAATGTGAAAGGCTGCACAGTTCAGAAACAAGCTGTGAGGTCTTGGTGCACTTGTGAACATGGGCTGATGTTTGTCATAAGTTCCGTGGAACCTACTGTCACCAAAAAAACACCCCCTATCCCACCTGCCCACTCCTTGCAGCCAAGGCTGGCTTCCATCTTCAGCCTCACTGACACCATAAACATATGGCCGAGCTAGGGATCATGAGAAGATCCTCACATCAATTCCTGGCCCTTAGGAAGAATGTCCCACAGTTCTGCTGTTCAGTGGCACGACAGGAAGGAGAAAAAGTCACAGTGTGTAACAGGTCTGCACCCTAAAGTGAGCCCAAGCCCTCAGGCAGAGTCCTTCCGCTTCAGGGCTTGTGCGCACTGGATGCCGCACACTAAACCTTTGAGCTGGTGAATGGTTTGCAGTGGGAACTTACTCTTCCCAAGACTCAGGCACTACCCCTAAAAACAGCCTCCTTGTCCAGCCTCATTAGACTGGGGCATTTATGCAAGTGTGTGTTTTGTTACGGTTGTTTTTGGACAAAGCTAAGTGAAATGTGCTTAGACCAGACTCTTTGTGCCTTGAGCCAGATAGGCCAGCAGCTCTAAAGCAGACAATGACACTCAGCGGTGTCTTGAAGACATCTTAAAAGGAGGTGTTTGCTTACCTCAGAACCAGATTCCTCATGTCTCAATGTGCCAAAGGTAAGTATGAGAATCCCCAAAGCAGGACCCAGAGCAAGTGTCCAGCGAATGAGAAGGGTCCTGAGTTCCCACAGCACCCATCAGGCAGGGTCACAGGGAGGTGTGAGCACTCTGATGTGGCTTCGGGTGAAAGCAGAGGAAGGAGCAGATGGCCTCTGGCAGGTGGCTTGGGGTGAGCCTGGCAGCGAGGGCAGACAGAGGGACCTGGAGTAGGCTTCTTCCTGCCTCTGCCCTTCATTCCACTGGCTCTTTTCAAGGATCCTGAGACACCTGATTCATGCCTACGCCATGCCTGTGAACTTAGTTGTGTTTCATAACCACACATGGCTGGATCCTGTGGCCACCAGACCTTGAAATCAGTTACACAGCATATTATCAAATGCTTGTTCAAATTCATGGGAAGACCCAGCTATCTATCCCTTCTTATCCACAGTCCTTTGGGAATGAAAGGGAAACAATAGATTCATTTCACAAAAATCATCACATTTACATATTTTTATCATGAGCTCAAGGAATGATTTTAATTAAACCATTTTTAAAGAGGGTAGAAAGGAATAAAGGAAAGATGGTAAATATTTAACACCTAATCAAGGGGAGAGAAGCGTGAAGCTGAAACCCTCATTAAGCTGCAGGGATGGAGGGTGGGCTTTGGAAGCTGCCTGGGTTTGAGCCTCACCCTGTCTTATCAGGGGAATGACACGAAGCCAGATATCTCCCTTCTCTGAGCCTCATTCTCCTCATCTTGGGAAAGTGGGGAGGATGCCAACCTCATGGGACTGTTGCCAGAAAGGCTCGATGGTATGAGAAATAATAACAGGCCTGCTTTCTAGACTGAGAACCATGACTGGGCATTTTACCCAGAGGGCAGCCGAGAGTCGGTGTTTCGATCCCATAAAGACAGAACATTGGGGATGGGAAGATGGTTCAGTTGGTAAAGTGCTTGCTACATAAGCAGAAGGATCTGAGATCGTCTCCACCATGTAAAAAGTTGGTCAAGGCAGCACATGCCTACAATCTTAACACCCAGGAGGCAGAGACAGGAGGATCTCTGGGGAATGCCCACAGCCAGTCTAGCCGATCAGTGAGCTCCAGGTTCACAAAGATACCCTGTCTCAAAAGCTACGGTGGAGAGTGGTTTAGAAAGACGCTGAACAGAGACCTTCACCCTCTACGTGTACTTTACACACATAGGCCTACATACACCCACGGAGGCACATGCACACAAAGGAACATGTATACACATACACAGGACAAAAACTCTTTATTTCATTTCCTCAGTGTACTTAGGAGCAAGCAGACATTTAGGAAATGAAATACCTTGCTCAACATGTCCCAGCCCGTAACTGTCCAGGCTGGCCTTAAAGACCCTGGCAGTTCAGAGCCTGGCACACACAATTCTAGCCATTATTTTACCTCACCTAACACCCAGTGTTCAGAACAAGAGTGTCATGTTGTCTCCTTATTTCCAGACTCAAAACCAGGAAAAAGTATGTCCAGGTATCCTCCTAGCTACCACGTGATGGTTGGTTTGACGGTCAACTTCACTGGGAAGAGAGTCACAGTGTCTGTGTTTGGTTGGCCTATGTCTGTGAGGGACTGTCTTCACTAAGATAACTGAGAGAAGACCCCACTCTGTATGATTGGCATCATGCCCTAAGCATGGAGTCCTGGGCTGTATGAGGGGAGAGATCACTCTGAGCACAAAGAAGCAAGTGATCATGCATCCATCCACTTTACTCTGCTCCTGACTATGGACGTGATGTGGCCAGTTGCTGCAAGCTGCAGTTGCCTTGACTTGTCCGAAGCAACAGACTGTAATCTGGAATTGCGATCGAAAAGAAACTTTCTCCCCTAAGCTGTGTTTTGTCACTGTACTTTATCACCACATCAGAAATGAATCCAGAGCATTCTCCTATGATTTCTTTTACCACCATCCATCATTTAGCATTTGCAAAGCATGCTTGCAAATATTCTCCATCAGGAGTATGGAAAGCCTGGGCCATGAGAAGTTAGGCATTGTGGCCAGGGTTGCCTTCTCCAGACACAACACCTCATGCTATCTGCTTCCCACTCTCCAGCCACCTGCTCCAGAAATTGGTCTACAAAGAGAGAAGGCTATGAGGAACAAACTCAGATTTCAACTGCTGGGCATGTCTCCAGGGGTCATCGGCAGAGGGAGTGTTCATCTGTCCCCTTCCCAGAGTGACTGGAGGCAGAGACCAGAGCCAGCAACCGGCAGCCAGGGGGCAGATCCTCAAGCCCAGCCCCCTCAACACTGCGTTCAGTGCTCTGTTGGGATAATTGTATGCCTGTTCCTGCAATCAGTTCTGAGAAAATTGCTCCTCCCAAATTAGCTTCCCATCATGCAATAATTTTTAGTTGATGGCATCGAATTGCTGGAAAAGAAAAAAGTGTGTGTGTGTGTGTGTGTGTGTGTATGTGTGTGTGTGTGTGATCAAACATTGGACAAATGTAACCCAAAGATGTAATAAAGATGCCGATTGGTTTATGTTTCAAATGAGTCTGAAGTACACTCCTGGCTAGGAACGCTGCTTTCTTCTTTCTCTGGTTTCCTCCCTCCTTTCTTCCTTCTCTCCTTCCTTCCTTCCCAGCTTCCTGTTCCTTCTTCCCTCCATGTTCCTTCTTCCCCTCTGTTTCCTCTCTTCTATCCTTCCCTTTCTTCTTTCCTTCATTCTGTATACTTTCCTTCCTTATTTTTCCTTTCTTTCCTTCCCTCTTTCCTGTCTTCCTCTCTTCCTTCTTTCCTTCCTTCCTCTTTTCCTTCCTTCCTTCCTTCCTTCCTTCCTTCCTCTCTTCCTTCCTTCCTTCCTTCCTTCCTTCCTTCCTTCCTTCCTTCCTTCCTTTCTCTCTTCCTCTCTTCCTTCCTTCCTTCCTTCCTTCCTTCCTCTCTTCCTTCCTTCCTTCCTTCCTTCCTTCCTTTCTCTCTTCCTCTCTTCCTTCCTTCCTTCCTTCTTTCCTTTCTCTCTCCTCTATTTTCCCTCATCCCTTCTTCCTCTGCTTTGGTCTTCCTTGTACTCAGCTACAACCACGGGTCCCCTCACTCTCCGAATCAAGGAGGCAGAGCTCTGCAGGGAAGACAGCTCTCAGGAAGCCTCACGTTCAGGTCACGCACACTGCCAGCCCTCCTGTTGTGGTTCTTTCAGCAGAAGCTTCCTCGTGTTCCTGTTCCTGTTCGTGTTCGCAGCTCCTCTGAGAGGCTCCTTCTCTTTCCCACTGCTACTTTCTGCCAGGATTAGGGAGTGGGACTGGCCTAGATGGAATGGATTCTCCCTCAAACTCCTCTTTAAAGCCTCTTGTGACCGGTGACATAAAAGTTTTCATTGAACCCACTCAGGACCCAGGGACTGCCAAGTCCCTCCGATCCTATGTTCTGTGGCACATGAGAGACCAGACCCTGGGAGAAAACAGAGATTTACTCAACCATGGCCATGTTCTTAAGAGCGTCACTGATGAGCACCGCCTTCAAAGTCCCTGCCTGTGTATCCCCATGATGCTATGGGACTGTGTGATACAAAAGGGGTACTCACAGTGTCTCTGGCAGGGTCAACCCAGCCAGCTCTGCATGACTCCAGCAGCAGAAAGAACAGACCCTGGGTAGAAGAGATCGTTCTCAAGTGCCTTGTGCAGTAAGCAACTCTTTGGTCCCCAGACCTCCACCACACTCTTTCCTGTCCTGCCTGTCCATACATCACACTTGTACCTCACTTGACTGGCCCTGCACACTAGAGTTTGTAAGCATGGATCTGGAGAGTGACCCCTTCGTGGGTTACTGTGAACCCAGGCTATCCCAGAAAGGCAGCAACCAAGCTAGCCCACGCACGCAGTCCATGGTCTCTGCCTGGACAAGTCTCGTGTTTCCTTTCCAGGTCTTCTTAACACACCACTTCTATTTACAGTTTCACAAGTGCAGACCATGAGGTGTATGCCTCTCACTCAGCAGCCTGGGAGAGTGCGCATCGGTGACATTAAGTGAAGTCAGGGTGGAAACTGGGAAACAGGGAGCATCACGAGTGAGAGAATTCCAGAGAAAAGAAGGGGCTCTCAAAGGATACTGCATTATCCAATGAAATAATTCAGTGTTACTCCAAACACTTGTGTCTCACCAACTCATTTCCCATGCATGTGGCATATAAGTAAACGGTTCATCTTCACAGAGCTGTAAAGATATTAAAGATGTTCAAGATATTGAACAGGACGAGGAAAATGAAAATAACTACTGTGTAAAATAGGGAACACTGGCTTACGTATCTTCCTCTCGGTACTCCCAGTGTCTACTTTACTGACTTTTACCTTGGAAAGCCGTGTCGGCTTTGCTCTGGTTGTGTCTGGTGACAGGGCACTCTGATTGTTCTTCAGGAAGATCATCGCAGTATCTCAATGACTTTTTTCACGAAGCTTCCCCTCAACCACAGCCTGAATTTACGACTAGGTGCCTATGTCCACACCTGATGAAATGTATGTTCATCCGCTGTCCAATCTATCAACTGTTGCCTAGCAACATGTCAATCATACTGAGTATTTGCTGAAATAAATTAGTGCCATAGTTGCCATAACAACTACCTTTGTTAGTTAATTAAATTGATTTGACTCAGACTTGGCATTGGGGCTGTATGTACGCTGTACAGAGTAATATTTGTCCTGACTGAACTACTGGCTTTCCCTCTGGTGTTAACACCATCTGTAAAGGTTGAGACCCCATGGTCTGTTGTTGGGAGTGGCTTGTTCAGACTACAACCTCCCTAAGTCATCTCTCCAAAAGCTCAAGAAAAGAGGTCTCACCTATATACAATTCATTATTTTATTAATTCATTCAACAGATGTTTATTGACTTAAAAGAATGTGTTAAAAACATTACTTAAAGGAGTATCCAAGTGAGTTTCATTCCTCTAGTCTGATCTGAGATGGAAGAGCAACAAAAGTTGAATAAATCTGTCTGTGTCTGAACTTGTAGATACAAATAACCTTCAAAGTTTAGTGAGGATTTCACCCGGGTCAATGATCTGACTCTGGTCCTTGGAGCTTCCTTCCATAGGATGCCATTGCTGGGGTTAGCTGAGTGAACGGTGTCTATGAACGCTGAACCGCTCTTCGCAACTTTTCAAAATAAAGCATTTGTTTAAAAATGAAGAAGAGGAGCACGGGGAAGCTTGGTTGACACAGTATTTGCCATTCAAGCATGAAGACCTGAGTTCAGGTCCCCATACACACCTTCATAAAAAGCCCGGCACAGGTTTGTGGTATTGTGTGCTTTTAATCCCAGCGCTGGGGAAGGGGAAATGTGAAACTTCTGGGACTTGTGGATGAGCCAGTCTGAACAACCATCAAGCTCCAGATTCAATGAAAAACCCTGTCAGAAAAGTAAGGAGGAGAGCAATTGAGGAAGAAGACCAACACTGACCTCAGTCCTCGACATATATCTGCACACACACGCACACACACACACACGCAAATACTTGAGGAGGAGTGGGAAGGGAAAGAGGAAGATTTTGTTGGTTTACAGTATGGAGCCTCATTCTATCTAGACTTGAGGGGCTAAGGATGTGGCTCACCTGAACATTAATCTGGAGGACCCTGAGAGCCTCAGGCTGCAGAAGAAGGGACTACTTGCTCAGTACTGTTCCTCAGCTGCAGGGCATCTGGCCTTTCTGGCCTCCATCCATTAACTTTATTAGTGTCTTCTGACTCCAAATGTTGGAACAATCAACACAGGATACCTATGCTTACAAATTACCTGATTTAGTTGCTGAAATTCCATGGAACAAGCACTCTAAAGGCCCGGTGCCCTGTGTCCTCATAAGTAATCAGTGAGAAGGACACAGCGGGTGTCTTTTCTATCATTTATCAGATAAAGGAAACAGAGGCCTGGAGAATGGAAGAGTCAGAATTTGACTCCAGTCATGGGGCTGCTGGCAATGCATCGGTTGACTGCATACAACAGGGTCACGGTGCTCTTCTCTGTGCTCTTTCATCCTTATGATGGTCGAGAAGAAAGTCCCTACTCAGGGCTAACTCAGTTCCAGGTCTCACGTGGTCAAATGCCTTGATGTGGAGCAAGTCTTGAGCTTTTGTGTGTAAGGCCCTTAGTTCCACAATTACCTTGTACATAGGGTTTTCTTCTTAAATGGATGCACCCAAGAGAAAAGAAATCATAGAATGAATCTTCACAGTCACGTTATGTGGTTCTGTGTGAGAGTAGCCCAAAGAACAAAATGTTCTAGTTGAATCTGGGAGTCAGGAAACAGCATTCCAGGGAGAGCAGGCAGCACGGAAAGTTCAGAGGCATGGGAAAGCAGGAGACCACGCGTATGTGCAGCCCACAGGGGCGCACATCAGTGTGGTGCAAGAAAGGAAAGATGTGCACTAGATGTCTCTCTACTCCCTGTTCCTCTGCGTCCATTAAGAAGCATTCTAATACATGACATTGAAATAGCTATTTTCTGACCACCACGGTCATCAGGCATCTGAGTTTTAAGGGTCAAGAAGGCCAACCCTACATGATGCCATTGTCAGCGGTACCCACAGGTGGATCAGTCAGCTGAATAATCAGAGTCTTCATGATCCAGTCATTTCCAAAATGCTCATCTCTGAGCATAGCTGCACTGGGGACCAAGTCTTCAACACATGGGCCACTGAGGGACAATTCGGATCCAAAGAATGACATACCCTGAGCCTGTGGATTGCACATGGTCCTGAGTCTTGGTTTGTAAACATCCCCACACAGAGGATAAGAAAAGAGAAAGGAAATTCTTACCAGCCTAAGCTGATGTGACATGATAACCAGATTACAGATAGGACAGGAACTGAGCTAAGGGTGAGCCATGTGCTTGGAGAAAAGGAGAAAGAGGTTTTAGTAAACATTTCATGGTCTCTGCACCTGACTCTAATACATATGAGAGAGAGAGAGAGAGAGAGAGAGGAGAGAGAATGTACTGTGTAATTTAGCCCAAGGACTTCTACCTCCCATCCTATGATGGAGCCTGAAGGACAGTTAGTTCCTCCATTGGTCTTTTCCAGAGCTATCATTAGAATCAGTCCCCACTGCATTCTCGAAATGCAAATGCAGGAGCTTGCCCTCCCTCCATTTAGAATGCACTTTGTGGAGGTAGCCAGGTGCTGTTCTTACCATAGCATCCTGTCGGTCTCCCCTCAGCCAATTATATACCATACGTCTCAAAATCAGCTTGCTTTATAAACTAAATTAATTAGAGGTGGCTCTAAGGCACTCACGTCTGTCTCCTTGCTGTCCCTCATTTCTCTCCTGCTCATAGCAAGTGACCACGCCCCTCCCTGTGCTGATCAATAGACGACAGTCATAGACTGAGTCACAGTTAAGAAGTGGGAGGCCATGGCCCGGCTACCAAGAGGTTCCAATCCTGCAACCAATCTTATAAATCTTATAAATTGATAGTGGCTGTTTCCCTTGATTGTCTAGAAATTTGTTTTGAAGAAATCTTAATTATATTGTCTTGATAAAATATTAAATGAATTGCTTAGAGTAATATGCAGTTTCTCAGTCTGTGATTGATTTAAGACCCAAATATAGTGTACTGCATCATGTGTTCCATGCAAGTAGCTGGGCCCTTATAAACAAAGCCAGGGAAGACAGTAAAGTGGATGACTAATTCAGAATAAACGGAAACTGGGAGCCAGGACCCAACACAATGCTGGAAATACAGAACTCTAAATTACAAGGTTCTGTGGGGTGGTTGCTCAGTTCCCCGTAATTCAAGGTGCTGTCTCCAGGATGCTAATTCTGCCCATTTCCACGCCACCGAGTCCTGGGCTGGGAGGAAAGCAGTCACACATCCGCTGACTTACTACCAAATTCCCTATTTTAAAAGCTTATTTGGTGCTGGGGAGATGACTCAGCTGGTAACATGCTTGCTGTCCAAGCATGGGGAACTGAATTTTATCTTCAGAATCCATGTGAGGAAGCCAGGAGTGGTGGCGTGCAGTTGTAATCTCAGTGCTGGGGATGGGGGGGCAGGGATGGGCAGATCCCTGGGCTTCATAGCTCAGGCATCCCAGCCTAATCGGTGAGCTCCAGGCCAATGAAAGACCTTGTCTCCAGAAGAAAGTGGACGACTCCTGAGTAACAGAACCTGAGGTTGTCCTCTTGCTTCTCCACATACATGTGCACTCACGTGTATGTACACACACACACACACAGTCACACAAACTTTTGTTTATCAGGTACATGAGCTGTTAAATGTCTCAGATATGAGTTGTGTTTTTAAATATCTAAGAATCATGTGGACCATGGCTATCATAACATGTGATTTGTAGCTGGCACAATGACACCTAGTTAATGAACCACTCTAGCCTTGGGGACATAGGTTGGGGTCACTGGAAAAGGGGATGTGTAGGAAAACATGAGTGCCAAGGTCACAGCCATTCTCACTCACTGTACACAACTCCTCTCCCCACTGTCTAGTCCCCAGCACGGCCACCTGTTCCGGGTGACGTTATGACAGGCTTCTTCACCCAAAACCCTTGAGGTTCTAAAGAGATACACTTTCTTTTCCACCTCTTTCTTGTCTCCTGGGTCAGCCTACAGCTCCGCAATTCTGAAGACTCAAGATTGTATGAATTCCATTCCTTTCGACCCTTGCTTAAGCCATTGCTTCCTACCCTACGCTGCCCAGTTTCACAATCACTGTGTAATAAACTGCTTACAGTTAAATATAATTCAACATTCATGGTTCCAGGCCACACGTGGTTAGTGGACACCACTTTTGGATAGTGGTTCTGATCTGAAAGACAAATGGGATTTTGGTCAATGGAAAAAATACACACATACACACACATACACACACATACACATACACACACACACACACACACAGAGACAGAGACACTTAAAGAGGAGGGTCTTGACAGTTCTGGAGAAGAGGGACTCCACTGTGGGAACTGAAAGAGGAGGAAGGAAACTGACAACCCAAATCAGTGCAGTAAGTAAAACATGGGCAACGACATGACCCTTGGTCAGGGCTTTAGGTCAAAGAAGAAGGATCTCTGAGGCACATTGGCAGTATAAATCAGGACTGGCCATCAGGATAAAGGGCTGAAACCATGTATTATTCTATCTGCTTGCTAGAGAATGTGTTAATCCAGTTGCACGTGGCTTTCACCCCAGCACATAACTTCCAGCATCACCGAGGGGTCCTTTCCAAGATGGCGATGTGGAGTGAAGGCAGGGACTACGAACACTAGCCCTCTGCCTTTGTCTCTCTTCTCCTTTGACCTCTGCTTCAGCAACCATGACCTTGGCCTTATGGCACTGTTGAGGCAACTGAAGAATATCTGCTAGTTCTAGAGGACACTTCTACTAAGGGAGAAAATCAATTAATGGTCCAACCCAGACCTAAGGCCTATTTACCATAATGACTGACTCAGCAGACCACCTCTATTGGTGCAGTCCTGGCACTGTTATCTAGGGGTAATCAACAGACATCTAATTGGGTTTAAAGCCTTCTCAATGGGAGTAAACTCATAGGTGGTGCTGTAAACTCAGCCAAATACACATGGTTGGAGAGGTCACAGATCCTAGAGAAAACCCTATCTTTGTCATATTTCCAGATGAATGAAATTTCTTACCATATGCTACACATGAATCTCCATATTTACAGACAAGAATAGCACACACCATCAGAGAAGCTTCTTTTTGCAACAGATGGAGGCTACTGCAGAGTTCCACAACTGGTCACACACAAAGAATATACATCTGAGAGATGCCCAGTCCTAGGTGACATGTCTACAGTGGAATCTCAAAACCAAAGAGTCATGGAACACAGCAGAACAGCGGATAGAGAGAACACTAATACATCCCTCAACCCTCACCAGCAGAGCTTCCTATACAATACAGTGTGGTGCACACAGAAGACCACAACTGGCTAAGTGCAGAGAGTAAGAGACTGCAGAGCGCATGTCCCTAGGTAGGACTCCTATTACCTCACCCACTCATGGTTTGGGGACCATTGCGGAAAAGGGGGTGGAAAGATTGTAAGAGCCAGGGTTGGTCCTTGAACATAGGGAAACATTAGCTTTCAGGCCACTGAAAGCTTGCACATGTGACCTTGAGGCAACTGTAGTGACAAGACCCATGCCAGCTCGACTGGATGGGGAGCCAGGATGGAGCTAGGGAAATGGGTGGTGGGCTGACCCTAACATGGGACCAGCTGGAGATTGATTACTACTGGGTGAGGGAGAGTAGACCTTACTTACAGTCCCTAGACAGGTTGACTGCACTCCAGTGGGTAAACTTACACTGAAAGACATCGGAGTACAAATGATTGACAGGCTAGGACTTAATATGTATGGCAGAGTACATAAGGTCTGGCTCAGGGTGTGTGGGGGAAGGACATGGATGGGAGGGAGGTCTAAATTTGATTAAGAACTCTTATATGAATTGTACAAAAGCTCAGCTAAAAACTTTAAAGAAGAATGCCAGTAAAAAAGTTTAACCAGGATATGGGTCTCACAAGTCAGCTAATTTTGTTATTTTTATGTAATGGCAGAAATTTAAAATAATAATCTGTGAAATAAATCACCATTATTGTTATTATCAATGGGTGTAGTAATAAAATACAGCTAACATGTTAACACTCTCTGAAGTGTAAGCATTCTTCAAGCCACGCTGCGCTACCCGAAGGAGTTGTTTGATGTTTCACCAATTTAAACCCTTCCTTGTCTTCACTTTTATCTAAAGGCATGTGGCCAACATCAAGATTCTTGGTTCTCTAAGCTTGTTGCTTCCCCTATGTCCTCTTAACCCAGCCTTGTGGAGAATCAGGTGGCTACACCGGAGACAAGAGCAGGAGAAAAATCAACACCAAGGACATGAGTCAAAGTTCGAACCTGACAGGTGAAGAAAGAGTTAATCAGAAAACAAGGAAGGAGAGACTTGCTGGCCTTACATTCTCCAAGGACCTTTGTTTTCCCAAGGAGAGCAGTGCCAATCTTTTGGACCCTCTAGGGGACTTGTCTTTCCTCTCTTCCACCCTTCACTGAAAGCAGTTCCTCCTGGGACTCCCTCCATCCCTTGGGCCTCTCCCTCATGGAGGTAAACATGCTCCCAGTACACCGTTCTTTCTCCCGCATTTCCTGTGCACCACCAGGCTGAGGGTCTCCTTTTCCACTCACTTCTGACAACCAGACCCGTTAAGGCTGGTTGCCTCCATTTGCCTTGGACACATCTTCTGCATATAGATTGATGAGTTTAATCAGCGAATCAGGAGAAAGCCATGGGCATCAATCACTGCCACTTTGCTCTCGTTGCTTTCTCCCTAATTTCTGATTTGCTGCTCCAGTTATGAAGGCAATAACACAGATTCTTTCAAAGGTGAGATACAGAAAGTCTCGGAATTTCAATCTGACAAGAAAGTTCTAAGCTTGGAGAGAGAGAGAGAAAGAGAGAGAGAGAGAGAGAGAGAGAGAGAGACAGAGAGACAGAGATCCATCTCAAGGGTCTTATTTCTCCAGAGTCATCACACTGCTGACCGCATTACCTGAGATCTGTGCTGAAGAGGGGTGGAGACGGGGTTGATGGGTTCACTGAGAATGCGAAGGGACATGTTTCTGTCTCTTTCTGCTCTGACATCCTATCATTAGGCAGTATTGAAAAATAAGAACATTCTTATTTTTTCTTTTGCTTATTCAAAGCTTGTATTTCACTGAGAAATACATTTCCAAGAGAAAGCAACATGGTGCTATGTGGGATGGGACGGCTTGCTTTCTCTCCTCGGCCACACACACTCTCACGACACAGCCTCTGAGGTCCATTTGCCACAGAGCCATCTCTACCTCCCCCTGGGTGTTACCACAAAGCCAGGTCAAGGGTCTGACGACAATCCTAACATACTGAACACGTGTATAGCAACATTCCCTTAATCTATGCATTCAAGAAATACATAGCCTCTTTCCTGTGCCAGACAATGTTCTAAGCTTTGAAAATATAACAGAAAATAAAGCTAATCACTAAAGATAGAGATGATAAGATACTACTCAAGGCATTCCACAATCTGGACCCAATATAATTTTGTATTATTTTACTGAAGGATAATTTACATTTAAAACTTATTTTAAGCACAAGTTGGCAAAGTTTAACAAAAGTATAAACCCCTCAACGACCCCCATAATACTAAGAATATTTTCATCTTCCACAAAGGTGCATTTTCAGCCTCTTCATCCAGCCCTGGGCAGTCAGGGCCCCAGTTTCTAGACACATGGATTGTATCTAGATTTTGGGATACTTAAGGAAAATGCTAGTATGAGTGTATAAATAAGTCTTTGCCTAGACCATTGCCTTCCTTTGTCTTAGAAAAATTGGTAAAAAAGGATTTACTGTTTAACTTCATGAGAAACTTAGAATGTTTCCTGTTTTTCAAGTAGGTGAATTTCCCCTGCTACACAGCCTTGTCAATTCACGGTATACATCTGACTCTTAAGCTCTAAACATTCTGGTGAGTGTGCTGAGGTGTTTCTTCGTAATTTTAATTCACACCTTCATGATGACTAGTGCTGTTGAATTTCTTTAAGAGTGTGTTATGTCTCTGTGCATTTTCTTTTGTGATAGCTATGTCTGTTTGAGACTTGTGTCAATTTTTGAAGCAAATTAGTGTTGTTCTTTTGTAATTCACCTATAAGTGCTCTTCGTATTGTTCTCGTAAGAGTTCTCTAACAGGTGGTTGTATTGCAAATATTTCATCCCAGAGAAAATGGCTTTTCATTGTTTTTTAATGCTTCCTTCAAAAACAGGTGCCTTTCCTTTTTTTTTTTTTAGTTTTGTGCATGCATATAGTGTGAGGTATGCATGCACATATGTGCATGTGTATTTATGTGGAGTCCATTGTACAATAATAAAATAGGGAAAACAGATTACAAGTGCCATCTACTAGGTTTCACAAATTCTATAAAGTCAAAGATGTTTTCCAATAAACATTTGATTTAAAATCTCTATCGCATCCACTTAAGGCTCAGGGAACATCACAGAAGAGGAAACAGAAAGATTGTAAGAGACAGAGCTTAGAGGCTGGGGAAGACCAGGAAGAAACAGTGTTTTCTAGCCATGGCAGGGCTGATGCAGTCATGCATTGACACCACTGTGGTTAGCTGTGCAAGACTTACACAAGATAAGCCAATCAATACTCAAGCCTGAAATGAGGAAGGATCATGAAGCGCCATCACTAGCTGAGGAGCTATGGACAACTGGTTTCATCTCAGGGAGGGAGAGTCAGTTTTCTTTAGGGCTGTGGCCGCTGGCATATTGGTCAATCATGCCACAGTGGATGGCACCACACCAGGGAGTATACGGGAAGCACTATCTGGAACTGATGGGGTATTTTTCTTATGTCAAAAGTTGTTATGAGGTAAGGACATGGGAATGCTGGAGAAGTGGGGGTGAACCTGTTCAAAATACATTACCTGCTTGTATGAAATTCTTAAAGAATTAATAAAAATGTTGTGTCACTGGTGGCTGGAGAGATGGCTCAGCTCAGCAGTTAAGAGCACTGATTGCTCTTACAGAGGACTCGGGTTTGATTCACAGCACCCACATGGCGACTAACAACTGTCTGTAACTCCAGTTCCCGGGGCTCCAACACCTTCTTCTCACCTCCACAGGCATTACACGACACAGGTGCACTTACACACATACAGTCACTGTACTCATGCACATAAAATAAAAATATTTTTTTTAATTTAAAACAATATTGTGTTACAAGAAGCTAGGAAAAGCAGTGTGAGATAAAAGACACCAATTTGAAAGTAATCGTGGAGTTCTTGTCCAAAGTTCTGAAGTCCAGAAGACAGTTGAATGACATATTAAATGCCTCCAATCCAGAAGGCGGACTGCCCTGAGATGGGACTATCATTCTGTCCTCACTTGTGTTGTTCAGCTCGATGTCCTTCCATGCCTTATGGTTCCAACATGGCTGCTGGGGTTGCATTAATAACATCCTCACATGTGCTGAGCCACACCAAAATGGAAAGCAACGAATGACCAAGGTCATGAGAAAGAGCTGTCTTCTTCTTGAGCCCCTCTTCTTATCAAGGAAGACTTTTCACTCCCAGAAGCCATCCCCTGGGATTCTTCTTTTGTTATATTGTGATAACAGGGTGATTAGCCACGCCAGCAAGGCCACAAGTGTGATGTCTGATCTTCCAGCCTCCATCACTGGATGTCAGTGGCAGAGAACCTGGGAAGGAAGGCAGGATATCTTCGACTTGCTGGTGCTGAAGAAGAAATGTTAGTTGGAAAGTGAAGCTGTCTGCTAAAACACACCGAGTGCTGTGAGTCGCTCTGTGTCCAGTACTGGACACAGTACCTCATTTTCCTCTCACAACTGAAGTTCAAAAAGAACTCCAAAGACGAAGCTGCTCAGGCACTGGGATCTACCTAGATCTTCCATCTGGTGGAGTCTAGGCTGTTTCCAATGGCATGAGCCCCTTATTCCCATAACGGGCCCTGATGGCCCCTGCTGAGCTCTCCAAACCCTTACTGGGAGGTTGAGTTAAAGTTATTCAGACTCTTCCCTCCCTTCATTTCTCCAAGACTGCTGAACCCAGGGGGACATCTGGGGGATCTGTTGAGTGTCTCAGTTCAGCCCTTCTCTCGTCTTGATTATGAGGCTATTGTAGTGTATTTCTGGCACCAGCCATGGACTTATTAAATGCAACTCCCTACAGATGCTCCTGCAATTTATGTTTTTAATTTTGTAAATAGTGCCTAGCTGTTGCAGTCAGAAGAAGGGTGTGGGCTTATACATGAGTAAATACAGCGTTCTGGTTACATCATGCCGAAACTTCAAAATGTGGCTTTCTTCATCAAATGGTGGTGCCGACAGCAATGCTGCAATTGCCACTGAGTTATAGTCGCTTGAATAAAGGGCGGGAGGAAAGGCACGAAGATCTTGTAACATGCGACAGTCAACACGCATACACACAGACAGGGCACACGTTCTGGCCCCTAGCAAACTCAGCCTCCCATGCAGCCACGCCCAGCCCTAGAACTCCAGCTTAGTAGTTCCCTCTCACGGAACCTCCTCTCCTTTCCACTTCTGCCACTGACAAGATCTTAGTAAGTGGCATTTCAGGATGAATACTGAATTCCAAGCCAGAGGATAAGGAAGGAGACAAGAAACAGGAAACAGACTGTGCCCTGCAACTCTCATCATCAGAAAACAGAGTCTTACGTATGGTTTCTCCCTTTACACACTACACATGTTCAAAAGGGTTGGCACACTGTCCTGAGTCCCTTACAGACACTGTCCCTTACAGACAAAGGGTTGTGAAATAGGCTGAAGAAAGACCTCCTTTGATGTGATGTGATGGCCTTTGATTGTGGCAATTGATACAGACAGTCCTCTAGCTTCTAGAATCCCTGCTTTTGCTAGGTGACTGTCACATCTGTCTGTTGTGGTCATGTCTTCTGCCCTTAACTAGGGCTCAGGCATTCCAGGTTGTTGGCATGTTACTAAGCAATGGAGTATAAGAGGTTAAGAAGCCAGGAGTTTTCAGATGACCCTGTCCAATTCTGCCTTCTTTCCTGCCCTACAATTGCACAAACACACAGAAAGGCAGTCTGTGTGGACACAGGGGCAGAGCCAGGAAGCCCAGAGATCTTGTCTGAGGTCTTTGGAAGCCAGTCAGTGCTGGCTGACCCTGATCTGCAGTTGACAACCTAACTCCAGTGAGTCCACCTGAGACTCAAAGTCATGCAGCTGTCCCACAGAACAATGGCAAACATCGTTATCATTTTGATCCGTTGAGTTTGGGGAGACTCTTGGCCATCAATAGAGGAGAATCACTGCTGCTTACACACCCAGACCTAATTCCCCAAACTCCGGATATCAAATAGATTTTAGTCAACACTCTAAGGCTGAAGAAGAAGAAACTGAGGTATCATGTGATTTAGTCACTTAAAGCTAGACAAGCAAGGAAAACACTTAATTTGAAAAACTGGGCTGGCCATTAACTTTCTAGGATATTTATGAGAACAGGAGTTACTTCCCATCATGGACTACAATGGACCAAAGCTCTCCATGTGTCCAGGACTCAAGATGTGCCTAATGAATACTCCCTTCTAGAGAAGAATGGTGTGACTTTGTTTCAGAATTCTCCTCTTCCCAGGAATGGGGAGGAGTCTTTCTCAAGCCCAGTGCCCTGCCATTGCCCATTCTCCAAGGAATGAGGCTCTCTGTTATCCCCCACTCTTCTCCTTGGCCCCTTTCTGTTAAGCTGGTCTCTCTGCCTCTCTTCTTTATACCCACTCCATCCTTTTCCTATAGGACCCGAGTGTGGGCCCTGAAAACCTCATCTAACCCCAGTGTGGACCTGCCACAGCGAGTGGGAAGAGGACAGGATGGATGGGGCTGGGAGGTAGCCCATCATTTAAGGACACCATGACTCAGGCCCATCCTCCTGTCAGCTCCCTTCTCTATCTTGAGCATCAAGAAAGCTATTTCCAGCTTCTAGGCACAAGCCAAATGCCACATTCTGATGTGAGGTCTGCACCTCAGGTCTTCCCACTGCCGCCTCTCCACACCTACTGTGTTTCAATACCAGTCTTCAAACCAGCAATACACCTGTGAACAATCCCTCTGCCAGAAAGCAGCACCCTCACAGCCCTGCGCTTCCCCTGGTGCACTTGGGGCACAGTGCACGCATACAGCTCAGCCTGGCACTGTTTTCTGTTGTGATCACTGCACCTGAGTTGTGCTTGAGGGAACTAGCATCTAGCAACCATGCCTCTGGCATGGTTTCATTTGCCACTGGGTGAAACTAGGGTACAAACCTGGCATCTTAAGTCAAGGTCCTTCAGCATCACCATTCAACTTGTGGTGAGTGCCAATGATGCCACCTCTAGGAGTCTAAAGGACCCTTTACTGGGATGCAGAAATGCCTTTTCTGCAAGTGGACAGCCATTGATACTGTTCAGAGGGGGACTCTGAGGCCACAACCTGCTCTGTCCTGTTCCACTTGCTTTGCTGGCCTCTGGCTTCCGTTGGCACTCCCTCCCTGACTTTAGGTCTCTCCTGTTTTCAGAACAAAGTCAAAGCCAACACAATTATACAATGAACTGTTATTGCACTCCTTTGCCTCCCCCCACTTCACAAAGGTGAAGCTGCCTCCTCTGCAGGGGAGGAGATGAACACTTTCTCCTTTGTTCCCCTGAATTCTGCAGAACTGCTGCCCTTCCCCAGCATTCAGAGCAGACTCAGCCCCAGAGACATTTCAAGCCTCCTCAGCCTTTCCAGCCTGGCGTGTGCATATGCGTACAGTGCTCCAGGCGATTTATGTTGCCATTTGATGAAATATATATTTAGAATGCTTAATATGCATATTAATTACCCCATAAACAGCAGTGACTTTTTAAGAGCAATTTCACTCCATTGTATGAGAACATTTTTGAGGATTCGGGGTAAAACTAGCTGAACACATGTTTTCTTTTAGTTCCATATGCTGGAAATGAACCCCACCATATCAGGGAATGCTGACCTCCCAGATCCCCAGTTTTATATCATGTGACTGAAGAGCCTCAGCCTCCCACACAAAGTCATTTTGATCTCATGCCCTAACTTCCCAAGCACCCAAATACAGACATTTTTAGATATTGAATTTAAGTTCAAAGCAAATTGTACAGCCCAATTGAGAAACAAAGAGCTCTTGACCTCTCAGTACAAAACTTGCTTTTGTCTACAGTGTGGGCAGCACTCTCATAAGAGTTATTCATCATATGGGAAAGATTTAAGTTGGGGCAATGCAAATCTAAGTGCCAAAAGCCATGTTGGTTTTTAATCTATAGAATACTTTGTAAGACAGATACCTTAGGAGATTGGAACTTGATATCTGGGTGTCTGTCCACTCCATATTCACACATGTTCATATGTCTGTGTACATGAACACACATGTACACACATACATATATATGTATGTATGTATAATTTATTTCAATGATTTGCCCCATGCAGTGGCGGAGATTGGCAAATCTGATATCCACAGTGCAGGATGCCAGAGTAGAAACTCAGAGATTATCAAAAAATCTCATCTTGAATGCTAAAGGTCTTCAGCTTCAGGAGCTCACATTAACAAAGCAATCACCTTTACTTAAAGTGACCACAGATGTTAACCACATCTGCAAAATCCTTCCACGGCAACACCTAGACTTAAGTATGATCAAACAACTTGGCATCACAAGCTACCTAAGTTAGAATTCACTGTCCCAGGGCCCAAAGACCAGAGCCTAAATCCTTGACATGCCTATCCATGACAATCCATGAACCCTAAGATGCCACATGTTTTTCTGTTCAAGCTCTATGAAAATAGCATATTCTTCCATTTGAACATTTAAATAAAGAATTTTGTAACTACTGCTTAGAACCCACAGCACTGTTTGATTCCAAAATGGGAATCAAGGAGTGCAGAATTATCAGATGTTCATGATTCTCTGACAAAGCTGAGTTTGACTGAGGATTCACAAGATTGAACCAGAGAGAAACGGGCTCTGTATTGGTAGGTTGACCATCACACAATCATTAGGATCATTGACTAAAACCTGAAATCTGCCTGCTCTTATGAAATTGTGAGTTCCTTTTACCACCGTCATGTGCTGTTCAAATACGGAGAGTCTTCCTCCATTCATTTTTAGAATAGTTTATTCCGGTCTGGGGTCTAGATGTTTTCATCTTTGCATGTCTCTGAAGGCATGCACATATATGTATCCAACAAAGCATTTTTACTGCATAAAATCTTTGTCTCCTAGTCTTGTTTGTCCTTATTACTGAAAAATGTTACCTTTCCTCCTATATTTATACATTTTCAAATTTCTGCTTGCATTCCTAATCATTTCATATTATTTATTTGAATCTATTATCTTAAGGGAGCAAAGAGTTGTGCATATTTTATCTCCTTGGTATCTTATTGGTATGAAATAAGTCATTCAGTCATTTAACCTTTGAACTACTTTCCCCCTGAATTTTAGGCTAAATTAGTATTTCTATAGGAATATAATTTATTTTTATCTAGCATACATTCCATATTTTCTTTCCAAATACTTCATGTTCTTTGTTTTAATTCTGTGCTTCCTTTTGTACCGTAATTCAATAGCCATTCCTCTTCTCCTAAAGATCAATGTGATCTATCAGTATTGTTGTAAATACTGGTACATGTGAACATCTTTCTATAACTATTAGTACATGCCGAAATCTTACTGTAAATATATATATATATATGTGTGTGTGTGTGTGTGTGTGTGTGTGCGTGTGTGTGTGTGTGTGTGTGTGTGTGTACAGAATACTTTTCTTGTACCACACTTTTTATTTCTCTTGAATTCTCATTTCTTGTGGGTTTTTTCTACATGTTAATTTTTATACTCACCTTCAAGGAACTGGTTACTGTGATTTTGGGCACAGTTTTTATAGTGTGTTCATGCTTTTGGCCTCTGTCAATAAAAGCAGAATCTTGTTGACACTTGAGAAAAACATTGGTCAGGAATGGCCTCAGCTCTTAACAAATCCTGTATTAGTACTTTCCACATGCTAGACTAAAAGGCCATTGGCCCCAGGGACCCTCTGATTCTCTCTCCTCAGCACCAGAGTTGCAGGTGAACACTGTTCACCTGCAACTCAGTTTCTCATGCACTCATGGTGAACACTTTACCAACTGAGCCATCTCCCCAGTCCATGAAAAGTTAATATTAAGTCTTTGTCTTTAATATCAGCCTGGCACCATTCAAGATAACCTCATAGAAACATTTACAAAAACAACCTTCAGGGTCATAATGTGGCTGCATCAGCTATGTTCCTTAATTTGCAAGAAACAAACTATTTTTGAAATTCTTATGAAAGCAATGCTCATATGTATGTACCTTTGTCTTACAGGATACTAATTCATGAAAGTGAAATGTTCAGGATTTTAAAATGATAAGAAAAGACAGGTATCAATAAAATAGAACACTAGAATGTTCTTCAGGGGGAACTTCAAAGGCATGCTCTATTAGAAAGCACAGTGATGTTTCAGCACCGCGGACAGATGCCAGTCTTTACACAGCCTACCCAGGCTTCAGCATCCAGAGCTCAAAGTAAGTTTGCTACTGTGTGGAAGAAGAGACAAGAATGTAGAGGAGATGAAAGGAGAAGTAACTCTCACTCCATCACCCCAAGCTGTCTACAACAGACACCAAGATATGTGCAGGGCCTATCCATGCTTCAGGAAAGCTCCATTATTTGAGGCACAACATATGCTTTCTAGGTTAGCTGTAAATCCACACTTGCACTTTGAAATAACTAGTCCATTCTAGAGAAGTGACAGAGGCATTGGGAAAAGCTGACTCAGGAAAAACAAAAGTCCTAAGGTGACCAAGGGCAAGCACAAAGAAGTGAGACAGCAGCTGGACTTAAAGGTCAGGTGAATGCAGAGCAAGGAGATGTTTTTTCTCTCAGAAGGATGTGTACATCTTCCTCCTGCTCCTGCACAGAACACACTACGTGAGGACCACAATGAGGGACAGGGTGGCACTTTCCACCAAAGCAAGTGGCGTCTTTTCTCATGTGTCTCATTCTGCATCTTACCATGGTCTAAGTTCTCAGATCCCCCAGGACACCTCTCCTCATGGTGCCAGATACTCATCCAAGGACATGAGCTTTATTTCCCATCCACCTTAAATACACCTCTCCAATCTGACTAATTGATGACTTTACATACCTATGTAACAAAGGTATATTTAGCACATAATATAGGCAAGAAATTCTTTCTAGCCCCTTAACAGTCCCCTAAGCTGCCTGTTTCACTTGTTATGGATTCAGTTATTCATTCAATAACTGTTGGGTGAAGTGTATGGCAGATATGAGGCCAGGCCCAAGGGTTACAAAGACAAAGACAGGCATCCTCCATCAAGTGCATAGTAATCAATACAAGTGGGGGAGACAGAAATGAAGAGGTGTGCATGACAGAGTGGAGAGACCTTCAGGGAGAGCAGAGGTGCTGTGGGAGCCAGGGGAGAGAGAAGCCATTGTAGAGGGAGAGGGATCAGGAAACTGCTCAGTCCACAAACGCATACATGTTCAGTATTTCACATATTAGAACACTGCTGCGCCTTCACATTTCCATTCTTCCCACAACCCTGTGAGGCAGGCAGGAGGAAACTGAGGATCACAAGAGTTGTGCCCCTTTCTCAAGTCCCAGAAGCATCATGTGAGAAAGCTCATGCTAATTTTTTTGCCCCAAGATTAAGGCTTCTTGGTTTTTTTTTCTGAGCCTGAATTCCCTCAAAAAAGCTCCCGAAGATGTAGCATTTGACTCAAGCCTTGAAGAGCAAAGGGGACTTTGTCATGATGCCACCTGTGAAGTGGCAGAGACTACATGGAGACCATGCCAAGTGAGGGGCAGAGGGACCCTCACCAGGTGATAAGCAGGCCCCAGCCGCTTCCCCCAGGGGTGTCTCTGTGTTCCTGCATTGGGGCTCCACGTGCCCCAGGGTGGTTTCCGTGGCAGCCTGAACCCCCCTGACACCCTGGCCCACCTTTGCCTGTCTCATTCTTCTTCATAATTGGACTGGCGGCTGCTCATTGCTTACCTGATTAGTGGGTTCACTAACCCAGCAGAAATGGGATCTAAGAGGATTAAAATGAGCGGGGGGAGGATAATACAAATTGAAAACTGCAGCTTCTGTAGCCCAGCTTTGGATTAAAAGTTGAGAAAGTGAATCAGAAAATTAAAAAACGTGAACAGAGAGGTTCAATGGTGAGAGGGAAGAGTCCTTGGCAGCCAGGCGACCTCGCTGCCCAGGCTGTAGTCTCCAGTCCCCCAAGGTGCTCCAGGGAGAAGGAAGACGCCTGGACCTGGTTTTCCTCAGCCTCCGTGGATCTGGGTGCGGCACTGAGCTCTCTCTTCTCCACCCCCCGCCCCCGTTTCTGCTCACTCTTGCCTCTGCATCTCCAGTATCGCCTTTTGGGACTTTGCTCCCTCTGCTCTCTCCCCCAGAGTTTGCATCTTCCAATTCCACCACTGTTTCTTCCCAAATCCTGCTCCTGCCACAATGAAGTCCAGTGTCTTTGGAGAGATGCTGTCTCTCACTTCCCTTTTCCTGAAGCTGGTTGAACACTGTCTAGCTTGCCAGTGACTTGCCACTTTTCTGCTCCTGAATAACATAGCTTGTGCTTTGTTTCTCCCCTGACGCACTGTAAACTCGGAGGGCTGGGGCAACACACCCCTTAGGGGAGATTGACCCTCTCCTACTACCGAGCAATTTTTTTTTGTATTAATAAATGAGCAAAAGTGTTGTCTTGACTAGCTGCATCGGTGCACTCTACAGGTGTTGCTGGGTCACATCGCTGGGCTGCATTGCTCCCCAGCTTTATGACCGTGCCCCGGGATCTTACAGCCCCCAAGGAGGAATCTGAGACTCTGCATCCCTGAGGGAGCCCAGCCTCCCTCCTCACTCCCCAGACTTCTGAATCCAACACTACAAGGTCAACTCACACCTGGTTCTACCCACTGAAATAGAAATCCACCTCTTCCTCTCTTCTTCACCCATAAAAATGCCCCTAATTCCAGGCCTAGTTATGTCTCCTCTAAGGACTAGGACTCCATGAGATTCCACTGCACTGGCTGTGGACACTGACTAATCTCTTGATGTATGTTAAGCCTGTGTCCATGTCCATCTGTGTGAGCCCACAGGACCCTCACAGCCAGACTCTTAGGGTGGTGTAATGCACACGCTACTCCTCACAGAAAGAGTAACCTGCAGATGGGGTGGCAGTACAGGCAGCGAGTGCTTGCCAGAGCCCCTCCAGGTCTCTGGGATCACACAGCCTGGTTTGGGTCACTGCTGCCTCAGTTTCTCATCTGTGTAATGATGCTAGTAACTACCTTGTTAAAGAGTTCACAGACCACCCAACAAGCCACATGAGGACGTCTCCTTCGGTTCTAGGCAAAGTTCATTTCCAAGTGCCGAAAGACTATGGTCCCAGATACTTGTGTTTCTAAAGTCACTGCCTTCCCATAATGAGTCTTTATATTATGATAGTTTCGGCACAAAGGACCCATGAGCTCCCAGCACCTGGTATGATCAGCACAGAAAGCCATCATACTAGAGCACTGAGAGATACAGGTAAGAGTTAGAAGAGACCCTTGCTCAAGCAATGGCTGGACCAGAACAGGACAAGCATGTTCTACCAGGCAAGGATGCAGAGTGTATATGAGATGCATTGGGAAGGCATGGCAGGGCTGGTTTCAGCAGGGGATGGGGACAACCAGATGTCAGAGGACATCTTTGGGACTACGAGAAGAAGGCACTGACAAGGGTGAAGGTGGTCAGAGCTGTGTCTGGTAAGACAAGACATGTCCAGCAGAGAAGACTCAGCAGTAATAGGCTGGGAAGTGGTCAGCTTCTCACTGTGTATTAGAAGCAGAGACTATCATGCTTCCTTTCCACACACCCAGTCTAATTAACTCTCCCTGGAAAAGAAGAGCTTAAAGGATTATTACCTCCTGTAGTAAAATGAGGCAGGGGCCCCTTGTCCCCTGTGGACTCATTTGAGGGTACAAATAACTTCATTATATATTGTTAGATCCCAGAGTCATGCTGTGGAGGGGGCTTTGCAGCTCATGTGTCTAGTGTTATCATTCACTCCTTACACCTATAAAGCCAAGTCCTCAGGGAAGCCTCGCCTTGGGGCAGAGCAGAGACCACCTGAGTCAGGTACTCTTACTGCTGATCCAAAATTTGGTCTTTGATGCCATTAGAGCGGAACGGACAGTAAGGTCTGTGCACATCTCCAGACTGTGCTATGACTCGATGTGGCCGTTAGCCATTCCCCAGACTGAGCATGAACTAGCCCGTAGCCTGTGCTGAATGCCCCTATGGTCAGGACTGGCCTGGCCTGGCTCCTCCCACACTGAGCATTCACGGAAAGTCTGCCACCTGATCAAACAATGGGGTCCTAGACAGGTTTTGGAGGGCTTTCAATGTCAAGGACGAGTAAGGGCAAACACCTGGAGAGATTCAGAGGCTCAATCTCTGCATATATAGCAGTCACCTCTATGCCTTGATCCAGCCTCTACTCTAAGGACAAGGGGAAGGCTGAAGGAAACACCTGGTTGGTGTTGGACAGCTCTGATGGTAACAGGAGTATGAGATGACTTTGAAAGGGCCTACCCCACACCCAGGTGTCAGGCAGGGCAACCCCATCAAGCAGAGGTCCTGAGGTCAGAAAGGGAGAGATTACAAGGATCCCAGCTCCACCCTGAAGACCATGAGGATGCCCAAAGGCTTAGGGAGAGGTGGGGAGGAGAGAGGGAAGAGGCAAGGAAGGAACGCAAGGGGCAGGACTTGGGAGCACAAGAGAAACAGAAAGCCACATCAGTTGAAGAGTGTACTCCAAGTGGAAAAGGAAGAAGGTAATTTGAGAACCGTGGCGTCCATCTGCTCAGACTCACTCAGAGGATAAAAGCAAGGGGCATTATGTGACCTGAGGGCTGTGGCAGGGCCTCCCGCCCCCACAAGTTCATGCAGGAACTTTGCAGTTATTAGCAAAAGCATGGTGATTATATTAGCACTGACCCTGACTCCTCTGTCCTGGAGAATCATGAAAGCCGCTCTGTCTGAGTGGCTAAGTGACCCGTGAGGGGCTCCTGCTCCATCCCTGGCTCTCGGTCAAAGAGCAACAGAGAACCATGGAACAAGTATTCAGCCTCTGAGAGAAGCTTCTAAAATCACATCCTGGAGTGTGAAATGAGGATGTGAGCACGACACATGCCCAGACTGAGACCTGGACTCTGTCTCGGTCCACAAATAGCTGTGCTTCCTTGGGTAAAGCATCCAACCCCCAGGCTCCATCCCTCTGCCCCACGTTTCTGCCCCAACAGGTGTCCGAGGCCATTAAATGAGTTGCTTCCTGTAAGAGAAATAAAAGGGAAAATGCTCCTGAGACACAGACAGCCCTTCACAGCTCCCGCGTCTCTGTCTTCAACCCTTATTCAAGATTTCTGGGGTTTTAGGAAGCTGGTGTGCTCTGTGAAGATTCTCGGCATCCTGTCCACATCCCTTTCTTCCTGGCCTCTTATCAACCACTGGCATGCAAAGTGTCTTCTGCTCATTTTCCTCTTTCTCTGTACCCAGAAAAGTGTCTGGCACACCATGGTAGTACTTTAAACTTGTGATGTATGAATCACCTACCATCTGCCTCCAGGGACCAAGAGATCAAGCAGAGTCACCTGACTCCGTACCCTTTGTTAATAAAAAATGGCAATAGTGTTGTAAGCGCTAACCACGGGCCAGCATGAGGCTCAGCGCTTTCTGTGGCTCACGTTTATTTGCTTCTCAACCACAGCCTTCTTCGGCTGCTGCTCTTTATCCTTATTTTACAAAGGAATTGAGAAGTGGCTAGCTCAAAGCCAAGGTCTAGTAAGCAGTGGGGTGAGCACTCAAGCAATCCAGAACCCACAAATGAGAGCATGAGTAGACACCCCCACCACTGAGGCAACCACACAGCTGGCCGTGGGCATTTTCTATCATAAATAACCCTTGGCTTCTAGGAGCAACATTACCTATTTATGCGTTGTGCCTGCATTCAAACTGCTTTTTAAAAAATAAATGTTCCTTTAGCTTCTAAAGGAATTGGTTTCCACACGGTTTTATTCAGGCACCCTAAGGTCCTAAGTGACGATTGACCCTCCAGCAACCTCACCTTTCCTGCCCCCCAATCCCATCCACCTCTTCTAATATTTCTCCCACTTTACCTTTGCGTCACTTGTGCCCCACCCTTGTCATCTTCCTCACTCTTATGTTTACTCATCAGTGTGCCTTAGAAGCTGGAGTGGTAGTCACCACCAACCAAAGCAAGCAGCCATTAGTGCAGCTGCCCTCAAGTCTCTGGAGGATGACAGAAGGTGTCCTCAGATTGACTTCCTTCATTCCTGCTGCAGGAAGCCACTGAGACCTCCAAGCTCTGGGTGGCATCATCTCGGGGTAGGACTAGCGTGGCCTCAGGTCACTAGTTAGGTTTCTCCATGGTGGCGCTAACTGTTCACCAACTTCAGTGACAGGCCTCCAACATCCGGAATCAGAGTTTAATGTAGTGGGTTTGAAATAAGTTTTCTTTCCTATTGTAAGGTTGTACCCACCACTGTGAAGGAGATTAAGCCAGACATCTATAGATAGGAGAATCAATGTTCTGAAGTCCAGAGCTAGTGTTGGTATATTTTCCTTCTCTGAATGCCTTTTTTGAATTCAGATGACATAATGCTGTCCATAAATGCTGAGTCCACATTTGTCACCCAAAGCCAAGTGCTGAGAAATATCCAGTATTTCAGGAGCTCTTTTGTCTTTATTTATCTGTATTTATTTCATGACCCAATATATGGATGAACTTTGAAATTGCTTTAAATGGAAACTTTCTCTTAATTTTGACTCACTGGGCAGAGTTCCAGCTTTATAGTTGCCAGGGGCCAAAGAAAGACGATGGTTTTAAGGCTTGTGATAAAAATTTATTAAAACCATCCTCTATATCAACCTCTGTCATACTGAACTTTGTTCATATTATCTCATTTAATCAGTCTTTGAGAGGGAAATGTCCTTGTGTCACTGTTAAATGGAAAAATACTGAGACTCAGGTAAAGCATGCATACATATTATCCAGCTTTTTGACCTGGAGCCTGTCTGTTCTTAAACCAGACACCTGTGCTGTTTTCCAAACAGCTATAGCCACGTACAGTAACTTTATGGGATATGCTTGAGCTTCTTAGATAGTTTCCCACTGACCCCTTTGGGTGTTATTTTCTTGTGTGGTAATATGTTATTGACCTTTGGTTCTGTTTAAAAGAAACTTCTGAATGTCTCTCCAAATGCAACCCTGAGACTAATGCATTTCTCCAGGCTTCGAAGTAAGATCATTTCGGAGCCCACATTTGACTACGTCCACCAGTTTGGCAGGATGCCTAGCCTCATTTTTCAAACTCGCCTTTGACCATTCATCTGGTCAGCGGCAGAGCCTGACCCACGTTCCCCACCTAAATTCCTCTCCACCAAGCACAGCTTCAAACTATGACGTGATGTAAAAACAATCAGGGGAGATGAGTAGATGGCTCATTGAGGGATGTGTTTGCTTACAAGCAAGAGAACATTAATTTGATCCCAGAACCCGCATTAAAAGCCTGGTGTGGCTGAATGTGCTTGTAAAGGAGGAGAGACATAGGCTTGTTAGCCAGCCAGCCAAGCCTATGTGCCAAGGTCCAGGTCAGTAAGAACCCGAAAGACAAGGAGGAGAGCACTTGAAGAGTGCCACCTAAAGTTGCTCTATGGCTTCCACGTGCCATATGCTGACACACACATATGTAGCTGTACAGGTATGCACCCACACACTTGTACCCCCACACACCCACACAGGTACACAAAGCCACTAGGAGCAAAACCCTACATTCACACAAACCTGGACTGAATATTCATACCATCTTTATTTTAATTGGTCCAAATGAAGCAATCCAGATGTCCTTCAGCAGGTGGACATTAATAACTCCTGACACAGCCACACCCTGCTCAGCCACGAGAAGAAACCAACTACCAATCCATGTAGAGGATCTCAGGGGAATTGACTAAATGAATGGAAAGACTAAAACATTAATACTGTGTTTAGCATTCTGGGAACAGCATGGTTGCGGAGGTGAAAATTAGGGAGTTCCAGGCTTGATGACTGGGCAATGAGACCGAAGGGAGGAGGTAGGAGGACTCAGGGACGATGGGACTCTGTATCATCCTGAATGTAGTTAGAGACCCATAAGTTAACATGTGTGGTAGAATTGTGCAGAATCCAGTGCACACAAGAATGCAGTCAAGTCAGGACCAACCATACGACTCAGGGGATGAGTGCTTGCTACCCAGTCTGATGATATAAGTTTGATCACTGGAGCCCACATAGTAGAGGGAGAGAGAGAACAGATTCCTACAAGTTGACCACTTGCTTGCTGTGGCATGCACACAAACATCACAGACATAGACAGACAGATATATGACTAATGGATAGATAGATGGTAGATAGATCAAAAATTATAGATCATAGATGATTAAAAGATTATAGATTATAGATTTTAGATAGATAGATCATAGATCATAGATAAATCTAAAATGATAAGTAGATAGATAACTGATAGATAGATGATTGTGAGATGATAGATAGATTGATTGATAGGTTGGTGGCTAGATAGATAAACAGGTGATAGATCATAGATGATATAGTTATAGATGATAGACAATTGATTGATAGATAAATGATAGATGATAGACAAATGATCACTAGAGAGAAGATAAATAGATGACTGATGAATAGATAGATCATAGATAGATAGATCATAGATGGTAGTTATAGATGATCTATAGATAGATGACAGGTAGACAGACAGATAGATAGATAGATAGATAGATAGATAGATAGATAGATAGATGACTGATGATGGAGAGATAGATAGATGATATATGGATGATAGATAGATGATTACTAGATAATAGATACATAGACTGACAGATCATAGATAGACAATAGATAGATAGATAGTTTGATGGATAATAGTAGGTGATAGATAGGGAACAAGTGAAAATTTATATAAGGTCAGAGGACTGCATCTAGGTAGGCATCTTGGTTATAAAACTAGTGCATCATCCAACACATTACAATAGAAAAAACAACAGGTAAATGTACAGTGATCTCTCTAGGACTCCTAGTGAGTGTTCATGGACCTGAAGTTCTCTCAGTGAGTTTTAACTTCATACAAATACATTAGAGGAAGAAGAGAATACTAATTTATTTGGGTGGTAGTTGCAGCACTCTGGACATGTGTACCTTACCTGTCTGGAGTAGGGATCGCCCTAGCCACGGACACAGCATAACTAGAGGGCGGGGGTAACTAGTTCCACGTTTCTGCCAACCCACCATCCCAACTGCTCACAACCTTGAATTTGAAGAGGGTTAAGTTTAAGAAAAATGACATTTTTGCTTTCATGGTAGCAGCTGCCAGATGTGGGTTAATAGGGAACACCTTCCAGGAGGCCTTTCCTGTCTCTGAGCTGTTGGAAAGTGGCCATGGGTGGAAATGTAGCCTGGGTTAAGCATGCACCCGGCTCACTGTGCTGAGCCCATTCTGGGTTCTCACTCCAGCATCATGGGATACTACAGGGGACAGAGTTCCAGCTCTGGGTCCTAAGCACCAACCAGCACTTGGTAAGAGGCCAGTTTCTGTAGCATCCACAGTCGACCGTAAACCAGATCCAGACCTGAGGTACTGCGAACTTCCAACAGCAGCTCTTTGTGACAATAATTCAAATGTTATAGACATGTCAGGCTCTGAGGGAGAAAGAGGACAGAGGAAGGAGAAAGGAGAGAAGAGAAGAGGAGAGGGGAGCGGAGGGGAGGGGAGGGAGGGGAAGGAAGAAAAGAGAGGAGAGAAGAAAGGGGAGGGTTGGGGAGGAGAGGGAGGGTTGACACTCCAGGCATCCTGGTCCTGCTGCCCTGGAGGCATGATCTTCTTTCAGGCAGTCTGGGAACCCGCTCCACTCTGGGGAAGTCCCCCAGAGGATGGGATCCACTCCCAGGTGCTTATATACTTCTAGGAGTTCCAATAAATTGTGTGCAGCATGAACTCTCTAAATGGAGAGAACTCGAGGGCAGCAGCTATTGCCTCCCTGAGGTAATAGATGAGAGAGTGATCCAGAGAGCTCCAAGGTACCAAATGGCAGACCTAGGATGGGAGTCCACTCTGCCTCCAGTATAGATGCCTCCTGACACTGTGATCATTGAAACTCAAGTCCTCTGTGGGAAAGTCTGACATCACAGAAATCCTGAGAAGACAGGCCTGGGAACAGAAACAGGCAGGGGATGGCTGAAAACTCTAAAACTCCAAATATCATGTGTCTAGGTTGACAGCGGCACCTTGTGCCATCCACGCCCTCCATGGAGTGCTCAGAGATACCCAGAGCGTCCTCCCGGTAGAGGTGGCTGATGCTGGGGCTGACAGAAGTCCCACACCTTAGCTGGAGCCAAGTGTTGTGGAAGCCCCGGATCAGCCCACTTCGGTCAGACCACCAGTGGATACTGGAGACTGCCATTTAACTCTGCCTGCTTAGTTTTCTCTTTCCAGAGACTCTGGTACCCGCTGAGGACCTGAAGCTTAGATGACCTGGTCAAATGACAAGCAGACCACTTCCCGGCACGTGGAGAGCAAAGCTGCTCTTCCCAGCTTTCCCATGGTCAAGCTCAGGGAACAGGACAGATGAGTACTCTGTCCTGGGCATGGAGTCAACCACTTCTGTCCTGGGTTGTCAGTTAACTGCCAATTAGCATGTAGCTCTACTGAGTCCAAAGAGACCCTAGTTCCTTCTGAGGAAATCCAACTGGTCTTCCCTCCTGAGTTCTGGCCCTACTTCTGTGTCACTTACACCCACATCAGGCTAGGAGCAGTGGCTGGGAGGTCTCTGTCTGCACAGGAAATGAGAGAGACACAGTCACCCTGCTTCCAGGCCAGTATCTCCACCCATCTCTGTTCCTGTCAAAGTCCACAATACTTAGTCCTCTCCTGTTCAAAGGCCTCTAATCCCTGTCTTCTCAGCACATCTCCTCCTCCTCCTTCTCCTCCTTCTCCTCCTCCTCCTCCTCCTCCTCCTCCTCCTCCCCTTCCTCCTCCTCCTCCTCCTCTACTTCTTCCTCGTCCACCTCCTCCTCCTCTTCCTTCTTCTCTTTCTTTTTCTCCTCCCTCCTCATGAGCCCCTTCCTGAGCTGTTTCTGTGGCTGCCTCTGCTCCTGGTGCTGTCAGTCCCACCTCACAGTCGCTCCGTCCTCAGCATGCACACCCCTCCCTGGCAGCTCTTTCCTACTGCACAAGGCAGAGCTTTTCATTGGCAGTGGCCTGACCTCTGCACAATGTTTGCTTTGTCCTGGGGGTTCGGAGGCAAACAGACACAGGGGTGTGAGTGTTCCCAGTGGCCCTGGCTTGCCTTTTCTAAGCCTCACATTGTTCTGCCTGTCTGAGGGTACAGCCCCTCCACAGTGGTCTGGCCCTGCTTCCAGGGAGACCTGGGAACCACAAATCAGGACATTTATGTCTCTCTTCCAAAAGTTGTTCTTTTTAGGAATATCTCTGTCTTGCCTCGGGATCTCTGTGAGGAAAGCCTGCTAGGCTATTCTCCTGAGGAAAATCTGTCTTTGGGACTTCCCCAGTCCTGAAACAGTGCCTTGGGCATGTGCTCACCAATACACATGACTGCTGCTGACAATTTGCTGACTAAGGAAAAGACAGAAAGTCACTGGCCCTAGAGCAGCGTCTGTGGTCAGTGGTATTTATGACACTCACTGGAAAGAAGTAATGGGTGCTGCCCTAGGGAGTGGGGATGGGAGTGAGAAAGCTTTAAATACTATGATTGCCAGAAAAGCGTGGGGAACACGGTTCTGGGTGCCAGGGACCGCTGCCTTGGTCTGCCTCAGTGGCAGCAAGAAAATGGGAGATTCAAGACACCACAGTAGAGTGAACTCATCAGAATGGGGGTGGTGGCCAGGCGGCTCACAGGAGAGAGGGCCCCTCAGGCCTGCATTCACTGATGGACCTGGGGGTTTATCAGCCACCCAGACGCACTGCGATGGATCTTCATGGCCAACATAACTGGATTTGAATCACTTAGGAGATGCATCTCTGGACATGTCTCTGAAGGTATTTCCAGAGAGGCTCAGCTCAGGTGAGATATCTACCCTGAATGTGAATGGTGCCATTCGATAGGCTGGAGTCCAGGACTGAATATTAAGGAAAAAAGGAGAATGTGAGCTGAGCACCAGCGTTCCCTGGTCTCTGGCTCGCCTTCAGCAGCTGTGAGGAGTCCTGGCCCAACATTCCCACTTCCATGAACCCCACCAAGCCTTCCCGAGATGACGGACTGAACCCTCTTAAATCAGGAGCCAAAACAAATCCTGCTTAAGTTATTTCTGCCAAGTATTTTTTCACAGCAGGAAGATAAGGGACAGGATCATCCTAAGACATCCTAATAACAGGTCATCTTAAGACCCAAGGAGAAAGAACCACAGAAGGGAACCAGCTTGCTCTGGTTGAGTCCTTGAAGGCAAACCACCTTCCCATTCAGCAAATGCTCACCAAGAATGTCCCCTGACCTACACAGGTTTGCAAGGTGGATGGAGTGATCTACGTCTTCGTTCAGCTCAATGCCTTTGGAGAACGGTCCCATGGAACAAATGCCAGCCATAAGAGGTGAGGACAGGGAATGAGGCTCCCATCACAGGGGATGGAGACAAGACACAACAGACTTCACTGAACCCAAGGATTAACATTATGACAGTCAGAAGCATCCGAAGTTTTGGTGGACAAGCAGATTTCAGAGGTATGTATGCGATAGCAACACAGTCTCCTGAGCCTCTGTGAAGAGCTACAGGTCCAAGACACTGAGGTCGACTCCATGACAAATGTAGGAGAGGGGCTTCTATGTAGGCTCTACCACCACATCTGTCTTGAATGGAGTCTGCCACCTGCACAGATGGTGAGGGACAGCTGTGTCCAGCATCCACCATACAGACCCAGGATGCACACTGACTGAGCACGCCCAGCTCTCTGAACCTGGATAGGTGATGTAGCTCCCTGTATCCTGACTGCATTCACTCGCCACACTTTTGTGATGTGATTAAGCAAGATCTGGCTAAATAAACATCACTGTCTCAGTGTATGTGACACGTTGTGTCATGGGTCATGATCATGACTTATCACTAGTATTGTAAGGGGACTGAATCCCTAAGAAGCAAACGGGTCACTAAGGAGTAATAAAGGCAGCAGCCACTTCCCACTTCTACTTGGTAACTCAGGCAGGAAGGCTTCACTCTTACGTCTATCAGTGCCCCTTTAACTGACCTGCTTAGAGGCACATAGCCCTGAATACTTGGGAGTTCTGATCTGCCAGCATCCACCTCTTTAGTCTATTTGATCTATCCAAAATTAGGAGAAGGGGTAACCAATGACACCCTTAAACCCCAGGCCCTCTTAGAAGACTTTGGATTTCCAGTTTCCCAATCCCTTCCGTGCTTGTAAAGAGCTTTTCTCTGTGTGAGTGCTCATATGTATGTGAATCGTATCTTTCAATTAAAGTTTGTTCTCCTGTTACTCTCTGCCTGTCCGAGACATTTCCCCCCTGCTTTCTAACTCTGTAATTGACAGAGAAAATGAACTTAACCCTTGATGGTGACCAACCTCAGTCCCACAGGTAGTCTTACTATTATTATCCCAAACAAAGAGCATCACAAAAAACATAGGATTAGACGTTAAGTATGATGTCAGTATAGGCTACACCTGTGATAGGAAAACTGAAGTCATGTTTTCGAAGACAGTTTCAAATTTTAGGGACCAAGCAAACACAAAATGCTCCATATTTGTATGTAGAAAACTAGACAGTAGAGGCCACATTTTAAAAGACACTAGAAACCAGGCCTGGTGATTCAGATCTGTTATTCAAGACACCTGGAAGACTGAGACAGGAAGAATGTATCCAAAGCCTGTCTGGGCTACAGAGAGTGTTCAAGGCCAGCCTAGGCAACTTGGTGAGATTCTGTCTAAAATAAAAAGTAAAACCAAAACAGGGCTGAGGATGTACCTCAGTGGTAGAATTATTGCTTAGCAAACACAAGACTCTAGGAATAATTTTGAGAGAGAATGAGAAAGGGTTCTCTATGAGAAGACAAGATTACATCAAGAGCTTTCCTTATTTAACCTACAAAAGCAATGCCCTCCCAGTCCAAAACTCTAATGCAGTGTTTCACGGAAATTGACAAGACAGCTAAAAGTCAATACAGAAAAGAAAACATACATGGATGAATCAAACAATTAACTGGAGGTAACAAGAGGGGCATCAGGCTCTATAGATGTTGTAAAGATAACCGTAAATCTGCCATCATTGACGCAGCACCACACAACCCAGAAACAGACAAATGGAAAGTTTCAAGAGAGGAGTTACGAATGACCCCAAGTGGTCCCAGAAGTAAAAACACATAACAAAGAGGCTATTCCAGATGACTCTAGAAAGACACCATATTGAAGAATGGAGTAACACTGATTATCTACTGGGAAGAAAAGCACCCAAATGTCTTCCCCAAAATATACCCTCAAATGCCTTCTGAATGGTATGGACTGCTCACTTTTGCTGAGGACTCACTAGGAACTTTGGGAATATGGTAAAGAATCTAACAGACATAGCCCCAAATGGATGAGTCCTCCCTGGGGAGCTGGACAATGCAGGGAGCAATGGCCAAATTATCACAGTTTGAGATGTGCTCAGGAGACTGATCTGTGTCTGTGGTACAGCATCATGCGGGCTTCATGAATGGAGGCCTCGGAGAGCCTCGAAGCTGGAGTGCAGAAAGTGGAGACAAATGAAATGTCTGGCTTCAGCATCAATGTGAAGCAGGGGCTGCAGAGATGGCTCAGCAGTTAAAAACACTGACTGTTCTTGCAGAGGACCTGGGTCCAAATCTCAGCACCCACATGACAGCTAACGAGGGTCCATAAACTCCAGTTCCAAGAGATCCAATGTTCTCTTCCATCCTCCCTGGGCTTTACATGACACGGGTGTACTCACACACACTCAGGCATAACACTCATACACATAAAACATCAATCAATCAAAAGCACAAGCAGATTAAGACAGAAGCTCTCGCTGAAAACTACACTTTTAGACAGAATTTGCCATAATGAGTTTTTTAAATGGAGAACATATTTGCAACAGGTCTTCTGGTGATCACTGTCCATGATACTCATTTACAGAGGACTGAACATGTGCTTTGGAAGCAGAAATGTTAAGTATACAAAGTTCCCTGAGGCAAGCACGTTTTTGAACCCATCATACACACAAGAAAATTGAGAATCATGGGAGAAGCAACTTGACTTCGATGCCACACACCTGCAGAGGAAGCGGAAGCCAGGCCCCTCTGCAGTGTCCGCTGCCCTGTCCTTCATGCCTTTGTCAGTCTGTATGCTTAATTCAAAACAACAATAGCCATTCACCAGCCAAGCCAGTCACCCCTGTGTCCCATCTCACTGGAATCCTCCTCAAAGCTGCACTGGGAAACAAGGCCCAGCTCAAGAGTCTCTATCTGGGTCAATGGCACAGCCCAGTCAGTTTCCGCTCCAGCCCCTGTGACCAGGCAGGAAGATAGGTGATTCAGGTAGACTCTCTCTCCTCCCCTGGATTAAGCACAGCAGAGCTTCCAGGACACAGATCTGAGGGCCTCCAGGTACCCACATCTTCCCCAGGTCCCCTGCACCAGAGGTGCTGTTCTCACTCCAGCTCAGATTCCCATCTCGGAAGGACCTAGAGCTCCTGAACCCAGGGAATTTTCCTTCCCTTTCTCAAGTTGAACCCTTTTCCTCTTTGGTTATCAAAGCATCAAACCTTTGATCCTCTGCCCTATCAGACAAATCCAGCTGAACTGCCTCAGTGGGCCCAGGCGTGGAGATCAAAGACCTGTTGAGGGAGGGTGTCTGCCACCTGGCATGCTCTCCTCCCTGGACCTGGAACACACAAAATCCTCTAGCCATAGGATTAGGGAGAGCCCCGCCCCCAGGCAAACCTGGCACACTGCCTGGTGGAAGGAGGAGGTGAGGACAATCTGGGGAACCACCTGTCGGTCTTTGAGGAGCATCAAAATAGTTGAGAAAAGTAGCAGCTATTTCGAAATAGATTGTTTGATGACAGGGACACACCAGGAAATTACAAAGTCTCCACCCACCCATGGATTTGAAAAAAGAGAAAAACAAGAGAAAACAATAAATGTTCCAAAGCTGGAAACAATTGATCCAAGAAAAACAGACACAAATAATCAATAAAATCATAAAAAAAGATATGCAGGCTTCCTGATATCTAAGCAAATGAAAGTTTAAAAATTGACATACAATTTTCACCCCCAATTGTCACGTCCCTTTTAAAACTATGGTTTGCAGAAGCAAGGGGAGGATGTGTATTTGAAGCTGTTAGAGTGAAGGGACATTTAGGTTATAAGACGCATTCTTCTGACCCTGCTGTTGTATTTTTACATATGAAATAATATACACAGTTTATTATACAGTGATAAACATAAGATGCACATGTGGGGGCTAGAAACATGGCTCACTGGGTAAACTGTCTGCTGAAAAAGAATGAAGGCCTGAGTTCAAATCCCTGGCACCCATATAAAATGCCATGTGTGGTGGTGTGCCCTGTTAATCCCACTGTGGTAGAGGCAGAGACAGGAGGACCCTGGGGGCTCATTGGCCGACTGGTCAGACTAATTGGTGAGTTCCAGGTTCAGTGAGAGACCCTGTATCAAATATAAAAAAGAATGGCCAAGCAGGATACCCAGTGCTGATATTTGATCTCCACACGCCCACATGAAGGCACACAAACTTTCACAGACACACTCGTGTATGCATACGAAATACACATTCAAAGACACATATGTGAATAGTTGAGTAATGTTTATCAAGTCAAATCTAGAAAATAGGAGAATGGTTCTCTTTATTTTGTTTCATTTTTTGAGCTGTGTTAACACACGGATGTGAAACGTGTGGTGCAGGTGTGCGAGACCATGTGACTCTGTATGTTTGTGTTTGTGGAGCCACAGGTCGATGTCCAGACTGGCTGGTCATCGAGCTCCTGGGATCAGCGTTAGGGTTACAAGGTGGATCACCACAGCCAGGTTCTATGGGGATCTGACCTGAGGTCTTCACATTTTCGAAACAGGCGATTCAAGAACTCCAGTCCCAGAAGAATAGGTAACTCTTAACTTATGGGAATTTTTTGCTACCATTACAAAGTACAAATCATGGTCATTGGAGGAGAAAGTCACTTATGCCATGTTTAAAAAATGCATAAAAGATACATGCGTGCCAGAAAACAATTTCAAGGGAATTTTAAAATATGCACAATATTCTGTCATCTATGTCAATGTACATAATTGTATCAATATTCTGGCATAGATAGAGATCTATATGTATATTGATGTATATATGTCAATGTATATAATTGCATGTGCACTGCCAGTCACCATGTAGGTATATATTATATATAATATCACAATGCAGATCCACAGCCATGCAACTGAAAGGTGTGAACATGTGTTACTATTTGTAGTAAATACATGCCAGTTTCAATTTCAAAGTGTTTTCCATGTTGGAAAGACATAGAATTTTAGAATGTGGAGGAGAAAGTATAAAGAAAGAGAATAAAAAATATTTTATTCTGCATGTTTCTTTTTTTCATTTTTTAACACACAGTTTATAACTTTAATATGCTTTGTGGGTTTTTGTTTTTTTGTAAACAGCTCCATCCATCTTGGTGACATGCTCCCTGTTCTGTTCTTTTTCTCTGGAACTCTAATAAAATGCCCTTGAACTTCCTTCTGAATCTGTTTTAAAATTCTTCTGCTATTGAGCCTAAGAATCTCCCTGTTCCCCCATAACAGGTAACGTAAGGGCCCGAGGCTCTTCCCAGAAAGGCCTTTCTCACACCTACGTCACTGCCCTCGGCCCATTCCGATGCTGTTTCTAGTCCATGGGACATGCAGAACAAAACTCCAGTCCCTCCACTCTGCCTTCGGGCTTCCCACCATGACTCTTCTGACTGTGTCTCCAACCTGCCTATGCCTACTACAGATCCTGCTTCAAGTCAGGCAGGCTCCCAGGCCCCTGTGAACTCCTGACTGCTGTTTCCATAACACCCTTCTCTGAGGATATCCACATGGCTCCCCAGGCCTGCCCTTAAGGATTCAGCTTAAATGTCATCTCTCCTGGCCCCAGTTTCCCCAAGGTGGATTGGAGGTTCTGTCCCCCAAACCCTCTGTCATGCCATCTGTCACCTTGTCAGTTTCAAACACAAGACCATGAACTCTGTGAGGAGAAGACCCCACCTGCCTTATCCCATCTCCCCTACACAGCTTGGCCACTATGTCTGACTCACCTTTATTGAAGATGGAAATGAACCAAACAGTGAAAGACGGAAAAACAAGCTCTGCCAGAGACACCTAGGGATGTCAGAAAGAACTCACTGAAAGGAAAGCAGACATCAAAGGACACCTTTGCATGCCAGAAGATGCAAACTTGCACAGCACAGAACACAGAAAGTCACAGGGAAAGCTCACTGGGGAACACTGATCAAATTACCCTCCCCTTCTTGCACCCTGCCCCACACCTATCACCTTCATGTTTTCCCAGGTCTGCACTTGAGCCAAGTAAATATGTGTCTCAGCATGCACAAGATCCTCCAGCCTGAACAATATTCCAGTTCTCCTCATTAATCCTCAGTCCTCTCTCTTCCAGTTTTGGGTTCAATTGAATGTCCCTAAACACAGTATCGACTCTGGTACCAGCCTTCACATGTTCCCACCTACAGCCACGGTCCTGTGGTCATCTTCTACATGCTTAACTTGTCTGATGTATCTGGGATGCCGGGGATCCTCCTGAAAAAAGACAAACAGTACAAAACACAGAAAACAAGGAAGAAACCATCTTCATGGGGCACAGCTCTCTAGAAGCCCGCCATCCATGGGGGACCAGAGACAAGTTAACAGAAACAGGTTAGAAAAATGACAGTGTGGATGAGAGGACAGAGAGAGTACGACTCACACATGCGGGAAAACCACGGCTGCCTCAAGGAGGAAGTAACACAAGACTTCAAGAGGAAGGAGAAGCGCAGGCAGGCAAGGAGCCTGAGCAGCCAGAACAGAGACCCAGACTTGAAGCACAGGAAATGAGCAGGATCTCCATGAGGCTGGGTGTGGATGCAGAGAGATGTCTCAGAGCCACCACAAACAAATCTAGAAAGGGGCCAGATGAGGGACTGTGGGAACCATCCTCGGGAAATGGATTTGAACCCCATTTTAGAACAATCCAGAGGACGTCAATGGTTGGTAGATCTGAGTCCCTTATGTGAGTGTCCAAGAGCCAACAGTGTCCTGACAAGGTCATAAGAATGTTGGCAAGGCCTTAAGTGCCCAGAGGGTCAGGGCCCCATGGGAAAACATATGTCATTAAGACTGGGGCTGGTCCGTATTCCTTGAAAGCTCAAGCATTCCTGGAGAACTCCTTTCAGGGTTTATGTGAGGCCTGGGATTCCAGGTTTGCCATGCTAGAAAATTCTCCACGTGATCTTGTGCCTTGTGTGATCCCACCGTGCCAAATATAAAACACACAACACAAAGTAATTTTCAAAAGGGGGCTGATTTTTATTGAATTTCTGTTTATTTCACGTACATCTTAGGACTCTTTATACCCCCTTACCCAACAATATCCTCCCCTAATCTCCCCGCCCCCCCACACACACACGCATACGCACTGGATTTCATACATTGTCATTTATGTTAAGGCCTATCGAGTCAAGTTAGTGTCCCCTGAAGTTGATTTTTAAAGGAAGAGTTTATGTAAAATGAGATAAAAATCTTCACAGCTTTAAGGCACTGGCCCTATATGCTTGAATTTCCAGCTCCTTTTATTTTTGTAGGACATTGCTAAACTGCCTCTGTAAGGATTTTTAAATCTCACTTAGAGGCAGATCAGCTAGCTTATCTCTAGTCACCATCTCCTTTCTGTTCATGAATACATTTGTTTTTCTTTCCCCTGAACTCAGCCTCTTCTATAGAGTGGTTTGCTTGCTTCACTCTCTGTTAGCATCAGAGTGACAGTCACATGCCATGGAAAACCCCAATGATCGCTCTTCTTTACCTTACTGAGAACTGTGACACTGGATGTGTAGGAACAACAGGTCTGACATACATCACTCTGACATTCAAGATTCAACAAGAACAAAAATGCATCTTTGAACTTTATGAACTTCTGTAAGCATTCCAGAACACTAAGTCCAATGCAGATTTCATTGAACACAGCACGATTCTGAAGAATTCACAAAACAACTTTCTTGAAGTTCTATTTGGGCAAACTGCAAATACATTGCACTCAGACAGCCTTGTACCTATGCACCTCCACCAAACCTTATTCAGGGGAAAGGCACGGTCTATCCCTGGGGTTCAAAAAGCACTTCTGAGATGACCTTGAAGGGAAGAAATGCAGTTTATTTGTCCTATCCATTGCCTGAAATGCTTGGAATCAGAAGTGTTTAGAGTTCAGAACATTTGCATATGTGTTTAATAAGATATCTTAAGGGTAAGACCCAGGTCCACAGGCAGTTCACAGATTCTCGTATGTACCTTCTAAACACAGCTGAAAGTCATCTTATATATGGCTTTTTTTTTTCTGGGCTTGTTTCTTTGGCATTTTATTATTTTTTAATGTATTATTTAGTAAAGTTAATTAATGTTTGGTAAATCCAATGTATTTAAATGGTATCCACACTCCACCATCACCTCCTCCTGAACCTGGATTCCACATCCTCCTTCCAATGTCATGTTCTCTTTATATATACACATATAATCCACTGAAACCAAATGGTGCTACCTTATGTGCATGGGTGTGAATATGGGGCTTCTACTGGAGCCTGGGCAACCCACCATGGGCCTCATCCATGAGGAGAGCTGAGTCTACCTCCCCCAGCAGCCATAAACTCCAGAAGCCCCTTAGCTCCTCAGCCTCATAAGCTCCTCCCATAGGCCACGCCAGGCTGTTGACTGGTTTGATCTTGAAGCTTTGTATAAGAAATCAGAGCTTGCATGAGTTCTGGAGTACAACAACCCTGTTCTGTCTAAAAGATACTATTTCTTTCTCGAGGAAGTCCTCTCTGACCTCTGGTTCTTACGATCTTTCTGACCCCTCTCTGTAATGCTCCCCAAGCGGCGACTGGAGGGGCTGTGACCTAGACGCCCCATTTAAGGTCAAGCATCCACGGCCAACTTATTCTCTGCAGTTTGACCAGTTGTGAGTTTCTACATAAACCACCATTCACTGCAAAAGTAAATACAGTTTTTGAAAGGCTTCTGTGATAGAGGGTAAGTGTTGCACTACTCTGTGGGTATAAGGATGAGCATTTGGGAAGACAGTTTGATAATTATGCCCATTTAGCAAAACAATAGTAGAGGTTTTCTCTAGGGCCTATGATTTCTACAGCCTTGGGCTCTTGGCAAGGCTTACAGTACTGAGCATGCATCCTCTCCTGTCACAAAGAGGGCCTTAAACACTTATCAGGAAGCTGTTGGTGACTCCTATAACACTCATGCCCCAAACTGTATCAATGGGCATATCCTTTCAAGCTGGTCATTTTTATAGCTTGCAGGATTCACAGGCTGTTCAGGGCTTTTCTCCCCCAGTGTCTTACATAATACCTTCTGACCCATGACAGCTGGCCAACAGTGAGGGCACTTGCAAGTCAGTACCAACTGCATTTCTCAATGTCTTGTGACCAGTGTTACACATTAATTTTAATGATCTTGTATGTGCAACAAAACTTCTTGGAATCAGAGCTCCTACCTGCCGCATCATGTCAGTGCTCAGAAAGTCTTGGATTTCAGAGGATTTTTGATCCTGTGCTTTTCGTGCTAGGAAGCCCAGTCCTTTGGGATTCCCATGTAGCTGAATTAAGGGTTTAGGGCAGCAAAAGAACAGACAGGAACTTCACTAGGTCAGTCCCTAGAGGAGCCCAAGTCCTAGTGGGGTAAGATACCAGGTACAGAGCAGCAAGAATCATCATAACACCAGCTTTCCAGACACTGAGAAGGCACAACCACCTGCGTGAGACACCTTCCCCACGGCATCAGCGCTCTGCTCCGGGATCTGGATCAAGGTCCCTCTCAGCTTTGGGAATATCCCTATCTTCACTATCAATGGTCATCATGGCAAGCTTTCAGAAAAACAAATAAAGTACTGAAAACAAGAGCATCCTCCAAGGAATGCCTTCCCCCCCCAACCCCATCTCTGGGTTCCAGGAAGCTGCACTCCTGAAAGAAACAATACCCAGGCCTGAAGCTCTCTGGATTACAAAGAAATGCCCTATACCTTAAGCACATGGGTTAACTGTGTGGACAATTTAATTTTTTTTTTCTGAGCCTCAGTTTCCTTGTCTATAAACTGGGAATAATACAGTAACTTCTGAAGTGTGTTCTGATGAGAAGCACTGTGAACCAATGCAGGGAGGTCTACCATAAATTATAAAACGCCATTGAGATGCAAAGCACCAGGGACTACTTATAAAGACCCAAGCCTTGGCCTGAGATGTACTTTTTCTGCATCTCAATTCTTCCATTTCTTCTTTGGGACACCTCATCTCCCCCTTGGGACAGCCTTCCCTGCTGAGACAGCCTCCCCTGCTGGTCTATAAGTTAGCACATCCTCCTACCACCTCCCCGTTGAGAATTTCAATTCCTTTAATCCAATGAAATGAGGAGTTCAGGCCATCATCTTCAAAGAATAAGAATGAAATTTGGGGACCAAAATTATACCCGTCGGGATTGTCTCTGTAGAAATACTTTGGAATTCCTTTTCATGCCCTATTAAATAATTAAAATGTTTCTTTTCTGCATTCAATGTTGGTTATTTAAACCCTGGTCCTAAGCCCCATTAGCAACCTTATTAGCACAAAACTTTATATGCTAGTTGGATTGGTTTTATAGATTTTTTTTTTTGCGTAGAAAGAATGCATACAGGCAAATTCAAGTACGTAACTCTGGTTAACATGCTACGGTCCTAGGAAATAGGTTAAATCTAAGCTGACATGATTAATCTTACTCCATTTAATAGCTTATTAGTGTAATCAATGTCCTCCATTTGTGGTAGGAGTTGTTAGCATATCAGAATCACTTCTACGGACTCCAACAGATTGAAGGACTGCCCTACCTACCAAAGGCCTCCTCATGGACACCTGGCACCAGAGACACTTGTCAGAGCAGAGGCATGCAATGTGAGGACTGGGAGAAACAGGGATAGCAAATACAGATAAAGTTCGAGCAAAACACTTGAGAATTTGGGTGATTTCCTAGTGACCCACACTGCACCACCCAGTGCACCCACCAAAATAAACCCCAAGAGAAAGCTACTGGGGAAACCTGGAAGCCAGGGAAAGGGTCTAGGAGAGGTTACAAGCAGTTCCGGCACTGGGATGACTATTGGCAGACTCAGAAGCTGCGCTGAGTGAGGTTCAGGAGAGGTAGGAGGCAGAGACAGTCTTGAAGGGGCCCGTGGCAAGACCCCAAAGGTTACTAAAACCCCCAAAATATCAGAGGTAAGATAAAAACTGAACTGTTTTGCACAAGGCCCAAAAGAACAGAATCAAAAAACTGATCAATGAAATTCAACATAGTTCATGCAGCCAGGAACTTGTCTGTATAACCAAGCATTCATGCAAGAGCTGTTTGTGGCTGTGTTTATCCCCAGCAGTCTAGGCCCCTTGCCTTCAAGAGAGAGGCCCAGGCTTTGTTTCGTACCTGAGGGGACCTACCAAGGAGGCGCACCCAGCTCTGCCCCCAACTGGGTCTCATTCCATGTCATAGAAATATCTCTCCCTCCAGCGCATCATTGTGGGATAAATGCCCCTAAATGCTTTTCATTTCAAATAACATTAGCTTCTGTGTTTGCTCAGTGGATGCACCATTCTTTCAATTACACACATTTCCATGGAGGCCATTTGAAAAGGAGGTTGAAAGAACACGAGGCTGAGATTAGATGGAGACAAGATTGCTGTGGGTATACAAGCCATCCTTAGAGCTAAAGAAAGCACTTTCTGATACATTCCTTGATCCAACAGAGCAGTAACTTGGAGTCTCTGAGTGGAGTCTGTACCTCCAGGAACATGGGGTGATGGGGCTAAGCCCAGGCAGGGGCTGTTGTCCAGGTCATAGGTCACTATGCAGCATCCGTGGGCTCAGAGACTGCAGGCCAGACAGGTACTCCATGCAAGGCAGAATAGTTGTGAAGAAACTTGAAAGGTCCAGGATGTATCTGCTTCCTCTGGAATTCAAGAAGCGAGTCTGTAGAGAGGTAGGCAAGGAGGCCAAAGGTAGGTCGTAACTAGGAATCAAACAGGAGGGTCAGAGACAAAGCTAAGTAAGAAAGAGGAACAGAAGGCCCAACAGAAGATGGTCTGAGGCAGGGGCATGACAACCATGTGAGCAGGCTCTGGAAGGCTCTCTCCAGAAGCCCTGTCTACTAAAGTTCTCCCCAGGGCCATTTAGGGGACTGTGGCAGATGCTTTGGAATCCTCTCTACTGCAAAGTACTCCCTGGTTTCTGGTCTTAGTTTGACAAGGCCTGTGCGGGTTAGCTTTTTCTCAACTTGACACAAATGAGAAAGCAACCAGCGTAGACATTAGCACCAGAGAGTGGGTGTTGCTATGACAGGCCCGATCTTATGACGTTTATATCTTGAACTGTTTTAGGGGAGGATTGTGAAAGTTATTACAGGCTCAGAGCTTGGTAAGCTGTGCTGGGAACCTGGGATGTTGAGAGAATGTATGTGGAGGCCTGGCTTGTGAAGTTTCAGGGGGAAGTTTGAAAGTCCTGAAAAAGGATTCTACGAGGGCCATTTGGGTGACATTTTGAATGAAGACTTTGGAAGTGAAACCTTTGCTTTTCTGAGACCATGGACGTTGGGTGGCTGGGGCTAGATCAATCAGCTGTGCTTAATAAGAGACTCACGTCATTGAGGTGAAATCTTCCAGGCAGTAGTTCCTCGGATCAGCACACACACAAAATCTGTAGTCTGGTCAGGACCCACGGCTGCATGTCCAGTTATCAGCAGAACTTGATGAGGAGTTAAGTACCACTCTCCCATGTGGTGATGAGTGTTGCAGGATCAAAGGGATCAGACAGAGAAGCTGAGGCTTGGTACCATGTGGCAAGGTTTGAGTCCCTGAAGAGAGGCCAAGAGGCTGTGGGTGAAGATGCAGCTTCTGTTACAGTGGAGATCCCAATATATTAGAGGGGGCGGGAATCTGGCAAGTCCACCAAGGACAGTGGTAGGTATGGCTTGAGTCTAGGAGACAATATGTGTGTGCTGTGGATGGAAAATCCAGAGAACTGGGACTGCCCAAGCCCTTGGGAGCCTCCTAGTATGAGGCTTGCAGGGCCTCCATCTCCAGGGAGAATTAGTGTGCAGACACTGCTGCTTCTCCACAGCAGCCCAGTATTCCACAGGTCCCCAGGCTGTCCTGGAATGTCCCTGTGCAGCATAAAGAATCGTGGACTTTACCCAGAGGCTGACCAGGAAAGAATTCCAAGTAACCACAGTTCACTGTGACTACATAAGCCCCACATTCCGGAACATCCACATTCTGTATCCCATTCTGTATCCCATTTCATTTCAGTCTCTTCCACTCTTCCCAAGACAGGTAATGAAGTTCCAATCCAGATTCCAGAGTGAGGCTCTGAGAAGGGAGGAGACTATTCAAGGCCATATAGCTGCCGTGGAGAGGTATCAGACCCGTACACAACCATTTTCCACAATATCACTCTTCTCCTTACAAGCCTCAAAGTATTATGTTGATCTAGTGTCCAGATTACCTGGACTACATCCCTGTGTGACCATCTCAGAGGAGAAAGTCACACCCTAGGAAGCCTAGGAGTCAGCCTGCCACCGTGAGCAGGTCTTGTTGAGGTGGGGTCGCCGAGTATGCCATGCCCACACCCTAAACTTGCTCTTACCCCTACAGGCCTTGGGCATCTGGCTCTCAGTAAGTGAAAGGAATTTGTTGGATTGCGAAGAGAGGAGGCCTCCTCTGATCCTCAGTCTCTAACGGCTACTACCATTCTTGTAGTACGGTTCCCGATAGTCTTAGAGCACTTGACTTGGTCTCTGCTAAGCACATCTCTACTTTCTCATTCAGTTCCCTCAGCACCTCTGTAAAGGAAATATCCTCCTCCCACTATCTAGAGAGGAACTAGAACTCAGAGATATTGAGTCACAGATCAGGATCCCAGGTAATCATCCCAGGGAGTCGGCAGCAGCTTGAGAGCCTCTCTGGGGGAGTCCAGCCTACTTAGTCAAGCCCACACTTAGGGATCTGGGTGTAGTGTGCCCCAACTTACAGCTTCACCCTCCCCTCTGTCTTTCTCTTCGCTCCTCCACCTTTCCTATCTTTCTTCCTCATTTTCTCTCTCTCTCACTCTCTCTCTGTCTTTCTCTCTCTCTCTCTCTCATTGTATTAAGGCACTACAGCTGTTAAGGGAAACCATGAAACTTCTGACACCTTAGGGGCTGAATTGCTGTCTTTTTGTATACCACAGGCTGTAATAGCCTAAAGAGATCTTTCCTTAATATAAGTGTGCAAAAATTATAGCATGAAGCCGTTTGCTGAGATTTATTATAAAACAAAGATCCAAAAATCTCCTTTGTGCTCCTGCGGGTGCTAAGTAAATGCTGGTTTTAGTCCAATGGAGTATTATTTAGCACTTAAAATAATGGTCATGTGGTGCCAATGGTAGTCTTCTTGGGGTTAATGATGTTTGAGAGGTTTGGTTTTTTTTCTCAAATATTTGCTTTCCAAATTTTCTATGAAACACGTGCATTAATTTTGTAATGAAGAATGAAAAAGAAATGTCAAACACAGGGTCAAGTAGAAACTTAAGGAGGTGAGTACTTGTGAGGGACCACAGTCAGGAGATGGAGGGGCATGCTGTGAACTGAGGGGACCTCTGGGTCACTCCAAAGGTTGAGCTCCCAGAAAGAGTCCAGTGTCAAGTGCCATCTTAAAACTTCATGCAGTAGCAAAGGTACTGTTTCCAGAACTTTCTATCCAGAGCCTGTCTCTGGTGGTAGGGAGTGTTCCAACACCAACAGCTCCGTGCATATCTTGGTTGAGCATGCAAGGCCATTGCATACGTTCTAGAAAGTGCCATCCTAAATTTCAAAGTGTATCCGCTAAAATGTATGTATGTTTATCGCTGTTGTTGATGGTCGTGGTGGTGTGCGTGTGTGCATGTGTGCATACAGGCACAGATGCATGTGTCATATGCCTTTGGGTGGAGACTGGGGGTCGACCACAAGTGTTGTTCCTCAGGAGTCATCCGCTTTGTTATTGGAGACAGAGTCTCTTAACATCCTGGAAGTTACCAAGTATGCTGGGAAAGCTGGTCAGTGAGAATGAGGGATTCCCCATCTCCGTCTCCCCAGCACAGAAATCACAGCTGTGGTCCACCATACCCAACAGCATACATGGGCTCTGAGGCTGTAATTCTGGTTCTCGGGTTTACTTAGCAAGAACTTAACCTACCACACTATCTCCGCAGCCTTCCTTCATGCTTCCAAGACTGGGCTGTGTCACATCACAGCAGTAGCCTCACAGGGCCCTCCGGAGAGCAGACAGGGGAGTGAACGGCACTCTTGTCTTCTGGGGTCTCCTCAGCTGTTCCTAGTGACTCTGCCTGCGCTGCTTTCTCATACCCTCTCCCTCTGTGAGGATGCCTCTCTCTGTCCACTCATTCTAGATACCCTTTCTGGGGGGGAGCTTGGGTGTCCTGTGTGCACCACATAGCTCCTTGTTCTCCCTCTGCCAAGCTTGACACATAGCACATAGCTGACAAGTGCTCTGGGGGTGGGATCACAAGGGTCCTCCCCATCAGTAGCCAACACAAACTTTAGTGCAGTGCAGGTGCCACACCAGCAAGCGAGTGAGTGAAGAACAAACCTGTTTTTTTCAGGGCACATCAGGATTAGAGCGCTATTCCTTAACCCAAGAGCACAAGCTTTGGGGGAAATGTTTGAGAAAGAAAGTAGGGTGCTATTTCTGCTCTAGGAGGCCTTTCTGCTTCCTTTTGCAAGGCTTTGAGCTCAGGGATCTAGGGGTGCCCCCTTACATGTGCTTCATCCGGTGTCTAAGGTAGCACTACATTTTTGTGGCGTGAATAAACCAGCCAGTGATTGTGTGAATGTCACTTCCCTGGTTCCTTCCTGCAAAAAGCCTCAGGTTCCAGGAACCTTAAAAGAACATTTCACAAGAGACTCTCACTTTTCAACAAATTGTGAACAACTAGCAAAAATAACTACCAGGGGACCTGGAAAGACCTCCCCGCACAATGAGATGCAGGTGAAATTGGTGTGCAGTCAAAATGGTCAGTTCTGCTACAAATCTGGAAGCCATGAGAGGGAAAGAGAGTGAGCCAAAACCCTGACACTGGAAGCTAACGCTGGCACTTCAAAGTCACCAGCAAACATCTTTGCCCCTGAAGGAGATCAAGCAGTGATACAGGAATAACATTTGGCAGAAACACCTTTAATGTTCAGCCTCATTTGGAGGTGAGAGCCTCACACCCTATGACAATGTTTAACCTTGGACCAGTGACTTAAATCTCAGAGGCTCTATTGCCACACTAGTATAGCTAGTTTGAAGATTGAAGATTAATGGTGACTGTCGGCTTGACAAGACTTAAGAGACAAACTCAAGCGCTCCCAAGTGAGATGCGGAGACGCACCATACATGTGGGTGACAAAGTTCCACAGATCAGGGCCCCGGCCTGAGTGAAATGGAGAACGTAATCTGGGCAGCCGCACTGTGTTTGCTGACTCTGGAGGCAACTCAAACTGCTTGCCTCCTTGACGCCATGATTTCCCCACCCTGGTGGACTCTACTCTCAACCTGTGAGCCCAAATAAACCTTTCCTTCCTTGGGTTCTTTCCTTAAGGTGTTTTGTCCCAGCAATGAGAAAAGTACCTGGTGTGTTCGGAAATAGGGCTGCCTGCCTTGTAGGATCATATGTTAATGACTACAGAGTCCGCACAGAGCTGGGTACTTGGTGGTCAGTCACCATATTTAAATATTTAAGCTGGTTTATCTTTTTCATAACTGTGATAATTCAAGGAGTTTCACCAAGTTAATAGTGTGGCTCAGTTAATCCTGTGCTTGAGGTCCCGGGTTTCATCCTAAGCACCATAAACAATAAAAAAAATACATAAATATAAAGTCGGTACATGTGAGACCCTTGCCACCTGTTTTATTTATTTATTCTTATTTATTCTAAATAAGCAGCACTATTTCCATGTGGTAAGCACCGTGATGCCCACTTCCGAGGGGAGAGAGAGAAAGGGCAGAAGGTTCTGTCATGCACCAAGATCTTTTGTACCTGCATTGGCTGAACTGGGAGTTAAACTCCAGCTAAGCCACATCTTAGCTCACATAGCCAGTGGCAGATGCAAGATGTGAATGAGGGTTTAGCTTGGAGACCATGCCTAACAGTTCAGATCTCATTGTTTGGCTGGAAAAGCAGAGACTGTAATTGTCACAAAATGATCAGTAATTGTAGCTTGTAATGTACATATTCAACAACAATCAATGAACTAGAATACAAATATAAATAAGCCTTTAAGGAGCTCCCAGCTTAGTGTGGAATGGGGAGCATGCAATAAGGCGCTGCGAGGGGAAAGGTGGGAGAAGGTGGGAGGGCACGTTCACAACCGGGGAGGGGGACATCCAGAGCAGATACAGGGAGCCACGAGCCACGGATGGAAGGCTGGTGGACTGTCAGATGGGGACAGAGTCCAGGACAGTGGGGCCCTCGTGGGTGATAGGTGGCAAGACAGGGCAGAACAGGATGTTTGAGGAGTGGGATATGGTCAGGGAGCAGAGGACTTTAAACAGTCATCTAGGGGTTGAGCTCCACATCAAAGGAGTGAGAATCTGCTCAGGACTGGGGCGTCACAGAGCATGGGAGTGGGAGGCTCCCGCTATTCCAGTCACACCACACCACTCATATGCAGGAACTAACCCCTGCTGACATGGAGACCCAGGGAGGGAGGAAGCCAAGGACCCACTGAAAGTCAGGAGCTGTAAGAGAGACAACAGCCCGTGCCAAGATCCGTCTGCTGATTATAATGAGCCTCTGAAGTGCCCCTGGTCTACCTGGAGTGGGTTGTGCCGCCCAGGGTTTTTGTGCCACAGTGTGCTCTCAGGAGCTATTTTGGGAAACTGCGTTTGCAGCAGCTGGAGTCGGTAAGCAACCTGCGGTGGAGCCACGGCAGTGGCAGTTGCGGGCAGAACCTGGTGGACAGAGGTTCTGAAGGCTGCTCAGCTATGCCCAGCCCAGCGGGGAAAGCGCCCTTCAGGAACCTAGGGCACCTTCAGCTGTGTGTGAATGGATCCCGTCCTGTCTGCGGTTTTGTTCACTTCTGCATCCACATGCTCAGCATTCCATCAGAGGCATCTGTGCACTGTATTCATCCACCCATCCTCCCATTCTCCCATCCATCCATCCATCCATCCATTCACTCATCTATCCATCCATCCATCCATCCACCCATTCAGCTGTTCATTCACTTGTGCATTTATCCACCCACTCATCAACTCATCCATCCATCCATCCATCCATCCATCCATCTGTCCATCCACTCATGGATCTACTCACTCTTCCATCTGCTCATTGATCTATCTATCCATTCATCAACTCATCATCCACCCAGTTATATATCCATCATACACTCATCCACCCACTGGTCCCTCCACTCACACACATACATTCATCCATCCATCCACTCATCTAGTCATCCATCTACTCATATACTTATCCATCCAGCAATCTATCAGTCCACTGGTTGATCTACTCATCCATCTATTCACTTATTCATTCATTCATTCCTACACTCATGTGAGCTAGCTCATCCTCCCTCAGAACCTGTTACTTACATACAGCATGAACGTACACTATATCTACTAACCCAACCATGTGACCATGTGGTTTGGTCAGTATAGTCAGTGGGCTGCCTTCCAAACCCAGCTTGACCAATCTGTATGGGTGGTATGATAGTAATTTTACTATATATGGACTCTAAGTTTGTAAAAAGGATTGGTCCCCATGCTTGACTCTCAGCTGCTGAACATCAAAGAAGTTGTGAAGTCCATGGTAGACCTTCAGGAAATTCGCTATAGTTTCATTTGTCCAATTATTCTGCCCCCACCAGTCATTTCTCCCTGTGCCTCAGTGTTGCAGGGGAGACGGGGGAGACAACTCAGCCCTTACTTATACTCTGGACCAAGCTGATAGCAAAGGCAAGTCACACACGAGCAGAATCATAAGGTGAGTGAGAGGACTCCTATGGATGGGGAGGGTGATGGCAGAGGCAGTGGTAGGAAGGCACCAAAATATGGGCAGGCGGGCCTGCCTGAATGCTGAGGAAACAGCACGGATGGAGGTCAGTGCGTGTGTCTGGAGACAGGGCTGAGCGTGCCAGGTCCTTCCTTGGTCAGATCATAGGAATGGGCAAGGATTTCCAAGACATATGGAAGAGTTGTGGAATCCATTGGCTATCATTGCACAACCAACACCCTAAAACTAGGTGTGGCTTGAAATAACAATCTGTGTTTTCTCTATCAATGCTGCAGGTAGCTAGGCTGAGCTACTCCACCCTCAGGTAAGCTCTTCAGAATGACAGTCAGGCTGGGACGGAACTGGTCCAGAAATGGCCCCCACATATGCCTGGGGTAGTTCAACTGTGGGTGTGGCCTAAGAAGGCAGGAGGTGCATCTGCCTATCCTTATCCAGCTGGCTAGCCTGGGCTGAATACCAAAGAAAATGTGGACACTGGTGGGCAACCATTGGATACACTTGTTCTTAGCCCAGAGTCTGTTTGCCGTGGCCTAGGGAGTACTGCAAGTGCAAGGCCAGCTCATACTGAGCAGGTAGAGGTCAGGAGCTTCAAAGTCACATTTCATAGGGACATGAATTCAGAGAGGGGCAACTCCTTCCTCTTTGGTTTATTGTGTTGAAATACAGCATCATGAGCTGGGCGTGGTGGCACACACCTTTAATTCCAGCACTTGGGAGCCTGGGGCAGGCAGATCTCTGTGAGTTCAAGGCCAGCCTGGTCTACATGGCAAGTTCCAGACCAGCTGGGGTTACAGAGAGACCCTGCCTGAAAAAGATTTTTAAAAAATCACCTGGAGGTGGGCAGAGGCACTGGTAAGGTGCTTGTCATGTGAGCACAAGGACCTGAGTTCAGATCCCCAGCATCCATGCCAAAGCTGGATGTGGCATCCCACAGTTATAACCCTGGCACCAGAGGTAGAGAAGGGAGGGTCCCTGGATCCTCTTGACAGCCAGCCTCACAAAATGAATAAGCCTGGGGTTCAGCGAAAGATGCTAGATCAAATTGCTCCAAGGTTGTGATTCTGGATAGGTTATCCAGGCTCCAGTGGATGGACCCACAACCAGAGGCATTTAGGGGACACAAATTTGCCTCAATAGACCATACATAATAATAATGTACATGAGATTGGACAGGGAGAAGAAAAGGACACACAGGAGATGGGGTTCAATGTGATCAAAACATGTATGAAACTCACAAAAAATAATGAAAAATAAAATTTTTAAAAAATGAATAGCCAAGGAAAATTCCTGACCTCAACTTGGGCCACCGCACATGTGCACACACATATGCACACACATGCATGCACATGTCCGCACACCCACCTCACACACAAATATGCATCACCTCAACTATGGCATCTCTGCCGTTTCAGTGGCGGCTCAGTGGCGTGAAGTCATCACGTTCTGTCACCTTTGCCCCCAATTATTTTATCACACTTATCACCAAGTGGGATGGAAATCTATGCCTGATATGTCCGCGTCCTATTGCTTCTGAAGGACTGTTGACTGACTCGTGTGAGGAGTTGGGTGAGCTTGCTGGCTAGGGCTTGTGAGCCTTAAGAACGACCCATTAGAGCCCATCTTCCCAGCACCTTGGGAGGAGGCGGCTTGGGGTAAAGCCTCCATGTGTGCATGAATTGGAAGAACTAAAATCAGGAACATAAAAGTGTAGAAAATGTGTAACTCAAGGCCAAGCATGCAGTAGAGGTTGAATAAATCAGAGAAGATGCCCATGAGGGATACACACAATGCTATGTGAAAGGACAGAGGGACAAAGTACAGGAACCACCACGGCCTTGTCATGGAGGAATTTGTGACTGGCGACATCAAACATGGGCCACTCGAGGCCAAGATGCTTGTAGCATACAGTATGGCAACATCAAACATGGACCACTCGAGGCCAAGATGCTTGGAGCATACAGTATGGCGACATCAAACATGGGCCACTCGAGGCCAAGATGCTTGGAGCATACAGTATGGCATGTGGTCAAAATGATACTTCAGGAGATGTGGAAGCCCAAATCCACACTCTATATCCCCCAGCCTGCAGACCATGAGTCACCTAGCATGACTCAGAGCTGACAAGAAGACCTTAGGATGTGCAGAGTGGATGGAGCAGAGTCTGTTCTGGGGCTGGTGCCCCAAGAAGCCATAGTAGAGGTGAAATGGGATAAGAACCATTCCATGGACACCTGTCAGCATTGCCTGGAGACTTGGAAGCCCTATCGAGAAACCCTCTGAGCTTCCTGCTGTCAGACACCGAGATCACAGCTGGGAAGATCTGGGAGTTCAGTGTAAAGATCCCTGAGGTGTTCTAGCATTCAGCGGACTCTGCAGGCTGCACTGCACTACAGGCAGACAACACTACTTTGATAACTGGTGTTATTGAGAGGAGCTATGTTCAGTGTTGAATTTGTTGCTTTTCTCCTTGCTGTGACAAAATACCTAACAAAACCCAACTTAAGAGCACAAGATGTGTTTTGGCTTATAGTTCTAGAGGATACAGTCTATTGTGGCTGTGGAACAAGATGCTGATTGGTCACATTGCCTCCACAGGCAGGAAGGAAGGAGAAAGTGAACAGGAAGTGGGGCCAGACTAGAAAGCCTTAAGGCCCAATGTCCAGAGACCCACTTCCTTGAGCAAGGCCCCATGTTCTAAAGTTCCCACAGATAGTTCTACCCCCTGGGAACCAAGAGTTCAAACACATGAACCTACAAAGGGCATTCATACCCCAAGAGATGTGTATCTATAACGATTTGAGAATGTCTCTATGGGTGACACAGTTCCTCTGGTAGCCTGTGCAGGCTGGATCAGAGGTGAACATGCTCCATAGCTCAGGCTTCCTTGATCTATAATTTCTCTAAGCATTTTAATTTCATTTGTAAAATGAGAATAATATTCCTTAACTCATAAGCCTGTCACAGGAATCAAGTGAAATGGTGATGGAAAGTAATGATTATTGTTTATACGGACTTATCACCAAAGCCTTTTAGAGATTATTGCCTTTATTAATATTATTATTACTAATTCATGATCTCTCTCACTGCAATTTTCCTTTGAAAAGTGTTTTTGATGGTTCCCATAATTGAGGACAAAATAATATTCCAGGAATTATAAGGTGCTTTGAGATCCTCTGGTAAATGCCTCCTTTGAGTAATTGGAACTTGAGCAGTTTACATGGCTGAGAATATTAGAGCACATTAAATCCCACAATGGTTCTGCAGATATTACTTAACATTCTGACGCCCGATCATAAGGCATTAAAACTCAGAGCCATTAGAAGCAGCCGCTGTCTCCCAGAACATGCATTGAAAAATATTCCACTTACTAGTAAAGTTTCCTGATAAAGACTCATTTAAGCCACAGCATTCTACAGTGTCCCTTCTGTTTTCTGGAGCTACTGGGGACTGAACCTTGGGTCTCACAAATGCTAGCAAGTGTTTCTGCCTGAGCCACAGCCCCATCCTTATCCACTGGCATTCTTTACCGACCAGGCTCTAAGTGCTTCCATCCATTATGGAACCTTCTATAAGTGTACTGGCAGCAGAAGTCATGAGGACCAAAGTATGCACAAGCTGTGCTGCAAGGCCCAGCAGGGTCAGCAGAGCACAGCAGGGGGAGCAGACAGGGGCCCACACACCTCGGCAGTGAGAACTGTGTTCCAATTTCTTAGCATCTTTTTCCTAAGTCTTCTCTTGCTCAGTGGAGCATGTGTACTGGTTGCCTGATGAAATCCAGGCAGCCTTCAGTGGGGTGTGGGAAGCTCGAAGGAAGAAAGTGGGACAACTAACAGCCCCCACCCCATGCCAAGGAGCTGTCGGGACATTTCACTGAGCCACCTAGAAAAAAGACTATAACAAATGAAGCCCACCACCCCTCCCACAGCTTCTAACTGTTGGTGGTAGAGTGAAGAGCTCTCGGGCAGGGGGCCTTGTGGTCAAGATCCATTATTCTGTGGCCCACAGCCCGCCTCATCCTGTCATTTGTGGGTGGTTGTGAACAGCCTACATGCACTAGCTTGCAGAGGTCTCATTACTGCGGTTTTGTGGTCTCCCAGAGCACCGACTACACCTTCCAAAACACACCCAGCTTCCAGCCACCCCTTCCTCCAAGGGGTCCACTCTGGAAACACCACCTGCCCACTGCAAGCCAGGCAGGGTTGCTACTGCCAAGGACATGCATCTGCTGTCCAGCTCTAACTGTCAGCTGGTGTCTCTCCCCAGCCTGTGGCCGTAGGAGAGTCTTGTCACCTTTTTCTTTCTTAGTTTCTTCTTCTGTTCAACAGAGATAAGACCACCCAGATGGCAAGATGGTTTCAGGAAGCCAATATGATATGGTACGCAGAGTGCCCGAAATACAGAAGGCTCTGGAAAATGTGAGTGACCTCGTGTTATCTTCACTGTAATGATGACAGGGCTCAGAACCAGGAGGCTCCACATTCTTATTTCCATGAAACAAGAGGTAGATGTCAGCTCCTGTGCCCCTAGCCCCTAATGGTTCTCTCCTGGCTTGGTAACAACCAACCCTCCCTACATGTGGCCTCTGGGGTCCTGATTTGGGTGTAAAGTGTTTCCCACCTGCTAATGTGTCTGAACACTTGCTTCCCAGATGATGGAGCTGTTTTAGGAGGCAGTGGACTTTAGGAGGTGGGTTGTACCTGGAGGGAGATGTTCTGGGGACAAGTCTTGAGGGCTGTAGTCTGGCATACTCCCTCCCCATCACTGGGCTTCCAGAGTGATGAGACATGTGATTGGCTGTGTCATGCTCAGACCACACAGTCACAATCTGTGCAGCCCTTTCATGGCTTCTTCCCTCCAAGGATGAACTGGGTGCCCTCAAACTGTGAGCCAAAAGAACTCCTTCCCCTCTTACCTCACTTCTTCTCAGACACTTGGTTACAGAGGTGATTCAAGTGACTGATACACTCACACAGTTTCTCACTGTGGAGGGAGCATTGCAAGCTGCTGGGATCTGCCTGCTGCTTCTCAAGGTCAGTTCCAGAAGGACCACCTCATCACATCCCAGCCATACTCTACAAACTATTTATTGAGTGCCTCCTCGTGCTCAGTGCAGACACCGCCCCCGCGACCCACAGCACCTCACTGCTTTGCCTGACTCAACCCCTGAGCAACTGGAAAGGGGCCCATGCAACCCCTCTCTGGTTCCAAAGCTTTCTAGCAGCACAGTCTGCTTTTGCTTCTGTCCCCTTCAACATGGATCACTAGAGACTTACACTGCATCACACTGGAGTCTTTTATCTCTTGATATCTGTGATACTTTTAGCATAATGCAGGTAAACACCTTCAAATGAATGAATTACTGAAAACCAACTTGACATTCTTTTAAAAAATATTTTATTTCTTGTTTTTATTTTTATGTGTTGTATGAGTGTATTTCCTGACTGTATAGAAGTGCCTCCATCTTGTGCAATGCCTATGGAGGTCAGAAGAAAGCACTAAATTCCTCTAGAACTAGACTTATGAAAGTTTATTAGCTACCATGTGGATGTTGGGACCCAAATCCAGGTCCTCTGCAAGAACAGTCAGTGCTCTTAACCACTGAGCCATCTTTCCAGCCCAAACCACTGTTTCCTGTGATTTCATTGGCTACAATATTTCTTTGTCTTAATAACTCTTTGTCGTGAACTGGCAAGGTCTATCAAATTATACTTCATTTCTTTTTTTATCTGTCCCTTGTGTGTGTATGTGTGTATGTGTGTAGAAGTAAGGGGTGTGTGTGTGTGTGTATGTGTGTGAGAGAGAGAGAGATAACTGTGTATATGTGTGATGTGTGCACATAGTTGTGTGGATGTGTATACTCTGTGTACAGATGTGTGGTGTATGTGGGGGCCAGAGGAAGATGTTGGGTGCCTTTCTCTATTTTCTTCAGGTTTTACCTCCAGACCCATTCTGTCGTTGAGCCTGGAGCTAAGCTCAGGGTCTACAAGCCTCAGGGATTCTCCTCTATGGTCCCCCGGCCTCAGCTCTGGAGTTAGAGGCATATGTACAGTCATATCTCCTTTTACACAGGTTCTCGAATCCAAACTCAAGTCCTCCTGCTTGAGCAACAAGCTCTCTTACCCACTATACCATCCAGCCCTCTTCTTTGTTTCTTTACATTATGAATCCATAATTAATCTAAAACGTCTTCTGTGATAGAAGAGAAGGAATATTAAAACAATATGGGAAAATTTAGAAAACAAAGTAAACAAAAATCCAAATAGTGATTAGGTTGGCAATACCAGTGATTACAATAAATGTGAATGGGTCAAATCCCTACCAAAGGAGAACTCTTTTCAGACTAGGTAATAAAAAGTAGAAATTAACAAAAACCCAGCTATGCTCTGTTTCTGAGGCATGCCCTTAAAACAAAATGACAGAGAGAGCTTGAAAACAGACAGATGGAAAAAGAGGAGCCAGCAAATGCTTAAATAAAAGAGGTGAAGAAAAATATATATCAGACAACAGATAATCCAAGTCAAAAATATTAAATAGGACAAAAAGGGATTTCAATATTATTAAATATTATACTCCATCAAGAAGAATATTCACACATCTAGTAACAAAAACTCCAAAATACATAAAACAAAACCTGTTGGAGAGGCAAAGAAAAATTAATAAACCCACAATCATAATACAATATTTTAACACATTCCTCTCAGATCAAATGTCACATTGAATAAATAAAAAGAAAAGTAAAAATGTAGGGGCAAAAAGAACACAAGAGTAGCACATGTACTGAAGGGAAGGCAAATTCCTTTGACTCAGGGAACAAAATGGACCATGGCTGAGGTGTGAAATGAAACAGTAACATCTTCACTAAGGCAGGAGAAAAGGAAGAAAATATTTGTATTTTTAAAAGTAAGAACAAAAGGAAAAAAGTTACAACTGTTCACAATGAATTGAAAAATTATCTCTCTACATATTTCTAGTGTTAAAGAACATAAAAGAGAAAATAAAAATATTTCCTAAATAAATAAAATAAAAAGAATATGTAACAAATCCTTAGTTATATGGCCAAAGAGATATGTGAACAGAAAGACATCCAGCCACAACAGCATTTATTAGAAAATACAGATAAGAAAATAATGTAGAATTTAACTTAAAATGTTGAAATAACATGAATCTACTTAAATTAGAAGAAAAAAATAATCAATTTCAAAGAGGAAATATTTTACATAGGAAATAAAGAAAAAAAAGGTAAAATCATTAAAACCCAGAGCAGATTATTTGAAAATATCAATAAAATAACAAACCAATTTGCCAAGAAATTCAAAATGAAGGAGAAAAAAATCAAAATAGCATCAGGGATAAGAGAAGACTCAGAATCATAGAACCAGAGGACAGCCTTTAAATGACATTATGTGCTCATTGCCAATATATTTGAAAGGCTTATGCTGTGACTGTTTAACAAGAAGACTATAAATTGCAAAACTAATTAAGAAGTGAAAGAAATTATCAACACAATGAAAAGTAGTGAAAATTTCATCTCTCAAAAAGTACTGGTCTTTCATCAAAACTGAGAACTTTTGGTCTTTGGAAGACAGTTGAGGAAATTAAAATATGCACACCCAACTGTGAGAACGTGTTCCAAACTGGCAACTGGCTTGTATGCAACATATTACTACACAAATAACTCTTACCAACAAATACCACAGGAGAACAAATGAAATGAATGAGATCTGCAGCTAAAGATCCTCTAATGGAATGAGATTTTCAGCTAAAGATCCTCTAATGGCTAAAGTCATATAGAAGATTCTGGAGACCCTTCATCTCTGGGGAACTGTAATTTAAACCCCACATAGCATCCAAATGTAGCTAACATTAAAAACACTGACAAAAATCAGTTGTTAGCTAGAAAGCAAGATGCCTAAAACCTCCAAATGTATTCATGATGGAAATGCAAATGTGGAAAACTTTGGAAAATAATTTGGCGATTTCAGATAAAGGTAAGCATGGCCTTACCATGTGATCCCACCATCTGACTCTTGGGTATTTGCCCAAAAGAAGCAAAAACATATGTGCAGAAAGAAAACGGATGCAAATATTTATAGTAACTTTCTCTGTAATAATGTGGAATTGGCAACAACCCAAATGCCCACGGACAGGTAAATAAGCAAACTGTGATGCATCCACACAATGAAATAATATTCAGCAATGAAAACAAACACATTACTGGGAAATGCAAAGACATTTATGCATTCAAAAATGCACTGAGTGAAGAAAGGCCAAACACAAATGATATTAGCTTGTATGGTTTCATTTATATGCAATGTTTTCAATGTAAAAATAAGCAGGAGTGAGTGAAAGGGGAATAATAGACAGGACTGGCCATGTCTTATAGAATTAACTACAAAGATCTAGGAGAGGCATATTTAAGGTACTGCAAAGTTTTGTGTTTATTTTGACTGTGCAGATATGTGTGCCCTTCAGGATTTATCAACTGAAACACTTAACGTGGGTTCATTGTATTGCACTTACATTTCCTTCTACCACTTTGCTAAAAGGTAATTCTGCAGTTCGGTAACTATGCCAAAGCAGAGAACAAGACAAGACATTTCGATTCGCAGTATGAGGCCGAGGTCGAATGCATCACCATCAAAGATGAAAGCTAACCCACAGAGCATAGCAGACCAGTAGACTGCCATCCATCACAAAGCACAGCTGGCAATGCTTAGGACAAGACGTGCTATAGGAAGAGTTGTGTGCATGAGGACTCTGACAGCTCTGGTCAACAGTGAGATGATGGAACTGTGGTGGGCAGTAGAAGGATGGGCACCATCCACCAGGTGGACACCATTAGACCACTGTCCTCCAATGGTACAAGTAATTACCAGGCTACCCAGTTGTGTACAGAAGAACTGTCAAAGCATTAGTATGAAATAAGTGATATTTTTACAATGCTAACGTATGAGGAAAAATCCTTCCTAAGACCCCACAATCAGAAGCTGTAATCTGAAAACAAGCACAGGAAGCTGACTTAAGTCCTATCTAAAGCAAAATTCAGCATTTACAAAAGTAAAAGGCATATTTAGAATAAAACAAGAAACGGAGGCTAGAGGTGCTGCAAAAGTAGATTTTTCTCTAGGATCTATGACTTCTTCAGCCATGTGCATCTGGCTGTGTTTAGAGGACTACACATGAGTTCCCTCCCACTGAGTTGGCTTTATGTTCAATTGGATAGCTGTTGATCACCCCCTAGATAAAAGTGTCACTACTGCACCAATAATGATAGCTTTCTGGGCCAGTTGTTGTTTATTAAGTTTTACAGCTGGGTAGGACCATTGATTGGTTTTCTCCCTTGGCAGATTGCACAGTATCCTCTGCTACCATGAGATCTAATCTTCAAGGTGGCTTCCAGGCCATTTACAGTCCTGTGTCAGAAGTGTCATCTGTCTTTAGCACTAGGTTGTACCTTCACAGTATGAGATGCAATCAAGGCCAAAGCAAAGGGACAATAGCCTGTGTCATTTGGGGAGCCTTTTGGACTACCCTGATCAACAACGTGAAGGGAGGTTTTTTCTGCCTGGCACTGTTTTCTGTTATAGAGCCTTCAACTATACACATGCAGTCATATATTTATTGTATGTGTATTTTCAGTAGGACTTTGAACTAACATGTTTCCTTCTGGCTTTCCTACCATCCAGGCATCATTTATCTCTTCTTTCATTCTCCTTTGATAACCCTCTCTATCCTTTCCCCAGTTAAAGTACCCCCCTTTTCTTAATTTTCTTCTTAAGAATACCAGTCTCCATCTCTCTATCTATCTATCTATCTCTCTCAAGCTCCTTCTTCTCCTTCATCCCCATGGCTCCTTTCCATTTTCCTGGCTCCTGTGGTTACATCAGGATACACACTCACATCTAAGGAGTTGGAGTTAAGATCCAGAAATGAGAACATATGTTGCTTGTTTTGCTCAGTCTGTTGGTTCACTTAGTATAACAGTTCCACGCACCTGCAAATTTCATGATTGCATTTTTCTTTTCCAGTGAGTAGAACTCCATTGTGTTTCACATTTTCATTGTTCATTCATCACTTGATGGACATTTAGGTTGTTTCCATGTCTCCATGTCTTAACTGTTGTGAAAATAGCAGCAACAAACATGGCTGTGCAAGTCTCTGTGCAGAAGAATGAGTCTGCTTGGTCTATGCCAAGGAGTGGTATGCCTGGATCATATGGAAGGGTTTGTTTGCTTGTTTGTTTTAATTTTTTTAAAGTCTTATTTTAAATTTCTAAGAATACTGTTTTTTACAGTCATTGCATCAATTTGCAAGCCCATCAAGAGTGACCTAGCGTCTCTCCTGGCATCCACACCAGCATTCGGTGTCATTTCTTCTCTTGAACTTATCCATTCTGACTGAGGTTAAATGAAATCTAAAAGTAGTCTTGATTTGCATTTCCCTAATTACTAAGGATGTTGATCACATTTTAAGGCATTTCTCAGCCATTGTTAATTCTTCCTTTGAGAACTCTCTGTTCATATCCCGAGCCCATTTTTTAATTGAGTCATTTGTTTTCTTGCGTCTTTGTTTTTTGAGTTCTTTATATATTCTGGATATTAATCCTCTATCAGATGAATAGTTGGTGAAGATTTTCTCCCACCTTGTAAGCTTCCTCTTCACTTGACTGGTTGTTTTCTTTGCTGTACTGAAGCCTTTTAGTTTAATGAGGTCCCATTTCTTGATTGTTGACCTTAATTCCTGAGTGACCGATGTCCAATTTAGAAAGTCCTTTCCTCACCCATATCTTGTAGATTACTGCCTGTGTTTTCTTCTAACAGTTTCAGAGTTTCGTGTTTCACATTGAGGTCTTTGAACCATTTGGAGCCGACTTTTGTGCTGACTAATAGATGAGTCTACTTTCATTCTTCCACAAGTAGAGATCCAAGTTTTCCAGAACCGTTTGTTGAAGATGATGTGTGTGTTCTTGGATCCTTTGTAAAATTTCAGGTGGCCAAAATTGCCTGCATTCTTCCTGGGGTCTTCTGTTTTGTTCCATTGATCTACATGTCTGCTTTTGAGCCAATACCATGCTGTTTGTGACTTTTGCTTTGTAATACAGATTGAGGTCTGATAAGGCAAATCCCAGTCCCCTGGCATTACTCTTGGTGTTCAGGGCTGTTTGGCTTATCTGGGGTCTTTTGTGTTTACATACGAATTTTAGGATGGATATTCCTATTTCTGTGAAGTATATCATGGGGATTTTGATAGTGATTGCATTGAATTTGTAAATTGTTTTTGATAGGATGGTAATTTTCACTATATTAATTCTACCAACTCATGAGCACAGAAGGTCTCTTATCTCTTGTGTCTGCTTCAATCTCTTTCTCCAAAGATTTAATGTTTTCATCTTCAGTGCAACTCCTACACATAGGGTGAATGTATCTCTCAGCTCTCATCAGAGAAGTTTCCTTATGTAGCAGATGGTGACTAACACAGAAACCCACAACTGGCCAATGTGCAGAGAACAAGAGGCCACAGAGTGCCCATCCTTGAATAGAACTCCTATCTCAAGCCTCTGCCTCCCAAGGTTCAGGGATCTTTTTGGAAGAGAAGGTGGAAAGATTGTAAGAGCCAGAGGGGGTAGATGACCCTCCCAAGAAATCAAGTCTTCCAAACCGCTGGTCATTTATTCATAGGAACTCACAGCAAGTCACTATGCAAGCTCAAACTAGACAGAATCTCAGACAGACACGAGAGAATGGGTAAGAAATGCCAACCCAGCCTAAGGGACTTTGGACACTCGATGGCTGTTAGGAGGAGGAAAGACAGTGTCACTCTTGGTGGGCCCTTGTGTGGACCCACCTGAAGGACATTTGGGGACACAAATCAGACTCTACAGACCATATTATAGACATAAGAGAGTATATTTAGTTGGACAGAAGAGGCAGTGAGGGAGATGTGGATGGGGGATCTGAACACCATCAAATTATATTGTATGAAAATTATAAAACTCAATAAAACAAATTTTTAAAAGGCAAAGTTAAGACAAAGATATTAAAAACAAACCGCAGATTGCCTCTAACCAAAGTAGCTAAAAACTCCTGCCAGTCAATTGCAAAAGCATTTACATCTAATCAGAGAAGCAGCTCCTAGTGACTGCGTACCAATAGTGTGGGGTAGAAACTGTTGACGATAGTGTCTCCAACAAGCAACATTGTCAGTCTTCCGTTATTGTAGCTGACCGCATGGGAAGTCATCACAGCTCTTTTAAATTTCTCCAATTACTAGGAATTTGGTTACATGGTTTGTGTGCGTCTACAGACACTGGAAGGCACTTTTTTTTATTGTCCATGTCTATTTTCCTATTATAGTTTATTGCTTACTATTAAATAGTAACAAAAATACCAAAAAATAAGATGTGTACCGAATGTATAAATCAACTACGGATGCCTAATGCAGTTGGTAAAGACGATGACCTACGAGATGGGGAGATGGTTCACTGCATAAGCATGAGGACCAGAGTTTGAATCACCAGTACCCATGTAAAAGTTGGGCATGGCTGTGTTCTTGCTTAGAACCCCAGTACGTGCCGGTGGAGACAAAAGGATCAATGGGATGTGCTGGCTGTCAGCCTCGGTCTAGCTCAGTGAAGTCGACACTTCCACTCATCAAAAACAATTCATTAGGTAAAAGAAAACCAAACTGTGAACAGTTCATCCACCTGCAATATCTGTGTCTGACAGGGGACTCTATTAATACATCCAGAATGTGTAAATATAAAGAAATCCTTCAACTCACTAACAGAAAATAAAAAAAGAGATTTAAATATACACTCCACCAAAAAACATATGTAAATAGCTAATAGGCATGTTAATGTTAAGCATTAAGCATTCTCTTCATGTAACCAAAGCTATGGCAAGTGACAACATTCCTATTAAATAATAGAGTTCTAAATAATTGGTAGCACTCTTGGGTGAGGCGAAATAGTTGGTGGAAGTGTCTGGCAATTCTTATCAATGAGTCACATACTGACTTGGTCGACTAGGGTGAGTGAAACTATCGTCATAGACTGGATCTCTCAAACAAAAGTTTCTTTCTCACACAGTTCTTGAGGTTGACAAGTTCTTCCTTCCAGGTGAAGATGACAAGCTCTTCTGTGCCTGGATTACAGGCAAACGAAAGTGCAGTACCAGGAATGGGCTATCTGTTTTGGAGTGTTGGCCGGTCAGATTCCACAGACCCCAATCATTACAGGCTATGGCCAGTACTCTTAATTAACCTCCAGAACTCGATGGTAAGACTCTATTGCTGGAGACCCTACATACATTGACGTGAGTCATGGAACATGGAGAGATGAGGCTGAAGAGATCACCTGGAAGCTTCACCTCTACTGGTTAGCTTTCGTAGTGCTGGGAAGTGCTATGCGTGCTACCAGAGAAGAAAGGTGATCAGTTTTACACAGCTTTGAACCTATAAGCTACACTAATAACTGGCCTGAGAAGACACAGCCACTGGTGCAATAGCTGCAGGAATGTCACGGTTGTAAGCAGCCACCTTCTGATTGAATTTCAGGCCTGCTCCAAGAGATGAAACCCAAACCTGGCACCTTTATTGGGGCCAAGACCCTGTGGCTATAGAAGTCATAGACCTTAGGGGAGATCCTACAAACATTCTGCTAAATGAATGTAGTATTAAACCAGCTCCTAAGGAGTTTATACCCGGATCTCAGTACATCTCTTAACCCTCATCAGAGAAGCTTCCTTTGGCAGTAGGTGATGACCACAGGGACTCACAACTGGTCAAGGTGTGGAGAGTAAGAGATTACAGAGTGCCCATCCTTAGTCAAAGTCTGATGAGGGCCTGCTTCCCTGTTTGCAGGTTTTCTGCTGTATTCCCACATGGATAATGGAAGGAAATCATCCACCACATGCTTCTTCTCATAAGATCACTAATCTTACGTTGAGGGCTCCATGCTCTTGACCTCATACTACATATTTACTCTAGCAATTTAAGCACAGACACTGACATTCGTTTCAGGACACTTCCCAGTAACCCACCAATTCCAGTCCTACCCAGCAGATGTTTACAAAACAACTTACATTCTCCTTTATTCAAAACAACCCAAACTTGTAAATATGTATAAGAAGTATTCATCAAAATAGTATGTAGACAAATAATATTACACTTAGACAACAGATTAAGACTAGGCAATGAAGAAACGAATTATTAATACACAAGATAAGTTGTTATACTGAAGGAAGAAATCCAGACATATGCAATGCAACTTGGTTTGTTTGGAATTTGCCATCAAGCAAAGATGACCAAAGATGAGAGAAATTGAAATAATGGATGCCAGAATGGAAGGGGCCACAGCATTTAGCTGTGAAGTCAGAATAAAGAAGTTTGAAGACTGGTCCTAAGCCCTGAGTGATACAAGTGTGTCAGTATGTCATCCTGAAAATTGCCTTGAATATCTGTGCATTGTTGTGCATGTAATTATGTGGAAACTCAAAGTAAAGAACAACAACAACAAAGCATCTCTTTCATGCCCTGCATCTCAGTAGTATTGAGAAACTAACAGGAGATACTGCCTGCCAATTGTTACAGTCAGGGTGCATGGTGTATGTATAACACACATTTACTAAATTGGGTCTTTTAAACACCAAAATGCTAATTAAAGAAATAGATTCATAAAACTGCCAGTTATGTACTGAAATGATCATTTTCAACAAGTTTTATCACACCTAAACAGCATGATAAAGTGAGAACACAACTGCTTCTAAAATCTGGATTCATCCCCAGGCCCAGCCTCGATCTCTCCCTCTCAGTGACCTCTGACTCCTCCCTGGGGACTGGGTGAGCGGCCTGGGGAAGTCCCACCTGGGGCCGCAGCTCAGAACAACTGTCCAAACTGCCAGTTCTGTCCCCTAGAGTCCTGAGGTGGCTCTCCAGTTCCTACTTTTGGTTTGTACTTACACGGTAGTGTGAGTCTGGTGTGTCTTCATTTCCCAACATTAGAGAGTCAGGAAGATTTTAATTAATCCTTCTCTGCCTGCCTGTCTAAAATTTAAAAGACAACGCAATGAGAAGGCACGATCAAGGGGGTGGTAATCAAATAAAATAAAATTGGTGGGGCTCATAAGCAGCCTACAGATGGAAACATTCAGTGTGCTGAAATAAAAGATGAATTTATTCGGCTAACATAAATAGAGAGAAAATGAGACACTCTATGATGCTCTGGCTGACTGTGGATAGATGAGTCGTGTCAGTGTGACGGGCCCTTGGTCGCAATCTCCCCAGCACCCACAACGGTCATGCCCGATTTAATGAAAAAGCAAATGAAATGTTACATATCACTGTTTGCTTCTCTGTCAAATGAGGTGTCTGAATATTTTATTCAGTAAGGAGTGTTGTATATATAAAAGATAATTAAATGGCGTGCAGATGAAGTGGGTTACATGGTGTTATATTGGGGACAGTGAGTGTATGACAGAGCTGGGGAGGAGATCATAGATCCCACTTCTTTCTACATCGAGGCTCCAGTTAGGATGCATGGCATAGAAAAGGTCCACCTTGGCCTGGGGAGACAGCTCAGTCAGTAAAGTGTTTGCTACATGTGCCTGCAAACCTGATCTCTGAGCTAGGGGGCAGAGGCAGGAGGATCCCTGGAGCTGGGGCTTGCTGGCCCATCAGTCTAGCAAGCCCCAGGCCAATGAAAGACTCTGTCTCAAAAAGGAGTAAGCAACACCTAAAGAACAACCCCCAAGCTTGTCCTCTGACCTCCACATGCATCTGCAGTCTACTCTCACACCCACACAAGCAGACATGTCGACACATACGTACAAGCACACAAAGGAAGCATGATGCAAATATACAAGGAACAGAAAAGAAGCCTGTGCTGGTTAAAGTGGCAGGATGGGTTGGGTTGCAAGCCCAGCGCAGCACTGAGAGAGACGTACACATGGTCAGGTACTAGGACCAGGAGCATCACAGTGTCCATGGGAAAGTCACACAAAAGAGTCTTGTGCCTAAGTCACTGATTAAATACTTCAAGCATTAAAATGAGAGCACCAAACTCTTCCACAACAGGACCGTTGTGGATTCTTGGCTCAGACTCTAGCATGTCTCTCTGCCCTGGAGGTGTGTTTAGGTACTCTACAAAAAGGATACATTCCTCCGAGTCAAGATTTTTTAACCTTCACATTGGGGACTGAATAATTCTTTGTTCCATGGGACAGTCCAGTGCATTGTGTGTGTCTTAAAGTAACCCTGACTTCTACCCATCACAAAACGGAGGCAACCATCCTCAACGCAGCTCCAGTTGTAAGACAAACAAAGATGTCTCCAGACAGTGTCCTGTGCTCCCTGGCTGAGACTCACTGAGCCAGACAGAGCGGGATCGCAGTCTAGGTGCTAGCACTTTCTGGCATTTTTATGTAGGGAAATCATTTCATGACCCTCCAGCTCCATCATGGACCTGACTCTGTTAGGATGAGTGTTGCTGGACTGAACCACTGGCTCCGTTTCTCGGCTTTCTTTGCAACCACACCTCTTGACCTTCTACTTAGTCATTGTGACTGACTTTGCCCAGGTTGACAAGACATCTCACCTTACTGCTTCCTCTGGCTTCTTTGTCCCTCTGCCATCCCCTAGCCACGGGCCCTGGCATTCTTGGAGGTTCACGAAGGATGGAAAAAGACCCAGACTCACAAACAGAGACCTTCCAGAGTCTACCTGCAGAGAGTGGGGGAGTCCTGTTGCTTCACACTACTGAGAATCAGGCTGGCTTGTTATGCAGTATCACTGTGACACGCTCTCACTGCTATAACAAGGAAAACTCAGTACAGAGCCAGTCAGATATTAGAAGATCAACAGGTGCTGGATTTCTCCTAGCCCCACACTTCTCTCCTCTGCTTTCGAATATGGTTGGTTCCTCCGTGGCTCAGTATTCTAACAGCATTTCCTCCTTCATCTGGAAGATGAAGTAACAGCTGGCACAGTACAAATAACACAGAGGTTGACTCTGTGCCCTGCAAGGCAACAACACCTCCAAAACACGATTTCATGATGCACTTGTCAGCCACTTGAACCAGACGTGGGTGAGAAGGGCACGTCTGTACTGCTGACACCGATTTAATACGTTATATCCATGTTTGGGGTTCTGACCGGAAACCACCGGGGTCTGGTGGGTCTGATCACCACAAGGCTTTGTGAACATTAATGACCACCCTTCAGGTGTCAGCATGGAGAGACCCTAGGAGACATCTCTTCCTGGGTTTCTGAGGAGCCTCATGACCCTGCCTCTTGTGGGTCTTCCACTCTGCAGGGAACTTCTGTCGCTGCCTGATTCTTGCAGTGTTTGTGGTAGTGCAGTACCTGGCCGTGTCTCCCTAAGGCAATCCAAGAGAGTGTTCTGGTTGAGGGGCTTCAGGATGTGATGGTGACTACATACATCCCTCAGACATTTGTGAGGACCTTGTGTGTGATAAGAACTTTGATAGACTCTGGAGACGCAGTGCTGAATCACACAGGTTCTACCTTCAGGGTCTCATGGGAATTCCTGGAGCCTGCAAGGACACCTCCTCAGGGCAAAGGGGATAGGGCCTGTGATGAACTTGGAGATACTGAGATGTAGAGACTCTCTTGAATGGTCTTGGGGGCCAATGTCATCCCAGGAACTCTTGTAAAAGGGAACCTCGAAGACAGTCATGAATGGGCCAATGGGCAAGAGCCATGAAGAAAGACGTAGCAGGAAGTTTCTCGAGGCTGCACGAGGCCAGGGGCAGAACTCACTCCACACTTCCGACAAGCCTGTGGGAGGACGACAGCGCTTCTGTCCGTCTCCTCGTAGTCCTGGACACTCAGTTTGGGTTTCTGAACTTGAGAACTAGGAACAAGCTCGTGTTTGAAGCCACCAAGCAGGTGGTTTGTTTCAGTATCAAACTAAAACTGGGGCAGGGGGAGGACACCCATGCTCTGAAGGAGTGAAAGGGAACGTCCAGCAGGACGTGATGAGAAGGCTGAAGGGCAGGGGAGACCGCCAAGGTACAAGAAGAGATGTGGCAAAGAGGGCGACTCACAAAGAGGGCGGTTCACAAAGAGGGCGGCTCACAAAGAGGGACCCCGGTGGTGGAAAGCCTGAGGGAAGGCAAAGGATTTTGAAAACCTGATTTGTTGTGACTGCTCAGGATCTGGCTGGTGGCGGAGAGAAGAACTGAGCCGAAGAACTTTATTTAAACATGCACAGGCACATATAGCTCAGTTATATAAGGCAGAGTGTACACGGAACAGAGAAATGCTACAGTCACATGGAAAGATCAGGGAAGTCCCCATGGGGACAGGTGTGGGCTGTGAGCCATGGGGAGTGGGGACAGATTTGTGAAACTGGATCTTTATCCTTACATGGCAGGGGAATTTGAAAGCTTGTGTAAGGCCCAGTTAGGGAGACCAGAGGAAGGAAATACCCAGCGCAGGAGAGCGGTTTCATTGTGGCCTTTGTGATCAATAAGAAAGGTACAGATTCTTACTGGTGCCAAGGAGAGCCTGTCCTCACCACTGTACACTGAAGGGTTCCTACACTCTACATGTAGCTTGGCACAACACGGCCTCTGTGGTGTGGCCTCCAGCCGCCTTCCGCACACTCACACCCTGCGTTCCCTGTCTGGGGCAGTGAAAATTTCATTTCCCCATGACCCCCATCAAATCAACATTTTACATGTACCCAAAGAGGTCTCTTGTCATATTATACAACTATGTTTTCTCTTCTGCTCCGTCACTACTCCATGTGGTTTCCAAGACAGGACTGTTTTCTTCATCCTAATACTCACAATCCTAACTCTGAAATAGAGCCTGCATGAACACTTGCAATGTATTGAGCACTTTGGCCAGGCATTGGGCCTCAGGAAGCTCATAACTGTCTCTCCCTCTTAAACATCTCATCTGCTGACCCATGGCATGGTGTAGAGTCAACTCCTTTTGCAAGTGGCATAAGTCAGACTTATGGTACTTATTGGTAGCAAATACACCCCAGATCTCCATTCCCCTCCCATTATGTGTTCTGGACAAGAGACTCGGTGTTGCAGGTATTAAGGGCTGAATTGAGGCCCACAAAACATACATCAATGTTGAGTCCTCTGGCACTCATGGGCTCACTGGTTGTGTGCATAGGGTTTGCACAAAGCTGAATCTGTGAACATTCATTCAGATGGGAGAGGGGCTCATGGGGCCTGGCCCTGCCCAGGGGAGGGAATGGCAGTGGAAGACTTTTGGAGCATGGAGACTCACTATTTTTAGAGTTCCCCACCAGTGTGTTACTCAGGCCCCAGAGGACCACTCCACACTCATGCCAGGGTAGACCCAGTTATAAACCCAGTGGGTCATAAAGCAAAACCAGAAACTAAACAAAAGGACATGAAAATAGCATGATAGTTGGAAGGAGGCTGGGAGACGGATGAGAGGTGAAGGTGAGTGTGACCAGAATGTATTATATGAACAGATGAAACTGTCAAAGAATAAATTAATTTTTTAAAATGATATGTCAAGGCCCTGATCCCAAGGCCCCTGACTATTATGCTTTGTGTGCTGATGGGATCAAATTGAGATGAGTATGTATATCAAGGTAGGCTCCAATCTGATACACTGATGTCCTTGGAATAAAGAAGGAGCATGTATCGGTCATGGCAGAGCTGGAATGACAGGACTACAGGCAGGATTTTACCAGAAGTCCCAAAGAAGTTGCAGCCCTACTGACATCTAACATGTGTGTGTGTGCGTGTGTGTGTGCGTGTGTGCGTGTGCGTGTGTGCGTGCGTGTGTGTGCGTGTGTGCGTGTGTGTGCGTGTGCGCGTGTGTGCGCGCGCGTGTCCAGTCTCCTCCTGTCGGCTTGCACCCATCAGAATGAAAGCAGTCCCCTTGGCACACCTCCACTTTCTTGCCATTAATAGAGTTGTTCAGAGGTAAATAGAATTTCCAACTCCTGAGAAGAACTCTATTTCCCACTGGGAAAGCAATGAGGCCTTCAGGTCAGAGCCTGCAGTTCAGCCTCGGCTTGATCTACAGAGCACCTGTCACGTTTGAAGCCGCTCATCCCACTGGACATTTTCATTCCAACTGCACTGATCCGTGGGTGCCTCCAGGTTGGTGGAGAACCGTCCCAGGAATCTGCTGGAGCCTCTGTACTTTCACGATTTTTTATTTTTGACCTGAGAAAAGAATGCTGGTCCCACAGAGGCTGCAGGAACCAGGTTTGTAACTTAATGCTGATTTTGCCCAGAAGTAATTAGCTCATTAGTAGTGAGCACACAAGCTTATTCCAGGGGGTGTAGGTGGTGGGAGGGGATGAGAATCAGTGGTCCATGTTAGTTCATCAAGACAGTGAAGGAACTGGAAACCGCCTGGCTCAAACTTCTCACCCAATACCATCACTGAATCGAAGGGTATGTGCAAAGCCAGGGGGCCTCTAGAGCACCCTGAAGTAGACCCCTCAATACCGCTAGATACTGCTAGAATGGGGAGGCAGGAGGGGAGCCCAGCACAGGAACCTCCCTGTGTGGGGTGCTTTCTAGCCAGCCAGGCACAAGACACATTTCTTCCATCTGAATTTAATAGAATGCTTGAAATAATTACCTAAATGTAATATTCATATGGGAATACAGGCTCAGAGAGTGTCTCCTGACTGGCCAAGTCTCAGCAAGTCAGTGTCAGATCTCTATGACCCAAGGAGTCAATGTCTTTAATGTCTATACTTATGGATATTTATATTTATTTATTTATTTAGGGGCTGGGAAGATGGTTCACTGGGTGAAGTGCTTGCAGTGTACACATGAGAATCTGAGTTCAGACCCCCAGCACGCCATGGAAAGTTGGGTGTGGTGTATACCCAATCCCAGCACTGGGGAGAAGAAGCAGGAGGATTACTGGAGCTTGTCGGCCCACCAGTCTGGCTCAAATAAAGCAAAAAATAGAGAAAAATCACCTGACAGAGACCTTTGGCCTCCACATGGGCATGCAGAAACACACACACATACACTCACACACACAATTTTAATTTGTACAGATAAGTGGGATGCAGTGTGCTAATTCCATACGGTACATTTAGGGTAGTTAATTTTGCTAGTCCCTTGAATTTTTAAAAAATTGATTAATGTAGTAACGGCACCTGTTCTGTCTGCTGGTGGGCAATGCGGCACTTCAGTGTATGTTTACAGCACTGACTGATGACATGAGGTGATCAGAAGTTCCATCTCCTTTATTACGCTCTGGAGCCTTCAAACTCCTCTCTTCCAGTCACTCATAAACTATATAATAGGTCCTTGTGAATGATCGTCACCCCACGTGCTCTAGATCATGGAAGCTCACCACCTCTTTCTAATTGTTCGGGTACTCCACATCCAACCTCCCACTCAGCGCTCCCCTCCCCAGTATGCCCAGTCTTTAGTCATTGCTGATGGACCCAACGTGCAGGTTCCCAGGTCCATGGCCTGCTCTGGTCCCTTCTCGTCCACCCTCAGAGCACATTTGGAAGCATTCCTGGGCAATGCTATATTGAGCGGCAGTTTGCAAATGTTTATTTACAGGGGATTAATTAACTTTGCTATTTGCAAGAACTGAACTAAGGGAAAATTGGCTTTCTCTCAGAGTAGGTGCAGTGACATTCCAAGGGCTGTCATCCTCACTCAAAATGTCAAAATCCTTCCAGGGCAAGAAAACAATGGCACATGCTATGCGGGACAAAGGGAAGGCCCAGATACGGGTGTTTCCACTCCTGCCGTCTCCAAAGGGCTTGCATCCCTGAGCGGTTTCCATCAGTTCTCTGGACTCTGAGCCTGGCACATAAGAAACAAGATGAGGCTCCTGAAGGCTCATCCGATTCTAAGAACCTGGAAGGAGGCAGGACTGAGGCCTTACTCATCACCCATACCACAAGACGTGGGAAGTGGAGCTATGGGTGGAAGATGGTAGATGAAGTCAAGGTGTCAGGAAGAAGAGCCCCATGGCCCTGGTCCCTGGACCATGCACGCCTCTGTGCCTCAGAGGAGACACCCCAAAGGAAGTGGGGAGCAGAGCTGTCTTTCAAGAAGGCACGGGGCCCCTGATAGTTCCATTCAGAATGGTACAAAGGTGGCGGGTGAGGTTAGAAGAGGTCAAAGAAGGGAATAGCTAAACGTCAATGGGAATGGATGGCCTCCAAGTCCCTAAGAGGTTCTAACAAAGAGTATGGGTGACCAAAGGGACAGAAAACAGATGGAGAGACAGACAGCTGGGGTTCCAGAGTCAAGCATAGTTAAGAATGCACTCAGCACACGGCACACATGACAGGGGACACCTACTCTTCCCTTCACTCTGTCATCCGCCCACTATCCATCCATCCTGCCATCCATTCACACAACCAACACCTAGTCTGTAGCGAGATCTGCACTGACCCACAATGTGCCATGGTGAGTGAGAATGAACAGGGCTCTGGCGTCAAAGGAAGGATATGGGTGGGTCATGGAAGTCTCTTTGAAAAGCACTGACTGTGAGAGGAAAACCCAAAGGCTGTGAGCATAATGCTGGGGTCAGACCACGTAAACAGCAAAGCGAATAGCCTTCATGTGTGCACGCACCCGTGTGTGCACCTGGAGCTCGGAATCGTTTCTCAGGCACTGGTCACCCTTTGTTTTGAGACCAGGTTTCTCATTGGCCAGGAACTCACCAGGTAGGCTAGGCTGGTTGGCCACCTAGAGCACAGACTAAGCTGTCTCCATAACCCCCAAAAGAATAGAGTTCTGATGTCCCCTGCTCCCCAGATCTGGTGATTGAATGCCTGCGGACTATGGAGCTGGAAGTCATGGGCTTGGTTTCTCCTTTTTCAGCAAAGTCTCTGTGCAAGTTCCTTCACTTGACCTTGCCTCTCAAATGTGAGCAATGAGCCTGCCCACCTCCCCATAGAGTAAGAGAGGTGAGTGGAGGAAGGGGAGTTGGAAACTAGGAAATCATCTGCTTGTGACCTTCTGTGAATCCCCACTGTGCCTGCTCTGGGAAGGTGCTCCTGTAGAATCTCTAGAACCTGGAGAATGCAGGATGGCTCTTGCGGTTGGGCAGAACCCTGGGCTCCATCAGCCAGGTGTTGGCCAAGCAGCTGGGTACAGGTGCTGAGCTGCTGAGGGAAGCCCCTCTCTCCACAGAGGCTTTAGCAGCAGCAGGCAGGAGATCTGAAGGCACAGGAGAGGCCAGCTCATGTCTGGGCTGAGGGCCAGGAGCCGGCTGTCCTAGGAACAGGTGAGGAGACACAATGTGGGGAAAGGTGACGGAGGTCCACAGATTGCTGTGGACAGATTTAGAGCACAATGGGTCAGCTTCTCTGCTCATGAGTTGTAGCTGTGATTCAGGATGGAGCTGTGGCTTCACAGATCTGGGTCTAGATCAGGAATCAGAGGATCCTGTCCTCAAGGGCTAATAGCAAATATAACGTGGGATGAGCTGTTAGGAGGCCAGCCATTGAACACATGCAGCCATGGGAGCCACTCTCCCAGATTCTAGATGTAAACTGGAGCCGTCCGTTGAAACTCACTTCTTGTGACTGACAGATTATAAGACCGGGAATGAGTGAGGCCACCTGTGCTGGTTGCCTGGTGAACCTCAGACACCCTCCGGAAGCTCTGTAACAAAACTCAGAAGGGTATTCCCCAGTAGACAGGACTTTCCAGAGGACAGGGAGGTGTCAAGCCTTGCCAACGTTTTCGCAGACTCTGCTCCTGTAGCCCTCCTCCTTGCTGGTCTGGGCTCGTGACTGCATGCAAAAACATGGCCACGAAGGATTGTTGGCCATTTCTACCTCCTCCCCATTCCCTCTGAGGATTCAGACAAGAGACCTGTCTTTTCTTTGCAACTATGATCAACTCCAAAGGAACAAAGTAAAGAACCGAAGATTCATCCTTTGGGGTGGCTGTGGTGGGGTGAATTATTTACAAAATATGGCTAGAGCCTGGGGTTGAGAACAGGGCTGGGCAAAGTGTGAGCGATTCTTTTGTTCTTGCAGCTGGCCTTCCGAATCGCATGGAGCCAGTGCAGTAAATAATACGGCTATTGTCTGCCCGTGTCAGAGACAGACAGAAGGTACATTTGGCCCACGTCCAAACACCGCAAGGGCCACTCATCGTCACAGTGTCCAATTACTGCTGGCTTGACTATAAAATGCACTTCTTTTTTCTGAGCTAATTTAAGAATGGGTGGCCTTAATGGCTCCTACACAAAGAGAGGATTCGCTGCAATGAGGGGAGGGGAGAATAAAGTTATGTTCCAACTGGACTCCAAACTGGTATAGAGTAGACACTGTCTAAACAGCAAGCTATGAAGTCTCTGATAGAAGAATCTGCACTTCTAAGTCCCTTTAAAAAGCCATATGAAAGCCTAGTATTTCTTAAGTTTCCACGTGTGTGTGTATGTGTGTGTGTAGAAAAAGAAAAATCAATCTGCTAAGCTCTGACTTTTCTTACAAACTAGGTTTGGGGTGTCAATGGTGTTTTCCATAGCAATAAGGAAATGAATGAATCGGACAGCTCAGCTATATGTGGAGTGTCATAAGTTCCAGAATGACCACTATCTCCTGTAAAAATGACAGGGATAAGGGCGATGATGACAAGGGATATAGCCTTCCCAGTCCCATCTGTCTGACCCATTTTGTCCTTGAACATTCTCAAGCATATTAAGAGAGTTATATAATTTAGAGATGAAGAGACACTGGGGTTTCTGAAGTTCCAGTGGCTCAGAGATAGTGGCCAACACGGAGACGTGGATAGTTGGTCTTTAGAGGTCTTGGGGTGTCACCAAGTCATGTTCTGATATCAACACTTGTTGCAGCCATCTACTGTTCACCTGGTGAAGTCTGTAACAGGAATGTCAGTGTAGAATCCAGACCGCACCTCCCAGTGGTGAAGAGATCCCAGGATCAGGGAAGTTCAGCTCGGCCTTCAAAGGCTCCTCTCACCTGAGACTACTGCCTTTGCCTGGACTTTCTTCTTTGTCTGGGGAAATCCTTGGGTTTTGTGTAATCTACTTTCAGGGCTTTGAAGGTCAATAATTTTCACTACCTTCTCTTTGTCTCTTGCCTCCCCAACAAGGACACATTCATTTCTGCTCAGATACAGGCTGAATGTGAGAAGGACCCTTGCATTAAAAAGAAAGAGAAAAAAGCTTCAAAACTTCTTTTCTCCAGCACCAGTCCTACCACATACACCCTTGAAAGACCCGAAAAATAACCGCCAGATTGGCATTCAAGAATGTCAGAAAGCATCCCCAGGTCTGTCTTTTCCTGTGGCAACCCACTTTTCAGACACAGTCTTTCCAAATTTCACAGGGTTCTAAATACACACGCCCCTGACACAGCAGTTATTAATCAAAATGTTAGACTCTTGGTGGGCTGGGTGGCGAGCAGACCACTGTCTCTGTCATCCTACTTTGTCTCACGGAAAGCTTCGCTGGGAAAAAGACTGAAAGTCTCGTCCAAGTAATGAGAAGCGATAAAGGGGGAGAAGCAAACTCTTCTGTCTGGATTCGCGGATCAGCAACCTGGTGAACACAGCATGTTATCTGTCAAGGACAATGAGGACACTTTTCAGGCCTCTTTGAATCCTGAAAAGATACACCTTCTATGGGAAGGGAAAAGTAATGTCTCAATTCTTAAGCAAACTTTTCAAAGCACTGAAAGTTAGATGGTGCCTTTCTAATCCTTGTGAGTCACAGAACTGTGGGCTGTTTGAGATCTTACAGCCTGGGGGGAGGGAGGAAACAGCTTGATCTTCCAAACAGCAGTGGTGGTGACAGTAAGCTGCAGAGCAGAGCTGCGGGCCTGAGTGTTATGCTGAATAACTATGGCACTGTAACCTGGCCCAAGGCACAGGCGCCTTTCTATCCTAATTTTCCCCCAAACACTCACATCAATGCCTGCCTTTCCCCCAGATCATTCTAACCCTAGAGGTGTTGTCAGAAGTCTCTACAAGATGACCTTATACTTTACTCTGTTTATTTAAACTAGTAAATACTATCCATAGAGAGATAGGCAGGTTCTTAACTCTGTGTATGACTCGTGATTGGTCACTAAATGACCAATAGCAGTGTATCAAGAGTTCAGGAAAGACAAATGTGAGATGCCCAACCCGTCTATGGAAGCAAAGGAAATATTCCAGTGTAGAGACTTGAAAGGTGGTCAGAGAGATGTGGTGCTTACATGGGTAGGAGCATGCGCATGCACTGTGTTCAAGTGGGTTGTGCTGGGTAGTTTTTGTCAACTTGACACAAACCTCAGGACACGTGGGAAGAGCAAACCTCTGTTGAGGAACTTCCTCTGTCAAACTCACCTCTGGGCATGTCTGTGAGGAATTTTCTTATTGCTAATTGATGTAGGAGGGCCCAGTCCACTGTGGGTGATGCCATCCCTAGGCAAGTGGGCCTGGATATATCAGAAAGGTAACTGAGCAAGTCAGGGGGAACAACCAGTATGCAGCTTTCCTCTGTGGTCTCTGATTCAGTCCCTGTCTCCAGGTTCCGGCCTTGGTTTCCCTTGATGATGGACTGTGAGCTGCAAGCCAAGAAAACGCTTTCCACCACTCATTGAATTTGGTGGTGTTTTATCACAGCAACAGAAAAGAAATACAATATACAAAAACGAGAAATACCAGCGCAAGGGTGCATTCACACTGCTCAATCCTGCCTTTGCACACACAGCCTGCTCAGGGTATAGCCCTATGCAGCAGTCTGACCATGCCCCGATCTTATCACCTGATCCCTTTTTGATCTCTATCCAGGCCCAGTCAAGCTTCTTCTTGTGCTCTCTATGCCCCAGTACCTGCCCATAAGTGCTACAGTGTGCTCAGCTCACACAGATGCCTTGCCTGTCACAGGGCCGACCGCCCCACTTCCCAACACACTTCAGTCTGCTATGCTATTCACACTCATCTCCTGTCCCTGTCCCTACGGTCCCTGACTCCCAGGACATAGTCCTTCATTTGTAATACTCCTCCAGCCACGTTTGAAGCATAAATCACAATCTTGCACATGTGGGGGTGTGTATGTGCATAGGTTCATACAAAAGACTGAAACACAGCACACGGAGTTTCCATAGACCCCTCACCCAGTGTCTCTACCAGCCAACATCATCCACTATTTCTCATTACCAGTGTGTGTGTGTGTGTGTGTGTGTGTGTGTAAAAAGCTCACGCTGGCACATCCCTGGTCACCAAACTCCATACTACATAAAGAAAATCATGCATTTCTTCCCCCAGTGTCCTTCTTCTGTGTCAGGGTACAGTGCGGGATTCTGTGCTGCCTCTCTCTGTCCTTGTGTTTCTCTGGACATTGTGTCTTTGTCTTAACTCTGCTCACAGTGTGCTTTGTGTTAGAGTTTGGTCTAAAGAGCCCCCCAGACCATCTAATGCAGAGTCCTAGCCCTAGGGATGCCTCCTTGTGGGTAGACAGTAATGAACAGTATCAGATCCCAATTGATTTTCAAAGATACCAGTTGGTCCTGTGAACAAGGCTTTCTGATAAAAGGAACGTAGCCACCTGCCACCAACTCCATAACCTACCATCCATGGACATGGAGCAGACACAGAGGTTAGAAGGTCAAGAGACAGCTCCAGGTAACCAAGGCGGGCCTACTTGGCTACGACCCTGAATATCATCATGTCAAATGATGTCATACAACAGAATCTTAGATTTTAGAATGACAAGCAAGGTGGATGCAGAGCCCTTAAAACCAGTCAAAGGTAAGACTGAGAAACAACGCAAGCTGCAGGCCTATCCATCTGTCTCGGAAAAGGGTTTACAACTCAGACAGAAAGAACTCTTCTACGTGGCTGTGAGCAAGGAGCCATCCACCTCCAAGAAGCCTCCGTAAGTTCAAAGTTGCACAAGTTGTGTGAGGCTGGTATCAGCGTGTGCCTCAGTAGAGTAAAGCTAACCTACTCTCCTTCCACAAGGACACCCTGGTGCAAGGGAGGTCAGCACCCGGAGGTGTCAGAAGAGCTTCAGGGCCATCTCAGCACCCTGACTGAGCAGTGAGAGGTCTTTTGAGCCGCCAGGACGAGCACAGGGCGAGAGGCACCTTCTCCATCCTCTTCCATCTGCTGTTTGCCTCTTATTTCTGGGGGTGTAACTAGTCGCTTCAAGCTTCACAACTTAAAACACTGCCTCACATTTCTGCACACCGGGGATCTGAAGGCTCGAGATGAGCAAATATGACTTAACATCTCACAGAAGTTTGCAGGAGGCTGTCGCTGGGGCCACAGGCCTCTCAAGTTCCAAGACAGAGGATTCCTTTCCCAGCCAACTCACCCCACTATTGACAGGGGTCCAAAGGTTCACTTCTACCTGTGCTCATGGGTTTGGGGGCCTGCTTTCTTTTCTCACCAGGTAGAGACTCTCTGTAGGCTGCCCGTGTGTCCACATGACACAGCAGTTTCCCTCCCTGCTCTGGGCCACCTCATCTGTGACGGGTCACTGGCCCCCAAAAGGCAGAGTAACAGAGAATGCAAAGGGTGCTCTCATCTTTTTCAACACATCTCCCCATTACTACACAGAGTGTTGATTAAAATGGCCACAGCCTGGTGCACGCTTATGAAGAAGACAAGCATTTGCTTCTTCAGGTGAGAAGTTAGAAAGATTCTGAGGACATGTCTTGGAACCCATCAGTTTCTCCATTGTGATGGAATAAATGGGATTCACTGATCAGAGGTGTTAACCCAGCATCCTCTATACCCTGGTCATTATACCAAAGGCCTCTGTGGACTTGATGTTGAGGCACACTGACTATAGTTATAAGAACTGGCTGTGACCACCCCACCCCCCCATTGGCACTAAGATGAGATAAATGTGAAACAATGAGGAAATATGACCAAGACCTTGGAAACTGTAGACCAGGGCTTGATAAAACTTTTCTTCAAGACTCAGATAGCAAATATCCTCTGCTGTGTGGATCGCATGGTCCTCTCACAGCTACTCAACGTCACCGCCACAACACAAGAGAAGCTTGGGAGAGTGGACATCTGTGTTCTAATAAAACTTTGTTACTCAAACCTGCAGCCATGCTGAGGGCGGCCATCCTCTAACCACTGTTCCAGTGTGGAAACGCCATAGGACCTTTAGGAACTGAAGTCCTGGAGGTTAGGGGTCGTGTCATATTTCCTCAGTGTCCCTAACCCTGACAGAGTACATACATGACCAGAAGAAACCCATGTTAATGAATGCCCATATGAATGAACCCATGACCAAACTATCATGAAAAGACAGATTCTGGATAGTAAAGCAGCTTTATTTGAGACCTTTCTAACTCTGTTTGATGTTGAAAGTACCTTTGAACAACCACAGCACACGAACTCAGCTGCCAGTCTTATCTACACAACCCAAGGCTATGCTGGGTACCAAAGCCTGCTTCCAACAAAGACCTGTCATGTCTAAATTATTGACACAATAGACCATTGTAACTCCTTTGGACTCATTAGGCTTAATTATGTCAAGGTCTCATTGAGGACTCTTTAAATCTGAAGATTCGTGAGATAATAAAGCATAATGGCTCCTTCGGAGCCATAAAGGTCTCTTTATGTCACGGGCTATTTGGAGATTCAATATTCCCTAAGATTAATATCACAATATTGTAAAAATGACAACAATTACCACACCCTTGACGTCTACTGCATGTGAGTTCATAATCGGGATTTAGATAGGCCCACCCTCACTCACTCCTGGGAGCTCCTGAAGGAGGAAAGGTGAAGGATTACCTGAGTTCACCGTCAGCTTCTCTCAGGTAACACCTGCTTTCTGGGACATGGCCTCTCCACTTCCCACATGAGGAAGCTGGCCCAGGTGAAGCTGCAAGCTCTGTCATCCCCGATTCTGTGGGTTTAGGTACCAGGGACACGACACGGTAACTGACAGGAGAAGCAACAAGATTAGAAGAAGAGAAGATACAAGCAGTAGTCATGCTCTAAGCCCAGCTCAAGAGACGCTGCCAAGGAGCAACAACTGAGAGCCACCTACAAGCTCAGAGAGGGAAGCAGCCTAAGGTTACTGTGTTCCTGCAAAGACATGGGGGCTGGAATACAGTTCAGGGCGAATGGCTGCGATGGAAGAAATCACTGCACACTTAAGACATATATACAAGAAGATATGCTATAGTGTGAATGATTGCTCCATTTTGAAACCAAAATATGTCAAGTTATAAAAGACACAAGGCCTTTGAAATGAGTTTAAAAACAGAGAGACCAGCTGTGGCACTCCCACACCACAAAAGCAGTTCATAGACTTGTTGAGCACTCGTCAAGGTGTTCCTGCAACGTCTGCCTTCCGACTTGTACCCTATATAATTCCCTCATTTGCTGAGGGTAGACAGTACTTGACACATGCTTCTGCAGAATGGATCATGACAGAGGTGCCAGGATATCATTCTCATGATGACATCATATCCCATACCAAAGGGAATGAGACACAATCACCACCGAGATGCTTCAGTGATAAGGCCACTGACACAAAGGACTTGCTGTCCTTTCAGGCTTCAGAAGTGCAAGCCCCAAGCCTCACAGCTGCTGTGAAATGACTTCTACCAAGAAGCTGAGTGAGCACAGGAGCAGACAATTTCCCAGTCGTGTGTCCTAGCCCCTTCCCAGTTGAGAACCTAGCCCTTGACATCTGTTTTGCACTCTTGCCAAGAATCAAGCCACTCCAGACCTGGACTCCTGAGTCACAGAGCCTACAGGGTGATGAATCTGGGTGATTATTTGTGCTGCTAAGTTTGTAGCAATCTGTTGAAAAACAAGGAAAATTTCAATACACAATAGTATTCTGGTTCCAGTTACTTTTGATTGAAATCACAGGGCAAGAATCTTTGGTATACCCCTTCCACATCAAGTTAGATCTTCTGACAATTGCCTTGTTATGTCAGAATATTAGCCCCATGAGGACAGGGACTCTGTCTTACATGTAATAGGATCTGTAATGTCTAACCCAATACCAGGCACTCATTTAGTGATAATTAACATTTGTCAAGATAATAAATGGATCAACATTGTCTTACCATATAGATAATATTTTTGAAATATAAACAAACTGCATTTCACTTATCTAATGAATTGATGATTGATTTCTAACTATTTTGGCAGTTATGGATGACATCAGAAATGTGAGTAATTGGATTTTTTCCAATTATTTGGAACTTTATTTTACTAAGTAATATCTAGTTCCATCCATACCAAAATAACTAAGTCTTGTGAGAATAGAAATCTTTTCTTGAATTGTGTGCTCATCAATTAACACTAGGCTGGATGGTGTACAAATGAGACTTCTTGTTGCTCTTACTATGGTTCTTTGTTGTTCTGAGCTTAAGATTATGATGTGTCATTGCATAAAAGTCTACAGGGAGGCTGTTGACTGGAGCCACAAATATCTCAAGGTCTAGATGACAAAGATTTCTTTCCATACAAACTCACCCAGACTGCATTTGTTTATACGTTAATAAAATTGAGCTCATGTTATTGAAAATATAACCATACTGTATTTTTCTCAACATCAATAGCTAAGAAAAACCTACAGCCCACATCCTAAATGGAGAAATACTCAAAGCAATCCCATTAAAATACAGAATGAGACAGGTCTGTCCACTACTCACACTCCCTTTAAATAGTGCTTGAAACCCTAGCCAGAGCAAGAGGACAACAAAACGGAAAGTTTCATATTAAATATCTGGATTAGAGAAGAAGAAAAATCCAACTCAGCAGTTAAAGGTTGCAGTTCCATTAAGACCCACTGGAACAGAATGCGCATGAACATTTAACAAAATCAGTGAAACTAAAATAATTGATAACACTCGAAGAAAGGTCCAATTTTTAAAAAGACAAAGCACAAATGGCAATTTTCAGGAAAAGGAACTCATGTTACAGATCCAAGAGACATTATAGCACCAAAAAGCAATGTGTGGATGACTTGGACCACATCGAGCAGATAGACATATCTCTGGAGGGAAACAAATTGGCGAAATCTGCCAAAGATGAAGAAGAAGGTACAAATAGTTTTATATCTACCAGTGAGATTCACATTTTAGCTAGAAACTTTTCTACCTACAAAATTTTGTAGCCCAAGGGACTCTAGCAGTTAATTGTATGACACCTTTAAGGATGAAACTGTATCTTTCATGCTTAGGATTCTTCCTAAGAGTAAATACAAATGTCATCAAGTTAACAAAGTGAAGCCACATTAACTTCGTTATTACAACTAGACATAAAGATATTACATCAAAATAAAATTACAGACCAAAATATCATTCTTGACTATAGATTTAACATTGCCTGACAAGTCTTTTTCAGATTTATTTATTTTTGTTTCATGTGTATACTTGTTTTACCTTCATGAAAGTAAGTGCATCCATGTTGTGCAACGCTTACAGAGGCCAGAAGAGTGTGTCAGAGCCATGGGAACTAGTAACAGATGGCTGTGAGTCACCACACAGATGCTGGGAACAGAACCTGGACTCTCTGGAAGAACAGAGAGTATTCTTAGTCACTGCGCTATCTCTCCAACCCCCATAACAAAATCTTAAAAATTTGTTCATGCAGGCATGTGCATGCGTATAGAAGCATATTTAAACATATATATGTAGAGTGATTCATAAAATTATATATATATATATATATATCATATATAAACAAAATAAAATTCAGGTAAATCCAAGATTGGAATATTAGTTTAACATTAAAATCAAAGAGTGAAATCCACTCTCTTAATTGACTAACATTTTTAAACACATACTCATTTCACTAAATACAGAAAAACATGTGCCAACATACAAAATATATTCAGGGTAAAACTGTCAGCAAACCAGGAATAGAAAGGAATATTCTCAGCTTCATAAAGGGTCTTATACAGCTAAAGTCGTAAGCAGGCATGAAAGACTACGTTTCTGCTTCCTCTAGGACAGGGAGAAAGTCAAAAGTACCAGCATTTATCATGTTTTGAACAATGTGTTAGATTTAATAGCCAATCTGATAAGATAAGAAAAGAAACAGAGGACAATCTATATGGAAAAAGAGTGCCCTCGTCTACAGACAGTGTCACAGGGCGTCCCCAAAACCTTCAGCTTAAAACACATCTAGAGTTAATAAAGGAATTCAGCAATGTGTGCATACAAAATGTTTATTTCTACATATTGCAACTAAATAATTGAAATTAGAATAATAGAAATTTTAGATATGGGATAACAAGATTAATATGACAACATTTGCAAGACCCACATGTTGCAAACTATAAAATACTACTGAGAGTTAAAAAAAATGCAAATAGCAGAAACCTACCATGTGCTTGTGATAATATTTAGTCAGTTCAAAGTGCTTTGGGTATTACATAACAATCCCAAACAAAAACCTCTGCCATACAAATTGACAAGAGGTTTTTTAAAATGATAGACGATATAAGGGACTTAGAATAGTCAAAAAGTTCCAAAGCTAGAAAATCAACTCAGAGTTAGATAAATGATACTGTCTGATTTTAAGACTATTAACAAAGCTGTGATAATCATGGTGATGTCCTGGGAACATGAAATAAGACTTACAGTACCAGGGAATATATAAATGAATGTTTGGAAAATGATAATGATTCAACAGAGGAACTTTCTATCCAAAAAAAAAAAAAAGCCAAAGGATTTGGACAGAAAAACATTTTCTTATATAAACATGAGCATGAGATGAGCTTACACTCCAGTGTTGAAGTTGAAATTATAGACAATAGAGAAGAAAGCTTTACAGTGTACTGTTAGGTAAAGATTCCCTATAGGGACAGATGAGGAGTCTAGGCTATAAACAATAAATAAACATAAACTTGAACTTTTAAAACTTTGACTTGTTCAAAAATCCACTAAGAAAATGAAAAAAATCAAGCCATGAACTTGGAGAAACTACAGCAGATGTATCAATATAATGAAAGGCTTGCACGAAGTCTGTGCAAAGAATGCTTAAAATGGAAAAGCAGAGCAGGGCGGCACTGGCTCTTGGTGCCAGCGCTCGGGAGGCAGAGGCAGGCAGATCTCTGTGAGGTCGAGATCAGCCAGGGCTACATAACGAGTTCCAGGCCAGGTGGGGCTACAGGAAGGCCTTGTCTCAAAACAAACAAACAAACAAACAAAAAAAAAAAACAAGCAAAAAAAAAAAAACGCTTAAAATAAAAATACAAGCATCCCAGCTTTGTTTGCTGTTAGTTTTAGTTTATTATTCGTTTCTTATATGTGTGTCAGTATGTAGGGACGCATGTACGTACGTGTGCAGGTCTCTGCAGAGGACACAAGCGGAGAGCAGAGCCTCTCCAGACAGAGTTACAGATGATTGTCTTTCCACATGGGTGCTAGGAATCGAACTCAGGTCCTTTGGAAGAGCAGGAAGTGCTCTTAACAAGAGAGTCATCTCTCCAGCCCCAAGCTCTATTTTAAAACCAGGCAGAACAGCTGAACAGACACATTAGTAAGAAAAATAAACAAGTATAAACATGGCCATGAAAAAGATGTCCAACCTTATTAGCTGAAAATTAAAGCTACCAAGGGATTCCACTGGGATGCTACGATTAACATGGTCCACGGTACTGAACGTCAGTAAGAATGTGGTAGTGTTGACGAGGCTATAAAATCCTGTTTTGGAAAAGCATTCTGATCATGTGGGATGAATTTAAATGACTGTTACAACAAGATCCAGTAATGCCTATCGTAGTCTTCTACCCAAATAGAAGAAAGACATGTCTACACAAAGCTGTACAGAAAGGATCATGGCATATTTATTCTTAGCCTGAAACTGGAGTCTACCCAAGTGTTCATGGCAAGACGGTGGATAGATAAACTCTTGTATCCACACAATGGGGCCGTACTCAACAACACAAAGGAATGTGTTACAAAGGCATGCCTCAGGATGGGCGCATCTTAAAAATCATTTTGCTGAGCACAGGAAAAAGCTGCCGGGGTGTTGATGACCTGGGCTTTGTTCGAAAGGAGTTTCAGTTCCAATAGGGAAGGTCAACTCGTGAGTTATGGAATAATCACCCAGCCCAGTGAGCACTAGAACTGTGATTTTCCTGACTTGGGCAATGGACACAAGAAAGCTACTGGTTTGATTTGGCATTAAGTCGGGCACTGAGGAAGGGGGACCCTTTGTCTGTTTTACATAGAAAGCAGCTTGGAGATAGTTCAGGATGCTTTCATGATCCCTGGTCCCTACCTGCCTCTTCCACATCCCTCCACACTCCCAACTACATGGCTTATATTTTACATCCAGCATGCCAAGGCCTTTCCCACTTCCCCTCATACACAGTACCCATCTACCATGCAACAAACATGGACAAGAAACTTCCTAAACCAATTGCTTTGAAGTCTGTCTGCAGTTCAGGTATCAGCAAAGTTCTCTGTCTTGCCAAGCTGGTCTTCTAATGGAAGAGAAGGAGGAAAAGAAGATGGCAATTAAGTAAGCAGGATAATTCATAGCCATAAAGACTATAAAGCAAATTTTTAAAATGGAAGATCCTAGAGCCACATTGCCAGCTACAAGTGGGTAGTCTGACTTAAGATGTGATGCATGAACAGAAGAAAGGCCAGATTTCAAAGACCCAGAATCAATAAAAAAACATTTGATTATTGATTTTGATAATGATTACCTGTTGAAACCATTAGCATGTTGGATAGACTGGGTTAAATCAAATATGTTACTAAAATTAAGCCCAGATGCTTCTTTTGCCATTTAAAAATATTCTGCTGGAGGTCTGCAGCTTACATCATGTTTCAGCTCTCCAGTGCTGCTCTAGAAAAAAGGGAAAGTCCACACTGTCCCCTCTGCTCTGACAAAGTGGTCCCTGCCAGCCACTTCCGGTAGTACCTACCACACCTCAGAATTCAGAATGGTTCCATCCATTATTATCAGGTTCTGTGGATGAAGGGTCTGCTGGAGGATCTAGGAACTGACTGGAAGTTTTAATATGCTTGGAGGTTCAGACCTGAGAGAAGATTGGTATTCAAAGCCAGGGTATCAGAGGATGTCTGGGCAGACACAGCATGGTCCTTTGCAGGGAGTGAACCAGCAAGTACCATCACAAAAGGCAGCTGCTCTGCCCATTGGACACTGGACTAGAGCTGGAATTAGGGCTAGAGGTCTGTAGGCTCCACAGAGTGTGTTGGGATTGACAGATTCCTTCCGCCACCTGCATGAATCGTGGGTTTGAAACTAGGTGTTAGCAAGAGAATTCACCTCCTGAACACCAGTGTTCTTAGACTCTTTTAGAGTCAACTAATTGATTACTGAACTATTATTAATGTCTAGAAGAAAATAACAACTTCCAGAATGTTCCTATATCATGTTTCTCTGAATATTTCCAATATTTCACAATAAAAGTAATGTCTGGACAAATATGCAGTGTTAGATAGACGACTGATTGATAGATATGTTAGATGATAGGTAGACAGATACAGAGGCACATACATAGACGCATACATACATAAATGATAGAGAAATGATTGACAGATAGATAAATAGAATGGAGAGACAGATAACTAGATGATAGAACTGAAAGACAGACCAATAGAATGGATGAATAGATCAAGAGACATTAGATAGATGGATGACAGATAAATGGATGATAGAGTAGAAAGATAGATAGTTGGATGATAGAAAAGAATAGATTGATGGATAATTGATAAATGATATATACATAGATAAATGATTGATAGATGATAGATGATAAATAGATAATTGACAGATGGTAGATACATGATAAAATCAATGAATATATTGATTGATAGATAGATGATAGGTACATAGATAAATATACAATATAAGTAGATAGATAGATAGACAGACAGATAGATGACAGATACACAGCCACAGAAGCTGTCTGGGAAGGCTGGGTCTCCCATGTGAAATGACCATCCCTATCATTCTAAACTGTCCTGCTTGATGCATCAGATCCTCATTGATATGGACACTCTTCCTAGAAAACATAGAAATAATACAATAGTCCTTAAAATATGTAAAATTGCCATTCAGGTACCACACTTTGACTCACACTAATCAATTACTTGATCCTTTTATGTTCCTCTCTCCAGCTGGGGAGCATTTGCGTTCCAGTCACTGATGGGGTCACCCATTTTTCTTTTCTGATCAAGTTTGTCTTCCTTATGGCACCGTTGAGTGAAAAATAAAATCAGCATCCCAGGTCCCCCCACCCCAAGCCTCCTCCCACACATCACAGGGCATTTATACACCAGGCACAAGGATGCCTCTTTGATGCACATGGGAATTCCCCAAATGACACGGTTAGCTAGCTTTCGGATATCAGTTTGAAATCTTTCAAACCCGGTGTCAAACACAGGAAGCATTTGGAAGCTGTCACATCAGAGAGTGAATGTCATGGGCCATCCCCAACCTGTCTAGAATTATAATCTGCTGCATCCCTTCTCCTAGCCAAGGACAACTTCCGTGTGCAATTAAAATACCTCTCTGCCATTCCCCACCCTCTTACCTTTGCTGATTTGCACTCCCACTGAAATTCCTATCTGCCCCTAAGTTCACCTGTAAACTCTGTTCAGTGTGCAGGACTTCAGTGAGTTGTACACAGGAATCCCCCTTTCACCAGAGTTAGTTAACCTCAAGTGTGTGTTCACAACGTAGTGGTTTTCTGGATCTCCTGGGATGCTGCAGGTTGCATCTTGGTTACTGGTAGCACGGCTCATATAGCCTGGAGTCAGGAGTCAGATTGCATAGGTTCAAACCCCAGCACTTCTAGCTAGAAGGGCTCAGCAAGTTGCCTAACTATGCTCCTGTTCAACAGCTAGTAATGGGTTATTATACAGTTTAAACTAGTGACTATATTAATATTGAAAATGCCTCATATAAGCCAGTCATGATAATTTGGGGTCAATTTGTTAGATAGCAAAGGCTAACAGATAGATGTGAATCCTTTCTTCCACTCTGATCTGACCTGACCCAAACTAACTTTGACACTATAAGCATTTAAAATCATTTGTATCAAAGACTGCAGAATGTAGTAATTAAATAACTTCTTAGCTATGTAACTGCCCGTTTCCTCATCTAAGAACATTGCTTCATGTATTGCTTTGAAGACAACCAAGTTGTGTACAAGCCTCGTGTTGGTACAGTGCCTAGTGCACAGTAAGAAAGAGCCTAGCATACAGTAAGAGCCTAGAACACAGTAAGTCTTCAATGTACATCTACTTTATTCTATGATACATTATTTTTGTTGCTTTACTTTCTTTTGTTTTATGTCGGTTTGGTTTTGAGGCAAGTTCTCCTTGTTGCCTCAGCTGGCCTGGAACTTGCTGTGTAGACCAGCCTGGCCTTGATCTGCCTGCCTCTGCCTCCGAGTGCTGGGGTTAAAGGCTGGCTCCACCATACCCAGCCTGATACTTTTATTTTTATTAAAAGGGAGTATATTTTGAAGTTGACAACATATGAAAAGATAAAACATAACATCCCACCCCAAACACTACTTAATATGTGACAGCTTTGTCTGAACATTTTTGTTTCTTGACTTAAACTTGTCTTAGATGTTTTTACTTACCATCATACCCAGAAACCCTCTAAGTGATTGTTTCTGCTCTTTTACAATTTGAAGCTGCTGCAGAAGTGAACTGAAGAGATGGCTCAGTGGTTAAGAGCACTGGCTGCTCTTACAGAGGACCCAGGTTCAATTCTAACACTTAAATGGCAGCTAACAACCTTCTGTAACTCCAGTTCTAGGGGATTCGAAGCCCTCTTCTGATCTCCAAGGACACTGCACTACACATGTGCAAGCAATACACTCATACACATAAAATTAAAAATTTAATAAAAAAAGAAAGAAAATACCACTCCTGCAGAAATATGCACACGCTTTCCTCATGGTTATTAATGACTGCTTGTAGGTGTGGAGTGTTCCAGGTTTATTCTGCAGATCACTGATCCTACTGGCTGACCTACAGCGTTTTTCTCACTCATGTATTTGGATTCCAGCCATGTTATAATGTATGCTTTTTTCTCTAATCATTCATGCATAGTTAGTTTTTTCTTGTAAAAAATAAAATAAATTTTCTAAGCTCATTTGTGTGTGAAGTGAATAGAAAATTATCTGTGTCTAGTTATCAGACTATCAAGATTATCCAAATTTCTTCCTCAGACTTGGAGGGCATGTCAGCCCCGCTTTCTGGTTGCTAAAGCACGAGGGTATTTTGGGTTTGGAAACCCATAGTTCCAGGACTAAGCTGTCGTTTCTGTTTGTCTAGAATTTATCAACCTCTGACTTGATGCTCCCAAGGGATCTCCAGGGAGGTAAACTGGGAAACTAGAACCCTGTTTTTTTTCCGTGGGGTTTGTTATTCTTTATGTCTACCTCCTGAAACTGAGATCTAAGCAACTTAAAAAAGATACTGTGGGTATTGCTCTACATGCAAATATATGCAAATTCATGCAAATTTCCCAGGGCCCCTAGGCCATGGCCTCAAAGCATTCTCACTATGGGTAAGCAGGGTATGAACAGCAGTGAAAATCTGACGGAGGTGCCCAGTAATGGCCCTCTACCTCTGGAGAGACTACCTCCCCTACAGCGCCCTCTCCCAAACACTCAGAGCCAGGCGCAGTGATGTCTGATGCCACCCATGCCTACCTGAAAAACTCCAAAAGTCACCATTTCCTCCTTTTAAACTGTGAACTGAGGCCCAGAGAGTTTAACTAACTTGACCAGGTTCACACAGCTACAAACCAGCACACCTGTCTTGTCTCTCTAGAATGTCTCTCCAGGCAGAAATAACCTTCATTTTAGTCAGTAGGCATGGAACCCAGAGGTGTGGGCTTGCCTTAATAGGGGCTTGTTAATTAATTCATTCAATAAGTTATTGTCTGACTATTTACCATGTGCCAGACAAATCATAATTAAAGAAAAAAGTCAACTATGCAAATATATTTGTATGTGAGTCACTTACTACAGTATTATTATAATGAAAAAGAAAAGCCAGCCTCAGGAAGCAAAGGTTTTGCGGTGCAAGCATTAGGACCTGAGCTTGAATCCCCTAACCCCATGTAAAGCCAGGCACCATATATGTGTTGGTAATCTCAGTGCTACTAGGGCAAGCTGCATGTGGGAGTCAGGAGAATCCCTGGAAGCATGCAGACTACCTAGCCTGGCCTACACAGTGGTAAAGCAGTAGGAGATCTTGTTCTAACAAGGTGGAAGACCAGGGCCAACACCAGGGATGTCCCTCTGACCTCCACACAGCCACATGCCGCACTTACACATAGGAACATGCATGCATATACAGAGAGAGCGAGAGAGCGAGAGCGAGAGCGAGAGCGAGAGCGAGAGAGAGAGAGAGAGAGAGAGAGAGAGCAAAAATAGGCCTTGTAAAGCCACAGTATAGAAACAGGCTAGACTACCCACAAATTGTTTTTGAGGATGACCTGACACAGAACCCCACACTTCCATAGAAATGTTTTAAGGCTGTTTTACTCTGCACTGAGAAAGTTGAACATTTGGGCGACACACAAAATAGCTCACAAATATTTATCCTCTGATCCATTACAGGAAAAAGTTGACAATCACAGACATAGAAAAATGTCCCTTAATGATAGGTGAAGGTGGGGGGAGGCAGGGACAATGCAGAGGGGAATCCACTCCAGATATTTTAATAGCAATGTCTCTCTGGCTGGTTTAGACCTGCCCGAAGCTCCACCTAAGGTGAGGACAGAGCAATAAGCCTCGTTGAGATGCTGCCCAACCCAGGGATCCCTGGATGCCTCAGGCACCTGCACCACAAAGTTCCCAGTGTGAACAATGGCTAAAATCAACTATCAGCTCAGGCACCTGCCTCCACCAAGTTCACAGTGTAGACAAAGGCTAAAACCTATCAGCTCAGGTAAATGAAATTAATTTACAACAAATTCACTCAAAAACAAAATAGAAACAGGAAGTTATGAAACACACACTTGATTATGAAGATCTGAAAAATAAATACAATGACACTTATAATGAGAAATCACCAAGTCCAAGTTAGCACAGAATAGTTTATGGGACTCTGCTGGAAAATAATAAACCAAGATGACAAGATGATCATTAGAAGGAAATGCAATGTGCAAATGAGTGTGTAGATGCCTATTGTGTGATATATAGAATGTACAGTGCTGTGGAATGAGAAAGTATCCATTCCTCTCCAAATCAGAGGGAACACTAATCGCCTAGAGAAGGGCATTCAACACCTTTCAAAGAATCAGCAGAGCTTATTTCTTTGAATACAATGAAATTAAATTTTAATTATCAGCAATAAATGCCCCTCCCCCAGTGTCTGGGAAAATAATGGGTGAAAATAAAACCACAGACAGGTGGTATGTAGTGTACAAACAGGTATATACGCATATATAACACATGTGTGTTTACAATGACTCCCGAGTAAGTGTGCTACGTTTCATAATTATGAAAAGCTAAAAGTTAATTTTAGGAAAAAAAAGGCCTAGTTTTTCAGAATTTATTGTTAAACAATGAAAATTTAAAATAAATGACATCAAATCTGCTACTAACAAACTGGAATCAGAAAAGGAAGAAAGCAAAGTTGTTGACTAAAGAACAAAAATCCAAAGAAACAGTGTTCTTACTTGCTGATAACAACAATTACTGGAGAGTCTAGTGGAGAGGCAGGGTGCTCACAGTAGCAGCAACTGTATTAGGAACAGTAATAATTATCTGTTAAAAGATGTATCACACAGCTCTTGTAGATGATGACAAAAATGCCACCAATTTACTTAAAAAGAAGACCTAATAAAACAGGTTCTTAGGAAAGTATCATAAAAATGCCATTTCTCCCAAATTATTGTTTAAACCCAATTCACTTACAACCCCACTGTTTGGTTTGTCAGGGAATTTGTCTTGCCATAAAATTAACATGAAAGAACACAGAGTCCATGAAAGTTGAAACAGTCTTGGAGAAAATTAAAGTCGGGTGCTTATCCTGTCTGGTGTTAAGATGTACAGCAAACTTCCTGTAATTAAGACCATGTGGTCAGCATAGACCATAGAAAACAGAACCTTAGATCTAGAGACCCCAAACTGACCTCTGCTGACATTGAAACCTGCAGTGGCCTGAGGTGAACATGTGTATGGGAGATGGGATACATAATAAAAAATAAAGTACAATGTCAGAGATCTAGACTGGTGATATTCTCGGAGAAGAGGTTCCAGACAATAAATACTGAAAAGAGGAAAACCCTGAAACTTTTGAGAATGTTTAAGAAAATATCCTTATAAAGCCTAATGAAGAAGTCCTTAAATAAGAGCTCTCAAGTAAGAAAACTTGATAACAAGAAATTCAACCTAAAAGAACTGACTGAAAATGTTATGTGGTTATAAGTAAGCATTTCTGAGTACTAAACAAAAGCTTAGCTTAAACATATTGGGCCTCATTTAGAAAAAAGATGTGTCCTAAGTATACCACTTACATAGGTAAAGAATCTAGAAGACACAAGAAAGTTCATAAAAATTATGAGTCAGGTATTTAAAGATATAATATAATGAATAGTATACAGATAAAAATGTGTTTAGCCCTATTAGAAATCTGAAATATTCAAATAAAGATAGTAGTAACCATGGGAGTTTTAGATAATAGGTTTTAAAGATGCCTAGTTCTGTGAATCTCCAGAGAGAGAACTCAGCTGGTGAGATGTGAAGTTGATGTAATCAGTTCTGAAAGCTATACAGCACAGTCTGGAGAACGTTCACAAATCAGCGCCCTCCAACCTAGACATTCCACTTCTGAGCATGGATCGAAGAGAAACTTGCCTACATGCAAAAATAAGTAAGTAAGTAAATAAATAAATAAATAAAGTTTCAAATTAATACTATCTTTTAAAGACTCAGATTAATTATCTGAGTTCCTGGGAAGGAAGGTGAGAAGTAATTAAAAGCAAATTTAAGTACAAATAAGAAAATAATAAGATCAAATAAATAAAACAGATTGTTAAACTAAAACTTGGTCTTGAGAGGATAAATGATATAGATAACACCTTAGCATCAAACATGTCCACAAGCAGGTCCACTCGTGGCCAAGCATGGATGAGGACAACACAAATTGTAAACTTAACTAAAACATGAAATTTGTTGTGACTTTGTTGGTACCACAATTACATGGTTCTTGAGTGTAAATTTTATAGATGACAGTGCTGTGTTTGGAAGTCAAAAGTTGGAAATGCCTTCAATTAGAAAGACTGATGATTAATACAAAGGGGAAGACAAATTCCTAAGGTCCAGAATAAAAGGGAGACATCACAATGAATCCTACAGACATGGCACCAGTATTGTGCTAGTGAACTTTAAAAGCCAACTGAAATGAATGAAGTTCACGAGAGAAATATCACAGGCACTAGGGAGAGAGCTCAGCCAGCTCAGCACTTGCTATGCAAGCGTAAGTACCTGATTTGACCCCCATACAGTCTTGAGTGGGAGGCCTGCATTGGTGACAAATGCCCTTAATCCCAGAACTTTGGAGGCAGAAGCAGGCGGAGCTCTGTGAATTCAAGGCCAGCTTGATCTACATAGTGAGTTCCAGGTCAGCTAAGGCTACATAGCTGAGACCCAATTGAATGTGATGATACACACGTGATTCTAGCATGAGGGAGATAGAGAGACAAGAGAATACCCAGGACTTACTCTCCAAGGCCAACCTACAGGGTGAGTTCCAGGCCAAGTAGGAGAACCTTCATGGACAGATTGCTGCACTGAGAAACTGAATCAAATATATATATGAGAGACAAAGAGAAATCCTCACACATGTTAAGAATCCAGGATCACTGAATCAAAAGCCAATGAAGACATCACAGGAAAAGAGACGATAGATCAATTTTCATTCTTGAAGCCAGATGCAACAATCCTTTTCATCATTCTAGCATTTGGATTCACTGATGAATAGAACAATAATTCATGATGACAAAGTGAATCTTACTCAGTAATGCTGGATGGACTTTTAAAAAATGCTAATCGATATAGCTTGCTAGGTAAAACAGGCAAAATTGAAAGCAAATCTTACGAAAATTTCAATAGATGAAAAATTGTCTTTGACAACATTCATGGTGTACATACAATGAAAAGCCCCAACAAACTTGGAACTGAAGGGAAAATCTTCAGTGCAACTGAAGATGGCCACACAAATCCCGCACCTAGCAACATCATATTTTACACCCATGATAGAAACAAGACAAAAAATGGTTTCTGTTCATCTCTACGCAGTCAGACCATCACAAGAGAGAGAAGAGACAGAGGGAGAAGAGAAAGAGAAGGCAGAGAGGGGAAGGGAGGGGAAGGGAAGGAAGGGAGGGAGGGAGGAGGCAGAAGATGGGGGAGGAAGGAGGCGGAGGAGGGTTGGGAAAGGAAAGGAAAAACTGGAAAGGATGAAATAAAATATTCAGTTGCAAGAAACACACTCATAAACTTAGGGCTGCTAAAAAATCTAGAAAACAAAACACTAGAACAAACCAGTAGCTTCAGCAATGTGAGACACTCAATGTAAAAATCAACCCAATGCATTTCCACTTATTAGGAATCAAATACTGGAACCTACGAAAGGTACTAAGGACAAATGAAAAGGACTTCAGTAAATACAAAGACATCCAACACGAGCTCAGTGCACATTTTTCAGGCTGCTTTATTGATGAAAGGAAATTTCCAAGTTTATTCTAAAATTTATATAAAATAGGATATCTAGGAATACCCCCAAATAACTTTGAGTTGAAAAGTATGAGGTTCATGTTTGTATTTTCTCAGTCCAGGATTCCCCTGGAAAACACTGTCATAAATCAGTGTTGGTCTTGTATAAAACAGGTTTGTTTCCAAACAGAGTCACATCATATGCTTATTTATCTTTTTGTTGAAATTGCTACAAAGAATATTCAATTAGGAAATCGTAGTCTTTTGTAACAAATGATCAACTAAATTATCAAGACGATAAAAATCGTCATTGAAATTTACCTCATCCCAGAGAAAAATCTACCTTCACATGAACTATATAGAGGAGCAGGAAGCTATGCAGAAGGAGGCTTAGACGGAAGTCACTGAAATGACTGGTTCGGACCTAATTTCTAAAGTAATCTAAAGTTATAAAAGGAAAATATTGTTGGGTAGACCTCATCCTAATTAAAAACCTATGATCTTTGAAGGACATAGTTAGGACAATTAAAATCCATGTTTCAGATGGGAAGAAGATATTGCTAATTAAATACTGGATGAGGCACCTACACAAAGATGGTATAACATATCCTTATTCTTCAATGACAAGAAAACAAAGGAAGAAACTGGCAAAAAATCTGAACAGATATTTCATGAAGGAAGATAGAGGAATGGTCATAAGCCCACTGCAGCAAGGGTGACTTAATAGTCCCAGTGAAAAGCAAAAGTAATTATAAAAGCAATTACAGAATGATTACATCTGTAACATTTAAAAACATGTCATGAAATATACATTTAAAGTCATGTATAGACTCATAGAAGTATTAAATGTATATAAATGCATACAGGTATATAACATTTATTACTATTTTAAATGTCTGTATGTATTTAAAGTATCAGTATGTGATTTAGTGTAAAGCCATGCATGGAAATAACTGATACCACTACTTAAAATGGAGATTTTGAGGAGGACAGAGACAAAGTACTATGAGAATAGAGGGATACGTTAGAGATTTAAATTACTTCTGTAGTATTTTTTACTACTTAATGCCTATTAGGGTTTGACAGAATGTAGGGGCATGCTCACAAAATATGTAGATTAATATACAAATCTTTGGGGCAGATGATTTCATATTTCAGAAGGTTTATTAATATTTTACTGTTTATCTTTGATGGTCTTGTATACTAAGATAATGAGTTTTAGTTTTTTCACACACACCCATTCTTCTCTTGTCTTATCACTAGAACCTTCTTCTCAACTGGTACCCTTCCTACACACTGTTTTTTCACGTGTGGTTCACTGAGTTTAATTAGAGATGCTTGTTCCTCATAGATGCCCTTGCATGCTGAAACATGGCAACTTATCAGACCCTACACCACTGAGAAAAGGATGCCTTTTTCCCAACAACTGCTAACTGTCAATGGTCCCTCAGGGAATGGTGGGGCCTCATGGGCTGCTCTCCCATCGAGGAGGAAATGTGGAGGGGCTCAGCTTTGTGCAAGTCTGGTGCAGATAACCACAGCTGCGGTGAGCTCACGAGTGCAAGAGCTCTGTCATACCCTCGGAAACTATGAGCCCGAATAATCCCTTTCTCCTTTCTGGTTGATTTTTTTAGGTTTGTGTTATAGTATCAGAAAACTGACTAACACATTAAGAGATGCAGATGTTGTATGTGTACATACAAAGTAATCTAACTGAGGTCTATCTACATGGACACACAGGTGTTCCTTAAAGCACCAGTTCTCACCTATACACCTTTGTTTTGTGACCAAATTTTCAAAAACTACCGTGAACTACCTTGTGTCCTCAGGCGTCTTTCACCTCATCTTCTGAGACAGAGTCTATCATTGGCCTGAGCTCACGGAGCAGGCTAGACTGGCCAGCCAGCCCCAGTGTCTGCCTCTCTAGCACTGGGATTACACCAGCACCATGCCAGGATCTTACTTTGTTTCTGGGCATCAAACTCTGGTTCTCAGTTTGCACAGCAAGAACATTACTGACTGAGTCATCTTCCCAGCTCCGCACAGAACACTTTCACAAGACGATACCCTCAGCTTCATTTTTATTGAAAACCATCATGGTCAGAAGTTCTTGGAATTGAAGTTCTTTATTCCTCCTTTGTCTCCACCTGTTCTGGGCTGCCCACTCATTGTTACAGGCTCACTTCCTTAGCAATAGCATTTGTGATGAGTCTTATGGTCAGTGATTAAGAATAATCTCTCATAGGTTGTTTAAAGCTTTCCGTTAAAACCGTGAAAGATGTTATTTGCATAATCTTTTCTCTATATATGAGTTAGATAGGTAAAGGCATAGAAGACTTACAGAAGAATATACCTATCATTTTCTTCAAGTCTTGGAAACATAAAGTGGTGTTTCACACATGGCCCTTGGGGGAACTTTCAAGGTCCAAACGACAACAGTCTTTTTACAGGATCATTAGTCTTAAACTTTGTCTACTTTTCCCAAGCTTCTGTTTGATTTCATACCAATTTTCTGTAAGACATTTGTTGAAAATAATAATAAATAATTAATAATAATAATAAATAATTTTCTCTGTAGTAAGTTTGGAATAATTTTACCAAATTGAATTTTAAGTTTTCTGTTTAACACTTCTATGTTTAAAGGTCAAGCCCGACTTTGAGTTCTAAAGCATAGCTCTAATTTTTACAAAAGTTTTTCATGTTTTATTTTATACATGAGACCTTAGTACCTAAAAAATAACATTGTCCATGGTATGAGTTGGGGTTTATCTGTTTTTATAGGTGGCTGGTTTTAAAATCCATTCTTTCCTCTGTAATCTCATGTTCTAGTCTGATGTTCACCAAAATCCCCTGGACACAGATAGGTTTCTCTCTGAAAGTCCACTAGTCCATGTATTTACCTCTGACCCCACAATCTCATAACATCACACTGGATGCTGTTGTCTGGGGTCACCTTTTCCTTCCTGTTCCCTTCAGAAGCATCCAGGATAAAGTTTCAGATTCAAAGTTGAATGTTTAGTCTGTATTTTAGAATCACTCTCATAATCCATTAGTGGAACTATGTGAAACAGGTAATTTCATTTGGAATAAGATGTTACCTTTATACCCTTGAGATTTTCTACTTACAAGCATGTCATACATCTCTATGTCCTGATAGAGCCATGATACATTGATGATAGATAGGTAGATAATAGGTAGATAGTAGACTGAAGATAGTTAGATATGAGATAGATAGATAGATAGATAGATAGATAAATAGATGATAGATAGATGATGATGATGATAGATAGATAGATAGATAGATAGATAGATAGATAGATGATAAACCTGTAATCCCAGCTACTCTGGAGGCAAGGGCAAGAGGACTGCAAGTTCAAGGCCAACTGGATTACAGACTGAGTTCAAAGACAGCCTGGGCAATCAACAAGATCCAGTTTCAGTAAGGAAAGAAAAGACTAGGGATATAATAGCTATGTGTCAGAGTGCTTGCCTAGCATGGGGCCCAGGGATGATCACTGCCCAGGGATTTGCTCTCTCTAATCTCTGTCATTTTTCATCCCTTTCAGAGAAGCGCCTGGATGCATTTCAGAACATTAACAGCTTGCTAGGCTATAAGAAGATTTTAATATAAAACAATGATCCTTAAAAATTAAAACAGGAACATTATTGATAGATGATAGACCAATGATAGGTTGATGATACATAGATAGTAGATAGATAAATGATAGACAGATAATAAACACATATAGATAACTGATATTAGATAGATAAATTGAGAGATCATACTACATAGATAAATTGATGTTAGAAAGTTAGATGGATGATAGTATATAGATAAATTAGTGATAGATCAATGATAGGTAGATAGATGTTAGATGATAGATTGGTGATAGAGAATAGATTGATGATAGATAAGTCATAGATAGGTTGATGAAATATTGATGATAGACAGATATAGATAATAGATAATATAGAGATCATGACAGAAAGGTAGGTAATAAACTGATAGATAAGATAGACTGATGATAGATTAATGATAGGTCAGTGACAAATAAATAAAATATAGACAATAAATAGAAATAGATGATTTATAGATAAATCTGGATTGACAAATTCTAAGGAATTCTTGAAAATATGATAAAAAGACTTTTTTATTTTTAAAATGTAACAACTATTTGGCACTGGAGAGATGGCTCAGGGGTTAAGAGCACTGTCTGCTCTTGCAGAGGACCTGGGTTCAGTTCCCAGCTGGTGGCTAATAACTGCCCATAGCTCCAGTTCCGGGGGAATCTGATACTCTCTTGACCTCTCTTGACGGACATTGCACAGAATAGACGCACTTATATACAAACAAGCAATACACTCATACACTAGATAAAATATTTTTAATGTGACAGCCCTTTAAACAAATTAAATTCCCGCTAGCCTATTATTTAGTATCATCCATAAAGGCCTCTTCACGCTGCTTCTGGGAAACTGCTGCGGCACCACAGCGTCGCCTCAGCTCTGCCCCTCAGTCCCAGCTGGGAGGCACAGCTGGGATCCCTGGGCCCATCTCTCCTTCATATGAAAGCATCAGTTACCTTGTCAAGAAAGGCAGCTGTGGCTCTTAACACAGCATCCTGAGTCCCTGTGTGTCCTTCAAGGGACAGGTGAATTCCAGGGTGTGTGTCCTTCATGGGACTGGTGAATTCCACATTTGGCTCTGAACTCCCCAGCCCTGAGAAAAAGGCTGTGCTCAGAGTCACCACGGGGAATGGCAGAGACTGGAAGGCAGTGAATGACAAGTCTGTTATCTCCTAATAATTGTGAAAGGTTTCACATACTCATCAAAGCAAGCATAATTAGCATTGTAAAAACATATTTTCATTGAATTTTGATAATTTCACATATTTTGATCTTTTCAGACTCTCTCTGCTATCTGCCCCTCCCTTACTATCCTTAAACCCAATTCCATAGCCTCTATTTTTTTTAAATAAAGGCCTATGGAGTCTAATTTGTGTCCCCAAATGACCTTACATGTGGGTCCAGTCCATCCCCTGGAACCTGGTCAATGCACCCAACATCATACCCTTAAAGAACACTGGCTCTCCCTCTCCCAGCAATCTTCAGCTGGGGTTGAGGCTTCCTTCCCACCTCCCTGCTCTCTACGCTGGCATTTTGTCTGTCTTGAGCTTGCATAGGTCTTCTGCATGCTGCCACCATTGCTCTGAGTTCACATGAGTAACTGCCCAGCAGTCTCCTTACAGTCATCCACAACCTCCGGTTCTTGCCATCGTTGTCCCCTCTTCCACAGCGGTCCCTGAGCCATGGGAAGCAGAGGTTTCACAATCCACTGACCACCTGTGGGCTCACAGCCAGACAGACCCCATGAGCCAGTACCAGCGTGCCCACTTCTGGTTTCTTGAGAGGGGGTATTAAATCCTCTCTGTATTTCTTCCTGCCTCAGAAGTCAGTGGCATTCTGAAGTGGCTGTCTGTCCTTCCTGTCCACATTTGAACACTTGCCCTCCCTGACTTCTCATTCATAAATGATTAACAGTCATCATGACTATGTGTTTAAAATTCACACCATTCTTCACCTTGTTTGGGTCCCTCAAAGTGCTTTTTAAGCTGTGTCAGGGCTGCTGTTCACAGATGGGGCTTGCTCCTTTACCAGCCACGCCTCTGATCCTGGAGGCCCAGCTAAAGACATGGACTCCTGTTAAGCAGAAAGGGATCTAACAAGAAGAATGTTTAGGGATTGACAGAAGACATGGACAGGAAGTCTAAAGAAAGGGCTTCAAGAAGGAGGTAGTGAGAGGTGAGATGTTTTTCTTAAGAAGGCTGGCCGGGTTCCACTGGGGTCTCCTCTGAGCTATGCTTTTCATAAGACAGGAATCTTCACAAAGAAATAAAGACCCAAAGAAACAGTAGAAATCATTTTAAAAACTGAACAAGGGCAGACTCGAAAACCACCACTAAATTACATAGGACACCGAAAACATTTTTAATAAAACCCACACTCAGTTATTTTGGGATCAACTTGTTAAAGATAAAAATGCCTCATCTTTCAAAGAGAAAAGTGATCAACTTTTAAGAAGCAGCACTGGGTCAAAGCGATCTTTCTGTATCTGCTGATAAACTAAAATCGTCAATATTCCTCTTGGCAGAGATCTTGTTAAGTGGACACACTGTTTCAGCTCTCTTGGGTGGGCCTGGAGACGGCAAAGCGTCTGGCTGCTTTGGTAAACAATTCTCATTCCCAGCAACCATGTGACACCTGCCCTTCCTCTGTATTTTCACGTTTTAGGTGTGGCCACTCCGGAGCATGCACATGGCTACTTTATAAAATTGTACTATAGGCTTTTTCCTGAAGACGAAGATTTGCTATTTGTACTTAGCATAGCTGTACCATCCTCGATGAAATATTAATATCTGCTTCACTTTGGCAGCCACACTTTTTATTGAGTTTGTTTTTCTCCTTAGCATGAAGTTGTGGGCATTCCTTAGATAATCTGAATGCCAGCTTTCTGCCCAATATCTCTTCTTCAAACCCCTCCTCCCTTTGCCTTGTTTTTTAACAGTTTCTTGGGAAGGGCTTTTGATTTTCATGATGTTTTATTGTGTGTGTGTTCTTTTGATGCTTTTTTTCCCTGTGTCTTTTTAGAAATTGTTCCCTATATCAAGGTCATGGCCATCTTTCCTGTTTTGATTCATAAGTCTCAATCTTTATCTTTACACAGATGATTCATTGCATGTTCTTGGTTTACATCTTGCTAGGTAAGGTTGGGCATGGATGCTCTCTGCCTGGACATCCATTGTTCAAACCCCCCTCATTGAAAAGACTATTCTTTTCCTTTTGGATTGCCATGGTAGCTTTGTTGAAATTCAATCAGCCACACATGGGAAGGTGCATCTTCCATGTTCTATTATGTTTTACGTCTATTTTCACACCAAAAATGCAATGGCTTCATTATGGTTTCAGTTCAGGCAGCATAATTCTCCAAAAAGTTATTTTAAAGTATTTCACACTTCCATTTACATTTTAAAACCAATTTATCAATTTAAAAATAACTCGAGTGATTTCAATTGGGATTTCATTCAGTCTGTAGTTTACTTTAAGAATATTGGATGGAGGGGCTTGGGAAGACGAATGTATGGTAGGAGCACTCATTTTGCAAGCTGGAGGACCTGAGCTAAAATCTGCAGCACCTAAGCCACATATGCATGCCTGGCAATGAGGGGTGGGGATAGGTGGATCTCCTTCTCTGGTCTCTGCATAGTAGCTCATGAATGCACACACCTGCACACTCACATGCATGCACCACACACACACACACATACACACGCTACTGGAGTGGGTGATGATCTTCCACACTTTTTCACTCGATTTATTTCTATTTCTTTGACTTTACTTGGCAATGTTCTGGCACATGTATTTCATATTTTGATACTCTGGTAAGTGCTATTATTTCAAGTTCAGTCTTTAACTATCACTCCAAGTAGGGGACATAGATTTAAATGTTGTGGTTAACTTAGATCCCATGGGGCCTTGCTAAATTCACTTATTAAAAATTAAAATTTTCATGGAATTTTTTTACACAGAAAATCATGTTATCACAAATGAGCACCATTTTTCTTCTTTCGATTTGGGTATCATCATATCTTCTTGCCTGATTACATAAGCAATCTTCTCTAGTGTGCTGTTCAATAAAAAACAGGCACGGACATTTCACCTTGTTTCAGCCTCTTGACAAGCAATACAAAGTTAACTGTAAGATTTTACTAAAGTGCTGTCAAAGTTAGTTTTGGTCAACTTGGCACAAACCTAGACACACGTGGGAAGAGGGAATCTCAACTGAGGAATTTCCCCTACCAGACCGGCCTGTGACCTATGAGGCATTTTCTTAATTGTTAAGTGATGCGGAGTGCTCAGCCCACTGTGGGCGGTGCCATCCCTACGTACATGGCCCTGGGCTGTTTATAAGAAAGGTAGTAGAGCAAGCCAAGGGAGCAAGCCAGTCAGCAGCATTCCTCCACAGTCTCTGCTTTGGTTCCTGACTCCAGGCTCCTGCCTAGAGCTTTATCAGTGATGGCTTGTGACCTGAAACAGACCCTTTCCTGTCCAAGTTGCTTCAGGTCCTGGTCTTTGCCACAGCAACATAAAAGAAAATTAGGAGAAGTCTCATGAGCAAGTTGAGAAAGCTTCCTCTGGTTGTCAGTTTGCAAAGAGGTTTGATAATTACCAGGTGTCGAATTTAATCGATATAATTATCTAACCACTGAAATGAGCTATTTTCTCTTTTAAGCCTGCTGTTATAATGGAATACATTGATTGATCTTTAGAAGGCCATCCAAACTTACATTGTTGACATAAAGTTTGATAAGACGTTGTTGGCTAGGAGGCGATTATAACTTTGTAAGTGTTTAGATCATGTCATTGCAGTAAGGAAACCCCAGAGGCAGCTACTTTATGAAGTAAACATGCTTTTATTTTGCCTCAGAATCCCAGAAGTGTAAGGCATAGGAGTCTCACCTGATGCTGGACAGGGTCCTGAGGAAGCACAGAGTCTTCTAACACAAGAGATGGGACGAGTACGTGGGTGTATGTGTCTGGTCTCTCATAAACTACTAAGATTCAACTTGGGGCCATACTGTGATGACTATCTCCAAACCCATCACCTGCTAAAGGCCACCCTGCAGTCTGTAGATTTTCTTCATGCTCTCAAAGCTCCACAGTGGGAATTAGGTTTCGACACATGAAAACTTAGTGGTCACTCAAATGGTATGCAAGTCACAAAGTGTGTCCTGTCCACTTTGATTCGCCGAAGGTCTTACAGTGGGTTTTGTACCCATCTTCCTGGGTACACTTCCTTTCAATTCACTCTCTTCTCACGCTCTCTCTTGGTGTGTGTACACCAGAGGGTGATGTCAGATGTTGTTCATCAACTGCTCCCCCACATGGACTGACTCTCCTACACTGCCTGCCAGCAGGTCCCAGGACTCCTCCTCCCGTCTTGCCAGCTCTGGTGTTGTAGGTGTGCACCCCTGCACCTCGCTTTTATGTGGGTGCTGGGGATGGAACTTGGGTCAGCATGCTTGCATAGTAGGCCCTTTACTGGCTGAGCTATCTCTGTAGCCCCTTTTAATCTTCTTTAAGTGTGGTATCTGGTTACAATATCATTATGGTATAGGTCCCATAAGTTGGGTTGTGTCATATTCCAAAAGAATTCTGCTGGATCTTAGTTAAATGTCCTCTTTAAGTATCTGCTACTTAAAGCTAGAGTTATCAGGATGAGAAGTTATGTGTGAGTAGTGAGGGTCTTAAATAAAGTTTCATTTCTGTAACGAACACGGGACTTTTGGCTTCTCTTCTTGGATAGTTTGACATATGATGTCTTTCCATGGTTTTACTCTCATCATCTAAGCTGCAGGTGTGGTTGGTGTGACGCAGTTCCTGGTATTTAATTTTTTCAATTTTATTGTCTGAAGCATTGTCAAAGATGCTACTTACGTGTTCCTAGAAGAGGAATCCTGTCTGTCTGCCTCCCTTCCCTTCCCTCCCTCCCCATCCCTCCCTCCCTGTCCCTCTCTCCCTGTCCCTTCCTTCCTTTCCCTCCTTACACTTTCCCTCCCCTCTCTTCCTATCCTCGCCTGCCCTCTTCTCTCCTCCTCTGTCTCAGCCCTGTCTCTCCTCTGTCTCTCCTCTCTCTCTCTTCTGTCTCTCCTGTCTCTCTCTGTCTCTCTCCTGTCTCTCCCCTGTCTCTCCTGTCTCTCCTCTGTCTCTCCTCTGTCTCTCCTGTCTCTCCTGTCTCTCTCTGTCTCTTACCTGTCTCTCTCTGTCTCTCCCCTGTCTCTCCCCTGTCTCTCCCGTGTCTCTCTGTCTCTCCTGTCTCTCCTGTCTCTCCTGTCTCTCTCTGTCTCTCCTGTCTCTCCCCTGTCTCTCCTCTGTCTCTGTCTCTCCCTGTCTCCCCTGTCTCTCCTGTCTCTCCTGTCTCTCCTGTCTCTCCTGTCTCTCCCCTGTCTCTCCTCTGTCTCTCCTCTGTCTCTCTCTGTCTCTCCCCTGTCTCTCCTGTCTCTCCTGTCTCTCCTCTGTCTCTCCTCTGTCTCTGTCTCTCCTGTCTCCCCTGTCTCTCCTGTCTCTCCCCTGTCTCTCCTCTGTCTCTGTCTCTCCCTGTCTCTCTCTGTCTGACCTCTATCTCTCCCCTGCTTCTCCTGTCTCTCCTGTCTCTCCCCTGTCTCTTCTCTGTCTCTGTCTCCCCTATCTCTCCTGTCTCTCCTGTCTCTCCCCTGTCTCTCCTCTGTCTCTGTCTCTCCCTGTCTCTCTCTGTCTCTCCAGCCTCTGTCTCTGTCCTATTGCCTCTCCTCTTCTTCCCTCTCTGTTTTTCTTTCTACCTTGGTCATCTTATCTAGAACTCTTAACAATCTTTCTGCCTCCTCTTCAGCAGTGATCTAGGGTTCTTTTTAATAAAAATGTGTTAAATTTCATCAAATTGATTTTCTCTATCGGTTGAGATGACGATTTTTTCCTTCTAATTTGTTAACATTGTGGGGTAGTTGCATAGATTTTATGATGTTGGACAAATTTTTCATATCTGGGATTTATCTCACACAGGATGTTCTAATAGATAGCAAATCCAATTTGCTAACACTTTCTTGATTTCTTTTTTATTCAACTTCAAAATAGTTCTGTTAAAATATCTTACTGTATTACAGATGCGTTGACTTTTCTTTATAATGACTTTCCTTCATATGTTTTGAAGTTGTTATTATTTGCAGGCAATTTCATAATTATACATAAATGTTTTGTTATAAGCAATGACTAGTAAAATCCTTAATAACAGTTTTAATCAAGATATATTTAGAATATTTTAGTTTTCAGAGCTGAGGACCAAATCCAGAGCTTTGTCTATGCTTGGCAAGCACTCTGCCCAAGCTCGTCTCAGCCCTTGTGAATACCTCTGTCTTCATCGCCGCTCGTCCTCTCCGTCTGGAACCAGCCCTTCACTCCGAAACACCCTGCACCACCTCGCGGATGCTGCTTTTTACAAATAGCAGAAATTCAGATTTTTGTTTAAGGAGATATTGTCTCATGCATGTTCGCCATTTCCTGGTTAATGAGCCAAACGAAGCTGTGGTAGAGTCAGTGTCCCACGCCAGCACCTGAAGCCACTCAGGTAAGCGGAAACAGATTGACTGTAGATCACTCATGGCCCATATTTTGTTCGGGGGACTCTTTCTTTATGGGGTCTTTGCTCACAGGTATCAGAACTATGGACTTAGTTACATCCCTAAGTTCGTTAAATCTACTGTACACATGAAAAATTCATATTCGGTAAGGCAAATTGACTTGCTTAGGTGAATGATCTAGAAAGTATCCCAAAAAGCACTAACATTATTAGATAATATTTTTAAAGGCATCTGACATGTTGAATTGTTCTCTCAAAATATTAGCACATTGAGGCAATGGGAAGATGACGCAACAGCTAAGAACACTGGCTACTCTTGCAGAGAACCTGTGCTCCTGGGTTCCATGAACCTACATAGTATAAAACAACTGTCCACAAATCCAGTTTCAAAGGATCTGACGCCCTCTTCTGTCCTCCGTGGCACTGAATGCACATGGTATACATACATACATACAAGCATACAAAACACTCACATAACAGTAGAAACAAAATGAAATAAATTAATATTTTGAAATCTTAAACCTGGCACCTTAAAAAGTTATCTTATTTTGAAATAATGTAAGGAAACTTGTGTTCACTTAGGATGAATTTTGTAGCACAGGGCTTAATCAAACATGGCTAGTGTCCTCACACAAAGGGAGAATTTACAAACACACACAGAAGACCACATGAGCATGAAGACAGAGACTATAGAAATGTTTCTATAAGACAAGGAAAGGCAAAGATTGCATGCACATACCAGAAGTCATAGAAAAACACAGATCATATTGTCTTGCATGGCTCCCAGCAGAGACCAACTAGCATCTCCTTTCAGACTCCTGGCTTCCAGGATTGTCAAAGAACCGGTCTGTGTTGCTTTGGCCACCCTGGCTGTTTGTCTCCAAAGCCCTAGGTAAAGTATAAAGCATCTTTGTTCATATTAGATCTGGGAATTCTCCTGCTGAATGATAAGGTTTGTTTTCTGTAAATACACAGATATAAATATATACCTATGTACATAAAAGCATATATGTAGCATCTCAGGTTTCTACTATAGGGAAACTCTGTCTTATGCATGTTATTTAAACATATTTCCTTGGAAGGGCATTGTGGGTAGCAGAGTGCAAAAGCAGAGGTCTGGGCGGGGTCAGGAAGGGAGTCTGGACACTACTTTAGACGATACTTTACATCCAGGCTGGTAGTCTCCTCCTCTGCACTCCCAGAGGGCTATGGGTCAAATCAGGTCTTAGTTGACCGGATGTTACATCTTAATATTTTGCCAACCCATCTGTACTTACACAAACATAATTGATCTGGTTGCCCAATGTTTATTAATCAGAAGCATATGTAACAGGATATGTAATGAAATCGCTTTCCCTGAATTCCTATGATGTCACCAGCAGTCAATCAAAGCAAAGGGGACATTGTGGATTAGTAATAAAGACTTTGCACAGCTGGGACAGATGAGTGGGGGCCCAAGCACAGTAGACCCAGATGGCCAGGGGCCAACATCTAACTGGAAACACCCTCTGTGGCCTCCCAAGGGGAGCGGCTGGCAGGGAGGCCCCCTTGTTGGCGCAAGTGTCAAGTTTTTCTGGACAAGTGGTAAATGAGAATCAACCCAGGTTCCTGCCCCTGCAGCTGGTATGTGATTTCCCATGTCTGGTGTAGGGGACACTGGATAGGGAGAGGCAGGTCTGGAGAGATATGTGTTTGGTTTGGTGAGATATTTGCATGAAATTCAAGGCCCCACGAAGTCCAGAGAGGGAAGAGGCTCAGTTAGAGGTCACGTGCGAGAGGAACATCTGCATAGATCCCTCAGCCCTTCCATCTTTTCTGTGTAATCCGTGCTTCGTCCATGGCTTCCTTCACTAACATTCTGTCTTTGGGCAAGTCACGCACTTCTCTGTTCCTCAGTATCTCCCTTGGTCCAGTGGATATGATCAGTCCTCATCCTTCCTGCCTCAGTGGAGCATTTAGGAAAGTCAAGTTAGGAAAACAGACACGGAAAGTTTAGTTGGTGAATTACGGAATTCAGAAAGCATGCCCTGGGCTTTCCTAGCCATTCATTAATTCAATTTTTATTTCTTTCATGATTCTATTCTATTTTATGTGTGTGAGTATTTTCCCTGCATGTATGTAAGTGCACCACGAGTGCACAAGCCCTTGGATGTCAGAAGAGGGCATCAGATCCCCTTTAACTGTAGCTGTGAATGGTTGTTAACAGTCCTGTGAGACCTGGGAACCAATCTGAGTCCTCTAGAAGAACAGCCAGTACTGTTTACCTCTGAACCATTTCTCCAGCTCCTGCCAGTCATTGATTCAATCTTTGAAGACAAACAGAAGACCAGAGACGTGCTGGATGCTAACGGGTTTCGGAACGAGGAGAAGAAGCAGCGAGGCAAGTGTCACACACTTCCACAGTCTAGCCCGTCAGGTACAGCCTGTGTCTCACTCCCAAAGGAAGGGCTCGGAGCGGCTGCTCCAGCCCCACGCTGGCAGGCAGGGGGCTGTCTCACTCAAGCCGGGTCTTAGCCTCTGTAGAGGGTCTTGGCCAGGGACTAGAAGAGAGGGCTATGAGCAGGCGCTTCCTGCTGCTGCCTCTCATTAGAAGAGAAACTGACCATGCCCAAACTCTGTAGAAAGCAAAAACAGCCCTTACCCCCCCAAACACCCTTAAACCCGAACTACACATTGCCCATTTTGATGCCTTCCCTTGGAGTTGGTTGGCACTCAACGAGAAACGTTTTTAAAGACAGGAGAAATTGAAATCCTAGTACTATTTACTCGACTCAAGTTTCACAAATTCCTTTTCCTTTCCCCCTCAATTCTGCAGTCACAGATTTTCCATGTCCCTAAATGTCCCTTGCCATCCTCAGTTTCTTTTACCTATTGAACCAAGAGGCAGGGAAGGGCCAGGCCAGTCTCTCTCCTCCTGCACTTTGCTTAGTAACTGAATGCTTTTAATTCAACCTAGAATGGATTTTGAGGTGTTCAGAAAGCCAAGTAGATGCAATCCGCTGGTTTACCTCTTCAGGGTGAGTCCCCAACAAGTCCTGTATCTTGTATTTTCTCTGTGTGATTCTTGGGTACAGAGATCCCAAGAAAAAGCATGTGTGAGACTCTTTCTGATACCATCGTTCAGGGTTTCTGAAATTCGCCCACCTGCAGATGACTCTGTAGTTTGTACCATCTTCCCTTATCCTGTGACCTCATTCCCATCACAACACAGTGTGGTGGGGACCTGGTCTTGGCCCCATTTGACAGGAGAGAAAAGGGAGGCTGTGGGGAGAAGAGAGGAGGTAGAGATGGGAACGCAGTCTCCAGCCTGGCTCTGTCCGCACTGCCCAGCAGAGCCTGGCCCAGGAAGATCAGTTACTGTTAACATTGCGAGAGAGCTGCTCCTCTCCCAGGGGCTGGTGGCTTGGCAGGGAGGCGGCCAACTGCTCAGTTGGCTGAGGAGATAATAACGCTTAGAGCTGTTTATCAACCATCTCTGGATGGCAGGCTCTGCATCCCTAATTAACTAACATCCGAGGGCTGCTGGTTCTTCTAAGAGCCGAATCCTATCAGATCAGGGACATGGTACATAGGTCTATCTCTCCCTGAAACCTGTGCTTGGTGCCTGATAAATAGAGGTTCCCAACGACAGTAATTAATGAATGGCGGGAGAGGAAGGGGCAGGCTTTGCGAACTGCCCCAAATCCCCAGAGTTCCCGAGAATGAAAGTCGATTTTGCTGCCAAAGAGAGGCCTGTGCGGACAATGAGCCTCAAGGAAAGGGCTGGGGATGCTCAGCTGTTCTGAATTTACCGAGGAACGCAGGGGCCGGCAGTCCTGGGCCACCTGGCCCCCAGCTGTTCAGAGCCTCATGGTCCTCGAATCCAGCCCTGACAGGGCCGGAGACCTCACAGGGCCACCGTAACTCCTTCCCCGCCCACGCCTGCGCGGTGCACCACGTTCCTGGTAACAGACGCAGGGTGGGGGCTCAGTGCATCCTGCAGGGGCCTGTTTCTCATGAGCCCTGTCTCTTGTGCCCCAGTTACCGCCGACAGAACCGAGCCCATCTTGTGAGGGCCGGCTGGACCTTCTGCCCAGCTCCCCCAAGCCTGGCATCCCCTTGAGCCCAGCCTACGTGCTCCAACTCAAGTTTTGCTGGTTTGTTCTGGTCAAAGCTGAGCTAGTCCCCTGCGTCCATGCAAGGTGCACAGCTTCCCTGCTCCACAGCCGCATGCTCCAGGCTCTATTTCTGAGGGTCTCCAAGTCTGCAGTTAAGCTGCAGGCTATGCCATAAGCTTCTCGAAGGTTTGGACAGAGAATACTGGTCCGTGTCACCCCAGGCCCAGCAAAAGAGAACTGATGCCCCAATAATTCCCCGTGAACAAATGAATGGGGGTGTGCAGCACGATGGAGGGTTTGCTTCATAAATAGTACACTTACCACTCTCAGGGCCAGGAGGCCGCTGTGAGTGTCACTAAACTATCTAATTGGACTTGGTTCTTCCTGAAGAGAGGGGAGCTATGAGCAAGCGGAGGGAGAGAGCTGTGTGGGATGTGTTTCTTGTATACCTTGGAAGGCCACAAAAGGACAAGAGAAGCCTGGGGATTAGCTAGGCTGGTGAGGAATGGGTTGGCACAAAGGAGAGGCACAGACCTCTGAGTACTCAGGACCCAGGGGGGTGCAGGGAGCAGCTGTCCCTTGTCTGCACTGGGGACAAGCACCAGGGTCCCAGGTTTGTGCTGTACAGAGTCAGTGACAGTGAGTCCTCTTCTTCATCAGAAGAGCTTGGTTGTGAGGCCTGGTTCCATTGATGGACAGAAAGATACTGGAGTGGCTGATGTGACCAATGCCTGGTTACACCACACTGTTTCCATCACTCAGGGATAATGTCCATTGTATTGACTTAGTCCTAGGGACATAGAAGTTTAGAGTCAAATATGGAACCTTGGAGATGCTGGTAATCTATAATTGGGAGGTGATGTGAGTGGCCAGAGCACTGGAGCCTGCGTTTCTTCATGAGTAATAGAGGATGATGACAGTTCACTGCAGAGGACAGAAGGCCTGTCATGTAGGTGGCACACTGTGCCTGGAATGTTCTGACAGTGGGGTAACTACCCACAGCTTCTCCAGGACTGGCCATGTGAGCAGGGGCCTGGGGTGAACTTCCCAAGCACTGACTCCGCGAAGGCAGCCTTAAAGGGGAGACAGCAGCACTTTACACTCTGTCAGCCCATATCCTGTTAAGGAGGAAGTGATAACTTCAGTTCAAGAAGTCTTTCCCATGTGAAGACAGAGGCCCACACACACCTACAATTCACATGAGGAAAATTAACTGCTTTTTTGTTTTCTTACAGATCATTCTAGAATTCGTTTCAGCAAATGCCGCAATGTCCTGAATGTATTTCAGGCAAGAGATCTTTCTGGACACTGCATACACAGGGAATAGTTAAGAATAGTTGTATATGAAAATGGGAATTTGTCTGTGAGAAACATCACAAGTAGCAAGCCCTCCCTTCCCGGATTCCTGCTTCCCCACCCTTGGCCCATCCAGAGGGCTGCTCAGAGTGTGGAGGGCATTTGTCCCACTTAGGGTTACCTGAATTCCCTTTTTGTATTGTTTGGGGTTTTGGTTCTGAAGAAGTGACCTAGAACCTCAAGAATGTTTGCTAGCTCTACCAATGAGCTACACTATCTTTTAGGATACTGTCACACATACACATACACACACACACACACACACACACTCAGGCCAGCAAGCATGTGTATCTACTACCTAAATTCTTGTAGTGGCCCCAGCTCTGGAGATTATATAGTAATGTTCTGGCCACTAGCCTTCTGGGAACAGGAGTATGTATCTTAGTTCACAAGTGCCTCTTGGAGGCCCCCACAATGCCCAGTGACTAGCCAGAGGTTTTGTTGTAGAAGCCAAGAGGAAGAAGATAAAGATTAGGAGAGGAGGCAAGCTCTTACACAGCATTGCCGTAGAAAGCCATTCTTGCCTCCCAGCAAGTTCCCTCTCCTGCCCCTCCTTCCCGCTCTGCTCTCTGCCTGCTGCCTATTGTGCCTCCAGTGTCCACAAGTACCCTCCCTGCGGCCTCATCCAGCCACCATGTCCTCTGTCCCTGTCACTATGGCTGCTGCCCTTGAGTGACATCCTAAGAGACTTACCATGTGCCTGCCACCTCACGTCCCTGACTCACCCTGCACCTGCCTTGGGGGTCCATCCCTGCTCCCGCCAGTATCCACACACAGACTGCTGCACACCTTGTCCCTGTCCTGCCCACATTGCTATGGTATGTAGCCCACATCCTGATTTCATACCCTGACTCCCTAAGGGCTTCTCAGCAGCTAGATGGGGTCCCTGGGGCAGCTGTGATTTGCTTCACCCCAAGTGAGGGTGCAGTCTAAAAGCTTGAAAGCTTATACAGTGGAGCACTCAGCTCCCAAGGGGTTGAGTCTGGATTTGTGCCCAGTCTCCAGCTCACTTCTGGGGTGTACACATTGAATAGGAAGCAAGAGGTCACCAAAGCTTGATAATAGGCAAGTGGAGCACTCACATCACAGGAGAGGCTTGGCCACACCGAGGCTGTCCCCACAGGTTCTCTCTTGAATCGGTCATATGTCCACTCCAGTAGTGTTTTTATAGTCCTACTGTATGCAGGCTGTATGATAGATATGGAGTCCTTCCATGAGCAAGACAGATAAGGTCTTGCTTCAAAGAGCAAGCAGGGCAGGCATTGAACAAAAAGCAAATACTGTATCATGAAGAATCCAGTCCAGAAAGCTAAAGACTCCAGGGCTCCGAGTGCCGAATTAGAGGCACATGCTTTAGACAGGACAGCTGGTTGGGCTTCTCTATGGAGCTGAGCGATAACTCTGTAAGAAGGCACCCAGGGCTCTTAGGTCTAGGCATCCCAGGCAACAGTAAAGACAACATTCCCAGACAAGACCCATGCTGACATACTCGAAGGACAAGCGAAATGAACTGTGTATGGCCTGGGTGGTGAGAGGTGTGGGCTACCACAGAGGACAAGCAGAGGGATGTGACCAGTAGGTGTAGAGACTGCCAGAAGGGACCTCTGCATCTTCCCTTGGCTGGGAGACTTCTAAGCCATGTGTCAATTCGTTTGAACTTTCAAAGCCTGGTGCAGCGGGATCTCCAGGGCAGGCCTGGAGACTAGAGAAAGCGAATCCTAAAGTCCCAGTTGCATGACTGTCCTATTGTGTGAAAAAGTCTGGTCTTTGGGAAGCTATGAGAACTGAACAGCTAACCTCATATGGCGCACTGTACCTGGCAGAACACACCAAGCACCAAATTCTCACTGATGCTTCATGAGTATTGCAGTGAGGATTCAGGCTCTGCTTCTGAGCACAGGCCTCCCTGGATATCCTGGGTAAGCCTCCATCTTCAGCCTGCTGTGAAATCTTCATGCCCTAGACATAAACATGGTGGGGCCATCCTAACCCACATCCCTGGCCAGACCTCTCAGTCAGGCCCCCTGAGAGATCCTGGGTTTAATGTTGCTGGATGGAAGTCGCTGGGTCCATGTCCTGACTCAGGGAGATGGGACCCTGTCAACCGTGGGTGGGGTGAGCAGGGAGCCTCCATATGCTTTTTATAATGTGAGGGTGATGCAGGCTGACTTTGCCCATTGCTGCTTCACAGAACCCAAGTTTTGCAGAAGACAGACTCTGCCCGAGGCAACACTTCAGGAACTCATGAGGGCCACTCTTCCTCCAGAGGATGCCATTTAAGGCATCTCTGTTACAAGTCTAGCATGTTTCATTCCAAGAGTAGAAGTCCCAGGAAAAGGTGGATACGTGTGCTCAACTTCAAAGTTCCTGCTCTGTGTCTGCAGGAGATCCGGGCCCGAGGTGTCCACTGAATCAAATACTTTTTGTTTAGCCATTGAACATGGTGCCAAAAAGTTCTGCCTTCCACAAACCACGCTCAGATTTGGGGTTTGTGGTAAAGGAACCCCACTCTGTTTCTCACAGAATAGATGCTAGCGAGGTTTCAGCTCCTCCCTCACCTGTTGCCAGAGAGGCCGTGGCTAACCCGACTTGCCTAACCCCACCAAGGGTCTAGCTCCAGCCACACAGCAGCTCAACTGCCCTCTGGAGGTATATCACCAATAGTCAATCCTCCTCGTACCTCCGCCTTGCCTCAGGGGCCTCGAAGTGCCAGCTGGACAGGCAGACTAGGAGCCTAAGCTGCGGTGCCTTCCACACAGTGTCATCAAATGCTGCTTCCTGGATCGCATTGCAGGTGCTGTCAGGGAACTCTCTTAAGGCAAAGCAATCCTTCCATGACTTAATCTCATAAGAAAATTGAGACTGTGGGATCACAGCTATCACATGCTCAAGTCAAGACCTGGGCACTCTCTGAAGACATACACTAAACTAGTCTCCAGGGCATCCAAGACTGGACAGAACTGTCTGGAATCTTATTGTAAGTTTCAGTTCCCAAGAAAGTAGGCTTTAAAAATGCCTGGAGAGCAGGGGGCTAACTGGGGAAATAATTCCAGAATGTACAGGAAGGGACTTGGGACATGAAACAGGGACAGGAAGTGGGGATGTTGTACCAGCAAGCAAGCTGGGCTCCACATCCTTGAGAGACTATGGGAGGTGATACAAATCGTGCCCAGAAACCACCCACCCCAAGCCAGGGACAAGGGAGTGGGTTGGAGCAGTCAGTCGCCAACTTGCCATCCACTCCCAGGTTGGGATTCTCCCAAGGAAATCACTTGCTGTGGTGAGCAGTTTTGGTTTCCCTGGCTTGTGGGTTCAGTGTACTGTCCCTGCTATGACAGAATGCTCAGAGACACAGTAAACAATGAGCAAGGGGAGACAAGGAACTGGAGGACTTGTTATTGCCTTTACTACAGTTTAGTTTCACACATACTGGGTTAAGTGCTCTGTCACTAAGCTGCACTCCAGCCCTAAGGATCTGCCAGGCACCCAGAATCTACTCTCCAGCCTCATAGAGGTGGAACAGCACGACCTAATTATGCTAATAAGTACAGATATTTGGAGTCTGAGTTTACAGCCTTCATAACCTTGGACAAGTTACTAACTCTACCACATGCATAAGACAGGGATGACTCCAGCAGCGCACAAAGGAGGAGGCCTGAGCTGGAGGTGCTGCATGGAGCATCCCCAGGGTAGACCTACGACTTGGTGAGCTCTTTACGAGGCAGATGCTTAGCTGGTTAAAGCTTTACTATTGCCCCAGATGAATCAGGTCTCAGAGGTTAAGTATGCCCACTGTCCTCCAGGCATGGAAGAATGGAATCAGAGCTTGAGTCAAGTCTCTGCATTACCAGATCTGCGACACAGGCAGGACTGCTAAGGTGCCTGTCATGGTAGAAAGCAGGACATGACCTCCCACTCCAAGGCATCCACAGTCCAAAGAAGAAACAAGTTCCTTCCACACCGCCTGGTGTCTGCTCTGGAAGCAGTGAACTTTGGGGCTGCAGGCCTTTCTAGAAAACATTCTCTCAGGTGGTTCAGGTGGATGCATAGAAAACATGACAGCATCTCTAATGGTCCATGTCTGTGTGGTTGGTATTCGATTGGATGATGGGCAGCAATGAGCCCTCTGAAAGCCTCAAAGGGGCAGTGAAGAAGCCAAGGTCAATAACAAGTGCAGAGCAGAGGAGAGCTGGGGCCAGATTCAAGTGATCCGAGACTGTAAGATCCATCCCTCCTCTCACAAGCAGTCCAACTTTACAAGGTAGCCTCTGCTTGCTGTCATCAGTGCAGCTCCCATTGCTCATAGATCTCACTTTCCAAATGTCTATCTCTATAAGACCTGGGAAACCTAAATCCCATCCTAACAAAGAACAGAGACTTTCACCAGTCAGGAAATGAACCCGAAAGTGGCTCCAATGAGGGCCTATACTACAAAGTGAAACGTAGTTCCCATTGAGCATTGTCATCAAACGTCCAAAGGGCAAGTGTGAGGGAAGGTGGTAGTAGCCGCACACTACCACCCAGTGAGGCTAAAGCCATTTCAGTAGTCAGTCCAATGAGATGACTGTCAGAATCCTCTCTGCCATGTGTAGGTGATCAAGAAATGAATCTTCCAAAAGAAAGGGTGACTCAGTCCAACTCAAGATAATCCATGCCAACAGTCAACACAGACAGAGCTGAGTTCTGCCTGAGCTCTGGATTAAAAACCAGGAGACTTTGCAACTTCACAAATATTAACTATAGAAAGAAGAAGAAAGAGGAAGAGGAGAGGAAGAGGAGGAGGTGATGGAGAAGAAACAGAAGAGGAGGAAGAAGAGAAGAGGAAGAGGACAGAAAAAAATGGTGCTAAAAATGATGGCTGGGGAGCTCAGAGTATGATAACAATGTAAACAGAGGTTGCTTCTGTCAAAAATGTGGAGGAAGAGATCCTTGAATGGGGCATGAAATGGAGAACAGGAAAGTCAAAGATTTTCTGCTCCTCCTTCAGTTTTATGACACTTAAATAGTCCAATAGAAGCAAATATTTAGATCCGGACCAACAGCAGGTCAGAGTCGGGGGACAGGAATGTTGTGGTCTGAGTCATACTACTTATGTGCTTTGGGCCCTTTTATTTTAAACCCCAGGACACAGTGATAAAATATCTATCATGCAGAGTGTTAGGCAGAATTAATATGTTTTAATTTTGTAAAGTACCTTGTCACTAGTCCAGGCCTAGGAGAGCTGCTCAAAGAATATTAATCCATCTTTGATGAAAGATGAAAGAACGTGGTGGTACTCACCTAAGTGCTGATGGACAAAAAGTCAAAATCACTCAAATTCATCAAGGACATTTTGCAGACCGTGCACTGTAGCGTTGCCTTTCGAAGGTCAAATAGTAGGAGATGTCTCTCTGTCACCTGGTGAGAGATCAAAGGGCCTCAGTTCACACCCCAGCATACTTAGACTGCAATCTGTTCCGTATCTTGTCCGATTTTTCCAAAGTTGAATCGCAACAAAGGTATCATTCACAAAATCCTTATTAACAGAAGTGGAAATTGTTCTGTGAGCTAAACTCTGTTAAGCATGGAGGATGTAGGCCTGGGCAGAACCAAGCACTGACTGTGTCCCAGGCTGAAAGAGGCAAGCATGCCCATATCAGGATGGGAGATATACAAAAATGTAAAGGGGTATCAAGGAGCCCACTGCTCTCTCCCTTGGGTGCGGACACTTTCCTGAATGGGGTGATGTGTAGACTTGGAAGAGTTACCCAGTTCACCTTAAGGTGAAAAATTGGGAAAATTATTCCAAGCAAATGACACTAAGAAACAAGTAGGAGTTGCCATTCTAATATCTCACAAAATAAACTTCAAACTAAAAATAATCAAGAGAGATAAAGAGGGTCGCTTCATTCTAATCAAAGGAATAATTAACCAATGAATGTATTACAATCATGAACATATATGCACCAAAGTCTGGTGCACAAAATTTCATAAAACCATACTACATGACTTTAAGACACAGATTAATTCCAATTCATTAATAGTAGAGGACTTCAGTACCCCGCTGTCTCCATTAGACAGGTCATCCAGGCAGAGAATAAACAGAGAGACATCTGAATTATATAATACTGTACACCAAAAGGACCTAACAGACATCTGCTGAATATTCCACCCAAGCACCAAAGAACACACATTCTCTTCAGCACCTCATGAAACCTTCTCCAAAATTGAACACATACTGGGCACAAAATAAACCTCAACAAATACAAATTTGAAATCATTCCATGCATTCTAACAGACAACAATGCAATAAACCTTAAAATCAACACTAGAAAAACCCAAGTAAAGTCATGAACTCATGGAGATTAAACACACTCCTAAATGATGAATAGGTCAAAGGAGAAATTAAGAAAGAAATAAAAGCATTCCTAGGATTAAATGAAAAGGACAATATAACACAACCAATTCTCTGGGACATTTTAAAATCTGTCCTAAGAGGCACGGTTATAGCTCTAAGTCCTCCCTCACTGCTGTTCCCTGGTATTGTAAACTACACTTTGACCCTGTTCAAATCATTCATAAGGTTTCTGTGTTTCTGAAAAACCACTGGACTAGGGTTCCGTCTCTCTCAGCCCCAGTACTAACTTCAGTCCACGTCACTGCTGGTGCTGACAAGCATCCTATATAGGTATAATTAATTCCATCTCTCAGGCAGAGCTGGAGTAACAGCTGACGAATCCACCCAAATAGTTCAGAACTGGAGAAAATCTTCATCCTTTCCCACCTCATAGATGTGAAAACTGAGGCCCAGAGAAACAGGAACTCTTGGACACAGATTGGCCTGAGCTAGTCCTCCCATCCTGGCCCAGGACTTCTTGGAAGCAGCACCTCTCTCTTCCTATTTCGGCTCACACTGAGCCCTGGGGCAACCTGCACAGCCTCCTGAAACCCCAGGTTTCTCTGAATCAGTTGTGTGGGGCCTGAGAATCAACCACACAAGAAAGGCAGAAACCTGGCTAGATGGGCTTTAAAAATCAGTCAGCATGCATCACTCCCCAAGATGCTGTTAGAGACTTCTCAAGGTTACAGAGACTAATGGCATGTCTGGTTTAATTCTGATCTCTTATTTCAGGGCAATCTTTTCAAATTCAGATTCTGTTACCTACATGGACATATCCTTGACTTGTCCCATAATACTCTACAGTCCTGGAGGGCTTTCTAAAGTCCCATCCGCCTGTCTATCACCACCTCCTCTAGCACGAAGCCAGTGGTGTGGGAGTGAGCAGGGGAAAGAGCAGATGATGGGTAAATCAAGCCCTCCCAGCTGAGTGCCTTGCCACCCCTCTGCCTGTACCATCACTGCCCTGTGAACACTCACCTGGTCCCAGGAAGGAGACTCTGTGACAGTCCCATTCTAGAGATAAGGCTGTCAGCAAGACAAAAGAGACAGAAGCCCAGGGGCAGGGCCTGTGGCCCATTCGGTGGACGGTACTTATTAAGATGTGCTCTTTTTCTTTTCTCTCTTTTTCCCTTTTATTGTGCCTCTACCATTGGCTAGTTAATTGGTTTATTTAGCCAACTACAGATGTATTCAGTATTATTCTTCTTCCTGTGAATTAAATTAAATAATTTATTTACCCCCACGCAATTCACTCAGTTCATTTAATTTAATTTCATAGTTATAATATGGGGAACAAACTAACTAGATTTCCCCCTTTGGAATGGAAATGGGCAAATATTTGGGTTCTAAATTAACAAGCAGCAAAGCTGATATTTATAATAAATCGTCCATTGTTAGCCATCCTGATAATTATTGTGTGGATGGACTAAAACAGACATGGGCATGTAACAGACACATTGTTGGCATTTACTGTGGCTTAGTTCTTTGTGTTTATGAACAATCTAAACAGAAAACTCAGATGCTTTTGAGCAAATGGATTTGTTTCTCAGACATAAACTGAAGACCTACTATGCACCTGGCATGGGATAACTACTTCCAAGATATCATACTGAATCCCGCTTAATACATGCCCAGGTCTCCCAGGTCCTACAAGATACCCAAGCCTTCCCAAAAGGCTTACCAGCTTCCTGTGTACACATGGCCTGCAGTTTGCTACACACATTAACAAGGCTAAACACATGGAGTTATATGCTATACCAACCAACCTTTGTCACAATTGGGCATCTTTCTAACTCTGCCTTCTACTCATCCAGCTTCATGCCCTCTCCCTGGTGAACTCTGGTGTAACATTCCTCATCCTGTTTGCTCTTAGCAGACTGCCCCTAAATGTCACAGGCAGAGTTGACCCCACCACTGTAATGGCTAGTCTTAGTTGTGAGAATTGACACAAACTAGAATCACCTAAGAAAAGAGTCTAAATGAGGGATTGACTTTAGGGCCTGTCTGTGGGGGATTCTTTTCAGTGCCTTCACTGACATGGGAAGACCCACTCTTAATGTGGGCAGAACCTTCTGGTAGTGGCCAAATGAAAGCACTTGGAGGAAGGGAAACTTTTTGCTTGCTTGACCTTCGCTCTCTCTGGCAAGTTCATCTACCCTGTGCCTCCCCTGCTGATACCTTCCTGGATCTTAGAATCAGCTTCTTCAGGCTCCAGAGGTAGTCTGAAGACCTGTGCTCACCAGGAGCTCTCCAGGTCTTTGGTACAGACTGGGAGTGCTGAGACGCCCAGTTTTGGAGACTGAGCTATCGCCAGGCTTTTGGTCTCTGCAGTGAGACGCTGTCATTGTTTGACTTTGACAACATTGTATAAACCAATATAATAAATCCCCTTTTAATATATATTCAATCTACTGGTTCTTCTCCTCAAGAGAACCTTGACGAATGTGGGCCACCTTTCACAGGGTGGCTTGTATTATCAAAGTCTGTTATGCATAACCAGCACACACCCAAGGTCAAGGGGATTTACAGCCCACCAGAGGAGCCATCCCTGGCCTTGGTCATCCTTGTACCCAGAACAAACTCACCTTTCCTTCTTGCTCTCACCTGCATCCCCCACATCTCTAAAATGAGCCTGACCGTGACACCTTATTTGTGTTGAGACCTGATGGAGGTTACAGAGTGTAAAGGATGAAATAACACTACAGATAAGAGGCAGTCTCTGATAAATAGTAATTGTCACTTCCTGTCTATATACAACACTTTGCACTACATTACATTACAAGGTGCTGAAGACTTGAAAATAGCACAGGGAATAACACAGTGCTTGAACAAAATTATTTCTCCCCCATAAATAAACATTTCACAATTTAGCAATTTAGAAATTTAGCAACACACCCAGTCCTCCTTCGTTTGCCATTGGGCAGTGTGCTAGCCTGTCCCTCCAGGAAAGCCCATCTCAGCTAGGTGTTCTTTCCAGCAGTGGAGACACTCTAATAAGGAAGAAGCAATAGACTTTTGTAAAGAAAGATTGTTCTTTTCCGGCACCTAATAAGGCAACTTCCAAAATGCATAAACAAAACAAAGTTGACAGAACTTCAAGGGGGAGTGAAGGACTGATGCCTTCCACACACTGGGATCTTAACTTGGTTGAAGTGAGAGAAGGAATCAGAGGTCTAAGGCAGGGGATCCCTGCATCTCCTGAAGACACTTCCAGAGAAGGATGAGCTGAAGGGTGCAGACCCATCCTGAGCATGGGTACTACTGACACGGGGAAGGAAACCCATGCAGGACTCTCAGTTCAACTTAAACAAATTTAAGAATGAACTCTAAAGGAAGCTTAAGGACAATGTTGTTAGAATTTAAAAGAAAAAAAAAATCTTAGGACAGGCAAGTTATAAATCTCAGCAGATGTCTGGAAGAGGGGAATGGAGAAGAGAAAGAGAAAATAATCCACATGATAGGACTCCTACATTAAACCTCACTCATCTAGGGCTCAAGGATCATTGCGAAGAGGGGGTTGAGAAACTGTAAGAGCCAGGGGTTGTGAATGACCACAGGAAGCAGAAGGCAGCTCAGAACTTGCTCATATGAACTTAATTTTGCAAACTCAAACCAGAGAAAAATAGTGGAAAAATGGGTAAAGAGCCCATGTAGCTTAGATGGGGAACTATTAGACCTGAGCGCTGTGGGGTGAGGGAGAGTTGGTCTTCTCTAAGGAAGTGATGTTAGACACAATGACCAGATGCCAGTGGGTGAACTCACTCATCCGGGGACATGTGGGGACACAAACTTGATGATGCCTTAACATGTAAGAGAGAATGGCATGGGACGCAGTGGGGGAAGCATGGCAGGCATGGTCAAATACGATCAAGATGTAGACATGCGCAAAAAGTCAATAAAAGTAACCCACACGATGGCTTAGCAGTCAAATGGCAAGGACAGGAGCTTTAGAGAAGGGGTAAGAAAACTCAAAAGGCTGGGGAGTCCGGAATGTTAGGGAAAACATGTTGAGGAAACAGACAGAAAGAAGAATAGGAGAGGTCACACTTTTCTAAGTCTCTCTGGAAACCTACTGCTTCAAGGGGTGGGGATTCCAGGCTGGGAAAGTTCACCATCTCATTCGCACACTGGGTATTCTGCCTCTCCCTTTAGTATGATTCAAAGTAAACTCTCTTCCCAGGGGTGGTCCTGTGGCCACGGGCTGACCTGGCTTAAGTAGAATGCTATGTCTCCACCCAGGCTACAGATTTTATTCTCTTGACCTGGAGAATAAAGGTCCCTCTTAAGGGACCTTTATTGTTAGTGTAACAGTTCTGTGGCACCGGCTGAGAGTCCACATTGAATTGTGGGGGGAGGAGGGCCAGGGAGACAGGAAAGCCATGAGGACACACAGTCTCTCTCTCATTCTCTCTTGCCTCCTGTGCATCATGAAGTAAGGAGGTTTTACCATGCGTTCCTGCTGCTGAAACCTCTTAATTGGTGAGACGACATAAATCTTTCATCCCTTGAATTGTCTTTCTCAGGTCCGGTTGCAGTGTGAGCAGCTGGCTCACACAGAAAGCTGTACTGGAGGAGGAGGAAGTAGGGTCATAGCTCTGACTGTCAGACCTTGTGGCTCAGAAGCTTTTGATATTGATCCATGGAATAAATTTAGAAAAGTGTGAAGAAGTCCTAGAATGCTGTGAGTGAGGCTCAGGGAACGATTCTGGTGGGATCTCAGAAGACCAGAATGCTGATCGAACGTAGGCTGTGAAGACTAGGTTTGTGAGGTTTCATATAGGAGTAGGGTTTCTATTGGGAACTCGGTCGGCAGATTGTCCTGTTAGAGTGTGGCCAGCAATTTATCTGAATTTGGTTCCGGCACCAATACTTTCTTGGAGGCTGGGTTTAATGGTGATACACCAATTAATATGGCAAAGGAAATTCTTTTATTTTTTCATCTTTTTTAAAGACTTACGCATAAGTATGTGTAGGTATGTACGCATGTATGTGTGTGTGTGTGTGTGTGTATGTGTGTGTGTGTTCACACTGCATGTACAGGGAATGTTGAATCCCTGAGCTGGAGAACAGGTGTTTGTGAACCACCAAAGATGAGTGCTGGGATCTGAACCATGGACCTCACATAAAGTAGGAAGCATTCTTAACTGCTGAGCCAACTCTCCAGCCACAGAAACTTCAAAGCAGTTCAGTACTGGATCTCTACCTGCTTTATTCCAGTTTACAGTGAGAATCAGGAACAAAAAGAAGACTGGAAAGATACTCTTTTCAGGCCTGCATTTGGGTCCTAAAATCGTGCGGAAAGTTGGGAACAAGGAAAATCTGATGCTATTAAAAAGAAGTGAAATGTTTTCCACCACACCAATAGATAAAATGCCTTGAGGCTGTTTCTGTAATCATCAAGACCCATTAAGCCTTCTGGGCCTAAAAGTAGACACTCCTTTAAGGCTGTTTCTGAATGGAGAGCTGCCTGGGCACCCTGCTGGCAGAGACTGCTCAGGAAGCTCTTTCCACAGGACTCATTTCATGTTGCTCAGCTTCCTAGACACTCAGCAGTCATTGCTGGCATGCTCCAAGAAAGCCCAGCTGTGCTCTAGATGACAACGGACTTTGGAATCATCCACATGATGCTGATTTTGCAGAAGGCAAGGGTCACAGAAGCTTGCACCCAGGTTTCAAAGAAAAGCCTTGATGCAAAACAATGTATTGCAGGATTGGATTCCCTGTGGACAGCCTCCCAGAGGGTTATGCCGGAAGCTGGAAGCGCGAAGCAGTGCCTTACATAGCGGGAGATACTGGGTATAAGGACCCTTGCAAAAAGCCACAGGTGACTAGCGGAAACCAGACCGAGAAAGGTCACGTGGGCAGTAGCTGATGAGGCCACAGCTCTGAGGGCTCAAGGCCTTCGGAGCTCACACCCACCCCTGTGTGTGACAGACACGGCACAGAACATGCGGTGTGGCCCGCTGAGTTTTCAGTCCTGTGTTATTCAGAGCCCCTCCTTCTAGTAGCCCGTTACCTTTTCCCAGAACGGGAACAGTTAATCTTTGCACATTAGAAGCATAGGAACAGTATTTCAGGGGATCACAGATGAGTTTTGCTTTGAGACACAGAGACTCTGCATTTAAAGTTTTGTACTATGACCCACAGTCGAGTCTGTTGACCATAGTGCCAAGAAGCCTTTGTTCTGAGCTTCTTCATGTGACCTAGTTGGCTTATACTCAGGCTGTCAAATATTTGTATTGAATTTTTGAGATTTTCATACAGTATGATGGCATTTGGGTCTCCTCCCCTACCTGCACCTCCTGTCACTGCCCGATAGATACATAGATCTATAGTTTATAGAATCTAATTTGGGCCCTTAAACGTTCTTCAGTGTGAGTACATCTACCAAGAGTACCATCCTTGAAGGGGGCTGTCTCTCCCTCTACAGCGACCATCAGTTGCTAAAATTTCCTTAGGCTGGGTTGGGGTTTCTGACCCACTTCCCCAAGTCTATGCTGTAATCCTGTCTGGTTTCAGGTTACACAGGACTTGCCCATGCTGTCACCATTGCTGCAAGTTCACAGGAGCAAATGAACAGCCATCTGGAAAAGTCTGTTTCCTTGTGGTCATCCACCACCTCTGGCTCCTACAGTCTTTCTGCCCTCTCTTCCACTATGATCCCTGAGCCTTGGGAGGCAGAAGTTTGATACAGGTGTCCAGAAGGGAATACAGGGATAGACACTCTGCAGCCTCTTGTTCTCTTCACATTGACCAGATGTGGGTTTCTGTGCTGATCATCATCTGCTGCATAAGGAAACTTCTCTGGAGAGAGCTGAGAGAGCATTCATCCATGAGTACAATGAGGAATTATTACTATTTAGTAGAAAACTAGTATTAGGCTCTTTCCTATGTCCTGTGACCTGTCTAGCCTCAGGTTCCTAAGTCTGGTATCATTGTCAAGTATGGGCTCCAACCTATGAAGTGAAACTTAAGTCCAATTAGAGAGTGGTTGGTTGCTACCATAATATTCACACCACTATTGCATGGTGGGCTTGTCTTGTCAAGCCAGTTGGTATTGCAGCTCACAGGACTCATGGCTGGGTAAAGCTGATTATTAGTTTTTCCTTCTGGTACCACGCACAGCACCTTTGGCACTATGGAAGCTTCCAGCAGAGACCAGGCTCTGAAGTCAGCACCAACCTGACTTCTTGTTTCTGCTACAGGCCAGGTATGAAGTGTCTTCAGCAATAGGGTCTGATGGTATCCGAGAGTGGGGGCAATGTCCAGTATTGTCTGAGAGTCTATGGAACCCCCGGTCAACGGCTTCAATAGAGGGAGTCCATTCTTTACATTAGGGTTTTATTTTCTTAGCCTAGGGTGTTATGAAATTCACAGGTATGTAGACAGAACTGGAAATAATCATCGTGAGTGAGGTGACCCAGATCTAGAAAGACAAATGTCACATAGTCAACATTTCATAGTTGAATGCTAGCTTTGAAATCCCAGACATGCATGCTTTAATTCAAGTGTCCAGAGAAGAGAGGAAACTAACACATGGCCATGGAGGTGGGAGAGGCTTCCTGGGAGAGGAGGTGGAATGCAATGACAGAAAGACGGAAGAGTAACAGAGTAGAAAGGGTTGAATGGGGTGGAGAATGGAGGGCCCGGCAGAGGACTGCCTTTGAATAGGGGGATATTGCCCCTACTGGACACATAGACCAACAAAATAAAACCCCAAGGTCATTTTTTTAACTTTTATTTTTATGGTAGTATATGGCACAGCACATGGAGAGAAATCTGATGACAGCTTGCGGGAGTGGCTCTCCTCTTCCACCAGGGTGTCCTGGCTATGAAACTCGGGTTTTATGTGGTAAGCATCTTTACCCATGGAGCCGCCTCACCAGCCCACAGCCCAGTGCCCTCAGCTTCTGTTTCTCTCACTCTTGAGCACTGCTTGGGAAGAGCAAATAACTCCTACCACCCAGAAAGGTATTTCCTCCTTGAATATGTGACTCTAGCATTCCTCAGGCTTCCAGTTCTGTACAGAGATCTGATGTCTAGGTGGCTTCTGGTCTTTTTCAGGGAACCTGGGCATCCAATGATTTTCTTTTGCATTTCCTCTGACAGCATGTTGGGGTTTTCTTTCATCCGCTTTGTAGGGACTTTTTCTAGATAACACAGACCAGTGGGTGGCACAGGCACAGTACATACTTAATGCCCCTTGCCCTGTTCATTTGCTTACTGGGAACCCACTGTGTGTCCACCACAGCTTCTGGGCTGGTGCCTGCCTCTTCGCTTCCCCAGCTTGTTTCACTTTCTGTTACTGGGTTTAATGTTTCCTTTGTTCAATGCATCTTTCAAGGTACTATGTTTTTTTTTTTCAGAGATATGCTTTATATATGAAAGACCATCACTACGTTCTCTAACTCCCTATTACTATTTAAAGGTCTCCTTTCCTACATTGCCTTCTTTTCCTTCTCAGGACTGGTCGCTCCACATCCTTCCACTGGGTGCATACTCCACCATTCTGTTTTGTCTGTCTCCCTTGGGCTTGGGGCTCCTCTGCTATCTTGTTGCTGGTTGTGAGGTTGGCATTGCCCTGGACTGCTTCTCATCTCTGAATTCCATGAACCCCCAGGATGCCTGGACATGGCCCCTGAGTTTCAGTTCAGCTCCCACCACACAGAGCGACTCCTTTCAAAACAGTCCCTGGCCTGATTGTCCCTCTAGGACACAATGTCTATACAATGCACTTCTCAACTCCCATTATGAGGGCTTCAACCACACCAGATGAAGAGCAGTATAAACAGGAAATTGCAGGTGGTGAAAGGAGGTTCCCAGAAATCATTGCAGAGTCACAGAATCTGTATAGTCTTCACTCCCAGACTCCTGGGTACAACCCCCATGTTCAGTTTTGTGCATTGGACACCAATGACAGAGTCCATGCTGATCACAAGGGACTAATTCTACTTCTGATGTCTGAGGACCGCACTGTTGCCTGTTTAGTGAGCCTTGCTATTCTACCCCTCTCTTCAGGCAGGTTGTTCTGTTTTGTTGCAGTACTTGGGGATTGAACCTAGGACCCTGGGTGTGTTAGGCTACCTCTGAGCTGTATCTCCGCCTCCACCCCACTGTTTGTTTCTATTTTTTGTTTTTAAAAATATTTCATCTAGTATTTTTATTTTATGTGTATGAGTGCGACACCTGCATGTATATATGTGCAGCCATGTCCCACCATGCCCACAGAGGTCAAAAGGGGCACCAGATCCCCTGGAACTGGAGTTCCAGAGGGTTGTTAGCTGCATGTTGGTACTGGGAACTGAAACCCCATCTTTTATATGAGCAGTCAGTGCTCCTGCCTGCTGAACGGTCTCCCTAGCCCTTGGTTTTACTTCTTATTTGGGGATAGGGTCATGTTTAGCTGTGTCAGCTGACCTTGAACTTGTGATCTTCCTGCGTCATCATTTCAGATAGCTAGAATTATAGGCCTGTGCCGCTAGGTCAAGCTGGAATATCACAGCGACCGTACTAAATGGAATTTCTCCGTTTTGCGAACGAAATGTGGTAATCCTGTCTGTCTCTCTATATGCTTTGCTCAACCAAGTGACGTAAGCACTTTGGAGGATGCAAAGTATCCAAGATATATTTAGGCATTGTTAGTTTTTTATGTTGCAGGAAAGCCTCACAGATTCAGTGCCGAAGAGTGAGATCACTGAGGAAAACGGATTGCTGTATTCACCAGTGCTGGGGGAGCCTCTGTGATGGGGGGCTCTGGGGTAAAATAACCCCAGAGAACCAGCTCATCACAGCGCCCTCCCCAGGTTTCCAAAAATACTTCTGTGCACTGCAGGCTGCAAGAAGTCCTGCAGTAAGATACTGACCTCACATTTTTAGCCTCCTATTTACAAAACACCAATCATCACAGCCTTTTACCATAGTGACTAATGACTTGCAGGAAGGAGCACATGGGGCCTTCATGAGCGAATCAGGATTTTCTCAGAAGACCAAATTATGCTAAATGGGTCCTTACTAATCTCAGACAATGAACAAGGATAAGCCTCCATTTAGGATAGCTCCACACAGCCTATGAATAACTGCAACCTAAAATGGGCTCCATGGCATTTTATACACAAGATCATCATTCGTAATCCAGAATTCTTGGAAGCATCAATAAGTTAATAAGCCTTCAAAATATTTAATAAGGCCATGCAGATGCCGTTATTTCCTGTAGCTGCTTGCTGTCAAGCCATGGTCAGCCCCACCATGTTCTTCGACATCATAGTCGAAGGCAAGCCTATGGACCCAGTCTCTTTCAAACTGTGAACAAATTTTCAAAGACAGCAGAAAACTTTTGTGCTCTGAGCACTGGAGAGAAAGGATTTTGTTGCAAGGGTTCTTCTGTTCACAGAATTATTCCAAGATTAACTTGCCAGGATGGTAACTTCACGCACTATAACGGCATTGGCGACAAATCCATTGTGGGGAGAAATTCGAGGCTGAGAACCTCACCCTGGAGCAGACAGGTCCTGGTATCTTGTCCATGGCAATTCCTGGACCAGACACAAATGGTTCCCAGTTCTTCAAGACTGAGTGGTTGGATGGCAAACACGTGGTTTTCAGGAAGGTGAAACAAGGCAAGAGGTTTGTGGAAGCCATGGATCACTCTGGGTCCAGGATGGGCAAGACCAGCCAGAAGCTCACCACTGCCAACTGTGCACATCTCTGATACTGCGTGCGTCATCACCACCAGACCACCCCTTCTGTAGCCAGGAGTGCGCCCTCTGCCCCGTCTGCTCTCAGAATCCCCAAATCTCTGTGCTCCCTCTGCAGCCTTTTGGACTCCAAATTCTCCTTCCCCTCCAAGTCTAGGTGATTGCAGCATTGAGTTTATGCTTGTGAATAAAAGCTATATATGGATGGATAGATGGATAGATAGATAGATAGATCAATTGATCTGGAGTGTTTATGTGTGTGCCATGTATGTATACAGTGTGCCCTGAGGCCAGAAGAGGTTGTTGGACCCCCTAGAGCTGGAGTTACAAGTAGTTGTGAGTTGCCAGTGTGGATGCTAGGAACTGAACAAGTGTGGATTCTTCAGAAGAGCAGGAAGCGTTTTTCACCTCCAAGCCATCTCTCCATCCCTCAGTAAGTCTTTCAAGTAATGGATTTCTGTGGCAGATGGTTTTTACATGAGTTCTAATCCCATTCCTTCTTTGTCTCCTCTGTAAAATGGGAATGATACCTACTGCAACAGGCTGTAGACATCTGGCTGCTCAGTGAATTGACAGCCCCTTTGGCTGTAACCACAGCACCCATCCAGTACTGCAGTCTACTGACTGACAACTGAACTCATAGCTTCATAAAGTCCGGGGCTTGAGTGCTAAAAGAAATTCTGCTTCCTTGACACAAATCATGTCTTAAATATTTCAATTCCAGCTGGCAGTTCCCAGAATTTTAGAGCTAGAAAATGTCTAATAGGTCATTTAATTAGAGCTTCTCAATTTAGGGGGTAAAGAGACAAGTTCAGAGCCAACCCACAGCTTGTCCGAGGCCAGAGGCAGACGGCAATTAGAGTCTAGTTCCTGCGGCTGCTAACCCAGTGGTTTTGCAGGACACCATGATGCCTCCCTTTGGATGGAAGAAAGGGAATCACAGTGTAGGCAAAAATCCCAGAGTTTAAAAAGAAGTAAGGGCTTCAAAACATCACCTTTCTCTGTGCAGACAAAGGGAAGGGCGGAGTCGCGTCCTGCCTTCACTGAAGTCACTGTCCCTTTCCAGTCTCTCTGAATGAGTGGGAAAGCTGCAGGGTGTTCAGCCAGCCGAAAAGAGAGTGAAGATTTGCTCCGTATCGGATGCCTCTGTCACTTAGCTGGCTTCTCGCTTCTCAGCTAGAAGGCTGGGCCAGGAGTTGCGGGCAAACGTCCTAAGGAGGGGCACATCCTTGGGGTGTTTCTGTCACCTGGAGGACAATCTTCAGGCCCACCATGTGCGCATGTGATAGGTCTCTGTATTTTTAGAAAGTTTTTAAGACAGAGACAGCCAAAATATTTTTACTGTATAGCAGGCACTGTTTCATGTCGAAGCATTGGAAAGAAAGAGACAGGGTGGAGAAGATTTAAGACCAGCTCACAGATTAAAATAATGAATGCCCTCCCTGGCCTAGAGAGCAAGTGCTCTGCCTCAGAAGGTCCTTTTGGTCTCTCAATGGCCCCACCCAAACCTCGGATCTGCATAATACTGAGCCTGTGTCAGGGACACATAAGAGCCAAGTCACATGGGGTCACATGGACCAAGAAAGGAGATTGGAAAGGACCCTGTTCTTGGCTAGGGACAGCCTTCAGTACAGGACACTGCCCCAAGAACAAAGGACCTTTGGGATACTTTGCATGTCTTAGTCATTGGCCCCAAGCAGCTCTGTGGGTTGACACTATTACTCTACCCATTGCCCAGATGCAGAAACTGATTTGGAAGGGTCACCTGGTTCATGAACAAAAGAGCTGGGGTCTGAATCTGTGTCTTCTGAGGCCATACCTAAGGTGCTTTCAACAATTCAGGGTAGAAACCTGGTGTGGGGCCAGGACTAAGCAGAGTGTGTGGGGCTTAGTGGGATGATGGATATGAAGATGGCTAGGGTGGGACTCAGCAAGGGCAAAGACGCAGACAGTAGGGAGTTTAGGCTTTGTCTGGTTTAAGCTTACGTGGGTCTTGAGCGTGCTGTCACCCTTGCTGTGAGTTCATTTGAGTAAATGCCCAGCTGTCTGAAAAACGATTTCCTCTTGCTCATATAGCACCTCTGGCTCTTAGAATCGCCCTCCCCTTCAGCAATGACCCTCGAGCCTTGGGCAGCAGAGGTTTGATACAGATGCCCTGTTCAGCAACTGATAGCTGCTCAGAGAAGAAGAGCTAGCTCGCTTGAAGGGTGTGACACTGGATCTGTTAACCAGGCTCCAGTGAATGGACCCACACTAAAGGCCATTTTTGGACACAAATTTGACTGAGTAGGCCTTAATAAACCACCAAGCACGGCAAGCACATGAAATTAGGCAGAGGTAACAAGGGGAGGGTGCAGATTGCGGAGGGGCTCTAGATACAATCAACATTCAAAATGTATGAAATTTGTAAACATTTTCAAAATGGTTTATGTTTATTTTATTTTTATGAGTGTTTGGCCTGCATGTATGTAACACTGGTAGAGGCCAGAAAAGGGTGTTGGGTTCCCTGGAACAGAAGCTCTGGATGGTTGCTAGCTGCCATGTGGGTTCTGGGAATCAAATCTGAATGCTCTGTAAGAGCACCCAGTTCTCAACCACTGAGCCTACTCTCTAGTCCTGCAAAAATTCGATTAAAAATGAAAATGCAAAAGTTTAGGTTTTATAGGTTTTTCTGTTTGCCTTATTTGTTTGCTTGGTTTTCTCAAACCATTAAAAATGCAGAAATAAGTCTCTGCTTGACAGTTGCTAAAACAGGCTATGGGCTGGACTTGGCCTCTGGCCATGCTGACCCTTGCTCTAAAACCTAGATATAGGGACCCATTAGGAAGGCTACCAGGTTCTTCCAAGTACAGAAAGGAGCTTCGAAGGAAAAGAACAGCAGAGTCAATGCTAAAGAACTCAAGAGAGGCAGGGCTGGGCAGTAAGGTCCAGCAGCTGCCAGGGTGGGCATCTGGAGGAGCTTGTCAAGGTCCCAAACTAGTCTTTCTCCAAGCGTCTGCCTTCAAGGCCTTTCCATTCCATGGTGTCAGGCACTGAACACCAATGACCATCACTGAAAGCTGGAACAAGATCACAGGACTGGAATGCCAGGAAATGTGTGTGAGGAGGCCGGAGGAGACAGGAAGACTTGGCCAGGCCACACACAGGCAAAGTAGATGCTTTTATGCCAGCCATGGACCACCCCTGTGAAGGAGGATGTCCAGGGAGGCTCTGAAGACAGCCAGAGCGTGCTGCATAACAAGCAGCCTGTGCTCAAGACACACCCTGTTGCGGTGGGGAGGCGGCCATTTTCCACGCACTGTTTTACGGGTCTACCAGGTCCCATGGGTGACTCAGTCCATCATTCCTGCTTCTGGTCTTGAAATTAACTGTGCTAAGGAAACACCACTGTGTGAAGGAGAGAGACAGGGGCGTGCTCAGCTCTGCTCTACCCCAACCATTTCCAGTAGAGTCCTCAGAGCCAATATCTATATCCTGCTGATCAGTAATTGCTCAAGGATAAGTGACAATTCCAAGGTCCTACATTTCCTTCCATGGAAAGTGAAGCTATGTGTCCTTCAGTCTTTGATAAAGAGTGAAATGAGAGAAACATTTGCTAGAGTGCCCTTGCAAAGCAGGAGAGGCCCTGTCTGCTTAGAGAATGACTGTAGCCATCAGAGAGGCACTGTTCTTTAGAACATCCAGGGGTGATGCTCCCCATAGAAGGGGAAGTTCAGGAAGGTGCCTCACACCCACAGGAACCTGTTTCTAGAACCTCTATTGTAGTCCCTCCCCGGTGAACATTCTAACTGTGCTGTAGAGAAATAAATTTAAATTTCAGAAAAGTGTGCATACATCTCTAGGGTCATATGATCACCAAATGGTGTCTGATTTGACAGGAAGCCCTGTGTGCTTCCCCGGGATATAAGAAGCTCTTCAAAGAGAAAGGGGGAGAAATTGTCACAGATGAAAAGACCCCTGAAAGCCAGTCAGATTTCAAATAGAAAACGTAGCCTTCTCCACGAGCCTCCTCCATTCCTATCACTTTGTATAACAGGGTTATATTCTTAGCAAGGCTTAGGCATGTGTCAGAAGACTGACCAAGCAGAGTAATCTGTGTGGCAGAGCCTCTGGGATTGCAAGGAACAATGTCACTCATGATGACAGTTGGAAAGCATACTCCACTTTGGGAGAAATATGTGCTTGTCAGTGATCATGAGATAGCTGGATGTCCAGCCACGTGGTGAGGACCTAGAAGCTGATTAACAAAGACCAGCTTGGGATATGCTGAGGGCTGAACTGAACTGGGCCCATGCATCCCTCCAGCCAGAGTGTGATCTTCAAATGTGAGTTCACGGCAAAATAGGCCCCCATTCCATGGATCAGGTGCTCGTGGTCACAGTGCTCCAGCTTCCCTGTGCTTAAGACACTTGTGAGGGCTAGAGAGATGGGTCAGTAGTTAGAAGAATTGGCTGCTCGTGCTGAGGACCCAGCACTCACATGATGGCTAAAACCAGCCATAACTTCAGTTCCTGGCCTTCAAGGGCATTGCATGACACTGGTGCGCTGACATGCAGGTAAAATACTTAACTACATAAAATAAAAATTAGTCACTAAAACAGACTTTTAAAGACTCATTTGTGAAACCCATAAAAATACAGTTACTGGGTCTGGAGAAATGGATGGCTCAGCAGCTAAGAACAATGGCTGCTCTTGCAGAGGACCCAGATTTGGTTCTCAGTACCTACATGGTGGATAACAGCGATCCATAACTCCAGTTCCAGAAGGTCCGATGCCTTCTTCTGGCATCTGTGGACATTACAGACATAGATGCATTTATATATATATTCAGGCAAAACACTCATACACATAAACAGAAATAAATAAGTCAAAAAAGATTTAAATGCAGCTGTCTGTCCTTACACACAGGGACATGTTCCAAGACCCCTGTATGTGTTGCAACTATAGGTGGTATCAAAACCCCACTTGCCAATTGCTCTTTTCTGTACAAAGATGTATTAAAGTTTATTTCATAAATTAGACAGAATACAGAGCAGCACAACTCACAAAATAGAATGATTATAACAGTATACTCTAATAAAGATCCTACTTTGGTTTCTTAAGTGAAAGACGCACTTTTTACCTTTGTTGGCATATATGAATTGACAGCAACACACTATTGCACTCTTGGGCCGAAATCTGATGAGCTAAGGGTGACTTAAACACAACAAAGCCCATCTTCCGGGGCAGGCAGTGCAGGCGTCCCAGACTCTGCAGAGAATGACTCACCTGTCTGATGGGACACCATGAGAGGGCTGGTTGCCTACGCTGCTCAGAATGTTCAATTTGTAGTTCATAACTGCTCTGTTCTGGAATTTCCCACTTCACACTCTGGGACCCATTTGAGTTCTGGTTACTGCAGCTGCAGAAAGTGAAATTACAGGAAGGGTAAAGGTTCAGGGTGCTGTACAGGGTTCTAGACCCCACTGAAAGGGAGGTCAGGTAAGTCAGAAGACACCCAAGAATTGGCATTTCCCTGACACTTATTTGGAAAGTGGCTTAGGGTCCACGGGAAGTGATGCTGGTCCAAAGCTCCATCACATCTTCGAGTGATTCACTCCTTATGACTGATTACAAGGCTCAAAGAGCTCATGAGGACCAGATGCAGTGCAGAAGCGTAGGCGGAAACAGAAAGTCACAGGAGCGTCTCCAAGAAGGTGACACTCAGCTCATCCTGAGCCAGAGACATGGCCATAGGCAGGAAGAAGCCTTATGGGCAGGGGAAATAGGCCAAGGTTTCTAGTCCTGGCGATCACAGAGTATCAGGAAGTCTACAGGATTCTACCATGTCTGTTAGAAGAGGGAAAGAAAGGAGAAGCTAGAGGCCCACCAGGGACGCAGGCAGGAGTCTGAGCAAGAAAGTCCCGAAACCACAGGAAGGAAGGAGCCCAGCGAGCTTTAGGCGGTGTGGTGGTCTGAATGAGAAGCAGCTCCCGTAGTGTTTGAACACTTGGTTGGTCGGTGGCACTATCTGGGGAAGTTCGTGGAACCTTTAGGAGGTATGGTCTCGCTGGAGGAAGCACACCTCTGGAGGTGGGCTTTGAGCGCTCATAGCCTTGCCCCATTTCCAGTTTGCCTTCTCTCTGCTTCCTGTTTGAAGATGTGAGCTCTCAGCTTCCTGTTCCTCTGCTCCCACACCTCCCCACGTGACGGACTCTTATCCCTCTGCAGCCATAAACCAAATAAACTCTTCCTTCTATAAGTTGCCTTAGTCATGGTGCTTAATCACAGCAACAGAAAAGTAACTAATCCCCAGAGGAATCGGGTCATGTGACCTGGGTTCTGTTTTTTGTAAGCCATTCCCCACTCTGTGAGATGCATTTTTGGGGAACAAAAGAGTCTAGTAAAAGGCAGTAGGTCCCAGTCAGTGAGTGGAATAGGAAGAGAGAGTAGAAACAGCAGCAGCACATGTGGGAGGGGCGTGGCGGAGACGTGGACTGACCAGCGGGTGCCCACATACAGGAGAGGAAGGTGTCAGCGTTGGTGCCAGCAGCTAAACCTGGACGTCTGCTGTGTGAAGATTTCCTCCCAATTGAAACTTTATCTCCACAAGTAGGAGAGAGTTCAGGAAGCCTCAAAAAGCTGAAGACTGCGAAACTCACAGGATGTACAGCCTTCCCCAAGGTTAGACGAAGAGTTATGATGGCTACAGAGAGAAGCTCTCCGGGGAGGCAGCGTTCATGAGTCCTCACTCATGCTGGGGCCTTCAGTGGTGTGGTCTGCTCCTACAAGGAACCCCTGCAAGCTCAGGGCTTCACTAACTGTGGGTGGCGTTGCTTCTTCGTTCTGTTGCCAGTGCCTCTCTGGGGTGAGAAGACGCTTGTTCATGTCTCCCAAGGAAATGTCACACAATGACACCAGGCACATTTTTATGACACCTAAATGAAGAGAACAGGAGGCAGACCAACTGCAAACTTTGCCAAGTGCTCCTGTGCATGCCTGGGAATGACTAGAGGCTGGAAATAACTGGAAAGAGCTTGGGCAAATCTAGAGATGGTCTTAAAATGTCAAGCTTAGACCCCTCTGAGATTTCGTAAAGAAGCGGAAGACCTGTCTAGATCCCTAGATTCGGAAGCAAGGAACCAAAGTCAGTTGCTTGCTATTTGGTTATACAGATACCAGTATCTGCAATATAGACACTCAAAAGAAGCTTGGAAGAGAGGAGAGAGGAAGGAAGTGGGAGAGGACAGGAAGGAAGAGTGAAGGAAGAAAGGAGGTGCAGGAAGAGAGTCGAGAGACTCAGAGATGGAGAAGCAAACTTAAGGCGGCCTTGAGTGGATGGCTCAGACAAGAAACCAAATGGAGGTCAAAAGTCAAGGTGAAGTTGGATCTGGAGGCCACAAAAATCTCACTGATGAGAACCGGGCTCCGTATTTAGACATATTACACAAAAGCTTAATGAAGCTTTGCCTCTGGATGAAGCTATTATTAATTAGAAAGTATCATTTATATCCAGCCTTAGAGTAGCACAGTTGAGCAGACTAGGGGTAATTTATAGAGGATCTCCATGGTGCCAGACACCTTATAAATATTATCCATAAAAATGACACTGGATCAATTGCTTCCTATTGGCAAGGCAAGACCCTAAGCATCTCATATGCATTATTTAATCCTGACAACAGTCCTGTAAGGTATACATAGATTGTGGAACAGGGTACAGTGCAGATTCAAGAGACTCAGTCGAGCTCACTCAGTCAACTGGTATACCCAGAATGAAGACCCAGTTCCCTAGATCCTCCTTGGCGTGCCTCTTTTGCTCCATAAGCAAAAGACAAAAGGACATAGGGAAACTCAGTGTGCAAAGGCTGAAGCGTTCATCCCCTGGTGGCTCCCCCTCCCTTCCTTCTGCAAGTTGCTTAAGCCCAACCTAGCAGGGGCACCATAAGCTCCCCTGGCCTCTGCTGACTTCTGCATAATTCCTGGTCAGCTACCTGAGAGCTCCCCTGACTGATTTATGAACATGTTTGCTGTGCTTGGTCATAAATCTCTACCCCAGGGCATTTCAGTTGTGGTATTTATTGACCAAAGACAACTTGTGTTGAAAAAAAAAAGTCCTTTGAGATTTTGCCAGATAATCACTATGGAGTATTTGAGAAAACAGTGTCCTCGGGTAGATGAGATTCTGCAGGTAGTTGGCTTAGCTGGTGGGGAAATACCTTTGCAGCTGACTCTTCTGTTGCCCCTCTCTTGTGTTGTGTAGTTTTAACAGAATTGGCAGCTTTTATATCTGCCTCTTTCCCACCTCACAAGTTCATTAAAGGAAAACAGAGAATGTGAATCGTCAAAAGACTGTTCCCTCGGGGCAGAGGGAAGTTTTGATTCCTTTGAACCAGAACTTCAGGCCAAGTGTGTCTCAGAAGCAGTCAGGTGATAGAACACCTGGACAGGAACAGTGAGATACAGATGCTTTCACTGTAGAAAACCAATGTGCTAAATCTGAAACTGACACCCGATTCTAGTACAGACAAGAAAGTCTCTATAGAGCATTGCTGGAGAAAAAGTGAAAAGGTCTGTCTACTAGTTCTGCCCTGTGTCTGTACATGTGTGTCATTGCATGTGACTGTGTAAATTTAGAAAATGCTATCAAAGGGTCAGTGTTAACAGTGGACCAAGTTATATCTGACTCTGGTTTAAGTTGCCCCCCAAAGCTTCACAGATTGGAAGCTTGGTATCAATGTGGCAGCTCTAAGAAAGATGGGACTTTTAAGAGATGGGACCTAGGAGGTACTTAGCACATTGGGGGTGCTACCCCTTGGAATGACTTAAAATAATTTATATGGAACCTACTCATGTCTGATTTCAATTATCATATGCCCTGTCTACCATATTTTACCCTACCATCTGATCCCTTCTACCATAAGTTCAACCAAATTCTGACCTGTAAGTCAGAAAAGAGAAGTTGACATCAGAAAATGCAGAAAACATGCAGTCATTGAAGAGACTGGGGACTTGAAGGGAACACATCTGTTCAAAAGAGATACTTGCTCACAGGCCTGGGCTTCTGTGGCTATGTTTAAACAGGAACTCAATGTCTGTCCATCTTCTGGCATATAGATAGAAGCTTATCTTAATGTGGTGAAACTAAGTTTTCGATGTTTGCTTCTACATTTGTAATTAAACAACGTAGAAGCCAAGCGAAATACGTCTGTGAGCCGGTACTAACAAGGGCTGCCAGCTTGGCCATGGCCAGGGTTAGAAGAGTCTGTGTGTTCGGAGCTGTAGATCCCTTTCAGCCATCCCCGTTACGCACTGTGAGATGTCAGCCTGGGACTGGGATTGGGCTTCAAAGTCCAAGGCTTTGAGAACTCAGTCTCCAGTTGCCAAACCTCAGCTCTGTCCTCTTCTTTCTCTTGATGCTCCTTGACCTTGAGCTTTTCCAGGGATGCTGCCTGTGACTTTTGTGCCACTTGGTTATGGGGTTTGAGGTTTGCTGATGATGCTAATGGTGGCCGCGGCAGCAGCTTGATGAGAACCTGTCACCTCCAAATAGAAGTGCTTAGGTCTCTGCTCCTCATTTCGCTCAGCCTTTACTTCAGGCGAACACTGTGATTAGCTCAGAAAGGCCAAAGCTTGAGCATAGCCCCTCTACTGGTTAGTGACAGACTGGGAATTCAAAGCCATCCTTTCACTCTGCAGAGCCCTGCTCTCTTCAGTTCTGTCTCCTGAGACAGCTGTGCCACTGTGAGCAGCCCCTTTACTTGCCTGGGCTCAAAGACTCTCCCTAGCCAACTTGGCCTTCACACACTTGGTTCTCCAAACTCCAGGCCCAACACTATTCTGAGCTTTAAGCTTTCTGTCCCAGCATTGCTGGCCCGTAACAGTCTCTCCCTCCTGCATGAGGTAACCCCCAACTCCACACAGTACGTCCTCCCTTAGGAGGCAGAGGGCACATTCCTTGAACTGACTTTCAGAGTTCGTGGAGCAGTGAAGTTTGGATGAACTTTCCCATCAGTGCTCACGTTGATGAACAGAAGAAACCACACCGCAGACAGCACTCTGATGCTCACACTGGCCAGATCCAACCACCTTCCAATCACCTTCCAACCCCTAACAGATTTATGCAGAAGCCTCTCTAGACTGTCCCGTTTCTCCTCAGAGGCACTACCATCTCCGCAGGTGAAGCTCACAGCACCTCTGGCCTGGCAGAGCTCTAGATGTCCTTGTCCAATGGTCTGATTTTGGTCACACCTGGTGTCTCTCCACATGATAGCCAGTGTAACACTGCAGTGTGATCCTGACACTGCTGTTTTAAATACTGTCAGGGTGAGGAGATGGCTCAGGCTGTAAAGCACTTCATTTTCAAGCTGGAGGCCTTGAGGTTGAGCCTCAGAACCCACATTAAACAGCTGAACGTAGTGGCATATACTTATAATCCCACAGGGGACAGGAGGATCCTTGGGGCTGATTGGCTAGCCAGCCCAGCCTGCTTAGAGAGTTCCAGACCAAAAGGAGATCCTGGCTCTAAAAACAGGTGGATGGCCCCTAAGGAGCAATAGCTAAGGTTGACCTCCAGTCCCCATAAGAGCCTACACATGTATGTGCACCTGCATACACAGAACATGCGCACACTGAATGAATGAATGAATGAATGAATGAGGAATGAATGAAACATAAACGCTTCTCTCATTACTTGATGGCCAGGACACATTTAGAGAAAGTCATTATTTGTCAGCTTCATCGTGGTGCAGACATCATCCCCATTTAGTACTTTATTTCCATGGCTTTCTACTGGTCTTAGGATATAAATCACAACTGCTCTCCCACGTGAACTGACTCCTACTTGCCTCTCCTACCTGGCTCAGATTTCTATTCATGAGACACACACCCACACAGAGTCACACACTAGCAGAGCTCTGGACTTGTCTTTCAGAGCCTTGGCTCTCCTTACAAGTCCTGGACCCGCAGTAACGTCTGCATCCCTGACAGCACAGTCATCTTCACAAGGGAAAGGAAGGACTTGTTTACTCTTGGAGCTCGGGTGTCTACATTGCAACTGCTGAGAGATGGAGAAGAGAAAGCAAGCCGGGAAGGGAGAACTCCTTCCTCCAGAGGGACATGAGCAGGAAAGTCCTTTCACATCTCAGTGAATTTCTTCGACTGGAAAGTCACTGATGCGCCCAGAAGGCATATGGCTCTTCCTTTGGAACTGGGACTGTCTCTGGGCCCTGCACTCCATGGCCAGCACCATCTCACCCCAGCCACAGGCTAGCAGCTGTGAGACTTAGAATCTTAATCTTTGGAAGGTGATGTCAGGTCCTTCTGTTGAAGATTCTTTCAGAGTGGTGTGTGGTACATATGTATACGGGGGGTGCAGGTCGGGGATACGTTGGTCTGTGTATACATGTGCAGAAGCCGCCCAGGATGCCCAGTGACCTGCTCTGTCAGTCGCCACCTCAGCCCCCACTGAGCCTGGCACACCCTGCTCTTTGTTTCACATAGGCTGACTAGATGGCAAGCCCAGTGATCTTTTTGTCTCCATGCCCATCACCCCTACTTTGCCACATCTGGATTACTTTTTTTACCATGACTGCTGAGGATCTGAACTCAGGTCCTCATGAGCCAATGACCCATCTCACTAGCCCAACAATTTTTTTAAGCACCAAATTGATTTTGCTGCCATAATCAACCCCGTGAGCCCCACAGATGGGAACAGCATCCACTGAACACAATACCTCTTAGCAATCCGTCCGTGTCGTCAGAAGGAGCCACCAGTGTGTGTTGTACCCGCTGGCCCCATAACCAGTGTGTGTTGTACCTGCTGGCCCCGTAGACCGGCACGTGCTCTTCCTCACTGAACTTGTTTCAAATTAATATGTGAATCTGGATGATTTAACTAAATTCTTACTGAGAAAATGTGCCTTTACCCCACATTAGGTATGCTTGGGAGTTCTGAGTCTCAGGGACATAGGATGATTTGTTTGAAGACTGTGAAGGAAGAGATCCAAAACCATCCAGGGATGGGTGACACACGTATGACTTGCTCGGGAAGAGCATGAAGAACACCATCCACTTATCTTCATGGATGCTACAGTTCTGTTAAGTTGCTCAGAAGGAGATTCAGAAAGAGACATGCTTGATGCCAGGGAGATCGACAGTAGAGAGAGATACACAAGTGCTCACCGCCCTGAAAGTTCACTCACACTGGCTCTGCCGTTACTGGAAACTGTAATTAGCAAGCAGCTTGGGAAAGGTCTCTGACTGAAATCCACAAATAGAACTCTTCACTCCTGGTGAAGCCTTCTCGAGCCCCTTCTAGAGGAAACAGTGCCTGTGAGTAACCTCTTAATGCATCTCTCTTTCTCTCACTGATACACTGGATAATTATTTATTTTGTTGTCTAATTAGTTAATTAGGCTGGTGTTGTGTTTTAAGTTGAAAATCCTGTTGTTTAGGTACTAGAAAATGGCTTTTTGTTTGTTTGGGGTTTTTTTCAGGGTAATGGGGTCTTATTAATTGAGTGTCTGGCTCTGGGTGAAGCTGCTCAGGGGACACAGTATGGATTTTCTGGGAGTAAATTGGCACATTAGCACAGGAAGGTTGTGCTCAAAATAAAAGCACCTGGGTTCAGGCAGAGTCTTGGTGGGCAGGTTTAGTTTCCTGGTCTTCATTTGGTTTTCCCATGTGTATGTGGCAATTTATATATCTGCAAGGCCAGATTGCTTGGAAGAACTCTCTCAGACCAAACTGAAGAGTGTTTGCAAGGTGTTCTGTTCCCACTACTCCGCAGATGGGGCCGCTGAGGGTCTGAGCAGCCTCCCTGGCTCTTCCTCCTCACTGCCATGCACCTAAGCCAGCCCTTAGGTAAGGAGGAAAGGTGGGGACGGGTGTTGTGGACAGCCAGGTTCCAGGTATGAATTACATTTTCACTCCATTCCACAATCAACAAACATAGGCCAAGCTTCTGTGTGCTCGCAGGAACTGAACAAGATTTTGGAGACCTAAGTATGATTAACATGGGCCTCTGGGTCCTGGGTCAGTTTGGACACCTGGCATCACTCGGACATCAGCCAAGTCCTGTCATGGAGAGAGTGTTACTCACTGAGAAGAACCTGGTTCTTCTCACAGCCTGGTTGAGAAGTAAAGCCTGTGGAGTCCCGAGCACAGCTTGTGGGATCTAGCAGGGGCTTAAGTATGGAGCTCTTCCATTTTGAACCTTCATCCCTCCACAGCACCACTGAATAAGAAGAAGGAGTCTAAGGGGATGGGACCGGGGTGCCGCTATGATACATATTATGAAAGTGTCATAATGAAGCCCATCATTTTTTGCATTAACTAAAAATTAAGTGTGTGTGTGTGTGTGTGTGTGTGTGTGTGTCTTATCAGACCACTTCCCACAGCTTCTCACTGTGGCTCATCCGTGGCTCTCTGTGCAATCCTGACACTCCCTGCCCACTGAGCTATAATTTTACATAACTTCCATACCTCCTTCTGAAACTGTCACACAAGTTTCCTTAAACAGTGAGTTCATTCCTCGAAGTCTTAGAGGGAAACCTGAGACCAAGATGCGAGTGATGTGACTGCCTCCAAGGGCTGTGAAGGAAGGCTGCCCAGGTCTTTCTCCTGGGTTTGCTGACAGTCTTTAAGACTCTTTGACTTGCAGGTGGTCCCTGCCTCCACCTCAGTGCTCCAGAATATGTCCCCTGTGTCCCAATGCCCTCCTTGAATAAGGACACCACACACTGGATCAGGACCACCCTGCCTTAGGATGACGTTCATGGCTACCTTCACCTGCAAGGATACTCTTACTAAGGCAGTTGCATTCTAAGTCCTCAGACTTAGGGTACTGGCACGTGAATGTGGAGCAGTTCGTGTATCGGCTCGTGAATGTGGAGAGGTTCGTTTCAACCACCATGGTGGGTCAGATTTTTTTATGTGCAAGATAAAGAAGTAGAATTCAGAAAAGCAGCAACTGCTGATGCTCAGAGTCAGTAATCAGCAAAGGCATTCTCTAACTTTCAATGTACCATTTTCTGTTTATTATATGAAAATATTATATTTATATACAATAAACGTTTAGAATATTCACTCCTCCGCTACTCCCTGCCACCTCTTCCTGGATCCCCCACACGTGCCCCTCCCACTTTCATGGCTTTGTGAGGGATGACAAGACAAGGTCTTATTATGTAACCCTGGATGGCCTGGAACTCACTATGTAGACCAAGTTTGGTTCAAACACACAGAGATCTGCCTACCTCTGCCTCTGAGTGAGCCACCACACCATATTCAGTCTTCCTGTGAATTTTTAATAATTCCTTCTTTATTTTTAATAATCCAGTGTGTCCAATTAGAGCAGCCCATATACTCATGGGTGTCTGGCATCATGGGTGTGTAGCCTTGAAGAAAGCTGACTCCCCTTCTCCCAGCAGCCATCAACTGCTAATAGCTTCTCAGTCAAGGGTGGGGTTTCATGGGGCCTCCCTCCCCAGTGCTGGAATATTGTGGGCTTGATCTCCACAGAGCCATTCTCAAACATTCTTTAAAAAGCCTCCACAGCCATCCTGGAGATCAGGCTTGATTCTTCAACACTGGCCTCTCTCCACTACAGTCTGGAGTCACAGAAGACTGCCAGCAGGTTTCCACAGGGAGGTTAACATTCTCCATCCCCACTGCAGGCTGCCTCTGTGACCCTGAGTTCATTTTTCCAGCTCAGCCTCCAGACCCTGAGTTCATTTTTCAGCTCAGCCCAGCCCACATCTTCCTGGAAGCCAGCAGTTGGCACCTCTTCTCCTGCCTTACCGAAGTTCATGGACAGGGGGCCTCCCCAGAAGCCAGGCTGGCCCATTCAGACACAATGGGGCTGTAATTCCAGCATTGGGGAGACAAAGGGAGGTGTGTCCCTGGACTCAGCAGGCAGCCAGCCTATTCTACTCGGTGAGTTCAAGTCTCTCTTCAAAGAGAGTCTCGGTCTTAAAAACCCAGCAAGGTCTCAAACACCTGAGAAAGGACACCTGAAGAGGACCTCTGGCTTTCACATGCATGCACAGGCATGCACACACTCATACACAAACCCACACACAGCCCCAGGTCTGGGGAAGAGGTCTTCAGCTGGGACTCCTGTCTATCTCTGGAGACCTTTCTTGTCTGTCACACTGAGAGAGAGGAGGTTCAACTGGCAGATGCCTTTTAGCAACCTGCAGGACGATACTCCCAAGACAAACAAGATCCTCCACAGGTGCCAACAAGGCTGAGGCTGAGAACCCCAGGCTCAGAAGTATCCTACCCAAGCCAGCGCTCTGTGGGGATCTGAGTGAGGGGCGGAGCCTGCCCTGGCCACACTAACCCTCCCAGGGAAGTCTACACTCCTGACTCCCCACTCCTCAGTTGCTCCTGTGGCCCTCAGGTGGGCGTAGAAACCTAGTTTGTTTTAACAAGTATCTGCGATCACCCTAACAAGGAATCGGGGCCCACACTCAGAGAAATAGCATGGTGGGTAACCTCTGAGCCCCCTTCACCTTGTAACTCCTGACAGAAGGAAGCTGCCAAGAGGTAGGCCCCTCTCTCATTATACACCTTTGGAAAATGCTGGTTGAAAGGCCCAATTAATTAGTAATGTAAAAGAACTTAGAGATGTAGTGTTTTTTTTTTAATATAAGAAAATGAACATAAGTGCAAAGCCTCACGACTACTCATTATTTAATTTAATGATTTGTGAAGATTCTGTTGTCATGGAGACTGAGAACTATTTATAAAAATTAAGAACATGAATTATAAATAATAATATTATTACAAGCAGAAGGGACTCGAACCTCCCAATCAGAAAGGAATAATTTCCAGATGGGGGAGAAAGAAAACATTGTTTGCCTCACACGTGGTGAAGAACGTCGGCACACTGGCCTCTCTGTGTGCTAGAGGGAGGAATCAGGTTGAGATGACGTTGTATGGCATTTGTGTGACTGGGTCTTGACGTCCATAGAGTGCCTGAATTCTGCTGTGATTCAGGAGAAGGAAGGCAGGGCTGACCACGGTATCAGAGAAGGCATCCTGCCCAACTCCCACTCACCACAGAGGCCCCGGATTCTATCCCTATGGCTCCTGGAATCACACAAGGCAGAACCAGCTGGGGAGTCTTCACCGCCCTCCTGGCTGGTTGGTTGGAGGGCCATCCTGAGGACTGTTTACTTGGCATGTCTGAGCCTCATGAGTGGCATGCTTCAGATGCTTCTGTTGCCTCCAAAAGTCATGTTTCTGGTGGTTTGAATGGGCAACATCCTCCACAGGCTCGTGTATTTGAATACCTGACCCCTAGCTGGGGGGACTGTTTGTGGGGTGTAGCCTTGCCATAGGAAGTTTGTCACTGGAGGTGGGCTTTGAGAGTTCATAACCTCGCCCCACTTCCAGCATTGCTCCATTTCCACTTCCTGTGCCCACCAGGGCTCCGCCACAATGATGAACCATGGTCCAGACACACCCTTCTTTCCACAAGTTGCCTTGGTCCTGGTGTTTCATCCCAACAGCAGAAAAGTTACTGACACAGTATTGAAACGGGATCCCCAGACAGCCATGTTAGGGGTGACCGAGTCCCATGTATGAGATTAGGCATCTCTATGAAGGGCTCAATGGGTGGAGTTTGCCTTTTCCTGTCCTTCCACCTTTTGCCATGTGAGGACACAGTACTGAAAACACCATTTTGGAAAGAAAAGCCAGTCCTCCCTAGTTGGTGCCCTAACCTCTGCCATTAATACCTCCAGAACAGTGAGAAATAAATATCCATTCTTTATATTCTCGGGATTTGGGGAACAGCCATGTGAACAAAATAAGACGGTGCCCTAAGACGACCAAGGCCGAGGGAGGAAGAGAAGGCAAGGAGACAGAGACAAAGGTCAGCTAGACAAAATCACTGGCTCTCAGGCTTCTCAGCCAGGCCCCACTACCACGTAATAAGTGTCCAAATGACCAGGCTTTCAAGGGCAGGATCCCTAAGGTGGGGACAATCAACTCCACCATGGAAGTCCAGAAAGGGGACAGAGGTCAGGTGCTCAACCATGACCTCACACACATCAGCCATTAGTAAATTCAGTAGAAGCCACACATTACAACGCCTGGTCTAAGACCCTTCTACCTGGCCAGGCCCTTTCCTGGAGTCCTGTTCAGGGTAGTTACTACCACCAGTTCCAACGGGTGCTCCGACCACCATCTTGGTTCTGCCCAACAATCATATATATTTGCATTGCAACCATCTGCATTGCGTAAAAGATTGCTCCAAGGGGCACCTACCATGCTAAGTGCCAATGAAATGCTTATTCCCTCATGGCTGGGTGTTGGCTGTTGATGACGAATTGCCTTTATATGAGGGATTTCCACCAACATGTCATCTCCTCACCTTTCACCAGTCCAAGTGCTATCCATCTCACAAGGACCAGAGCAGTCACCCCGTCTCCAGAAATCTTTCCCTGAGTCCCCCAGTACTCATCGCATTAGATGGCAGAGGATGGGAATGTGTTGTTCACACAAAGCCACTACTAAAGGAGTGGGGAATTGGGTTCTGTGTTTACAATTCAGTTCATTCCAGACTAGCCTTTGGAACACAGGCTGCCTCTGGGCAGAGATGTGGACAGCAAGCTCTGATGGCTGTCAGCTCAAATCCTGGGAGAAAAGACCCCAATAAAAGCCTCCCTTCACTGAATTACTTCAAATTTCGGCAATGTTAAGGATATAGGGTTAACCAAAACATACTCTAGACACTGATAGCAAATGGAATGTTTACGGAATATAATTGCCTTTGCTCACCATGACAAAGGGAATTAGACTTCCACAGAGCTGGCGTTAATAAGAATCGTTGAACAGTCCATCAGCATAGGATGAGGTACACCAGGGCCAGTGAGGAACAAACACGGAATGCATGAGAAATTGCACTCTCATGCTCCATAATATCCCTTCTAAAATTATTTTATTTTCTTAAAGCTGAGTTTGTTAAGTGGTGAAACTCTGACATATACCATCTAATCAAAAAGCCAGTAAACATTTGGCATTCCTGCCACAACTGAACTCAATGGAAAGAAGAGGGAAAATGTTTCTAGAGTGGGAGGAAGGATTTTTTTTTTCCCCCAGGCGTCTTCGTCATCCGATGTGATGGTTGTGCTGACTCTCCTGGCGTGGGTACTGGAGTCTGCTGAGTAGAGCACCCAGGAGCACATATCACACAGCAGGTGATAAATCAAACTGCTTTGGATTCAGAGAGTCACCTTAAGATTCTGATATTTTCCTATCCAAATGCTAACCAGACCCAGCCTTGCTTAGCTCCCAAGATCTGATGAGATATGGTGCATTCAGCATGGTATGCATGGGGATAACTAACAATGAAGGTCTTTAGAAAAATCCACATAGAAACATGACAGTAGAAGTTTCCTCATTATCTGCAAAAATGTCAGGCTCCCGAGAGGTACTATGTCCTTTATCCCTGAAAGACACTTTTCCAGTGTCTACTCTCAGAAAACCCCAACCTCACCCTACCCCAGTGGTGTTACCTGCATCCCAACCAGATCTAATATTGAGGTAAAACAACCGACTGCATGTTCTAGGTCTGCTCAGAGTTGTGAGAGGAATAGGGCTTCAGGAGCCTCTCCACACCAGTCTCTACCTTATGAAAGTCAAGCAGAATCATTCTCCACCATTTCTTCCTAACCACCCCCTGTTCTCAAATAATCGAAACTCACCGCATGCTTAGTGATCAGACACATTTCGAGATTTGTTTTTCTAATAACAATGAGCAGAAATTGAAAGAAAAATCAAGACAGTCAATATTTCACTAATTATAGGAATAAATTTCATGGTGGGCAGTGCCATCTTGCTTTGAGGAAGCCAGACCATGGGCCCAGCATCTAGAAGAGCCTCACACTATAAACTCCAAGGAGAAGAGGAAGAGGCAAACCCCTTTTTGGTTCTCTTCCTGGTGTGGACTCAGTCCATTTCCTCCACAGGAGTTTGTCAGTAGACCCCAAAACTACCTTGGCTTGAGTACCAGCTTGTTAGGATCTATCTTATGTAGACAATGGAAGATTGATGTTTATTTTCCCTCAAGAGAGAAGGAGGGGCAGAGAAAGGGGAAGGAGGGTCAGTTTCCTGGCTTATGTGAGTCCCATAAATAAAAATTCGTCAGAGGTTAAAAAATGATTCGTTTTCCATGGAGATACTGCAGGCTCCGTGCCCGGCATTCAGATAAACATTCATTCAGGCAGATAGTTTATGAATTATACAGTGCTTCTTAAACCAGGATGGGGGACAGGGTACACTGCACTATTTTCCTGGGTTCCGTCAGATTCAACTGAAGAATTCCTGGTAGAGAGGCGAGCACCCTCAGTTTGAGGGGCCCGAACATAGAGGCCACTCCTGGCCACCTCTTCAGTTTCTCCATGCTTAATATGTTCCTACTTGCTGTTATTTCATACATGTGCTATTAGTTGAACTAATCCAATGCAATAAGATAAATTCTACTTTAAGCAAAATATTGAGGATATAAATACAAGGAAGGCACAGACTTCTGAAGAAATCAGAAGAAAAAACAAGAGGGATAGAGGAAGGGAGAGAAAGGAAGGAAAGCTAAAGGATGGGAAGGAGCAAGAGAAGAAGGGGTGGCAGGGCGGACTCTAGTCTGGGTAACAGAAACTCTCCAGGAATCCAACCCTGGGAATTGGCTGTACAAGTCAAGCATGCTGAGGAGCCAAATAAGAGAGGACCCAGAAATTAATGACATGTAGAAACCACGATCACAAAGAACCAGAAACCAAGTCTACATGATGGGAGGCTGAAGTCACAGAGGGATGTGCATGTAAACATTGGAAATGACACTGAAAATGGGGATACACATTCTGGCTTCTTTTCTTGCACACCCCGTCTTCTGGCAGTGCACCCCATCGCAGCCCATGGTCTTAGAAGCTGGACAACAAATAAGTAAAGGAAATGTAGAAGTGCTGTGGATCAGTTCCTCTCAAGGACCAGGGGAGGAACCTCATTGTCCTTTCCCCACTTTACAGATAAAGATGCTGAGGCTTGGATCCCTGAGCCACTTGCCAAAAGCTAATGAGACATCAGAATAGAAACACACAATTCACACACTATTATTTATGGTTATTTTCTATTTCTATGTATTCTAGGCTGCCCTCAAACTTTCTATATAGCTGAGGTTGACCTGAACTCCTGGTCTTCTCACCCCACCACCCAGATGCTGGGATTATAGTCCTGCATGACCATGCCTTGTTTTATGTGGTTTCAGGGATGGCACCCAGGGCTTCCTGCCTACTAAGCAAGTACTGTCTCGACTGAGCCACATCCCCATCTGAGGGTTTACTCTCAACTATTCCACAAAGTTGCTGTAGTCTAGATGACAGTGTCCCCTCTAGTCTCCAAGTATTTGAATACTTGGCCCCAGTTGGTGGTGCTGTCTGTAGAGGGTTAAGGGATGTGGCCTTTCTGGAGGATATACTTCATGGGGGGAGGGCTTTCAGAGTCCGTATCTTTGTCCAATTTCCAATTTCGTTCTTTGCTTCTGTGCCTGCTTGAAGATGCGAGCACCCAGCTTTCTGTTCCGGCACCCCCTGCCACGCTTCCCCTCCAGGATAGACTCAGCCCTTTGGAACCATAAGCCAAATGGATGATTCCTTCTGTAAGTTATCTTGGTTCTGGCGTTTATCACAGAAACAGACAAATAACTAATACAGATGCCGTCTTGCCATTGAACCTTCAGGAAACATTTTGTTCAGCCAGTTTCTAAAAACCTTCCCCATAGTTCCTATTTTTCAGATTGGATTTGTTTCTCAGATAAAACTTACTCTTTTTGTTCTAATCCCTGATTCTATCAGAGGAATGGCAAAATGTAATCTTTTATGAAAAATTCAAAACTCTTATTTGTGATACCTTTGCCAAATAACTGACTGAAAATGGGTTTCATCTGAACAGTTTGTATCTTATTATAAGAATTATATTTCTGTCACTAAAAGCAGAGATCTTATTAAACCCTTATGATTAGTGATACTTGAGGAAAACTGAAGGAATGTGAGTCCAGTTTGCACACACAGAACCCCACACTAACCTAAGAAACTTTCTATTGCAAGAGTTTAGCCACTGCCGGCACCCTAAGTCCAGATTGTTCCAGGCCCCTTTGGCAAAATAGGTGCCTGTGTTACAGACAATTTGTGCTTCAAGGTTTTATCTTGGCCATTACTGTTGCTGTGGCTGATTTGAATATTTTAATGAGTGATGTTATTGTCTCTGCCTGGGGGGTTTTTTCAGCAGAGGTCGCAATTTGAAGGAGGAAAAGAAACACAGAAAAATAGCTCTAAATAAGCCGGGGAGTCCGGATGACTCACTTGGGCTTTGGGGAACTGGCAGGTCACCGCCAGGAGGCTAACACACTGACGAAGGAAGCCCCTGTTGTGGGGAAGAGAGGCCCAGAGGTGAATGAGTCATGGAACTAGGGACCTCTTCCAAGAGTCACCAACTTGAACCAAAACCAAGGGAAGGCGTGGAGGCCGAGTGCTGAGTGTGAAACGTGGTCCATAAGCACCAGTGGGATCGGGAGAAAACGCATTAAGCCGTGTGGGGAACTCTACTAGTCCACTTAAAGACAACACATTCAGATGTGACCATGACTTGCCAACTATGCCTTCTCCTAAAGAGATCTCAGTTCTAGTACATGAGAACACCTCAGCATGGAGGGTGCGGATTCCATGTTTATGGAACTGTGGATGGCATATGACCGGCTGTTTCAAGCACCCGCACCTTGACTTCCCCTCCATAGTGGAATGCATCTAGACTGGGAGCCAGGATAAGCCCTTTTGCTTTCCTGAGGGTACTCTGGTCATGCCTTGTGCAGCACAGATCTGACACCCAAGCCTGGTTCTGCTCTTGATGCTTTAGGGAGAAGCTGTAGCATGGTTCGCAGCTGGAGGAAGAGGTAGAGGTGGCGGTTGTTGAAAGTTGACCCAGCAAAATCAGCATGGCAACCCCTGAAGAGATTTCAAGGTTATGGACTTCTGCAGGCTTCACTTGGTACATTTCCTGTAAGCAATGTGCACTGTAAGCAAGTCAGGGGGGCTCCACAATCACTGCACCTGTTCATTTATTCCAGATGTTTATTAAGGCTTAAAATCAGGGTAAATAGCACAGGACAATCAGAGGCCTGTTTTAGTTTCTTTTCCTGTTTCCATGACAAAGTATCCTCACAAAAGCAAAAGGCTTTATCCTGTCTCCAAGTCTAAGGATACATTCCAATATGGAGAAATCAAGGCGGCAGGTGCTTGAAACAGCTGGTCGTTTGCCATCCACAATCAGGGAGCAGAGAGCAATGAATGCTTGTACTCTACGGAGTTGCTCCTTATTCAGTCCAGGACCCAAGCCTGGGGAACAGTGCTACCCACATTTACACACCTCAATCAGCTTGATCAAGGTAATTCCCCACAGACTTGTACAGAGGTGAAATAAGCCCTTCCAGGGGAGGCCTGGAGACCTGTCCACAAGGGGATTCCAGCTCCTGTCAGTTTGACACATGAACACCACAGGCTCTGCTTAGCTCCTGCACTTTGGCGAGGGAGACAGGAAAGAAGAACTCAAGTCAATAAAGAGCCCATTTTCAGGAAACGGTCGGATCACCCTAAGAAAACAGGACAGCAGTTGCAGTTTAGGGTCCCTGGGACAGGCCAGCGAGGGTGAGAAGGCGCCTCAGAGATGGAAAGAGAGATGTCAGGACTGGGCCTGAATGCAGGGAGATGAGACTTAGTCCGGACACCTGGTTAGTCCAGGAATGCAACAGAGTCAAGGAGGGACACGAATCACCCAGTTTTACAGAGTAGGGACTCATGAAGTCCCTGTCTCAGAGTATGGCCAAGCCTTGTCGAGGAGTCACATGTGGTTGTGAGCTTGGAAGTTATGTCGGGAAGAGCACAGGACAGAGCTGGCACATGTGCAAAGGACAGAAGTGAGGGTATGTCGGGAAGAGCACAGGACAGAGCTGGCACACGTGCAAAGGACAGAAGTGAGGGCCTCAATCTCTGGTCAGATGACACTGCAAGCCAGGCCTCAACTCCAAGTCTAGGAAACAGGAATCGCTATGTGGCAATGCAAATGCTGGAGCTAGGAGCCGGCGAAGGCACCAGGAGGGGTGAGCAGTCTGCTTGAGTCCTCTAGGAGCCTGGCTTCCGGGATTCACAGTGCCAGTTTCTAGCTTTTTAATTATTTTTATTTGTATTTATATTATGTGTATGAGTGTTATACTGCATGTGTGTAAGTGCACCCATGTTCTGCAGTGCCTGCAGAGAAACAGACGAGGGTGTTGGATCCCTTGGAACGGGAGTTACTGAAGCTTGCTAGCTGCCATGTGGGTGCTGGGATACAAACCCCGGTCTTCTGCAAAAGCAGCCACTGCTCTAAACAGCTGAGCCATCTCTCCAGCCCCATAGTACCTGTTTCTAAACCTGCACCACACTGCTTATATGTCAGTGCTCGTAAAATGGCCCTTAACAAACTCCTTAAAAGGAATGTTCAAAAGTCACTGGAAAAAGGACAGAGACAGTTAAGTCAGCTGGGGTTCTGGGGAAGAAATGGTCGTTTCAAATGAGTCTTGGGGTGCGATGCCCAATCAGAGGTAACCAAAGTTATTTGGAATTACAGATGAGAGGACCTAAGAACCTCCCCTGTGGATATTATCCCAGCTCTGTGTTAAATGGATCTTCATGCAAGAAGTGGTTTGCTCAGACTAGGGAGATGGCTTGTGGGTAAAGTGCTCGAGGACCTGAGTTCAGATTCCCAGAACCACAAAACATTCCACATGTAGGACATGGGTCTGTAGTCCCTGCACTCCTACGGTAAGATGGGAGGCCTAGAGTCAGAAGCTCGCTGGCCCGTTAGCCCGTTTAGGCAGTGATGAACAAGAGACTGCTTCAAACAAGGTGAAGGGGAAGGGTCATCACTGAGATGTTCTCTGATCTCCCCAAGTGATAGTGGCAGAGAGAGATGGGGCTTCTTTAAAAGAGGATGGCTTTTTCCGCAGTACTGTCCCGGTCACTGTCTGGGTCAGCTGCTCTTAAGGAGTGCTTGTATCCCATGAACAGTTCTTATCTGCTGGCCTGAATAATTTGCGGGTGTAAAAAGGATTCAGACCACTTTGGAAGCCAAGCCTGTGCTAGAATCCTACCTATTCAATGGCCTTCAATTCTCCCCTGAACAGTTCCCAGAGCCCAGCCAGACAGGGCGGTAGCCTCCTGTTGCCGTGGAGCCCTTGGGCTTGCTGTGGCCAGTGTAGACTTGGAGCTGACAAAAGAAATATCACCCACCGCCTACACCCTCAGAACTGCCACAAAGATTCCCTGCCTTGAGGATCTAGTCGTGAACAAAGCGAACAGTGCAAGCCCATTATAATTAAAGTGTTCAACGTTTCTGCTTCAGTTCAGCTCTTTAGCTCAAAAAGCATAATCTCTGGGAAGCTCCAGTGATGAGACTTGTGCTTTCAAAGCCTGACTGGCCCCAGCCCGCAGGGGCAGCTGGGAAGAGCGGACCAGGGGAGGACAGGAAATGCTTTCTGCTCTGAGAAAGTTCTGGCAGGTATCCCTCCACCGCTCCCGTGAGCTTTGGAAGATTGATTCCGCCCCCCTCCACCCCAGCCATGGTGCCGCCATGTTCCCTCCTGGGCTAATCCGGAGCGTGATCTGCTGAAAAGGCTGGGGAAGCTGTCCTCTGCTTGCAGGCATTCCGGTCGCTCAAGGAGCCTTGCTCTTGCCGGCTCTCTCACCAGGAATGCATGTCTTTATGTTCAGATTTCCACCCTGCGTCTAGGTACAGCCTGTATGGACAGCCCACTGAGGGGAACATGTGCTCACCAGAACAAACAACGAGGGATTATGTTCAGGAAAGTGACATAGCCGAAACCCTGGAGAGCCTCAGACTTCATTCAACCCAGTGAGCAGTGATCGCATTGAGGATCTTCTCTGGGCACTGTGATAAGTTCCAACAGTGCTATCCTACAGCTTGGGGGAGGTTCCCATCCTTTCCGGGTGTAAACGTGTGTGTGTGCATGTATACATGTATGCCTGCATGTAGAGGCCAAAAGCCAACTTCAGCTGCTGTTCCTCAGGTGCCATCCACAATGTTATCTGTGTATATGTGTGTGTGTTTGTATGTGTGATATGTATATCATATATATCATATATATGTGATACGTATATCATGCATATAATCATATATATGTGGTGTGTGTATGGTATGGAGTGTGTGTGTTATCTGTCTGTATTGTATATATTGTGTGTGTGGTGTATGATATGGGATGTGTATGTGTGTTTATGTGGTGTGTGTGTCTGTGTGTGGTAGAAGATGTGTGTGTGGTGTATATGTGGCGTGTGTGTCTCTATGTGTGCTATGGCATGTATATGTGTACATGTATGTTGTATACATATGGCACGTGTGGGTGTGGGGTATATACATGTATGTCATGTGTCACACATGTGTGCAGATGTAAGGCCAGAGGAAGACCTCCAGTGTCTTTATTACTTCCTTAAGACAGGATCTCTCACTGACCCTGGGGTTCATCCTGTTCTGGCTAAGCTGTTGGCCTTCAAACCCCTGGATCGGATCCTCCTGTCTCCAGCCCCCACAGCACTGGGGTTCCGGGTGCACTCGGCCATGTTGGGCTTCCACCTTACTTTGTGAAGCAGAGTCTTTATTCCCTGGGCTTTCGAAAGGAGGTGAGACTGGTCAGAGAGCCTCGGGGACTTCCGGTCTCCGCCTCTCCAGCATTGAGATTACACAGTATGCATCTGCATCTGGCATTTTAGAGGATATTTTTATTGAGTTCATGTGAATTTCATACAATAGATATTAATAAAATTTAGATTCCCTCCCCGATCCACATCCACTACAGCACCCCCACACACCAGACCCATGCATTCTGTCATATATGTTAAGTACTATCTGGTCAAGGACTTGTACCCAGATGCCCTTTGGTGCAAGTTCAGCCACTGGAGTCTACTCAGCCTAAGATCTTAAGGAAGATCTACTCTTCCTCACCCAGCAGTAATCAGTTGCCAACAGTTCCCAGGCCATGGTTTGGCTGGCAAACCGCCCATTTCCCTTGCTCCACATTGGGCCTTTGTCTGATTGAGTTGGCATGGGCCTTGTGCAGGCTGCCACCACTGCCGTACGTTCACATGAGCAAGCTCCTGGTAACCTGAAATCCTGTTCCCTGTGTCCATGGACCAAGCCAAGCACTTACAGTCTTTCTGCCCTCTCTTCCACAATGGGCCCTGAGCCATGGGTGGGTGAGGTTTAATATAGGAGACCTATCCAGGGACACCTACACTCTTAAGTCTCTTATCCTCTGAAATGTAGCCAGTTGTAGCCTTCTATGTGTGTCGCAAAAAATCCCCATGACATTCTGTACCTGACTTTTCTGTGCATCCTGGGGATTAAACTCTGGTCCTCATCCTTGCAGAGCACGCACTTTACTGTCAGAGTTGTCACCCCAAACTCTTGCCACCATTTTCTTCAGTTTACGCTATAAGCTTGTCAGGTTCTAGTTATTAATGTCATTCGAGAAAGGCTACAGGCTCAGAGACATCTAGTAACTTTCTCAGGGTTACACAGCTATCAGAGTGGTAGACACTGGACTGGATGCAAGGTTTCAGAATGTGAAATTTGTGTTACTTCCTTTATAACAGATCACTGGTGTGGATGTGAAGATGTCAGAGAGCTGAAAGATGAATGTCTTGTTTAAACAAGGAAGAAATTATTTGTATTGATTGAAACCAGCCTGTATTAGTCCTATAAGGTATATTCATCACCAACTCAAATTGGCAAACAGAACGTTGAGTGTCTGTTGAGGTGATCCCATGGCATGACACACACTCAGTGGCCTCCCTGGGCTAAATACTGCTGTGCACCATTCCCTTAACTTGCTTTTTATTTTTTTTTAATTTTATGTTTATGAGTATTTCGCCTGCATGTATGTAAAAGTGCACCACATGCATGCAGTGCCCACAGAGGCCAAAAGAGTGTGTCAGATCCCCTGGAACTGTAATTACAGACAGTTGCTAGCTGCCATGTAGGTGCTGGGAATTGAACCTGGGTCCTCTGGAGGAGCAGTAAGTGTTCTTAAGCACTGAGCCATCTCTCCAGCCCCCCATTCCCTTACCTTGTACACAATCATGTCAGGTTTTAGTGTCTTCATCCACTCTTCTTGGAGGCTCAAAGACATCAAGTCAGGCCAGTGAGATGTTTCGGTGGGCAAAGGTGCTTGCGGCCAAGACCGATGACCTGAGTTCAAGCTCCAGGACACACGTGGTGGAAAGTGAGAACTGACTGCTATAGTTGTCCTCCGACCTTCACAAGCATGCTGTGATACAGTCCTGCACGCGCGCGCGCACACACACACACACACACACACGTGTGCGCACACACACTAAGTAAATGTAATTTTTAAAAACTGAATAAAAAGAAATCGCGCCATACCTCCTTCCAGCCAAAGAACTTAAGCGTGATCCCCTCCAGCGTTCTCTACCAGGCCACTCACACTGTGCTGGCTTCTAAGGCTGCTGCAACCAAGTGCTCAACATGACAGATTCACAGAGTTCAGGAGAGCAAGAGCCAGAGGTCAGAGGGCTACGGGACTCTGATCCTGCAGAAGCCTAGAGAGGAGGTGGCCTCTTTCCGGCCTCTGCAAGCTTCTGGCGGGCTCCGCCCCTACGTGGCTCCACCTCCACCTCTGTACACTGCTTTCTCTCTCTCATATGTATATTTCCATATCCTGAAAGGACTCCTGTCATGTCAGACTAGGACCCACCCTGATTCTCTGTGACACCTCTTAGTTATGTCCTCAAAGACCCTACTTCCAAATAGGGTCACATTCTCCAATGTTAAGACTGGAATGACTTAACACTACAAGAACACAGTTCAACCCACACTACACACTACACTATCCACTGGCTTTCTCTCATTCCCCACTCAGCTCAGGCTGTCTCTCATCCATGTCAGATACAAGCCATAATCCATCTGATAAACTGTTCAGAGATAACACAGGCTAACCTGATTCCCAGAGGAAGAAATGATTCAGCGTCAGGGCTCCAGTCTGAGCCAGTACCCCCTCTCCAGGACACCAACCCTCACATCATTTCCTTTTCAGAAGTCACTGAGCCTCATCTTCCATTAATGACAAATGGAATTGTACGTGGTGACATCTTGGCTAACCTGACTTTGAAAGCTTCCATCCTTAAAAAACAATTCAAGTAAACATGTATTTATGAACTGGTGACAAAAGAATATTGTACATTTACAGTATCAAATCCACATACCTGAAAATGGTAAGTCCTGCACCCAGTGTTTTTTGTGGAACGTGTTGCATTCTGGATGATGCAGTTGCCTTTGTCGATATGCTTAGAGGCATCATGTGGAAAGCCGATACCCAGACAGGAATGTGGAAGGAAGTGTTGCTTTGCCCTCTTCCTGACTGCTTGAGTATCTAGCACTGATCAGGTTGTGCGAAGTCTCAAAGTATGTGCAGCTCTAATAACATTAATATTCAGAAATGAGTCTGAGCATCACCTTACTCAAAATATACCTGACCCAGGCAGAAGTCTGTATCCCCAAATAAATTACTTGTTAAATGAAATAGTCAAGTTCAAACCCATTTTGCATTACCAATTTTAAGTATACACACAGACTCACACTGCCGCTTCTCCCGCCATATCTGAAAGTGAGCAGGCGCATTGAATCAATCAGCTCAAGTTGGCAGAGAGAAAAATAATCCCCCCGTCAAAGTAAACTGCAGAAATCCATAAATAAAACCCAGAGCCACGGAAAAGCCCAGCCATACGGGGAAGTTTGTGCATGTGCATTTGAAGACTTAACTTCCCCCCAGCTTGGAGACTTAAGGGTCCCATTTTTGTGCAAATATATATGAACTTGACTTTCACCCAAACTGGCCCCCAGTTGCACCCACATATCTAAGTTTTAACCAGAGTTACATTGGCAGACAAAAAAGTTCTGTGCAAGACTCTGAAAGATGAATTAGTATTTTGTTATCGTTGGGATTAGCTGTGTGACAGAAGAGGAAACGGGAAAAGGAGAGGAAGACTAGGAGGAAGAGAAGGAAAGTAACGGGGACGAGAAGAGAGAAGAAAGAGAGGAAGAGGAGAAAGAAGAAAGTGAGCGGAGAAGAAGAGGGAAGAGGAGGAGGAAGACAAGGAAAGCAAGTAGGGAAGGAAAGAAGAGGAGGAGGAGGAAACGGGAGAAAGAAGAGGAAGAGAGGAGGAGAGGGAGGAAAAGGAGGAAGAGGAGGAGGAGAAGGAAAAGGAGGAAGAGGAGGAGGGGGAGGAAGAGGAGAAGGAGGGGGACAGGAGGAGGCAGAGGAGGGGGAAGAAGAGGAGGACGAAGCCTATTTCCATGAGTTCTTTGTCCTCTCCCAGGCAGCTCCCACCTCCCTGTGTCTTGGGCTGAGCACAGACCTAACAGAAGCAGAAAACCCCTGACAGGAGGACTCAGCAGGAGTTCCCGGGAGCTTTTGAGTAACTGATGACTTGGTTTACGACTTGGGGACTGGGACAAGAGACGCCTGCCCAAGATGTCCGGTGCCACTTATGTAAGGTGCCCTCAACACACGCCAGAGTGCTGCACTTCTGGAATTTTCCATGCCTTTGAATCTGAGCAGCTCATTTCTTCAGGAATTACATTCTCTAGCACATAGAACTCTTACATTAAAGCCACAAGCAGCTGCACTCTGATTGTCCCACGCTGACTGACAGTTCCAGGAATGAACTATGTTCAGCACTTGGCATCTGAGCCTCAGTTTCCTGATCTTACACTGGGTCTTGCAAGTTACCCCCTCTGCTGGAGTGACAACAAAGCCCTCTGTAAATATAAACACATTGTAATAGACTGGTATAATTAGGATCTCTTTCATGCAGCCAGGACAAGTTCCACAACTGTGTTGCACATTTGCTAATCAACACTAGGATCCATGGGTGCCACACACAGGGACCTGTTCTGAGAGAAGCATTGTTTGTGATTGCATCCCTGTGCAAACACCATAGAGTGCACTCACAAGTGGGGCTCAGTCAGCAACTCCAAAAAGGCCCTCCATGTGACAAAGACCTGCTAAGATGGTGATTAACACAGAGGACCACAGAAGAGGCTGCAGAGGGCTTATCCCTGAATAGGCCACCTACATCAAACTACTGTCTCCCAAGGCTCAGGGACCATTGCGGAAAGCAGGCAGAAAGATTAAGAGCTGGAAGAGGTGGATGACCAGAAGGAAGCAGAGTTCTCCAGACAGCTGCTCAGTTACTCATACGAACTCACAGCAGTGGTGACAGCATGCACAAATACCACATGAGCGTCAAGCAGACAGAGTCCCAGCATAGACGTGGGAAGAAATCCCAACTATACCTGAGGAACTGATGGCTGCTCTGACAGGGAGAGTCAACCTTTTTTAAGAGTGGAACTCTTGATAGGTCAGGCCCAGTGGATCAACCCACACAGAAGGGTAACTGGGGACACAAGCCTGACTCTACAGGCACACATATACCTCTACGTCTACAAATATATGTGTTATAAATAACATATATTAGAGTGCATGAAATCGAGTGGGGATAATGAGGGAGTACAGCTAAGGGAGGAGATCTAAATACGATCAAAATACATAGCATGAAATTCACAAAAACTCAGTTTAAATAACAGAAGAATGAAAAAGAGGCCTGCTAGCACGAGACCCAGGAGGCTGCGGTTTGCACAGCACAGCCAACTGGTTTGTGGCAGCGTTACTTCTTAAGGACTGATAAAGTACTCAGTGTAATGCACACACAAACCATGAGCAAAGCCTTTCCAGGCACCATCCAATGTCCTGTCCCGGTGCCCGGGACCTGCTCTCGCTGGCGTCCATATAGACACTGAGTGTGGTCATGGCATCCCTGGCCAGCCGGAGCTCTCTAGCTCCATTTCGTCCAAGCTGTGCTACAGCCCCATAGGGCATGGGTCCTTCTTTGATCAAATCCCCAGTGTGGAATACGACCCATTAGGTGTCATTGGCCCCGCTATTCTCTTCTTATTTTTGCAGGTTATTTCCCCTTGTTTTTTTTTTCTCTTCTGTGCCCCTGGCTTATGTCCCTTCTGTGTTCCTGCTGAATTCAGGCCCCTCTAGTTTGTTATGCTCTGACATGCTTTCTCTCTTGGGTTGGTTTGCCTTATTTTCTCAGACAGAGCTTCATGTGGTCAAGGGTGCCCTCAGACTTGCTAAGTAGTCAAGGTTGGTCTTGAACTCCTGATCTTGCCTCCACCTCCTCAGTGCTGAGATGACAAGTGGAAAGCACACACCTGGCTTCAGTTCACCAGCATTCTGACCAAGATGAGTTTGGGCAAAAAGAGCTTGGTAAGAGAGGGCAGCTAAGGCTGAGGGAATCAATGAATGCCTTACCAGTGGGGTGTCGGGGGAGGGGCTGGGAGGGAACCAGAGGCTGGGGGACAAGGACCTAAGCATGGCCCTGCGTGGACCGCCTCCCCGCCGTCCCCACGCCCTCTGGACATTCTAGGGCGAGTCAGTAACAGATCGTAGGTCACCATCCTAGCCAGGCTGTGCCCCAGACACTATCCTTGCTAAGCTTTGCCAACCAGTCAGAAACCACAGCCAAGCCCTGCCTTGCCCCCAAGAAAGCCCACCAAATGCCTGATTAGCCCTTTTACAGTGGAGGCCAAGCTATTCTGTAGTCAGAGAGGCCATGTCTGAAGGAGAATCCAGTCCTAATGCCAGGGCCATGCAGTCCAGGACAGAGGGGTGCAGACTGGGTGCCAGCATGGCAATTCCAACATGGGGACCTGCTGTGACCACACCTGGCACTGAGAGAGCCTCTCAGCCCCAGCCTCAGGGTCACGTGGGATCCCAGATTCCCCTCCAGCTCCCAGATGCCCCCCAGCTCCAGATGCCCCCTAGCTCCAGATGCCCCCCCAGCTCCCAGATCCCCCTCCAGCTCCCAGATGCCCCCCCCAGCTCCAGATCCCCCTCCAGCTCCCAGATGTCCCCCCAGCTCCCAGGCTCCTCTACTGTCAGCCCCCAAGCTTCAGACTCATCAAACCACACTGAGTTTTTCACCAAAGGACACTGGCAGAATAAGAAAAGTACTAAATTCCATCTTGTCTTTGTTAAATACCATTTGACCAACCATCGGCCCAGAAAGCATGACTGCTGCAAAGCTCCCTGTCAGCAGACAGACACACACACCGCTCTATGCTGAAAGTGTTTGTGCGTGTGCTTCTGGGTGTATGTTCATGTCTGTGTGTAACTGTCTATGTGAGAGATGGGGAGAAGAGAGGAGCCCTGTGACTTAACGTGGACCAGATCCCAAGGAACAGCCGTGTCTGTGTTCCGTGCCTCATGTTTCCCTGAACCTTGACAAATGCTGGGTGTGCAACAGATCCTAGCGAATGCCCGGCCCTGTCCCTAGAGGAGGTGCCTCTTCTGAGTTCCCACAGCGTCCTGTTCTCTCCTTGCTACCCAATGTGTCTGGTGTCTGTCCCATACCTTCTCCTGTCTACACTGAGTGGCATAGTGACAGTGAGCCTGTCTCCTGAAATAGGACTAGAAATAAATGTGATGCAGTTCTGAATCTACAAGGACAAACTGCACCCCTGCATCCCGCACCCCCGCACCCCCGCACCCCGCACCCCGCACCCCCCCCCCCCGCACCCCGCCCCCCGCCCCCCCGCACCCCGCACCCCCGCACCCCGCACCCCGCACCCCCGCACCCCGCACCCCCGCACCCCGCACCCCGCCCCCCGCACCCCCGCACCCCGCACCCCCGCACCCCCGCACCCCCGCACCCCGCACCCCCGCACCCCCGCACCCCCGCACCCCGCACCCCCGCACCCCGCACCCCGCACCCCCGCACCCCCGCACCCCGCACCCCCGCCCCCCCGCACCTCCCCCACCCCGCACCCCTCACCCCCGCACCCCGCACCCCCGCACCCCGCATCCCTGCATCCCTGATAAACCAGAAGTGCTGCATCAACTAAGGTTAACAAGAGAACTGGGTTGGTTCATATTGGAAAGCGCCCTGTATGGGCGACAAACAGATGCGTTAACATTGAGTCTATTATCGTAAACAATGCCATCACAACTTTGTCTGAAAATAATGATATGTTCTGCCAATTCCATGCACGCATAGCATGTTATAAGATGCATATATTAACATATGTAAACATTCACACTGTGGTATTCAGCTTTAATAAAGTTTCATTTTCTTGTGTTTTTAGATAAGAATAAATGTAAATAGACTGCTAATATATTTTCCCACACCACAATACATCGCTTTGGCTGCGCTCTACGCACTCGACCCGCAGTGAAGACCACGGATACGAGGTAATTCACGTGGAGGGAGGTGTGGTTATTACAGTTAGAGGAGCAGACTGTCAAACTGTATTGTATGAAAATCGCAAATTTTCAATTAAAAAGAAAAATTTAAAGATTAATTAGATTGTTAACGTAACGGTAGGCTTAACACTGTATATTTTCTTTAATAAAATATAATGGAACCCCCCCAAAAAATCTCCAAAATCCTATGCTTTCATAACTCTCTTGGTTATGTTCTATGTTATAAACAAACCATCCAAGTCACAAAAGAGAAACTAAAACGGAAGGTAAAAAAAAGACAAGTTAAAATGAGTTAGTGTTCCTCAAAGATCAGGAATACTGGAGTGGGAATTCCATGTGTGCTGAGGGTATCAAACAGGGATAGCATCTCTCATCAGAACCAAATCCACTGCTCCGAAAGCCAGTAGTGAGAATGCTGCAAGCTTCGGCAGCGCACCTGAGATAGGGGTTGGTCCCGTTTTTGTTTTTGTTATGACAGCCTGTAAAGTCGATAAATATATGTATGTGTAAATGTATGGATGTGTGTATATGAATATAAACATAAATAATAAAATACACAGGATTGCAAAGCATGCCAATTACATTGAAAACAGCTATAAATGTTATAGAAGCAAATCTTTGATACTGCTATATATGTTTTTCCCTACCCCATTAAAATAGAAGTCTGGTAACGTTTCATAATTACTGTAATTTGGAAGTGCTGATGCTTGTAAACGATATTTTGAGGTACCTTCAACAACTGCAGTGTGATTTGAAACAGAGAGTCCCGTTGCTTTCAAAGGCAAGGCCTTGCTTACGATCCCAGACTTTACTGTGCCTCCACAGCCAGAGCACACGCTAAATTCCACGCCGAGGGTAATAGAAATCAAAACTATTTTTTTTCTCTTTCAAGTCCTGAACCTCTGAAGTTCTATAACTCTGCCCTGCAGAGACTCTCTCCACACAACTGCAAAAGGACATTGCCAAAGCTGCCCTCTGCAGCAGCTTCTGGCAGCAGGTCATTAGAAAGACGACCAGCACATGAAGCAGACTACAGACAGAAAGCAGGAAATCACCAAGCAGGTAAGACAGAGTAAACTGTGCATGTAGAGCCTCCCTTCTCCCGGCTGCTGGCTACATACTGTGGACAGTTATGCTGTCTGTGGATTTACAAGCAAGAATACACTAAAATATGAACGAAAGGAAGCCACAGAAAACTCCCAATAATTGATACCCTGAAGGGAGGAAAAGAATCATAGTCATGAAGAGGAAATGGGTGACCTCAGTTTGTGTATTTCTATGTATCGCAAACACATGGACGATACCTGATTAGATAAGAGATGATAGACAGACAGACAGATGATGGGTGGATAAACAGTTATAGATGAATAGATGTAGCCAGGTGGATAGAGGGATGATAAATGGATGTATGAATAGATATAGATACATGATAGATTATGGATAGGGAGATGACAGGTGAGAGATGTAGATCAGTGAATAGATGATAGACATATGTATAGATAGATGATAAATGGATAGATAATAGATATACATAGATGGTAGATGATGGATAACTTGATGAATATGATAGAAAAATAGATGATAGACAGATGATAGATAGATAGATAGATAGAATAATGGATGTAGATTAATGGATAGACAGATGATAAATAGATATAGAAAGTTGATACAAGATGGACAGAGGTGATGGATGAATAGAGGGATGATGGACACATACGCAGATATTTAGGTAGATTGACTGAAAGAAGAATTGGCAGATAGTTGATGTGGATGAACGGATAGATGATAGATGGATAAGCAGATGATAAATACATAGATGGATAAACATAGATGCAAGGAGGATAGATAGATTGTGGCTGGATAGATAGATGATGGAAAGATAGAGCAATGGTTAGGTAGAATTTTAATTATTAGTATATTTAGCATATTAACTTTTTAATATTTATGCATATATTTCAATTTAACAAGTTCTAATAGGATCACTCACAGCAAGATATTTTTTCAATTTTATGACTACTCTGAAACAATTGCCTAAAGTCTTCTTAAGCTCCAAAATATTAAGGAAGAAAAGAAATCAGAAAGTAAAGTGCAAGCCCATTGCTCTGCCATCCAGTTCCTCACTAACAGTAACAATTTTAGGAAGGCCGTTGGTTGGAAGCAACCATGTTTACTCAAGGTTATTTTTATAACCCTGAGGTCATTGTGCCTTTAGAAACCATCAATCTATGTGTGAATGTGAAATTACCATTAAGGAAGAGAAATGAAGACCACAGTGCACTGTGGTACATCCAATGGGCGGCTTGGGAGTTTATTCAGGATATGTTTGTGAGTGTTATAGGCGGCATCAACCTTGAGAAATGTCACTCCAGTTCCTTGAACTGTTCCCATTAGACTACACCAAAGTGGAATTTGGAATCTGCCACAGCAATAGCTGATCACAAATATCTCAGAAACCCCAGGTCAAGAGGTAGCTCAGTGAACTATCATCTATCTATCTATCTATCTATCTATCTATCTATCTATCTGTCTATCTATCATCATCTATTTTTCTATCATATCTTGTCTCGAAGACTGATGGAGTTCCCTCCTCAATGACCATATGCTGAAAAGAAAGAAAAACCTCTAAAAGCACTTCTCTAACTTTCTCCTGTGCTCCATGGATGTACATACCTGCACACACACAATAAATAAATAACCTATCTTTTTTTTTCTTAATCTCAGAAGCCACAGGCCAGGAACATGGCTTAGTGAATAAAGGTACTTGCCAACAAGCCTGACAACTTGAAGTCCATCCTGGGACCTACAAACTGGAAGGAGAGAACCAACTCCCAGAAGTTGTCCTCTGACATCTACATGTAGGCCATGGCATGTGTGGACACCCAGACAACACACAAAATAAATGTACTTTTGTAATTTCTATGAAAAGCCATATATCTGAGAAGCCATACAAGATGATGGAGGTAAGGGAGGAGACTGTGGGATGAAGCAATCCAGATGGGAGTGGTGATGTAAAGCCTATTCCAATCATGAAAAAAAGCCCATCACAAAAGTGAGCAGGTCCAAATGATGTGCAGGCACGCTCTCTACCAACCGAGCCATGTCCCCAGCCCTTTCCAGTAGGCTCTTAAATTGTGGCTGCATCAGGTTCACAAACCCCCTGTATCAGAAGGGGCTCATCAGTGTCACCTGATCACAGGTCTCTAACACTTAAGTCCATGACAAGGACTGTCATGGGTAAAGACCCCATGCCAGGCCCTAACACCTTTCATTCTTTCAATGACCCGAGGCCAAGTTCAAGGATCTCAACTTGCACACTTCTGTGGATGGCCAACTCATCACCTCCTGATAAAATCCATTCGCCCTGCAGCTGAACAACTGTATGCTGAGACTGAACATAGCGTGTACCTGTCAGTGCCACTGAGACAAAAAGGCCCAAGGTCACGAGCTTCTGAAGACACAGGACTGATTTGGCTCATGATTGGTGGCCCCACGCTTTGGGGCTCTAATGGGAAAAATGAATGTTTTTGTTGGCAGCACATGGTGGAGCATCCTGCTCATCTTCTGAGTCAGAAGGTGGACAGACAGGACCTGGGGTCACAGTCCCCCTAGAGACATACCCCTAGGGACCTAAGGACCTCCCAAGTGTGGGGGACGAGCTCCAACCCTAACACCATGTCCCTTGGTTTCTACCTATTGACTCTAGTTCTGTCCCTAAGAACTAAAGCTTTGTGGTCCTACTTTATGGCTTGAGAAGGTGCTCTTGTGACTTCTTCACAGCTTTCCTCCACACTAACCGTCCCCGGTGGAGACAGGACTTTCCATTAGGCAGGTGTCTATCTCCATGGCTCTTCAGGGACCTGCAAGCAGTCCCCCACTCCTCATTTAGAACACCCCTGCTGTCTGAGTTCCCGGAACAAGTCTTTCTGTTTTATATACTGCATTCACATTAATGTGAGCTCACCTAAAGCCACACTCGAGACCCCACACATCATTAGCATGTGAAGAGGAGATTCAGGAACCTATGCAGAAACTGCTGCTGGTGTTCTGAAGATGCTGCATGCATTCTCCAGGTCAGAGGGGCAGGCCAAATGAGGCAGGAGTGAGGGCCCGATAGCTAGAAACAAGGAGCTGTTTAACAGGTATATGTGAGAGAGAGAAAGACAAAGCATATAGGAGGATGACATTGGAAGTCATCAGTACCTGACACAAGTCTTCAGGTAAGGTATGAACAACAGCTTTTTTAAACATCGGACCTCCTTGAACTCCCAGCCTTCCTGCCTCAGCCTCCCAAGTGCTGGGACCACGGGTAAGAACCACCACACTCAGCAGCACGGCTTTAGATCTAATGCTAAAATGTCCCTGTGAGAGACAGGCTCCTGAGATGGCTTCATGGTAAGGAATCCTGAGTGATGAGGGCAGGGCTTGCAGATGGAGGCAGGCACCTCAGCTCTGTTCTGCAAGGGTGTTTAAGTAAGGGCTGGTGTCCCTTATCTAAAATGCTTGACATGGGGATTTTTTTTCATATTTCAGAATATTTACGTAGATTTAATGGGGTATTTGGGAGTGGGGACCAGTGCCTTAACACAAAATTCACCTATATAAATATATACCATAGATAACACCAGAAGGTAATTTTATACAACACTTCTAGTCTGCCCACATTTTGACTGCGACCCTTCTCCTGAAGCAGGGTGTGAAATTTTCTGCTGTGGTATTATAACTGGCCCTGAAAATGTCTGGGGATTCAGAGCATTTTAGATCTGAGATTTTCAGATTACGGATGCTCAGCCCGTCCAGAGACCACGGGGATGCGGGTTGCTCGAGGAGTAGCTGGACAGGAGGGAAGAAAATTACTTTTCTTTTGAATGCTGAGTCCTTGTGGTTGGAGGACTTCTGGGTAGAAATATCCAGCAGAGGGTTAGCAAATCAGGCTGGACCCCACTCAGTCAGATCAATTTGGGGTGAATTTCTTCAAAATCTGAACACACCAGAGTCTATCTTCTTTGTTCTTAAATTAAAAAATAATGTCTTTGAACTATTTAAATTCAAACTCTGCATTGAGATAGAGAATTTTTTTTAATTTGATCAAGTCAGATGCTAGAAGGGCTAATCTAAACTCACTTTTGATTTTCAACTTAATATAACTTTCTGTATTAAAAAATCTATTCCTTCAAGGAACACATGTGTTCATACACAACAGGCAGCCGGTGATAGTGGGTATTGACATATCAGTGTGTTTTTCACAGGTGCTGAAAAATAAATACAAGTCATAGAAAACGTAAAGAAGCAACTTGAGAACCCAGTGGGATGTTAACCTCCTGGAGTAATAACAGCGTGCGTTCTGTCAGGGCAGGCTGCACGTTCCAAAGGTGTCTGCACCCAACCTTGTTCCCGTGAAAAGTCTCAGAGTCCTCAGTAACAAGGGCTGCTGGCAGGATCCTGACAATCTTTAAAAATATCTACCCTCTGGAAGAGCTTGTCCTGCCAGAGCTGTCACCTCTACAGACAGACGCTGCAAGTGCCGAAGGCAAGAGCTGTGTGCAAGGAAGAGCTAGAGCATTCCAGAGGAATGGGCATAGAAAAGGCCCGTGTCACTGGTGAGGGGACCTCCATTCTGACGGGCCAGAGGCCAATGCAGATCTCCATGAGTTGAACACAGGAGTGCTTTGGAGAAAGGAGAAGGGGATGTCACTTAATAACCCAGACGGTGGTGCCATTTACTCCAGAAGAAATGTCCTTCTCTGAGTTTGCATCTCAGTGCCTCTAAGTAAGTGTGACTCAGTTAAATATCCTAAGTACATTTTATTTTTTGTTGTATTGTTTTTTTCTAAAACACTATATAAAACTATTATGTCTTTTTAATGTATGTTTTTATCGAATTTTTGTGCATTCCATACAAAACATCTTAATCATCTTTATAGCCCTTCCTCCATCTGCACTCCTTATAGACCCCCCAAATTTCATGCATTCTGTCATATATTTTAAGGCCTATCGATACGTGTTTGTGCACCCACACATCCCCCAGTAATTCATGAATTTCATACAATAAATTTTGGTCATGTCCAAACCTCTCCCTCTTCTCCATCGCCACTTACTTAACCCCACCTAGAATTCATGGCCTCTATTACTTGTCCTTTTTAAAGATCTATGGGGTCTAATCTGTGTTTCTCAAATGCTCTTTGGTGTGGACCTGTCCCTTGGAGCCTGATCAGCCTAGCAGGCATCACATCAGTAAGGGAAACTGACTCTCATATATTCTAAAGTCAGTCTATTGGAACTGGAGAGATGTCTGACAGTTAAGGACCCTTGCTGCTCTAGTGGAGGACCTGGGTTTCATTCCCATCACCCACCATGGTGGCTCACAACTGTCTGTATCTTCAGTTCCAGGGGAGGCAATCCAGCATCCTCTGGTTTCCACAGGTACTTGGTGCACACACGGTGCACATACCTACATGTGAGCAAACACACATAAAAGAAAAACAAATCTTCAGGGCACTGGAGACATGGCTTAGCCATTAAGAGCACTAGCTACTCTTGCAGAGAACCCAGGTTTGGTTTCCAGCACCCACATAACAGCAACAACTGCCCATAACTTCAATTCCAGGGGATCCAACACCCTCTTCTGGCCTCCATGGACATGGCACATATATGGTAAGTTTACATACATGCAGACAAAATACTCATATAATAACACACATATATGAAGCATATTGAATCAATGACTACCAGCAGTCTGAACACAGAACACCAAATGTCTAAGCACTAACACTCTCTGAGTCAGTCTATATGATAAAGGCTCAGCACAAATTTTGTTGAATGTTCACAACTCCACAAGAACAGTATTATTAAAATGATTAGTTTATTGAAGCCGAGGGGAAAGCTCAGTGGGCAAAGTTCTTGTCCTGCAAACACAAGGACTTGAGTTCAAACCCCAGAACCCTCATAGATAAAGTCAGGCATGGTAGCAGCTGCTTGTAAACCCAGCACTAGCAAGGCAGATCCCCGGAGCTTGATGACCAGTCTAGTCTGTGAGCAAGTTCCGGACCACTGAGACAGCCTGTCCCAACAAAAAGAAAAGCAAAAGTAGACTGCTCTAAGGACCTGAGGTTGTCTACGGCTGTCTTCTGACCTCTATTCTCCACACAGATGCATACACTCATACGTGTTTTCTAATGGGCCCATCCTCCAGGGTCATCTGGTACAGAAATATGAGAAAAGCAAGGCAGTGGGCAGTGATCTCCCTTCAGCAGCATGGCTTTGGGTAACAGCTCCACAGTTACCCCTTCCTCTCCCCCATCAATACCCATCAGTAGTTCTTGGGCTTTAAGGAGCAGGATGTGTCAATAGGAAGAACTGGAGATGGATCCGTTCAGCGTATTGAACTATTAACATCTTCTCAGGGATTTTGTGAGTATTCCTGCAGTACACAGCACACCAGTTCTTTTAAAAAAAAAAAAAAAGTTCAATTATTCCTGTTACTTCTTTACTGTTCTCTGGCTTGTAAGAGACCATAACTCTTAGCAAACACTTTGAAAGTCAAGGCACATATGCTCAGTTACATGGCAGGTCAGAGACGCTGTGGTCACCATGGTGTGGACATGTCAAGTGCATTGAACAGGAGCAGAGACTGGAGCTCTGCTGACACTGATAGCTGGAGTTGGAACTCGCCATACAAGTGGAGCCCCACCCAGGACTGAACAGAGACGCAGGGCGCACAGGGCCTTCCTTGACAGTGCTACTCAGTCATGCCATACTACGTGGTAGACTACCAGGCCAGATCCCCCATTCAGGCAACTGGACAGGCTGATGTATGCACCCTTTTCAGCCAGAAGTCTTCCACACTTACTAGACTAGTCTGTGCTGGTCTGGCAGGGAGGTCTGGAGAATAAAACAAACTCATGCATATAAATCACTCAGCACACTGAGCACTGGGCACCAATGCGAAACAGAGAGTCTCAATATTTCTCTGAGTTTCTCTCTTGTCACTGGCTTAGAAAGCACTTGGGACTAAGGAGCCCTGATGCACGTGCTCCATAAACTCACAAGTGCAGAAAACACACACCCGGGACCAGTACAGACATCTTGTCTTTGGTTCACATGGGGTCTAGAGGGCTCAGTCCTCAGCTGAAGATGAGTAAACAGGAAAGGGGCTGAAGAAGACACAGAAGAGCTCCCAGGAAAGGAAGGCAGAGAAGAATGACCAAATAGCAAAGACTCGGCACTCAGAGACGATTTGATGCTGTAATTTCTTTTCAAAAAAATGGAAATTAGCACAATTAGGCATCTTCTGCAAGAGGAAGCCAGAAGTGAATAGAAACAAATCAAGGCCAAGTAACCCCAAATCAAGAAAGGAGTGGAGAGTTGCTGGGATGGATGACAGGAGCTCTGAAGAGGCTCAGGATCCCGTGGAAGGCACCAGGAGTGCAGCCGAAAGTAACATCAAAGACACATGGGGCAAGTTTGACTGGATCTTTTAGGATCAGTTAAAAATAATCAACAACGGCGGACAGCATACGCAAGACCATAAATCAGACAAAAACCTAGCCCAGAACTGGAGAAATGGGAAGGAGGGCCCAACCTTAGCTGAGGGACTATCTGTGAGGGAGAGCTGATCTTCTTTAAGGGAGTGACCCTAGATAGATAGGCTGACTAGATTCCAGTGGATGAACCTCGCACCAAGGACATCTGGGCACACAAATCTGACTGGATAAGGCTTAAGATAGATGACAGAATGCATGAAATTCAGTGGGGGATGAGCAATGGAGGGTACAGATAGGAAAGAGGTGACCTAAATATAACTAAGATCTATTGCATGAAATGGTCAAAAACACTTAATTATACTTGAGAAAAAAAAACAATAATTCGAGGCAAGATGATAGAGGGTGATAAGAAGAAAAATCGCCACCAAAAATCTCAAGTTGAAGACAATCATGTGTAGGAAGTTAGGAAACTTGGAAGAGAAGTAATCACTAGACTTGAGAAAGCTCAGTAGATTTCAATCAGAAAGGCTGATCCCATTGTGGGGGAGAAAATAATTCAAAGAAAAGAGAACCAAAGACTAAAAAGTTGATGAATTAAAAATAAAGAAATCCTGCAGGTATCTAAGTAGACACCACAGATCACTTAGGAAGGGAATAAAATCAAGGTAGTTTGTGCTCGATATTAAAGGTCAAGAAACAATATCCGCAGAGGACTGAGAGCAAAGTGGGTGGCCCATGAGTGTTATAGCCAGCGAAACTGTGTAAATGAAATCAGAAGCTCTCTCTGTCCTCAGCCAGCTAAGAGGTCAGTTCACAGACCAACACACTGACTCTGAAAATGTAGTTGAATACATACACGATCCATCAATGTAGAACAATGACACTAAAACCCTGGAGATGTGGATTTGAGCTGGGGAAACCAAGTGTGAGGTCCAAACTGCTTTAGAATTCTGGTCCCAGACCTACTAAGACTGAAAAGAACAGTGTAGTCAAAAATTATAAAAACAGCTTGGCATGATAGTACAATGCCTTTAATCCCAGCACTCCGGAGGCAGAGGCAGGTGGGTCTCTTTGAGATCGAGGCCAGCCTGGTCTATGTAGTGTGTTCCAGACCAGCTGGGACTATAGGGAGACCTTGTCACAAAAACAAAACAAAAAAATTATGGAAATGGAGAGCTACTTCCAGAAAAATCAACTGGCAGCTTGCATCTCAAGTCTTGAACTACCTATAAAGGTTACATAATTAGTCCAGTCTATAACTCTATACTAAAGTGATAATCAAAATTGTGCTCAAAGATTCAAGTGAATATATACTCTTTAAAAATGTTTTTAAAAGTTAAATATTGCTTAAAATGTCAAATGAAACATTTAATAAAATTGTGTGGATGTACACTAAAACGCTGTTTTTTCAATATATATTTTTATTGACTTTTGTGCATGTCATACAAAATATACCTTGATCATATTCAAACCCCTCCTTGCATTCTTCCCATAGCCCCCCACAAGATTCCAAGCATTCTATCATATATGTTAGGGCTTATCAAGGTCAAGTTTGTGTGTCCAGATGTCCCTCAGTCTAAGTTCATCCACTGGACCCTGATCAGCCTATCTAGTGTCCCTTAAAGAAGGGACCCAGTAATGATCAGTCACAAATAGTTCTTTGGCTAAAGTTGGGGCCTGCTGCCCATTTCCCTGTTTCTATGCTGGATATTTGTCTGACTGAGTTTTCATGGGTCTTGTGTTACACAATCACAATTGTTGTAAGTTCATATGAGCAAGTTCCCAAAAGCCTGGAAAATGGTTTCCTTGTGGTCATCCACCACCCCTGGCTCTTAGTCTTTCCATCCCCTCTTCTGCAATGGTCCATGCGTCCTGAATGGACTGCTTACAAGTACACCTTCCCAATAGGAAGTAAGAGAGGGGAGGTTGGAGAGATGGCAACTCAGGGGTTAAAGTAGTTGCTGTGGGAGCATGAAGGCCAGTGTTCAGATCTCTAAGAACCCTATAAACATCAGGCAAAGATGTTTATCTTTGGAGGAGGAAGAGGAGAGAGAGAAGGAAGGAAGGAAGCTCTCCAAACACACTCACCCCTCCTTCCCAAAGCATCCCACCACCCACCACAGACGGAGGGCGGTACTCCTCTTTGCTCCTGGAGAGCAACCCCACCACACTCCTTGCGTTCCTGTTTCTCCTAGGCTCTCTCTGAGTGTGCTTTGGGTGGGGTGCTGAGCCAGGCAGGGTCGGGAGCCACCAGGATTGCGAAGGGGAGTCCTTCCTGACACACCTGGTGAAAGCTGCTTGGATTTTTTTCAGCACTCACAGAAGCCTGTTTCTGCTGAGGGTGCATCAAGCAAGGACCTGGAAACATAGGTCAACAGAACCCAGACGTGGACCTTCCTCCTTGACGTTGTCTAAGAACGTTCACTTTTATTTTCAAACAGTGCTCACAAGCTCCCCACCAAAGTACTCGCAGCTCACTGTGGATATCGTTCTTCCATAACTAGACTCCCGAGGAAGCTGACCTGTCTGACCTGGGTGGGCGAGGCCCCCGGATCTCACCATCTCATTCTCAACCCCGCTGCCCCTCATTCTGCTTAGGGTTTTAGTTTTATATCGCCCTCCTTCCCTTCCTGTCTTCTTTCTTCCCTCTCTTACCTTTCTGCCCTCCCAATAAATACCAATCACTGTTCACATCAGGGTGCTGAGACACGTGCCATGGAGCCGTGTCCGTGTCCTTCTGTCTGTCCTCCATGCCTCGTGGATGCCTCTGCCCACCTTTCCTGATGAAGTCTCATCATGTGAAGGTTGTCGGTCTCTTTGTCCATGTGGCACTTGGCTTTGTTTGTTGTGGAATGCTCTGCGTGCCACCTGCCGTCTGCAGCGGTGTCCGATGTCCTTCCACAGTCTCCTTTTCTGTGTGCTGTTGCCTTTGGGCAGAATCTCCTCCAATAGATTTATGTCCTCAGCTAAATCACAGGCTCCTCAGAGGCAAGGACATTCAGTCTCACATCTAAATGGGAAACCTGCATGTCTTCTGAAGTGCTCAGAGATATGCTCAGCTGAGTGTATTCCTCTACAATAGAAGCCAAAAGATAAGAATGCCCTCAACTTCCAGTTTGCGAAGGTGCCTACATTTGGAGTCACCTTTTTTCTTCACACCTGAGCCCGAGATTAACACACCTAACTAGAATCTCTGCGGACTATTTATTTATTATTTATGCATGTGAGAATGCATGCACGCATGCACACACATACATGTGCCACAGTGTGGGTGTGGAGATCAGGGAACAACTTTCAGGAGTCAGTTCTGCTCTTCCACCATGTAGGACCTGGAGGTGTTTACTGAAGTGCCTTTTCCCTCTGAGCTACCTCAGTGACTCCTCCACAGGTGCCTCAGACTCACTAAGGCAGAGTCATCATTGACCCTTTGAATCTTCTTTCCTTGTTCCTAGTAGGTCCCATAAAACAGTCACCTATGTTGAAACACAGGCGTCCTGACAGAAAGCTCTCCTTCCTCAGTCCTCCCAAGCAAACAACCACCAGATCATGTTCACTCTAGAACCGATCTGTGGACAAGCCTTCACCGTCTTTCCATGGTTAATGTTCTTCCCAGTGCTTTCCCCAGAATTCTGAGGTGGCCTTCCAGCTTTCCCTCATCTGCCAATCTTTCTCTCCTCAACAGCTGAGTAACCTTCTTAAAACTGGGTCAAGATGACACCGCCCACAGGCTTAAACCCCACAAATACCTTCCCATAGCCCTAGGACAAGGTCTAAATTCTTCAGCAGAGTCTGAGAGGCTTATCCAATCCCAGCCCTCTTCCTTTCTTCTCTGCTCCATCCTGCAGTCACTGAGGCTCATCTTGCTCTCTGTGGCCTCCAGTCCATTAGGGAAGAGGCTTTCTCTGTCTGGAAGATTCTTCCCCTCATCACCTGGTTGGTTATCCATGTCATCTCATTTCACACCCCAGACTCAACCAGTGATGCAGTGACAGGGACTCCTCCTCACAACAAGGAAGCCCCACTGAAGCCTTAAGTACCATGCACTGTCCTCCCCAGGACTACTCCCAGATGTTCCCAGGGCCCCTGGCAGGCCTCTGGCTGCACTTCATTAAAGTAACAGCAGAACTGACACCAGTCTGCAAGACTAAAGCATGCGTCTTTGAGCTGTATCAGCAGGGTATAGAGACATCATTGTCTTTCAAAAGACCTGTACTCTCAGAAATTAAAATGAAAGCACACATGACCCCATGATTTCCAGACTAACGAGGACATCATAAATATTTGGTTAAAATTCTTGGGGTTTTGTCTCACAAACTTTCAAAACAAACTTCTCAAAGACTGTATGACTATCATTGGTACTTTTGGGGTGGCAAGGGGTGGCTTCATCTGGAGGAACTTTTCTGGATTCTCTGCTCTTGCTTGAGATGGCAGCGGCTGTTTCACTGATGAGCACTGGGGTCCTCTTAGCTTTTAAATAACCTCCTACTTTGGGCTTTTGTCCAGTGAACTTGTGTTTACCATTAAGAGACAGAGAGAAAGGGAAGAAAAATTGGGCTACTGGTCAGAAAACCTGGCTTCCTGCCTGGTTAGTCCAATCTATGTCTGTTGACTGGGAAGCTGTAGTGATTATCCTTCACTCTTTTTGGTTTCTTTGGTGACAAAACAAATGGTCCCTATCTTAGTTTGATTTCTGCTGCTGTGATCAAATACACTGGCAAAATGCAACTGAGGAAGAGAGGGTTTGTTTCAGACCACAGTTCCAGACTACAGCCCATCATCGCAGGAAGATCCCAGCAGCAGGTCACGTCACATCACAGCAGGGAGCCGCAAGAATGAAGGTGTGCATGCTCTCTTGCTTACTCATGCTGGGCTTCCCTTCTTCACTGTCATGCAGTTCAGGGACCCCCCCTACTTAGGGAATGGGCTGACCACTGTGGGCAGGGCCTTTCCACACCAATGAACTTAATAGAGACAATCCCCCACAGACACGCCCACAGATCAGGCCAGTGTAGACAATCCCTCAACAGAGACTCACTTTCCAAGTGATTTTAGGTTGTGACAAGTTGACAATTAAAGTTAACCATCATAGGTATCACAATGAGAAGAGCTTTGGCATTGCTAAAGACAATGTAAAGAACTGAGATGCTTCATGAGCAAGCAGGCTTAGTTGTCCAGTCACCTCGGGGATCTCCTGGCTGAGCCTTCTAGAATAACTGGACAGATAACAAAGCAGGAGAACTCATTTAGAAAGTCACCTGTGTTTTATGATTCATTAGATCAGTAAAGTTGGCCCTGCAGATCATACCTTTCATGGCAATGAAACCATGCATGAACACATAGTTTGAAGACTGTATTAACTGCAATGTAGTAAAATGGAGTTGGATAAATTATATATCACCAGCAGATTATTGGGTATGAAACTAAATCCTATGGCAATGGTTTTAACAACAATTTTATGCACTTAAAATAGTATTAAATGAATGCAGGGTACAAATTAAATAAACAATAGGAGTCCACATGAAATAAAGCACTAAAATTTTATCATTTCAAACGCTAAAAGAAATCACTAAAGATTTACACAATATCTGAATAAGTAAAAAATTCTTGTGATTAAAAACAAACAAGGAACTCCTCAAAAATATTTAAAAATTCCAATACATAAAGCTGTTTAAAATTATGAGCTATACCATTTCTAATTCTATTAATTTACCTGAAAATGTGATGATTTTGTCTTTCTCTACCCCTGGGTAGAACTCCATTGTGGAAATGGACCACATTTTCATTATCCACTCATCAGCTGAAGGACATTTAAGTTACTTCCATTTCTTAGCTGTTGTGAAAAGAGCAGCAGCAGAGAATGGATGTACAAGTGTCTCTGGATGAGGATGAGTCCTTTGAGTACATGCCAAGGAGTGGCATAACCAGGTCATACCATTGGTTCTACCAACGAGGAGCACCAGAGGTCTTTTCATCTCTCTGTGTCTTCCTCAATTTCTTCCTTTCAAAGATTTAAATTTTCCATTGTAGAGATTTTCAATGTCTTTGGTTAGGTTTATTCCAGATGTTTTTTGAAGCTATTGTGAATAGAACATTTTTTTCCCAATTGTTTGTTATTAATATATAGAAAGGAGACTGGTTTTTATAAATTGATTTTGTAACATGCCACTTTGCTTAAAGTGTTGATCATGTCTAGAAGTTTTCTGGTGGAATTTTTGGGAACTCTTAAGTATAAAATCATGTGTGCTGGATCACTTTAGTTGTCAACTTGACACACCTGGTTAGGGGGAACCTCAGTTGAGGAATTGTCTACATTGAATTGGGCTGTAGCCATGTCCGTGGGGTATTTTCTTGATTGCTGAATGATGTCGGAGGGCCCAGCCCACTGTAGGCGATGCCTCATCTGGACAGGGGAACAAGTCGGTAAGCAGTGTTCCTCCACAGTCTGTTCTCCAGCTTCTGCCTGAGTCCTGCCTTGGCTTCCCTTGGTAATGGCCTGTGCTGTGAGCCAAATAAACCCTTTCCTCCCCAAGTTGGTTTTGGTCAGTGTTTTAATCACAACAATAGGAAGTAACTAATGCTTCATATGATCTGCAAATAGGGATATGTGAGCTCTTCTTTTTCAGTTAGTTCTCCTTTAATGTCCTTCTCTTGTCTTACTGCTCTAGCAAGAGTCTCCAAGCACTATATTGAGAAGGAGTGGAGATAGTGGACAGCCTTGTCTCATTTCTGATTTTAGTGGGAATGCTTCCAGCTTTTTCCATTTAGAATGATGTTGGCTAAGGGTTTGTTGTATATACATTTAATTACATTGAGGTACAAATATTCTCTCCATTAAAATTCCCTTTAGGACTTTTAACGTAAATGCGTGTTGGATTTTATCAAAGGCCTTTTCTTCATCTATTGAGATGACCAAGTGATTTTTGTCTTTAAGTTCATTTATATGATTTATTACATTTATTGAGTTACATATATTGAGCCACCCCTCATGTCTGGAATAGAGCAGACTTGATCATGGTAGATGATGTTTTTGATGTATGTCTGTATATAGTTTGGAAGTATTTTGTTGAGAATTTTTGCATCTATGTTCATTAAGGATATAGGCCTATAGTTTTCTTTTTGTTATATCTTTACTGGCTTCATAGAAGGAATTTGGGGCTTCTCCCTCTGTTTCTACATTTTTGAATAATTTAAGTAGTATTGAATATAAATTTTCTCTGAATGTCTGGTAGAATTCTGCTGTGAATCCATCTGGACCCGGGCTTTTTTGAGCTGGGAAGTTTTGTATTCCTGTTTCAATTTATTTGTTATGGGTCTATTTAAGTTGTTGATCTCTTCTTGATTTACTTTGATGGTTTCCATGAATTTGGAAATTCATCCATTTCTTTTAGGTTTTCAAATGTAATAGAGTATAGGATCCTAAAGTATTCCATTCTAATGTACAAGATCCTTTTTGGTGTCTCGACTCTTACCAGTGAAGCTTCCTCATGCACCACAGAGTGATGCACACTGAAGGACACAACTGACAAAAGTGTAAAGAGTAAGAGACTTCAGAGTGTGTGTCCTTGAATTGGACTCTATATTAAACCTCACCCACTTATGACTCAGGGACCATTCTAGAAGAGGGGCAGAAAGGTTATAAAAGCCATGGGTGGTGCATGACCACAAGAAAGCAGTGTCTTCCAGGCCTTTGGGAACTTGCTTACAAAAACTGACAGCAATGGCATCAGCATGCACAAGATCCATGCAAACTCAATCAGACAAATCCCAGCATGGAACTGGGGAACTGGGCAGAGGACACAGCCCAGCCAAGCAACTGCTAGAAGCTGATTACTGCTAGGTGAGGGGGAGCTGGTGACTCCAGATAGGCTGACTGGACTCCAGTGGATGAACTCATACCAAGGGGCATCTAGGTACACAAACTCAACTTAAGAGGCCTTAACATATATGAGAGAATGCATGAAAGCTGGTGGGAGGAACTAAGGGGTGGAGATGGGGACGGGTCCAAATGGGATTAAGATGTGTTGAATGAAATATACAAAAATTCAATAAGAAACCCAAAAAATAAATTGTGAAGTGGAATAGAATCATAAGGGAAATGATATTTCAAAGGAAGTGACATCTGAATAGCTCTGATGAACCTGTTATTCTTCTTATTTAAAAATGTAAATAAATTAATAATAATATAAGCATTCCTACTGATAAGTGTGTGAGGAAAATGTACAAATTATTCAAACCCAACAGCAAGAAGAAAATGCACTTAATTTATTTATTATTTATTTTATGGTTACCAGTGTGCTGCCTGTACGTGTCGAGGTACAATGCCATGCCCATGGAGGTCAGAAGAGAGTGTCAGATCCCCTGTTAGCCACCAGGTAGGTTCTCTGGAAGGGCAGCCAGTGCTCATAACCACTGAGCCATCTCTCCAACCCCGAAAATGCACTTTAAAATCATCAAGCCCACAAGCCAATAAGTAAAGTAAAAGTGACTACACTACTTGAGAACAGATCAAGAGTTCTGACTTACGTTTATGCCTCTGGTCATTCTGTGAGTAAGAATTTGTTGGGTAAGGGACATTCTTATATGTACTAATACATTTTTCTTTTAAAAATATAATTTTTAAAAAATGCTAATTCTGTTTTTAAATTTGCTGTTCAGTTTAAGTCTCTAGCTAAGACTTCAAGTGCTATAGTGAACAGGAATCAGGAGAGCGGACATTCTTGTCGTGTTCCTGATTTCAATGGAAATGCTTTCAGTTTGTCCCCAGTCAGTATGATGTTCCCTCGGGCTTGTGGAGTGCTGCCTTTATTATGTTGAGGTGTGTCCCTTATATGCCTAGGTTATCCGTGACTTTTATCATGAATGGATGCTGGGTTTTTGAAAAAGGCTTTTTCTACATCTAATGAGATTATCATATGGTTCCTGTCCTTGAGTCTATTTATGTGCTGAATTACATTTTTTATTTATGTATTGAATTTATTTATGTTGAAACATCCCTGCATTTCTGGGGTCAGGCCAACTTGATCATGGTGGTTTTTTATGTGTTCTTGCATTCACTGTGTGAGAGTCTTATTGAGAATTTTTGTGTTTATGTTCACTATAGAGATGGCCCTATAATTTTCTTTTTTGTCAGGTCGTGGTCTGGTTTTGGTATTAGAATAATATTGGCTTCATAGAAAGATTTAGGAGTGTTTCTTCCTTCCTATTTTGTAGGGTAATTTGAGAAATATTGATATTAGTCTTTCTTAGGAAAATTTGATAGAATTCTGCACTCAGTCCAGCTGTTCTTGGGCTCTTTTCCATTAGGAGATTTTTAATCACTGTGTCGATCACATTGGTTGTTATGGATCTGTTTAAATTATTTATTTGGAGGTTTGAGAGATGGCTCAATGGTAAAGAACACTGACTGCTCTTACAAAAGACCTGGGTTAGATTCCCAGCACCTACATAGTAGCTAAGAACGGTCTGTAACTTCAGTTCCAGGGAATCTGATGCCTTCTTCTGAACTCCTCTGGCATTGCACAGCTTGAGTGCATTACATACATGTAGGCAGTACAGACATACACAAAAAATTAATAACAAATAAAATATTAAATTATTTATTTCATTTCTATTTAACATTTGGTAGCCCATACATATCAAGAAATTTTTCCATTTCTTTTAGATTTTCCAATTTAGTGGACTAAAGATTTTCTTTTCAAAGAACCAATTCTTGGGTTCTTCAATTCTTTTCAGTTTTTATTGAGTTTCTATTTCTCTAATTTAAACCTTGATTTTATTTATCTCTTTCTATTTGTTCTTTTAAGGTGTTGTTTGTTCTTGCTTTTCCAAGGCCTTCAGGTGCATCTTTAAAGTAGTTTATATGAAATTATATGAGAGGTTTCTAGTTTTCCTTTCTTCTTTGTTTATTTAATTTGGGGTTTTTTGTTGTTGTTGTTGTTGTTGTTGTTGTTGTTTGAGACAGGGTATCCCTGTAGCCCCAGATGGCCTAGAACTCATCATATAGACAAGACTACCCTCCATCTCACAGAGATCTACCTGCCTCTACTTCCCAAATGCTGGGATTTAAGGCATGTGCCGTCATGCCCAACTTTAGAGGTCTCAAATTTTCTGATATAGATGCTTAATCATGTAAAACTTCCTCTTAGGACTGCTTTCATTGTGTCCCATAGATTTTGGTATGTTGTATTTTTATTTTCATTCAAGTCTAGGGATTTTTGACAATTTCTTCCTTGATTTTTCCTTGATCCAGTTTTCATTCAGCAGTGTCTTTTTGGTTTTCAGGAGTGTGTCTTGGAGAGAGTTCCATGGGATGTGAGAAGAACATGTATTCTTTAGTGTTTGGGTGGAATTTTCTGTAGATATCTGTTACAAATGAAAATTCATGAAACTAAAAACTTCTATATATCAAGGACACCTGAATTCACATGAGCAAGCAACCTACAGAATGGAAAAAGTTCTGACAGAGGATGAGTACCTAGCACATACAAAGAACTAAATAAACTAAACACCAGAAAAACAAACAACCCAACTGAAAATTGGAGCATGGAGCTGGGTAAGGAGTTCTCTAAAGACAAATGAAGTGGTCGAGAAAGACTTTCTCAAATTGTTCAACATCTTTAGCCATCAGGGGAATACAAATGAAAACAACTTTAAAATTTTCTCTTACCCCAGTGAGAATGGGTAAGATCAATAACAAACAACAAGAAATGCTGGCAAGGAGATGAGGAAAGGAGAACTCACTCACTGCTGGAGTGCAGAACGGTGCAGCCACTATGGAAGCCACAGATCTACCACAGGGTCCAGCCACAGCACTCTTGGGCCTATACCCAAGAGACTCATTATCATACTACACAGATACGGTTTATCCACGTTCACTGCTGCCGCATTCACAATAGTCAGGAAATGGAAACAACCTAGATGTTCACCAGCCGATGCCTGGATAATGAATGTGCGGTACGTTTTGACAGTTGTTAAGAAAAAAAAAATTGTGAAACTCTCAGGTAATGGACAGACCTGGAAACAATCATCCCGGGTGAGGTAACCCAAACCCAGAAAGACAAACGTCACATGTTCTCTATCATAATGAACCCTCACTTTGCGTCCTAAGATATGCATGTTTCCATTGGAGAAACTATAGAAGTCAGAAAGCTCATAAATGACCGTGTGGGGTGGAAGCTTCATGGGAGGGGAGGTATTATGCAGTGATAGTAAAGGGGGGAGGAATACAGGAGTGGGAGGGGCTAAGTGGGGTGAGGAAGGGGAGGACAGGGCAGAGAAGGGAGTGTTGGGAAGGGTACCTGACACTGAAGGCCTTTAGAAAAGCTCCCACGGACTCCTACCACTGTAGAAGTTTCTTAAAGCATATGCATATACAATAGAAAAGAGATTACAAGGAGTTACTGTATAGGCGGGGCACTGCCCATAGTAGACACCATAGCCCAACAAAGAAAAGCCCAGTACTAAGAATGGACTCCCTCTTTTGAGCTGTTGCCCAATTCTGGGCATTGCCCTGGTCTTAGTTATCCAGTAGAACTTGATGGAAGCCCTGCTGCTGAAGGTACTTCAGGCATGGGCTGTACAGCAAACTAGGAAAAAGCAAGCTCCTTCTGATTCTAACTTTCATCTCCGCTGGCTAGCTTCCACAGTGCTAGGTGGTGCAATGCATGCTACCAAGTTTCCAGAAGAGAAAAGGAATCATCAACCTTGGTGTGAGCCCTGTGAGCTACAATAACAACTGACCTGGCACGATAAACCCACTGGTGCAACAGTGGCATATAATATTATGGGATAATCACCACTTTCTAATTGTATTTAAAGTCTACTTCACAAGATGGAGCCATACCTGACACTGATGACATCAGATCTAGGAACTTGTGCTAGACAGTTTACAGGTCATAAGGGGAGAGCCTAATACTATTATTCTGCTAAATGGATTTAGTAGTAAACTGACTCCTAGTAACTTCCTCATGCAGCAGTTGACAGTTAACACAGATACTCACGACTGGTCAACATGCAGAGAATAAGAGACTGTAGAAGGCTTATCCTTGACTAGGACACCCAAATCAAACTTCTGCCTATCCAAGGCTCAGGATAAGTCAACCAGGCTCCAGGGGATAGACCCACACCAAACGGAATTTGGGGGTACAAATTTAACTTACTAGGCCTTAAAATGTATTTTTAATTATATACATAATACATAAACATAAAGTTTGAGGATGTGAAGTTGGGCAGGGGAATAAGCGGAATAGCTAGGGAAGGGATCTAAATATGACCAAAACACAGGAAATTTGCAAAAACTCAATTAGAAATATTTTTCAAGTTTTTAAAGACTTTCTTGTCTCCATAGAATGTACTTTGATCAACTCCACTCCAGCCTCTCCTTTCCACCCCACCAGGGCTTTCCTCTCTCAACGTCATACACTTATTGTTTTAAACCCACTGAGTCCACTTAGTGCTACCTACATGTGTATGAATTCGTGACCATCCACTGGAGTGTGGGGCAGCCTTTCATGGCCCAGTCCCTGAGGATAACTGCTTCTCCCCTCCCCATTGGCCAGTAGCTCCTCATCTAGGGGTGGGACTTTGAGTCCCTTCTCCATACATGCTGAGATTTCTGCTGGCTTGATCTGATAACAATTCTAATATGTAAATAGGGACCCTTACATATATTCACATGATTTAAATTTTATTTACAGACTTCTGTCCCCAAAGAAATAACTGCATGTACTGTCAAATGTTATGTATTATAAATCAATGCAGTACAAAATTAAAGTATAAAATTTAAAACAATTGTGTCACCGAGTGAACATATGACTGGAGAATAATCAGTTTGAAATTTTGTTACTGAACTTCTGATCCATAATATTTCTGAAACAGACTTTGAACAAGGAAAATGAGAAAGAAAACAATCCCATCTTTCATAAAATCAGGAAAAAACATCAAGCTAGCACAATAAACACACACACACACACACACACACACACACACATACACACATACTCACACACCAGATATTCTTCAAACCATGAGGTGCTGCTGGTGGAGAGGCTCATGGGCAACTTTCTCATTTCTTTCCCACTTTCTGGATGTTCTTCTCTTTATCTGCCTCCCTGGCCTTCCTTCAGCACATCCCAACCACACAGCACTTAGAAGAAGCTGGCCATCAAAGATGACAGAGAACCCAAAGCAATGACCCACAAGGCCTCTTCCAAAATCCCAGACAAAAGTGGCAGAAAGGCCACATCAGACAGACCGTAGAAGACCCCAGGAGAGCATCAACACTCCAAAAAAACCACGGATTCTCACATGCCTTGTTTGAGAAATAGTGTTCCCCACACAATCGAAGTCAAATCAGGCACAAATATAGAAGAAAATAGAAAGTCAGCAAAACAAAAATTTAAGAACTGGTAAAATTCAAGGCAAATTAGAAGTGGAAATAAAATTATCACATAGGTGAAGGCCATTTTGGAGAGCACAATGACCAAGGGCATGAAGGGCGGGCTGAAGAAACTGGGGAAAATAAAGTGGGAAACAGAAAAATAGTTTAAGAGTATAGATAAAAAAAAAATTCATATGAAAAATCACGAAGGATCCCCATATATGCAAAATTGGAATGAATTTAGCAAGTGCAGTGTCAAAATTATTCAAAGATATAAGATAAAGAAAACATGTTTTAAATAAAGACGTGAATCTAAAGACTGAAATTATCAACTATTTCTAGAGAAAATGAGGTGGATTCCTGAGCAGGAAGGTACACTTTTAACGGAGTTATTTAACCTCAGAAATTTTTTTAAAGAAACACGTTTCTGGTGGAGGATGGACATGCAACGAAGGAAATCGACTGGCCCCTACACTTTATCCTGAAACATCGGGCCTAGAAAAGACTAAAACTGTTCTTCAGAGCTCTTAGGTAGAATGTGAAGACTAATTTTATACCTAGCCAAAATGTCCTTTAAAATACAGTAGCAAAATTCCTTAAACACCAACAGCTCAGGAAACCAAGTTTCTTTCTTTACACTTTTTAAAAAATGTTTTAATTTAGTTGTTCTATTTGGTGGGTGTTGAGGATAGAATCCATGGGCTCACCTACCTTGGGCAAATGCTGTACCACTGATGATTTCTTCTTTTATAAAATAAAGGTGTGCTGGCCCACATCTTTAATCCCAGCACTTAGGAGGCAGAGGCAGGTGGATCTCTGAAGTCAAGGCCAACCTGGTCCATATAGTGACTTCTAGAGCAGATGTGGCAACAGGGTGACCTTGTCTCCAATTAGACCAAAAATTTGTTTATAAAAAATTATTCTTTGACAATTTTAATACATGTATACAATATATTCTGGTCCAACTCAGCCTTCCACTCCCTCTTCTCCTCCTCACCCACCAAGTACCTCTCCTATTTTCACATCCTTATGTTTAGTTTTTGTTTTTGCTTTATGACCCACTGAGTTTAACCAGGATGTCTCCTGGGCATTGGTATGAGGCTGTCCACTGCACACAAATAAATCTGCATAGGATGACAGAAGCATCTGCACAGGCACACTCACTGCTATTCTGCTCAAAATGGAATCAGTCTAGACACCCATCAGTTGATGCATGGGTAGTGGGAATGCGGTAAATATATACAACGGAATTTTATGCAGTTATAAAGAAAAATGAAATGAGGGAATTGGCAGAGAAAAGGATGGAACTGGAAAATATTAGTTACACTGACCAATCTAGGAATCAGAGGAGATGCTATGAAGAAATGTATAACTATTATGTCAATTTAAGAAACATTACACAACTATAGAGGAAATTTTCTGTCAAATAAAATATCAGTTTGGGGACTGTAGAGATGACTCGGCAGTTAGGAGAACTGGCTGCTCTCGCAGAGAACCTGGGTTCAGTTCCCAGCACCCCCATTCCAGCACCCCCATGGCAGCCAACAACTGTCAATAACTCCAGTTCCAGGAGATCCAATGTCCTCTTCTAACCTCCGTGGGCATTGCACACATGTGGTGTACTTACACACACACGTGTGCACACACACACACACACACAAGCAAAACACATACATGAAAATGAAAATTTATTTGAAAAAGTAAATAAAATGTCCAGTCTCCCTCTCATGACATTGGACTTGTAAAAAACTGAAAGGAGAAGAAAGTGAGAGATAAAGACTGTCACTCATCTCCGCATTTGACTTGTGAAGTTAGAAAATCAAATATGTGCATGTGCTTGTGTTAAAGTTAAAAATGCGTAGAGAATGAAGAAGATTAAACTATGTTGAAAATATAAAGAGTTCACTTGGAAGAATAGAAATGATACAAGTAAATGTGAACTGGTGGTACCCAGAGGACAGAGGAAACAGAGAGACAGGTAGAATTAACTGAGAACACTGTACCATGTGCATTTCAGGATGCAGAGTCAATAGACGCTGTCGGAAGAAGCAGAAGGTCTGCAGATGCACTAGACTTACAAGAGAATTATTAGACATCAAATACATCTACACAAGGTACAAGAAAATATACACACACATGCAGAGATGTGTGCACAGACATACAGACACACACACACACACACAGGAAAGTAGGTACAAACCTTAAAATGTCTGACCTGGATACATTCAAGGCATGGAGATTTAAAGAAGGAATAAGGTCATTTTGATGAGTTAAGAAACCACAAGAGACACAAACCAGTCTTGAACGTGTATATAACAGTTAGAATGCAGAAAAGGTCATAATCAAAGATAGAGTAAAGGTTGAACCAGAACAATTTTACAGCAAGCGTTAGAGGACACAATACACCCTTTAAGCACCTAGGAGAAAAGAGCTACGTGAAATGAAAAGATGGAAACAATACCGTCTCAGAATTAAAAGACTGAAAAAATAAAAACAACGAAAACAAGCATATGAGAAGCTCAGCGGGCCTGCAACTAAGGTGCCAATCTGCAGGCCCTTAGTGTGCTTTATATGAAGCAGTCAGGGTTCAAGGTCACAGCAGGAGAGCCATCACTGGATGCCTGATGGCCAACAACAGGGAATCTGTGTGATGTCAGCTCACAGGATGCAGGCACATCTGGGGGACTGTGCTAGGGGTGAATATCCAAGAAAGGTCCCCAAAGTCAGGACTGGAATGTGGCCTGATGAGGGAACTCTCCCCTGGCTTCCTCAGGGGAGCCCAGGCTACCCTAGAAACAGTGTCCTCAAACTGGACCTCTGCATCTATCTCTCTGACTTCTTTGATCAGAAGATCGCTCCCTTTCAAAGCACCCCTGGGGTGGCTCTGATTGGCAGTTTGGTCTGTGAAATGTGGAATGTCTTTATAAAGTACAATTTCCATTAGACAAGCACAGAGCACCTGACCTATCGGCTGCTGGTAAAAGCACTTTCACAAGAAAATGTGTTAAAACGAAGCTTGAACGCTTCCGTTGAGATGATCTACGATTAAAAATGGAAGAAGATCAATACGAGAACAGTAGAAGAAAATAAACAGAATGTTGATGAGGAAGAGAAAAAGCAGTGTGTTTGAACACAGAGGAGAATAAATACATCCACTAATAACAAAGATGAAAAAATAAAGAGAAAACGGTTAGATGAGAGAACCAATAGCAGAAGTCTTTAAAAGGACAAATACCCAAGTAGAAATGTCAGCATGTGTACACACACACACACACACACACACACGCACACACACACATTTTTAAATGAGGACAGTGGTTTCCTGAATGTTATGCAAGTAAACTTGAAATCTCTGGTGAAATGGGCAATTTTCTAAGCAGTCATAAATGGACAAATTGGTCTCAGATGGATACACTCTGTGGATGGAAGTAGGGTCGTAGAAGATGCTCAGAAGATGTTTTGAAAATGTGAGTCTCCACCAGGGCCTGGCACAGATGGCTTTGCTGGAACAGCCCTCCCAGTCTCTGGGGAACTGACTCTCAACAGCCTTCCTTACCTCTTTGGGAATCTAGAAAAATAAGAGAGGCTCCTAAGTTTCCTTTGTGAAGCCAGCCAAGCATCCATTTAAGACATGCCAAAGAAGATATAATAAAACTACAGCCCAATCTCGCATATGAATATTGATGGCAAATCCTAAATAAAATATTAGCAAACAGAACTGTGCTTCACATTCAAGGAATGTGAAGATGGCAGTCTTAGCACAGACGCAGCCTTCCCCCTCCCTGCTCTCAATCCGTAGAAACAATAGTAAAGCTATTTTAAAAACAAACAAATGCATTCATGGACTCAAAAATAAAATGGGGAGCTTCCAGAAAGCCAGGTCAATGAGAGAGAGCAAACAAGAGAAATGCTACTTAAACCGAGTGGTTCGGACATGTTCCTTCCTGAAGCACCAGACACTCCAGTGACAGTGAGGTCATAGTTTGAGGGCGAAGCCCGAAAGGACAAAGGAAGAAGGCTTTAGCTTTATTGCTGTACAGCTAAGCCTCCGAGTCACAGTGACTCAACACAGAGAAAGGTGTTTGCTCAGTCACACCAAGTGCTGTCCCCGAATGCAAAGACCTGCAGAGACCAGTCTGCCCAGTGTTCAGCTGTCTTCACTGTGTAATTCCCAAGCAGACCATGGAGGTCAATAGCATCTAACAAGAAAGGAAGGGGAGCCCCACAACCAGTTATCTGAGCCAGCTAAGCATCCAGGCACATCTCTGCCTACGCTCAGCTGACACTGTTTACCCACAGGGCTCCATGACCTCATAAGGAATGTCGGGAACCTATTTCCCGCTAACCCGGGGTAAGACTGTGTGGAGCCCTTACCAGCTCTCAGCACAGTCCTTGCCGGTGGGCGAACACCTCTCACAACCTCTGCTTGGGACCACGTCCCAGGGGAACAGTCCTACATCCAGTATGCTCTAATTAGCCCATGTCTTCATCCTACTGACCAGACCTGTGGCTCAGCCCCATTCTTCTCCATCAGCATCTTTAGATGTGAGATGCAGCCAAGAGCGGAGACACACACTACTCCCTGTGGTAGAGGCCCCGGAAGATGGGGAGGCCACTGGGAAGCAGTGCCTCAGAGGGGAATCAAACAAGAACACACAAGGCTGGAGGGACGGCTCGGGGCTTAAAAGCATTGGCTGCTCTTGCAGAGGACCCAGGTTTGGTTCCCAGCATCAATATGGTGGCTAATAACTGTGTGTAACCTTAGTTCTATAGGACCTAACACACTCTTCTGACCTCAGTGAGCCTAGTGAGCATGCAGATGAAACTTAGGCACACACAGGGACAACAAGACATCCTGGATCCTGGAAGGCATGTGCATGTCTCTAAAGCAATGGAAATAATCATGCAATGAGAAAAAAAACTCCAAATATGAGAACAAAATTCTCAAAGATACAAGATTGAATAGTAAATATAGAAGTGGAAGGGAGGCTGCTGCTTGTTAAAAACATAAGCATGTCACAAGATATTAAAGCTAGAAATCCCATCTTTGTAAAATAGTTTCTATGAAAAATTTGCTGTCTAAAATACATGTATGTAATATAGTCAACGGTCACATCTGTAATATGAATTACCAGTGTACAGAAAAGAGATGAAGAGATGGGAGGAGAAATTAAAATAGCCAGAGAAAATTCTAGAAGGTCCACAGACATGCACAGAAACTGAGAAGAGGTGAGGAATGTTTCAAGAGACGCCAGATGAAAGTGTCAACTGCATATGTATATACACATACACCCCTGCAGCGGATCTCAGCTCACTTCTCAACACCCACCCTGGCAGCCTACGACCACCCAGCTACGGGGACTCAGTGCACCTTCTTCCTTCCATAGGCGTCTGAACTCAAATACCTAGAGCCACACAAAGACGCACACATAACCTTAGAATAATATAAATCTTATAAAAATAATTAATGTTAGAAAACAGATAATTAGTTCATCACAGATGTTTCTTCAAAGAGGATTGGTTACACTGTAGTATTTCTGGACGTTAAAATAAAATAGCTCCCAAATGTATTCAGAAAGAGATCACACAGGATGGGGGAGAAAGAGCAAGATAGAAAATGTCCAAATACGTATGTAAATAAACAAATAAAGAACAAGTTATTCATGACAATGCAGGCCATGAGCTTCTGCCCAGATTCCTGGAGATTCCAATGACATTTGTGACAGGGGCTGCAGCTGGAAGATGACCAGGGTGTGATGCCTAAAGGCAACGAGACCAATTTTCTGCCACATACCATATGTACTTGAAAAATGCATTTGTGCTATGACTTTTCAAAATTAAAACATTACAAAATTGCTTGGTAGATCCCCCAAATCAACGAACTGTAATGACATAATTCTGAGGGATTCTGGATGGTATTTCTTCTCTTTGAATTCCCATTCTGATTTCCTTCAAACATTAGATAATGATTCTATAATCAGGCAAAATAAACCAAAATAGAAGCACGTTTATGGGAGTGGAAGTGTAATTTTTGGATAAGTACCCTTTCATATAAACATAGGACCCTAAGAGCTCAGCCTGGGGCAGCACAGAGCCTTGGTGGACCTCAGCCTGCTGGGCCACATCGAGGACAGTTTGTGACGGATCTCTGAGTGGAAAGGAGGGGTGGCCTAAAGGAGGAACACATTTCTGAGGTTTAGCAATGTTTAGTCACAATTGTCCCTCTGGGCAAAAAGTGCTTGTTGACATAGGAGCGAAATAACAGGTCAGTTAGGAGAAGGAAAATGTACCAAGTCCATCATTTGACTTTCTGCCCAGGGAAGAATCTACTGCTGTCTGTCTTGTGTTCGTTTTTATGTTTATAGGAACACAGAGGCCTTGGAGGGAAAGCTCACATTCATTTTTTTTTTTTACACAAAGAATATCTTAGGAAACCTGTTTGCTCCCAAAGTCACTGTGGCCCTGTTATAGAATGTTCCCTGGGGTTCACATGGATGTATGATCATCCATGTGGTGTTGGCGGGAGGTGGTAGAAGCTTGAACCTTTAAGAGCTGGGCCCTAGAAGGAGACTGTTAGGTCAGTGGGGGGTATTCAGAAGACACTGAAGTCACTGTGTGTGTCTCTGGTCTGTTCCAGCGAGTTGTTAAATAAGAGCAAGGCTCCCGCCCCCACCTTCTCCAGCTCTCTGGCTTCCTGTCTAGCCTTGTTATCTCTCCCTGTCACACACACTCCCACCCTGATGCCATCCACCATAACGTGGTAGAGCCTAGGGTCCACCCAGGGCTGAGCACAGGCCAGTACCGTCCTCTTAGACCTCTAATGCTAGGAGCTAAATCAACTTCTGTTTATTTTTTAGAAGTAAGGTTTGTTCTTTCACAATTTCATTACATGCCCAGTATGTATGCTGGCCCCCCCTCCGCCCGCCCACCTCTACCAGCCTTCCCTCTTCCCTACAGGTCTGTTTCTGATATGTATTATTAATTTTTTTAAAGTGTTCCACAGAATCCAATCAGGGCTGTCTTGTGATCCCGAGTTTAGAACTCACCACCAGAGCCTGGTGAGCTCACCAGTGGGTACACAATTGAGTGCTATGCTTCCCCACTCCCAAAATCTGTCAGTTGCCAACAGATTGGCAGTAGAGGGCCTGGCGGGCCCCTCCTCTCCACAGCACCCAACCTTAAGTGTTGCATTGCAGAAATGGAAAACGGACTGATGGGAGAAGGAAGGTGTCCAGACACAGGATGAGTATCATTCAGGCAGCATATGACAATTTCATGTACAGAATATGAGAAGAAGCCAAGGTCACCCTAGGAGCGCATGTCTTTGCTCTTTGACCTCCTGGGCACTGTAAGGTCCCCTGCTTGCTTATTACTTAAGGAGTATTTTGTGGCTTCTGACCTCCACCCATAAGAAACCTAGCCTGTTCTGGCTCCCCTTGCCCAGTGATTTAACCCAAAGCACTCCTTATCACCTTTAGTGATGAATAACCTCAACTGTCAACTTGCTTGGATTGAGACACACCTAGGAGATTAGTAAATACACTCTGGGTGTGTGATTATGTTTCCAGAGATGACTGACACATTGAAGAGTCACTGCAGGGGGAAAACCTACTCTAGCGTCAGCATCAATCTCCTATAGACTGGGGGTCAGGATGGAATAAAATTGGAACACAGGAGCAAGCCACCTGGTACATGCAAGCTCCTCCAGTCTTTGTGTGTGTGTGTGTGTGTGTGTGTGTGTGTGTGTGTGTGTGTGCGTGTGTGTGAAAGAGAGAGAGAGAGAGAGAGAGAGAGAGAGAGAGAGAGAGAGCGAGCTACCACTGGCTGTGGACACAGACTGCAGCTTCTTCAGCCTAGCAGATGAACTCACATCAACAGTCTCCAGGGATCATCCCGCCCTGCCATCTGGGTTTCCCTGAGAATGCTCTCACTTGGGCTGAGGCTTTTAGCTTCTTGCACTGAGCAGCCCCTGCCACTGGGGACTGTGTGTTCCCCACCTGTGAAACACAGTCTAACAAATGCCCCTTTTTGCTTTCTTGTACACAGATGACATTTTCCTTGCTGGCTTTTTCCTCTGGAGAACCCTAATTTACCTTCCCTAAACATCCGCTTTACTTTTCTACAGACTGAGACTTAGCTATTGCTGAAATGATGCCACCCTGCCTTCCTGCAGCTTGAGCTTACCCCTGGTCTCAAGTAGAGAACCCCAGCGTTTCTGTCCAGTGCCCCTATTCTTAGTTGGTTCATGTCAACAGACAGAGCCTTTCCTCTATTTCCAGCCCACGCCATGGCCTCCATCAGGACCATGACTCCTTCGGCCTTAGTGCTCGCCACGGATTCGAATATATCAGGACCTCCCAAGACCTCCATGGTGACCATCCGTGCCCACACAACAGTCCACCCCATCCTACCTTAGACAGTCTGTATCATGGCTGAATGTCTTTGGCCTGGACACCTGCCTCACAGCTCTTGGTGCAGTCTCACTACTCTGCTGTTTCAACACAGATCCTGGCTTCTGAGAGATGTTCTCACAGAATATTCAGCTTCTATGACAACCTACTTTAATTCTTTTGTAGGCAATGCTCAGCTCTTCTTGACTGATAGTCTGCAATTGCCAGTAAATCAATAGATTGACTGATTGATGATTGTTAGAATTTCTATATAAAGGCTCTGAGGTCAATGACTTGTCTTAATCATAGATAAATTTTCAAAGGCTAAGACTGGCCTGGTACATGGTAGATGGTTATTAAATTCTGGGTGAATAGATGAAGAAGGTATAATGTTCTGTTTGTAGTCGCCCATCACTGCTGGCCTAGAGACCAACCTTCCCGACATAAACAGCAGTATGTGTCATAAGCCTTGAACATACCTGAGCATCAATAAAGTGTGTTGTGCTAATGAGAGCTGCAGTATATAGGTCCAGATTGGGTAAGCTTGTTCTGGTGGTACAGCCTATTGGCCAAGCTATGGATGACTGAGCCAGAAGGATCCTAAGTTTAAGTCCTGCCTGGATTACAGAGTGAGTGCAAGGCTAGCCTGGGCAACTTAGTGAGATCTTGTCTCAAAATAAAAAGTAAAAAGATGGCTGGGGATATAACTCAGATGTAGAATGCTTGAACAGCCTGCATGGGTTCAATCCCTAGAACTGAAAAGAAAAAAGAAACATCTAACTGCATCAAGAGATCTAACTGATAGCAAACAACCCAATTTCTCTTTTTAAATTTTTTTGATTTATTTTATTTTAAGTGTATGGCCGTTATACCTGCGTGTATAGAAGTGCTCTGGAGTCGTGAAGTGCCCACAGACGACATTAGATCCCCTGGAACTGAAGCTATGGATGGACGGTTGTTAGCTGCCATGTGGGTGCTGGGATTCAAACCCAAGTCTTCTGCAAGAACAGCCAGTGCTCTGAACTGCTGAGCCATCCTTTCAGCCTGATCTCTTAACCCCCTCTTTTAACATCCCAATTCCAGAAATATTATACAAAGGCTTTAATCTGCCCCAGGGTGAGGTCACATGCCTTCACACACGTGTCCCCTCAGGTCAGGAGCAACCTTCTAAGGCATGAACAGCTCATACCCCTACTTTGGGGGTAGGAGGACGAAGGCAGAAAAGCTGGCTCCTTTACTGGAGCTGACGTTGAACTGGGACTTCTGAGCAGGGTTCTCAGGAGCTTACTCACCACCAACTATTTTCACTTTCTTTTTCAATGTATATTTTTACTGCGATTTTTCACATTTCATATAAAACAGCTCAATAAATTTAGACCCTTCCCTCATCCACACCATGTAAGCGCTCGCGCACTGTGCTCCACGCATTCTGTCATATATGTTAAGGCTTATCCTAAGGAGCATTTGGATTCTTTTTTATTTATTTTTTAATTTCATGTGTATTAATGTATTGTCTTCATGTATGTAAGTACACCAATGCCATGCAATGCCCATGGAGGTCAGAAAAGAATGTTGGATCTCCTGAAACTGGATGGTTGTTAGCTGCCATGTAGGTGCTGGGAATTGATCCCAGGTCCTCTGCAAAACAGCCAGTGCTCTTCACCACTGAGTCATCTCTCCAGTCCCCCAGTCAAGCATTTGTACCCTAGTCACTCTGTCAGAGTCTCTCCCACAAAGAAGATCAAGTCTCCCTCACCCAGCAGTAATCAGTTGCCAATAGTTCCTTGGCTAGGTTGTGGCCTGCTGCCCAGTTCCGCAGTTCTGTGCCGTTTTTTTTTTTCTTTTGTCTGATGGAGTCAGCATGCTGTCAACCATTGTTGCAAGTTCATATGAGCAAGTTCCCTGTGATTGGAAAGCTTCTGTTTCCTTATGTTCATGCACAAACTTTGGTCCTTATAATCTTTCCGGCCCCTCTTCTGCAATAGTCCCTGAACCATTGGGGGGGGGGGGGGCAGATGTTTGATACAGGAGTCCTGTTCAGGACATGCCCTCTGCAGTCTCTTACTCTCTAAAACTTAGCGAGCTGTGGCCTTCTGTGTGCATTGCACTCTGTTGCGTGAGGAAGCATCTAACATTCTAATTTCTTTTAAAATCTGTTATTCAATGCCACTAGCCATGTGTGGTGTTTAAATAGAAATCAATGACAACTAGATACATGTTAAATCCAGTTCCTTACTGTTAATAACCACGTTTCTTCTCAGTAGCCAAATGTGGCCAGTGGCTACCCTGCCAGAGACCAGATGCAGCTCATCTCCTTTGTACATGGCCCTCATGAACAGCACTGACCAAGAACACTGGTTCCCCAAGGGCAGAGATCCTGTTACACATTTGTCATCTTTTTTATAACTGAAAGGATTAGCTCCACTAATTAGCATGCAGAAAATTTTAATAAATATTAACCACTCATTTCTTAAGTGTGTCTTTTTGCCTCCTGATGGCAAGCAAGGTTATCTTGTTGCACACAACCAGACATTGCTATAAATCCTCCTCCCCCTCCCCTGGCTGAGGAGGGGAAGGCTTCAGGGCTGGCACTCCAGCGTAACTATGACATACACAGGAGTCGGTGTCCTTTATCTGCCCATTTTACTCCTAATTAGAGATGTTTATTGTGTTCTTTGTCCATATAGATTTTTTTTCTCCACAAATATATTTGACTACTTAGCAGTTCTGAACTTTTGATACCCTGGAGAGAAAGCTTGGAATCAGAATCCATTAAGGATGTGTATCGCACTCAAAGTTTTCCAAAACTGTGATTTTATTTTCTTTAGTATTTTTTTTCCAGTAGCAGTCTTCAAACCCCATAACTTTTTGATGAGTTTCTAGGAGCTTGCTTATCAAGACCTTCTGGTTCCTTGCCAACGGCCAGCACTACATTCAACAGTTTGACACAAGCAGCAGACACTAGGGTCCAGTCAGATATCTGTCCTGAGCTAGGCATGGGAGATTTGAAAAGGTCTTTGGTCCTGTGCAGATAATGGGGCATTGGAACCCGGAGCCTCAGGGCCTGCCCATAAGAAGAGGGCCCACAGAACCAGCCACATTCTTTCTTTCATTTAGTCAGTCTTTATGAGGTTCCTTCTCAAACTGAGCAGCCTTCTGGACATCGGGAATGTGTGAAAACCAAAGAGCAGCCTGAGTTCCTGCCTCTGTGAGTGAGAGGCGTACAGGAAGATGATCCATAGACCAGTCACACAAGGACATAGAACATGCCAGGGGCCAGTGAGTGCCACTGAGAGCTGGAAGTGGGCTGGAGGGACACAGTGGTGGGGGACAGTGAGAGCTTAGATGGACTCTGCCAAACTGCGAGCGAGAGACTGGAGCACCCAGGAGGGCACTGGAACTGCAAGAGGAAGGTCGCAGAAAGGGGCTGACTCAGCGCATCCTCGCCTGACCTGCGGAAGCGAAGGAAGGAAGACATGAACGGTACCAGAGATGCAGGGGCACAGAGAGAGACGTGAGTTGCAGGGATTTAGATTCTGTTCTGCGGTCAGTGGTGACCCCAGGACATATTTTAGAGAAATCTTTCTGTGTAAGAAACAGACACAACAGGGTGAGGAAGGGACAGAGGGCAGCTGTCAGACGACAACAGCAGTCCAAGGGAGGGTACTTCATGTGGGGCTCTGTCTGAGAAGAGACCCACTACGCAGAAGTACATGGGGCAGGCCCGTGTTGACAGTGACGTGCGCAGACCTGGAGGGCCCACCTGAAGGAAACACAATGCGGACCACTGCGTTCCACAGACAGAAATATGGGAGATGGGCTGAGCAGGTGGCACTTGGTAAAGCACTTGCCTTGGGAGCATGAGGACCTGATCCACAGAGCCCACATTTAAAAAGCTGACAGTGGTGGCCTGTAGCTGTCACTCCAGCACTAGAGGAGGCAGAGACAGATGGATGCCTGGGGCTCACTGGCCAGCCAGCCCAGCCTGCCCCACAAGCTCCAAGCCAATAAGAGACCCCATCTCAAGAAACAAGATGGCTGGCTCCTAAGGAACAGTACGCAAGGGTGACTTGGCCCCCCACATGTGGGCACACGCGGATGTAAACCTGCACACACATACATACACACAAAGATGAGACACGCTGTTAATGTGAATTTCAGATAGGTATTTGTGACAGTATGAGTATGCCCCATTCCATATTTGAAACATCTTACACTAAGAAGAATTTGTAATGACTCTGAAATGCAAATTTAGCAGGTTCCTCTAAATTCTGTCTGCAGTCAAACTAGCCTTACAAGTGACACCTGCTGGGCACATCTAAGGGAGGTTCTGGAGGGCCAGCAAGATGTGGTCACTGGGGAGGACAGGAGTGCTGCATGGAGGGAAAGATGCAGATCTCATGGCTCTGAAGATCTCGCTCTGAATTTCTGAAGAGCTCCTAGGAAGCAGGACTCAAAATGCCTGGGAAAGAATCCCCAGAACCCACAAGTCAGACCAATGACCAGGGTTCTAAGTTAGCTCTGAGAAGAGTTTTCCCTCAAAGCCTGCAGTGTGTGAGATCTGCATACATCTCCTGAAGATGACAGGTAAAAAATGGCTGTCACCACTTCCCTCTATCCTCCCAGAAACCAGCTGGATCTTGAACCGGAGGTGTTAATCTCACCACTATTCATGGTCGGACTCTCAAGGAGAACCTGCTAGTGTCAAAGACTACCTCAAATTTCTTGCTCAAGCTCATCAGGGACAAAGTATAGAAAAGGTACATATGCAGGTCTCCTCTGCTTCAACTGGCTGCCTTTGCCTGAACCCCAACCCTCATTACTCCTCAAAATGGTACCAACGAAGGAGACAAAGACCTTGGCCAATAGTGTACACCTAGAAAGGCGTGCTCTGATCTGGAAGCTGCAGAGGAAATCAGGTATTTGCAGAATGTAGGCAAGATGAGAGCCATCCCCTTGGGCCAGCCACACAGGTGATCAGGGTTCACACACATCCACCATACTGGGCAGTTTGGAAGATCATGTCTGTCCTCACTGTGATGGGACACCTAAGGGAAGCCACCGAAGGGAGCGAGGGCTTTTTGGACTCCTGGTTTGAAAGGCATGGACACAGCATGGAGCACCATGGCGAAGTGGAGGCGGGAATTTGTTCACATCTGGGCAAATGAGGAAGCAGAGAGAGGGCGGAAAGCAGGAGCAGGCTAGAAACCTCAAGGCACACCCCTAGTGATCCACTTCCTCTACCTACAAGTCCACAACCTCCCCAAACAGCACTGCCAGCTGTGTGTTTAAACATATGGGCCTGTTGGGGACGTTTTACATCCAAACCGCACCAAGCTTGAAGATGGAAAAGGATGAGGATCCGCAGGGAGGAGAGCAGAGGAAGAGTCTGCTTTCCAGAGCCTGTTCACAGAGGGTGCCACGGGTGAGAAGGAGGAAGCACCTGCCTTCCTGGGATTTTTATTAAGAAGCAAAATAAGACGTTAAATAATGGCTTATTGGAGTGTACATTCTCGGCAGGGAAACAACCAATGATTTCAGAAAGCTATATTATTACTCTGTGTTTGCTTATCTTTTTCTCTCCTTACCTGATAATCATCTGTAGCTCTATCTGTCTTTTTAAGGACATGAGAGAAAATAGAAAAGGTTACAGAGGACAGTCAAAGAATTGCATATTATTACTTGTCTTCCCAGAGCTGGCTGTACAATTGTTTGTTTTTGAAGAGATAACAATGAAGATAGAATTGTGCAAAGGAAATGCTGTTCAGATTTCATCAAGCAGTCCCTCGCTCCCCCCTTGCTCACGGACACCCCCACCCATCACTGGTGCTTCCTAGGGATACACAAGCTATTGCCAATGGATGACTAGTCAGAACACGGTGCTTCCTCTGTGATCTCCCTGCCCATGGGAGCCCAGAGGTCTGCACTGTTGGGGTGTTGATGGGGTCCTTGTGGAAGCACCAGGTTCTTACACAGTTTTCCAAATAAAGTCCATGGCTGCCCCCATCCATACCTCTGTGCCAGCCCGTCCCTCTGTGACGCCCTCCCGCCCCTCTGTGACGCCCTCCCGTCCTAGCCACCTGCTCGGACACCTTAAAGACACTTTCTTTTTGCTGTTTTCCACCTTTACACATAGCTGTGTTTTCAAGATGCCCTTGGCTCCAGAGTGCAGTCTGTGTCCCCAGAATGGAACCATGTCTTCTTGTTCCTGGGTCTACCTTCCCATGAGCTCATTAGATTGGGGCCATAGTCGGTATATTTCTATGGCCTCATGCCTGGGACAGAGTTGCCACTCTTTAACATTTGTCCAGTAAACAGATGAATTTTGAAAACATGGGTTTCCCAGGAGCAGAGAGAGAGTTACTTCATGAGTTACACTGGGAGACTCTCCCTGTGAGGCCAGGAGCTCTGTTGAGCTGACGGAAGGGGTGTTTAAGGCCCCTTCTGAGCGGTTTCTAGGTCTCGTCCGGAAGACAGGCCAGCAGAGTGTGACAGGTTCAGCACTGTGCAGGTCAAATACCTGGGATTCCATTCTGAGCCACTGTAATGCTGTGTAGCCTTGGGCAAGGAACTTTCTGACTCGTATCCATCTCTGTGCAAAGAGAAAAATGAAAGTGCCAGCCTCCCATGGGCGTTATGAAGGTAGGATGTGAGCACAGTGCCCACCTGCTACACCCCCAAAGCAGCCGGGTGGCATCCTCACTGCCATCTTCTCTTTGGCATCTGTACATTTGTTGTTTGGTTTAGGCTCTAGACCGGTCCACACAGCAGTCACCATGTGCGGAAATGATCTTCAAAGATCCAAGGACGCTTTTCATGCTCAGCCCAGAAAGAATGCCTCCAGGCTTCCTGAAAGCCACTGAGTCCCAGACTACCTCCCTGTCCACTTTCCCTTTCCTGGTCAGCCCCCGATCTGAGCACACCTCCCACAACTACACTTGACTTTCTTCTTTCAGTCTTGGTCACACAACTGGTTAAGCTGTGTGTCCTCTTGCTGTTCTAACACCATAAGCTGGACCAGTACAGCCCTTGGATGTCACCCCATGGCGTGGACTGTCCCTCCAGCCACCCATGGGATCTCACAGCCCATGAAGACCTCAGCCATTCCTTCCAAAGAAGTAATGAGGCAGTGAGGCAGAGAATTCCAGAGCCTCTGCGTAGGGACAGGTAGAGACAGGCGATCTTGCAGTTCATCCACAGCTGAGTGAGTGGGACAAGCTGGTGAGGGGCAATTCTCAGTGGACATACCTGTCCCAGTTACTTAGTGTGGTACAACTTCAAAACTTAGCCACAAAGCAATTTATTAATGTGGTAACCTTGTTAGTTCTGTGGATTAGAAATTTGGAATGTCAATAGAATTCATATATTAGTACCGTAAAACAATACCATAATAATACCTAAAAACTGCTGGTTTCTTACCTTCAGAAGTGATATTTAAATTAGGAAACATTTTTTAGTCTAACTGTATTCATCAGCACATGGGAATGGTTTCCCCAGCTTAGCCAGTGCAGGCCACCAGTTAACCTGTGTGGGGGTGACCAGTCTATACATCAGAGCCTCAAGTTGCTCCCCAAACCAGCCCTACATTATTCAAAGAATCCAAAAAGAATAGGCAATGGAATTATGCTGATTTTTAAATATAATTTTCCAGTAGTTTAAAAAGAATAAGTTTTTCATTTAAAGAACCAGCAGGATCAGCAGGCACCCTAGTTCTGTTTTAGTCAGGAATCAGTGGGTGGGAAATATAAAGCCACGTTTTTTTTTGTCTTAAATGGAACTGGGGACCTAAGGAGTAGTAATCAGCCAAATTTCCTTTTTGTATATAAATATAAGAGTGGAAATTTGAGTTTTCTTTCTGTGTTTCATTTTCTAAGACAACATAGCTACAGCCAATCACCTCTGCTAATCCCAGCTCCTTCTTGCTGCCAAAAACCTTTATTTGGGGGAAGAAAAAGATCTTTGTCTATGGAAACCAGAGACTTAAGATTCCAGGATACTCCAGAGCCATTCCTTGTGCTTGTGGAATTGAGGAGTGTAGCTATCTAATGTTGTCTCTCTAGGGCCCACACCCAGGGGCAGCTCGGGGCCTCCCACCCTGTGTGGAAGCCAGAAAAACTGCTAATACAGGCAGACCTGTGGTGTGGTCAGATAGAGAAGACTGAGCCAGAGGCCAAGTACAACCAGAGATTGAAGATGGGAAGCTGCAGGTCAGGGCAAGAGAAATGATTACCCAAAGCTGAGGACTAAGGATAGACCAGGTCTCATGACCCAGTGCCCTTTGGTTAGCCACTAGTGGCTCTACCTCCCTGAACCAGCTTCTTTGACTCTACAATATTACATATACTTCTATACATTGACTGCTCGGTCATGTGACAAAAAGCCATAGAAAAAATATGATGGAATTAGTGCACACGAGAGGGCCTTGGAAAGGGTGCCCAAGACAATGGCATAGATGAAATTGTCTAATGAATGCATAGCTCACCATCCAGCTAAGTGTTTTGCAAAGCAAGAAATAAATAGTGAACTGGGACCATCACTGGGGGTCCTCTGTAGCGCTATGGTGTGGTTGGTGTCTGCCAACTTTAGAGCCTCAGATTTCAGGACTGCTTGTTCAATGGGATAGATTACTTACAGATCTTCTTTCATGCCACAGATCCCTTTCTCAAAAGCTCATGCATGAGTGCATTTTGTGGGTCCATCTACATACGTATGGGCACATATGCGTGCACTGAACAGACCCTATGGTGCTTCGTAACAGAAAACAATACTTAAGCCCTTCCATGACACAAAGAGCTCTGCAGTCCAGGAACTACTCCGCTTCCTCCGCAGTGTGCCCAGTCTTGTGACAAGCACGGTTAAGGGCGTGGACACTTGTGTCGGAAAAACAGGGTACTTATCCGATTCTACAACCTACTCAAGCCAGTGACCACACCACTCCATGCCTCAATTTATTTGTATTCAGGTGGAGGTTATACCATCTCTGACACCCACCCACTGCCATGTTTCCTTCAGGATCAGATGAGCGTATGCACACTGCACATCCACCACGACACTTGACACATAATGTTAATACTCAATGAACCTGAGCCATTTTGTTCTATCCCACTGAATGCCACTGTTACAGCACCGCCATGATGGCCTTCCTTGTCCTGAGAGTTTTGAGCTAGCCTTGACTTCCCCCTTTTGCCCGCCTGTTAGTAAATCCATCGCAGAGTCCTGCTGGCTCCACAGTCATGGTATGCAGCATGCTTTCTCCTCATCTCCTCTCACTGCTTCCGCCTGGTCAAATTTGACCGTGCTGGTCAAATAACACCAGCTTTTGTTATTGACAGTCCCACGGGGTCCTCTGCATCCAAGCTCCCAGCTCCCAGCTCTAGCTGTAGGGAGCCTCAAAGCTATTATGACTGCACAGCAGCCTTCTTAAGCTCCCCAGGGCCAACCTGACTTAGCCTGATCTTGCACATAGCTTCATCTTAGTATCTCTTCCAGTCTACAGGTCCTGTGCCCTTTCTGGTCAGGAGTGTACTTTGCTTCGTGTCTTAGGATGATTCATTGTGCTGAGCTTGTGAGAGCCTATCTTTTCCGGCTCTGCATCCGTTTTTGCATCTAGTGGGTTTTAATCAGCACAATTGGATGGAAGGACAGCGGAGGGATCCAAATCTCTCCTTAAAGGAAGGTGTGTGAATTCCAATAGACCTTGAGTCAAAAGTTCCCAAGAATCCCCCAGGGAGAAATCAGCAAGCCCCAACCCTGAGCTGATATAATTAGACCATGACGCATAGGCGTGGCGCACGTATAAAAAGCAGCATCTTGGAGCAGACGCTTCCCTGTCCTTAGGGAATTTTCTGCATCACTATAATCTTATTCTAGAATCATAGATCCATTTCTGTCAAGATTAGGTAAGTCTCCACTCCCTTGGCTGTGGGTGGACAACAGATTTGAACAATTGGGAAAACCCACAAGTAGACATGCTCGGCTGGATGACAGACAGTTCAGTTGTGCTCAAGGTGATTCATACACTTTTATTGAGCTCCTAGTATATACACAAGCTATGGCTCAAGAAGATCTGGTGGATACAATCTGGTTCTGTTTGACCAGACTGTAATGTGCTCAGGGTGTGTAAATTATGGCAATAATACCAAACAGAAAAGTGAGTCCAACCAGCTAAGAGGACCTTGGAATCAGTTTCGGCTCTAGAACCAGAGGACATCCATGGTCTCCCAGTCAAGGCAACCTCAGGACCTAAGCATGTTTGGAAGGAGACAACCTTTCTGCTTAATCTTTGTCCCTTTGACCTCACAGAACAAAGGGAAGGACTGCTCTCAAGGGATGCTGTGAGTCTTGAGTGACATTACAGGACGGGTATCTGTGACAGTGTTATAAGCTGTAAATCTCTCAGCATGACACATCGATGTTCATGATTACCGTTGCTGTTATTTCCAGGAGCTGAGCCTCACCTGTGTGTGTATACCTGTGGCCTGCCTCCTCCAGCAGTCCCTCTTAGGTATCCAGCTGTATCTATTTGCCTGCTCACTACAAGAGGGGCATAAAAAAGTTTGCAACAAATACCGTCATAGAACATCGGGCTGGTAAAATGAACTTGAAAACAGGTGCATGAAAGGAGAAAATGTTATTACGGATGGCTTGCCATTAGAGTGCCTCACACTCCTAGTCACCAAAGGACAGGGAACTTTTAGCCAGCCATTGGTTGGTTAGCAAAGCAGAGAAGCAGCAGCTGGATCTAAGGGTTGCACCATGAGAATTTCAAGAACCCAGAGGAGTACTGGACCCTGGTCGGGTCAAGGTCCAGAGACAGGAAAGTTTCCTTGGGAGAAGAGAGACCATGCAAGACTTGAAGGTAAGCGAACGTGAACAAGAGTAGCCAGACGCTGTAACAGGAAGCCACCCATGCTGACGGAGTACAGGAAGGATTCGACGTGGAGGTCATGGCAGTCCCCTCAGTTCCCTGGCACATGAAGGGTCCAGCAAATACTTGCCCAAGTGGATTAAGAATCAGTCAGGAAACTAAAACCAAAGAACTACTCAGCAGGGAAGTCCAATCAACCCAAACATGTCTGCTGCTTCTGTGAATCCCATGGCATTTGATAGTAGCCTAGTCACAGATTCCAGGCAGAAGCCTCCTTTGTCTTTCCCTGAACTACAACCTTTGTCCAAGCTGTGCTGGGCAATATGGCTCTTTCTGGAATGTTCTAACACCTCAGTGCTTTGCCCAGCAGTGACTGATGTCAGTCAACCTGGTGAAGCAAGACTGCCTCCAATGCCAGACTGGCCTTTCAAATAGGAGAAAATCTGAAACTCTCAGAGTGCCTTGCTGATGAGCTGACCCTGATTCTCAGTGATGGAATTTGGTCAGAGGACTTCCCGCAGCTTGACAGTGTGTCAGATTCATCCCAAGGTAGGAGAGTTAAACTCATCACAGCAGCTAACCACGAAGGACTCTGTCACTATTTATTTAGCAGAGATGGAAACTTGCCTTCTTCTTAGGGCCAGGGAAAGTAGGTACCAAATGCAGGCAGATATCAAAAAGATTGTCCACCACAATCAAATTGTGTGTGTGTATGTGTGTGTCTGTGTGTGTACATACATACACCTGGGTGTGGAATCCAGAGATCAACATCGGACATTTCCTCAATCACTTTCCAACACTTTTTAACTTTTTTTTTTTTGAGAATTGTGTATAGTCGTACACTATATTTACATTTTCACCACCCATCTCCCCCTCTCCAAAGTCTTCCACTTCCCCAACTCCCTCTCAGATTTATAGCCTCTTTTGCATCTCGATTTTAATTCAGTTTTTGCAAGTTTCATAAAATACATTGTGATCATATTTAGATCCTTCCCTTTCTCTGTACCACTGAAAGAGAGAGAAAGGCCAAATTTGTATCTCCAAATGCTCTTTGATGGAGCCTGGTCAACCTATCAAGCATCTTACCCTTAAGTGAGACTGGCGCCAACCCTGCCAGCTGTTGGTTGCAATACCTCCTCGGTTAGGGCTGGAGACTTTACCTACTTCTCCATATCTATGATTGGACTGTGTCTAGCTTGAGCTTTCACAGAACTTACGCATTGCTGTGGATTCGTATGAGTAACTGACCAGTTATCTGGCAAGCTCCTTCCTTGTGGTCATCCACCACCTCTGGCTCTTATAATCATTCTACCCCCTCTTGCACAATGATTCCTTTACCTTGAGAGGCAGAAGTTTGACAAGGTGTCTTATTCGAGGATAAGCACTCTGAAGAATCTTATTCTCTGCACAGTGGCCATGTGTGTCTTTTTGCTAATAACCGTCTGCTACATAAAGAAGCTTCTCTGGTGAGAGCTGAGAGATGAATTAATCTGTAGGTATAATCATAAGTCATGAAGAGTCGGTTTAATACTATGTCTGTTTAGCAGAATAAGAATATTGGGCTCTCCCCTATATCCTGTTACCTGTCTAGCACAAGTTCCTAGACCTGACATAAGTATTAGATATGGGCTCCATCTTGTGAAGTCGACTTTAACTACAGTCAGAAAGTGGTTGATTACTCCTATAACATATGGACCACTATTGCACCAGGTCTATCTTGCCAGACCAGTTGTTGAAGCTCACAAGATTCACAGCTAGACAAGGCTGATGATTACTTCTCCCTTCTGGTAGCGTGCACAGCACCTCCAGCACTGTGAAAGCCAGTCAGCAGAGATGAAGCTTACAAATCAGTACCAGCTTGATTTCTCCTTGTTTGTTCTATAACTCATGTATGTAACGTCTTCAGCAATATGGTCTCACCGTCAAGTCCCAGTGGGTAACCTAAACTAGAGACAATGGCCAGTATTATTTGAGAGTCTGTGGGACCTTTGGCATGACCTCTTCTTGTATAATTATTACTGTTACATATATAACCTTAGACTGCTTAATGTAACTCATATGTGCATGTTTACAGAGCTGACCACTGGCTTCCTGGAGCTCTTCATCTAGTGGTGGGTCCTTGTGAAATTTCCCCATCCCCTTTAGCATGTTGACTGATGTTATTATGGAGGTCTTGTTTAGGTGATCATATTGTTGCAATTTCATGGGTGCAGCTTCCCAGTCACTCCTAGAGGACACCATCTAGAAACAGGTGTCCTGGTCTGGTCCTCTGGCTCTTACAATCTCTCTGCCCTTCTTCTGCAATGTTTCCTGAGTTTTGGTTGTGGAGGTTAGGCTATAGATGCATCAGCTGGAACTGACTACTCCATGGTCATTTACTCTCTGCATTCTGACCACCTGTGGATCTCTGTAGCAGCCTCTGTCTGTTACATAAAGAAGCTTCTTTGTGAGCGGGGAGAGCCACACTTACCTATAGGTATAATGGTGTTTAGAATCCAGTTAGAAGCTATAGTGATCTAGGAAAATAGCAATATTAGTTTCTTCTTCAGGGACTATGGCTTCCCCAGCCGTGCATAGTTGGCTAGGTTTACAGTACCAGATATGAGTTCCCAGCTACTGAGTGGTAACTGTTATTGGTTATCCCCAAGATATTAGTGCCATCATTACACCATTAGGATATCCTTCTGGGTCAGTCATTGCTGTGGTTCATAGACTTAATAACGGGTAGGATTATCAATTACTTTTTTCCCTTGGTGGCTTGCATGGCGCCTTCCAGTACTATGAGAGCTAGTCTTAGCTGAGAGACCTTCCAAGTCGATACCATCGAGAGTCCAGGAGTCCATGAGTCCTGTGTCTAAAATGTGTGGTATCTTCAGCAATACAGTTGTATCTTTAAGCTCTGGGAGGCAACCAAGGGCAATGACAACTGCCCATATTGTTTGGGACACCCCTTGGAACCTCCTAAACCAGCAACTCAAAGGGATGTTTCCCTTGCCTGACACTGTGTTATTTGTTAATCTATGGTTCCTGACAGAAGCATTATCACACCAGGTGGCTTAATTCAATTTAAATACATATATGCATATATATTACATATATACTTTAAGTAAGCTTATGAAATAATGGTTTCCTGTGGCTTTGTATGATTTATCTCTCATCCATCTCCCTCTGGATTAACTCCCCTTCTTCCTTCCCAATTTTTCTCCTTTCCCCCTTTATGGCACCTGTGACCTACCAACCCCCTCCCTAGCTCCTTCTCTACCCTCCACCCCCAGGGTCCCTTGCTACTTTCCTGGCTTCTGTAGTTATGTCAGACCATATGTTCAAATATAACAATTTGTAGTTAGGGTCTACAGATAAAAGGGGACACGCAGCATTCATCTTTCTCTTTCTGGTTCTGGGGTTATCTCACTCAGTGGATTTTCAAGAGTTATCCATTTACCTGCAAATTTCATGACTTCATTTTCTTTATGACTGAATAGAATTCCATGCTGTATACATTACACATTTTCATTATCCACTCACTGGTTGATGAACAGCTAGGCTGCTTCCGTTTTCTGGCTATTGTGAAGACAGCAGCAGCGAACACAGATGAGCCAGTATCTCTGGAGTTAGCATATCAAGTGTTTGGGGTATATGTCAAAGAGTGGTTGGTATAGCTGAGACATCTACTAGATCTATTCTTAGTTTTTAGAGAAACGTTAATTTTCAACATTGCTGCACCAGTTTGCGATCCCACCCGCGGTGAATGAGGGGTCACCTTTCCCTGCTTTCTCTCCTCACCTGCATTTATTATTAGTTGTTTTCCTGTTCCCAACCATTCGGACTGGGGTAGGATGAAACCTCAGAGTAGTTTTAATTTGCATTTCCCTGATTGCTAAGGACATAGAACTACCCGGAGGACTAGACCGCCCTCCCGCCTTCTGCAGTCTGCTGCTAGGACCGAGTCTTGGTCCCTCCTCAGCACTCCACATGTTCCTAGAATGGAACCTAATCCCTAGAGTCATGGTATTAAGATCAGGGCCTTTGGGAGGTGATACAATCAGCTAGTTGCTACCCTCATGGATGAGGTTAGTGCCCTCACACACTCTGCCCAAGGGATCTTCTTTTCTTTGCCTCTTCCACCGTGTGGGAGCTCATCAAAAGCACCCTCCATGAAGCAGAAAGCAAGTCTTCACCCAACACCTGTGTACTGCTGCCCTGAACTTGGACTTCCCAGTCTCCAGAACTAGGAGTATTCCTATTGTTTGTAAACTACTATATCCAAGGTCTTTTACTATAGCAGGTCGAATGGTCTATGGTATCTACGCCATGGGAGACTGCAGGCTAGCGCCGTGAGAGATGCTGGAGTGTGAACAGCAGAACCGTGCAGTCGCCACACCTCACTCCTCACTCCTTCTTAGGGGTGTCAGTGGCTGCCATTTTGCAGAGCTTCCAAAAAGAAACAGACAGAATCTTGGGATTGATCCTGTCTTAGAATCTTAGCTTTGAACAAGAGTGTAGAGTAGGTACAAAAATAAAAACAGCTTTTTCGTTGTACACAAGGTAACCAAGGCAACATGAGGCCATTGCAGAACACACAACAGTGGGACACAGAGAAGGTTGGTGACCTTGGTGCAAGGAAAAGACCTGAGAGTGCTTGTGGATTATCCGGCCATACAGACCAAACCCTGTCCTCTGTCATGGTCATGCCAGCCCTATGGAGCCTGGTGGGGAGTCAGTGCTCTATGAAGTACTTGTTAAGTAAACAATTCCAATATCAAGCATAGCCATTTCTCCATGTATCAAGTACATGGAGATGTAGATTTGAATTCTAGCTCTACTCACAAGGCAAATTACTGATCTTCTCTGAAATTCACAATTTTGTGGGCAGCAACAATTTCCTTGTAGAGTGGCTGTAAGGATGAAAATGACTACAAATTATTTGGATCAGTATTTGACATGGTCGGTAGTAGTGACTGGTACTCACTATGGTAAAGATGCAAAGGAACACTTTTCGGGTGCAGGCAAGGGTCCAAACCCAGGAGACTGGCTGATACAGGGTCCCCAAGAAAATGAGGTCAAGACTTGTTACTTGTTTATTTCTGTCATTTCCATCCAAATGCTCTTCAAGGTTTTCAAACACAAAACACAGACTCAGAAATGCTTCTTCTTGAGAGGCTTCCATGGTCCCTCATCCCTTCCCTGGCAAATGCCCATGATTCACAGCTATCAGAACTCAGACATCAGTCATTTAGGTTTGCAGAAGACGTCTCAAAAAAATATGAAAATTTCTTGAGCAACTACTAGCCCCTTGCAGACTTCTCTGACTGTCTTTGGTGACTCTGCAGCAAGTGGAGACAGATCGCTGAAGCTATAGGAGCCAGAGCTCTGAATTTCATTTAGCATTTAATTAACTGGAGTAGACGAGGAACTCTATGGCAGCGCCCTGATTGCAATCTGTGGATGGATGGGCATCTTTATCGGAGAATGATGACCAGCTTATCTTCTGTCGCACAGCTATCACGCATGATATGTATCTCTCGTTATCCCAGCCAATCAAACACAGAAAGTTTATTAAGATTCTATCATTCAGAGTTATCACCGTGGATAGGATTTTTCATCTGAATGTGTGTAGATGCAATACCGTATTTTGTCTAAGAGACCCTCGGGGAGAATACAGGAGGAAAGGTTATCAGTTAGGACAGCCTGTGAATCTCTACAGTCTATGACCGAGCAGTTTGTAGAGGAAGGCCACCCAGATCACACAGGAAAGATGTTTACAGCTCTCTTGTTTGTCAGAAATGAACTCACACAGCTACAGAGAAAAGAAAAAGTCAGTGCTCTTATAGTAAGAAGAAAAGAATCACCGCAGGAAATGCAAACCAGATGGCTTTGCCTTCCCTTAAAGTGGGTTGGTGATCGACTCTGAGATTTGTGGGGCTCATGAACTAATTTCTATTATTTCAAAGAAGTCAAGTTTCAGCAAGACTGATTCTAGATGTCTTAAGGCCTCAGATGTTAAATGACACAGTCAACAAACGTCTTGAATTCTCTTTAGGTTGGCTACCCTCTTGGTGTTAGGTCTTCAGAGATAAGTCAGACTCCCCTGCACTTTTGTAGCAGACAGTTCAATGTGACAACCAGGCAGTGAGCCTGCCACACAGGACATGTGGATGCTTCCAGCCTCAGGTAGCCAGGGGTATCGCCCACCTTCCATCTTTCTTCAATACAGGACATTCTCTTTGAATGACAGACATCTGTGGTGGAGAAATAATTATGTACTATGACTGACAGCCATGTAAGGGGTGCCTGACAAGGGCCAGCTTCCCCTCCCAGGCTGGAAGCCCTCTGAACTACTTCTGACTTCTCTTGAATGTTGCCAGGTTCTAAATGAAGCAATGCAGAGGCACCCATGAAAGCCGCAGTCGGAAAAGCAGCAGATGCTGCTGTTATCTGGACCACCATGATAACCTGACTGTCTTCAGAGCACCTTCAAGTAAACTGGACAGTTCTGTTCTTCCAAGGACTCAGAGAACGCTTGGAGGTTTTTGTAAGTGCTCCAGAGAGTTCACAAAGCTATTCTTGATTGCAGTTGATGTAGCTGTGGTGGGGATAGAAGCCCAGTGGAGAGGGTTGGAGCAATTTGTCTGGCTTGTCCCCATATGCTCCTGTCATGCAGATTATTCATCAGCCTCCCCTGCCTGTGCTGTGCGCTCTCTGAGCCTGGACAGCATCTGCATTTTCATAGGGAATTCCAGAAACCTTGAGTGGAATCAGAGTCATGGTTACTGGGAGGTGTGCAAACCTGAGTTTTAACTCCTTCCTCTGTCAAAGGTACAAACCATAAAACAATAATTCAAATTACAGTTTTAAATCACCTAGTTGTGCCCCAAACACAACTCAACCAGCTAGCCTTGGCTCCCCTCCATTCTCTCTACCATCTCTCCATCTCTGACAGAGCTCCTACTAATTTGGGATCTGACTGAACAACTCTGCTTACTGGTTTCCATGAGGACTGGGGAGCTCCCTGGGGCCTCTGTCCTCACCTTTAGCCTCTACGGGGAGTTGGGGGAGGTCTTTCCTTGCTGCGCTTTTTGTCTTCCGTCTTTCCTTGCTGCGCTTTTTGTCTTCCGAGTCTTCACTGAGTTGGGGAATGCATCATCCTGACTTTCTACTTCTCCTTCCTGCAGCCTTGGGGGCCACTTGTGATATTCAGCCTCTGCCTCTGGGCTCCATAACTCCACACCATTACCTCGAAACCTCTGACAACAACGCCTCCTCCGACTCATTAACTCGACTCCCCATTAATTCATTAGCACTTGGGAGCCTCGGCAATGATCTTTCTCTTCCTTCTGCAGTCTCTGCCCTTACAAATTTCATCTCTGAGCTTTCTCTCACATTCTGTTTATTGTGACATCATTTATGAAGTTCTCTCTCGACAGGAGAGGAGTCAAAAAATAACTATATATCATTTTAAATTGCTCTAGTTGGTGACTTTACATTTAAGAATATCAAGGAAAAAAATGTGCCTAATGACAGGGCTACAAGTGGATGTCCTGACAGGGTAATCGCAGTACCAGATGCTTCACACACCAGTTCACCGCTTCCTTCCAGGCCTGTTTGAAGCAACGGGTGTCAGGTCAGTAATTAGGCTCTCGCACACAAACTGGAAGTGCCATGTGATCTCCTATGAACACCGCTATCACTCCCATGAATGCCAAGTTCAATCTGAAGCACATCGTCACCAGTCACCATCCTTCCCGTGTGAGGCTGCCAGAAGTTCCCAGGGACACTTTCCCCCTTTCTCCCACACACGTTAATGAAGTCAGTGCTTCCCCCGCATGTCAAAGAACTCACTCCTGAGATGTCAGTACCTCGGTGCCCTTGGATAACAACACCCAACAGCAGCCTCCACTCAGCTTTTGAGTCTTCTGTTATAGGCTGGCATATTCATGCTCAAGGCTTCTTTGTGTTAATTTCTTTGTTTGATTTCCTGATGCAGCTGGCTCTTTAGAATAATACAAAGGGCATAAGAGCCTGGAGACCTGCATCTAAGCCCCAGGCAAGCTACTGACCTGCCTGAGGGCATTGTTTGGGGTCAGTTGTAGGCTGAATATGCCCCCATTCCCAGACCCAGGTTAGGAATCACAGGGTTGGAGTAGAACATGGGATCAACATGGGATGGACCCCACCATCACATGAACAGAGGATGCCTGCTGTCTCTCATTCATGGATCAGGGTCCCAGATACTGAGCGCTGGTGGGTGAGCCATCTCTGGCTGAGGGAGGATGGAGAATTCAGAACGGCTCGTCCTTGCAAACTTTGGACACAGACATCTTTGGAGAGCGCATCAACAGATTTCTGGGCTAGCCTCTAGGCCAAATGGAGTCAAATGTAGGATTCCAAATTACAATGAGCAAGTAGAAAGGGAGCCTTGGGTATCTGCGGCTGCACCCATCAGCCCCTGCCTCCCTCCGTTCTGAGTTCTGATGATGGCATCAAGGTTTGCTTTCAGGAAAATGCCTGCTCCTGGTAGCAGTCCCTCTGACCTTCCCACTGCCACACAACCAAGGGATGGCTGTGGTCTTCACATGAGAAGCACCAAATGGACAACAAAGGTCACCAGCTTTTCTGGCATGGCTGATCTCGTTTCAGCAACTAGATGGGTGATTGGCTTGGAGTTTACCACTGGGAGAGAGCTAGCTTGAAGATAGTAATCAAACAGATGGAGACACGGAGAGCGGTGAAACTGAGGTGTATTCCCACAGCCCCATACGGCTGGATAGAGCTCTCTGTCTCTGTTCTGGAGGGGCTGTGTCCTGGATAGCACTGTCACAAAGCTTTCCAGAACATTTCACAAAAGCTTCTGTGAGTATGGGTCCCACAGCAAAGAAGAAACAGGGTCACTCAAACTCAGGCATCTCTAAGGCATACATAATGTAACTTTTTCCATGATATCATCTTTGTGTCCTACTTTTTATTTAGTGTTTCTATAAAAACAAGAGAGAATTAATTAACATGGGAAGGCATGTGTGTCAGTGTGTGAGTGCAGGGGCATGGTGGCCTCTCCCTTCTATAGGACGCTAATGTTTTCTGCGTTTAATCCTGGATTGAAAATGCTGTTGGGTAAAGATTTTATCAGTCATAGGGAGAGAGGGCCCTTGGATTCTTCTGTGATTTTCTCTGATACTTTACTTATTTTTGTTTTACATGTATGAAAGTATTGCCTGCATGTGTGTAAGTGCACCCTGTCATACAATTTCCTAGAAGCTCAGACGAGAGAGTCAGATTCCCTTGGAACCTGAGTTATGAACAGTTGTTAGCTACCTTATGGGCACTGAGAATTGAACCTGGATCCTTTGCAAGAGCAGTTAGTCTTCTTAACCACTGAGCCCTCTTTCCAGCCCTGGTCCCTTGGATTCTTGATCATTGCAAAGTCAAGTTTCCAATGTGGAAAGCAGCCTCCCTCCTAATGTCTGCAACTGCTGGTCGTGACCTTGACCCCCCAAATCTGCTTTCTGGGTGGAACCATGTAAGCTATGGTGAAGCCCTGTGTGAGGCAGCCTCAGCTCAGACCAGGGGTCACCCAGAAGACAGGTTCACTCTCACCGCTCTTTAACCATGGGGATGTTTTTCAAAGAGTTCTCTGTAAACATTGGCTTTTTCCTGATTTGGTGGTCTATAAACATCAGCTTTCTCGTGGTTTCTGCTAGAAACATTCTCTGGGCAATTTTGTTTTCTCCAGTCTCTGAACTAGATAGTGAGAATGACAGAGAAGCCTTTAAGAGAAGATGAAAACTTAAGAAATACTTTAGAGAGACAGAACCACACACAGGATTTCCACTGACTGTGGTGGATGCTCCGACCAGGGCATCCACAGATACCATGGGAAGTCAAGCTGAAGACAGTGTCAGAACAGAGGGCACATCCTTCTGCTGAAACAAGGAGGAAACTGAACTTTTAGAAACGGTCACACGCCATATGTATGTGGCGTCAAAGCAGACTTTTCTCAAGAGTTTTTTATTATTTTCCCTGATGCGAACTCTTAGTCATCTGTAAGGGTGACTGTGATGATCATTTGGGAATAGTCATTTTAATTTCTAATTTATTTTTATTTTACGTGCATGAGTGTATTGCCTGCATGTGTGTAAGTGCACCCCTGTTGTGCAATTTCCACGGAGCTTTTAAGAATCTACTCAGGTAAACACAAATTATTAAAGGACTATATGGCAATATTCTTCATTACAGTGCTAGGCCCAGGACAAGGCAGAGATCACCATCAGCAGATAGGTGAGGCTCCCAAATGGATGGAGATTCGCACAGAAACCAACTGGGAGGCAGCTCGGTCGCCTCTCCTGACAGATGTGTCTCCGCCAAAGCGAGACACAGCAAGATGAGGAAGAGGTCAGGAAGTGCACTGTGGGAAGGAGGAGGACTGGAAGAGCGGGAGAAGGTGTGCGTTCTCGGGATTGTAGAACCGTCGCACGGCTGCATTGGCAGCTGCTTTGTGTGTGGTGAAAGGCTGTGGTTAAAATTACAAAGCAATGGAAGTTGATTCCCTTCATGGGAACATTCCCCAGAACATGCCTACTGGGGACCGTGTGGGTAATACTGACTGCCAACGTGACAGGATCTGGAATCACCTAGGAGGTGAGTCTCCGGGCACACCGATGAGGAATTCTCTAGGTTGGGGTACCGTGCAAACACCCACCCTGACTGTGGGTGGTACCATTCCATGGAGTTTGGTCCTGGACTGAATAGAAAGGAGAAAGCCAGCTGAGCACGATATTCATGGCCCTGCCTCCTGACTGTGAATGCAAATTGGCCACTGCTCATGTTCCTGCCACCACACCTCCGTGGACTGCACCCTCCAACTTAAGTCAGAGTAACCGTCCTTCCTTCAGACACTTTTCTCAGATATCTTGTGACAGTAACGAGAAAAGCAACTAATACAGCAGTAGGCTAAGTTCTTGACCCAATTAATAGCAGATGTGCATATACACACAGAGAGACAGAGAGAGGGAAAGAGTTCATTTCTTATCTGAGAATCTATTAATAATTCCCTTCAGAAATTGACTAAGAAGCAGTTGCCGATAACAAGTGATCCAGCAGGAAGTAAAGCCAGAGAAGGGGTCTGTGTTAAATGAAGTCATCTGCTTTTATTAAGATAGAGACTGAGGGCTGGGCATGGACGTCACAGCACTCAGGAGGTTGAATCAAGTCAACCTCAAGGTCAAAGTCCACCTAGACCCTGTCTCAGAACAGAGACACAGAGAATGAAAGGCAATGCTAGGAGCGTGGGGAATGGGCGAGCTGGTAGGGCTTGCTGCAATTTTCCCTAACTCAAAATTTCATTTTGGGGCCTAACATACAAGCACACAAAGGCAAACAGCGGGGGGTTCATTCACCCCACCTTTCAGGGTCTCAGCTTCCTCTTTCTTCTTTAGTAAAATGGGGTGAACGAGCCTTACCTCAGATGTGTTGTTGGATTAGAACAGAAATGTATAAAGCACTGGCCTCATTCCTGAGCCACAGTAAGCAATGCACAAGTGCCACAAATAGGCATCGACTTTTAGCTTTAGGCCCACTTGCCACCATTTTATCAGTTAAAATGGAAATGGGACTTGTCGACTCTCTCCTTCTAAAGTCATGGGAGTGGCCAACTTGAAGAAATCGATAAACCATATTTTTTGCTACTCTCAACTTTTAAACTCCACCAAACATAGAGTTAAAAACAAAAAGAGGGAGAGATGAAAGAAGACAAATCAGGCCTCCTCCTCAAACACAAATCATGGTACATATCTGCCAAGAACCATCTGGATTAAACCTGATGGCAGAATAGGCTAAACATGAAGTCACTGACCTTGGATCTCAAGCGGAGTGAATTCTCCCCAGAATGACACCTTCAAAGTGCTTCATCCAATGCTTCTTTGATTAAGAATCCAGGGTGCTACTTACATGCAGGGAAAGTGGGGATGTTCTTTGAGAAATCCATGCAGGAACATGGAAGGTCTGTAGGCGTGGGGACTGCAGGGTTAACCAGGTCATGGTCTGTGAGCTAAGAAATGCTGGGGAGGTCTGGAGGGCTTCAGAGGGGAGGAGGCAGAATGTAGCTCACCACTGCCTACAGTGACATCTCAAGCAGTAAGAACTGAGAAGAGACATCCCATAGAACACAGGATATTACAGGTCCTTTGAAAAACATGAGTGTGTTTGTCCCAAGTTGAGGGTCGGTCTGTCTCAGCTCACTCTTACTCTGTTTCCCTTCGTCCCATCTGTCTGTGGGAGAAACAATTTTAACAATGAAAAACAATGAGTCATATCAGGAATCGAGAACAGAAAAGAGATACAAACAGGAGACACGTAGATACACATATACTGCAGGAGAAATTACTCATGTCAATGCAGAGATGTACTGAAAATAGTTAGAAATAGCTTTGAGAAGACTGTTTTCCTGTGTAAGTAAATTCAAGAAAATCATGCCATAAGCAAAAAATCATCCAAGAAAGCACTGGTACTCTAGAAGACAAATGAAACGAGAATGGTACTGGAGCAAAAGCCGTCCGAGGGTTCAGGAAACAGAAACAGAAAGAGAACTGAGAACAGAAACACTTGGAGAATAAACATGAAGAATTCACATAAAGCTAAATGGAAAATCACATTGAAGGTGACACATTAATATAAGCTAGAGATAATGGCGTCACTGGCACTCACAGCAGGAAAATATTCAATGACATCTTAGAAGAAAAATTTCCAAGACAAGAAAAATCTATAGAGGAAATAACACATTTTATCTCAGGGGAAAAAACTAAAATATCAACATGAGACCCAACCGTCATGAACTGACTGACCATCAAAGAGGAAAGGAAAGAAAGAAACGGCACAGGAGAAAGAAGGAGAAGGAGCACCACAGAGACAGCTCAGGGAAGAGCCATGCCGGCCAGCCTAAGGACAGGAGCTAGGTTCCCAGAACTCACCCGACAGAAGAAGACAGCCACTGCTGCCCGCTGTCCTCCGACTTCCAAGTATGTCCCATGGCACCCATGCTGTGGCACACATACACACTACACACACAAGCAAGTGCATACACACATTTACATACACAAGTGTACACAGACATGTATACACACACATGCACACAGAACCCCTATATGTAAAAAGTGTAAACTGTAAAAATGACTTAAGGTAAAATTCAAATTTGAAAGCCATACACTCCGCAACGTCCAGGCCCTGGAGCGGGGATAGAGGCTGCGAACGTGCTGCCTGTGCTTTGTTCTGTCTCATAGTAAAAGATAAGCAGGTGGTTAGAGCTGAATTGCTTTTCTAGAACATTTTCAAGCTTTTCCATAACTTTCATCTCATTTGTTGATGAAACATTTATCTATACATCAGATCCAGTCGTGCTTCAGTTTCTTGTGGCTGTTGTGGAAAGTTAAAACCAAAATGAACTCCATTTTTAGTGAGACCATTATTATTTCTCTAGAAACTATGGCTCCTTAGTAACCTGTTTCCCAGGACACACATGAAGATTTCAAGAATGTAACACCTGTTATTTCTGAGTGATTTTTAGTTCTATTAATTAGTAGCAATTTGCGGTAGCTGGAGAGATGGTTCAGCAGTTAAGAGCACTGGCTGCTCTAGCAGAGAGGACCCGGGTTCAATTCCCTACATCCATATTGTGGCCAACAGCAGCTGTAACTCCAGTTCCAGGGACCTGATGCCTTCTTCTGGCCCCCCGGGCACTGCAAGACACAGGTGCTCTTACATATATGCAAGCAATACACTCATACATATAAAATAAAAATAATAAATAAAATATTTTCCAAAAAACTATTCTCTCATGTCATTCTTTGAGTCATGCTACCAGCTAGAGTCCTCTGTGTTATGGGTCGAAATAAAATATCCAACACCACATGGATGAAGTGGCAACATGCTTTTTTTCAGCTGACCAGGCCGCCTGACTCAGAAGCAGGGTGTCCCAATCATGCTCAGAAAAAAGCTTTTATATGGTTTCTGCAGCAGTGACTGGCTATAATTTGAAACACCTAATAAGAATCAAGCATTTTCCCTGGGTTTACAATAACAAATAAGAATCAAGCATTTCACAAGTTTAAAATTTCCCATGCATGCACATTCCTTACAAAAGCAGACCAAGCGGTTAGCTCTTTGCACATGTCCCTCCCGGGTTAGGACATCCCCCAGGTTGTGATCCTCCTTTCTGGGTGCTGCTAGGAGGGGTTGGGGAAAGGCCAAGCACAAGCAGACTGTAAGTCTGGACAAACAGCAAAATGAAAGTCTTTATCCCACTTTCCTAGGTCATTACACTCTGCTCCTCCAGCATCTCACGCCACTGGGAGGAGAGGATGAAGGAGCGCCATCTTGGAACGGAGTTTCCCCTGTTCCTAAGGTGACCTTTCCTCCACATGGTCTACTCATTCCCACCCAGTCCTGTTCCAGTTAGTTTGCCTTTCTGTTTCTGTGATAAATACGGTGACCAAAAGCAACCAAGTGAAAGGATGGGTTTGTTTCCACGTAGACTTCTAGGTCCCATGGAGGAATGTGGTTTACCAGCTTGCTCCCCAGTTCATGCTCAGCTCGTGTTCTCATCCACCCCAGACCCACTTTCCAAGGGACACTGCTGCCCACATCGGGCTGGGCCCTTCCACATTAATCAACAAAGACCACCTCTCACAGACACGGCCACAGACCAATATGCTCTGGGCAACTCCCCAGACGAGGCTCCTTCCTCACAGGTGGCTCTAGGTTGTGTCAAGTTAACATTCAAACTAGTCAGTGTATGGTATTACTGGACCCCTGGTCTTCCAGAAACACAGCCACAGCGTCACCGTATCTGCACCTACTCTGGCATTATTGTCTGCTCTTGAATGCTCTAAGCTTCTTCTTGGTTGGATAATCTGTCTTACTTAACGCAATGTGTCCTCAGACTGCTAGAACACAGGCATGTGAAGGTACATTGCTATAACTGTTTTATTTTACTATTAATTATTATGAATCTCTTGCTGTATCCATACATAAATAAAACCTCATCGCAGGTGTGCATGCATGTGTAGGCAAAACGGTATATGCAGGGCTCAGCAATAGCCATGGTTCCAAGCATCAACTAAGAGTCTGAGGATATCCCCCTGTCAGACTCGGTGTACCAGCAAACAACCACGGCCTGCCTGTGTGGCGGCAGCACCAAGTAGGGCTGTTCTTAACTTCCTACAGTCTTGCTTCAATCCCCTCCTTGTCCTCTGCTTGGCTGGATGTTCAGGACCACAGGACAAAAGGAAGGAGGGCATTTCCAACTCTCTAGAAAGCCTTCCCCTCCCCTGAGCATCTTTGCAGACTCCAAATCTCTCCACATCCTTTGCTTACATAGGCATGGTGTTGTTCACTACTTGGACAGGCCACATCACTGTGACACTTCATAAACTTTGCTGCACTTTACAACTGTGCGGGTCACACGCCCAAGAGGCCAGCTCTGGATCTACCAGTACTTACTAAGTGCTCCTCTTATCAACACCTCTGATTGACAGCTGAGATTCCAGTTTATCTATCTGCTGAGTCCACGGAAGGGGCTCCATAATCCTCTGTGAGATGAGAGAATGCACGCGCAAATGAGTGAATGAACATGAATAAATGAATGAACAGACAGGGACTTGAAAGACCCACTTGCTTACCAAGACTTTGACACTAATTGGCAGTCTGACGGTTCTCTCCTTCCGCAAGGGGAAGGGAGGGAAGGGCCAGACCAGATCACATTTCCTCTCCATTCAGATCTGGATATAGAATCTACAAATGGCCAACCAAAACAGCTACAGAGACTGCACTTACCAAGCACATACAGGTCACCTGGCACCCTCCCCAGGCCTCACAGCCCTGTGCAGTTCTTCACAGTGGGATTTGTGGCACAGAGAATATAAACACGTTTCTTTGACCATCAAACCATTTCATTAATTTATTATAATTAATGATTAATTATTTTTATTTTTAACCCATAATTAATTTATTTTTATTTCATACGTATGAGCGTTTTGCTTGCATTTAAGTACACCACAAGTCTATGGTGTCCATGGAGGTCACAAGAGGTCTTGGGACTCCCTGGAACTGGAGGTACAGATGGTTGTCAGCCACCATGTGGGTTCTGGGAAACAAGCCTGGATCCTCTGCAAGAGCAGCCAGTGCTCTTAACTGCTGAGTCATCTTTCCAGGCCCCAACGTACAATTTTAGAAGGCCATTCCAGGATTAGAACTTATCTATGTGTCCCAAAGCTCTGCTCTAACCCTGTCTTCAGTCTTCAGGTCTCTGGCTGGTCTGAAACAAGAGGCCAAACTGCTTTCAGAATAAGACATAGCCTGTACAGGGCATGGGTTTGCCCTGGCCATCCTCCTGTGAACTGAGTCGGAAGGTTCAGCAGCCCTCTCTTCCAGCTGATGTGAGCACCCCTCAAGACAACAGAGTCGGCCTCTGGGAGGTGGAGGCTGTGATAAACCACACCACGACCGATAAAGTCCATGACTCACGCAAACAGAAGAGGTAACCCAGGGAAGCTGGGTCCCCAGCTCCTCCTTCAACCATCCAAGTCTGGCCTCTGGTGTTGTGCTGGTGACAAGGAGCTCTGACACAGCTGTGGGGAAGCCGTGATGGGATGGATCCTCTGAGCAACTCCAGCCTCGTGCCAGCCTCCCTCTCTGACAGTTATTACTACAGCGATAAATTCTTCCAGAAAACAAACAGGCGTGCTATAAATTTATTAGTCTGGGCACTCTGTGTTACTTAACGTAACGGCGAGTCTTAAACAGGTAACAAGGGCAGTAAATAAACCGGTTTATTTAGGCCCTGTCAGCCCTAAGTGTTCGCAGGGGCCTGGAAAATGGTGTCGGCCTTTATAAGCAAGATGTATGCCTGTGTAAATCACATTTGCCCACTCTGCTCTTTGATGGCAACATGCCTCCTGGGAAGAAGATGGTACCTCAGAACTCCTCAGTGAACCTCAAAACATCTATTTTCAGGAGATGAGGTAACTTATAAAGAACTATAGAGTAGATGTAAGTAGAATTTGGTATATGTTATCTCGGTGTGAAATGAACAAGGGTTTGAATTTGCATGTTACAGGAATGTATGTAAGGCAGATTGAGATCTTCCTGCCAGTCTGTGGGCTGAACACTAGACAGGAGGTAGAAGACAGTGAAAAGAAAGGAATTCTTATTGCAGGCTGGGCCATTTGAGGTCAAGCATCCTGCTTTAACCATTATTCTATGTTGTCATGTTTAGAGTGTCAGATGGACAAGATGTAATCACCTGGGAGATAAGCCTTTAAACGCACCTCTGAGGGGTTATCCCAATTAAGCACACCGAGATGGAAAGACCCACTTTAAAAGTGGGGGACACTGTTCTCTGGGCTGGGATGCCGGGCTGCATAAAAAGGAGAAAGCGGGCTGAGTGCCAGCGTCCACCTCTGTCTACTTTCTGATTGTGGGTGCGACATGCTCAGCTGCCTCAAATCCTGCCACATCCCTTGCCTACCATGGTGGACTATATCCTGGAACTGTGAGCTGAAATAAACCCTTCGCCCTGCCCCAGTTCCTCGGCCCATCCAGAAACCACCTCCTGAGTTAGTAATAGATGCTGAGCCTCCACGCCAGGCTCTACGCTGGCTGCTTCAGGAGAATGCTCATTTCAATGGATTTGTTTCCTGGTGGCCATGGCAGTCGCAACACACAGAAGTCAAGGCTTCTGCACAGATGGGCTCTCTTAGGTCTTCTTACTTGGTGGTTTTGATCATACTATTCCTTGTCACGTACTCACACGTGTCCCATCATTGCTGTCTTCCTGTGTCCTTCATCCCCTGCATCATCTCAGCATAGTCCTCCTAGAAGAATGCAGTCCTGTGGTATTAAGGGATCACCTTCATCCAGTGTGCCCTCTAATTAACTAGTAACATCAGGAATGATCCTCTTTCCAAACACGATCTGAGGTTCTAGAAAAGACCTGAACCAGTCCGGATGCCTGCCATGCAGCAAGGTGCTTAGAAGCAGGGACTCAGTCTCTTTTTATCTTCACAGTCTCCCTGACAGGTGCAGTTCTTGTGCTTTACAGATGATGCATTGGAACTTGGAGAGATTGAATAACTTTTCGAACAATGTCAAAGACCTAGAAATTGATGAAACTAATGGCCCAATTCAACTTTGTCTCCTAAATCCCCAGGATACTGTAGAGAGTTCAGCCCCTTTCAGGACTCTCTTAGAACACTGAAACAGCGAGCATGCAGGCAGGCATGGGTGTCTATGTGTCTGATGTGGTTCACTCGTTGGATCACTGCTCAACTTATTTAAAGTCCAATTGTAATAACTAGAAAAATCAAGGCCAAGAGAAGAAGACAGTATATAATGGAACCAAAGTTTTCTTCAGACCATATTTGGACTCAATTGCCTGTTACTCAAAGCCCTGAAAATAAATGTACCAATAAATAATTATTTCCTGCCTTACACATAACCAAATATGACCATGCCCAGTCTGGTGGCCAAGGAGACAATCCATTGTTCAAATGCCTTTCCCCACTCCTCCCCCCGCCCCCCAGTCACTTGGCAGAAAAAAATGTGGCTTTATTTTTCTGTGAATCTCAATTCAAAAAATAGAATGGCACACGGTCAGCAAATGTCTTGCATTGGCTCATCACTGCCCAGCCCTGGGATCAATTACATAACTAGAGCAAAGAGGCCTCCTCCAAATACGGCCAGGAAAATAACCTCCTTGGGATCTGGTGGTTCTGGTACCTTCTATTTCAGACAAGATGCACAGAGTCCTATAACTGAACAGTACCCCACCCTGAGTCACCTTTCTCCAGTGGAGCAGTGATCAGGGACCATCCTCCGAACTTCCACTGCTGAGGGGAAGGTCCTAGGTGAGAGTCGGAACCTCGGATGTTAATGCGCCCCAGACAGAACAGTGTGGCGATGAAAATAGCAGTCCCAGCAGAACCCATGGGAACTGGGGCACTAACAGGTCTAGGTTTACAACCTACTCCATGACACACTGACTGTGTGACCTCAGGGTAGTCACTTCCCCTCCTTGGTCTCTGGTTCCTTCTCTGAAATGTTTCCTGCCTATCTATCCAAAGCACATGAGCTCATGCGGTTGAGGTACACTTGAACCTTCATAGAATCTCACCTCATCCTTGACAGACAGAGGAGCCATGGTTGGCCATGGTAACATTGGTGGCATTGTGATAAGAACCTGAATCACTGTTGAAACCAAGTTCCTAGTGTACAGGGTGGAGGCCTGAGGACCCTCTCTTGAGGGTGCTGTCTTACAAAGGCGCCCGTCTATTCCCATTTCTACACTGCGGAGATATCTTAATCCACAACAATAGAACTCTCTAGTCACATGTCCATAAGCCCACTGAGTACACAGCCCGTGTCGCAGCCACACCAGTACACCAAGTGCCAGGGAGACAGTCTGGCACATTGGAGTCCTTTGATGAGTAGTCATTAAACAATTAAAGACACAGAAGCCTCTTTCGCCCCCTCTGCACATTCTGCACCATGGCCCAGGTGACTCTGATGATGCCTCTTTTCTGCCAGAGTTCCTTCTTAGAAGACAGCACGAGGACCACACATGAGTTACTCCTAATCATTACTATGGTTTAGCGTGAAGCTCAGCACAGAACAGGTACTCAATAGCCATTTTCAGAAAAGAGGATGAAAGGCACTTAATGATGCATTGGAAGAAAGGAGACTGTGAACTTGGCATAACTGAGCTGGCTCAGCGGGTAAGGGCCCTGGCTGCCAGGTCTGACTACATGAGCTGTGATCCCTGGGGCTCCTATGGTGGAAGGAGAGAACTGACTTTCACATGTTGTCTCTTGACATTTATGTGTGTACACACATGTATACACACACACTCACAGACAGAGAGAGAAAGGGAGAATGTGCCACCCCCATAGTCACAAAGGAGACATTCGGGATGGAGAAGTAAGGCAAGGGAATCAGAGTGCCCAAGAGAACGTGTCCTGCTGCCTCTCCATTTGACCTGGCATCAGGGGGAGCGCCTGCTGGCACCCTGCCATCCCTACGTGGGGGGTCCTGGGAGCCAGCCTGGACGGATGCTTAATTACACTCGCTGTGGGCAGAAGAGAAGGGCTGGGTGATCTGAGCAACACCTTTCATCAGCCCAAGGCTTGATTTTGCCCATGCCTTGGAAATTCATCGTCAAAGAAAGTGCAATGTAAGGCAAGAAGAGTCCCTCCTCTGGAGCCCAGCAGGGAGGCCAAGCCACATGCCAACACATGTGTCGAGTCCCGAGTTTGTCCCTGTGGCCAGCTGCCATGGGCCAGAGGATGGAATGCTATTTGTGGTGACCATGGCTTTCCAGGCATGTGTGAGGCCACCTCACAGCATCACAGCAGGAACTCGAGCCTTTCACATCTGCCTTTCCTTCCCCTCGTGCCCCGTGGCAGAAGTGGCGGGGAGGGTTGCCACACTGCTAGGGAGGAGGGAAGTAGAGGGAGCAAGACAAATGTGGTTCCGGGAGATCTGGCTTGGGCCGGAGAGCGTGTCAGACCCATAACCTGCTCCATTCTCTGAGAGCCGCCTCCAGGCCTTGAAGCAATGAGTTGCTGAGCATTCTGTAGAGTGGTAGACACAGTGCTAGGCTTTGGGGGAAGCCAGACAGGGCTGGGGTAAAGTGCTTCTTCTCTATGCTCTGTGTCAAATCAGCAGTATGAAGCTGACATTCATGTCTGGAGATTTCAGACCAAATCAGAACCCTCTCCTTGTGACAGGGCGCTGTCCTCTGTGGGCCAAGCTCTCACACGGCGACCACTGACGCGAGCCCCTTCCTTCTCTGCCTCACTTCAGGCCGCATGTTCAGGTTCCTCTGAGAGACACACAGGGTGTGCTAACAGCTCTGTGGCTTTGCACACTTGTCAATTAGTACCCCAGGTTCTCAGGCTGTCAACAGGTTACAAAGCAAGTAGCCATCCCAGATTCTCATCCTGGGATGGGAACAAAGCTGTACCCTTCTGATGGAGAAGAAAGAGGCTCCGGGAGCCAGAGAAGCTGACCTGTGAGCAGCAGAGTCCAATGAGCAAACCACATCTCCAGCCAACCACTTTGGACCAAATGCCTTTACTGTGGGGATCCACAGAAACTCCAGGAAAGTCACCTGCCAACCCCTAACTCTGTGGAGCCTCTGGTTTCCGTCCTTCCTTGGGTGTCTTTCTAGTCTCCTCCATAGACATGAGCTGAGCAAACCCAACTTTCTCCCTCTTTGTCTTCTTCTTCTTCCTTCTTCCTCTTCTTCTTCTTCTTCTTCTTCTTCTTCTTCTTCTTCTTCTTCTTCTTCTTTTCTTCTTTTTTGTCTTCACCTTCCTCTTTTTCTTCCTCTTCCTCCTCCTCCTCCTCTTCCTCCTCCTCCTCCTCCTCCTCCTCCTCCTCCTCCTCCTCCTCCTCCTCCTCCTTTCCAGCATACTGGACACATCAGTTTGACATGTCTTTCCAATTATACCAGTCCTGAGATACAGGGAAACAGGAAACCACTTGCAACCTCAGATCCATCCAGACACAGGAAACTGGGCAGAGACAGTGGCGGCCTGGCCATGGCATCAGCCCCAAGACACAGAACAGCACAGGCAGTCTCCACCAGCCTCCTCCCACCAGACAACACCCACCCTACTGGAGCATGCTAGGGCCAGTGCCAGGAGAGAGATGGGTGAACATGTCTTAGATCTCTCAGAGGAGAACCCTCCCCCGCAGCAGGAGGGGTCTGGCAGCCAGTCTGTGGGAATCCAAGAAGGCAAACACCCCAGTGTGAGTCCTGTGGGCACTGAATGGCACTGTGAAATCTTGGGCAACTTGATCCTTCTTTCCAAGACTTCTAATGGTTCCTACAAGGTGCTGTGATCCCACCATAAAGGACCCTGTTAGAGACACACACCATGCACTAATGTTCCTACAGCCCAAGCCTCCCCCTGGAACTTAGCCAGGGTTCTTCATGCCAAGCACCAAGCAAACATTGCACAAATCATCCTGCTGCTCCTCACAGCTGCGATGGAAGGAGAATGTTTCAAGTTCCAGTTTGCATGCAAGAGTCCAGGTTTATGAACCTACAGGGGAAGGAGCTGTGTGTCACAAACCCGGAGTACAGTTCCAAGTTCCGCCCTCATCAAGCTGAAAGGCATTTGATGGTGTACTGGAAGAAGACAGTGAACTTGGAGCCGGAGCTTAGTGCAGAAGGATGCTTGCTGGCGACCATCTGAGTACCTGAGTTCCTGACTCAAAAATCATCTATCATTATCACAGGTCTTCATAGGGTTAAACAAGAATTATCAAACGATCCAGCTATCCACCCCCTGTACTGGCAGCACTCCGTTCATGCACCCACGTCTGTGGCAGGATGACTTACAATAGCCAAAAGATAGATGCAAACCAGAAAAACAAATTCCCATGGAGTGGAATATATTCATCCTTAAAAAGGAAGGGAATGTTGATGAATACTGTAGCATGAATTTATTTCGGGGACATTACACTAAATGAAAAGACAAAGACAGACAGATGCTGTCAAATCCCACGGCCCAAGTACCTGCAGTAGCCGCATTCATAGACATAGAAGAAGTGGGAAAATGTAAGACTGCTCCTAGTAGGGCTAAAGCTTCAGTCTGGAATAGGCAGCAATGGTGGCTGCATAATATTTGGAACTGTACATATTTTTTAAAAAGCAATAAAGGGGCTGGAAAGATGACTCAGGAGTGAAGAGCACTCACTGGTTGCTTTTGCAGAAGACCCAGGGTCAGTTCCCAGTACCCACATGGCAGCTAAAAAACATCCATAACTCCAGTCCCAGGGGACTCCAACACCCTCTTCTGACCTCTAAGAGCACTGCATGACACCGGTCCACTTACATAGAAGCAATATACTCCTACACATAAAATAAGAATAATAAGTAAAATACTGTTTTAAAAACTGTTATGTGGTAGGTTTCATGTTGTGTGTATTTTACCATATTTTTTTTAAAGAAAAGAAAACTAAATCAAAGCCAAAACTCTGAGAAGTGCATTTCCTGAATTCTGCCCCCAAAAGTTCGGTTCAGCGTCGGCACGTTTGGGCTCCTTCCTGGCTCCATCTGAAACAAAACGTATCTAGATGTGGCTGCACAGCTCAAAATGCCCCCACATAGGGAGCTTTGGGGAGAGAGGTGGTTCTGCCTGGCTGGGTGTTCAGAGCCACTTCAGAGATGGATTCAGAGGCAAGACATGGAAGCCTGCTTGATGGGAAGAATGGGCTCTGGAACAGATCAACAGATCAGGACTGGATGGGGAGTTTTCGTGTTTCCAAGCCAGGGGGGCGGGGGGTTAATAAGCAAAGCAAAGATCAGTGTTTCTCTCTGAAATTTTACAGTCACAGACTTTAATGCAAAGAAGCTGTTGTACGCGAGCTGCGAATCTTTGATGCAAGCTAATACAGCAAGTCAAATGCCTTCCACATTTCCAGCAGCACCCAGCCTGCTGCAGGAGCCAGCTCCTCTTCTGCCTTCATTTTTAAGAAGATGCTTTCCTGTTATTTAAAAGGATTTTTTAACTCCTACTAAAATAAAAAACAATTAAAATGACAGCCAAGGATGGAGGTCCCAAACTTGGTGTATTTAACCCAAATGGAGGCAGACTTCCACTCTAACAGTCACACTAGGAGCACGTGCCTGACCTAAACCTTGCCCAGCTCCCTCCTGCTCGAAAGTGGTGTCTGCAGTCTGTGTGTGTGCACACACGCAGTCTGTGTGTGTGTGTGCACACATGAACCACACAGTTTTCCTTCCTCCCCGCAGCCAGCTGGACCCTGGCTTCAGGTCAAGTTTTTATAATGCCCATTTCATGAAGTTTAGGTCTTTAACATTCAGTCTGTGTGTGTGTGTATGCAGGCATGCGTGCAGGACAGCATGTATGTGTGTGTGTGTGTGTGTGTGTGTGTGTGTGTGTGTGTGTATATGACTAGGGGTGCTATGTGTGACTGTGTATGTGTTGCTGCTTATGTGAGTGTCTTATTTCTGGGTATATGCGTAAGTATGTATGTTTCTGTGTGCCTCTTTATGTGTGTTGGATACAACTATATGTCCCTGTATGTGCCTATGTATGTGATGTGTGTGTATATGTATGTGTGTGTGTGTGCTTCACCAGCACACAGAGATTTTGTACATGTTCCTCACAGGTAGAAGGACCCAGCACTCCCCAACTCAAGTTTATATTTCTGGAGAGAAAAGCCATCCCAGAGAACTCATGACCTTCTGCAATTCACTTCCAGAACTTTCCTTTCTCCTTCCCTACTGCCCTGACAACATATAGGAGCCTTGGTTCAAAGTGTGATTTAAGAATTACACACACACACACACACACACACACACACACACACACACACCCCACAACCACTACCATGAACTACCCACAGGTTTTTTAAAAAACATTTATTTAAAATGTTGCACTGATTTAGTGACTATAATTTTAAACTCACTGCGCCTTTGTTCCTGATTTCCAGAAACAAGGCAGGAAAGTCTATGGCTCTCACTGCAACCCAGGGCATTGGTCTTGTGAGTATTCCATTCATATACGTTTCTTAGAAAACATTTTTTTTATAATATTTCCTACTCCAATCTCAACTCAAGTCTTGCTCTGGCTCTGCGGGGCTCCATCAACAGTGTGGTTTATATGTTGTTGTCTTAAAAGGAAAAAAAAAAATCAATACCTTGTTTGTGATCCTCTAATTGAGTCCACGAGGCTGTATTGTAGAATGCAGCATTTGCTAAATAGCAAATCTCCGTCAGACACTAAGGATGTGGGAATCTAGTAAAAGACCCCTAATTATTCCAGTAGTGTGCTCACAGCACTCACAGAAATTTAAACTAAGAGTGCCATGTGCCCAAAACTGTGCTTGCCTGAAGGCAGGGGTGCCAACAGACCCCACTTCTCCCACTCCTATGCACCTCAGTACAGCCCACTTGAGCCGGAAATCTTTGTCCCCTTCTGTGCTCTGGGCACCTCCCCCACACACACTCTTTCTCTCTAGCTCCTTCTTAATCCAACACCTGTTGGTCTGCGTCTCTATCATAGCAGATCTTAGGAACACGGCTCTCTCCCTTTGCCTCTCCGCCTCAGTCCCAGTCCTTTGCACCTGCAGCCAGTTGTTACATCCTTCCAATGCTGGGCTTTCTCCTTGAAAGGAGACCGCACCTCAAGTGTTCCCATCCAGGAATCTCTTCTCAAGTTTCTGGAGTGAGTCAGAAAACCACTAAGTGGAACCCTTCAGGAAACAGACAGCACAGCCCTAGACTCTGAAGATCCACCTTCTGCAAACCCACAGGCTCCTCTAACTGTCCACACTAGCAAGTTCAGGCTCCCTCGCTGTCCCTGTAGGACCCTTCTCACTGCCCTTTGGAAATCTAGACTATTCCTCCTCAGGTTCAGAGCTAAGTGTCACCCTCAGGAGACAAGGTATACTTCAAACACCCCTGCCCACGTCCTCCCTCATCTAAGAAGCGCACTTCAGTGCAAGCAGCCTAAACTGTTACTGCTCCTTGACTGCATACTGCCTGCCTGTGATTCTCTAGAAGCCAGCATACTTCAGATCTCAAATTTTCAGGATCCCAAGGAAAATTCTAACTCTGCTATCTTTCATCTTTCCCCTATAAGGACAGAGTCCATTTTCCTAGAGCCCAGGTCCAACTTCCCATCATTTTTGATAAAGAGAAGGCAGCCCCATCGAAGAAAGTAAGCAGATTTAGGGTCACAGACCTAGCCTCATGCCAAGTTCTCGATTCTCTTCACTGTCTCTGGGGGCAGATCACCCTCTTGTCCTTCTGATTCCTAATCTGGAGATTAGAACAACTACACGACTCGGCTCCTTTCAGCACTCTCCTTTTCAGTGTTCAGGGCCTGGTCCAGGGTCTTCTGAATGGATGGAATATGTTGCCATCAATAACCGCATCAGTTAATATGCAAATGGGAATAATTCAATTACAATATATATATGGCACCTATCCAGAGGGACCTTTGGAGTCTTCATCGTATTGTCCGGTACAGTTGAGATGTGGGTACTTTCTGGTCTTCCACTAACTCTATAAACTGGTCAACATGTCAACTGAGTTATTAAACCTCAAATCAGAGAAACAGCAATAAAGCCATCGGAGCCGCGTTGTATCCACTGTCGACTGTCATGGACAGTTTTTAAGACAGGTTTCTTACTGTCTCTGCCTCTACCATCGCAATGCCCATATTTTTCTATGGATAATTAAAACTTAAAGCATTTAGCTCTGAAATTCCTTCAAATCTGTCATCTCGTTTTCTTCTTCCTCCCTCCCTGGAGCATCGGTCACCTGCGTATCGCATCTCGCACCCCTGTCAACAACTTCAGAGGAGCCCGGCCTTCCGTTCCCTCCTCTTCCTCCTTCTCAATCTGATGCCCCCTGCTCAGCCTGCCCTCGTTGTTGGACTCAGTTCAATTCCTATTGTCTGTGAGATAGGGAATTTTTTAAGTTGCTTTGTTAATCAAATGGCTCGGTTTAAAAAGTTTGCTCAGCAGCCTGTGTCTCTTAGTATGTGTCAACTTCTGTTTGGATCAATGGACGTGGGATGCAGTATTAATTATTCATTTTTGCAGAATGGAAATTAATTATTGTGCATGGGATTCTAAACACATATGGCAACAGTGCCGGCTGGACCGGCCCCCCTGCCAGGATTTTGGAGATTCAGATTCAGAGGTAATATGTTGTTTTGCAAAGCCAAGACCTCCTAAGGGCTCTAAGATAGAAGAATTGAAAAACTGACATGTTTCTGTAAGTGGTCCAACTCCTGAGCCACCTGGAATGCACCCTGACTTCCTGCTGGAGATGCGGAACCTCCCCGTCCATCACAATGACTGCAGCCTCACATGGGCTTCCTCATTGTCATCTTTGTTTCCTAGCCTGCCTTCCTGTAGCAAGAGGTACTATGATCCCCTCCTCCCTAAACGTATTCAAGTGAAACTTCAGGGCAGGAACCGGGCCCCAGATGTTCCCCTGGTGGTAGGTCCTATCTCTGTCACTCTGGTTAGTAATGGAATTTTGTGTTTGGACCATGATTGCGACCACCTTCAGGGAACCTTCTGGGGATTCTCATTCTGCTCACCTGTGCTCATTAGAGACAGAGAGCTCACTTAGCTGAGATGGTTTCATGCCGGGAAAGCTCACAGAGGTGCTTGTCCTCTTCAAGGACAGTGAAGAAAGTCAATTATTCCTGGTAGGGGAAAAGGCAGGGGCACATATGAAAGCACAAAGGAGCGGCTGGGAGTTCTAGACTCCGGACAGGGTGCGGAAGAGGAGCAACATTTCAGAAGCAAGTGAGACAATAGCTCTTTGTATGCTTTCCTCGTTGCTGTCACAGAATACCCGACAAAAGCCCCCTAAGAAAGGAAGGGTCTGTGTTGGTTCACAGTCTAGGGATTCAGTGTATTTTGGTGGGGAGGGCATGATGGCAGGCGTGTGTGGCGGCCGGGTCCCTCACATCTGCAGTCAGGACACTTTCCTCTTTTCATTCAGTCTGGACCCTGCCAATGGGACGGTGCCCGCTGCATTCCTTGAAACACTATGTGGTGCACAGAAGCAACTGAACAGTGAATGGATGCATCCTATAATTTCTATTAGTTTTAGTTCATGAAAGAGAATGAAATTCCATTAAAGAACTGTGAAAAGTACTGCAAATGTAGAGGCATAGAGTAATGAGTCCAACAATGCACCTTTGAGACAGCTTCTTAACTTTTCACTTGTTATTAGAGTAACAGTATAGTGTATCTGAGATGTGTGGAGCAGGAGAGCACACGTGCCACAGCGTGTGTTTGGAGGTCAGCAGACAACTTTGCAAAGCAGGTCCTTTCTTTCCACCTTTATACAGGTTCCAGGATTCGAACCCAGGCATCAGACTTGCATGGATGCAGGGTCTTTTTGTTGTTTTGCTTTACTTTGTTTTCAGAACAATGTCCCCTGTAGCCTCAGCTGGCCTGGAACTCACTAAAAAGACCAGGCTGGCCCCAGTCTCACAAAGATCCACTTGTCCCTACCTTCCAAGTACTGTAATTAAAGGCATGCACCATCACACCCAGCATCTTATAAAGTGCCGTAATGAATTTCCTTTCTGGAATAATCTTGGATTTATTGTAATTTGGGGAAAGTTGTTAAGAGAACTCCATATCCTCCCTCAGCTTCCCAGGACTCAGTGTCTTCTGCTGGCGTGGTATCATCATCAACATTCAGAAAGCAATCTTGACGGGTCATCACTTACCAAGATCTGTACCTAGAGACACCAGTCTGTTCCCAGTCTGGGCCCCACTGCACTATACCATCCTGACTCCCCATCTCCCAGGATCCTCTGCTCTGTCGTGCTTTCAGTCTTGCTTTCAGTCCTTCCTTGACAGCCTCTCAGAGCACTGCCCAGACACCCTGTAGAAGCTCCCCTAAGCCCAGGATCAGCCAATCTTGTCCTCTTCAATGGACCACAATCCTGGACATTTGGAGAAAACACTACAGATAGAAAGTGCCTCTCTCTCCCATCAGATCAGGAGTGCAAGATATTCATACAATTTTATTACAAAACAGAAAGTTATTCAATTTCTTCTTTGATTAAATGCAAATTTTCTCTTAAAACAACAAAAATCCACATCTTATTTCATTTTTGTTTTATCAGACACATCCCAATATTGAACAGGACCAATCCTACAGTCAACTAATAATCTCTAAGTCTTTTTCTTATTAAACCTATTAAATCACAGCACACCCATCCAATTTTCCTGACCTTGTTTGGGGGTTTGGTCTGTTGGTTTTTAATAAACACAGAAATGTATCTTTTCCCTGTTTAATGAGTCTCCACCTTAGTTAGACACTCCACTGTGACACCCTAATCAATTGGATCCTCCTTAGACTTGGCCAGCCTGCCTCTGAATGGTGTCCCCCGGCCTCACCTCTTTCCCTGGCCATTCCTACAGCTCACATTGGCAGCAAAATGACTGAGGCCCAGATTCACAGATCTGAAGGGGTGAGTTTTATTCTGCACCAGGTCAAGGTCAGAGGACAGCCCTCTTCCTTGCAGCATCCCTTGCATTTCTCAGCTACCAAAAATGACCCAGTCCAGCCCCAGTCACCCATAAGGAGGGCAAAAGGAAGAACTGTCTAATTACCAACGCACGCCTGGAACGGCATTTCTCAGTGTCCGTGTTTGGAGTGGATCTCTATCTGGGTCTCTACTTTTGAAGAATTCCATTCATCCCACAAGCATTTTCCGAATAACCACTTGGATCAAATGTGCTCTCTTTGTTTTTTTTTTTCCCCCTTTTAATTTGTTGTCCAATTTAGAATCAGAAACATCTTAAGCTGGCAACAGGCTGAAGATGAGAATGAGGATGAGGATGAGGATGAGGAAAAGGAGGAGAAGGAGGGGAGGAGGAAGGACCAGGAGGAGGATGGGAGGGGGGGAAGACACTTCAGCCTCGTGTGTGTGAGTGAAGATGGTCCTGAGAAGGGGTCATGGTGCAGCCTCAACGTTGCCTGCCTCTTACTGGGAAGCTTCTCCAAGCATCTTTCACTCACTTGGCCTTAAGCACCCATTTGTAAATCACAGAGAAAACAAGACAAGATGGTATCTCAAGCATTCTTCAGTTCTAGCATTCTTATTGGGAGGGCCTGAGGAAGAGAGGGAGGAAGAGCAAGCAGGGCTCGGCAGATACGGGTCCTTCAGATGTCATCTGCTGTGCATTGCGGAGTGAGTTAGGAACTTCCATCCCTACTCACAGAGAAGGAAACTGAGCCTCAGGGTTATAAGCTGGAGCTCCCCCACTTTGGACAGGACAGAGCCTGTGTCTGAACATAGATGCACATCTTCAGTGCTTTCAGTCTTCATTCTGTTCCCGGAGCGTTTCTTGTTTTTGTTTCAACGAGCTCTCCATTACAAGATTTCATTGAAAGGCTGAAAGCCTTTTTAGAAAACTGGCTCTGTTAGGAACTACAATGTAATATCTGCAAATCTGAATTAGTTACTTGGCTTGTTTCTGTAACAAAATAACAGCAAAAGCAACTTGCAGAGGAAGGGTTGATCTGGTTCTCCACACAAGGGTGCAGTTCACCATGGTGGGAAGGCAGGGTGACAGGGGCCTGGACAGCAGCTCACATCGCCTCTGAGTCAGGAAGCAGAGATGAGTGCTGGTGCTCAGCCTGCGTCCTTTCTATGCAGTTCAGGACCCCAGTCCATGGAATGCTGCAGCCCATGCTACGGTACGTTTCCCACCTCAGTTATCCGCATCCAGAAACTCTCACAGACATGCCCAGAGATTTGTCTCCTGAGTGATCTAGACCCTGTCAAGCTGCCAATCTGCTCCTGACAATTCAATATCCCCTAGCACATTCCTTCTGAAGGACTAAGTGAAGAAAACCTAGAAACAGTTGTGCTGTGGATCTAGGACCCGGGTCTACCAGGGCTTAAAGACTTGGCCATTCTTTTGACCCTGGAGGCAGGCGTGAGGGGTCTGACGCCAAACAAGCAATAGGACAGTCTAATTGCATATAAGAGAGACAGGGAAGCAGTACCGTACGGAGACTGGCGTGGACCCCACCATTCCCGCCTTTGATGGTATCTCTGGTCTGAATGCTGAAGGACAATACCAGACATACTCTGACATGAGATAGATTTAGAGAGGAGAGGGAGGGGCAGAGGGGAGAGAAACACACAGACACATAGACACACACAGTCACACATACAGGTACACAGACACACACAGATACACACATGGACACAGACTCAGACGCACACAGAAGCACACACGTGTTCCTCTCTCTCCCCCTTCCTTCCTTCTCCCCGCATCTGTCCTCTCCCCTCCTCCCTTCCCCTCCTTTCTGCCTCTCTTCCCCTCCCTGCCATTTCTGGGTTTCAGCGAGTTAGTGCAGAGCCACTTCCTTTAGGGCACCTCTCTGATGCCCATCTTGGGGGGAAATCTCCTCCCATGCCCCCAGGCCCTGTTCCCCTTCACTTCTACCACCCAACTACATACTGTTCCAACACCCTGCACGCAGACCTGTCCGCCCCCACCAGACTCAACGCTTTGGACCAAACGGGCTGTATCTTTTCCTATTTGCACCCTGGTGCCTGGCAGAGGGACTAGCAGATGGAGGAGGGCTGGGGTGGGTGGACAGGAGTCCTGGGCCAGCCTTGTGTGCTTGCTGAAGTGGGAGAGAGCTACACGGGGCGTGCTCTGCTTCCAGACCCCGGAAGAGCTTAGGTCATGACCTAACTCTGCTTCGCTTCCCTTTTCAGAAGAGACGCCATCTTTGCTGACTGTCCTGGATCTCCCAGAATGGATGGGTTCCTCCCTGGCACCCTCTCCCTTGGTGTCTGCCTCTCCACATTCACCCCGTGCTGCACTCAGAGCCAGGCTTACTGCCTCCCTGGACACATAGAGGCCCTTTCTCCAAAAGGCATCCAGCTCCTAAGCAGGGATCCCCCATCTTCTGTCTAACCCAACGTGCACTTTGAAAGCCTCAGAAATGCCATTAATTACCATAATAGTGACACTTTGTACTTTTATATCCTCTTTCATCAGAAGATCTCTGAGTGCTTAAAAAATATTATCTCATTAATCCTCACAACACCCTCGTGAGACAGCTGGCAGGTAAACCTGTCCCCCGTTCATCAGGAAAGGGAAGCAACGATACAGAAAGATGCTGTGTGGAGAAGGACCAGAACTGACAAACAAGTGCAAGCTCTCTCTGCTGGCATCAGAACCAGCTGTCTTGTCTTCCCACGAATGCATGGACCTGTCATATGTCTGATGCACATTTCACACAAATGTGCCAGGACTGAGTGGATGAGGGAATGACAATGTGTCTGACATTGAACCTGCATCCAGGGGGTCATTCCAAATTGCTGACATCTTTGAACAGAAAAGACATCTTTTCTCAGAAAAGACCTTCTCCTTCTAGAAAGGGTGCAAGGGGTAATGTATCAATTTCTGGGGTCTGGGTAGATAGTGTGGGACCTGAGTTCAACTACCAGAACCCATGCAAACAATTCGAACATGGAGAAAAGACACTTCTAATCCCAATGCTAGGGAGACATGAGCATCCCGGGGCTTACTGGCTAGCCAGCTTAGTCTACTTGGCAAACTCCAGGCCAGCCAGAAAACCTGTCTCAAAAACTAAGGTGGGACAGAACTAAGGCATGACAAGAGAGGCTGCCTTTTGGCCTCCACACAGGTACATGTATGTACATGTGTACACATGTGCCTCCACACATATGGACATGTGCAAACAAATATAGTAAGAATGATTGGGAATCTCTATTCTCCTGCAGCTCACAGGTCTAGGGAAGCTTCCAGCAAAGAGGAAAAAACAGACCATCAGAAAGAAGCCTGAGAAGAAAATATGAGGTAGGTCTTTGAAAGATGAATGAGAGTCGGGAGTCTTGGTCCCCTGGGCCTTGTTTTTATTCCTGATGCTGAGTTATTTGGGGTATCAGTGTTGGAGCAATCTACTCCAGTGCTCTGGTTTGGGCAAAGAGAACTTGGGAAATGCTGGGAATGCTTTCCAGGGTTACGCAGGCAGTAGAGGACAGAGGTAGTCGGAGAGGCCTCTGCCCAGTGTGTTAGAGCTCTCCAGTTTTGCAATACAGATACTTAAGTCATGTTTGAGGGAACTGGAGAAAGTTCTGGTAAACACTAATGTTTTTACTTTTGCTTTCAAAAAGGCTGGGAGTCCTGAGGGCGCGGGGGTGTGGACAGGAAAGGAAGTGTCCTGTAGGGACAAGCCCAGCCCTGGGACCCAGCAGGCTGGGGACATGGGGCCTCATCTGAGTAAACCAGTCCAGAGCCCCTGATACGTGCACAGCATATAATAGATACCTGTCTGGTATAATTAATTGTATTTTTCCTAAATTTAACATTGCCCGAAGGGGAAAATCGTTTCACTTGGTAAAACCCCCTCCTGCCACACAGCTTCTACGAGCCGGCCAGATTTAATTGCTGCGATAAAAACCACAAGAAAGACCAGGTTCCCACTCAATCTATAACCACATCTACTGAAGAATAGCTTTAATCACCTTTGAAAGGGCGACCACAAGATAATTAAAGGGGGAGGGTGCTCACTGGGAATTATCCAGAAATATCAAATCTCCGTTTATCCCAGAGTCGGACTTAGAATGTTCCCGCATGGCTCACTCCTCCAGCCCCCACCCTGTTCTAAGCTAAGCACTTTGAATCTTTCCATTATTTAGTGGTGGAGGGAATCAGCCTGTTTCACAAGGCTGTGTCCATTAACAGCTTGAACGGCAGAAAGACTCCATCCATCCATCCATCTCTAGCTGAGAACTGATCCTCTGTCCTCTACGGCCCGCCTGCATGATCATGGGCAGGTGGCTTAGCTGGTCTGAGCTTCTTCAGGGCTAGACCACAGGAATATCACAGCCGAGCTCTGCCACAGAGCGACCCCCTTCCCTCTGTGGCATGCCCACGTCTTTCTAGAAAACAAAGCCGAAACTCAGGAGCGGATTGCGAGGTGGCTGTGAGAAGTGGGGCTTCTTCTGGGGTTTGGCTGGTGCTCTCTTCTCCTGGTGCTGTCCTGCATCGCCTGGGGCGGGAGCTGGGCAGGCTGAGGGAACCGGTGGAGTGGCATTCTTGACTGCCTGTTGGTGCTCAGCACTGGGTGGCTTGCTTCCAAGCCCGGATTCCCAGGCCTGGCTGTCTGGGGAGTTTGCCCAGGAAGTGAAAGTCAGCCTGCCCCTCACCAACCTGCTCGCCCAGCAAGCTTGTCCCAACTCCAGGAACAGTAGAGGAGCCCACGCAGTCCCCGAACACTTCAACTTTCTTCACCCCAACTCAAGGAGGAGGCTAGAGACATCTTCTTATCCCTCACCAGGAAGGAGGGACTGACACTTCTTGCTGTGTCCATGGTAACCACATGTCAATCAGGCCGCTCCCTCACCAGCACCACTTATACTGAGTTCATTGTAGTCCAACTCGACCCAAACTACCATCCCAGGTTTTGGTGGTCACGTGTCTGGACCCCAGCCTGCTCCTTATTCTGAGACTCACAGCGTGTGTCCTCCACCGCATCTGACCTCCCCAGCACCAGCTCTAGCTTGCGTCTGTGAGATCCCATTGCTTCTTATTTTTAAAAACATCCCCTCATGCCTCCTGGGTGGAGATTTCTGGTGACTGTTGGGCCAAGTTCACGAAACAGCTGTGCTCCACTCCACACCCACCACATGGATTACGGCCTACCCTACTTCAGGGCTATGCCCCACCAGCAGCTCTACCTGCTGTTCCTCAGCCCTTTCCTGACCCCAGGTTAGCCACTCTCTCCCACCTGTGCCCCAGAAAGCCCATGTCCTTGCATGCCTGGGTTCCAAAGAGATGCAAATGAATTTTGTTGTTGTTGTTTAGTTTTAATAACGTATTTCATTATGACATTTTCAGGCATGTATATATATATATAAAGTATTTTGATTCAATTTACCCGATCATCCTCTCTCACCACAGCACATTGATCTCTTTCCTTTATCAAAGTAGTGCCTCTTATAGACACAGACCCACAGAATTTAGGGTTGCTTACGGGAACCTGGGTGAGGGCTTATTAGCAAGAGCACGAGCACTCTGTCAGTGGTTACACTAGTGAAGAAAATGTCTCTTCCTCTCTCAGCACCCAAAACTGCCTCAGGAAGGGGTGGGGTTTGTGAGGTCCTCCCCACTCCAGGAGGGAAGGTTGGCAGTACTTGCGCAAGTCTTGTGTAAGTAATTACAAGAGGATGTATTGAAGTTAGTGTCCAGAAAGCAACCCTGCTCTGGGCACCAAGGACATTACTGAAACCCTTCCTTACACAGCTATTTGCCAAGTGCTGGTAGCATGGTGAATGCTTAAAATAAACCGCTTCTCTGTCTCTCAATGAGAAGGTAAGAAGATCCCATTCAAAGCGGCGAAGGGTCCACCTACAGTCACATAGATACCAGGTGCCACATCTAAGAGAGGCAGAAGTATCACGTTCTGTCTGAGGCCTCCGTCCACTCCTCCCCACATGAAAAGACAACCCATTTGCTAATAGACCTCGTTTCACTAATGGCAAGACTTTACCTCCAGAAACAATCATTCTTGTCAGACACCTGGCGTTCCACCCTCAAGTACATATAGAATGTATGTGAGGTTGATAATGTTTTCTTTCCGAGTACCTTATTTTTTAAGTTTTAAAAGAAACACATGCAATTTATTTTTTAAATCATATTCTATTTAACTCAATGAGTCCAAAGTATGATTCTTTGAATATATGATCAATGTTAAGAAGATCACTTATCATCAATGGTTACACTCCTTAATTGCTACTAAGCTGACAGAATTCTGTGTCTGTATTGTGCAGAACATCACAGTTGGAATCAGCCATGTGTCAAGGGCTCTGCAGACCCTGTGGAGTGCTGTCTAGCTATAGAGTAGTCATCATCTTGGATCTTGGTCAGTGCACTCTAGAATTATATCCAGATCTCTCCAGCTATGACTCAACTACTGAAGGTCGGCTTGAATCTCCCTCTCTGTCTCCACGTAAAGTCACATTGCCAGCTTTCCCCAATTCACAGCTGAGGAAGAAGGAGGACCATTCCTTCAAAGGCAGAGTCCAGTGAACTCACAGGTTTGACAGAAAAAAAAAACAGACAATAACTTAGTTCGGGGGTCAACAATGGTCCACAGGCCAAAGTCACTCTGCCTGACATCAGCCAGTTTTTTGCACGGCACTTGAGCTGTGTATAGCCTTGACATTTAGTTTACATTTAAAAATCAATTAATAGCCAATGTACAAAGGCATACCATCTGTAAGGCTCAAATGTTTTATCACCTTTTGTTTAACCCTTTGTAGAAAAACATCACTAGTCCTTGATGTCATTGGTCACACTGCTATTTCTGTCAGCAGGGTTCCATTGGGTCATTCCACCACAGCTCTGTTGTTGATTCAGTGACTGTACCTCAGCACTCATCCCAGTCCTCTCTCCAAGGCTGATCCAACCTTGAGTTCTGTATTGGATTTACTGCCTGGTGAACCCTAAGCTAAGATCCTCTGTCCCACTCTCTCCCCATTACACACTGGGCTACTTGAGATTCAGTTGCTCAGTTCACCCTGTGTCTTACCTGTTTGACTCTTCATATCATCCTCAGGGAGAAACCCAGGGTCAACCCTGGTCTTAAGTGTTCCATCTGGTTATGAGACCTAGGGTAGACTTGGTTCCCATCTTTGACAATGTGGGACCCCATCTTCCAGCCTCTTTCTTTGTACATTGACAGTAACATGAGAGCTCTGACCACCATCTTCTCCTCTTTTGGTTCTCTGGATTCTGACATAGAGCTTCATTTCTTTCCAAAGTTTCCCAGGACCTGAATGCTCAATTTATTGTGTATTTCAAATTGTGTGTTAACATTTGTCCCTGACCCGCAGTCTGAGGCCATCTCTCCATTTAGTTGTCTGACCATGAAGAGCCCCACAAACCTGCTCCCAGGTTTGGACGCAGAGTGAGGTGGAAGGATGGGAGGAGAACCCAGAATTTGATGCTTCTTCCTGCTTCAATGTTTGAAGAAGTCCACTGAGTTTGCAGTTCAAAAAATTAAAAGGATGTGTCTTGGGGTCCAGTGTTCACAGTTGGGTTTTGAAGACAATGCAATCTTCTCTGTGTGAATTTCTTCCTTCTTTCCAGGGAAAGTTTTCTTTAATGGCATCTGTAGACAGTAGTTCATGTGGGTTGCCAAGCTATCCTACAATGTATGATGCTAATCTGCCCTTAACCTCTTCAGTCGGCTTCGATTCTGTGCCTTTCCCTCCACGTTGATAGAGACTATTTCAAGACTATTTCAATGTCAGTAACTTCATTTTAACCCTATGTTTTATGTCCTGGTTTGTAGTTTCTTGACTGGCTGTAGCAGAGTGCTGTTTCAGCCCTCAAGTTGCCTTCTTCACCCAGTCTTGGTGCTTTCCTCTCTTCTGTGATAATCAACATGGTTAGGGGCCTGCTCTTCTGGACCTGTGACCACAGTATATTCTCCTAAGTAAAACCAGGGACTGGGGATCTTCTGCAGCTCTTGGGTCTTCTTCAGGGCTGTGTTCTTCACCTGTAAGTTTATACAGAATGTTCCAAGTCTTAATGCTCATCTTCTTCTGCATTAGTTACCTGGGGCTGCTGTGACAAAATACCCTGAATATGGAAGAAAAACTTTCTTTTGGCTTCCGGTTTCAGAGGCGGAGTCCAAAATGGCGGGGGAGGTGTGGCAGCAAGCCACAGGCTTGGAGGTGGAAGCGTGAAGCTGAGAGACCACATCCTAACCAGACACACAGGAAGCTAAAAAGGAAGCGGAAGTGGGGTGAGGGCATAACCTCGAAACCCACCCCAGTGACATAGCTCCTCTAGCAAGACTTCACCTCCTAAAGGTCACCTAACCTCCCTAAACAGCACCACCAACTGGGAACCAAGTATTCAAACGCCCAAGCCTGACGGGATATTTCCCATTCAAGTGGTAAGACTGCTTCTTGCCATCTTCTGCGACGTAAACAAAGCTCTTGTGCATCTTTGTACAGACCTTCCCTTCTCTATTACGGAGAAGTTTCTGTGTAAACAGAGAGGCCACTCTTCCTCTGGGATGCTGCCCTTCCTCTGGGGAATGCCTGCACGCAGGACCTCTACCTGCAGGGGTCGCAATGCATTCTGATGGCGAGGCTGGATGCTTCGGAGAGAGACTCTGCTTAATGGGCCTCAGCTGACAACCTGCAAAAACATCTTATTCCGAGGGGTCCTGAAGAGTAGAGGCTATTTCCTTCCTTCCTTCCTTCCCTCCTTCCTTCCTTCCCTCCTTCCTTCCTTCCTTCCTTCCCTCCCTCCTTCCTTCCTTCCTTCCTTCCTTCCTTCCTTCCTTCCTTCCTTCGCTCCTTCCTTCCTTCCTTCCTTCCTTGAACACGCACTTGCATTGGCTTGCAGTCTTCATTCCTGTACTGGGGTTACCATGCCCCCAGGTCAAGCAGTCGTTCCAGCTGCAGGGAGCACACGTTCGGGTGGGTCAAGCTGATCTGTCACAGGCATCTCTAAGGGGAGTTAGGAGCATCTGCTGAAGCAGCGGAGTGTGGGGAACCCAGCAGGAGGCCTCCACTGGGAGGCTGGCCCTGTGGCCAGCCTGCTGGTCTAAAAAGCCCATGGTCCAGGTTGCTCTCTTGCTGGCATTCTACATCATATCAGAAGCTTAAAGTCTTCCACGGCAAAGGAGGGGAGAACCAGCGCCTCCGGTCAAATGTCGAAATACCCCTTCCCGCAGTGGTACCCCAACCACGTGGCAAGTGCCAAGCCCGTGGGCAAGGCTGTCCTTACAACGACTGCGTGGAATGGGCTTACTGGGGACAGAGGGGGACCCTCACCTGGCCACAATACCAGAAACCCAGTGAAGCCCCACAACATTCTCCGTGAGCACAGCAAGAGGTACAGGCAGACAGCAGGTGAGCACAAAGGCTCTGGAAGAGTCTGAGGTCCGACAGAGACAGGAGAGGTGGGCCAGGGGCAGGCAAGGCCCCCATCGTGGTAGAGCCCCTAGGCACTCACTGCAAGGAACTTTGGCAACAACTCAGTGATATGAGAAGCCACTGAGAATGAGGTCACACAGGGCGGTGTGATTGCCCCCTTGCTATAAACAAGTGGATGTAATGTGTTATGCCGCAAAGCACCATTCACCAAAAGGTTTGTTGTTGTTGTTGTTGTTGTTGCGGTTGTTGTTTGGTCACTGTGTTATTAATAAACTTAGAGCTGAAGAGGAACAGTGAGGACAGAGAAGAAGCTTAGAAGCCATCTGGAAGGCGCGAAGCACTGGGCAGAGTGGGAGTCAGCCTCGAGGAGGACACTGGCAATTAAGCCCCACTCATCCCCTCTGTCCTATGAGGAATGCTTGTTGAACAAATGAGAAAGTCTTCTCTTCTGCAGCTGCAGCTCTGGTGGGGACAGACACAGGTCACCATCTCAGACATCACGAGGCAAGTGTCACACCATGTCTTGCCGGACAGGAGCCACAGGCTTTGGGGGCCGGGGGAGATCAGTGTGAAGAGAGCACCAGCTTTCCCGCGGACGTGATTTTCAGATGGGTGTTAATGAGAAGCTTCCTAAGCAGGTGAAGACGGCAAGAACACTGAAGGGAATGGGTGGTCTTAGCAAACGCCCTAGAAAGAGGAGGATGTAAACTGCTCCCGAAGCCATGAGGTTGTCCTCCCTGGAATATAACAAGTACTCGGTGTACACACATGGCATGAATTAGTGACTGCCATGAGATGCCAGGCCACGAAGACAGCTCAAGGCATAGGGGACACGAGGCACTGGAGGTCCTCCTGTGGAAATGGGTGGAAATGTTATATGTCCTTTGAACAAACCCCCGGGGGTCAAGAGCTGTGCCCCTGTCATCTCTGTCTTGGAAGTGCAGGACTAAGATCTGAGAGACGGAAAGGTAATCTGTGACAAATGCCTTTCCACATCCAGCCCCGTCCCTCCCTGCACCCAAGCCTTGTCCTCTTCCACCTGTCCCTTTGCTCGTTCAAGGTCTATCTTGTACTTGACCTGCCACCCAGGTCTGCATGCTCCTCTCCAGCAGCGTCAGCAGTCACAAGCCTCCAGCTCATCTCCCTCCCCTCTCACGGTGAAGTGGAGTGATGACTGGTCAGGATGCTGTGAGCAGAGTCCACATCTCTTCCTCTCCCTGCAGCAGTGACTGTGGAGGCTGAATGAGTCAGGAAGGACAGCTACGAGACAACATCTCTGCCTCACATCCTGCAGTGTGTGGGGCCCCAAACCATAAGTAAACGCTTGCTGTGCTGGGGGCGGGGCTTTGAGATGCGGGGCGCTTAGGTGCTACTGCAGCATAACCAGCATCCTGCCCACAAATACGCTCGCTATATCTCCAATGTGAACTAAAGGCAGTCTTGGTAACCCAAGCCAACATCCAAGTGGGCTTCTTTATGTCTCCTCCCCCACCCGCATACACATCTGGCCAGCTGTCAGAAGTGTATCCACAGTGTCTCTGGACCTGATCAATTTCATTGCCTTCATTCTCTCCACCCTATTCTGACCTCCAAGGGAGGATGTCACTGGCCCCTAGCTGATCTCTCTGCTTCTTCATGCCTCTCCACACAGAAACAGGAGAGAGCTTCTATGGTACTATTTCTGGTATCTCCTTGGTCACCACACGCGGTCCAAGTACCAATCCAAATTTCATTTTGAAATCTACAAGTTCTGGCGTGCCTGGCTGCACGTCATTCATGGTCTTTGTGTCTGTCTTTCACCCCTTCTTGTGCTCCTCTGATCTACAGGGCCCTTTCTCCCTGCTCGGTCCTCACTTGACAACTTTTCTCCATCTCTTTTGAGACAACCTGCCACGTTGCCAAAGAGTGCTTCCCTGCTGTGCTTCCACATTTCCCGAGATCATGGATCACATCACATTGTTCTTTTACCTTCATTGACCTTGCCTCTCCCGAAGCTGCTTCTTCAGATCACTTCTTTGTGTGTGGGAGTGTTATATACATGCTCGTGTCTGTGTATGTGCATGTGTGTGGATGCCAAATGTCAACACTGCATGTTCTATCTAACTTACTGTTTGGAGTCAGTGTGTCTCACTAGCTTGAACTCACCAGGCTAGGCTGGCTGGTCAGTAAGCCCTGGGAGTCTGCTTGCCTCAGTCTCCCCACCATTGGGATTCAAGCATGTGCCACCATGCCCGACTTTCTTTTTTAACATGAGTGCTGGGAATCGAACTCAGGTCCTCAGTTTTGTATAATAAGCCCTTTACTAGCTAAGCCATTTCCTCAGCCCACCTTTGTGTTTTGACTTTGTGTCTCCACCAAAATGCTGTGCCTACGAGACGCCCAACACCTAGGACAAGCCTGGGCACACAGAAACCTCCCAATAGTCAGTCAAGACTGACTGAGTGAATGGAAGAATGAATGAGCTTGCCAACATAAGGTCAGCCACCCACAGAGTAAAGCGAGAGTTATGGAATTCACTGAGACCTTGGGTTTGTGTTACAGTTCTGTTCTGTCTCCAGAACGAAGAAGGAACGGAGAGAAGGATGGAGAGGCATTGTTCACTGCTCTGTTCAGGTGCCTCTCAAGCCCGACAAATAGTGAATTAGAGGGGGATCAGAATATCTGAAGACCAAAACAGTCATTAGTTACCACCTCCCTTCTCTGGCACGCTGACTGCCAGCAGCCAGCCCAGACGGTACAGGGAGGAGCCTCGGAGAGAGAGCAGAGGCCCTTTGAGAAGCCCGCTTATTAAGAGCTCTAGACAGGACAGGAAGAGCGCGCAGCTTTACTCAGACATTTGTGCTGAAATATAAAAAACAATTATGACATTCAGTTACTCCATTAAGTGAAATTAACCATTCCTCTTGTTCTTTGAAAAAGACCAAAAGAAAGTGCAGATCTGAACAGTTAGGTCAGTGAAGAATGGTGAAGGAGGAGTGTCTAGACTCAAAGTTTCATGTGCAAGGAAGAGGAGGGGTCTGTGCTGGGCGGTGTATGTGTGTGTGTGTGTGTGTGTGTGTGTGTGTGTGTGTGTGTGTGTTCGCTGTTCCAGCAGTGCCTTTGAATCTTGGGGTGGTCACAGCTGCGGCTCTGCCCTGGCAAGTACGGCCACGTCCAGACTGAGGAGTGGCATTCCCACTTTGATGTCGACTGTCACGCTCCAGTGCTTGAAGATCTCCTTGGCTGCCTGAGAGTCTGTTGTCCCCGGAGACCAGGTAAACCAGGATGTCAGACCCTGCCTCCCACTCGCCTTGGCAATCCCTGCCTGCCAAGGACACATTTGTAGGGGCAAGGTCTTCTCTGGCTTCCAAATTTTAGTTAGGAACTCTGGCCCTTCCCAGTCATCCACTGAGACCAAACATGACCTACACACACACACACACACACACACACACACACACATATGGTATGTATTCACACCTGTGTATAGGGGATAGTAAACCCTCAAACTTAAAATTTTACCTTCTGTACATGGTTGTGATTGCCCTTCTCAAGGTATGACTCAAAAGACTGCAGACACTAAGGGTCAAGACCAGTGGGTCACACATGCTCCTAAACTGCTATGTATAGAGTCCACAGGTTCATACTGGATGCCCTCTATCACTCTTCACTTTATTTTTTGAGACAGGGTCTCTCACTGAGTCTAGAGACCACTGGTCAGCTAGACTCACTGGTCAGTGAGCCCCCTGGGACCCTTCTGTCATCTCCAATCATCACTGAGATTACAGATACCAACCACCACAGTGCCCTGACTTTTGTTGTACATGTGGGCTGGGGATCTGAGCACAGGTCCTCAGTTTTGCATAGCAAGCACTTTGTCCACTGAGCTGTCTCTCCAGCCCCACCCAGAGCTTTAGTTTGTCTGTTTTGTGTCTTCACATCATCTAGTAAGTGTCCAGTTCTCCAACGATAATTGGAATATCAGATCTGGTCCCCCATGATAAGGATCACAATTGACCCTACAACGTTGCCTAGACAATGTAAGATATTTATTTATTTATTATTTTTACTGTGTATGAGTATATTGCTTGCATGTATGTAAATGTACCTGTGTTGTGCAATGCCCATGGAGGTCAGAAAAGAGCATCAGATCCCCTGGAACTGTAGTTACAGACAGTTGTTATCTGTCATGTGGGTGCTAGGAATCAAACCTGGATCCTTGCGGAAGCAAGAGCAGCCAGTGCTTTTAACTACTGAATCATCTTTCCAGCCCAGCAACATAAGATTTACCATGTTAGTCATTTTAAAATGCATAATTCAATAGTAGTATGTGAATTAGTACTAGTATGTGTGCTAACAGGATGGTGAAGCCAACACCATCATCATCTCCAGAATGTTCATCTGCCCAGTGTGAAGCTCTATATCTTGTAAACATTAACTCTCTGATTTCCTTCCTCCAGCCTCTGGAAGCTGCCATTCAGTTTAACTATTCTAAGGACTATTCCATGAAATCATGGAAACTTTCCTCTTGCTACTGGATTTTATTTTTTACTTGGCATAATATCTTCAAGGATCATCGATGATTGACCACACATTAGAATTTCCTTCCTTTTTACAGCTGAATAATATTCCATTTTCTGAATATACTATTCATGATTATCCATCCCTCCACTGATAGACACTTGGATTGCTTCTACCTCAGACCACTGTGAACAATGTTGCCATAAACATGAGTGTGAAAATTCTTGTTCAAATTCTCATTTTTGACTATGTTGGGTATTAAAATAAAATTTAAAGAAGTGAATAAAAATATTATTTTCTACTCATGGTAGTTTGCCTTTCCATCTCTTTGTCGGTCTTTGGGTTTGTAGGCTGCAGCTCCTCTGTTCTAGCTCTTCCTGAAACACGTCTGTGGCTGTGTGCTAGTCACCCACTGTGTGTGGAACTCTAGACGTCTCTCCTGCCAGATAACTGTGTTTTGGTGTCCATTATCCAACCTCCTGCCACACCCCACACACTCTCCTTAGCTGAGCTTTCCTCTACTCTGTGATCAACCATTTTTGTGGTTTCTGTGAGGAAGCAAGAATCATTTGTCTTCCTGCATTTGAACTATTTCACTTAACATAAAGTTCTCCATTTCCATCCATTTTGCTATAGACAATAGAAATCCACTCCTTTTTATGGCTGAATAATATTCCTCTGTGTGTATGTATGAGAGAGAGAGAGAGAGAGAGAAAGGCTCTATCGCACTTTAGTTGATTATGTAATTTGCTGTTGTGACTAGTGTTCCAATAAACATGGGAGTGCAAGGATCTCTCTCTCTCCCTCTCTCTCTCTCTGTGATAAACTGATATAAGTTCTTTCACATACGTGCACAGAAAAGGGATAAATCTACATATAGTAGGATGATCCCTTTTTAGTTAAGGACCTGCCACGGGTCCCCACAATGGCTGTGCTACCTTACATTCCCTCTAATGAGGTTCTAGAGTTCCCTCTTTTCACACCCTTGCCAGCATTTGTTATTTTTGGTTTTATGGCAAAAGCCATTCTACAAGTGCCACAGTTGAGACCTCCGTGGTTTCAAAGTTCAGCTACCTAATAGAAGGCGATGAAGAACATTGGTCCATACACTTCTTGGTCATTTGTTCTTCTTCTTTTAAGAAATGCCCATCCCTGCCAGTCTTAATTGTCACTTGACAAAGCCTGGGTCATCTGACAGAAGAAGCCTCAGTTGAAGGATTACCTAGACCACGTTGCTCTGCGGGCATGTCTGTGGGGAATTGTCTTGATTGTTAATTGATACAAGAAGGTCTAACTGTGGGTGGCACCAGGCCTCTTGCAAGTGGTCCTGGATGTTATAAGAAAAGCTAGCTAGGCATAAGCAAGCCAGCTAGAGAGGCAGCCAGCAAGCAGCTTTCCCTCAAGGCTTCTGCTTCAGCTGCTGGTTAACTTCCTGCTCTGACTTTCTTTGATGGTAGACGTGGCCTGGAAGTCTAAACACCCCACAAGGTGTTTTTGGTCAGAATGTGTTTTCACAGCCTCAGAATGACACTGGAGCAGTAACTGCCCAAGCATTCACCCAGTTTTAATTGCATTATTTTTTGTGATTGAGTGTTTTGGAGTTCTTTGTGTCTTTTCTACATGAATCCCTCGTCAACTGAACAGCCTGTAAGCATTTTCTCCCAGTCTGAGCTGTCTCATCACTGATTGCTCCCTTTGCTGGACAGAAACTTTGTAAATTGATGTCATCACTTTTGTCTACTTTTTTTGCTTTTCACTCCTGTTTGGAGGTTGCCCCAAAATATACTTTCCCGTTCCCATATCCTTAAGAACTCACCTGTTTTTTTTCCAGTAGTTTTCATAGCTTTGGGTCTTATAGTTAAATACCTGACACATTTTGAGTTGTTCAGTATGTAAGGTAAGAGAATCAGGTGAAATTTCATCTCCTGTACTGGAACACTGTTTAATAAGGAGACTGTCCTTTTTTAGAATGTTCTGGGTATATTTGTGGGTGAGGGACTTCGTTGAGAATTGGTTGATTAGAAAGTTTGCATTCCGTTAAATGAGTTCATTTCTCCAAGATTTCTTTTCTTGCAAAAGAAAATGAAAAACATATCATTTCCAAGTTGGGAAGGGAGTCCTGAAGGTCATATCAATGAAAATCAGTCCCTGGGAGGTAGGGGAAGTGACTGCTTCATATCTTCTCTGGAGCAGAAGTCCTTAATAAAGACTTCACATGCCAATATCAGTATATCAGTAACTAAAGTTTGCCTGTCACTCACCACAGTCAGCTACATCCATCCATTTCCCCTGACTGAGAACCTCAAGGTATTTGGGTAAGGAGTCAGTAACCACGTTCCCTGGCACATAGTGATGTGGGATGAGTGGATGGATGGGAAGATGGGTGGATGAATGAATGGATGGATGAATGGATGGATGGATGAATGAATGGGTGGATGGATGGATGGATGGGTGGATGGATAGATGGGTGGATGGGTGCATGGGTGGATGGATGGATGGATGGATGGATGGGTGGATGGATAGATGGGTGGATGGGTGGATGGATGGATGGATGGATGGATGGATGGATGGATGGATGAGTAAATGGGTGGATGAGTGGGGGGATGGATGGGTGGATGAGTGGATGGGTGGATGGGTAGATGAGTAGATGGATAGATGGATGAGTGAATGGGTGGGTGGGTGGATGGGTGGGTGGTGAGTGGATGGGTGGGTGGTGGGCTTAGTCCCTATAGCTGCCACTGGGTTGTCTCCTCTAGGCAGATCAAGCACTGTGTCAGGTGACTTTGGGTAAGTTATTTAATTTTCTGAAGGTCTTCTGTAAATCAAGGCTAACAGTGGCTTCCACTCACTGAATTGTTGTGAATGTTAGGTGGATGGTATACATGATGAAAGGTTAAAGCATACAAGGTTCCCTCAGAGAGGCTCCTGCTTTATTTTCCAGTCTTAGTGTTGAAGCTCAAAGCCATCAGCAGGTCACCACCAAGTTCCTAGGCACTGGTGGTAGGCTCCTACCATACACCATCTTTGTTTTTATCAGATTCAAAATGAGGGCTACCGTGAGATCTGGAGTCATGAGAACCCGAATAAACGCTGTCCTACCACTCCTTTGGACCAATCAGCTTCTCAGCCTCAGCTGTCCCATCTCCAAGATGAGGGCACTGAGGATCAGCCCCTAGATAATTCCTAGTAGGCGACCAGGATCACAGAGTGGGAATGACTGAGTCCTGGGAAGTTGTTAGAAAAAGAAAAGAATTTAATCTTCAGGTCTGGAGCCAAAGTGGGACCAGAAGTAAAGGGAGAAGGCAGAGAGGAGGTTTATGCAGGACACTGCACCCCCGAGCCACAGCAGAGGTGCCTACTCTTTCTAAACTTTTGCTTTTCTGAGTTTTAGCACACAAGTGCATGGGTGGGCTGGTCTCACTTTCAGGAGGCTGTGAGAGAAAAGATAATTTCCCCAGCCACAGACTCGTGGCATGCTGCAATTCCTTGTTGAATGGGTGGTCTCCTGCCCCTCTGCCACAGGTCTGCCTGGGTTGGGATTGTCTTTTTAGCCAGATCTTCATCTAGCCACCCCAGAACTTTCCTCTACTGCCTACATTAGCACAACAGGGAGAGAAGTAGAGATAGAATCACAGTTCACTTAACACTAATTATTTCCCTGGAAATGAAGATGAATATTGAACTTATTACTTCAGTCAAGAGAAAACACACAGGCGCACACCCTTCTGCGAGACTCCACAGCCGCAACTTTTCTTTTGCTTCAGACCCGATACACAGAGAGAAGCCATGAGGGCAGCATCGTCCCACATTTGTTGTGAGGGTGAGATAGAAAATCGGAGTTATTCAAGGCTATCCCCAGGATAGAAATACTGGATAGGGCTTACTGGGGAGCTCCAGGGCACCAATGCTTCAACAAATGTGTCCATTCCTTCCCAAGGGATGAAGGGTACTGGGACTTCCCTTCCCTGTGACTGCAGCAGCAATTGTAGACTGCTTGCTTATTTGGACAGCCAACAACAGAGTACAGGGGCACGGATGAGGAATTCATGGGTGAGTGAACACACTGAAGTCACAGGACCAGTAGAAGCCGCGTGTGTGAGCACGTTTGTGGATCTGTGTCTTAATGTGCATGTGTGTGCATGTGTTTCTGAGTGTGCATTGCATGGATTCATACATGAATATGTGAACTCACATATGTGGATTTTCTTCCCTCTGGCAAAAAGATTTTTTAGGAATAATACTAAGCACATTTGATGCCATAAACCATGGGATTCATGAAGAAAGGCGCCTCATACGATTATCCTGGGGAATGTCGCGGGAGGTCTTCATGTGCATTTTGGTCCTGATGCAATTCAAGAAAGCTGATTTGCCAGACAGCAAAAGCACTTGCAAGAGTCCCAGAGAGAGAGAGAGTCACTTTCATCAGGCAGGGATGTGACCTCTGGCCTCCTGTGGCCACAGCTGGAGCTATCCCCACCCCAGACAAAGTGCAAAGGGGACAGGAGGGATGCTTCCAGAACTATCCAAGCAGCAGGTGGGCTGCGGTGTCTCTGCTGTTCCATCGTGGGCGAATCCCCTGGGATACCAGTGATGACCTCAAGACTCAGCCGCCTGCTGCCAGGAGCCGCTCAGCTGTTGAAAGCAACTTTATGCAACGTAGGGAGGGAAGGAGGGGCTGGACTTGAGGTCTCATATCAGCAACCATGCCCACTGCTCACAGCTACAGGGCAATATCCCCCAAACCCTAGGCATTTGTACCACCACAGTTATTCTCCAAACTGCCAAGCCCTGAAAGTTCTGAGACAGAGATGTGATGCAAATCAGAGTGTGGAATGCAGACATCACCGCTGTCTCTTGCTGACCAGCAAAGTCACTGCAGACCAATGTACACTTTCTGCGCTCCCACCTCCTGCTGATCACTGAGAGGCGGTTCCTGGGGGTTGCTGATCTGTCTCTGGAGGCCAAGTTAAATACATCAGCTGCATCCCATCTTCCCAAAGTGAGCCCACTAACTGGATATTGGAAAAAAGAGTTCATTCACTTTTCTAGTTTAGTTCCCATTGGCCCAGAAACCCCATTGTGGAGTTGAAGGAGACTAGGCTTAAAGGCTGTACAGAGGAAGGTCGCCCTCAGCCCTGCCAGGGTCTACTGGACAACTCTGAGCCTTTGCACCTCAGGCCTTTCACCTCCCGTGAGGGATCTTCACCTCAAAGATGTGCCATGGGGATCCAAAATCAGGTCCAAGATGCCTGGGATATACACATATGTGTAGACGCCCCCAGGATGTGATGTTTTATCCATCTTGGCTTCTCATCATGGCAAGAAGGGCCTCACCTAGGAGGTAATGAAGAGCCTGGGGCTCAAGCAAGTGCATTCTGATGAGGTTGTCGTCCGTGTGCTTTTCCACACCTGACTGTCCACATCAGTAGGACATCAGTTCTCCCCTCTCCTTTGACCAGACTCAAGAAGGTGCGGGGATGCCTGCTGCTGAATGCTGTCTTCCATGCGTGACGTGGCTGTGATTACATGAAAGAGACCTGCAGAGAATTAGGAAGAGTAATGCTCCCTTTGGGGAATGGGAGGGACTCAGGAGGCCCCACCCCTTTCTGAGGCCATTTAAGCAATTAGTGGTTTCTGGAGGCCTGGAGAGATACTTCCTCAGTGATGTAGCTGCCAGGATCCTGTAGACACCACTTAGTTCACTTCCGTGGACTCGTTGTTTTGGTCTGTCACTGGTGTCCCATCTGAAGTCAATAGATGTCTAGTTGTCACCCCAGGAAAAGTCCATATAGCAAAGCTTTGTGATGGAGGCCAAGGTCAGGTGGGTCCTGGGAGACACAATTGTCATCAGTGCAGGAACATCATCTGTTCCACTTCTTGTGACAGGAAGCCTCTCTACATCCTTGTCAGAACGGGTGCAGCCTCTGCTCACACACCGAGTTAAGAGGGCCTCCCTGTCTCTCAGGGAATCCACTCCACCCTGGGGCAGGTGGGCATCCGAATGCTGGCATTCCATCATGAAAAATGGAAGCATATGCCAGACACAGAATGGCCCCCTCCAACTGATGTTTACGGAAGCCATGTAGACGGAGCACAAACTACCACACTGTACTGTGACCAGCTGTTAATCAGCTCCCGGCAGCATGAGGGGAATGAGCATTTCCATCTTTACTGTATTTCCCAAATTGTCTATCATGAATATCTGTTTACTTTTATAATCAAGAAAAGCATAAGCAATAATCAAAAGAAGGTGTTTCCTTAAATGAGGCTGATATTGCCTTCCTGGGACTTGAGTTGATTGACAGCATCACCGTGTTATCAATAAAGGAAATAAAGCAAAGAGGAACATCCATGTGCTTCCTGTTCTACCAGGCAGACTCCAGAGATAATAAGCACATGGACTTGGATATTCTTAATGAGGGGTGACTCTTCAAGACAGGCTTCTCTTTACATAAGGGATGACAGGGGACCTTATCTGGCTCGCTTACAGTGAGTCACAGGTCAATGAGAACAGAAAGGAAAGACTTGGGAAAACCTGAGGAGATTTAACAAACATGACTTTGGAGGCTATTTTTCCTTTTGGTGCCTCCATTTACCCATCTGAAAAGGGAAGAATTTAGACTAGGTGGTTCCTACAGGATCTAACAGTTATGAATAACCAGAAGGAAAGAATTTTTAAATGCGGTTTCCAAACATTAAAGCATCTCACCCTGAGTTCAGCTACAGAGACTCCCCCTCCAGAGACTTCCAAGAACACATAAACCTGAAACCCAGAACTAAACCAAATTAACATCTGCAAACTTTAGGACAACAAAGAGCTAAAGCTCCTGAAGATCTGATACAAAGATGAAACAGCTCTGGAGTGTTCAGAAGAGCCAACAGAAAAGACCCCCACCCCCAACACACACACACACATGCACTTCAGCACTGTTCAGGAAGCTCTATGCTGAGCGTACACTTACTAAGTAACAGTAGAACATCACAGCAGTCGAAGCCTGTGAAGACCATCATCCACTGCAGTTCCACACTTCTTGCAATCAATGGAAAGCCTCTCCAAGGAAATCTTCTGTGCCCATCGGGTCATGTGTCATCCACTAGGTACATCATCAAAGTCCATCACAGCATTTCTGGGACTCCACCACATACACACTGAAAGTTGCTCTTCTCATCCAGCTTAGAAACCAAGATCCATAGGGGAAATGTGACTTATCTAAGGTCACATAACAGGTTAGGAGGAAATAAAGGTTTAGCCCAGCTCCACTGGCAGTCTATAAACCCCAGGGGCTCAAGTGGACCAGTTCTCTGCACTCACGCACTTGCTCAGCCCTGAAAGAAGGGGCACCGTCCTCCCCCTCTGGCTCCTCTGGCTTGTCACCTCCTTAATCAATATTAGCTCTCGGGTAAAGCCAGGTCTGACGCTCCATCCTCAGGACTGCTCTGCCTGCCACCAGGACTGACCCAGGCCTCTTCACTAGGTACCACAGACTCGTGTGGCCTGGGGGACACAGCCAGGTGGCCACTCCTGCCTCAGAAAGCACAGAACCTATTCTGAAGCCCTGCAAGAAGGGCTCATGATAACCAGAACTGCCTTGCAAATAATGTCATTTTTTTTTTTATCCTTTTTTAAAAAAATTGTCATGGTGTTTTGTTTTTTGTTAAAGGATGAACGATAGCTCCTGGTAGAACTGGTAACCCCTGGATCTGTCTCCATATCTTAGCAATCTGCTCTGTAGTCCATCAAAGAAATGGCAAGGCAGTAACGATGCTTTTATTAGTAACCTTGACACTTTGTCAAAATTAAAATGAAAACCCAACATTCATATGTAAATCCAGTTACCTTCTAGGTTCCCCTTGTCCTTTATCCCTTCCACGAAATTACAGATTATTAAGAAATGTTTGAAGAGAGGGAGACAGGCTTCAGGGAAGTGTCTAAAGAGGTGGAGAGACAAAGGGGTAGAGGAGGCAGGCTTCTTTGACCTTGGCCTTGTCTTTCATGCTCAGAAGCATCTCCCTTTGAGGCTCCAGGGCTCTTCCATTGTCTTGGATATCCCAGGGCTGGCAGAGCCTGACTCAAGCTGACTCATGCACACAGACTCACAGGGAACCCCTAGGCCTTGGAAAGGACAGCCGGGCGGTGGAGTGGGGTAGGTGCTCCTGTTTGCAAGTATTTTTCTTTAGTGATGAGTTATGTACAGCAGAATACGACTACAGACATCTATGGACACAGTCCTGACTTTGAATTATGCTGCCAAATTTCAGATGTGGGAAGTGAGGGAAGAAAAAGAAACTATTCAAAAAGTGAAACTCGATGAACACTTTCCACCTCTCCCATGTGAGCTGAGTGGACAATACACACGATGAACGAGCTGCCACGAAAGCGGGCAGGATGGGGAGTCAAGTCTCCTTGGGGTGATCTGGAAAAGTCTTAGAGAGGAGGTGGATACTTTTTAGAGGATTGTTACAGACAGACTCTTAACACAGCCCTGATGACTCCACGGCTGCCATCCACACCCATGGCTGACAGCCACTACCACCACCACCAAGCACCGCTGGCCCTGTGACGTTCCCTGGCCATGGAACACAACCGTGCTGACGGGTCCCATGACTCTATAGCGTGACTTAACGTCGGGGCTGCACATGATTGACTGCGTGCTTGCCTCACAGGAGTCTCTTCCCTCACCAGCACTGAGAAGACAAATAGCCATGCTGGGGAGACCCGTACACAAAGAAGCATGTGAACCATCTAGAAACAAGAGAGACCAGCAAACCAATCATCTCTGTCCTGTACCTGCAAGGACTGCCTGCTTCCAGCAACCATGCTCACTGGAAAGCAGATCTTTCTCGGGTGGAGCCTCCAGGGAAGCCATCTTGACCAACCTTTGACCAAAGCCCAGGGAGGACCTAGGTAGAGGGTCTCGCCAGGCAGTGCAGTCTCCTGGCTCACCGAAGCTGTGAAATATCTAAATCACTGTGGGGGTTCTCAAGGAGCCATAGGAAGTAAAGAGAAGAATACGCTGGAAATGTATTTGTAAATCACGAGAAGTGGAGGAAATCCCAGGCAAGAGGAATACATAGGCCAAAACAGCACAATGTATAAACTTCAGAGAATACATTGAAGTCAGGCACTCTGGAGTAAGAAAGTGAGCGGCAGGTGGGAGACAAGGGAGGCTCTCAAAGAGAAGGGTTCCAAGGCCTGAGCCTCAAAGAGAGGGTCCAGAATATGGGAAGGGTTCTAAGGCTTGGGCGTCAAGAGCAGCAGCAATAACGAACTCTCACAGCCAATCCTCCTAGGGAATGTGGGGTCAGTCAGAGCCTCTGCAGCCACACCCAGCAATGCTTTCCAGTCTGAAGTGTAGGAAACAGAGGACATCAACACCTCAGGGGCTTCTGCTGGAGCAGGTACATAGCCTAGAAGCTGAGGGCTATTAGTGAGCGCATCAGCCAGCACTCCACCAGAGGGCCTGTGATAGAAGTCAGACGCAAAAAATTTATTTTCTTCATGCTTAACCACAGAAACAGTTCCAGTGGGCAGTCTGATACAGGAAGAAGGGTTGAAGACTAACGGTGCAGGTGTCACCTAGGAGACCACTACCATCATGACAAGTTAAATGGGGCGTGGAGGGAGGCAATGGGATGGAGAGAATTGTGTGAGGGGAGAGGTTCAGGGTGGTCTAAGCAGGATCTGGTGACCAGTGAATGTAGACAGTGAAGGAAAAAGGGAGGAGAGAGGGAAGGGGCAGGGAGGGTCTCAGGGCTGTGGGTTTGGGGAGGCTGGGAGGCCGGTTTCCACAGCTGAGCTTGGCAAGCCCAGTCTTCCCTGAGTCACCATCTGACTCGTGGGACTTCTGGAACTGCCATGTTGACTTTGACTCTTTGCACTAGACTAGTACCCAGACTCCCAGTGTGGAGCACATGTGACCTTGACCACATGGAGGCCATCCATTCACAGAGGAACCAATAAGCCCTGTCAAAGAATGGAGGCAGCCTGGCCATTTCCAGCCTGCAACTGTCCCTGTGCCCAACTCCAGAGTCCAGGACACCGAAGGCCAGATGTCAGACACTAGGCTCTTCCTCTGGGAACTTGTTCGGCTGCACAGATGAACATTCAGGAGTTTGTTCCTTCATTCAACGTTCACCAATGCCTACTGGGTACCCAGAGCTACCCCAGGTGAGGGCCATAACACTGGAGAGGGTAAAGATGCCCCCCTCTGAGGAAGACACTCACTTTCCTTCTCCAGGGAACCCCACAGCAGTCGTGTTTGGCGTCTCCAGGGGCTGCAGAGGCCATGGGAGGGAGAGCTGCCTTTACACAGCCTCGGTGCCTTTGAATGCACCTGAGGCCTTTCCTGTTCAGGGCATGTTTTCCCAAGTGGGTTACGAGGAATATTGTTTTCAGAGGGTATAAGCAAACGCCAGGCCTGCGGACAGGAAGTTCTAGATAGAAGACACTCCGCACCGGGCACGCGCTGTCAGGTACTATTCTGAGCACTTGATGATGGTAACGCTTGAGATTTCTCCAATTCCTGTAGATCTTATTTAATACAAGAGACAAGGGTTTAGAAGGGATAGAGACTGCTAGTGCTTATGGAGTTAGCCCGCAACAGTGCGCAGGCTGCCATGCTCAACACTGGAGTCTTCGCCACATCACCTGTTCTGTGAGCATCCAATAGGCAGAGCTGATTCTGACAAGAAGAAAGAAAAAGATAGGAAGGAAGAGAGACGGAGGAAATGGGGGGGGGGGTTCAAGCGAGGGCCAAGCACACCCCACAGTGAGTTTTCACCTCTGTGCTGACCATGCCATTGTCTTCCTTTGTGAAGTTTCTGTTCAAATATTTTGTACCTTTTTATTGGGTTGTTTGTCTTTTAACTCTTGATTTGGAGGAGCTTTTTATAGCTCCTGGAAGCCAGTCCTTGGCTGGTAACATGTGTTATAAATACTCCCCTGCAGGGTGTGTGGTTCATTCTCTTGCTTCGTTGATGAGATGTATTTTAATAAAGCCCAGTCATTTTTCTGTTGAAAAACATACAGTGTATGCGTGAGTGTGTGTGTGTGTGTGTGTGTGTGTGTGTGTGTTACCTTTTATGTCTAGAGCTATAATCCATCTTGAATTATTTTCCAGATTTGATATGCTAATCAAGATGTATTATTAGATGGCTAAGCAGTGGCTCCCACACTCTTTTTAAAGCAGTTTCTCTGCTGGACTTCTCTGGTGCCTCTGCAGAAGATCCACTGACTGTGTCACTGAGGTTTGGTTTTGGGGTTCTTTTCTTCAGTGGTTCTAGCTCCCAGTCAATGCCACACTGTTTTGATTACTATGTCTTTTGCTATTCGTCCAAGAAATGAAAATTAGAATTGCAGAGAGAGATGACTATGCACCCTTCACAGCCAGATACACAGGAAAAGACTGATGACTCCAGACCCCAGCAAGGACATAGAATAACCAGAACCCTGCTCAGTGCTGGTAGGGACAGAAAATAGCAAGATCACTGTGGAAAGCTAACAGCTTCATATAAAGTTAAATCTACATCCTTCCCGTAACCCAGTAACTCTACTCCTAGGTATAGAAATAAAAATATGTGTTCGCATATAAACACTTATACAGTAATTCCCATATCTGCTTTTCCTGCAATAGTCAGACCTGGAAACAGCTGGATTTCCCTCAACAGGTGACAGGCGAGAAAACTGCAGAAAATCCGTTCAGCAGACTCGTAGCCGACAAGAAAAAGAATCAAGCTGTTGATCAACACAGCAAAGGGTGAGTCTCCAAAACACTACACTGAGTAAAAGGAATCCACCAAAGAGCACCTACTATATACCCCATGTGTAGAATGTTCTAGAAAGAGCAATGTTAATCCCTGAGCAAAGACGTCTTGTCAGCAGTAGTTGCTCTCGGGTGGGCCGTCTGGGAGGCAATGAGGAAGGGTAGAAGTCTATGTTGTGGACTACACGTGCACACCTCTGTTAAAAAGTGGCCACACTCTGCACCGGACCTCAAAAAAATGATCATCTAGGGGGAGAGATAACTCAGCACTTCAGAGCACTGACTGCTTTTGCAGAGGACTCGAGTTCAAATCCCAGCACCCACATGGCCACTAACTACATCTCTAACTCCAGTTCCAAGGGATCCCACACCCTCATCTCTCCTCCGTGGGCACTACACAGTTACAAAAGCACGTGTCCCCTGTGTTGAGTTACATGCAGTGTACCAAGAAACTCTGACTCTGTTCTCCAAAGTCTATAAGTAAATATTGTTCCCATTTTGCAGACAAAGAAGGCAAGGTTCCCATCAGACATTAGTGACTCTTGGCAAGCACAGATCTTGTACCACAGCCAAGTGTCATGTGATATCCTTTCCAGGCTTTCTGGGGCCACTCTCTATGGCAGATTTGAGTCTGTTCCAGGTAGAAAGGAAGAAGGCTAGAGAACCAGAGCGCTGACACCTGGCTCTTCTGGTACAACTGCAGACCCTAAGCACTAAGAATTCAGTGGGTACAGCAGAGTAAGAATTCTAAACAACTGTCACCACTGTCCTGGGGACAGCCCACTGCACTCGGCACTGCCCCACCTCTTTCCCTGCAAACCATGCACCTAGGCACAGGGTTCAGAGAGGACCTGGTGAGACAGCTTCCCCGATGCCTGGCCCAGGCCGCGGCAGGTGCTGGCTTCATTGCTCTTGGTCACTTGAGCATTCTGCTTACCCTGTTCCAAGCCCCTGGGAAGGCTAAGCAGCCTGTGTGCACAGGCACAGCCCAGAGCTAGGTTTGCAAAATGAAAGACCATTTTATAATCTTCTCCAAAATGGGCCGAGCGCGTGACCCCTCATTACCCATCGGCTGAAATGGGAAATGCAGAATCAAGGCAATAGCTAGCTTGAGCCCATTCTGATTGGAGATATACATCCTTTTTAACTGAGATAATAACAGAGAAGCCGCCTTTGCCAGGGTTAGTAAAGAAAGCAGAGATTAACACCGCAGTTAGATGACTTTTGAAGCAGAGCTTCTATTAAAGTTGCTGCCAAAAAGTCACTTTATCTTCCCTCCGATGCATCTCAGATTTTATCTACCCTTTTATTCCTTTTGTCCTTAATTTTAAATCCTTTTTATTATTATTTTTTCCCATGTAAGCATCAAGGGGGTTGTTTGGTACTCGTTCTTTTGGAAGCAATTATCCACAAGAGAGGCGTTCACTTCATTTGGGTTGCATTTTATATCCCAACCATGATAAAAAAATTATGCACAAAATTGACTTTGCCTGTGCAGTGCAGACATGGTCACATCCTTCCCTGTGAATTCCAGCTCAGCCGCCTGTTGAAGGACCCCTCTTAGAAAGACAAGGTGAGCGGCGATCAGTTATGACATGTCTTCTCCCGTAGCCCTAAGATTATCTCTTAGCTGCCTAATAGAGCAAATAAAAAATGTTCATTTAATTGCACACTAATTTAGCCCTTCTAGACCCCAAGCTGTCTGCAAACTTGAAATTCATTCTTGCTTCATCCAAGAAAGACTTCAGGATTACAAAGTCTTCTGACCTCCGTGTGTCTTCGTAATGTCTTTGTAGAGGATCCCTTTGCTTCTGAACTGGGGGTGGAGATGAGCGAATTCTACCCCCACAAGATCCAGCAGAAGAATAACAAACTTTTGTGAAGGTGTATCTGTTCTCCAGTGTTCGAGAGTACATCCTATGGTATGTCATCTTTCTCGCTTTAATTTACATGTGATATTTTAAATTAGTTTCTGTCAGTAACAAGGGATCCAAAAGAGTGTTTATGCGTCTTGTTACTCAGCAAGAGATAGTTGTTGATTTCTATCTATTTTGCTAAGTGTGGCTGAACTAAAGAGAATTCCCATCAAACTGAGCAGCAGAATCGGCATTCAGGCAGTTCCACGCCTCCCTGCGTCCCTCTCACAGTACTGAAGAAGGTCCAACCCTGGGCAAACGTGGGCAAATAGCACAGGCTCGTGGAGAGCTCTAGAGGAAGACACCCCAGTTTGGATGCCTGGCCTCCTCTCACGTGGGCACTTGGCGGTGGGGGGATGGGAATGCACAGGCTCTTACTCAACTTTAGCAGCTCTGTCTATGCACCAACCTAAGACAGAACATGCAAACAGAGCCCAAGAGCAGCAAGGCGACTCCAGAGGGGTCCTTCTGGCTGAGCAGCTAAGTTGCCAGGTTCTAATGCACTAGCCAAAATCTTACCGCCTCAAGGAAATACCTGTTGGCAGCCATTTCCTGTTTTCCACAGACTTCACAGTGCCATGAGTGCTTGTCCTGTCCCATAGAAGCTGACTCATCTGGACCCATCCAGTCACACGTCTCTCTCTGCCCAGCCCTGACCCATCGCCGACTTCCTGTCACTTTCTCATGTGTTGTGACCCTCAGCTTGGAACGGTGGCTCAGAATGTTCACACCCTGAAGAAAATGGCTCTGAGTAAACGGCTGGTTTCTGAGGGGTGATTCTGGGGATGGAGCCCTCGCTCCTCTCATTGGGCTTACGGTCTTTTTAACCTTAGAGTCTTTGCACATGTTTCTACCTGGAGAAGAAACCCTGCAGCCCCAGTTAGTGAACCCTGACCACGGCTTGTGCCACAGATACAGCCACAAGCCTGAACTTACTCCTCCCAAAGCAGGAAGGACAGGGAGGTCCCCATGGTTCACCCAGCTACCGTGGCTACCAGAGTGGATGGATGGATTTTGGCAACGGAGCTCTGGCTGCTGAGCATTCAGGGCAAACAGAGAACCTCTCCAGAAACAGAAACCCACTGCCTGACTGCATCTGTCCCCTCTGCCTTTGAAAGTGGCTAAGCTCAGGGCTACCCATGGCTCTGAGAGGCCCTAAAGGCCTTCACTTCTTTTCCTCCCCTTTTCAGAGCTACCTCTTTTCTCCAGACTTATCAACCTTCAGGGCAAAACACAGGGAGAGGGGGTGCCCTGGTCCCTCTCCTATTCGACACTTCCCCGTCCTTTCTAGGAGCTAGCAATCAGCCTCAGATGATCACACACTGCCTCCCAGTCACAGCAAGTGGCTCTGCCCAGCAGGCCTGTGCTCTGCTCTTCTCTGTCATCATCCTTGACCACAGTCTAATCTGTGTCCACTAAATGGAAAGAACACATGGTCATCTATGTGTCACCTCCAGTTACAGTGTGAAAGTAACCCTGTGCATTCCTGTCTCAGATTCTCACAAGTGATCACACCTGTCTCAGATGCTGAACACTGAGCCAGGGGTATCTGACTAACCTCATGTCAAAGCCTTTTCTAAAGTAAGTCAGGTCCTGAAAGAAACCAGGACCTCCTGGAGGTTCTAGAAGAAGGTGAAGAAGAAGGTTCCAGTGAAGGAACTTATTTTAACACTGGCTGTTTGTATCACTAGACGGCCCTTTCATCTGTAAACTCTCTCAAAACACAGAACTGGGAACAAATAGTCTAAGGACATGTCCTTGTCAATTAAGGATCCCTTGACTATAATGGGCTAGGTATTAAATGGACAGATCCTCAGGTCAGGCACACAACGGAATCCCTTCCTAAAGATAGTCAGGATGCTGGTTGCAGAGGAGAAGGTACCTGTGGCAGATAGGCTGTGCAAGGAAGACAGCCAGATCTGCAGCCCTGGCTGCTGCCTTGGGTGTTAGAGCCATCTTGTAGTGCCAACCTTCCTCTGTTGTGAAAAGGAGGTTCCTGTGTCCCCACAACCTTCTGGTCAACAGGAAGAGCCTTTGCCCAGAAAAACTGTGTGTGAGTTGATGCTTCCTGTCTTGCCAATTCTCCTTTTCATGTGCATGTGTGTGTGCTGTGTATGTGTAGGTGTGTGCACATACGTGTGTGGACCTTTGCCCGTAGCAACCAGAGGATGACAGGAGTCTTCCTGGATCTCTCTTTCACTTTATTCTTTGAGGTAGGGTCTCTCAGTCAAACCCAGAGCTGGCAGATGTGGCTAAGCTCACTGGACAGTTTGCTCCCATCTCTACCTTCCGAGGCTGGAATTGCAGGTGCAGATGCAGTGTGGGGTGGACTTGTACCCAACATTCACACAGGTTCTAGAAAGCCAAATTCTGAACAGCTTGCTTGCTATGCTTTAACAGCCGAGCCAGCTCCTCAGTCCCTAGACATGCATGTCCATTCTTGACTCAGGACATTCATCAGAAGGCTGGCAGATCTTTGTCGGTAAAGCTCAGGAGATGATGCTGCGTCCAAAGAGATGACGTGACAGTACAGGGTCCTTCCTCTCCACACTTTGCCCTGGATGAGCAGATATGCTTTTCCTTTAAACACAGGCTCTTCAGTGTTCAGTTTCTGATTCAACTCTGATTTAGACCCCAGCTTCTTCAAGTATCGCTTCCAAGCCAAACACAGAGAAGAAAGTGTTGAAGTCTTAGTCTGGTAGGAAAGATTAACTGTCCGTTAGACTGGGCTGGAAACCCGCCTCCACCACTCCAGGCGCATGGTTGTCAGCAGTCCAGCTCCACTGGTCTGGGGGCGTAAATATGAGGCTGTCCAGCTCCACTGCACAGGCAGCTCATCTAAGCCTCCACTTCTTTATCTATAAAGTGGGAATGAAGATCCTGAGATGATCGGTCATCAACTGTCCTCCCTCACCTCACTGGTACCGAATGGAGTGCCATTTAGTGAGCACCGGCTTTGTATCAGCAGCTTTCTGTAGAAATTCTACCCCTTATAATCACTTTGAAAGGTTGTTTTTGCAAATGAGCAAGTCAAGGTTCAGAATATTGGTTTTAACTCTAGCCAACTTGTAAGAGGCTGCTGCTGCCTATGAAACTGGAAACCATGCTAGAGAATAAGAGATCCCGATCCCGGGTGCTCACAGCAGACCCTGAAGGGTTGGAGGTGCTATTCTTGGCATCCAGGTAGCTGGGGGCTGATGGAGCCTGGCTGCTAACACCTACTATCCCAGTGCACTGTGGAGTACTGGGACATTTTAAAAGGCTGAAAAGGCCTGCATCAAAGAGTCAAGAAAATCCCCAAAGGGTAATCGTGAGGCTCAGTTATCGACAAACCCATCTCACTGAGCCTTCAGACAACCTGCCCCTCACTCACAGTGGCTTTTTAGAGACTGTCCCCATGGCCACGTGGCCCATCCATAAAACTGTCCAAGCAGCAGAAGCCGGTCTGCCAGGCACCACATCCCCTCGGTGGTGAGATCTATGGATCCAGCCCAGGACAATGAAACGCAGATGAAGAAGGAAAGAGAGAGTTAGCTGGGGTGAAGAAGGTGAGAAGCATTCCAATATCACATCTCCCTCCTTATTCAGGCCAAATGAAAAGTCCTCATTATTAAATCACAAAGCAATTAAAAAATTAAAAATTTCATAAGAACCTACATAAAAGGAATACAAGTGTTTAATGATGGATTAGAACGTGGAAGCGGGTGGGGGGGAGGTGGGAGCAGGTCTGTCTCAGGGGGGTCCCTCTCCGATCTCGTGGTTTCTGCCTTCACCTCATGCCAGCCTCGAGAACTAATAAATTCCGGGCTCCCCCGCCTAGAAGCCAAGGCCGATTAATATCTGCCCACCTTGTTACCTAATTCATTATGGAATAGCAGTTAATTTGATTTGATATTATTTTAATAAAATTCTGTAATATATTAGATTGTTTCAGGCTATCAAAATAATTTTCCAATTATTACAGTTACTCAAGCAAGTCTTTTTTTCCCCCTTCATGAGCGGCAGTTGGTCTGACTCAGAATACATTAGTTTCTACAGCTTCATCGTGGCCGTGTCCAGGGGAGCAGGGAGACATGCATGGCTACCCACTAGCTCCTGCTAAGAATGGGCACCCTCCATTCATAGCCAAGGGAGAGGACCAGCATGGGGCCAGTGACTCTCTGACCCTGAGCTTGTCTCTCAACCACTAGGTTATATGTTAAGAAAATGTCAAGATCAACTTGTAATTTTACATAACTACCAGTTGAAGAATGCCAGTTGAAGTATGCTCAGCTCTAGCAATGACTCTGCAAGCTGGATAATCCAGTACACGTCTCAAAAGTTCAAGTACTGGCTCAGTGTGCAGGTATCCAAGTGACCTCCAACTCACTGTGTGTGAAACCAGCGAGGTTTCCTTTCCTGCAGCCTCGTGGGGGACGCCAGCATCATCCCCTGCGGCTAAGTGGGGAGCGCTGACACAATGAATTCTCTCTTCCCCATCAATCCACCCAGAGGCGGAGGTGTGGAGATGAAAACCTTGGGCTGTGGCAGGGTGTGGGCCACTTGCCTCGGCTGAAGGAGGAAGCCGGAGTTCTGGTTCTCGGTGAAGGGTCTGCTCCCGGTGTGGCTACTCCTCTATCTATAGAGAGGAGAATGTGGCACTCCTCTCTATCCCTGGACTGGAGACAGGCCTCCCTTATCTTTGGTTTGTACTCTGACCCGACCTCCCCAGCAAGCTGAGATAGTAGATGTGCTCTTTGGTTCTTTATTCATTCAGCAAAGGTCTCCTGAGTTCCATAGATGTGCGTGGTGCCAGGCTATAGTGAATGGGGCAGACGGTGCCCCGCCCCCAGGCAACAACCGCAGCCAGCTCCACGCCTGCACATAGTAGGTGCTTAATGAATAGGATTGATTTGGCTAACAGACAGTTACATGGGCACTGTGTATTAGCCACATAATCATAAACAGTTAGAAATAAAATAACCAAATGGTCCTGTTAGAATTTACGAAGGAAAAGGCACCAGGCTATAAGAGCTGATGATGGGGTAGCCTATGGAGAACTGGAGAATGAACCAGGAACAGAGTGCAGACAGGGCCCAGCATGAGCAAAGGCCCAGACCTAGGACTGGCAGAGAGCACCAAGAGCCAGCAGAAAGGCCTAGTGGGCAGGGGGACAGGGGGAAGGATGGGAAAAGACCACGACCCTGTGGGCCTGCCGAGGCCTGTGGTCTACCTTGTGAGCAACAGGAAGCAAGGAGTCATAAGAAGCCAGGTGCTCTAACCTTAGAACGTGTTTCCTACTGTGTGGAGAACAGCTTTCCAGTCAAGACCAGGGGTGAGCAACCAATGGAAAGGCCATGCTAAGTGCTCCAGCTGAGGCAATGTCAGCCTGGGGTCAAGTGATGTCCTAGGGAGACTCTGAGGTGTGGGGTTGCTGGGACTTACTCACATCCACGAAGCGGGAAATCACAAGCCAGAGGGCTGGCACAGAAAGTCACCTGATCCCGTGCAATGCTCAGCCCTCTGCTTTGCTGGGGGAGGACCCCTCTAGGACCCCAGCCCCTGATCACCTGTGCTCATTCTGCCTCTGTCCCCACAGCCTGGCCGTGCCTGAAGCCAGCAGCTTCTTCTCTGATCTGATATCTCCCACCAAGGCCCGGAATCCACTTGACACCCACTTCCTCTGTCCTGCCAGGTCAGGGACCCAGGTACCTAGAGCGTCCCACCCCTCCCAAACAGGAGGAGTCAGCCCTGGTGAGCAGGCACGGCCGGCTGATCGCCACCACTCCTCCAACGTTCCTGCTTGCGTCTTTCTGCCCTAGGAAGAAAGGGTGAACTAAGGCTAAAAGAAAAAAGGCCCGCTCCCAACTGTCCATCCTGAGTGCTTTGGGTATTGAAAAGGGATGCTCAGGAACAAATAATTCCTGGTCATCAATGTGGCAGAGGTCCACGGCATCCAGGTCCAAGGGCATCGGCCTGGAAATGAACTCCACACCACCTGTGGCACTCGCTCTCAGGACTGAAAGTGATGCTGTTTGAGAGCGCTGCCCTGCAGATGAACAGGGAGGCAGACACACACAGACCTGGAGGAGCTCAGGGATGCTGGGGTCCCAGAGACCTGCTGAGGATTGCCCAGCCTCAGACCATGTGCCGCCATGTTGGGATCAGAGGGAGAGCCACCGGGCTGTGCCTGGCCTAAGTGTGGTCAACTCAATGAGGAGGAGTGAGCAGGTGAATTCGGGGATCAGTGGCCAAGCTGGGGGAGGGGAGCTCAGCAGCCAGGGAAAAGGCATCTTTAACCCGCTGAGAAAACGTTTGTTGCCAAGGGCCCTACTATGTGTGCCAGGTCCCATCCCCAGTCAGGGTCCCAGGGAAGGACACGACGGGCCCTGGAACCTTGGAACCTTCAGAGACCGGCTGGTGGAGTGGTGGGAGGGCTGGAGGGTGGGCAAGACACTGTGATGGCACTTCGCTGCCTGGGGATGGTACCTGGGAGAGGAGGAGCTTGCAGAGGAACAAAAGGAATGGCACATGAGGGTGTCAGGTGATAGAACAGGAAACAGGAAGCCAGGGACGGAGAAGAAATGCCCTTGTAAGAGCCTTCTAGGACAACTCTGCATGGAGACAAGGTTGGGTAGAGCAGAGACTAGACCTGTGACCAAGGATATATTAAGGGAAGGCCTGAGGCAGTGCCCTGACATGTGGTCAACCAAGAGCAACTCAGGGGGGCAAAAGATGCTCATCCTGGTGAATGGCTAAACAGGACTTGGCAGGTGGAGGAGGACGGAGGCCCAGGAGCTGATGAATAAGCCACACACTGCTGTTCCCATGGGAACTGCAAGTAGTAGAGGGCAAGAAGTCTGAGAGCCCTTATAACTTCTGGACAGGGTGAGTGGGCTGCCATGGGAACACAGGTATGCCTCAGAAAAGCAGCACTGGGTGGGTGTTCACCTTAGTATCATAATATCTGGACAGCTTCCTATGACCTGTCCCTTGTTGGGCAAGCTGTGGCCCCTGAAGATGTTTCTGGAGACTTGGACAATAACAAAGTCCTAAATGATCCAAAGATGACACTATCTTGGATTTCCCGGGTGGACCCTCACTCGAGGACAAGTGTCTCTGTGAGGGAAAGGAAGAGGGTGTGTCAAGATGCATGAGCAGACAGAGGCAGCTATCTAGGGATGCTGCTGCAAAGGATGGAGTGCCTGCAGCCTCCAGGTACTGTGAGGTAGGAAGGCTCCTCCCACACAGCACTGGCAGGGAGCACAGGCATCACCTTGACCTTGGACTGGCTTCCTAGATTATGAAAGAATAAATACAAGTTGTTTCCAACCACTTGTCTGTGGTACTTTGTTCCAGAAGCCCTGGTAATAAGGCCACCTACGTGTGCGAATATACAACTCTTAGGTCAGAAAACAAAAAGGAAGGTTTTTAAATAAGCAATGACTCATTTAAATACACACCTGTCAGGAAAAGGGCTCATGCATCATACTGGACACATAATTCCAGAATTTTATGTAAACAACATTAACCAAAGTTAATATTAACTGAAATCTGAGTTGGCCCTTAAGATGACAATGCCTTATACCTGATAGCTGACCCCTACCTGGAATGACACATTGAAGGGGTCTGGTTGTCATATGTGGAAACTGAGGCTCAGACAAGTACAGCTTCCAAAACCCTCAGGTGAGTTGAAGCCAGCTCCCCAGAGGACCCCCAGGCCTTCAGCCCCAGAAACAGATCACTCCCCTGTCAGCCAAGTTTAGGCTGTAAATGGCTTTCTAACTCATAGTAAGAGAAAGGCAGCCTGAAACACAGAGGACATGGGTTAGCTGGCCAACGTGGGCGTCCACGCCTGAGGAAACTCCGCTCCACACGGAAGCTGGTCTGCTGCCTTTCAGTCTTGTTCCCATGAGACCAAAGGTCACTGCTTCTTTCAAAGACGCCTTTAATACCTAATCTGCTAAAATCACACAGAGCCTTGAAATTGCTGCAAGATGGTTGTAAAGTCTTTCTGTGGATGAGTTTCCATCCAGTGGTAAAACTGGAAGGCCTTATCGCCCATTTATAACTTTCCATATAATTTTTATGAAACCAAACAGCCAGCATCAAAGAGTTTGGGCTGCAACTGCTCTTGTGATCCAAACCAAGCAGCAGAACCCAGTTCTGAACATGTCAAGGCTCACATCTGGCACATGGCCTGCTCAGATGACTCGGCCAGTATAGAGCTTGGGAGGAAATTGATGCAGAGTGAGGCTCAAATTTAATCATTCCGTGGAGTTCCTGAATACAGCTGTAAAGAGGAAGGTGATGAACTGTGGACCACCCCACCCCATCCCCAATGCTCCTGGTCATCAGGTACTGAAATGTAGATCAGGAGGGCCAGAAACCAAGCTCAGAGGCAATGTAGGCTGCACAGCAGCCAGCAGGTACGGGCAAGGGAAAGGTACACACACACACACACACACACACACACACACACACACACAGAGAGAGAGCTCGACCTTCAGCATGCTCTGGTATACTCCAAAGGGGCTGAAGGAGAGAATTGTATGTGGGGAGTCTGTCAGTAATGCTCTTAGATGTGTCGCTCCTGGCAAGTTGTGATGCCGAGAAAGACGTCATCCTTTTAACAGTCATCTCATCCCAAGGAAGACAGTCAGAGCATTGTACTGGGAGCCCTTTCCAGGAAGACTCTGAGGACTGAGGGTTAAGGAATGAGGGGAACAGCTGGTTCCCGAGATAAAAGCTTTGAAGTCAAGACAAACCTGCCCAGGTTACCAAGAGCTAAATAAGCGCAGAAGCATTTCTTTTGCCTTCCTCAGCCTTGGGTTGGAGGATAGCATCATACACACAGTGATTAGAAGTCCACCAGAGCTTGTGACGGGGATCTTAAAGGCCATGGTTAATGGCATCACCTTCCTGGTCTCAGAACCAGATTGCCCTGGGTACTGAGGCACAGTCCAAATCTACTGGCAAGCATCCTTACAAGAGAGAAGGGGAGGGTACTCTACCGTTCCGAGTGACGCTACGTACAATGGAGGACAGGACTGGCGACTTGCCTACAAGCAAGCAACATGGCTGCCAGTGGCCAGTAGAAGCCGGGCAGAGCCACAGGCTGGGGTTTTCCTGGGAGCCTCTGCTAGGAACCATCCTGCCAGACATCCCGGCTTCAGACTTCTGGCCTCAGAAGTCGGACGTGCTTTCTGTGGCTTTAATCTCCGGGCATTGGGTTTGTTACGGTAGCCCCAGAGAGCGGACAGGCCACCTAAGCACAGCACCCAGAATTTGAGAGTCCCATGGGGAGCAGAGTGACACACAGCTAGCTGAGGCAGCTGTGTCTAAATCTTTACTCCATGAAGGAGGAGAATCAAGACAACATCAGCTTGATCACACATACTCCCTACCCATGTGCAGGTGGCGTCCTACACTAGAGACATCTTCATGAGCTAACACCCCATGTGAACCTCACAGCTCAAGCAGGGTCTGTAGCCAACCGCAGAGCAGCACGACAGAGGTTGCAGGGTCACAACCTGATTTCTTCTGATTGTAAGTGGAGTGTTTTTTGTCTTCCATTGAGGGGAATTTGTGTGTGTTAACTCAACCTTTGTCATTGCGTTGACTGAACACACCAGAGATCAACTTAAGGGAGGAAAGATTCAGTGTGACTCATGGTTTCAGAGGGTTTCAAAGGGATACACCATGACTGCTTGACCCCATGTGCTTGGGAGGAATAACCTGTGGAAGAGGAAGTCCTTCAACCCATGATGGACAGGAAACAGAACGGTGATCAGAAGGAGCCAAGGACCCCACAGAACTGCCCAGTGACCTCCATCTTCCAGCTGGACCCCACCTCCTAAGGTTTCTAGATTCTCCCAAATTAACACCACCATCTAGGGACCAAACATTCAATGCATGAGCCTGTGGGGGACATTTCAGGGTCAACCATCCCACAGAAGGCTTTGCAAGTTGTTGGTGGGTTTTTGTTTATTTCATTTTGTCCAAAAGCACTTTTGTCCTTAGACCCCCTAATCAAGACATCAGTCTCAGGTGTTGCTATTGCAACATGGCTGGGATGATTGGAAGAGGAGTCTTGGCATCCCAATGTCACATTCTCAAAATACCCTTGACACAGAATTAATAGAATAAGTTAACCTTAATATGGGGCTGGAGAGATGGCTCAGCCGTTAGGAGCACTGTTGCTCTTGCACAGGACTCGGGTTCAATTCCCAGCTCCCACATGGCAACTAGCAACTGTCTGTAACTCCAGTTCCAGCATATCCAATGTCCTCTTCTGACCTCTGAGGGCATTATACAACACAGATGCACTTACATACATGCTGACAATACACTTGTACAAATATAATAAAAATAAATTTTTCTAACAAGAAAAAGAAGGAAAGAGTTCCATGGATCTTCTGATCATTAAGAGACACATGAGGTGCCAAATCTGATCATGTATTCATATGCACGCTTCGGGGAGAGAGAGAGAGAGAGAGAGAGAGAGAGAGAGAGAGAGAGAGAGAGAGATCTCTACACTAAACTGAGGAAGGAGTAGCTGACACAAGTGTTTGCACCACAAATTTTAAAGCACAATTGGACAGAGCCAGGTGCACACAATCCTCTGTCCTCAAACCACCACATCTGAGTAACTGGGAGACTCTCAGCCCCGAATCAAAGGGCTTCATTTTGAGGTTATTTTAGGAAAGAACTTGAATGCATACTTCTGGAAGTCCCTAAAGGACCCAGAGCAGATCCTCCTGCACCCATGCCTTTGCATGTCTCCTTCAGAGACAGCCAGAGGAAGCATGACCCAGTTGCCCACATCACTGACCATCTCAATTATTCACAATGGTATGTTTTCATCTCCCACCCTCATCACACACTCACCACTGGGCAGTCATCAGGGTTTGTTTCAGATAGATGTATGTCCACATAATGAAATACTACTTGACCATAAAAAGTAATGAACGGTTGATATGTGCTGGATGGATCTCAAATGCATTCTGGCAGGAGAAAGAAGCTAAGGAGTCAAAGCTTCCCATTATATGACTCCAGTTAAAAGACTGTACACAGTCTAAGTCAAAATCTGAGCACATAGTTGTAAATCCGAAGCCCACCCAGACCTCATCCTGCCTGTGTGACCTGGGGAAGTTTACTAAACTTTTCTCTGACTCTGTGACTCAGTTTCCTCATCTGTAAAACAGGGATGTGGGAGTGCCTCCTTTGATGCAATCCATGAGACTCTTTGAGTGTCAGCTCCAACTACTGTTAGAGTTACTATCACCAGTGTGATTGGCTCACTTCCGGGAGCACTGGACGTGGAGTCAGAACACACAAAAACCCTGGTTTTTTTTTTTTTAATTTTTTCTTTCACAATTTAGTACATATATAAAATACAATAATCAAATTCACCTCTAATATCCTGTCTTCTTCCTTTCCACTCCTTCCAACCCCTTCTTTCCAACAAGTTTCCCCCCTTCATGTCTTATGTATAAGTATGTGTGTGTGTGTGTGTGTGTGTGTGAGAGAGAGAGAGAAAGAGAGAGAGAGAGACCTCCCAGGTTAATTTAATTAGGTTTTCCTGCATGAGTGTGGGGAGTAGGGGGTATTTACTTGAGCAATGGCAACTTACCAGTGACCATACCACTAAGGAATATAACTTCTCCCGCAGCAACAGTTAATGACTCTTTCTGGAGGAGTGGGGCCTCATGAGCCCCACCATGATGAAATGTTGACAGACCCAACTTTGTTCAGATTACCACAGCTACAGTGAGTTCATTAGTGCCACAGCCACGGCGGGCCACACAGCCCTTCACAGCCCGCCTCCCCATCCTCTGGCCCTCAGATTCTTTCCTCTCTTCCTCGGTGATGCTCTCTGAGCTTTGGCAGATGTCCATTTATGACTGAGCACTCAACACTCACCATTCTCAGCACTTCCATTCGTTATGAGTCTCCTCACTCATTGCTGCCCACGTTAAAAAGAAGCTTCTTCAGCCAAGGCTGAGAGCAACACTAGTCTGTAGTAGAAGCATACATGTTTAGAAGGCAATTTGACAGCATGTCCACTTTGTAAAGCATCAGCCATGGGTTCCAACCCCCTGAGGCCCATGACCCTCCCAGGCCTGGGGGTCCCAGCTCCAGACACAGCTCAGCATGGTGGCTGCAGTGATCAGGATACCTCTTTGGGATCAGGGTTAAGTCCAAGCCCCACTCTGGTCCCTGACAGTTTGACACCCTAGAATCCCTGAGCCATGATTCTCTCCTCTGTCACATTAAGCTAAGGATTCCGGGATCTAGTAAGGGCCCAGAATCACATGCATAAGTGGCTCATGAGAGTTGAGACTCTGGGTACAGAAGGGTTGGGGGCCCTGACTGTCGCCACAGCTGCTGTTGTTTGAATTTCAAAGCTAACAAGAGTTGGACGGAGTTGGAACCACCCAGCCAGGGTCTCATGACCGGCTCTTTGTCACTTCCTCCCTGGCTAGAGTACAAAAGCCACCATGTCCCGCATTCCTGCTGTAGGTCAGCCAGGAGAAAGGTTGCAGGGCCACAGCAGTGTGAGGCTCCAGACGCCAGCAGAGCTTGTGTGTCCCACTGTGCCTGATCCCTTACCGGGTGGTGAGATCCTAAATGCCCTTCCTTCCAGGAGGGCTAGGGTTTGTGGTGCTGAGCCGGGTCAAGAGTGTCGGGAAGAGGCATCCGGAAAAGCATCAGTTGTTTTATCAGCAACATCAAGATATAAGTCCCAAGAAAACACAACACTATACTCCCCAACAGGCAGAAGCACAAGTCATGTGGCAGGGAATAATGACTCCTTTGAAACTAAGAAGATAGCTCAGTCAGCAAAGTGATTGTCAGGCAAGCATGAGGCCCTGAATTCAATCCCCAGCACCCACACGAAAGCCAAGCAGTGTAGGGGAGAGGGACACAGGAGAATCCTGGTGCCCACTTGCCACTCAGTGTAGCTGAATCCATGAGCTCCAGGTTTAGTGAGAGTCCCCATCTCAAAAAATGACGTGGGGCGAGACAGAAGAAGACATTCACATACACACACCCACACATACACACACACACACATCATCATCATCATCATTATCATCACTGCCATCATCACCACGGTCCCCTGAGATGCACAGTGATGGGGAGTTAGGCGAGTAGAGAGGCGAACCTCCCATTACCAAAAGTCTTTTCAGCCATAGCACCTTGGGCTTTCTGGTGCTGAGGAAGGTGCAGATGAGGGGAGGAAGTCTCAGAGCAGAGCATGTACCGTGATAGCTAACCTTCACAATAAAAGATGTCACAAGAGGTGCTGCCCTGAGCAGGGGCTTGTGGCTAATAGGAAGACACTTAGACACCCACTAGAGTCACACCAGTCTCCCCTCCTCCTGGAAGGTACTGGTGGGTTCCTGTAATCTCACCTCTGGGGCGTGTCAGGGGTTGTGGGTCCGGGGAAAGGTTCCTCCCGGAGGAAGCCTCCCATGGAGTTGCCTAGGAAAGACTTACAGGCTCCTTTGCCATCATGAATACATGGGTGAGGCAGGCTATGACCGAGGCCTGCTGGCCTCTGAGCCCTGTTATCTTCTAATCCTTTTTCAATGAGTTAAGTTCCAGATGCCATGTTATCCAGGCATGTGTCCCCTTGAGACATTGCCATTTGGTTTGGGGAGGATTCTTTTGGTTTTTGTTTTTATTTTATACAAGGTCTCATGTATCTTAGCTTGGTCTCTAACTCACTATATGACAGAGGATGAATGATCCTCTTACCTCCACTTCCAGAGAGCTGGGATTACTGGTAATGTGCCATCACGCCCAGTTTGTGCAGAGCCCAGGACTTCCTGAATGCTAGGCAAGGACTCTGCTGCTGAGTCACATCCCAGCCTTGATAGTTTGCCAATTCTATGTCACTGAGAGATATATCAACATCACTGACCCGGAGCTGGGTGGGTTCAGGGTCTAGTCTGGGCCTCAGGATACAGAATGAGCAGGATGAAGAAGTCCTAGGCATTGCCCTAGCCAACACAGTTCCAATGGGACACATCCGGGCCAGACAGTAGACACTGGTGTAAGAGAAATACAAAGCCCAGGCTTTGATGGAAGGGGGTTTCACAGAGAAGCAGCAGACCCAACTCAGAGGTAGAACTCAGCTCTCGGAACATTGAAACATGCTCAGATACCAAACTCCAAATCCTTATAAAGGAGCATGGTGGCACACACCTTTAATCCCACCATTCATCAAGAAACAGAGGCAGGTGCTCTCTATGAGATTGAGGCTAGCCTGGTCTACATAGAGAGTTCTAGGCCAACCATCTCTACTTATAGCAAGTTCCAGGCCAACTAGGGTGAGTTCTTGGGTGAGACCTTCTCTCAAAAAAAAAAAAAAAAAAAAATCTTATAAAGGTGAGGCTGGAAAGAGAGCTCATTGCTTGGCTTTGCATAGGGATCTGAGCTTGAGCCCCAGAACCCATGTCAAAAAGATGATCATGGTGACGCGTGCTTGTGATCCGAATGCTGGAAGGTGGGGACGAACAGTGGGACAGACTGGTCAGCCTCTTTATTCGACTTGACCAATTCCAGGCCAGTGAGAGATCCTGGGTCAAAAAACAGGGGGAAGGGGACCTGAAGAATGACACAGGAAGTTGATCATGGGCTTACACATGCATGTGCCACACACACGCACACATGCACACACTCTCACGAAGGTACAACCTGGCACCCTACAACCTGTGTAATCCCATCAACTAGACTAAACAGCAGCCCATCTTTTAGGCAGGACAGATCTTTCCATTTGCAGGGTCCCACCCCACCAGGCTCAGCTCTGTTCCTCCTGCCTGCTGCCTGCAGACACTTGAATTTCAGGCCTCAGAGATCATCACAATCAAGCCGTTCCTCAAGCTCCCACTGTGGCAGAAGGAAAGTTGTTTAATTAAACACGTCACAGCATGAACATGCAGCTGGAAAACACCTCGGAAGTCCCTGAGTCCCACTTCCCTCTGTACATGAGGAGACACAGCAGGCAGGAAGACTGACTGACTGGGCCTGCTTTTCACACCCATGTGGTTCACACCCATGAATACACAGCACCTTTGCCTATAAAGGCACTGGACTCTGCTTTTCACAATGGCCAGAGTGAGTTTAGAGACGTTGGGAGATTTGCCCAAGGTCACCCAGCTCACAAGAGTCAGCCATTGGATGAGACCCAGGAGTTCTGACTCCACACCCAGTAATTTTCCCACCTCACAACAGGGCCTCCCACATAGAAAGGGCTGTGGAGTCAAGAGGAAGGCCTGAAATCACAGAGCCCGATGTCACCCCACTGCCAACAGTGGTCAGCTGCGACTCCCGTGGTTTGCATCTGTTTCACAGAAAATCACTGCAACCCCAGCCACTTGCAGTATATAGTAAAACGTTCTCACATACACACATGCACGCACACACCACTAACCCACTAACATGGTCCAGACTTGAGCGTCACCACCCCCCACAGCCCAGAGATGGCCCAGCAAGCATCAGCCCTGGCCCACCAAAGGGAATTTTGTTTCATATTAAGCCAATCTGGACTAGATCAGAGATAAGTGGGAATAATTTCTTCAAATAAAAAAGCAAAATCTTTGAACAGAATCTCCCTGTCAGCAGTCATGAGAGGCCAGAGCCTGGGGATTGGAGGCCACACCATATGCAGGCATTCTGTCCACAGCGGGGAGAAGGGAAAATATCAGAGAGGAAAATCAGGACCCTCTGTGGGGACTTCAGATCTCAGTAAGACTCCCCTCCCAGGGACATTTGTGGGATGAGTGAGTCACCATTCCGCCCTTAGCTTTCAGGGCGTACGAGAGAATAAGGGTACAGCCCAGCCTGAAGACATCCCAGGCCAGTGGAACGGAAAGATATGGAAATCAGAGGTGACAGAAGACCCGTGGAGGGACTGTGATAAGCATTCCATACAACACATATTTCCCGAGATATGACTCCCATCACCCAAGTAGCCAGGAGGACACAGAAGTCCCACCTGAACCTACCTCCTCCTGAGCCTCCCACTTCCAAGTCAGACAGAAATGTCCAGGCCAGTCTCCAGAAGAAACTTCTGTTCTTACCTCTCCTCCTTTGCCTGCACCTCCTCACCTGGATCAAGCTGTGGTGCCCTCTCCAGCCTCCCTGCTCTGGCCTCCATCCTGTACTCTGACAGTCTCTCAGAGACTCAAGTTGTATCTCTCCCTAGCTTCAAACACTTTAAACCTTTGGGTGACTTCCCACTGCCCTTGGTTGCAATCCATGCTCCCTGGTTTGGGTCACCCAGCTCCTGCCTCCTCCCCATCAGCTCAGGGCTCCTCACTCTCTATGGGAGACTCATCCACCCATGGGCCTCATTTCTGTCATTCATTTACCGATAGCTTTGCTTGAGACATGAAGCTCCCAAATACCAGCCACATTCATGAAGAAATATGGCCTTCTGCTACTCAGAAGAACCCCTGGCCACACAGGTTCAGGGTCAGGTCACCGGAAGAAGCCAGGACCAGAACAGAACACAAAGGAATCCTGAAAACTTGCTCTAGGACTGACCGACCCACTTCACTTGAAAGATAAGGATGTAATTTTCTCTGATGACCTTTGAAAAAACGTGGCAGAGGACCAGAGGTCACAGGCAGCGGAGTCTCCCAGGCAATAGTCTCTAACAGGCCCAGAGTGATGGGTCATTAGCAATGACTCCACCAACAGTAAGAGGGGACTGGTGTGGCTACCTCCGCCACAAGGCTTCTGTTCGGAAGGTGTGGCTCTTCCACTCACGACTACATCGTCATTCTGAGGGTCACACTAGACTGTTGCTTTGGGAGAGATGCTCTGATGAAATTCTCTGCGTGCACAATGGGTGGTGACAGCCATGTAGCTGCCATTTGTATTTTCTACCTGTGCCACGAGCTCCCTAACCCTCCCTCCTTTCGTCCCCCTCCTCCCTCCCTCCCTCCTTCCTTCCTTCCCTCCCTCCTTCCTTTCCTCCTTCCTTCCTTCCTTTCTTCTTTCCTGCTTTCCTCCCTTTGCTTACAGCCCTTGGATTGAACCAAGGCTCTGTGCGAGCCACGCACATTCCCTACCCCTGAGCGACATCCCAGCCCTCGCTTGAATTTTGAAGTCTTTTCTTGAATCCTATTTTTTAACATCCACTTAATAAGTGGAATAAAATTCAGTTAAAAGGGATGAAACAAGTGGACAAATTGAGAGCCCAAAATTTGTTCAGCTCAATTATAATTACCAAATTGCCATACAAACCCCAATGGCAGAGCCTCACGCACCTCAGCTAATTTTTTAGATCAATGCTGAAAACCACCACTCTTCTCATGAGATTTAAAACAAGGACTAATTCGCTGAGTAGTGAATGGGCATCATGTGCTTTCCCGCAGCCTGAATTTGTCTTTTTTCAGTATGGTGTCTAAAGGACAGTTGGCTCTAATAGACCCAGTGATTTCCCCCCAGTTGGCTAGTGTCTCAGAAATCCCAGGGCTGCAGGGTCTCAGCACCAGCATGGAAGCTGCCATCTGGGCAGAATCTCTCATTGAAAGATAGACCTGTTCAGGTGCAGACAGGGGGAGAATGGTCCAGAACTGGAGGACTCCGACAAAAGTCCTTAAGCATGTGTCGTGGGCCTGTGGCATGACCTGTGTCAATCAGCTGATGAGCAGTTTATTAAAACAAGGGCTATTAAACAAATTGGTATGTTATTTAGTGATAAAAAAGAATGACGTTCTGAAGTATGCCAGTATATGGGGGCCCTGAAAACATGCTACTGCATCTGAAAACTTGCCGCCGCGTGCTGAGGCCTAAAAAGATGCCGCTGAGGGGGAAGCTCCATCGCTTGCTATGTGTTCTTTTTATTGTTTGGCCAGAAGCAGAACTCAAATCCAGAGAGACACAAATCAATGAGCAGCTGCTGAGGGCTGGGTAAGGAGGCAGACAGACAAACAGACAGCAAGGGCTAGGCAAGGAGATGAGACAGACAGAGAGGGCTGGGTAATAGGACAGACAGACAGGCAGACAGACAAGGGAACACATGCAAAGTTTCCTTAGGATTTATGAAAATGTCCCACATCTAGAGGCCTTGGTACTTGCCTATAAACTTAACACTTGTAGGGCTAAGACAGGAGGACTGTGAGTTTTCAGACCAGTCTAGTCTTGACACACAGATTCTGTCTCTAAAAAAAACTTATGAAATCAGATTGTAACAATGGTTATGCAAATCTATAATTTAGCAAAAATTACTGAACTGTGCTCTGTGATTGGGTGAACTGTATTTATGCAAACTATCTCAATAAAGATACTTTTAAGAAAGAAAGGTAAGGGCTGGAGAGATGACTCTGTGTTTAAGAGCACTGGCTGCTTGCAGAGGACCCAACAACCACTTGTGACTCCAGCTGCAGCACATCTGACACCCTCTTCCCGCCTCTGAGGGCGCTGCACGTGTGTGCTGTACTTGCATACATTCAGGCAAAATACTCATATACAGAAAATAAAAATAAATGAAATGCTTTTAAAGTTTTAAAAAGAAATAAATACGCATCGCTAATGATTCAGCATTCATGAAACAAGTACTGGGCTCTGGGCTCTGGATGCAGTGAACCACCCCACCCCAACATCCCTGCTCTCACAGGTCCTTTACATCCTGTCAGATGACAAAGACAAGGCAAAGATAAACCCCAGTCCGTGGATCAAGTCTGGCCTGCCATCTGCTTTTGTTAATAAAGTTTTACTGATATTCAGCCTCACCCAGTAGGTGTTATCTGTAGGTGTCTTTTCCATGACCAAGGTGGGAGCAGGTAGCAGAGATCACAAAGCTGCAATTGTCTGCTGTCTCTCCCTCTACAGGAAGGTGGCTCTTTTCTGTAAGAGCATTTCATTGGATAACATGAACGGTGACGAAATCAACCAGAGTAAGAGGGCAGTGGAAGACAGAAGTGGTTATCACACAGGAAAACAGAGACACCTCCCTGACAGGAACAGAGATTCTCATGAGAATATAGCTAGGACAAGCCACTCAGCTTCCAAGTCTCCAGGAAGTAGAAACAGAAAAGGCACAGCAGCAGGCAGCAGGCCAAACTGCCCCAGAAGCCTAGTTCTAACGTGGCCTGGCCACGGCAACCCATGGATCAGCAAAGTCACTTCTGGGAATCCCAGGTGGCAAGCACCAGACTCATTTCACTTTGGACCAAGGAAGTCTAGCAACCAAAGAACCAATCATAGTGGTCCTGGAGTGGATTAGACAGTTAGGTTCTAAAACAGAAGCCCTAGCTCTCCAGTACTGTCTCGTGACCAGAGAGATGGTCACAAGATACCGAAGAACTGAAGAGGAAGAGCAGCCTTCAAGGACTGAGGTCAGAAACCTAACACCCACCATCACTGGAGGATGCAGGGATGGACTCCGCTACTTTTCGATGGTCAATGATCGTGACCAAAAGAAACTTATAGATGAAAGCATGGATTGGTTTCTAGAAGGATCAGAGTTCATCATGGCAGGGAGGCATCAAGCAGCAGGGGAGAATATGAGAGATCACATTTCAACCACAAACAGGAAGCAGGGAGCGTGAGCAGGAAGTGATGTAAGGCCATGACTATCTCAAAGCCTACCCGTGTAATGTCCTTTCTCCAGCAAGTCTCCACTCCCTAAAAGCTCTATAACCTCCCTAAACAGTTCCCTAACTAGGGAAAGGGTTGAAATACAGGACCCTATGGGAGACCTCTCTCATTCAAACCACAGCCCTGTCCTTGTCAGGAGGACCTACTAACACAGAGTCAAAGACGAAGTTCCAGCTGCCTCTGATGTGGATAATGATTGGTGACCACGTCCACCTCTCCATATGTACAACTGCTGATGCATGACCAGGCACAGAGGGACCCTCAGTGTGTTGTACTGGTCCACGGCAGCCAGGAGTGCACCATCTCGAAGGTCAGCATCTACCAGAGTGCACAGGATCCCAAGCTCACATGACAAACCGAAACCCATGCAGAAGCATGGACATACTCCACCGCCCGATCCAGGACAGGAAAACACAAGGCCTACCACCACACTCATACAAACACCCAAGACAGCAGATCACAGGAGCATCACAGAGCATAAGATGAAAATGTGCCATGCCTGTGCACAAGGCCAGCCTGGAGCCAGGCCCAGAGTGCTCTGGAAATGTACACCCTACTTATCTAGCTCGTGGGTCTGGGTCATTCTTTCCTAATCACCTGGTGTGGACTAGGGAGAATGAGAAAAGTCCATTCCAGCACTGCTCTGGCCAAAAGGACTAGAGGGGCTTACAGGGTCACGGTAAACAAGCAAAGGCAGGTTCCTCCGCAGCAGTGTGGAATCTCAAGGATCCTCATTCAGTTATTTGAAACATAAACAAGTGCTTCCCAGGTGAGAGGCAGAGTCTAGAGGCAGTTGCTTTGCCCACCCTCCCTGCAAGGAAACCCTGATGTCATTCTCCCAAAGATGTCACGACTGGAACACTGACATCATGATAAGTAAAACCCAGGGTCCAGAAGAGCTGGGCTTTCCATCTTCTCCATGTTTCCATGGAGAGTGGCTGAGTCCATCCTCCCCACAGAGTGAGTCTCTCCTTCCTTTCACAAATCCCCAAGGTGCCCACAATCCACCCGGGGGACCAAGATGTCTGGGACTTGTCTAATTCATTCTTGTTCCAGAGCAGAAGATGTTTTCTGAAGTAAAGGAATTCTTTGCTCCAAGAAGACATCGGGCAGAACATGTCTGGTCCAGAGCAAGGATCGAAAGTGGAGAAGTGTGAGATGGATGGGGAGCAGAGTGTCACAGGCCCAAGGCCCAGGTCTCATTAGGAGCAGGCTTTGGAACTGCTTCTGTACAGTACCATAGAGTCAATATTTTTGGTTCACAAAGTCATATAGTCTCTGTTGCAAACATTCAGATCATCCACCATAATAGTGAAGATGTTTCCGGGAGGTCATGTACAGCTCGGTGAAGGCGTCTAATGCCACTAAACTGCCTCCTTAAAGTGGCCAAGGTGACAGATTTTCGGGCAAATATATTTTACCACTGTTAAATTTTAAGGGCCTGGAGAGCTGGCTCAGCAGGTAAGAGCACTGACTGCTCTTGCAGAGGACCCAGGTTCGATTTCCGGCACCCACACGGCAGTTAACAACAGTCTATAACTCCAGTTTCAGTGGATCTGATGCTGTCTTCTGACCTCCACAAGACATTGCATGACATGAATGCACTTACATACATACAGGCAATACACTCATACAGATAAATATTAAATAAATCAATAATTCTAAGTGGTAGGGCCATACTTGATTTGCGGGTTATAGTTTGCCGACCCTTGTGACAGATTAAGCCATTTCCCATAGGACAGAAAGGTGGCCAGATGGCAGATAATACAGAGGTGGGGAGAGGAGTGCATGACTGTTGACCCCTAAGATGTCTGTAATCTATTGGACCCAGAAATCAACAGTAGATGGAGGAAGGTCAGGTTCCACAGTAAGGTGTCACATCACCTACCTGAAGCCATCTGCTTGTGGCTCTGATCACAAACAGGGAAGCAGGCTGTTTTCACAGTGTGGGGGCATAAGGAACACACAGGCATGGTGTTGGTGTCGGACTAGCTGCGTCTGCAGCCTTGATCCGCTGTCCCATGGCTAGCTCCATGCTCAGCCTTCAGAGCTCCAGTTCCTCCATCTAGAAAAAAGTATTTTTATTCCATGTAATCTCTTAATGAAACAATAAACTACAACTGCGCCAGGCTAATTTAATTTCTAGAAATACATACAAATAACTACCTCCTGATGAAGCCCAATGAAGTTTTGTTCGTAGATTAACAATGGCTAAAATACAACTCACTGAAAGGAATGAGAGGATTTACAAAATGAACAACAAAAGAAGAATCCCATGGGGGTGTGGCCTCCGAGTCTGGGTGGAGCTGCTCCTGGTGAGAGAGCTTGGAATGTGAGGCAAAGACCCCGGTCCCCATGCTTTCTGAGAACAGGTGTTTTGGAGATTGATTTGGGTTTTTATTCATAAAAGAGGGCGAGTCAACAGGGAAGTTTCCGTTTAAGAATCTGCCTAGCCAGACAAAATCCCAGCACAGGCAGCGGAAAAAAGGACCCCAGCCCAGCCTAAAGAATTGTTGGCAACCTATGACTGCTGGGAAAGGAGATTCAGTATCGTTTAAGGGTAAGACTCTTGGTAGGTGGACCAGGACCCAGTGGATGAACCCACACTGAAGAGCATTTGGGGATGCAAACCTGAGTCTATAGGCCTTCATATATATATATATATATATATATATATTAGAGTACAAGGAATTTTGTGGTGGGTTAGTTATAGAGGGTGCAGATACGGGAAGGGACCTGAATATGATTAAAATATATTATGTAAAATTCATAAAAATTCCATTTCTAAAAGGAAAAAAGATCTACATGCTTCCCTTCCAGTGACAGACTCCCTGTCTACATCGCTCTAGGTTGATGTCTAACCCCCAGTCCTGTAGACTGAGGAGACATGGACCTTGAAAAGGATTCATTTAGTTCCAGTAAGTCAGTGGGGCACCACCCTTCTGATGGGCTTGATGGCCCCATGAGGAGAAAAAGAGAGGGAGGCCACTCTTTCTCTGCCATGAAGAGGCAGCTTTCTGCAAGCCAAGAAGAAGACCCTCATCAGGGTCCTACCAGCAAGCTCTGACCCCAGAAGCATAGCTCTAGGGCTGGGGGCAGATGCACACAGAGGCCACACAGGCTGTGGGAGTTGGTTACCGCAGCCTGAACTAACGCATACGACCTGCCTTCACAGTGTTTTTAAAGCCTTCTTTCCAGCCTGTTCTGGCTGCTTTTCCATTGCTGTGACAAGAGCACAGACAAAAATCAACTTGAGTGCTTACATCTCACAGTTCATCATCAAGGGGAGCCAAGGCAGAAACTGGAGACAGAAACTGAAGCACAGACCATGGAGGAACACTCTTAGTGGCTTGCTCCCCTGGCCTGCTCAGTTATACAACCCAAGGCCACCTGCCCAGGGATGGCAACACCCACAGTGGGCTGGCCACTCAGTAGTCAAAAAATGTCTCACAGATAGGCCCACAGGCCAAAACGCAGCAGAGGGATTTCTCTCAGCAGAGGTCTCCTCTCCACAGTTACATCAATTTGACAACTGCAGCTATTCAACACAGACCCTAATCCCAACTACTTGAGAAGCTGAGGCAGGAGGATCAAAGTTCAAGGCCTGCCTGGACTACAGAGTGAGTTCAAGACCAGGGAGACTCAATATGAGCCCGTCTCAAATCAAGCAGGCAAAATGGCTCAATCTTAGAGTTCCTGTGAAGCAAGAGGCCCTCAATCCAATGCCCAGTCCTGTCAAAAAACACAAACACACTTGAAAATCTCATTTCTGCAGCAAGTTTTAGAACCTTTGAAGTTTACCTTTAGCTAGGAGACTGAGAGGCCAGGACTGGGTATGGCTGGAATGTGGGAGACCGTGCTCAAGAGGGAAGCTTCTAGAATTGCTGTTTAAAGTTGGACTGCCTCAGGAGAGGAGAAGAAAAGCGAGCCAGGGAGGGAAAGACGGGACACAAAGTGGTCCTGTGGGTCTAGTCAGGACCGTGGGCAGGTGAGTCTCGGCTGGGAAGGGACTCAGATGCCAAGGAGAGCACGAGTGAGTCTCCCTGTGGGGGAACCATGTGAGGAGCCACGTCATCACAAGCAGGGGCACAAATAGCTTCTGTCAGATTGGCACAGTGTGCCACCCTCTGCTTAACTCTTTATGTTATTTATTTTAGTCACTTAACCAAAGACCCTCTCTTCAAACTTGCAATGACAGACTCTCAAGGACAGGGCAGAAAGGAGGACAGGACCGTTCTTTCACGCATTCATCATTCATCGATGACTCAGAGAATCCAACACAGATCCAAGACTAGAGTCCCTTGAACCTGTCAGCCACCTCCTGGGCCTTCATGTCTGGCAGGTTCCAAGGCTGCTCCATCCAGCCTCCTTCTCCACCGTCTTCACCCCTCCCTTTCCAACCCCGGGGCCTTCATGATGTGCCACCTCACCTGCACCCCACCACTGTCTTTCTGATTTGGTCTTCCCCTCTCCTCCCTGAGCACCAGAGGGACTTTAGAATCAGGCCTGTAATGGAACTCCCTGGCTTTTGATTGGCTTGTTTATCTGCTGGTGCCACCATGGCAGCCCATCCTCATGTCATGGAAAGAAGAGGAGAGCCAGTCTGTTCCTGCCAAGACTCAAGAAGGACACTGCTGCTTGCCTCGGGTGTGTGGGACACCGGAGGAAAAACGATTCTGCCCCTTGCTAACGTGAGACAAACAGAGCAAATCAGACCCAGTTTGGTACAACCAGCCAAGGGCCAACCTTGTGGACAGGCAAGCAAGTAATCTGTGTGATGGCTGGAGCTGCCTGCCCACAGTGCCCAGAGGCCTATAGGCACGCAGCTGCCAAGGACAGTGGCCACAGAGGAAGCAGGTGTAGGCCAGGCAGAGGCTCTGGCCTCCCCAAGCAGTGACACCACAGCACACGCCTAGAAGGACTGAGCTCCAGGGTGGCCTGGTGCTGCCCACACCTGCAGGGGACAGAGAGCACAAGTACGCAGCCTCCTCCTCTTTTGCTCAAAGGACAGGAGGTATTGGAGAGGGAGAAGAAGGGATAAACAGGAGAAGTCACACGTCACCTAATGGGGAAAGTAGCCAAGAGAGCCACAGAAAGTTCCAGAACAGCAAAGGAAACCTGCAGGCTAGACCAGCGTCTCCACTTCTGAGAGGCCCTCCAAGTGTGTGAAGAGAGACATGATGAAGGTGGTCAAGGGCCTGGCAGGCAGGCAGGTTGGTCAGACTGCAGAGGAAGTGGGCAGGGTGAAGACAGGCCTGGCTGGCGGGGGGGGGGGGGGGGGGGCTGATAGGAAGGCAGCCATGCAGACAGGGAGGGAAACGTCAGCCAAAAAGATGGTTCGTATCATGGAAGTGGGGGCCATCACCCCAAGGGCAGGGGCTGGGCAGGCCCCTGAGAACAGGGGCGGGAGTCTGATAAGTCAGCTTCTACTCCCTGAGTAGAAGTCTGGGGACGGAGGGCAGTGCCCTGCACCACTCAGGACGCTGGCTTTCCAGCAGAGCAGATAGGCTGGAAGAGGCGGGACCAGCAGGCCAGAGTGCTGGGAGGCCGGGTTGCGAATGACCACCATGTGACTTGGAGCAAGATGTTGGTTCATTCTCTACTGCGCTTTAGTTGACCCCTCTATAAAACGGTAGCCCTGCTGCAGAGGTGAACGAGCCGGTGTGTAGGCGAAGAGCCAGGGAGAGCATCGCAAAAGTATATGCATCAGCACTCTGCTCTCTTACAGACCGGGAACCTGAGGCTCCTGGGGCTTATGCACCAAAAGGCCTCCAAGTCCATGCTGTAGCCTGTGTGTCTATCCCCTGCTCAAACAAGACCTTAGGAAAATCCTACAAACGAGATCAGAGCAAAACAGAAAGACTTCAGAAAGAGTCGCTCTGTGGCTTCCCTCCCTCCTTTCCTCCTTTACTTTCTTCTTTCAGCCTTTCATTCGATTCTTCCCTCTCAGTATCTTCCTCCCTCCCTCTCTCCCTCCCTCCCTCCGTCCCTCCCTCCCTCCGTCTCTTCCTCCCTCCCTTCCTTCGCACCTTCTCTCCTCTTCCTCTCTGTAACTCACACTGGAAGTGTGAAATCTCAGGTAGGGCAGGACCCCAGGCAGCTGTATTCCGGCAGCCAGTCCCCTGCCCCACCCAGAGAGCAGACTAGGGGTGCAGCTGGCTTGAAGGCCTGCAAACCAGGGGGAAAGAACGCCGCCGCTTAAGTGCAGTCTTAATGCGCTTGGTAGAGTGCGAGCATCCCGTGGAGGTGAAGCATCTTCTGTGGAAAGTGGGCTATCTGCCAGATTGTGCCAATAGGGAGTTCTCCAGTCCACCAGTGTGGATGCCAGTGGCTGATTCCACGTAAGGAGGAGACACAAACTTACATGCAAACTTTTCAATAAGGGAAACATCTCGGTGTCTGTCAGCAGAAAGCGGCTAGTGGCCCACCACAGACCATCAGTCCATTTGTGCTGTCAGGGAACGGGTGCTGTTATGATTTCCTTGTGAAGCACGCCCCCTCCCCGCCAAAGACTTTGCCCTCAGCTGGTGGCCTTGCTCACTGAGAGGCTATAGGGTTGCAAGGGCTCTAACTTCATTAATGGACCTAGGAAGGTTAGAGGAGGCAGGACACTGGGGCAGGCTTTTGAAAGGTTCATTGTACCCTGACACCTCTTGCCTTATACTCTACCTCTTCTCCTCCATGATCTGGGCCACTTCTCTTATCCTACCATAGACCAGAAGTCACAGAACCAGCCTGCCATGTCCTAAAACCTCTGAAGCTATGCACCACACTAAATCACCCCACTTCAAAGTATTGGTCTCAGATATTTGTCAGGACAGCAAAACTGACTCTCACAAGGAAGAGTTTGTATTGCTGCAAGAACTTGGAGAAGCCGGGCCGGCGGGGGGTGGGGGGGAGCATCTTGACAGCTACTCTCTGCATCCCAAGGAGGCGCTCACTGAACTCCTGTGTTAAGTAACCAGGTCCATTGTCTGAGCTGCTGAGGTCCCACTGATGTCATAAAGTAAGTATTTATGAGACAAGGTTATTAAGATCATTAGAATGAATAGATCACCTCTTCTGTCTTTTTCAGAGCCTCTAAAGAATTTGCTTGGCACACTTGCAATAAAGAAAAGGCCCAGTCCCTGTCCCTTGGTTTAATCTCACAGCAAAGGGCTCTCCTTCTCACCACGACTCACTTCACATGCTTGTGAGTCAGAAATTCTCTTGGTCCTAAGTAGCCTTTACTGATATTTTTTCACTGAAGAGCACAGACTGGAGTATGTAGCATGCAACTCAACCAATCACATTATAGTGGGACTAAGTGTTGGCCTCCCATTCATGAATCCCTGAGTTCCAGCCCCAGAACCACACAAACCTAGCGTTGTGATGCACAACTATTATCCCAACACTCCAGAGTTATAGGCAGGAAGGAGTTCAAGGTCATCCTCTGCTACACAAAGAATTAGAGACCAGACTGGGCTCCACGAGACTCATCTCAAAATTAAATTAAATAACTGGGCTAGCCACACTATCCCACTTTCCAGAAAATATAGACAAGAAGAAAAATTGGGCAGTCTTAAAACCATTTTTAAGAAAAATGCACCTGGTCTACATAATGCCCTTCACAGGGGAAATAAATATCCCAAAGAAGGACACTGGTGGATAGAAGAGCTGGGACCTCAGGTCCTACGAAGATGATGGACAGGAGAGCTGGGAGTGCTGTCCTCTCCTGTCTGTATGCAGGGGAAGGAGAGCAGCAGAGACATACTGACCCTCTGCTTTCACACTAATTACTTCCAGAGCAACCAGCAAGTGTGTGTGTGTGTGTGTGTCTGTGTGTGTGTCTGTGTGTGTGTCTGTGTCTGTGTCTTCTGTGCTAATGGCATGGCTCCTCTTAATGGAGTGTGCTTCCCAAGGGTGTTGGCCTGTGAAGCATTGGGTGAGAGTGTCTTGATTTTGCAGTAATCACAGGCTGCTCAAGGTCACAGGTGAACCATTTTCCCTACGCATCTCCCCTCTCTTCTGTTGTACCTCAGGGACAGGTGCAAGACCCTGGTGGCCTCTCCATCTCTGTGATTTCTGCCTGTTGGCCTTGATGCATGGGCTTCTGTAATGATTAATAATGTCAGTCTGACAGAATCAAGAACCACCTTAGACATGAGCCCCAGGCTTGGCTAAGAGGGAGTTTCTAGATTGTGCTGAGGAGGAAAGACCCCCACTTAAAGGGGGAAGTGCCATTCCACAGGTGGAGAATAACAAGGAAACAAGAGAACTGAGTACCAGGATTCCTCTCTCTGCTTCCTGACTGCAGATGCTCCTCCATGATAGACTGCTCCCTCAAACTGTGAGCCACAATAAGCCCATCCTTTCTTAGGTGCCTTTGTCTTGCTTTTTGTCCCAACAAGAATGATGACCAACACAGTTACTTACCTTGGCCTTCTCCCAAGTGGTCCCTTCCTGACCCTTGAATCATCATCTCCCTCATGATAAATGAATCTGTACACAAGTTCCTCTGCACATCCTCTCTGGACCTTTCAGTGAGTGATGGGCAGAAGAGTCCTTCCCAGTAGGCCTTGGGGCCAGGTGAACCCCCATCCCAGCCCTGTCTCCAAACCCAGTTCCCCTTCCTAGATAAGCCAGCATCCTGGCCCTGCTGGTAACATTTCTATAACCATGACATTGCCTGGTCCCTTCACAGCCAGGGAAGTCAAGGATGCCCACCCTGCTCTGAATCATAAGCTCGAGCTCAGTGGCTTACCTGACCTGCTGTAGTGAGGCAATGGAGAGGTTGCCTGGATCTTCTATTTCTCCGGTAGCCCAGGGAACAGCTGGGCCTGCTTGGCTATGACTGGGTTCAGATCCCAGCTAGATCACACACACACACACACACTTCATGAAGCCTCAGGCAGACACCTCATTTACCTTGCAAGACCATGGTGCTCTCCCCTGGGACTCAAAGGTGCAAGTGATCATGACAGTGAGGGGCAGGATCATCCGGAGGATCCAGAGAGGTACATGGGGGGCCACAGGTGTGATGCTCGGACACAAAGCACTTACTGGGAACCTAAATCATTCCACTTCCTCTGTCAGATGAAGAGCTTTATAAATGAGAAAGCGAGGCTCAGTGAGATGTGAGAATGTGGCCGAGACCAAGGCAAAGCCAGTGCCAGACCACAGGCGCACAGGTGACCAAGCTGCTTAAGTGACAGCCTGTGCTTCCGGGGTGCAGAGACAAACATGAGCAGCCCCAGGCTCTCACTTCACTGTGAAGCCCCTCACTTTCAGCCCTAATAGGTAGAAAAACATTATTCCCACGTCACCAGGAACGATGGGCCAGTATAGCAAGGGTCTTGGCAGCGAAGTGTGCTCACAGCCTGACTGGGGACCCCTGGGGTTTTCTGGGCAGTGTGCCTACTCACTTCTATCAGTGGGGCTTCCTGGCATCACAGCTGGGTCTTTACGAGTTTCCTTTCTGGGTGAGTATATTTTTATGATGGGAGAGACCTCCTGCATCCGCAGAGTAGCAAGACTCTAAATAAGCAAGGCAAAGGTGCAGTTAGATGGAACATCCAAGAGGCAGGCCTCTCCTCTTCTTTGTTACTAATACGTCCTTTATGCAGACATCAACAAGGGGAGTCCAGCAAGGCCAAGCTTAAACCCTTAAATGCCTAGAATGCTGATCATGGAACATCCAAGAGGCAGGCCTCTCCTCTTCTTTGTTACTAATACGTCCTTTATGCAGACATCAACAAGGGGAGTCCAGCAAGGCCAAGCTTAAACCCTTAAATGCCTAGAATGCTGATCATGTCTCAAGGACATGGCTGGCTCCTGAGACAGGTGCTTTCTCCGTGATCCAGGTCAGGAGAGGGCTTATTCCAAGATCACATAGAATATGATGCCTAGAACTGGAGAGGGAGAGGCCACTGATCTTTTGTTTCTGTGTATTGTATAGCTGAAGACACAGAGCCCCAAAGGGAAGCAGGCATCCCAGTCTTGGGAACCCAGAGGCAGAGTGAGTGATACACGTGGCACTTTCCTGAAGTATGTCCTCTGCACCAGCCTCTGGTGTCCTGACAGACCTCTTCATCCAGCGTAGCACTGGATGAATCACAGGAGACTGAGAGGGAGACAGGTACTCCTGATCAAGTCCAAGGGGCTCCCGTGCAATATCCAAAACCAAAGGCAGATGGAGGGAGGGTGGGGAGCGGACAGGTGCACCCTCTTGAGCTGGAATGAGGCAGGCTGAGTTGCAGGAACAAAGAGCCCCACAGCCATACACTGACACCAAGTGTCCCAGGCATGAGCAGGTTAGCTGTGTGCGTGCAGGTGACCAAGCTGCAGCCACCTTGTGATGGGACCTACTGGAACACATCTTGGCAGGGGAGCAGTGCTGGTTGTCCTGGGGCAGCAGTTAAATGTATCGCCCTATGTATCACAGACTCTGCCCCCAGGGACTACCCTGACCACTCTTGAGGTCCATGTGCTGCTGTCAGGTCACAGGAGACCAGGAAGTTGAAGAGAAGTCACAGAGTCGTAGACTGATAAGACATGTCTCTTCACTCCGGGCAAAGGCCACCACACAGACAGACAGATACCAGCAGGCACCCAGGAACACACCTGCACATGCAGGCTGCATTTGGGGCAGGCATAGACACACACAGAGACTTGTACACAGACCTATAGACAGACACATATAAGCAGACAGGCTGGCGAAGGCCAAAGCTAGGGTTCAGGCCTTTGACCACGAGGCCATATGTATATAGAACCCACACAAAAGAGGCATTCTGCCAAGAAGAGTTACATATTACATCATTATTTACTTTGGGGTTCTCTGGATATCTGGTGTCAGCCACTCTATGCTGCCTCGCAGCCCCCGTGGTCAGGGGTAGCCATTTTGACCTGTATCATACATCCATATAAGCGCCATGTTGTCTAAAAATACACTGGCCCTTCAGGTCTCTGTTAACTCTCTATTTAACTCGCCATCCCCTAACTGATTTAAATCAGCCTCGTGTTTCCATCTGATGACAGGGAATGGGATATAACAACCATCCAGGGAGCCCGGACAGAAGTAGAAACAGGTGGCAAGCCCTGGAAGCCCAGAGAGCTTCAGCTCTTCCCTTGTCACTATGTGAAATGTTCCCCGTGGGCTCATGTGTTTGAACTTTTGGTCTCTAGCTGACAGTACTGTGTAGGGAGGTTGAGGAACCTTTGAGAGATTAGGCCTAACTGGAGTATGTTGCTGAAAATGGACCCTTGGTTTTCTTCTGGAGCCTTCACTTCCTGATCCACTGAGATCGGCTCAGTGTCACACTCCCACCGCCACGAAGTCACCACCGTGCTTTCCCCATCAAGACAGACCACATCCTTCAAACTGTCCTTCCGTCTTTCCTCTGCCCCCTTCAGGCATTTTATGACAACAATGAGAAAAGCAACGAACACAGTCATTTCTCACAAAACATTATCTGTGCAGTCAACCTTTCATTTTCCCACTTCATGAATATAAAAAATAAAAAACTGCTTCCATCTCTTAAATCTTTCATAAATGACAACTGGCTTTCAGCTCCAGAGCGGAACTTCCACAAGGACGGAGACTGTGGTGTAACGGGAACAAGTGCGTCTGTTCTGCTTTGTTACTGTGGTCATGGTGGGATTTTTTTTTTTCCAAAGAGGAGCCCTAAAATTGGGAGTAAGAACTCCCAGTGCTTACATTAGCAAGTTATCCAACTTACTGTGTGAGTGCACGTATGTGTAGGAGCACGTGTGTTCGTGAGTGTGCACATGTGTTTGAACTTTTGGTCTCTAGCTGACAGTACTGTGTAGGGAGGTTGAGGAACCTTTAAGAGATTAGGCCTAACTGGAGTATGTTACTGAAAATGGACCCTTGGTTTTCTTCTGGAGCCTTCACTTCCTGATCCACTGAGATTGGCTCAGTGTCACACTCCCACCGCCACGAAGTCACCACCGTGCTTTCCCCATCAAGACAGACCACATCCTTCAAACTGTCCTTCCGTCTTTCCTCTGCCCCCTTCAGGCATTTTATGACAACAATGAGAAAAGCAACGAACACAGTCATTTCTCACAAAACATTATCTGTGCAGTCAACCTTTCATTTTCCCACTTCATGAATATAAAAAATAAAAAACTGCTTCCATCTCTTAAATCTTTCATAAATGACAACTGGCTTTCAGCTCCAGAGCGGAACTTCCACAAGGACGGAGACTGTGGTGTAACGGGAACAAGTGCGTCTGTTCTGCTTTGTTACTGTGGTCATGGTGGGATTTTTTTTTTTCCAAAGAGGAGCCCTAAAATTGGGAGTAAGAACTCCCAGTGCTTACATTAGCAAGTTATCCAACTTACTGTGTGAGTGCACGTATGTGTAGGAGCACGTGTGTTCGTGAGTGTGCACACATGCGTGTGCACATGTGTGGAGACCCAAGGTCATTGTTTGGTGTTTTTCCTCGGATGCCATCTGTTTTGATGGTGTTTTCCTTTTCTAAATTGCATTTATTTGTATATTTTTTATTTATTGTATGGGTGTGTGTGTGTGTGTGTGTGTGTGTGTGTGTGTGTGTGTGGTGGTGGTCAGAGGGCCAACATTCATGAGTCAGTTCTCCCCTTCCATCATGTAGGATCTTCAGATCGAACTCAGGGCATCAGACTTGGCAGCAATCATCTTTACCCCTGAACCATATTACCGGCCCACAACTTTATATTTTTGAGATAGGAACTCTCATTGGCCTGAAATTCATCAAGTACCCTAGGCTGGCTTGCCCAAGAGCCCCAGAGACCTGCCTGTCTCTGCCTCTCCTACACTGGTATGATAGGTGAGCACGGGCACACCTAGCTTTTTGTACATGGTGCTGAGGATTGAACTTGGGCTCTTGTGCACTTTACCAACCAAGCCATCTCTCCAACCCGACTTAAAAAACAAATAATCAAAATATCATAGACATAAAAGAAACCAGAGAAGCACCAGGAATTGTAGAAAGTAGCCTGAGGTCAGTGCTCAGAGAGCAGGAACAGATATGTCCAAGAGGTCGTGTGGCTCTGGGCCCAGTGTGTGGCCTCCTCTCCAGACTGTCCCACCAAAACAAACTAACACAGGTGGCCCTCACAGAGCAAACTGGGTGTATCCCAGGCCTTTCCCCTGGATCCCAACTTTGCTCAGCTTGGTGAGCTCAAGGCTTTGCCGGCCTTTGGACAGCCGTCAGCCTCCAGACTCGCGGATGATAAACCTTTAGCCTGGTGGGACTCTTGCGTAGCACTGCGCACACAGACATGCTGGAGAGGGCTGGCTGAGGCCAGCTCCCCTGAGGAACCCCTCCGCTTCCTCACTCAGACGAGAGCCTCTCTCTCTCAGTTCTATGCATAGCTCAGGAAGCTCTGGGAGGCCTGGCAGATGCCTGCCAATGCTTGCAGCTCTAGTCACAAGGCATGGGATGACACTGTGCCACCTAGACCAAGAACAGTCACCTCACCGCCTAGAGCTGGCACAGATGGCAAAGGCCGGCAGAGTCGACCTCTCAGAGATCCCTCCCCAAGGATGCCCCAGGAGACTGCTTGTCAGGATCCCTGGTCACCACGAGGACTCATGGGGTCAGCGGCAAAGCTAGGAGTCTGACCCTGGCCTTTGGAAGTTAAGGACAATAGTCCTTTGGTTCTCCACACTTCAAAAAAGCAGCCATGAACAAGAAATGAAGATTTGTGTCTGCTAGAAAAGACAACTGTAAGCTGGGCATGGTGGAGTACACCTTTAATCCTAGCACTCAGGAGGCAGAGGCTGTAAGATCTCTGTGAGATTGAAGCCAGCCTGGTCCATGTAGCGAACTCCAGGTCAGTTGGGGCTACAGAGAGACCCTGTTGTTTAAAAAAATAAAAGAAAGGAAACGAGAACTTCTGTGACATCATGGCCATGGAACTCATACCTCCTCCAGCAAGACTGCATCTCCTAAAAGACCCATAACCTCCCCAAACAGCATCACCAACTAGGGACCAAGTTTTCACACACATGAGCCTGTGGGGGTCATTTTCGATTTAAACTACCACACCATCCTTTTGAAATGTGATCTGGACTCCACATCCCAAAAGTCCACAGCTGGATATAATACACCTTTCCTCCTTGTTCTAATAGTCTACTGATAGATACATACCACCCTTGTTCATCTGTTGACCAGCTGGGGGACATCTAAGATGGTTTCACACTGACATATTGGTCAATTCTCTTCACAATAACAAATACTTAAGACAGTCAGCTTATGAAACGGAAAGGTTTACATCCATTAGTTCCAGTCCATGATTGGCTAGCCCCACTACTTTTGGGCCTGGAGCATTAATCACGGCAAGGAGCATGTGGTGCAGCAAAGTCACTCACTGTATAGCCAGCACACCACACACACACACCCAAAAATAAAAAAAGAGAGAGAGAGAGAAGAAGACACCAACATCCCACAGTCCCATTGAGGGCACACCCCGAGTCACCTAAAATCTCCTGCTAGGCCCCGCCTTTAATAGCCACCACCCCCAATAGCACTACATTCTGGAGACTAAGTCTGTAAGAAAATGGCCTTCAGAGGACATAGGAGCTGTTAGGAATGATGCTCCTATAGACATTCAAATACTCCTCTGTGTAGGACCTCCTATGCTTTATTCCTCCTGGGTAGGTGGAATTGTTTGTACATTTATGTTGAACATTTTAAGAAACTGGCAAAATATTCTGCAAAATGACCAGTGTTGCATGTTTCTACCAGCAAAACATGAAGGTGATAATTGCCCCACATGCTTGTCAACACTTATTATTATCTGTCTTTGTTCACTAGTGCCAAGTGGTACTTATTACAAATCACCTTATAGAATCTTAGCAGATATCCCCATGCATAATTAAGAGCAAAAATGAAAATCCAAGCAGCTTGGCCAAGGTCACAAAGCCATAGAGGACAGAGCTAGGTCTTTGCCCTCGGCCTGCCTCCTCTGACATGCAGTCTTCCTCTACCATGTTGTCTATCTTTGGGGAGCGATTACTATCAACCAGCACCGGGGACTCAGAGAACTGAAGCCTGTGTGTACAGTCTCCTGCCTTCACTCACAACCTGCCATTCACTCTAGAAACTATGGAAGTTGCAGAAGGGAGGCACCAACTCTCTATAACGAGCCAACCATCTCTCTTCCAAAGACTGGTCCCTGACTTGTAGTACAGAAACAGCCCCATGCAATGCATAAACCAGTGGGTATGGGTTTATGCCCAGAAATGAAACGTTTCACCAAAGTACTCAGCTGGTGAGGTGTGCCTGCAGGCCATGGTTGGCCAACCCCTGATCAGATCCACTGTCACCTGACTGGGAGGCAGCTGAGTATGACTCTGAACTGGGTCAGCCCGACTGTTTGAAGTAAATGGGATTGCTGCTCCTCCATGCCTGGTGTACAACCACCGCCCATGTGTTTCCAGGAAGTTCCTTCTGTCCACTTGGGTGTGTGTGGCTCTGCTCTCACCCCTCCCAAATATACATGACTGTATTAGCTCAGACATTAGCTCAGAGATTTAGCACAGTTCAACCAAGTACAAATTCCTCCTGCCTCGAGTGCAGGTAGTGGGCCGGAGGCTGGGTGCTATTTCTTGTCCCATCTCCACCTTACCTAGCTCTGGACCTCTCTGAACTAAACGATCCTTTAGCTCAGTAAGGGGCAGTCACCATGCCCGCACCACAGGTGGTTGTGATCCCATCCCACATGAGTCCCTCTGGGGACATCTCTGCAAATGGCCTGGCAGGAAGAAGGCTCTGGACAGACTACTAGCTAATGGTGTGCAGCCCCTACCCTCAAGGATGGATTAGCTTTGGATCTGTGCTTGGTTTGGCATTTCACTGGAGAGAGCAAAAAACCGCTACAAGTGCCTATATAATTATGGCCTGACTGCACGGGGTGGTGCCATAGCGTTCTGCAGAAAGGGGAACAGCCCGAGGATGAAACTGTAAAGTAGCGGTAGTAATACTAATGATAATAATAAAGCAGTTCACCTTTATTAGGTACTTAGCAGAGCACCAGGCTAAGTGCTTCACAAATACCTCTCCTAACAGCCAGCATCCCCACAGCCTTTGGAGTTGACAAAGCATCTCCTGGGTTGTGTCCCCTTGGGCCTCCCAGACACTGGAGTGGGGACCACAGCCACTGTAACTCACACACACACACACACACACACACACACACACACACACTCACACACAAACCAGTCCAGGTTCAGAGAAGTGAGTGTCATCTCCTGTTGTCCACAGAGTGGACAGGACAATGCAGGTCTCTCACTCAGGACTTTGATTTCCAGAGTAGGCTCCTCTCTGCCCAGGAACCACTACAGGTTCCATCTGGTCTTTGCCTCTATGCCCTCTGCCCTTACCTGCAGAAGAAACTGATTGGCCTGTCTCATACTAAGCCATGAGGCAGCCACCCCTCCATGGAGAGGTCAGCTTTGGAACATCCTGAGAGGAGCCGGGGCTGGGGCTCAGCTGTAAGGTGCTTACCTAATTCACCCAACGCCCTGGATTCCTTCAGCATTGCCGTCAAAGCTGGGCTTAACCTGCTCCAACCTGGCTCCCACTGTCGGGATGGGGAGGCAGTGGGCTGTTCTTCAGTGAGGACATCCTTCAAAGGGGAATGTCGCCAGACAAAGTCCTCCTTCTGTTCTACACCTCCCCTATCTAGAATATCCTAGAAGGCTCTAGCTTGCAGCTATAATCATGGTCTCTTAAAGCCATCCCTGACTCTGCCAGGCAGTGAGAAAGCAGCTGTATTCTGACCTCCTCCCCATTTTTCTTCCATGGAGCTTCCTGGAAAGTGCCAAATCAGAACTAGGTCAGGAACCTGGCCCTCTGCTGGACTGCGGTAACTCTGGCCAATAACGTACTGCGTATCAGACACCGCACAGGCTAACTCAGATACATCCTCTCCTGGTTACTGTTGGTCCTCCAAAGTGCACCCACGTTCCACTGAGGATGATGGACAGGAATTCAAGGAATAGCAGACTATCCGCAGCTGACATGAGGCTGATGCATCTACAGAGATTGAGTGACAACAGGATGCCATGCAACCACTCCAAGAGCACAGAGACAAGACCACCCAACCCACTGGGACTGACACAGCCAATCCAACAGCTAACTGCCTTTTGCTTTGTTAAAATAGTTTCTACATGCTGTCGGTCTTCAGTACTTCCTGTTCCCGTCATGCATCAGGTACCATGACACATCCAGGAAACCCCAAAGTAAGACAGAACGGGGGAGGAAATGCTATTTGGGAACTCCTGATTCATTGGTGGGCTCCCTCCTCTAACTCACGAGCAATAGTTCCCGCCTTCAAGAATACCCATAAAATAAGCTTCCTGAGAGCCAGGTGTGGTGGCACACCCCTTTAATCCCAGCACTCGGGAGACAGAGGCAGGTGGGTCAGTGTGGTCTACATAGTGAGTGCCAGGCCAGCTGGGGATACAGGCTCAGCTGGCTATAAATCCTGGCTTAGAATTTAAAAGAAATCAAGCTTACTGAGATCCAGATATCCATATTATCACTGCTTGATAAGCTTCCTCCCAGTTCTCTGCTGTGGCTCATCTCTAAATTCTTTCTCCAATAGAGACAGGAACCTTCCCGCTCTTTCTTCCATTGAGACCTCTCCAGCCTTCAGCACTGGCAAAGCGTTCGCAGAGGAGACACTGGGTTAGAGACTATCCCAAAGTTACATTTCTTTCTCAGGGCACAGCTGGGCTTCTCAGCATCCACTGTCTCCAGCCCCTGCCTAGGGCAGCCTAGACACAGTACCTGGCACAAACTTGGATGGGGTTGGTTGCTATGTGAGCAAATAGATGAATGAAAGAAAAAGGGAATGACGGAAAGAAACTATGAAGCCAAGGTCTCTCCCAGGTCTGAGGAGCACGCCACACAGGGGCAGGGTGGAGGAGTGGGCTTCCCACCCTGAAGATGGCACCCCCACCCCTTTCTTTCTCTCTCAGGAGAACAGAGATGATCAGTTGTTGTTTTACAATAATAGGGCCTCCCAGATCCCTCAATTATTGGTAAAGCAGATGGCAGCCAGGCCAGTGGCTCTCCTGTGTCAAGGACACCTGACAAAGTGCCCTCGACTACCCCAGGGACAGTGTTGCCTCTGTTTGCATCATCCAGCTTTCCACTGGGGGAGTCACCACCTGACGACCTTGGGAGCAGAGGCTGAGGCCAAGTGCAGTCCCTAGCCGTGGCCCTCCCTCTCTGCTCCCCATAGGAGCTGGAAGCAAGTGTGTCCACATGGAACAGGCATGGAGGAGGGACAGCGAGGTCTCGGGGGCCACAGGAGCCTTCCCAGAGTCTTTCTGGCCTACACTCTAAGGAGTCAAGCAGAAGGAGGCCCTTCTCCAAAGTTCTCATCCCCCTTGACAATCCAGGCCCTACTGATGTTACCAGGGGCTCTCTTCCCTAATGCAGAGAGCCAGTGCCAGCATAGACACTCCCACCCCAGTTGCCAGTGAACCCAGGTCCTGCATGCTCTTGGACCTCAGCCACAGGACCCCTGCTGCCCTACGGTCAACATCCAGCCACGCAGAGAGATCCCTGTACTTCCCTGCCCAGTCACCATCAAGGTCCCCAGTACGATCACCTGTCTTCAAAGCTCTCTAGACTGAATGTCCTTCATAATGCTGCCTGGACTGTCTCTCAAATACACAGGGCTCAGGAGCCCATCACCTGCCTTCACAGGTAGAGTCAGTCTTTCAGACTCTGTGGGAAGTGGCCCGCACAGTACTAACAGCAACTGAGCACCACACAATAGGAACATAAGATATACTTAGCCATCGGTGCCCAGACTACTCACCATGCCCCGTCACAAGGAAGATACCCAAGCCTGACCCTCAGCCTTCTGACTTTGGTTCTCTGCCAACTCCAACACAAGGGCCTCTTATCAGGCACAGTTCATGGGACCTCAGTCCTTGGAGAACATTGCCTCTTTCCCGTGGCCACATCTCCCCACTTTTCCTCATCTCTCTTCCTTTCTCCTCTGCCTCCCGAGCTCAGAAGCATTTTGCTGACCTGAAACTTGGCACCATCATCCTGAGCCTCCAGGCAAACATTTGTTATAGAATTTGTGGGAAGTCACTCAGCTCCTTCTGTCTGGACAATGGCAAAAACCACCCAGCGCCGTCCCCCACACTGGTTCGTTCCATGTTAAGCAGGTAGCCCAGCAGCAGGCTGTGGATTCTCCTGGTGACCAGGAAGTTGCTTTGGGCCCACTGCTCAGTGCCTCCTGGAGAGCTTCCTCCAGGAGTCCCTGATATTTGTGGCAGCCAGGCCGAGCCTACGGACGGCAAAGATGGCCCTCCACGCAGGGACTGCTGTTGTCTGCAAGTCTCTCCTGTGGCTTCTTGTATGTGTGGTCATAGGAGCTATCGCAGCCAGCCCGCAGCAGCTCCACTGGATTGCAGACAACCAGGGAGCACCTGAGAATCTGGAAGTGACACTGCCCTGGCACGTGCCCTCTCTCTTGTGGTTGGCACATTCATCTTTCCCTCTGCGTCGTCCTCTGCTGCCACCTCCACTACTGTCCTCTTTTCCCCTGTCAGTCATTCCTTGCCGCAGAGATGCATTAGTTCATACCTGCATCATATAGCTGGATCCCTTGTTTACAGACTCACTTATCAACCCATCCATCATCCGCTGTCTGCTCATCCAGTCTTCAGTCCCTTTATTTCGCTAATGTGTTTAGTAACGGCTTCATCACTGAATGTTGCTCCATGGCTCCCTTCATTCCCTGACCCACACTGGTGTTCATTCATACGAGAGACATCTCCTCCCTACTGTGCATACCACACTGCACGTTTTCCACTTGAGAACAAGTTTGAACTGTTGGGCTGAGCCCCACCATGAGCCCACTGAAGGAAGAAGGTGACAGTGTATGAGACAAAGGAAGGTTGAGGTTCTGTGGGGCACCAGGTACAGAAGTCGATTTGTAGAGGACACCCAGAGAGCTCCCCTGAGGGTACAGAATTCTCCCAGCAGTAAAGTGGGTGGGAAAGACAACTTACAAAAGTACTGAACAGACACCTGGACCCACCACGGAAAGCATTATCAGATGACCATCAGCTGGTGAAGTTGGGATGCTGGGTTTCTACAAAATCTAGACTGCTCTAGAGCCGCTCTGATGAGATGCGTGGCCCCAGGAGGCTTTCCGTGCCTGCGCATGTCCCACAAGTGAGTCATGACTCCCCATCTCAGAGCCATGCTGAGTCTTTCAGGGAGTGTTTGACCACTGAGGAGTGGATAAGCTACTGTCCATACCACTGGATGTTAAGATCCCCTGAGGGTCTGGACCAGGGACTGGACCAGGCTTGTTGTTATATGCTGTCTGTCTAGAGCCCACTCAACACTGGCGCACAGTGGGCACCCGGTAAATGCTGAGGAAGTGAATCAACTGGAAGGAGACTTCAAAGTCTCTTGTCCATTCATGCATTTATTTATGTCAGTGGGTGTACATGTGTGGGTATGTGTCGTGTGAATAGCAGTCACAGGACAACTTTCAGGAGCTGGTTCTCTCCTTACACCATTTGGGTCCTGGGAATAGAACTCAGGCCCAGCAGCAAGTCCCTTTACCTGCTGAGCCAACTCACCAGTGCTACTTTTAAGGACCTAGAAGATCCCCAGAGGGGGTTGAGGACGATACCCAACTTGATCTAAGAACCCATCTTTTAATTTACACATTGAGCTTTTCTTTCAAAATTTCCCTAGGAAAAGTAAGATGACATCAAACTAAAAAATATCCACACAGCAAAAGAAGTCATTACCAGAGTGAAGAGGCAGGCTACAGGATGGGGGAGATATTTATACACTATTCATCTGTCAAAAAGTAATACCCAGACTATATAGGAACCTTTAACTCAACAGCAAAAACAAAAGCAAATTTTAAAATGGGCAACAGAGCTCGGGAGATGGCTCCGCCGGTAAAGTGCTTGACTTACAAACATGAGAACCTGAGCTTAGCCCCCAGTACCCACATAAAAATTCCAGCAAGGTAGCACATGCTTATAATCTGGGGAGGGGGAGAGAGATGGATCCTCGGGGTTCGCCGGCCAGTCAACCTAGTCTAGTTGGTGAGTTCCAGGCCAGTGAGAGACCCTATTGCAAAAATCAAGGTGGACAGTACCTGAGATGTGGTATACCTCAGGTTTCCTGCTGGTATCAATGAACATGCTCACACACATGTATGTACATACCTCACATAAACATAAACACACAGATACACACACATATACACATACATACACAAGCAACACACATACATATATACATGCATACACACATTCACATATATACACATATGCACACATACACCCACATGTACATGAGACACACATAAATACACAAATATATATACACAGAAATGCACATATACACATATGCACACACAAATACACACACACACACAAAATGTGCAACAAACCTACACAAACATTTCTCAAAAAGAAGACAACAGGCGTGTGAAAGAATTCCCACCACACCAGCAATCAAAGAAATGCAGTTCCACAAGGAGATACCCTTCACAGCTATTAAAATGGCTGCTGTCACATGAAGTTGGGAGGAGGACTCTGGGAGAGTCTGGGAGGAACTAGAGGTAGGAATGGAAGGTGAGTGTGATCTAAACGCACTATATCCATGTATGAAATTATCAGAGAATATTTTTAAATTTTAAAATAATTATACTAATTAAACAAATGGCTATTATGAAAAAGACAAAGGATAACAAGTAAAGGCCAGGACATGTAGCAAAGAGCTCTGTGTGCTGTGGGTGGGGACAGAAGCTAGTACAGGTTTCATGGAAAACAGTTTAGAGGTTTCTTAAAGGGTGAAAAATAGAACTATCATAAGATCCAGCAATCCTATCCTGGGTACTAGTCCTAAAAAAATAAAATCCATGTGTCACAGAGACATCCAGACCACCTTCTACACCCGCGTGATTGCTACATGCACGCATGCACGAGACTAAAGCGCAGAAAGAGGAAAGAACACGCCCAGTGTCACCCAACAAGCTGCTGATGGGACCACAGAAAGACCCCAGACCGACAGACTCCCCATCTGTGATCTTCTGGCCTTCCCATGGTCATCGCCTGGCCCTCCCTCCCCTTCAGCGTCACAGTCCCTCCAGGCTGGGCCCTGCCTCAGCCCCTCCTGGGTGCAGGTTTGTAGGCGCCTGTAGAGAGCTCTGAGATTCCAAGTGGAAACAGAGAAACTGGAGGATGAGACCAAGGCCTGGGGGCGGGGGTGGGGGGACGTTCCACAGGTATGCCACCTCCCCTCCGGTGGAGACTGCAGCTGGGAATCCCTCAGGGAGGGGAGCTAACTCTGCACGGCCATGCTGCTGGATTTTGAAACTCTATACATTTTTTTAAATCTGTAATTATGTGGTACACACCTCATTAAAATGGACTATAATTGTTGAAATATTTTATTGAAGTCATTTTTGTTTCCAAACGACAGGTTTAACAGATGATAAAACTTGTCTTGTGGTTGACTTGGGCTGCCAAGCACCCCAGGCAGAGAACAGAGGGTGGGGCCGACGGACAGTCACCCTGTCTGCGTGCCAGCATTCTTCTCTGAGCGCTGCTTCTGAAGGCCCCTCGGCCCCGGGCCAAGCACTCCCTCCCCTGTTCCGGATGGACACAAACAGCCTGGTGGGTGTTCTGGGCCCATGACGGCTGAGCTTTGCTCTAATGCCTTGGAGAACTTTGAATCTGTGCTGCAGGGAGCCGGCCGTGACAACCAGAGGACTGCTGTGTGCTAGGCCCTGTAGGGAGAGGCCCCTTCTCCTCTCACAGGCTCCACCCCCTTCCCACACTCAGACGCCTGCAGTCAAAGGGGCCTCCACAGACAGGAGACGCACTCCGGCGCCTTCTGAGGTAGATGGACATTTGTTCAGCCGTCTTCCAGCAGCACCTGCTCTTCACAGCTAGCTCCTCCGTGCTGGGAGCTTCCTATGCGGTCCTCTAACAACACCCAGTTTATTGACAGGAAACTAAGTCACAGGAAGCGAAGCACCTCAGGTCTCACATGACAAGAGTAGCCTGGGTCCCAACCTCAACCTGGGCACCTCGGAAGCCCTCATTTCTGGTTTTCCGCAAGTGTCCTGACTCAAAGGCAACATAAGACAGCCACATTCGTTGCAGAAAAAATACTTCCCCTTGGGTTAAAGGGGAAGAGGACTTGATGCAAGAGGTAGATTCCGTGAGGCCCTCCTGAGACCTGAATCCAACGGGGAGTGAGGGAGGTAAGCGGACCCCAGCGGCGAGCTGGCACGGGTCTTCCAGGCCATTCTATCGCCTTATCTCCAGGTGCTGGCCCAGCCCTGGCTGAGATGGTTATTTTTTCCCAGTGACTGGATGACAAGGGCCCTGGGCCGCAGCTGACCCAGTGGAACAATTAAAGTGAAAAAGAGAAAAAGGATGTCCTGAGACTGGGGAGGGTTGTTTCTCCTCACATTCTCTGCTTTCCTTTTGTTCTTCTATTCCTCCTCGACTTCCACTGCACCTTCCAGAGTCTGTGTGTGTGTGTGTGTGTGTGTGTGTGTGTGTGTGTACATGCACACTCAAGCACATGCTCATGGTGGGAGCATGTGAGGGCGGTGAGTGTACATGTGTGGGGTATGCTCAGGCATGTGTATGCATATACACGTGGAGATCACCAAAGCAGGCTAGACTGTCTGGCCATCAAACTCTAGGGTTCCACCTGTCGCCATTTCCTATTCTATCACCCCTGGGATTAAAAGCACATACCAGCCTGTCCAGCTTTTCCCATGGGTTCTGGGGATCAAACTCAGGCCCTCACACACGCAAGGTAAGTACTTTACCAAATGAGCCATCTGCCCAGCCCTGCAGTCATTTTTAATTCTTTATGAAACACTATCCTGGATATCTGACCTTTCACTCAAGACCCAAGCTAACCACAGGTAGAACAGCAGTCTGGATGTAACAGCTGGCCCATTGCAGGCTGGGGGCTCCACGGCATCTCTCCTCTCCTGGTTTGCTTCTGTCTCTTTCAGGAGGCTCAACACACGGGTCCTGGATGGAAAAAGGGCCCCTATGTTCAGGGCATGGCTCGGTGCCAAGCCCCCACCCTGCCTCCTGCGGGAGGGACGCAGGAGGCTTCTCCAGGACTCTCCCTGGCAGGTCCAGGAAGACCAGTTATTTGTACAAAGCAAGCTGACAAATTCCCCCTGGGGCATTGGATCCCAATTAAAGTGTGACAGGTCTGATCCTACTCCCTGACCCAGTAGGCAGAAGGCCCTGCGGTATGAGCTGAGCTGGAGGTCAGTTTGTCTATCTGCTTCTCCCCCAGCCTCCCCACCCCATCCAGCTCTCCTCAGACCTGCTAGAACTGTCTGCAAGCACGCATGTGAAAGGAAAGAGGTGCCAGGCTTCAGCCCCAATGCGGGACAGCCACCAGGAAGTGTTGATTGACTGGCACTGCCTTCTGTCGGTCATTCCCTTCAACCGGGAAGCAAGTCACCTTGTGCTCCCAGTTAAAAGATGAAGAAACTGCAGGATGAGCCGGTCACTGCACTGGGAGACGAACGGCTAGACCATGGGAAGTACGGCCCCACTTAGGGCCTCTCATTCTATTTATGGGAAGGACGTCTTGCAGTCTGGAATGTGTCTCTGGTCTGGGTCGTCTTAAATCAGAACCCAGGAGAGCAGCCGGCAGGAAAGGCCAGGTGCTGGTTCCCTGAGATGGGGGTGGGGGCACTAAGAACAGACAGTGTGCAGAAGGAGGGCACAGAGAGGATGGAATGACCATGGCATAAAGGTGGTGTTCTTGGTGCTGATCATCTGGACTGAGTCCCCAAAAGCTATGGACAGAGCCCTGGGGTGGCAGATGGGTGACGCTAAGAAAGCCTGCTGACCTCAAGGAATGTATTCCCACTCCATACTGGGCAGACTGAAGGATGATGGAACCACCTGAATCAGTGTTCCTGGCACCATTGTCCTGGGATTACACAACACACAGGCCCTGCACCTGGGCTCTGCCTCCTTGCTGGGCAGCTTTGCATCGCTCACCTCTTCACGGGTCTCCTCTGTGAAACCAGGGACATAGTAACATCTGCCTCCTGACATGTATGCCATCATCTGAGAGGGTCGACAGGTACAGCAGAGCCCCCTGGCAATACCCATGTCCATCATGGGCCCTGCCCAGATGACGGGAACCATGTGTATATCTCTAAATTCCCCCCAGATGATTCTGGGGCAATGGATCCTTGGCCTGGCATGGAGGAGTCATTACAAGTTACCTAAGCGTCTCATCTCTGAGATTAGGAATATTCCAAAACTCTTCAGGACCACTCTGCATAGCATCTGAGCTGTCCTCGGGCAGCCACCACTTAACTGGAAAAGATCAACTCATAAACTGAATGTATAGTCCAAGTGGGCCTCTGCAAACAAGATCACAAAGTAGTTGGGATGTGGGCTCAAAAACAGAAGAGTGACCTAAAAGGTCATCAAGTTGTATATGTTGGTGACTGTGCACAGATGCCCAGAGACAGGTAACTTTTTATAATTCACACAAAAGCATCACAAAGCCGACGTCAGGCCTAAAGACCATTGCTTACCAGCACGGCCCTATAGGCTCCTCCTCATCCTGCAGCACCAGCTCAGCTGCCCCTCCTCTGGGGAGCACTCCCAAGATCCCACCAATAGGGTTTGCTGATCCTCTCTGCCATGCCCTATTACAGTTCTACCTTCCCAGAGTCTACATACTTGTTTTGATGAATACATCCATCATCAAGTCATGACCCCTTCGAGGGCAGGGCTGAGTATTATCTTTATCACTATAATATGATGGTCATATTCATTATATTATCACATCATTATAATATAATGCTCATATTCTCAGCACTGCACACATGTGCTGAAGAGATGTCTTCTGAATATGGATGGATAGGTGGGTAGGTGGGTGGAGGGTTGGGTGGTCAGATGGTCAGATGGAAAGATGGATGAATGGACAGATGGATAAATGGTGGACTGATGGACAGGTGGGCAAACTGACGGACAGGTGAGTATATAGATGGATGAACAGATGGGTGGTGGATGGATGGATGGATGGATGGGTGGATGAACAGGTGGATGTATAGTTAGAAGATAGATGGGTGACTGGATGGATGGTACATGTATGAAATCATAGATATTGGATAGATGAATGCATGAATGGATGGCAGATGGATGGATGGATCATGGATGAATGGATATATATTGATGGACAGATGGACAGTTGGATGGGTACACAGAAAGAAGGATGGATGAGTCAGCAGCAGACACATGGGCAGATGGTTGGGTAGGTGTAGGCTTAAATAAAGAAACAAAATGAATCCCAATGGCCTGACAGGGCTTTACTGGATGTCAGGAGAAAGGACACCATAGAACAGGGAGCTGTGTTCTAGCTGGGGTGGCATGGGCCTTGAACGCGGGAGATGGGTGAGAAGGGAAGAGAAGAACATTCTCCAGCAGCTCTTGGAAGCAGAAAATTAGATCAAAAAGTCATTAAAGAGCTGTTTGTGGTTGACAGTTGCTATAGCAATGTGCTCTTCATTTGGTGTAGGATTTCAAAGTCAATGTTTCATAGAATGAACAGGAAAGTAGAAAGGAAGAGCCTGGAGAGGTGGATCCTCTGCACTCTGGTGCGTGTCTTCAGTGATCAGATATTTTGTCTCCCCAGATAGAGTATCAGGAGGCAGAGTAATGGCTGTTTCTGGGCGTATCCACACCCCAATGTCCCTCCCCAGGTTGGTGTCAGGTATGACCATATTTTAGGACCTGAGCGATCTGAATGGTGATTTCATCTTGCTGTATGACACTGTACAAGTTGGAGTCGCCTCTGAGGCTGTTGTGACCCAATCTCAGTAGGATGCAACGCCAACTTTCAGGAATTTAGAGCAGCACAGCTTTGATGCTCCAGGTGTGTGTGCCATTCTGCCTCCCTCCCTCTGCAAAGGCTCATGAGCCTCCACCAGCAGAGCTCCACGTGCAAACCTTGGAGATGGCAGCAACATCTACAAAGGGAATGAATGCCCTTGCACTAGGATTCCCACCAAAGAATCTGCCTTTCCATTATCTCAGACCCCAAACTCTACCACCAAGGCCTGGCAATGTGACCCACTCATCAAGGAAAAGCACTTGCCATCAAACCTGATGACCTGAATCTGATCCCTAGAACCCACACGATGGAAAGAAAGAACAGACTACTGCAAGATGTCCTCTGATCTTCACGTGTGCACCATGGTATGTGCACATGTACATACAGATGAAAATTAATAAACAAACAACTGAATAAATAAATGTAAAACATGTTCAGACTCAGTCATTCCTCCTTTGGCGCAGTGGTCCCATACAAGCTATATCAGCAATGGCTGAGTGATCCACCCCAAAGAAAACTGAAATTGCATGGAATAGTATGCAACATGGAAAAGGCTGAGGATGAAGCAAAGGGCTTTTTAAATGTAAATTTGTTTTTAACTAATTCACAAAAATATAAAACTGTGTATTTGTGGGATACCGTATTATATCCTGATACCTCGCATGATGTTTAATCAAATTAAGCATGCCTGCCTCTTCACCTTAATCATCTCTTTATGCTGAAACTTTTCAAAGCCCTTTGGTCTAGCTTTTTGAAAGAAAACCATGATGGCAGTCTCCAATCACTTTTCTGCAAACCCTAGGCAGCAGCCCCCACCCATACCAGATCACGGTGCTGTTAATGGGTTCCTCCTCGCTCTCTGACCACTGTCATTCACTCCCAACTTCTGTAAAACGAACACTTTCACATTCCGTACGTAAAGCCAGCTTGAGCATTTCTTGTCTCTCTGTGTGAGCCTAGTTTCATAAGGACCTCCACTTTCATCCTTGCCATCCCCAATGACAGGGTTTCACTGTTTTTTTTTTTTTAGAGCTGAATGGTACCCCATGGTACCTATGTAGGAGACAAGACTGTCTGTCTGTTTTCTGACTTGTTTGTTCATGAGACAGGGTCTTCTTTATCCCACGCTGGCTTTGAGCACTTTGTAGAGCTGAGAATGACCTTGAACTTCTGATCTTCCTGCTTCTACCTCCAGAATGTTGGGATTACAGGCATACACCTCTGTATCTTGTCTATACAGTGATGGGTGAGTACTCTACCAACTGAGCTACCTCTTCATCTCCCAAAGGGATTATGCCATCTATTTAGCTGAAAGGTTTAAAACAAAGTTTACCATCAATTCTACCCTTGTTTCATTTTAAAAGCACTAAAATAGGACAGTTGAGAAAGTTTCCTTCACTGATCTCAAAGGCCATTTAGCAATCGCATGTCATATGACACAGTGTTAGAGAGGATGCTCCTGACTCAGTCTCCCCATGGTGCCTTGGGCTTCCCCTGACATTGCAGTGACGATGTACATAGGACCCAATTCAGTGCCACTCCCTGAGTACCCTCCAGGAACCTCCTCTCACTCTCAATGTGACCCACAGCAACTCCTCCTATGTTGGGAGCTACAGGGAAGAGGGGAAGTGGGTGTTCCCAGGCCAGGGAGAACCACCCTGAAGGCGAGGAATATGTCAAAACCACCTGTTCTCTGGTGGATGGTCTCGCTGTGTCCTACCCCTGCCAGGCTTGAGTTTTAACTCACCCCAGATCTGCATGCTAGAGGTGCTTTCTGGGTTAGGAGCATGGATGGGGGCTCCCAGCGAGCATAGCTGAGCTCTGCTTGACAGCTGTGTGAGCCCCAACAAGTGGCATGATTCTCTGTGCTTTGATCTCCCCCTCTGGGGAAGGGTCTACCAACACTACCTTCCTCCTAAGCGGCTCAGGATTCCTTGGTCCACAGGCTCTTAGAGCAAAGCATGCCCTCAGCAAGTACTGCCTGAGGCCTTTCTATTAATGCAAGTTCAGAGGTAGCTGAGCTAAAGGCAGGCTTCAAATCACACCATCATTCTACCCAGTCGCCTGCCAGGTATCCAGAAATCGCCCTGAAGCAAGACTCCAAGGACTGACACCACCACAGAAGGCCCGTATGAAGATACTGGACAGCTGGAAGCTGGTTGCCTCGCCTTCAAGTTCTGCCTCTGCCCAATTTCTCTGTACCTGGGTCTCCTGCCTGTGTACAGAGCTCTCCTCCACCCACCAGTAGCAGCTTCCAAGGCAGGAGCCATGTATCATCAGGGGCTGTGGGAAGGTCACATCACAGAGGATACATACGATCCCTGCACCCATCCAGTGGGCAGGTGTAGGTCCCCAGCTGCAAGCAAGACAGAAGCAGCAGCTTTGACAGCACTCCAGAGGAAGCAGGGTTTGAAGGACCCTGAAGGAAGGCAGGATCTCAGGAGTGGAGGAAGCCCAGTGGTCAGATCTCTGACAGGGTACTCTGCGTGTGAACAGTGGGAGACAGGAAGGGAGGGAGGGAGAGAAAAAAGCACGGAGCAGGAGAGACATGGGGCACATCAGCATCCAGACTTGCCGCTAAAGCCCCCAGGATAGCCACTATGACTCTGCCAAACCCCACCGTCACCCTACCTGACTGGCACAGCAGGCCTCTGTCCTCAGCCGATGCCCAGCAATCTCAGGGAGACATGGTCACCAGCCTTCACCATCCAGGAACTGTGTTCCCTCCCCCAGGTGACAAGACATGCCCCAAAGACAGAGTCACCCTCTGTAGCCCAGAAAAGGAAACTGAAACTTAGGATGTGAATTCCTGCTCTCTCTCACTTTATAATACTCGCAGTCATATCTCCTGACTGCTGGTTTTTCTTTTAATTTATGGAGTACACTTGTGACATAAGAATCAGAGAAAATGGATTAGGAAGGTCCCATCGTCTAGCTGCATCTCTCTGGAAGGAAAGAGGAGGGATAGCGCCAAAGTGAGCTACGCCTGGCCAGAACCATCCCGTACCACAGTGCGCTGGGTGACTTTGGGCAACAGACTCTACCTCTCTGGGCCTCATAACTCTCTAAGAGGCAGCTCTTCTGTCTCTTCAAATAGCATCTCTGTTAACCATCACAACTCTGTGTATTAGGAGTCATTGTGGCCATAATTAATAAAGTGACACTTCCTTCAGGAATTGGGACCCAGATCCAACCCCACTTCCTGGGCTTCTGGTTGGAAAGAGAATGAGCCCCACCCCCACACCATTGTCCAGATTCAGCTGCCAGGGCACTGGGTAGGCAGAAACACAAGGAAAAACTATCCAGCAAGACTGCCCAGGCCAGCGCTTCAGTCTCATAAAGCCCTGTTCCGAAGCTGCTGGCCACAGCTGGCCAGGCCAAGGGCTAAAGTTCATTGGTACAATTCCCTGCCTGGGATGTGTGGAGCAGGAAGAACTAAAGGCACCCCTGGCCCTCGCTAGCCTCATTTTACCCAGCTGTGAAATTATAGCATTTCCCCTCCTCCGCTGTCACACTGAGATGGGCAAGGAGGTGGGATGGCAGAGACAAGGTGGCCCACTGCAAGGCCCGATGGGGATGTGTCCTTGGTTGGGTTCCCTTAAATGTCCTGCCCACAGTGCCCACCTGGTTCTACGGCTGTGTGACTCACCCTGCCTCCCTGGCTCCCAGGCCTAAGCAGCGTGCATACCCCTGCCTTCTGCCCACTTCCTGAGCACAATGTGCAAGTTCCATTGTGGTTGGCTGGCTGTGCCAGCTGGGAGCCAGGTGCTGGCATCTAGATCAATGTCTATGAAATGGCTGTGCATTTGGGGCTGGTCTCCTGGCCTGCTGTAGGCGGGTTCCAGTTTTGTGTATACACCAACACATCCCCATGGGGTGAATCGAGAGTCCGCAGACAGGCGCAGGAGGCTTGTGCATGTCCACACAATGCCAAGTGCCTTCCAGTTCCCTGTCTCCTCTCCACGGAGGTGTGGGAGAAGCAGACACGTGGATGGCTTCAGAAGAAGGAGGACAGAACTCACCGCGCTTCCCAGTGCTGTTGGCCTCGACTGGAGTTCTGCAGTTTGAGTTGTCAGCTTGACACACTTGGAAAGAGGACCATCCACTGAGGAACTTCCTCCACGGGACTGGCCTGCGGCCACATCTGCACAGCATTGTCTTGATGGTTGAGAGCAGGCCGAGCAAGGCAGCCGAGCAGACCAGTAAGCAGTGTTGCTCCATGGTCTGTGCTTCAGTTCTCTGCCGTGGGTTCCTACTTGAACTCCTGCCCTGGCTTTCGCAATGGAGGATGCTCCCGTAAACTCAAACACACTTACAGCCTCCTCTCCTCAGGCTGTTTGGTCTCAACAGCAGAAAGTAGCCAGGAGATCCGCCGACCTTCCCCTCCGCTGCTTCGCTGTCCAGCCAGGTTTCTGAGAGCCACTGCTACCTTCCTCAGTGTTCATCCACGAGCTCCACCATGCCCTGGGTCCCCATCCTCTTCCAGCACCCCCACATGTCAGGCTGCATCAGGGTCTCCTGGAGGCAGCTTCTGACTCTGTAGCAGCAGAACCCCACCCTCTCACCCAGACCCTGGACAGACTCACGGCACTCAGGTTCCCAATGCGGGCTTTCCCAGTGACTTGGGCTTGTTGTTCCCCAACCCTTCCTACAGCCCACCAGAGAAGGGGACAGGAACAGGCTCTGGGTCAGCTGGCTCCCATCAAGAGTCACACTAATGCTATTCAGGGGTATAAAACAGGATCATGTGGGCCTGCCTCAGTGGCTGACGGTGGGAGGCATTTTCTACGTCCTCCGTATTCTAAAAGGCATAATGAGACCTGCCGGGGGGCGGGGGGAACATTTGTCTAGTCTCAAACAGCCTCGTGTCCCTCGCAACACCCTTGCCTATGTCACCATCCTTTGCACACCCACCCTGGAGTCCCCAGCTAACAGCAACAACAAAACCCGTGCTCAGGGCAGCTCCCCTCCTCCACCCACACAGGGGAGGAGGAGCCTGTGTAAATCACCACTGCATCCCAGTTAACAGAAAGTGACCCAAAAGGAACTGTGGCCAGCCTAGAGGCAGAAAATGAGACATAAGATCACATTGGCCCTTCTGACAGTTACAGTAAAATTTTATGTGAGCAATATACTCTCGCTCTGACTACCATGCAGTATAATTTTATTCTGGTTTTGCCGGGCCTGCTGAAGCCCTGCTCTTTCAAGTGTTCAGATACTCTGCTTGCCAAGACAAATGATTATAATTGACAAGGCATTGTCAACCTATAGCCAAGCTGATTTCATTAAGTATGCCAAGGGCCAGCTCTGGGGGCAGGCAGAGGGGCGGAGAAGGGGTTTGATCTCATTCTTTCCCTGTGGTACCGTCCACACTGGCACCAAAGGCTGGAGGGCAGGAGAACAAAGGGAGTGAGATGTCTCTGAATTCAAATCTTTCCCTTTGAAATGAGGCGTCCGAGATGGCCAATGGAGCCGTGGAAATGGATTTCTCCCGCATTTGATGTTAAGCCTCCAGTGTCAAGCGCCAGGTCTGCCGGCTGCCTGTTCCCGCTTCCCGCCTTTCTTCTACTCTGCTGAACTTCCCACTTCTCAGGACAGCCTGGCGAGGAGATGGTCCTCTGGTAACTCATTTCTCAGAGCTGGAGCGAAGATGTGCACCCCACTTGTGCTTTGACTCAGGAGACAAGCTAAGTCCCAGGACTGAGACCTGCTCTTGTGTCTGTCACAGAATGGGACTCAGATGTCTCTGGGGTCAGCTCTTACATCCTCTGTTTATTAAGCACCTCCATCCCACCCAATACTCCTAAGCCCACCGTGGACACCTCCCACCTGCTGGGGAAGAGGGGGAAGGTCAAGGTATGAAGTCCTGTCCTGAGTGACCTGCAGCCCCACATCCCAAACAAGGAGCCAACATTCATCTTGTGTTGTCAGCTCAATCCCTGGATAAAAGTGAAAGATGCCACTCCTTGTGGGGAAAATACATAATAAAATAAGTGACTGGGTTTTAGAATTTACATTAGGTTGAATACTGCAGAGGAAGATCAAGGAGTGTGGTAGGAAGAGGTGTGAGCTTAAAGGTCATTTGAGAATGCCTGTGTTCAGGCCATTTAAACAAGGGCTTAAGGAAGATGAGACTATACAGCTGAAGATTAACTCAGGCACAAGGAAGGGCAAGTTGGGAGTTGGTAGGAAATGCAGCTATTTAAGAGATGAGAACTTCACACCAAGGATGGGGAGCAGACCCCAGCAGTGTAGCCATCTGCTGGGAAGGACCTGTCTGAGGAGAGTTGCAGAATGGAGGTCACCTGAGCCCCGCCTGGCATTAGTCACATGCTGGGAGGACGCCAAGACAGGACAGCAGTGCCATTGTTGGACTCCAGGCTGGAGAGGAAATGTGGAAAGACGTGAGCATTGAACCGTGGACCGATCTAGAGGAGCGTAAGTGTGCAGGGTCAAGTGAAGAAGCATGTCTGCTAAGACTACGTTGGGGAAACTCATGCCCCCAGCATTCTGGAAAGCAAAGCTGTGTCAAAGGTCTAAAGATACCCAATTTTGCCAGGAACTTGGCATGGAGAGGGCCCTGGGTAGGGGTTTTTAGGGCCGCCACATAGTGGATACTCTCATGTGCCCAACCCACAGAATGTGCAGGTCAGCAGACAGACTGCTGTGTGCAGTGGACTCTGCAGACCAATGTCATGTTCACAGGATGGCATTGGCTCTGACTAACGCACCACCCTGGAGGGTGTCCATAACCAGAGTGGGAGGAGCTACAGCTGAGAGGGCAGGTATGCTCTCCACCCCTTCTCTTCATCTTTGCTAGAACCCAAAACTACCCTAAAGAATGAGATATGTAAAAGGAAGTTCCTAGGGAAGACGCGGTTCTCCAGAGAGAGCATCCATGTTCTTCCTCCTCATCACCTTGGGAAGACGAGTATAAGACGGATGGAACGATGGGGGACGTCTTCGGCTGGAGTGGACAGAGACAGTTCTCTCTGGATCGTGAGGAGACAGGGGACAGTCTGATTCCCAGGGACAGTGGATGGTGATTAACACAGAGGCCAACAGAGGTCAAGATGCAAAGATTATGAGACTATGGAGTGGGACATCGACATCACATTTTCCCTCCAAGTCTCAGGGAACACCATGAAAGAAGGGGCAGAAAGAACGTAGGAGCCAGAGGTACTGGAGGTCTGTAGCAAAACTGTCTTTGTCAGTAATGACAGCACAGTTACACACATGAACTCACAGTGTCTGGGACTGCATGCACAACTCCTCCACAAGATCAAGCCAGCCAACATCCCAGATTGGAAGGAAGAGGGACCTATGCAAGCATTTCCCCATATCTGAGAAGCTACTAGCCATTGATGGCCACCTGGAAAGGGACTGTTGCAGCTGGCTTCAGTTTCTAATTTGGCACACCTGAGAAGACGAGCCTCAGTTGGGGAACTTTCTCTAAGACTGACCTGTGGGCATGTCTATGAGCCATTTTCCTGACTATTGGGTGATGTGGGAGGACCCAGACTGCTTTGGTTGGATCACCCTTGAGCAGGTGATCCTGGGTTATATAAGAAATCACACTGAGCACAGGCCAGAGAAGCAAGCCAGTCAGAAGTGTTCCTCTGTGCTTTCTGCCTCCAGGTTCCTACCCTGAGTTCCTGCCTGACTCCCTTCAGAGATGGCCTTGGGAAAAGTAAGGTGAAATAAACCCTTTCTTCCCCAAGATGGTACCAGGAGTAGAGTGTTGCTGTGAAGAACCTGACCTTGTTGTTTCACAGGAGGATAAAGGGAGCATTTGGGACCTAGGACTGGTAAAGCTATTGAGTGCTTAGAGCTTAATGAGCTGTTGCTGTGGAGCTTGAGACAGTTGTGCTGAAAGAAATGAGGGTGACGGAGGCCTGGCTGGTGAAGTGCCTAGAGAAGAAAGACTGCTGGTCCACTCGTGTGATATATTTCATATAAGAATGGTTGAAAATGAAATCTTTTGTGCTTTACTGGGACAACTGAAGCTGGCTGTCTAGAGCTGAAAAATCAGGAGTGATTAATAAAAGGCCAGCATCATTGAAGTGAAATCTTCTGGTAAGTATTTCCTCAGAGTCAGCACACAGAAGCTGTGGTCCAGAAGGGGCCAAGGTTGCATCTCAAGCTGGCAGCCAAACTTGGTAAAGCATAAGTGTCCCCATGAAGTACTGATTTTGATGGCATGAAAACTAAAATATGGTAGGGGTCATGGAGAGAAGCTGAGGCTTGGCACCATGTGAGGTCAGGAGAGGCCACTGGTGAAGGCACAGTCTCAGTGGCAGCATACTGGGGATGCCAGGACCACAGGACATATGCTAAGGACAGTGTAAGTGTGGAGTGGAGTTGGCCTGAGCCCACAAGACAAGGGTATGCGTGCTGTGAATGACAGAGCCAGAGAAGTGGAAATGCTCAAGCCTCTTGGAGGCCAGAGGATCATGAATGAACCCTAGTTGCTGAATACTGAACTACATTGCTAGATTTTTGTTTGTTTTTTTGCTTGACCATGCCTGGCTATTCCCTTTTGAACTACTAAAGCATGTAATTTATTTTTTATTTTAAGGGAAGTCACAGTTGAGGGACTTTGGATTATTTTAAAAAGACAATGAGCTGAGGCTGGAGAGATGGCTCAGTGGTTAACAGCACTGGCTGTTCTTGCAGAGGACCCAGGTTCAGTTCCCAGCACCCACATGATGGTTAACAACTGTCCATAACTCCAGTTCCAGGGATCCAATGTCCCCTTCTGACCTCTGTGAGCATTGCACACATATGGTGCACTTACAGACGTGCAGGCAAAATACCCATATGTGTAAAATAAAATTAAACAAATCAAAATTTTTTAAATAATAACAAAAAGTTTTTTAAAAAGACACTGAACTTTTAACTGATAGAATCTTTGAAGTCTGTGGAACTTTTAATGTACTCTGTTTTATATCGTGGTATGAATATTAACTTAAGATCTTAGGAACCAGAAATGTAAAGGATGTGGTTTAAAGTGATGTGTTCGTGTGACAAGGTTGACAAGGCAATGTCATAACTGGCTTCACTTGTCCACTTGACATACTTGGGAAGAGGAAGCCTCAACTGAAGATTTCCTCTATCGGACTGGCCTATCTGTGAGGCTGTTATTTTTTATTGTTGAGTGACAGAGGACCCAGCTGTATGTGGCACTACTCCTGGGCAGGTGGTCCTGGGTTGTATAATAAAGCAGGCTGAGTACAGGCCAGTGGAGCGATGCAGTAAGCAGCGTTCCTCCGTGATCTGAGCTTCAGCTCCTGCCTCCGGGTTCCTGCCCTGGCTCCTCAATGCTGAACTGTCATCAGGACAGATAAGCCAAATAAACCCTTTCCTCCCCAAGTTGGCTTCATTCAGAATGTTTTATCACAGCAACAGAAAGCTAACTAGGACAGGGGGAGTCACTTTTCTTCAGGGACACAGGCCCTGAGCTAACCCTTGCTCCAGTAGACTGTCCCGGACCGATACACATACAGGTGGAGCTAAATGAACTCAGTGGGCATTAAGTCAAAAAAGTTAGAGAGAGAGAGAGGACATGAAGTTGAGATAGAAATGGGAGGCAGAGGGAAAACTGGAAGGAAGGGAATGCTCGGGGAGGGAACGCGGGGAGAGGGAGGGGACGCGGGGTGGGGGGAACACGGGGGTGACTGGATCCAAACACATCAGTTCATATATGAATACTAAACAAAATATTATTTAAAGAAAAATGAAAATGAAACCAACCTAGGACCGCTTGTGGAAACACTTGAGCTTGATATCAAGTTCTGTGGGTGAGGGTCAGCATCCTCACATCAGCATCCAGCCCCCAGCCTTCCCACACCAGAGGGAGGCCTCCTGACAACAAGCATTGCTCAAGTACACAGAGACCCATGGTTCCAGCATCTCACTTTCCAGCTCTGTGATTATCCGGAATCATCAGTGATCTCAGCATAACAGAGAAACCAAAATACACAGAATGGAAACAGTGGGATTGGGGGGAAACAAACTTATACACAGAATGGAAACAGTGGGATTGGGGGGAAACAAACTTAACTGAAGAAAGTCGGGCAGTGGAAGGGGATACAGGCGCCTTTGTACAGAGCACAGGTAACGTGAGGTGAAAAGGAAAGTTCAGTGTTTGATTGTGAAAAGGAAGAAAAGCCAATCAAAGGCTGGGAAAGGGACACTGATAAGATCTTCCAGAGAGAGAACCCCAGAAACCACCGGATGGAAGTGAGCAAAGAGAGAAGAGCGCAGAGAAGAGGCTAGGAAGGTCCACATCCAGAAACCGGATGGGGAGACAGTTCCCAGGTTCAGCCACCTGCAGCACAAGCATGAGGACCAGAGTTTGGATCTCCTGAGCCATGTAAGTACAAGCTAGGCATGGGGACCCACCTGAAATTCTAGTTCTCAGAAAGCAGACATAGGTATCTCCACAGAAAGCTCATAAGCTCTGGGTTTGACTGAGAGACCCTGCCTCAATGAATAACGCAGAGTGATTGAGAAAAATTACACACATGTATATCAATACATACACGAACAAGTATACATGCACACCATGCACATCCCACACATACACATACACATAGCAAAGAACATCATTAAGCCAAATGCTCACCTTTGATCTTAGAACTCAAGGCAGAGGCAAGTTGATCTCTGAGTTTGAGGTTATCCTGGCCTACATAGCAGGCCAGCCAGGGCTACATAATGTGAAACTGTCTCAAAAACAAAATCAAAATAAAATGTTTTTTTTCCAAAAATTCCAGAAAGAGAAAATGGTCATAATAAAGAAGAGAAGATTGTCTCCAAAGCACTCTGGAAAAAGAAACCTAATAATAATATAAGAGATTGTTCCAAAGATGAAGGACAAATCTTCAGTGACTGAACCCACTGAAAGGTCAGGTCAATCAATGCCTAAAATCTATAGCCAATGGGCTAGAGAGATAGCTCAGCATATGCTGCCATTCCAGAGGACCTGAATCCTCTTCTCAGCACCCGATTGGGCACCTCACAACTATCTATAATTCCAGTTCCAGGAAGTTCAACACCTTCTTCTGGTCTCCATGATTACTTGCACGTGCCCACATAGAAATACACACAGGTCCACATAAATAAAAATAAAAACAAACCCTCTAAAATAATCTGTAACTAAGCATGTGATTACAAGATCTTAGAACATTACAGATAAAGAGAAAAAATTTAACCACTGACTAGACTAGTCATTTCCAAAGGAAGAGGGATAAGCCTAACCTCATCTTCATCATTGGCACAAGTGGATCTAAGAACACAGTGGTAAAATCCTTCCAAAGTTCTAAAAGATTTAACATAAATTCTATACCCTGCTGAACTATCACTGAAAGATGAGAACAGACTAAAGTTTTAGGGAAGAAGAAAATCACTATCAAATTTTTTTTATTTGCTTATTTTTATTTTATGTGTATGAGTGTTTTGCCTCCATGTATGTAAGTGCAACCAAGTCATGCAATGCCTGTGGAGGTCAGAAGAGGGTGTCAGATTCCCTGGAACTGGAGTTACGGATGGTTTTTAGCTGCAATGTGGGTACTGGGATCTGAACCCAGGTCCTCTGTAAGAGCAGCCAGTGCTTTTAACCGTTGAGCCATCTCTCCAACCCCATATTGATACTCAGAGGGATGCATATGTTGGTTCAATACAAGGAGTAAATAAACTAGAAGGTAGTAAGTAGTCCTATTCAACCCTGGACCCTAATAATGGAGAGCTCTGGCATGTCAGCCTGGTGGATCCAGGAGCCATTGGTCTAGATAAGAGCAGTAGAGGGTGGGGGAGGGGCAGATTTGTGGAAAGGAGGTAGATTCTAGGTACTGGAATTCATTCTTGAGAACGTGATAGTAATCCCAGTACCCAACTTAGCTGTAAAATGCAGTATTCAGAGAGTCATAATAAACTCAGAATGATTTATTTCATGAACATTTAATTTCTAGACTCATTTTATAGACAAGCCCTGTTATTGCTCTCAGCACTGGGCAAGCAAAACATGGTTTCTAGAAATGAGAAGCAGGAAAAACAAGAGAAGGAACAGAGGGTGGTTGGGGCTGTCTTAGAACTGTGGAGACACAGAGCCATGTAAAGAGCCTCAGAAACAAAATATGTGTAAGTGATTTCAATTTGCAAACAGAGCAAATAAAGAAACAATTGTGGTGTGCACGTGTGTGTATGTGTGTGTGTGCGCACATACTCAGGCAAAATGAGTTGTAAATAGGGAAGGAAGAGATGAGGTTCATGGTTCAAATAAACAAACTTAATCTGCCAGGGGAGGTCAATGTGGGCCTTCTAAACTCGATCAATCAACAATGACATGGCTAACACAGCGCTGTATAAACATGTGAGTTAATCACCTGACTAAAGAAAAACAAACAAGCAAAAACAGCTCATGGAATCACAAAGGATTTATGCAGGAGAGTCAGGACCAGAGTGCAGGGGTGGCCGGATAGAACAGCGGGCTAACACTCAAAAGGTACTGAGCAAGGTGGCTCAGCCGATCAGGTGCTTGCCATCAAGCTTCAGCTAGCTCCTTGGGACTCACATGGTGGAAGAAGGAAACTGACTCCCTACAGCTGTCTTCTGACACCTCCACATGCCCATTGCAGGACATATGCACACACACACACACACACACACACACACACACACACACGGAGAGAGAGAGAGAGAGAGAGAGAGAGAGAGAGAGAGAGAGAGAGAGAGAATATCCACCAACTAAATGTTTTAAAAATATCTCCACCACATGACATGTTCATCACACGTAGGTCTTTGTTAACAACTTTAGGCATCAATTTGATGCCATACTCTCATCCTGGATAATCGAGATTGGGGCTTGCCATCACCTCAGTGTTCTTAGGATGAGTTTGTCACCGCTAATGACAATGTCAGTTACTAGTGTCTAGAAGCTATTTTAAATCAAAATCTATGCCGTTTACTGGCATTCCATGCACAAATCAAACCCAGGGGGAGGTTGTTCAGAGAAATATAAGTAGCCGGTCACTGGAGAGTAGTTTTGGGCTATTAGTCCCCAGGGAAGCCGAGCCCTTAGTGAGTCACCCTTTGACCCTGCCTTTGTTTATTACCCTTCCTGCTAAGAACAAGGACGTTTTCAGTATCACCAGGGCTTGCTCAAACCCACTTCCATCCTGAAGGTAACCTCTAAGTCTCCTCCCAGCTACAGGAGGCGCTGCATTGCCTGGGGGGCACTGTGCTGCCTGGCAGACCTACAGCACAGCCTCCCCCAGACCACTAGCCATGGAGACATTGGAAATTTTAGAGTCAGGTCTTTCATTTTCTCTAGCTCTGTCACCCAAGCAAGGCGTCTCTCTTATCTGAGCCTCACTTTTTCCAAATCTGAAGAAGCAGACTTTGAATACTTGGGGGACAAGCTCCAGCCCTGGCTGCCTGGGGGTAAGCGCAGGCAGAGGGAGGGGCTGCCTGACTCTGGAGGCAGAAGATGAAAATGAGTGACAAGAGAAAGGCCTGTTCAGAGGGCACCTGGCAGCCAGCACCTGAGCCGTCCACAGCAGTCTGTGAGGCAACCCTGTGTGGTGGAAAGATCTGGGCCTGGGGGTCTGAGACCCAAGGTCTAGTTTCTGCTCTGTACAAGCTGTGTTGGGTGATCTCAAACAAGTCTCTGCAGCTCCCGGCCTCCAGTGTCCTCACCTGGAAGATTAAAGGGTTCAACTAGACAATGCCCACAGTCCCTTCCAGCTCTGACATGCTCTCACTCCGCGATTGCGTGACCACCAAATTAAATTAAAATCAGAGATTTTGCACCACCCTGGGTGCTGGCGAACACACAGCACACACCCAAGTGTACATGAAAAAGCCTCCGACAGTGGGTCGCTCGGCTTTTTCTTGTTGTTGGTATTTTTTTTTCTTTTCCTGAGCTTATCAGCCCTCGATCAAGGGCTCACTCTCCAATGCAGGTGCTTATCTGCCCGCTTAGGCCAAGGGCGCATCTTAGAAACTTGCAGCTTGTGAGGCAACCAGGGTGTTTCTACTGTTGTTAAGCTTCCACCTCTGGCTACAGCAAGGCGTTGTCAGTAAACAGTCTTGCTCCACAGGGGTAGGCCTGGGAAGCAGAAACTGCTGCCAGCCCACTCCTGTCTGCCCTGCAAGGTTTATTCAGGGCCACCTGCAGGAGGACTCAGAGCTGGGGGGTAAATGGGCCTTGTCAACACACTGCCAGGCTGGATTACATGTGGATGGATGGTAGATGTGGCTTCCATGGTTGGAGTTCCTGAGGCCCTAGATGTGAGGCCTAAGGGATTTCAGAGATTAGAGCAGAGCCCAGCTAGCTAGGTGGATTTGGGGTGCCCTGGAACAGCAAAGCTCTGATATGTCAGGGAGACATGACCCCAGCTCTGTTGATGTCTAAAGCTGGGTGACTCATTCTTACATAGGAAATAGTCCTGAGAACGGACGTTCCCTGGGCAGTGGGAATCAGATAAGATCATACGTTTAGGGCCATCCCAGCCAAGAGGCCCCTGCCTGGTGCTGGGTGTAGAAAGCAAATGATTGCAATACCCTTTGCTTATCTGATGAACATCAAACAATACTATTGCACCAAGACACTGCTTGGAAAATCAAGCGTGCTCCTCTTTGCTGCTGTGATAAATGCTTGACAAAATCAGCTTTATGTTTTATTTGGGTACATAGCTTTGGAGATCTCCATCATAGTTATGGGTTTCTTAGACGGTAGGCCAGTGATACGGTGGACCAACATGGTGGGAGGAGTGGCGGAGCGAAGCTTCTCATGTCTTGGTGCCCAGGAAGCAGAGGGAACAAAGAAGCCTGCCTGGAGGGAAAGACAGAGCCTTCAAAGGCAGCTTTCTGGGGACCCAACTCAGTCCCTCCTCATCACAGCTCATTCAGCTATGAATTCGTAGATGGATCAACCCAGCGATTAGGTTAATGCGCTCATGATCCAGTCACCTTTCAATAGTACCACTGGCTGGTTTTCAGTTCAGAAGCCTGTGAAAGGCATTTCATTTCCCCACCAAAGTATCAAGTGAGCAGCATTGTGCTGGACAGCTTTAGTTGTCAACTTGACACACCTGGGTAGAGGAGTCTCGCCCTCCGTCGGACTGGCCTGTGGCTGTGTCTGTGGGGTATTTTCTTGATTGTTGAGTGATGTGGGAGGGCCCAGCCCACTGTGGGTGGTGCCACACCTGGGCAGGTGGTTCTGTATTGTATAAGAAAGCAGGCTGAGCATGGGCCAGAGGAGCAAGCCAGTAAGCAGTATTCCTCCACGTCCTGTGCTCCAGCTCCTGCCTCCAGGCCCCTGCCCTGAGTTCCTATCTTGGGCTCCCTCAGTGATGAACGGTGACCTGGGAGATGTAAGCAGAATAAACCCTTTCCTCCCCAAATTGGTATTGCTCAAAGTGTTTTGTCACAGCCATTGAAGGCAAACTAGAACAAGCATCCATGATTGCAAAGCTTATACCACCAACTCTCTCTTGATCATCTTCTAAGAGCAACGTCCATAGTTTGCTAATGGGACCCAGTGGCCCAGGGAACAGGCCAGATACTTGTCCCTTATCTCAGCTAGTGGAACAAGTGGGTAGTGGGCACAACTCTCCCCATTTCCTATAGGAGAAAACTGAGGAGAGCCTTGCCAGTGTGTCTTAGAGAGCAGGAGTCTGAAGTGACCAGTCAGCTAGTCTCTAAGCCTAATTTCCTTCAGCGATGCCTCAGGCTATCCCAAATCCACACTGAGCGTTTTTCTCCTGTCTTCAGCCTGCTCCTCCTCCTTATCCTCTCAGTATTCTTCTACGTGTTATTTAACTGTTGTTTGTGTATGAGTATCCATTGCCACGTAACTGGTTTCGTCATTGTGAAGATCTTGCTAGACTGCCACACCGTGCAGCTTCCCTACCATGACTGGAGTGCATAACTCGTGACAGATGTCTGTCCCTCCGGCTCTTACAGTCTTTCCCCGCTTTCCTCCACAATGCTCCCTGAGCCTTAGGAGTAGAGGTTGCGTTGGAGTCCACCAATGATGGGTTTTAGTTGCACCCTTTGACCAGGAATGGCTTTTTTTCTGCCTCATCTGAGAAACTCAAATTCAGACTTCAAAATCTTTGTATGTGCCCTGTGAAAACTCCATGAAAGTTTCTACAAGCATTCCAGCAGAATTAATTGTCTTTCATCTATTGCTTCTGGACTCATCAATGTTCCAAATTCTACCATCAGCAATCCATTCCCTTGAGGAGTTCCACAGACCAAGACCTTGATCTCAGGGTTTTCTTGAGCTCTCTTTTTGATCTTAGAAAAGTCCCCTCTCTACTTTCAGCTTTCCTTGGTGGGGTGCGGAGACCCACAAGTTTTAGAGCTGATGTAGAAATCTCCCCACTTATTCCTAACTATCATCCACCCAGGACTTTTCCAGGTGGTAGACATATAAATGACCTCCTATTTGAAGAGGGACTCTCTCTTCTTCATTCTTTAGGATGATTTACCCCATGCAGACACTTCACATGCTGGAAGACTATAGAAGACAAGGACTTATGGCAAGTCACACACAGGAGCAGAGAAACAAGAAGTGGAGTTATCCATCCCATTACATCCCATAACGGGAGCTAGAGCTTTAATTATTTTTTTATTTCATGTGTATGAGTGTTATGCCTCCATGTCATGCAGTGCCCACAAAGGACAGAAGAGAATGTTACATCCCCTGGCACTGGAATTATGGATAGTTGTTAGCTGCCGTGTGGGTGCTAGGCTTCAAACCTGAGTCTTCTGCAAGAACAGCCAGTGCTCTTAACCACTGAACCTTCTCCCCAGCCCCTAGAGCTTTGATTCTTACAACTCTGGTAGGGATTCACATTAATTCACACAGTTCTTTAGAAAGTTATGGATATTCAACCAATGAGGAAACTGAGGTGTGGAACAGAGAGGTGGCCTGGCTCCAAGTCCCGCTGTAATTGGAGGTCATGGGCAAAAAGGCCTTTTGGTTTCCAGGTTCCTTGTTCTGAAGCTCAGGGAAGAGCAAGCTATACAGTCTGTGGTAAACCGTGGGTGTGTGGGTGTGTAAAAAGCAGTAGGGCAGAGCATGCGCATCGGCCCAGCCACCCAGCCAAACACCACTGCACGGCCCGCACGGCAAAAGGGGAACAAGTCCGTGACAGCTCTGTACGATATGCTGCCTGGTACCGTTTATGCAGATGTTCAGACACAAAAACATTATCTATCTTATGTGCACATGTATATACATAATTTAAGCATTCTGTAAAAAAGGACATTAAATGCATAATAATAGCAATTTCTGTGAGAATAAAGTTGGTGAAGATAAGTAGCCTTGGGACACAGCTGGAGGTTGTAAGTTTAGAAGTTCCAGAACTTCTAAAGTACTTTCAGAGTACTTCTGACTACTAGATAGACTTCCATTATAAGTAAAAAAAAAAATGAATAAAGGTTGGTGGTTGGTCTGAGGACAGGAATGTAAGGGGTTGCCACTTGTCTTTTGTACTTTTTTCTCTTCATTTCAAAATATTCCACAGAACACTATAAAAATTCTGAGTTCATATTCCATATTAGCTGCCAACAAATTATGACATTTTTGACATCTCACTTGCTTCCTCCATTCATCAGTGTCCTCACCAGTGGTCAGAGGGTTAGAGTAGGCAGTCACTCAAACGAACTCCCAGAGATCAGGTCCCTGTCTAAGAAAGTAAACGCCCTTTCCAACCAGACAGAAATAGGCCAGCTATTCCATGGGGAAAGTGTCACTTGCTAAAGAAAAAGAAAGGAGAAGGGAATGGAAGAGGTAGAGGACAAAGAGGAGGAGGGGGAGGAAAGAAGGGAGAGAGAAAGGGAGGAGGAGATGGGAGGGAGGAGGAGGAGGGAGGAAGGAGGAAGGAGCAGAAGGGGAAGGCAGGAAAGAGGAACAAAGAAGAGAGAGAAGGGAAGAACAAAAGGAGGGAGAGAGGAGGGGGGAGGGAAGGGGGGAGGGAGGAGGGAGGGAAACACAGAGGGAGGAGGGAGGGAGGGGGGAGGGAGGGAGGAGGGAGGGAGGTTCCTGCGTTCCACATCTTTACTCCTGTTCCCAGGGTACGAAGGTGGAGACGCAGCCACACACACACACACACACACACACACACGCACGCACACACCCACACACCCCCCCCACACACACACCCACACCCCACACACACACACCCATACCCACACACACCCCACATAAACCCCCCACACACACACACCCCACACACACCCACACACACACACACATACACACACACCCCACTGGGGGCGCCACATCTGCCCCATGTGCTTTCTCTGTGCAGATGAATCGAAAAGGACAAAACCCTGCCTGATGGCAGTGGATCCCAAGGCCCCTTAGCCCAGGGGCTGCCCCCACAGCCTGGCCACTGGGACCCCACACTGTGTGGCTGGCACGTGCTAAGCAGGCCACCTGCTTTGTCCCATAGTCCTCAACAAGCATACCTCACAGGCTCAGAGTGGTCGTCTCAGGTCCAAGTTCAAGGCTTTCTACCATGAAGAGAGTCACTATATGTCTAAATCACAGCGAGCTCAGAAGCTATGTGGAAAACAGATCCCCGCACACGGCCCTCTCAGTCAGATTTATATGATTTCCCTTTGAAACAACCCAGCATTCCCAGTTGGACATTTAGAGGAAGAAGAGCTGAACCTTGGAGTTACCAGTCACATTTGAAAAATCTTGCCTCCTCTCTGTGAACTGGCACACCAAGGCCCATGGCCCATGCTCCCAGGAGGCCTAAGGGAACAGACAGGTGTGAAAGTTCTCCCCCATGGGGGGTTGTTCAACAAGGCCCCCCGGCAGGGCAGCCTGCAGTCTCCTGCCACTGCTCCTGTCTTGCCCTTCGGAGGCTGAGGCAGAACAGCGTGTCCCATAGAAGTGCAAACTGGGTACTCTGCTGCCTTGGGTTAAGCTCTGTTGGTGGGGCTGGTCACAGGATGTGGTTGGCCAGAACGGCGAGGCACCTAGAAAAGGACTTCCCAGAGGCCTTTGCAGCATAGCCACAGGCTGTAGAGACTGATCCTACCTCTGCTTCCTTTTCATCACACAGGCTCTTATGGCAACCAAAAGAAGAAAAAAACGGCGGTTCTCCTCCAAAACATTCCTACTTCTCATGAAAGGTTAAGCATGGAAATTTTTAGACTGGAGAGAGGATCCCCCGAGCCAACTCTGCGATCTTACCAGTCAGCCTTCAGACAAGAATCTGATCCCTGTAAAGACCACATGAGGCAATCCTTTCAGTGTTAGCAGAGCATAAGTCATCTGGTCAAGGAAGAAGAACCCAACAGCTTGGAAGAGTGGCTCAGACATCAAACCCATCTTACTAAATAGCACTTGGACAAGTTGCATGTCAGTGAGTCCAAAACACGCCACTTAAGAGCCCTCAAAGCATAGAGGCTTGGAAATGAACAGTGGAGTCTCCAAAGGAAAGAGAAAGTACGGGGTGTGTGTGTGTGTGTGTGTGTGTGTGTGTGTGTGTGTGTGTGTGTGTGTGTGTTTGTCACATACACGGGGGACGGAGGATGCTTTGCCAAACCAACCACTTGTAAAGATGCTTAGCTGTGGCCTGGTCTCCCAACCACTGACTCTCTACATTTCAAAGTGGACTCTGGGACACACGAGGCCAGGATCTACTGTCAGTGCACTGAGTGAACCCACCTACCTACCCCCAGATCTTCACAAAGGGAAGGGATACAGCAGCCCTCACCCTGGTACCCTGTTTCCTGTGTGGCTTTGGGACGTCAATGATTCATAAGTGGCAGGGAAGGAAGGCTTCATGCACCTGGACAAGTCTTTTCTCTATGCATTCTCATCAGCAAGTTACTGCCCACCCACCCCAGCCTCCCTGCAAGACAGGGACTGGTTCTATATTTGGATGCGGCCAGGCAGGAAGCACTGGAGACTCGGCTCTTAGGAATTAGCAGGGGTGGTGGATGGGAACAGATCCAGGGGAACGGCGGCAGGCACAGAAACACTGAGGCATCTTGAGGGAGGCTGGGAACAGTGGACAAGGACTTCATATTTGTAGACTAACCCAGGAGTGAGATAGCGGATGGGAGCCCCAGAACTTACTGCATGCACAGATACGTGCCCTGGGAAGTAAACAGTGAAACTTTGAGAACTGTGGAACTTCTGAAGAGAGCTTGGCAACACCATAGCAGAAGGGGTGGGGTGGGAGCTGTGGAAGGAAGGATTTGACAGAGAGAAAGGCTGACCACTAACCTTGCAGCAAGTTGTGCCAAGAACAACTTTCAGGGATGCCCCAAGCTAAGGCCAGAGAAGCTGAGCATTCGCTCTGGAGCACTAACCTGACATTGCATGTAGGTAACCTGAGACCTTGGCAAAGAAGCTTCTTTTGGTGAAGGAGGATGAGGGAGTGTCACATTGCTGCCCACACTACAAGCACCTGTGAAACCCAGGGCTCCGTCCTAAAGTGGGGTCCAAGCCATTAGGCACAGCATGCCCTGCGGCTGCTCCAGGATTCCAACTAGTCTCTGCAGAAGAACGCGGAAGGTCTATGAGATAAGTGGTAGTGACTTCCACTGCCCTGGTAGGGCCGCCATAGTGACTGCTGCCTGTCCCTCTCTCCTGTGTGGCTGGCTGTCCTCTTGTGAGAGACCAGCTTCTCCACTCAGGTGCCTAGCAGGAGGATAGCCCACCACCAGGAAACCTGAGCTCTAAGGAGGAAGGAGAACAGGCTGCGAGTAGGGATTCACTGCCACAGCTGCTAACCCTTCCCCACCTGGAATCTCACACTGGCTGCAAGCTTGCAGGGTTTGAGAATCTAGATTTTCCTGGAACATTCTGGAATTTTTTTCATTTCTGGAATTTTCTACGTAATTTTTAAATTTTCATCCATGACTACTGTATGTGCCTTATTACCACTCCTCCCAGTCCCCCTCCAAGTCCTCCCAGTGCCCCTCCAAGTCCTCCCAGTGCCCCTCCAAGTCCTCCCAGTGCCCCTCAGGTCCTCCCAGTCCCCCTCCAGGTCCTCCCAGTGCCCCTCCAGGTCCTCCCAGTGCCCCTCCAAGTCCTCCCAGTCCCCCTCCAAGTCCTCCCAGTGCACCTCCAGGTCCTCCCAGTCCCCCTCCAGGTCCTCCCAGTCCCCCTCCAGGTCCTCCCAGTGCCCCTGCAAGTCCTCCCAGTGCCCCTGCAAGTCCTCCCAGTCCCCCTGCAAGTCCTCCCAGTGCCCCTCCAACTCTTCCCAGTGCCCCTCCAAGTCCTCCCAGTCCCCCTCCAAGTCCTCCCAGTCCCCCTCACTCTCTCGACTTCTTTTCTTTGTTAACTATTGTTACATAGGCATACATGCATTTATAAATATACACCTATATGATACACTGAGTTCATTTAGTGACACTTGTGTGTACCTGTGTTTAGGGCTGCCCACTTGGGATTACCTCTCAGAGAGCTAGTCCCTGGGGAAAACTGATTCTCCCTCCCTCAGCACCCATTGATTGCCTGCAGCTCTTTATCTTGATGTGAGACCATGTGAAATTTCCCCATCCATCTTGGCACGTCAGCTGGCTTTGTCATCATGCAGATCTTGCTAGATGACCACACTTCACAGGTGCAGCCTCCCTGACTTGTCTAGCATGCATTAACCAGCAGCAGGAGTCTTCTCCCTCTGACTCTTACACACACACACCCCCCCGTAATGTTCCCTAAGCCTTAGATGTAGACGCTGCATTGTCAATGTGTCACTCAGAGCGGAACACCTCTAGCCTACTCATTCTCTGCATTTTGACCAGTTGTGGAACTCTGTGACATTCTCTACCTGTGGTAGCCTGAATACGTGTCCCCAATGAGCTCCAAGTATTCGGACACTTGGTCCGCAGTTCATCGCACTGTGGGAGGAGGGTCATGGAACTTTTAGAAAGTGTGACCATGCTGCAGGAAGCACATCACTGGAGTCACTGGGAGCAAGCTTTGATAGTTCAAAGCCACATCCCACTTCTGGTCTGTCTTTCTCTGCTTCCTGTGCCTGCTTGAAGATGTGAACATCCAGTCTCCTCTGCTGCCATGCCTCCCCATCTTGATGGACACTACCCCTCCGGAACCACAAGCCAAATAAATTCTTTGCTCTATAAGCTGCCTTGTCATGGTGTTTTACCACAGCAACAGAAATGTAATCAATATACTTTCTGTTGAAAAATCAGCTTCTGTGATGAGTGGTGAGAGGTGCGCTTGTACGTAAGGGTTCGGTGCTGGGATCCCATTACAGCCTGACCCTTCCTGACTCTGGCAAGTGGTGGAGTGTGAGTCTAAGCCACCCTCTGGCTCCCACACTTCGCCCTTAATTGGTGATTAATCACTCTTAGGCTTGCACTGTGCCTCTGTCATGCATCAGTTGCACCCAGCGTCAGTTCTATAAGATCTAATTGCTATCCCTCCCGCCTCGCTGGAGAGATTCCACCTGCAGTATAACCCTCTCTCTGGTCTTTCATTCCATTTCACTTCCAGACAAAGGTTGAATCATGGCACTGTTACAGCATGCCAAGGCCTGCTCATCCAATGCCTGCTCCCAGTGACTGGGGTCTTCCCTGTCATTGGGCCAGCAGGAACTCCATGTCCAAAGTCCCATTCTACAGCCTCCATCTCAAGGCTCCAGCAGCATCGTTGGTTGTTTAACGGATCCCAGAGTAATAGACTGAGGAAAGAAGTTTATGTGCAGAAGGCTTACAGGAACAAAAGTTTCCAGGAAGCTGAGAAGGAGGACTGGGCAGAGGGAGAAGCTGAACCTTGATGAGGTCATGGGTACAGCCTTAGTCAATGCCCCAGGGAATGGTGACTCTGGGGTTACTCTCCAGAGGTACCTTGAATGAGGTCAGTGAACCAACAGGATCCCCATGTGGCCCAGTCACTGGGCGTTCCTTCTTGGTGACCTGTGGCAGACACCCGCCTCAACTGGCATGGAAATGGCATGCTGGGCTCGTGTCAGAGAACACCGTTGGCATGCATCAAAGTCAGTTCTCTCTTGCCATGCCTCCCAGACTACCTGCTGAAGCCCTGTGAGTATCTTTCCCTGCTTGCTCAGGCAGCCCAAGAACTGAACTTCAGCCAGGAACCAGGCCTTCCCAGGGGGACTGAGCTGGGGTCATTCCACTCACCATCCATCCAGCACACCTCGGCTCCTCTCCCATCACTGTCCGTGGTGTACTATGTGTGTGTGTGTTCTAACCACCCCCCACCTACTCTAGAGGGAGCTCAATGCTGAAGAGAGAAGATCAGTGCAGGAAAGAACAGAGTCCACCTTCCCATGTCATTCTGAAGCCCTAGGATGGAGGCTCAGACCCAAGTGACTGAACAGCTAGTCCATCATCCACCTGACCCCTACTGAATGCAGTCTCCAAGGCATTTCCTTCACACGTTTCTACAAAGTTCCACCTAACTCTGTCCTTGGGTTATGTTGACCGGTATGTAGGGCCCAACAGGAACATAAATATTTAAGAGGTAGTTTGTCCAGTGAGCAAGACAACAATAACAGATTCTTCTCTAATGTCTATGCTCTCCTCTCATCATGGGCTTTGACTCCATCCTGTGAACGGAGCCTCAGATTCAATCAGAAATCAGTGGATAACCCCATGACAGTTTCACCACTGTTGCATCCCACTGTACTGTTCTTGCCTCATAAATTGTTATTGCAGCAGATACCATCTTCCCCAAAGCTGGAGAAGAATGTTGCTGGTGCCTCCCTGAACTGTCTATATAGCAACTTCTGGCACCGGGAAGGTTAGCCAGCAGGGAGGAAGCCCCTACGTCAGTTTCAACACAGTTTCTCTGAAGTCTACAAGCAGGTCTTCAGCAATAGGGTGTTAGCACAGAGCATCAGCTGAGACCAGTCCTTCCCCAGGACTGTGCTTGGGTTACTCCACCCACGGCCTCCTCCAGAAAGGGCTCAGTGTCCCTGACCAGTGCTCAGAACAGAAGTCTCTTCTGCATGTCGTGATTCCAGGACCTGCTGAAGAAAATGAGGACTGAACAGAAGCAGTGGAAAGAGAAATAGTGAGAAAAGAAGGGTGACAAAGAAGGAAGAGGAGGAGAAGGAGCTGAGGGAACTGAGGAGACATGGGAATGGGTATTCTCTGACTGAGACACAGAAGGCAGGAGCCACAGAACAAGGGGCTCTGTGGTATAGGCATGGTCAAGAAAGTCTAATAGGCTCAAGACCCTAGGAAGTCCAAGGCTGGATCAGGCAGAGGGCTTCTTTTAAAATGCAGAGCTCAGACAGGGACATCTTACAGAGACCCAACTCAATGGGCTGATGGCACAGAGTGTCAACGGTATTTAAGGCAATGCTGTGTATCTTGTCCAATCTCACAGGAAGATGTCCCAGCTTCTATGAGAGGCAATGGGATCTGGGACGCTGGGCTGCATCATTACAAGCCCAGCCAACCAAAGAGTAAAGCTAGGCTGAATTGAAGCCTGACACAGGCCCTGAAGCAAGCGTGAGCTTGCCTTTTCATGGAGTTCCATACAGAGAAGGTCAGAGAGCCCTTTACCTGGGGCATCTGCGGCCAGGCTGTGGCAAAGAGAAGGAGGAAAATCTAGGGACTTAGAGGCCCTGAGTGGCAAGTTCACAATAAAGACCTGGTGCCAGTAAATTCAGCCATGTTCTCCTTCATACTTGGATTATAACTTCAAAACTTTAGATATGTTTATTCAAATTGCCATGGAGGCCTAGAGGCCAGAAAGTGTCATGAGGGGGCAGGCACCTAGTGGGGGGTCAAAATGGCACAGCACATGTGCTATGAAAATAGGAGGAAACAATCCTGGGGTAGCAGGATTTAAAGAGATGGGGTACGGGGAAGTTGATCAATACTAAGGATGTATGAAGAAGTCCCACGTGAACTAACTATTTTATAATCTACTTTTAACACATAAAAGAGAATAAGACTTGGAATGGAGGTAGTATGTCTACCTCCATTGTTTGTAACTACAGGTTACTAAATGAAAATCCTACCGTCAGGTGTGTTGACAGCCAGAGACCTCCAAAATTATACAGCTTATGGCCACTGTCATTGGTCATCAACCAAAACAAGATGCTAAGACCCTTTTGATGGAGACACCACACACCTTGGTTGCAGAAGTCCGAGAAACCATACTGGAACTGACATCTTAGCCTAGCCTCATCCTCCTGAAAGGTTACAGCACATCTGCTTTACAGCAGTATTTAAGCAGAAGGATCTCTTTGGGCTGAGGATCTGGGTTAGTTGGTAAAGTGTCTGCCACACAAGCATGAGGACCTGAGTTCAGATCCCCAGCATCTATATATAAAGCTTGGCATGGAAGAGTACACCTGAACCCCAGTGATAGGGAACTGGAGACAGGAGGCTTTTAGTAGTTCATTGGCCAGCCACTATAGATGAATGGAGAAGCTCCAGGTGCAGTAGAGACCCTGTCTCCAAAAGGTGGAGAGCAACTGAAGAGCACACTGGATGTCACCCCCAGCCGGACACACATGCACACACATGCCACATGCACACACACACAAAAGGAAGAATGTAATAACACAATGTAATTGTGTGTACCATCCTCTGGCCTCCACATGCATAAACACACAGGCACACACACACGGAAACATGCACTTGCACACACAAAACAGGCAGTTCCTTGTCCTCACCTATACCCCCTCCCAGAGCCTCCAACCTTCCACAACAGAGCCAATAGCAGATCCTCATAGCACCTTCTTCCACGCTGGTTTTCCTTCCCCACCGAACTTTCTGGTCCCACCTTTCTTAGTGTAAGGCAGTCAGTGTCTGAGTAAGAAAAGGGTCTGTTTCGGCCCAGCTGGCTCCAGGTCCAGGGTCTGATCCACAACAGACTGAGAGTGCTAAGCTTGGAGCAGGGGCACGTGTGACTCTGAGTAAGAAGAAGCATAGACTGTATCTCTCAAACCAGTTACACGGTGTTTAAAAGGCAGCTCTCCACTAGGAAGAGCATTTATCTTATGAACGTTTTCCATTTTTAGTGGTAATTGAAGTTTTTCATCGGCAGCTCATGCTAAAAGCCCCAGCACATCACAAGCCCCCCACCCCTCCGAATGCAATTAGAGAGTTTAATCAAACTCTGCTGCACAAGGAACGCCAGGCAGGCTATTTTTGCATTTTTCAATCTAGAATCATTTGAGGACTTTTTAATTGTTAGTTGGGTTTATTTATTGAACTTAGGCCTAAAAGAAAAATAAACAGCAAGGAAGCAAGAGGTGGCTAGACACGCCAGGAGACGAGGTGCGCAATCTAATAAAGTCTGTCCTTGTTAGCTCTGGCAGTTGCTAGATTCCAATGAATTCAAATTTCAGCCGGGTCTCTAAACATCACATATTTACATCTTTCATCTATTATGGTATTTCAAATAAGATTGTTATAAAATTGCCCCAACTTTGGGCAACTGTAGATCATAAAGTCGGAATATTATTGCATTATGGGAGAGAGGCCGTATCTCATTTAAAACACATAAGCACATAATTTCATAGATGTATATCTAGAGCCGGATATATATCTACGAACAATGAAATTGCCCCAAAATTAAAAGCCTCTGGCTATATATTTGTAAACACAATCAGATCACAATCCAATAAAGGGCCCCTTTTGAATTAATGTGGACCACATGGTATTCCCATCATTACATTTATAACTTTTCTTCTAAGCTGCTCACTGCCTCTTCTTCACAAAAATGCAGGGCTTCTGTGTGGATTCTCTGGGTGTCCTCTGGCCAACAGTATCTAAAACAATTCTTATTTACAAGGTAAGATCATTGAGTCAAAATTGTGGAAAATATCCAACAAAAAAAGACACCTTTTACACCTTTCTAGAGGAAGAGTCTTCATCTACTCACTCAACGCTTGTGACATAAAACATTTTGCATTTTCAAAAGAAACAATCACCTCACTTACGTTTAAGCTTCTGATCATGAGAATGGAAGTAATATTCTTAACCAGGAAAGAGCAGTGATTTTATACATACATTAGAAGACAAAGACCATTCCTTTAATTTAGATCATTTAAAACAAAGCTTTCCAAGTGACAAGTTTTTAGTTGTAATTCACTCATCTATCGCAGAGCATTTTCTTCTCTAATTTTTTTTTTAATGTGCATGAGTATACTGCCTGCATGTTTGTAAATGCACCCATGGTGTGCAGTGCCCACAGCAGTCAGAAGAGGGTGTCGAGTTCCCTGGAACTGGAGTTATGGACAGTAGTTAGCTACCATGTGAGTGCTTAGAACCAAACCCAAGGCCTTCTGCAAGAACAGCCAGTGCTCTTAACTGCTGAGCCATTTTCAGTGGAAGAGTTATTGCTGAGATATAGAAGGAGTGGATACAGCTTCCACAAACATAGCTGCCTCTCCAGAGGACTGAAGCCTTCAGTGTGTGTTGAGCAGCACCCCGGACAGTCTGTCAGGAAGAGTCCATACAGAATGAAGAGACCTACCAATCACCTCTGCCTGCTGATGTTTCCAAAGGCATCAGGTCCATACAGCCTCATGGGACACAAAGCCAAATGGGAAAAGTCAAAGAGGACTCATCGTCTTGTGTGTACTCTAAAGGTTCCTGATGGATTAGCTTCAGGTGCAGCTGAATCCAGGAGTTTCAATAGTACAACTCCCTTATCTCCAGCCTTTGAGTCTGTTCTCAAGATCCCAGGCATGTGCCATATCATGATGTGTAAATTGAAAATTATGTCTTATCACAATGCATTATGTGTGTGTGTGTGTATGTGTGGTCAAAAAAATCCAGATTAAAAAAAAAGAAAATCAAGTTTCTGTCTTATTAATCACACCAGAAATCATTATAGCATTGCACTGAGTGACCAGGCAGAGTGATTACTATCCCCAAACTAATCAAGGTGATCAGGGTGACACAATGCACTGGGTTCTAAGGCCATGTCATCTGCACACAGTTGGGTTCATAGAACAAGGTGAACCCCATTCAAAGGCATGGATGATGAGAGGTACTATCTTAACATAGGACTGGGGCCAGCAACACAGCTCAGCAGACAAGGTGCTTGCTGCACCAGCCTGGTAGCCTAAGCTTGATCATGGAAGACGCATAAAGGTGGGAGAGAGAACTGACTCCACAAAGTTGTCCTCTGACTTTCACATATGAGCCTTAGCATATGCACCCAAGCACATCATACACACACACACACACGCACACACACACAAATAATATAAATTATTAAAATAAAAAATTAAAAGAACATAGAGTTGTTGAGGATTCAGAAAATAAGAAACTACTGATTTAGAAAATAAAATCTATTAGTCTGTTTCTAGAATCCTTGGCCCCACATAATCAAGATGTTGCTGGAAAATTCTGGCTCAAAACCTGCACTCTTCGTGTGATCATTTGAATTCCCATGAATGTCTGATTCCTAATCTATACAATGGGTGTTATAGGGCCTCTCTAGTTGATTGGCATGAAATGAGAACATGTTTAGCAGAGCCCAAGTAACGAACATGATATAATACTAGATTTAAACAGTGAAGCACCGTTAGGGATGATGACGGGAAGTGAATTGTTTCTGGCAGTCAGGGACATGTATCAAGCAGGTAGTATCACCAGTACCTGGGCGGTGCTGGGAGAACTGAGGAGCAAGCCCTGCCTGCTCCTTCCTTGTCTCTCCTAGAGTTGAGCCTCCCTTGTCCAGCTTCCTAATGAGCAAAACTGCAGTTGATCAGTTTTCATCATCCAACCAAGATGGCCTCGCCCCCGCACTAGCTGTTTTTAGTTCTTCCCTGCCTTGTCTAGATTTAAAAGACCAAAACAAAGGAATATGGGGGCAGTATTTTCCCTGGAAGATTCACAGCTATCTTAATCTGAGTGTTTATGTATGTTGGTCAATATCTCCAAATTTTTTGTACAATAGAGGTTGACTTCAAATTCCTCGAGCACACCTTTTATTCTCAGGTGAGCATTAGCCCTCCAGCATTCACTACAGCAGTGGAAGATTTTAAAGTAAACTTGACTGTTGTTTTTTTTTTTGTCTCTTTTATACCTTAAATTTTGCTTTCTCTTTTACTAGCTTATAAGGAATCTATTCCTTACTCTTGGAGTTCAGTGTCTTCAAAGGAGTATGCATGGGAGGCACTGTTTTCTCCAAGTCAGCCTTTAGTTCAGTTCAGTTTTCTTCAGTTATATCATGTAATATTTTTTTGCATCATTTGTTCTGATTGTCTAAAGAGCACCCATAATGTTGCTTATTTCTCTTTTCTATTATAAAGATATATGTCTTTATATATATATATATATATATATATATAATCATTTTTAATCAACATACATTGAAAATGGGGAAGTATTTCTGATTGACCCTATACCTAGTGGGGCATAATTAATATCTTGGGCTGGTATTAAGGATTCTAAGTGTCTTCTAATATTCGAGAGCTTGACTCTGTACTAAAAATCTTGTTCCAAGAACCCATCAGATCTTCTAAACTCAGCCTGGCCAGTAGGTTCATGATCACATTGCCTATCGCATTAATTCTGATTTTTAAGTCTCTACTGGGGCTTTTGTTTCTATAGCATGTTTATTCTTTGCATCATTTTCTCCTCGAGATCTGCCAGCTTCCTCTTCAGCTCCTTATGTTGTTTTACAATCTCTTACAAAAGTATTTATAGTTTCACTAAAGGATCATATTTTCCATAATATTTTTCAATTTTATGGGGTAACTTATTTGTCTGGATTTTCTCACTGTTTCCTTGAGCAATTCGTGTGACACCTTCTATCTGCCTTACTATGAGGGGTTTCCGCTTCCCATGCTCATACATCTTTTAACTGTTGGAGTGACAAATCCAGGACTGATTCCATTATGCAACCTTCTACTTCGAACGGAGTCAGCTGTACGAGGATCAGAAACATGGGAGAAAGAGGGTGAATGGGACCCCATAACTTTGGTCCCTCCTTGTGGCTGGAGTCCTCATTCATTCTTCATGATTCCTCTAAGGCATAGGTCTGTCCTGTATGACAGGAAGGGCTTCTCCTTGATCAGAAGCAGGTCTGCCATCTTTCTTCCGCCATAGTGCCTCACATCCACCACTTCCCCCAAATCAAGACCCTGGGTCACAGAACGTGGAAGTGTCTCGTTTAGTTCAAGTCTTATATACCCTTACCACCCCATCACCATGTCATTGTCAAACCAGGAGACATCGCCTACCCATGTTCTAAATGACTTTGTCATAATCCGTGGGTCCCATGGGTCCTTGGAGATTCCTTTTCCCCAAACCACTTTCTCTTAGGCAAAGCTATTTCCTGCTAAAAGGTGAAAGAGTTGGGCTCCAGTCTTGGGTATCCACAATTGAGCTGTACAGGGTAGAAAGCATTCTAGTCTGCTTTGCTCCACTGAGGATCACACACAACACAAATTGATTACAGGACAAAGGAGCATTGGAAATGACCTGGGGCAGCCTTTATGTCAGTCAAGTTTTCTTCAGTTATATCATGTAATATTTTACTGTGTCATTTGTTCTGATCTCGTTCTAAAAAAACACAATTTTTCTTATTTCTTTTCTATTTACTATAAAGATATAAAACCTTAATAATCACTTTATATCTACATGTTGAAACTGGGGTCATATTTGATCTTTGCATTCAAAGGGAGGACATGGAAATGTGATATGTGACCAGATGTCAATGGGTCATAGGGAACCAGTGAAGTTGCCTGTGCAGATTTTCCTGGACCTCTCTCTCTGTGGAGGCGTGCCTTACAGGTATGTGTGGTGTCCCTGGAGTGAGGGACTGCCACAGAGAAGGGTTCATGGATGGCTTTGGAGGGAGTGGGATATTTACTTCTGTAGCCCACATTGAGGAAGATGAGATCTGGTATCTACACTTCTGTTTAGGGGAGAAAAGAGGCAGGAGAGAGGAGGCCAGGAGAAGTCAAGAGACCTGTTGCAGAGGCCTTCCAGGGCCTTCCAGTTCATAGGGCTCATAGCACCAAAGCATAAGACTTTGGGGTCAGCTCTGAGCCCCAACCTCTGCATCCTCAGGTTTGGCAGACATGTGCTATGTTCTGGGACTGTAATCTTTGCCTTGGAACTAGGAACATAAAAAGTTGTTTCATATTAATTATTTATTAGATGGGATGCATTTTGAGGGAAATGCCCTGAACCCACATTTGGCTTAACCCCCACGCTGGGCTTGAGTCCTGTACAGACCAGCACTCTCAAGTTCCCATGAGCTCTCATCAGACCCATTTTCCCGGTTGTGTGAAGAGTCCTTAACTCATTTCCTACCTGTTTCTTCATCAGCAAAATAGATTGGAGAAATGGGCTCGATCCTCATGGGGCCTGTGTGAGGACCCAGTTGGTGGGGGTATGGGACAAACTGAGCATAGCCTATAGCAAGGACCCAGCCAGGCCTCCTTACTATCAGAATGGTGATGCCTGCAACACCCCATGAGCCATACCACCATCCTTCTGTTACAGACACAAAAGCCAGGACACAGGTCAAACCCTATCCCAAGCAGTCACTAAGCTACAAAATCCAAACCTGGGGCTGGCAACACGGCTCTGCAGTGGAAACACTTGCTACACAAGCCTGGTGGCCTGAGTTCAATCCCAAGAGCATACATAAAAGGCTAGGTGTGATGATACGCATATGTGATCCCAGCACTCCCATAGCAAGATGGGAGAACTGTCTGGAAGTTCACATTCCAGCAGTCCTGGAGTACGCAGCATTGTCAAAACAGGAGACCCTGTCTCAACACGGTGGAAGGAGAGACCCAGCTACTGAGAGTTGTCCTGTGACCTCCAAACACACACACACACACAGAATTAATAATAATAATAATAATAATTATCTTTTAAATTCCAAATTTTGGCTGTATTCTTCAGTTCTGAGAAAGGATCTGCAGAGGACATCCTACCAGACACAGGTTCACCAGCACTTTAGACTGCACAAACTTCATGGAGGACTAGAAATAGAATCACAGTTCCCCGAGGTCACATAGCCTGAAAATCACTAGAATGCTGGCCTTCAGCCATCAGGAGCCCATGAATAAATGCAAGGAGATTCACTTAGCTGTGTCCAAGATGGTACCTGTACCCAGAAATGGAGCCAGAGAGAGAAAGAAGGTAAGAAGGTGGCAGGGCGGACATCGGGTGGGACTCACCACTGTGAGTGGAGATACACCCTCTCCTCTCTGAGACACAAAGGCTCCAGACAGAAAAGGAAACAGCAAGAGCATCCCCAATACAGCCTGCTCAAAACAACCAATGAAAGAGAATCTTTTAAGAAGACGCTTATTGACACTTAGGACAGCAGGCACAAGACCTGGGCAAACCCAAGGTAGACTGGGTCTAGCGTGGATGGGTTCAGAGGACAGGAGAGCCCCAGCCTGGGCTCAAGATCTATTGGTATTTGATGGGTGCAGAGAGAGTCAATTTTCCTTACTGTGTGACACCTGGTAGGTTGACCAGACTCTAGGGGATGGACCCACACCCAAGAGCACTTGGGAAACAGATCTGACAGGCCTTTAAGGAAAGATAATATGGGGCTGGAGAGATGGCCCAGCAGTTAAAGCACTGGCTGCTTTTGCAGAGGACCTGGGTTCAGTTCCCAGCATCTACATGGCGGCTAACAACCACCTGTAACTCCAGTTCCAGGAGATTCAATGACTCCTCTGACTCCCTTGGGCATGGCATGACACAGGTGCACTTACATACATGCAGGCAATACACTCATACACATAAAATAACAATAATGTTTTTTAAGATAATAAAAGAGGACAGGACGTGGTGGGGTGGTAATGTGGGGATAAAGGGGGGACGGCATGACTAGAATCAAAGTACATCCTATGAAACTCTCAAGTCAATAAAATTCTTTAAATGCTTATCCCAACTGGTAGATAAGTGCTTACAGTGTAAGCCTGAGGACCCGAGTTCAGATCCAAGCACCCACATAAAAGCCAGGAATGGAGGTGCATGCCTAGAACCCAGGGCTGGGGACACAGAGACAAGGGGGTCCCAGAGACAAGGGGGTCCCAGGGGGGCCCTTAGCCAGCCAGTCTAGTTGATCTAGATTCACTGAGAGACCAAGTCTCCAAAGAGAAGCTGGAAAACAGTAGAAAAAGACGCCCAAAGTGGACCTCCCACCTCCACAGAGGGACAGAAGCAGGTTCCCACATGCACAAAACACACACACACACACACACACACACACACACACACACACACACTGCAGGCCTTCTATCTGTCCATCTGTCTCCCTACATGCAGGAAGAATGTAAACAAAATATTCTCAAGGGGGTTTTCTGGGTGGCAAGGACACAGGTGATTTTAATTTTCTTTATGCCTTTCTAAATTTCCCAACTTTCCTGAAAAGAAAAGAACATGTGTTATTTATATTACTGAGGGAGAACACGAGTCTTACAAAAATACCAATCTCGCAGGGTGGCTGTAGGAGGGAAGTGAAGGGCCAGTGTCCTCCTGGCCAGCAGCCCACAGCATGGCCTCCCTGTCACCTTCTGGCCATGACCTCCAGCCCAGGCTGCTGCCTGTTCTGAGCCTCCATGTCTCACCTGTGGAAGAGAGATGCTGATTCTGGGAGTCTTGGGGATTTACGGGATGAGCTATTCAAATGTCGGCCCCAGGGCCAGGCACAGTAGTTCCCTCCAACACCAGATCCCTGCACTCGATTGAAAATTCCAGCTGGATCATCTGCAGACCTTCGAGAGGTATGGACCCAAACTGCAGCCAAGAAGAACTCTGGAACAGGGCTGTTCATTTGGAGTGAGGAGACTGAAATCATTCCTCTCTGACGGCCAGGAGATATTCATAGGCCTGGTGCCCAGCCCCCTACAGAGCTCTCCTACAACTTATCAAGTGCTCGGCTTGGCCATAAAACTTGGAGGATATCTGAGAGGGCCTGGCCCCCAGCCTTCATGCCACATGAAAGAGACTCCCTTCTCTGTCCCAGTTAGCTAAAATCACTCCCTGCAGGAAACAGGCAGGGGAGGGACGGCTGGCGAGGATGGGGTAGGCTGGCCCCACAGCCCTCCCAGCTGGATTGAAGCGGCTGTCACCACAGGCCTGCAGCTGCACAGGGCTCATCCTCACGGCCACTCCCAAGAGCTACGGAACACGGAATCATGGCGGGAATACAGCCCTGGTCAGATCCGTGGCGGCCTGGGCAGATCTGACTAGGATGGAAGAGGCTGGGAAGGGCATGCAGGTAAGTGAGGGAGTCAGCCCAGGAAGAGGGTGGAACCATGCAGAGCTCAGGGGGCAAGACAGAATGAACCGTTAGAGGGTACCGTGCAGTCCACCAAGAATGGCACAGAATAGATGCTCAGTAAACACTGACTGGCTGGGCATCAGTGCCTTTGAGATCAGGATGCAGTGTGGGAGGGTCTCTGGAAGGCAGGACGTGGAAGCTTATTTTTTCTCAAAACTTAACCCTCTCTCAGTGCCCAGGGCTGTATAAAGCTGGCTTAGGTCCAGTTCTGGGAGAAACCCAGGCCCCCACCTCTGCCTCCACACCTACCCCACCCCCACCCCAGACACAAGTCCTTTCTGCCTCCCGGCCAAGCAAAGACATTTCCGGAGACCTGAGAGAGCCCATTTGGAGATGGACCCATAAGTACCTTAAGCCAAGTTTTCCAAGTCAGGGCACTGAGCAAAACCCCAACCTGCTCCTTTGAATCCTTTTCTTTTTTAAACTTTCCTTTAAGTTCAACGTGTGTTTGAATTCAGGGGAAACACGAACCACATGTTTTTAATCCATCGACACTTAAATCATCATAATGTTGGAGGCCGACGGTTTGGAGGCCAGCGGGAATGCTGGAGCCTTTGAAAGACTTTCTTCTATTTCTCTAGCAATCAAAAAGCAGCCTTTTTCTAAGAGGAAACCAAATTTCAGCTCCAAAGAGGTTGCTGTGCTCTGTTCCCAGCCCAGCACCCTCAGAGGCCAAACGGACTTGGAACTTGGCAAGAGCCTGGGCTGGGATCGCTGGGCAGAAGGCATTTGCTGCCTGAGAAGCCCCATGGTGCTCCTGAGAGACCTTGAAGGGAAGGATAGCTCTTTTTGTAAGAGAAAGCACTATTTGGTGAAGGTCTTAACACCTGGAGTGACAGCAGACTTTCAGGGAAATGAGGACCTGAGCTTCACCCACAAGTCCATGAGCTCCCTCTCACCCAAGCCTTAAAAGGGCACCGTGTTCAGAAAATGTGTGGGTCAATGTGAGCACCCTCAAAGCAGGAGCAGAGGAGATCCTCGAAAGCACAAGACACCTACCAATGTACCAGAGGGAACACCCAGGGCCGGACGCAGGCCTTGTCAGAGAGACTCCTGACAGATTTTAGTCCAATCTTGCCCCTGATAGTTATCATGCCTATATTCTAAAACCATGGGAATAACATTAAGAGAGTCTACAATTCAGATAAGCAAAAAGTGAATTCATAAAAGCCAAAGGCTTCCTGTGCAGCCATGGAAACCTAGACCATGAGTCCTGAACGTAACTGTTTCACAGGTTCTGATAGGAACCACCACGGTCCCGTCACTGAGAGAGTCAGCACAGCCGCCATGGCTGACAGTGGGCTGTCCCCACCCACCGACATACTTTGTGGTCCTCTTCCCATGTGCCTCAAAGCACGGTGAGAACGAAGACTTATCCCCACTTGACCTGAGAGTGAGGGGGTCCCTGCTCTGTGCCACAGCATAAAGTAGGGTGCTAAGCTTCTGCATATAGCGATAGCACACTTGTCTAGCTTGCATGAGTTCCTAGGTTCAAGCTCCAGTACCACAAAAGGCACAACCTATTGGTGTTAGAGTTGAGGTACGAAGAGCAGACTCACATGGCCACCCTCCCACCCCATCCTCTCCTCTCGCCAGCAGGGGTGAGAGTCTGAGAACACTGAGTTGCATGATGATAATTATCCTGGAGCCAGAGTGGGTAGGTTTCGCTTCTGGTTCCATTACAAGTGGTGAGGTGTATAGCCTTTTTAAATTTTTTATTATATTTATTTTATGTGTATGAGTGTATTGCCTGCATGCAAGTGAGTGCACCTGTGTTGTGCAAACCCAAGGAGGTTGGAAGAGGGTGTCGGATCCCCTGGAACTGGAGCTACATATGTTTGTTAGCTGCCATGTGGGTGCTGGGAATCAAACCCAGGTCCTCTGCAAGAGGAGCCAGTGCTCTTCATTGCTGAACCGTCTCTGAAGACTGAGGTATGTAGTCTTCATGGCTCCCTTGACATTGCTGTCCTTCCAAATCCTCTACTATAAAATCAGTGTAGGAGCTCACACAGGCCTCAAGGATCCCATCCATCCAGTAGAGTCCCCCAACCCCCAGCCCCAGGCAATGGTTCTTAGTGTTGACGCAAGGCAAGGAGCGGCAGCATCTGCAAGCACACAGAAGACCAGCAGGACTGAGCCCACTCACGCAGTCAGCTCCTGCGAAGATTGGCTGCCTCGCTCATGGGACTCCGACTCTTCTCCACATACCTTGAGAGTCACTCAGCACCCTGGGGCCCAAAGAAGAGTCCCTGCCAATGGCAAGTGACACACTGCCCCTAGGACTAGAAAGGGGGAACTTGCAGAGCCCGGTGAGAGCATGGGCCACAGTCTCAGTCATATTGTTCTGAGTTAACAGTAATTTGAACAATAGTGATGCAGTAATTTCTATTTTTCCTCCATCTACCCACCTGAACAGGTTCAGTGATTAAAAAAAAAAATCCAGTCTCTGATCTCTGAGGATGCCTAAGGAACAATACCAGAAAAAAAAAACAGTAGTTCGTGGGGATGAACAAACACCAAGTAGCCAATAAGGTACCCACAATCTGGAGTGCAGTCCCCCTGAGGCCTCCATACCAGTTGCTGAGCTGGTGCTCTTTGGTATACAGTTGGAACTAACTCATTGCAACTTTTACCCCAGAAAGACCATGGCAATTCCAGACTAGGGAAATTCAACCTGTTTTTCATCTTGGCTGGAAAAAAACTCCTTCATTTTTTGAACCTGAGTTTCTTATCTATCAGTCTGTCAATGGGATCTCTTAAGTGTGACCTCTAGATACAGGGGGGTGGCCTCCAGAGACTCAGAGAGCCAACACGAATAATAGGGAGATGGAGGGTTGGAGAGCCTCAGAGACAACCTTATTCAGGGTGCTCACGGGCATCTGAGTGGTCCTTCTAGGGTCAGGGGACAGCTGGAGAACACACGGGTAGGTGCACAACAAGAAGGCAGAGGACTGTCTGACACGTCTGACTGGATGGTCAATCAGTCAATCCAGAAGCAACGCTGAGATTAATTAACAAAGAAACAACAACTTTCTCCCCACCCAGAAAGTCATCCTTCTTTTATGGCTTGGCCTGTCTTCCTTCAGAAGGAACTGGAAACAAGTTCAGTCCCAGACAGTATGGAACTGTTACCTACCATATGTAACAGCTACCTTCTTGAAACTACTCAGCTCCTGGAACAACCCCGGAGCTGGGTGAAACCTCCCAAGAGCAACGAAATGGTTAAACAAAATAATACACGTTCAAAGTCAGGAGATGTGAAGTGAAAATCTACCCCACACCACTGTTAAGCCAAAGCTCAGTTTTCTTCCCACCCTGCAAGAGAAACAAGCACTAGACTGGGGCAGGAGGCAAGGGGGAGGGGATGCGGGGTACACAGCCACATGGGAGGCTGGAGGCAAGCTAGTCACACCCACCCTCCATGCTGGGCTTGGAAGCAGGAACTTCATTCTGGGGACAGGGCCTCCCAGGGAAAGTTGAGCTCCTGTCCAGGGTTTTGGCTGCCAGCTTAGGCGTTTCCAGGAAAAAAGGGGAGCCCAGCTCTAGGCCATGGAAAGCTTTGGCCCCAACGTTGAGTCAACCCTGAGTCACAAGCTCAAAATCCTGCCTTTGCCAATTTCAGCTCTGGGCAGCCATGATTAATATGGGACTGATGACAACTGTTTTTCATTCAGCAGAGGAGGCTATCTCAGGTAATTAGGCATAACCTCATATACTGGTTATTTGACATTTTTGCAGCAGCTCTGGGCACCATGGCCAGGCCCTGCCTCCCAAAAAAACTTACACCATTAACCAACAAGTTGTATTTCATTTCAAAGGATTTCCCTTTCCAGCAAGCGTTCCCAGCAAGAAACATTGAACACACAAAGGCCCTTGCTTGGTCTGATCCTCTGACTTGCTCCTCTCTGAGAGGATCTGCACTCTGGGCATCAGTAAACACCTGCCGTTACCCATGATTCCCTGCATGGTTCTGCCTCATGCTGACCAGTGCTCTGCATACTGTGGGCTTCGAGAAAATAGAGAAACCCAGTATACCACCTGTTCATTCATCAGAGCGACAGGGCTCCATTGGACCCCGCTGGATTCAGGGGTTGTCAGATGTTAAGCTGAGATGGGTGGTAGGAAGCCCCTCCGATCGCTTCCTTTTCCAGACCTGGCTAACCCAAGTTCACCCAATGAGTTGATGGAGGAACAGGGGCAAAGCTGGTCCTCTGTTTCCCAGGCTGCTTGAATGCCTCAGAATTCCTTGCTGTACCTGGTGGCCCTCCATAGGCATAGCAGCCCCTCCCATTTCCCTGAGGCATACAGGATTACTCTGTGCCTCCGCAGAGGCCAGGGACACTCCTGTCGGATGGCTGCTTGCACAACAAGGTCTTCCCTCGCCAGGCCCCTGACTAACTGTGGCCCCACAGTTCAGGCCCCGCCCCAAATGCAGGACATTCCAGGAAGATGTTCTCCAGTTCCCACGACTCAGCCAGCTCTCCCAGGACAGCTCAAGGTTTCTTGCCATGCCAGATGTTGCAAGGCCCAGGCAAGATGAAGCAAGAGAGACAAAGGGTGCCGGACCAGCATTTCCAGAGAAACTCAGGGAGACCTGGTAGAATTCCTGGGGGCTCCCCCAGTTCCCTCAGCCTCCAGATCCCTTCTTTTGCCTTTACCTCTAACCACCTCTATAGAGAATGGGTTCACACTGGCTGTGCAACTACAGGGTCCAGGCAGGACACAAGGACCTTCGCAGCAGCATCTGAGGACATCTGGGGATGTTGTCAGGGCCATTTGACAGAGAAAGAACCAGACGCTCTGAGAGTCTGCCCAAGGTCACCCAGAATTGCCTGGTATCCCTGCTTAAGAGTGCTTGAAGCTTACAGCACACGGAACCCTCACTACCAGTTTTGAGTCACGTGGTGACATCATAATCAGCACCTCTATCCATGCAGGCTAAGGTGCAAAAAGGAGAAAGGCCCTGCTCCCAGCCGAGCAGAGGCCTGTGGCCTGCGGGGAAGGGTGGCGCCCAGTGTCCCATGTTCCAGCCTTGCTGTCATCGTCTCCCGCTCCCGAGCAGCTCTTCCACCTCCATCAGCTTCAGCCTCCATCTGTGCCGTGGGGTTCCTCTTGGAGACTGAGCACAGGAGGGCCTCCAGGTACTAGGGAATTCTCCCTGCTCTTCACTGGTCACCTGTGTTCTCCCAACCCAGATCCATCACATCCATCTAGCAGATGCTTTGAAGAGTGGTTGTTGGGAGGAAGTTTAGATACCATCAGCCAGATTTGGTCCCAGGGCTGGGGGCTCCCTTTGAAGAGACCCTTCCCTGAGCTGGGTCACTGACCTCTGTACCCATAATGCACTGCACAAGAATAAATCAGTCAAATTAGTTCTAAAGTTCAGAAGCTGCTCTTCAGTTTCCTAATTTAACACACCAGAGATACCAGTGTGATCATCTCCCACCTCCACAAAGACAAATAATCAGGCCTGATGGCGCAGGCCCATTCTCACAGCAGCTAGAGGCTGAGACAGGAGCATCACAAGTTCAAGGCCTGCGTAGGATATAGGATGAGTTCGAGACCAGTCCGGGCAACATAGTGAGACTCTGTCTCAAAATAAAAAATAAACAGAGGGCTAGGGATTCAGCTCAGTGACGGAGCGCTTGCCCAGCACGACACGGTCCTAGATTCACACCCAATGCTGAAAAATAAAAGACAACAGAAATGCTTCTATCAAGCATCTTTGATGCATCCCACACATGAAAAATACTCAGTTACTATCACGTGGATGAACCCATTCATTCACTCAGTCATTCATTCATTCATTTCCTTCACCCATGCATTCCCTCCCAGGTAGGTGGATTTATGTGTGAATGATTGAACGCCCTATACCTAAGAGCTTGCACGGGTACTGAGTCCACCACGTGGCAACCTCGCAGAAGAAGGCGCCGCCTCTGGCTCTGGACAAAGCAGTATGCTCACTGATGGAGTGGGCAGCATCTTGAACTGCCCTGTCTGCTTTTCTTCCTGGCCTGCAGAGTGGATACATAGAACCACAGAGGCCTGTGGTCCATGACTGGCAAAGCCTGTGGCTCTCAACAAGCAGTAGACGACATAAATCCCTGTAATTCAAGGCAGGGACTAGAGAACATCCTCATACAGAACCTGGCAGGGAATGGAAAGCCACCCTCTTAGGGGCTGACGGCATTGCAGCAGGAAACTGAGCCGACCTCAGAGGGCTTACAGGTTAGAAGGGAGCCAGGACCGACGGTATCAGGAAAGCAGGCAAAGGGATAGATGGTCCAGGCAGAAGAGGGCTGGCTTCTCCACTCCCTCTCGTGGACTCAGGGCCCATCACTTGCAGCGGGCCATTGCCAGCCAGACAGCCTTACCAAGCCTGAGTGACAGAGGGCTAGCACAGCTGGTACCCTGCCTAGGCAACTCACACTGCAGAGAGCTACAGAGCTGGACCCTTCCTAGCAGCAAAGAGAATCAGGTTAGACCTGGAGTAGCCACAGCACTAGTGAAGATCAGATCTGGAAAGACACCACACCATCTTCCCAGGAGATATGACCAGAGAGAAGGCCTGACAGGGACAGGGAAGCTAGCTGGGGTCCTGGTCAGAGCCAGGAGGAGTTTGGAAATGGCAAACAGGAAGAAGGGACACTCAGAAAAGTGGCGAGGCATGAATCAAGTAGGACAGGGTGTGGGGCAACAGGCCTGGGCTCAGGGCTGCAGAAGAGGGACGGGGGAGGGGGAAGGGAAGAGGTGGAGGCCAAGCTCAGGTCGAGGCACGTCCATTTGCAACTGAGGGTGGGACACGCAGATGTCACTCCTTGCTAGGAGTGAAAACCAAACATGTCAATAGCCCCAGATATAATATCAGAGCCAAAGACCAAGAATGTGGTTCCACCCTGGACCAAACTCAGGACTGGTGTCATCATGTCCCTTGGGGCAGGATTCAAGACCGATGATCAGCAAGAGAGACTTGGGGAAGCCACCACATCTCCCTCACTGCTGTGTGGGGCTGTGCTCTGCACTGGAGTAAGTGAACAGCTGCCACTCCATCCCAGATGCCAGAAGCAACCCTCCTCGTACCACAGCCGAAACAGTGCCCAGATGTGATGACATATGCCCAGAGAAGGGGGGCAACAGTGCCTCAGGTGAGCCACCATCCTAGGAGACCCTCAGCTTCTAGGGAAGCACTGGAACCCTTTCAGGGTTCAGCTGTGGAATGGGAGGGAGGCGGAGGATCCCGGGGATAAGGGGTCAGTGGAGAAGAGGCCAGGCCTGTCCTCAGCAGGGTCAGGGCCATGCAGCCTTGCTGTTATCCAGCAGGAGTCCCGGCCTGTGTGACTCAGCTGGCAGGGATGCTTGGGCTTGCGCAAGAGGGTGGAGATGGGTGAAGCGAGGTAGAACTCCGGGTGGCAGGCTGCAAGCTGATAGGAGCACTGACTGGGGAGTGCTCCCTTCCTAGAAGTCATTTAGAGGAACCGTCGCACAATGGTTGCTGAGGGGAGATCCGGGCCTCCATGTTTCCCGGTCCCTGCTTACCTGGTGGCCACCCAACTCAGATGGGGCTTAGCCTCAGCCCTGTGAGGGCTCAGCAGGCAGCATCCCTAGTCATCAAAGCCATTCTTGGGAAATCTCTACAGCGCAAGCCCACACTGTCTGAGGGCAGGTTTTTCTTGGAGGTGAGAATGGGTATAGACAGGAAGCACTGACCAATGCCAGAGTCAGAATTACAAAACTGGGAAGCACCTGAACAATTTGGCTCAGAGTGTAGCTTGGGCCTAAGGAAGGCCAGAGATCCTGGTGCCACAAGAATTTCTTGTCCTTGTTGTGCCCATTTCTCAGATGAGAAAGTAGAGGCCAGAGAAGCCAAGCCAGTTTGCTGAGAACTCAGCAGGTTAGAACACACCTTGAGGCTGGAATCATGTCCTCTGGACACTTTTTTCAAACCCACCTTGCGGAAGGCCTGTGGGAGATGGGGGGACTCCTCCTCCCCAGCACATGCAGTCCCAGGCTAAAGCCCACCAAGATGCCACCAGGAACTCCCACCTGCTATCTAGACCGACGTCCTCTCCCAGCAGCCCATGTGGGAAAGAGAACATGGGCCACAGCCAATGAATGGGTCCAGCCAAGACCTGAGACACATTAGAGTCATTAAAAATCATTAGGATGGCTAGTCTCTGAGGTCAGATAAGCAGGATAAACAGACTGCAGAGGAACAAGTTCTACCTTTTTCTACAACTGCTTCCCACCGGTCAAAGCCAAGTACCCAGACAGCCAGACTCCCAAGAGCCGGCCTCCAGGTGTGGGGGCTCTGGCATGACCTGGGAGCCATGCCCAGCACCCTACTTTTCAGCCACTTTTCATAACATCTTTCAAAGCCTGCTTGGGGGCTGGCTTGTTTTCAGGGGTCTTTTCAGATGGATAGGCTGTTTTGAAAAGCCCACCCAAAGAAAGGTCCTGGGGTCACTTTAAGAAGTTCAGGTCTGTTGTCCCCAGAGGCAAATGGAGACATATACTGTTCTGTCTGATATCACTCCCTGGGTGTACCTACTCATCTGCTGCTTCTCCCTGGAGTCCACCAGCCACCACGGAGCAGAAACCAAGTCTTAGCAATAGCGGCTGCTTCCAGGACCGCCAAGAGTCTTACACGTGCTCTCTTTAATCCTCACAAACAGCCCTGTGAGGGAAATATGATTATCCTGATTCTATAAATGAGAAAACCGAGGCTGCAGAGCTGAAATGACTTGCCTGAGGTCACAGTAAGTAAATTGCAGAGGCCCGTGGGCCAGTGTTTACCCTTCCCACAGCTCCAGCCTTCCCTCTTCTCCGCCAATGTGGACCTCACACAGAGGTGCTGACTTCCAGGCTCAATATGTGAACAAGTAAATGAACTAGAAAGTGTAACATGCTTGGTTTAAATTTCCAAAGATGAGTCCATGGTGAGGCTTGGATTTCGGAGGAAAGAAGGCCGTTGAGTACATTACCTCCTGAGTTTTTTTAACTCAATGAAAACAATCTCTAAATAATATTCTGACTTTTGACCCATTCTTAGTATGACAAACATAATTTAATTGAAGTTTATGTCTAAGCCAGCTTTTCTTAAAGAATGGAGCGTTTGCGTGCACTGAATAGCTATGTACACAAACCTCGCTCAGCCTATCAACACACTGACCTTCAGAAACCTGAAAAGTGGGCTTGATGAGCAGATGATTGCCCCTTAGTGCTAGAGAAAGAGGCTGAGGTTCAGCATACTTATGTGACTTGCCTAAGGATACAGTTTGGTGAAGACAGGAAAGTCAAGGGCAGGGGCTGAGATTCCATACTGTCCCCAAGCATTCTTTCTTGAACTTGGCAACCTGCAGTCACTGCCCACACACCCCCACCTACCCACAAGACATCCCTTATTCAATGGGACCAAGACTAGAGACCCTCAAAATCAATTCGCCCAGAGGAAAAAGCCCAGAGTCGAGGGCTCTTATGTTTGTTGTCATTTCAAAAACTAAACTACAGTTGTCTCCTGTGGTCTTAACAGTGACTTTATTATTTTGAATGGCCGGTGAACGGTAAAAGGAAAGTGAACTTTCTGAGTATTCAGAGCGGCGAAACCCAGCCTCATGCCTCCCACCAAGTGAGCTTCCACCACAGCCCTGCCTACAATGGAAGACAGTCCGACTAGAGGCTGTGGGGCCAGACTGCCTCCTGCTTGCTCTGCCAGGTCTCTCCTCACTCTGTGCACACATGCCCTCCTCCGGCTCCCCCATCCTTGTCATTCTTATCCCACCCCCCTTGGCCCAGACCTGCAAAGGCAAGCAGTTGAGCGGCCTGCAGCCTTCGGGGATCTTTGGCCCACTGCCAGCCATCCCCACGCTAAGGCTAACCTGCCCGCCCCTCCCGTGTGCGCAGTTGGCCTAACCAAGTCTCAGCCCTGATCCTGAGCAGACAATCCCCTCGTGTCTTCCCACCTTTCCACTCTGGCTGCCAGGAGCTGGCCCAGTCCTGGAGATGTTGAATAGGCCATTTGTTGTAAGATCAAAGGGCCACCTGCGGGAAGCGCCCCACTGCCTGGAGCAGGCCCAGGCCGCATCCTCCCTGCCTGCCAGGTCGGGGCTTTTCCAAACAGCCCACCTTGGCTGGGGCGGCTCTCCACCACACCTCCTCCTCTTCCTCTCTTCCTAACAGCACCTACCCATGGGCCTCAGGTACTCTGCCCTCCGCTCTGCAGCATCTGCTGTTCCCTGAGTGGCCTGCACTCTCCTGCTCTGATCTCTGAGAAGCTCCAAATAAACCCCCAGTGTCATCCCGTCATCCCTCCTGGCTTCTCAGGCTGGCTCAGGGCCTGGAACATGTGGCAAGCTTTACCATCCCGCTACACTGCCCGCTGCCCCACTGAGGAACTGGGGCTGACCCATGCCTGTGTACAGCCTCTGACCCTGTGCAGTGGACTCCAAGCTCCGAGAGGCTGACAGGAAGCCGAGAATGCCCCCATTGTGTGCTCAGGAGGGAGGAGATGAGAAAGTGGGTCTGAATATGTTCAAAACACACTGTATGAAATTCTCAAGGAATCAATAGATCTATTCATTAAAAATAATAAAAAGGTGGGCATGGTGGTGTATGCCTTTAATCCCAGCATTTGGGAGGTAGAGGCAAGTGGCTGTCTACGAGAAGGAGGCCAGCCTGGTCTACAGAGCAAGTTCTAGGACAGGTAGGGTGACAGGGAGACTGCGTCTCAAAAAATTAAACAAAATTTTAAAAAGAAAAGTCGAATGTTCCAAAACAAAGTGATGAGGGTTTGAATACTAAAAATTGTTTAGATGATCAGAGAGAACCAAGGGAAGAAAGTGCCACGTTAAAGGTGTCCACACAGCTGTGGGCAGATGAAACCGGGGCGGTGTCGACAAAGTCCTTCTGGGGCCTGCCCAGAGTCACAACCCTGGGCACTGAAGCCACTTCCCATTCCCGTGGACCAGGCACCTCGCCGGCCCCTCCACTCAGGGCACGCAAAGCTAACGTCCGGTCTGGTCCCTCCCCTGAGGAGAGACACAGGGCCTCCACGGGGGCTTGCAAGCCTTGAGTCCAGGGACTGGACTCCTTCTCTTGGGCTTTTCCTGCTTCCTTCTCATCTCCCTCCTCCTCACTTTATCCCTGCAGTGAGTCCTGAGCACGGTCTCCTGAGCCCTCTACACAGTCAGCCCACGCTGTGCTCCTGGTCTGAATGTTTCACAGCCATCAAGGGCAAGCTGTCTGAGGTGAGTGTATGATGGATAACTTCCTCTCTTGCTCCTCTGTCCCATCTGGTGCCACTCTAATCCCTCCTCCCGCTACAGTGACTCTCTTTCATAGGTCTTTCCTGCCACAGGCCCTTTGCACACACTGTTCTTTCTTCTCAGGATAGTCCTGCTCAATTCTGCTTTCCGACCTTCCAATCTGCTGTGGCCCTCCCAGCTGAGAGTGACTTTTACTAGCCCTGCTAGCTTTATCAATGCCTGGACTAACCCCTGGCTCCTTCTCTAGAATGTGATCCTAGAGGACGGATTCCTGCTGTCCTGTCTGCAGTGCTCCACACACACAGGTGAGTGGACAGGCTCTCCAGCACAGCCTCTGGGGTGTTCACCCCGAGAGGGCTTTCAAGCACTAGATCATCTCATCAGCTTCTTTCTCTTCTGCCTCTGGCTCCCTGGGGAGCACAGATGATCTGTTCACACCTCTCCACACCAGAGCCCAAAGTCCAGCTCACAAAAGCCACAAAGTTTGAGCAATGGAAGATACGGTGTCTGCCGATCCCAAAGAGTCGCACACCAGACACTGGTGCCCTGCTCTGAATCTCCAGGACAAGGCAGGTGGATCCGAAGCTTTCCCCTCCCATCACGCCCTCTGGAAAGCACTGGCTTTCATAGCCTCCCATTTCCGATCTAAACCCTGGTGCTAGACGTAAACAGCCACCCTACTGTCTTTGGCTGACAGTGCCCAGAAGGTGCCTTGGGTAGAGATTGAGCAGTTTGGAGACGAGTCTTTTCTTCTGGCTCCACCGTACCCTGCGGACAGAGAAGAGCGTGTGGAGGGACAAGTCACCTTCTTACCAAGTTCCCCGCCAAGGGGACAAGCTGCCTACTGCTCTGGACTCCTTCAGATGTGTCACTTGTCCCTGTCCTGGTCACTTGGGACGCTGTGATTTCAGGTCCACTCGCTCGCTGCTCCCTTGGCAGGAACTAGGGTTTCCTTTTCCTCAGACCTTTATGACCATCCTGAGCTAGTCACTGGGACGTAGAGCTGGGAACTTCCAGCATCATAGGGACCAGAGGGTCACTCCTTACCATGCCGAGAGACAGAAGCTTTAATGGGGCAGGCCTTGACTGTAAAAGCAGACACAGCCTAGGCTGGGACATATGGGTCAAGAAACGTTGGGTTAGATGAAGGAACATCTGAGTATGGTTTCAGAGGATGTACAGGAGTCTCAGTAGTCATTAAGAAGAAAAAGCACAGCTCTAGCTCAGGAACAACTGCCAAGTAGCTCGGGATGGCTGGCTCCAGGCAGCCTGCAGCAGCCTCAGCATAGGAAGCGTGCTAAGAAGCTTCTCCCCGTTACATCTGCAGGACCCAGTGCTCAAAACACAGCGGCTATTTGGGAAGCAGGTGTGTGCTGCCCATCCCACGGGAATTTCTCCACTTCATTCGTCCTCCATGGGATGGTAGCTTGAGTCATAAGTTCTAGATAGGTCCCTGTTTCCACGTAGACGGTCACACGGTGCATGACACAACGGATTATCACTCTACATTTGCCTTAACCATAAGTGGCCTGCTCATTAGGTCTGATGAGCAACTGAGATCTCAGAAGCGCCCAGCAGTCTTCCCGCACCCCAAGCTCTGTGCCGCCTTCAGCTACAGGTGACACTCGGTTAGTATCACTTGATAGCCACCATGGGGCAAGGTAGACGTTGTTACCATTTGGCAGGTAAAGAAATTAGTTGTCAGAGTTGGAGAGATGGTTCAGTGGGTAAAGTGCTTGCTTTGCATGGTTGAGGAACTGAGTTCAGTGCCCAGAACCCACGTAAAAATAAAAAGCCAGGCGTGATGGCAGACACTAGCGACCCCAGCACTTGAGAGGCACAGGCAGGTGGATTCCTAGGACTTACTAATCAGTCTGTTCAGCCTAATTTGAAAGTACTGGATCCCAGTGAGAGACCCTGTCACAAGTAACAAGCTGGATTATGCCTGAGGAACACCCAGGTTGACTCTGGCTTTCACGTTGTATATGTACATACATGCACCTGCACACATATGAACACATATCCACCCAAACATACCACATACATACAAAAAGAGAGAGAAAGGGAAAGAAAGAAAAACATAGGAAAAGAAGGAAGAGGAAAGGATGGGAGAAGGGAAGAGGGAGAGAGGGAGGGAGGGAAGACGGAGGGAAGAGGGAAGGAGGAGGGAGGACGGAGGGAGGGAGGAGGGAGGATGGAGGGAGGGAGGAGGGAGGACAGAGGGAGGGAGGGAGGCATTGTCAGAACTCTTCCCTGGAGCTTGAGTATGAGACCAGGTCTATCTGCCTTTGTGATATTAAATCTCTATGCTGGTCCTTGGGTCCCCATCTTACAGGTCGGGCCATCTGAGGCTGTACATTGCCCACTGGAGCCCAGAGAATCCAGAGAAACAATCGGTATGAAGAGTCAGTTTCCCTTAGCACTCTATCAGGCAGAGACAGGAGCATCCTCATTTCATCAGCCCTGACCCTTTCAAAAGGAATCTCCAGGACCGGAGGCCAAGAGGCTCCCCACAGCCAACTCCAGCCCGGCTCCCTCCACAGGGGCCTGCTGAAGCCAGTAGGCTCTCTCCTGCTCTGACTGATGAGGTCCTGGCCACCAAAAAGGGCCTGGCACCCAGGTACCCCTAGTTGTGAGGCCTGCCTCACCCTGCAAGACCCAACCTCCCAGTGAGCTGTCTGCAGGAGGAGAGGTGAGGATTACGGCAGCCTCCCCCAGGCTGGGCTCTGCTAGGCTCCATGTAGATGCAGGCCTGGACTAAGGGACTCTACGATGAACAAGCCAGTCACTTCCATGCCTCAGGTTTCACACCTCCTCCCCCAGGGACAAGGAGGTGAAAATGTCACCCAGCCCCACCAAAGCACTCTCCCGCAGCTCTGAGATAGTTAATATTACCTGGGAGGATCTAGAATCACCTAGGAGACAAGCCTCTGGACATGTCTGTGAGGAATTTTCTAGATTGGGTTAATTGAGGAAAGATGACCAGCTCCAAATGTGGATGGCGCCATTCTGCAAACTGGATTCAAAACATCAATAGGAGAAGCTTCTAGACACTAGCATTCATCTCTCCCTGCTTCCTGACTGCAGACGCCACGTGCTCCTGCCAGGCCTTCCCCACTCTGATGAACCTTAAACCATGAGTCTGGCAATCAGACAAGTTACTAATACCGGTCCCTAAAATGTTCCGCTTATCTGAACACCAGGCCCAGAAGCTGCATTGCTAACTGACTGGGGTTCTGTCAGGAAGCCCTGCTGGGGGGCAGCTGACATCACTGGCCTCCAAACTGGAGGAGAGCCACCCAGAGAAGCAGGGAGATGCACATCCTTCAAACACAGGCCTGCCTTGGACTCTGAAGAGAGCCCAGCCCTGGGAATGCATGGCTCCCCCTTCCCACTCTGTCCTGCAACTCATCGATTTAGTCAGTCCTGTTCTTTCTCGACCGAGAACCCCAGATCCTCTCCCTCTCTAACCTTCTCTTCATGGGACAGGGACTCTTAAGAACTCCTGTCCATTCATATCCCCAGAGATTCCTTTTAAGAGGATCTCAGATGATGGAACACGTGTGTGCCCTGCCCCCTCTGAACAGGGTGCCAGCCAAGGACAACCAAGTCATTGAATGTGGGCGGTGCCCATGACCCTGTCTTAGTTTCATGTTGCTGTGATAAAATTCTCTGACATAGCAATTTAAGAGAGGAAGGGTCTATTCTGGCTCACAGTCCACCATGGCAGGGAAGTCAAGGTGGCAGGAACTTGACACAGCTGGTCTCATTGCACCCACACTCTGAAGCAGAGGGCAACAGACCCAGGCTGCTGCTCAGTTCCTTTTCTCCACTTCGCAGTTGGGGGTCCCAGCCAGGGATTGGTGCCACCCACAGCAGGCAGGTCTGGCCACCTCAACACAATCAAGATAATCTCCCACAGGCATACCAAAAGGCCCATCTCCCAAATGGGATGATTCTGTCTAGTTGGTACTTAACATTAACCTCCGGCCTCCTCCCGGCCCGCACCACTAGCCAAGGCTCTCTTCCCTGTGCTCAGCCCACTCATGCCCATGCCCCAGGCTGCACTGGTACTATGGCATTAAGGCCTCTCTGCCCTTGAGGGACAACCTGACCTGCTCTCACCCAGCTATCAGGCGGGGCTCACCCCAGGACTCCTAGCATCCCAATGCCTCCTCTCCTGGCCTTCAACTACTACCCTGGAAGTCTCTTGCCTGAGTACCATCCATCCCCTCCAGTCCTGGGCCTACTGCCTCCAGCTCCACCAGTCCCATTCCCAGAAGCCCTAAGGCCACACCCTCAGCAAAGAAGATGGCCCTGTGTCACTAGAGACCTGGTCAGGCACATGAGTCCAGGCCTAATACTCATTCACCTTTTCTGCCTCCTGAACTTTCTTTCAGACTCCTCTTGGGACCAAGGAACTGCTCTGTGCCCTGGAGCCTCCCTTGGAGCTGACCAATAAGACGCCAAGGCAGAAGGAAAACCAGGTGGTCAGGGCATCTGCCCCGGGAATACCAAGACAGCTGCATACCCTTCTTTCAAGCTCGCTCTGCCTCCAGTTCCATCCAGGACTCTCCCTCGGGCCCTCCCCACTGCAAACCTTGGCAGGAGTCTCAGGACCTCTCCCTTTCTCTCCCTGTTCATTCTTTGCAGGTGGCCTATCTGCTTTGCTGGCATCCACCAGCCCCATCTGAGGATGCTCTGTTTTATACCAGAGCCTAAGCATCACATATCCTGCCTCAAAACAGTCAGCAAAGGACCTTGGCCCTAGGACCCTGTGACAGGACCTCCTCCGCTCAGGTAGGAGATGCTGCTCCCCATCCAGCTCCAGGGATACCACTCCGTTCTTGGAAAAAATCATTTCTAGGCATCTGAGATGTCTTAGTCAGCTCTGCTTCTAGAAGCAAAAAGTCAGGGTTTGGCTGGACACCACACAGACTAGAGCTGGCCCACCCACAGGGGGGCAGGGTTCTGTGACTAAGCCTGTTCAGATCAGCATGACCCTCTAGAGACTACCTTCACCTGGAGTGAAGGAGAGGCGGTCAAACTACCCCTGCTGATCCCAGACAACTGGAGACTCCGTAGGGGACAGACCAACTAGGGGGTCGGACTGGGCCCAGACCTACCAATCAGACTCAGAGGAGCGACAGGAAGTGAAGATGTTCTTGAAGGAAGTTCCGTAAGCAGTCAGAAATGTTGAGCAAATTACCTCAAATTCCTGGCAGCTCTGAGTGCAGTTTGTCTGATCCAGTTCTGATCACATTCAAAGTACCAGCTTTAGACTGGTCCCTGGAAAAGCCTAGAAGGAAATGGACAGGGGCCTGCCTGAGCCATCCCAAACCTTCCCCCTTGGCTTCCCTCCACCTCCTTGTACCCTGAGGAGGCTGCCCACCCCCAGCTCAGACTTCATAAAGATCAAAAACATCTCTGCATCCAAGCTCCAAAGCACCATGGACTGATTGCAACACCCTTGAGTGTCTCGGGCAGAAATTCCATCTCAGTTTCATGAATCAATAAGTACATGTTTGAATTAATACCAATATTTATTGGGGTTTAACAAGAACCCACACTGATGTGTATCTCTGAGCTTTATCTGCATGTCCCTTATAGAGTTATTAAAACACCAAAATACAATTTTAATAATCAGTGGGATTTTAATTAACACACAATAATGATCCCCATTCAATGGAACGCCTCAGATTCAGAAAGTAATTACTCATTCACGATGCTTAATTTGAAGCGTTACCACAGATTTGTATCTCCTGAAGCCACAAGAAGTTAGATCATAATAATTCTTGTTGGAACTTATAAAGAAAGTTCACTTCAGAGAGAGGATGGAGACCAGGCTCCAAGGGAAGAGGGAGAGCCTAGAGCCAGCTGGGTGGGCTCTGTAGAAGGAGTCGAGATTGGTCTCAGTGGAGGAGCATCACCCAACTGTGACTCAGGAACTCAGCACTGTCTTCTGCCTGGGTCCCTTGCTCAGTGTGCTAGACTCATCCAGGATAGAGAACACAACACTGCAAGAGAAAGGTACCCAGAGTCATGGAAAGACACAGAACTCTGAACCACCGTGGTCCATCCACCAGTCCAGACACTCAGGCCCAGCCTTGAGAATGTACTGGAACGATGAGTCTGGGGCACATCAGAGGACAGAGCTGAAGGGAAGAAGCAGAGGCGTAGGCAAGTCCAAGTTAGGCCGTCACGTGTGGGTGCACATGCGGGCATCACGCGTGGGCACAGGGCTATTTCCTCCTTTCCTCAGGGATCACTCCCGCTGACCTGCCTGACGCCCGGGTCCATACACCACCACACGGTATCCCAGGAAGGAGCCAGAAGCCAGTGCAGCACTGGGATACTGATCTCAACCTGATGAAGAGCTGTTAGCTTGAGGATGAGGTCATGGCATGGCACCCTGAAAGGAAGGGGTCAGTGCAGGTCTTGGTGCCTGGGTTACTTTCCTTAAGAATGGGTTGTCTGGGGGCTGGAGAGATGGCCGAGGGGGTAGAGCCCCATGCCACACAGCGCGAGGACGTGAGTGTGGATCCCCATACCCCAGGTGGAAGCTGGGCCCAGTAGAGTGTATCCACAATTCCAGAGCAGCTGTGACAAAACGGGAAGTGAAGACAGGAGAACCTTGGAAGCCTGTGGTCCAGCTAGCCTGGTAAACACAACAGCCTTGAGATCCTGCCTCAAAGTAAAAAGAGACCAGCATCTGAGGTCACCCTCTGACCTCTAGAAATGTGATATGAGCCAGGAACACCCAAACTCATGTACAGATGCAGACATGTACACATATACCCCACACACACAAACACGTGTACCAAGCGCCTCCCTGAATCTCTCTTTCATACAGCCTCCTTCCTCTTCCACATGGGCTCCTGTCGTGATGAGACCATGAAGCTCTCATCAGAGCTAAAGCAGGAGCCAGCTCCCTGCTTTGGGACATCCACATACTACATAAACTTTTTTTATTATGAAGAACTCAGTCTCCAATATTTGATACAGTAATGCAAAACAAAGACAAAGGATGTCCTGTCCCAGCTCCCACTACCTATCCTGCTACAGGAAAGACAAGGTTAAAAGAATACAGAGGTCAACAGACGCTGTAAAGGTTGTGAAATCAAGCTATGGAGGTCAAGTTTGACACCAAAGGAATAATGAAAAATGTTTGATTTTTCAGAACTTTTTGATTTTCAGAATTGTGAACAGACTTGAAAATCATGTACCCAGGATTGATAAGGCGCTAGAACATTATAGGAATGAATTTAATATAGAATACATTTCAAAGCCCAAATTTATATATTTTTTTATTTGTCTTAGAATTCCTGCCTGGAAGAACCAAAGGAAACCATCTGAGAAGGGTACAGAGCTCCCCCAGAGGGTCAGCCTAGAATGCTCAAGTGCGTGAAGTCTGAAAACTCCTCAGAGGTCCTATTCAGGCAGGGCCCACCCAAAGGGGACGCTTCATAGCGCAGTAGAAGAATACACAATTATAGAAAAAGGAAAGTACAGAGAAATTCGCAAAACAAAAGAAACAAAAGTACAGCCTTAAGTATGCACAGAGAAGACTGCAAGAAATGGAGACAAAAGTTACAACAGACGTCATCTCTGGGATATCGTGTCTTCTTAATTGTTTGTGAATTGATAGATACATTTTCTTCTAAAGTTTCTATAATTTGCATGTATATTTCTAGACTAGGAAAAATGTTGAAAATAAAATGCCTTCCTTTACAAAACGTAAATCGATGATCTTATCAAGGAAGAGCAGAAACAGACTTCACTAAATGTTCAACACAGAATATTGAGTGTGGTCATGGAGAGAGAACTGATGTGACCGGGATGATCCATCCATCTGCAGCTGAGCAGGAAACTGGGGAGCTGTGTTCACAGCTGGAGACTGAGTCTAGAGAGGAGCTTAGTGCAGAGCCGGCAGCTAGCATTGACCTTCAGGCAGAGATTGCTGACTTTGGGGCAGACAGGATTGACCTTGAGGCAACCAGTGTTGACCTTCAGGCAGGCACTGTTACCTTGAGGCAACCAGAGGCTGAAGACATTGGACCCTGTCATCTGGGTATGCATTGTCCTCATGAGGTGGCACATGACAGAAGTCTGGTCCCCTGTGTAACAGTGCGGTGGTGGAATCGGTGAGGGCCTTGTGCAAAGCCAACAGGCCCCACCGCAGAACTGGATTGATGCTGTCTGACAGAACAGAGCAGGTCTTGAAGCAGACGAGTCCCCTGAGAGCAAGTTGTCCCCACTTGGTGAGTCTGCACTCCTCTGCTGGCTGCTCTTTCCCTTGCAACCTCTCTGCCTCCATCTTAGGGGCGACCTACATGGTGGTGCCAGGATGTTGAACTCTCCAACCCCGAGAACCACAAGTCAAACACTTGTGTTATTCATATATTACTTAGCATCAGTGTTTCACTACAATACCCCAAAATGCACTAGGGTAACAGGATTTAATGATTTTTGCCTTCAGGCATTTCTTCTACCAATTCTATAACTTTGAGAAATTAGTTTGATTTAAATGTAAGCATCAGGACTATTCACCATTGGGGAAATGGTGTCAGAGAATGTACGTAAGCGCAAGGTCAGGGGTGCAGTGCAGTCATAGAGCTGTTGTTTGGCTTTCAAGAGGTCTCAGGTTCAATACCCAGCACTACAAATAAGTAAATCATGAATGGCACTCTGCCAACCACATTTTAAGTTTTTGGATGATTAAAAACTTCGACTGAGCCAAGAAGATGCCCCCATCTTCCCTGGAAGATGAAGAAAAGGTGACCTATGAGGGAACAGCCAGAGACATGATAAGCCCAAAGGACAGACATCTTTGTCACAGCTTCTTTATACCTAATTCTGTCTACCCAACACAGCAGTAGACTTGACTTCTGGTCTAAACCTAAAACTTGGTCACTGAAGCATAAAAGATACTAATTTCCTGACCTAAAAACATACTTCTTCATGCCCACTGGTCGGATGAAGGGGTGGAGTCAGCCCCACCTCCATGGATGGCCAGGACCACGCAGATTTCCTACACCTTCTAAAAGAGTCTGCAGTGTGAAAAATTTCAAAACATGCTGCTCCTCCAGCCTCAGAGCCTGGGAGGCTAGTAGAGGTCAACAGAACTGCCAGCAGATTAGTGAGGCCGGAGGCAGGGAGACGGTCCTTCAAGAAGCAGAGGCAAAGAGAAGCATTTTCCAGACCCACAACACTGAAAGAACTCACCACCAGTAACTCTGCTATACAAAAGCTACAGAATTCCCTACAATAGAAAGTAGATCTGGATCTGGAGAGATGGTTCAGCGGTTAAGAGCTCTGGCTGCTCTTGCAGAGGACCCGGGTTGGATTCCCAGCACCCACATAGTGGCTAACAACAGTCTGTAACTCCAGGTGCAGGGGAATCCGACTCCCTCTTCTGGCCTCCCTGTCCCCTGGCCATTGCACAACATGGGTGCACTTACACACATGCAGGCAATGCACTCATACACATAGAAAACAATGATGATAGCGTATAGATCTACACAAAGAAATGAAGTGCACTAGAACGGACAGCTTCACAAATAAATGTAAGGACATCGTGCTTGTAATTTAATACTTGTTCAAAGATCATTGATTATAGGAAAAGTAATTACAAGGTATTCAATGCATTCTGGGATTGTTTGCCAGGAAGAGCACAGAGGCAAGGGATAAGAAACAGAAGCATGCACACATCAAGAGCATAGGGGTGCTGATTCCGCACAGGAAGTGGACCAGCATCACGTGAAAGCTGACTTTGATCCTTTCAAGATGTACATGAAAACCATATATCAAAACTAACTGAACAAAAGCTATGAATAAACCAAAAGAAAGGAAACGAGACTGCTTTTGATAATCCAATTAAAGGCAAAATCATATAGGAAATAGACAAGAAGAGGTGGAACAAACGGGAGACTGACGACACGCTGGATTTTCATCTAAACCCATGGATGGTGCATGATGAACTAACACTCTAAGCACCTCAATTAAAATGCAGATCTGGCCAGATTAGTCTTCAGATCAAGACAAATGAGACTGAACTCTATGCTGCCTGCAAGAAACCTACTTTAAATAGAAAGGTAACACTTGGTTAAAAGCGAAAGTAACTAGATGTGGTGGTGTACACCTTTAATCCCAGCACTTGGGAGGCAGAGGCAGGCAGATCTCTGCAGGATCAAGGCCAGCTTGATCTACATAGCAAGTTCCAGGCCAGCTGGGGATACAGGGAGACCACGTCCAAAAAGACCAAAAGAAAAAGCAAAATGATATGGGTAAATATATTATGTCAACATGAATCCAAAGAAAATAGGAGTCACTGTATTAGTCTCAAACTGCACTTCAAACAAGGAGCATGTCACAGGTGGGAGGGGTTAATTCATCGAGAGACCATAGCAATCTTTAAGGTTTGTACACTTGATAACAGAACATCAATGGAATACGATTCAAATTAATTAACAAATCAAGTAGACCCCAAATCAGTACCTACACCTGAATCACACTATCAACCAACTTGATCTAAGAAAGTGTAAAGTACTTTACCCAAGAACAGTAAAATAAGCATTCATTTTAATTTTTTTATTTGTTCACTTTTGTTTTATGTATGTGTGTTGCTTGAATGTGTGTAAGTGAACCATATGCATGCAATACCCACAGAGGCCATAAGAGGGTGTTGGATCCCCTGGAACTGGAATTACAGATAGTTGTTAGCTGCCATGTGGGTTCTGGGAATTAAACCTGGGTCCTCTGCAAGAGCAGCCAGTGATCTTAATGGCTGAATTAATCTCTAGCCCTCAGAATAAGCAATCTCTTCAAATGTACTTGAAATAGTCACTCAGCAGGACATATTCTGGGTTTTAATGTCTCAGCATCCCATGCAGTACAAAGCGTGTTCGTTGGCTGACACAGAATCAAGCAGGATGTGAACCACACAAAGACATAAGGGAGATTACCAAATACTCGGAAAATAAATCATGCACTTCTAATCACCCACACATCAAGAGAGAAATCAAAAGGAAATTTCCAAGGTCTTTTGAACTGCAAAAAAAGTAATAAATACATCAAAATGTACAGGATGCTGAAGTAACGTCAGGGACATACACAGCCTCAAATGTGCAGAATGGAAAATGAATGGGCTCAGTGCCCTGAGCTTCCACTTTTAAAACAAAATCTAGCTAAAGGGGATATGCATCCAAAATTAGGCAGATAATAAGGACATGGGAACAACCAGAGCAAAAAAAACAATTAAAAAATCAATAAAATACAAAATTGTTCTGTTTTATATTCCTTTTTATAAGATCAACTTAAGAAACTCTTGCCAGATTGATCAGGAAAAGAGAAAAAGATAAAATCTCCAACATTAGGAGTAGGAGATGTGAAGTCATTGCAAATTCTGCAGATATTGAAAGAACAACAGGGAAACACCCCATTACACTTTTTAAATCAATATCACCAACGAATTACATGAAATGGACAAATTACAGGAGTTGACATAAGGAGCAAATGACGCAAATAACATCTAAATTATTTTAAAAATTGGAATTTAACCTAAAACTAGATAAAGATATTACAAGAAAAGACGATACTATGGTATGGTATCTCTCATAGACATATTCTCCTTTAAATTTTAGCAAACCAAATTCAATAACATACACAGAGACCAAAGAAATGAATACATATATACATATACATGGAGAGAGAGAGAGTTAATTACTTAGTACTCTTTGTGAATACACCAAAACAAAAACATCTGGGCAAATCAAGCATCCATTTCAGAGAGAGAGAGAGAGAAGAAAGAGAAGAAAGCTAGAACACTAGAGGTAGAAAGAATGTTCTATAATCTGACGAAGAACATAAACCAAACCCTGTTCCAGCAGGCGTGCTGGGACATCCATATAAACCCAGCACTTGGAAGGCTGCAATAAGAGGACCAGGAGGTCCCAGCCAGTCTGGACACACAGTATGACCTTGCTTAAAAAAAAAAAAGATATTTTCAGCCAACACACACATACACATGCGCATGTACACACACACACACACACACACACACACACACACACACACACACACTGGTACTCTCTCCCTTCAACAGTGAAAGATCAAAAAGATCAAACTCTTTCACCCTAAGACAAGGGACAAGTCACAGCTTTGCTTATACCGTCTGTACATATCACTGTGCTGGAATTTCTAGGGAAAACAGTAATGCCAGAAAAAAAGTGAGTAAATGGAATGTGTATTGGATGTTTTAAGGCTTAGTTTTATTATTTTTTAAATTGTGTGTGCTTGTCTGTGTGAGTATGAGCTTGTGTGTGGTATCTGTGGAGATGGATCCCTGGAATTACAGGCAGTTGTGAGCTACTAGACACGGTGGTGGGGACTGAACTCAGGTCCTCTGTTCTAGAGCACCCTTAACCACTAAGCCATCAGTCCCGCTAAGAAAAAGTAAGAAAACTCTAAACAAGTGAGGGGCGATTACTACGTCAGGAAGCTACTAGAATCAGGACAGTGTCAGTGTCGGAGGGGCAAAGGGATGAGAGGTTAGAAATGAACCCAAAAAGGCATGGCCCACTGATTGTTGACAAAATGCACAGTGGTTTGGTTTAAGAAGCGTGGGATGTTCAACAAGCAGAGCTAAAAATAGCTGCTACTGTGTGCAAGAACACGTGGACTTCAACCTTCACACGATGTAAAAAATCCACCTCAAAATAATGGCAAACTGAATTTAAACTACACAACTCCTGAGACGACTGGGGGAATTATCTTTATAACCTTCAATTAGGAAAATATTTTTTGAATTATACTGAGAGTATAATCCTTAATGAAAAACATTATAATTGACTGTCAAAACTAAGGAACTTCTTTCTACTCTTCAAAAGACATTGTTAAGGAACTGAAAGACAAGCCACATAATGAGGAGATACAATTACAAACCAAATATCTGATAAAGAACAAGAACTAGGGGCTGGAGAGATGGCTCCGTGGTAAGAGCACTGGACCAGGGTTTGATTCCCAGCACCCACATGGTGGCTAACAACCATCTGTAACTCCAGTTCCAGGGGTTCCAATGCCCTCTTCTGACCTCCACAGACATTGCACACATGGGTACATTTACATATGTGCAGGGAAAATATTCATACACATAAAATAAAAATAGTAAACTTGTTTTAAAAGAACCAAAACCAACACATAAACAACTCACAAAACTCAATATTTTTTAAAATATAGTCTAATTTAAAAACAGGCAAGAACTATATCATAAAAGCTGAGAGGGAGCCAGAAAGGGGGCCAGTTAACATCATTGAAAAAAGATGCCAATTTGTGCTGTGCTGGCGCAAGCAGGCGTCCATCCTGGGCTCTGGCCCCCAAGTACAGCTTCTTAAGTGCTTTGTAGTAGAGGCGCTGTCTCCATGTACAGACATCCCATGTGCCTCCAGCCCTGCAGCTCCTGGTGCATTTAGTCAGTGCCGATTTCTACGTCAGATGGTGGTCTCCTAAGATGGTAATGAGGTAGTAAAATCGCATCACCTGATAACATAGCCTTCACGATGTCAGTGCAACATCGTCCTCCAGAGTTTGTGGGTCACGTGAGTGCATCAAGCTGACAGTGACCACATGCAGGAGTGTCCCAGCCTCGTGTATTCACTCCTCTCTGCTTCCACTGCTAGATCACATTCACATGTATAAAAAGGTTTACTGCACACAGTATGAAGGTTCTTTGGAATATTAGACTAGAACTACCATGCAACTCAGCAATCTTGCCATTCGGCCATTTATCCCCATGGAAATGAAATCAGAATGCTGACAAAAGTTACTGTTCTCAACACCAAGACAGCAGCAGCCTAAACATCCACAGGTGGATTACGATAAAGAGGCCCAGGCTGGAGACAGTTTGGGAGTTAGAACACTGGTTGCTCTTGCATGTGACTGGGGTTCAGTTCCCAACAAGCACATAGTGGCTGAAGACTGGCCATAACTCCTGTTTCAGGAGATCTACCACCCTCTTCCGGCCTCCATGGGCATTGCACACATGAGTGTACTTACATACATTCAGGCAACCCTTACACACAAAATAAAAATAAAGGGGCTGGAGAGATGGCCTAGCAGTTAAGAGCACTGGCAGCTCTTGCAGAGAACCCGGGTTCAGTTTCCAAGAGCCCACATGAGCTAAAGACACCATAACTCCAGTTCCAGGGGATCCAATACCCTCTTCTGACCTCCGCAGGCATTGCAGCACACAGATGCCCTCACATACACAGAGGCGATAATGGACTCATACACATAGGATAAAAATAAATAAGTTTTAAATGAAATAAAAATAAATTTAGAAATAGAAAAAAAGAACAATTGGGGCCAGGTGCACAGTAGAGCATATTGAGCCATAGACACACTGCAATCCCATCCCTCTCACCAGCACACAGAAACCGAAGATCGGCACCCTAAATAAAGTCCAGTGGAAGAGAGGATTTCAGATCTTTTCACTAAGAAATCACAAAGAGGAGGTACATATGTTTAACCTCATTTTCATATTATGCAGTGCAGACACATATGGAAGTTCCACACAGTACTCTAACTATATGCATAACTTTTATGTTTTTATCACTTAAGAACATATGCAAATTCAAATAATAGTTAGAGTGAAGTACACGTACTCTACACAACTAAAAACTAATTTCCACAGTATGGCGGCCTGTGCTTATAGTCCCAACACTGGGGAGGTAGAGATAGGCAGATCCCTAGGCTTGGAGACCAGCCAGCCTAGCCATACCATTGAGCTCCAAGGCAGTGAGAGACCATGTCTCTAAAAAAAATGGGGGGAGGGGCGGGTGAAATGGTTCAGCAAGTAAAGGCATTTGCCGCCAAGTCTGGAAGGACTGAATCAACCCCACAAGTTGTTCTTTGACATCCACGAGCACACTTTTGCACTTGCACACCCACATACATACATCAATAAATAGAAAACAATCAAAGTGGACATCTCCTGAAGAATAATACCCAAGGTTGCCCTCTGACCTCCATACATGCAAGCTCACACATATGCATACATGCACATGCACACACGTTTACTATAGAACAATATGCTACATAACACCAACAGCAACCCAGTGCATGTTGATTGCATCAAGAGGCCACATGAGTGAGCCGAGGTTTATGTACACACCCTCTGTGGTGCTTACAGATGATAAAGTCACCGGAGAACTCATTCCCCAGAATGCATCTGTCCTTAAGGGAGGTTTGTCTGTAATGATTTACAAATTAGAGTTGCATGTTGTTAGCATGCATTGCTACATACCAGAGATGGATTACCATCAAGGTTCGAGAGTTTTCTCCCTGACCTCAGTGACGGTTTCTGACATGACTTCTTCCCTTTCTCAAAGCCACCCGTAAAGATATTTAACTGTATGGAATGGCATACTGGCGTGCAGTCAAGGGACCAAGACCCAAGGAGAGATGTCCCTGGCCCCATATACTTTCTATCTCCTCTGTACAGATTGAATCCTCAGTTTGAGGAGATACAGGAGGACTGGCCCAAGGTCACAGTGATCAGAACTAAATGGTAAAACTTGAGGTATACCAAGTCTGACCCCAGAGATACACTTGTTTGGAGGCCAGGTTGTTGTGTTATAAATCATGCACATAAGCTTCATCAGGAAAAACAGGTGACCTTGCTGGTTCAGAACATCACAGTGTCGACCCTGGCATCTGCAGCCCAGGGGGGGCAGGCACCACGGGAATAAGCCCTTACCTCTTATTGTAAGAGTCTCTGAGGTAAACCTGCACAGTGCCACAGCAAGAGTGGGGACCCATGATAGGCAAAGCCAGGGGCCTGGCAGTGGCCTCCTGGCCTGACGTGGGCCTTCACAAAGGATCTTGTCAAATGCCGAGGAGGGAATTTGGTGCTCTGCACCCTGCGTTCCCTAACAGGGTTAAAATCTCTGACTTAGTCCAAAGCGAGAAGCCAGTTTCACTCTCTGTCTGTAAAGAGGCTAACAGCCGATTTGTTTTCGTGGGAAATCTGTTGCGAACGGATCCAGTTTGCTGCCACTGTATGTATGTTGAATGTTTCCTGTGCAGAGTCATCTGCATTACTGTTATGTCCCCGTCATTTCAAGCTCTCACATCCCCCCATACAAATGTGGCACGACCGATTAATATACAGCAGTTTTGATCATTGTTCCCAGTCCATGTGGAACCCCCCACCGGCCCCCATTCATCACATCGCATGTTATTTCTGGAGTTTTCTTCTCGGTGGGAATGTTCTTTCCAGCAGGGCCCAGGGCCAGGCCTGGAGCTGTTGCTTAGTGAATGGGTGAGAATCCATCCTTTATCCCTGGGGAACATGTTACCTCCACAAGCTGAAGCTCCTCCCCAAAAATTAGGACAGAGAGAGAGAGAGAGAGAGAGAGAGAGAGAGAGAGGGAAGCTGGCCTCGACACTTGAAACCCCTGCAGACAGAGAAATAAAGTTGGGTGTATTATAAAGATACCCAAAGGTATAAATATAGGCTGGTCACTTTGAATGAATGCAGGCCTTGATGGTGGCCGATCACTAGCTCTGCAGCCTGGGGCAAAACTGTCTTCTGAAGCAGTTTTCTCATCCATACAAGAGAGGGGGCATTGCATCCCCATCAGTGAGAATTATTAATAGAAATCACTTCTAGCGCTTTAAGCAGAGCTGTCACTCGTGTGTTAGCTCCATCCCTTGACCCGCCCACTTTTCATGCCACACACTATACCTACCTAGTTCATTGTGACTCTCACCAATAATTGTTCAAAGGAATCACTGAATGGATAGAATTAAATAAAATGTTTACTCAATGCACAGTTCTTCAAGAGCAAGGAAAGATCTCACACGCTCACCTGCCTGTCATACAAAGTGAGTCTGAGCAGATCTGTTAATGGTTAAGACTCTTCACCTCTGGACCCTCTTCCTGGACACACACAAAGACTACATTTCCCAGCAGTCCTTGAAGTTGTGCTTCATTGTATTCCATTTAGACATTTCTCACTTTCTGCCTTCCATACAGCATGGATACAATCCAGCTAGATTCTCTAAGGCTTTAAGACAAGGATGGCCTTCATGTTTTAAAGAATAAAGAGACTGCAGAAGTGTATGTCCCTGGATGGGACTCCTACATAAAGCTCACCCATCCTTGGTTCAGGGACCACTGCAGAAGAGGGACTGAAAGGATTGTAAGAGCTGGGGTTGGGCCGAGGACATAGAAAAGTAGAGGCTTTCGGGCCACAGGAAGCTTGCACATACCTTACTTATGATCTCTAGATAGGCTGACTAGACACCAGTGGATGAACTTGCACCGAAGGACATGTGGGTACAAATGCCTGACCAGATAGACTTAACATGTATGGAGGAATACATAAGGTTCGGGGGGTTCACAGATGGGGAAGAGGTCTAAATTTGGTTAAGAACTATTGTACGAAATGTTCAAAAGCTCAATAAAAATTTTGAAGAAAATCGATCAGAAGTTCACTACATTCTTACCCATTACTCCTTTCCGAGTCTTCACAAGAACTGCCTCTGCCCTTCCTCTTTCTTCTTACACCCTCATCACAGCCATTGAGAGTATCTCTGGGACCTTTCCGATTATCCCCACAGCTCTCTTCCGAGCTGTCACCAGGATGGCCCTTCATGCTCCATTAATAGTGAGATGCAGGCTTTGCAGAATTCACTTCAAAACAGTCCCAGCCTCTACCCATCTCCAATTCCTAAACAAGTTTGTATTTTCAGGTATTTGTTATAAAAATAGACACATTTTCCAGTACCTTCTATTCTGCTGTAACAGAATGCCACAATCTGGGAAATTTATAATGAACAGAAACATATTGTCTTCTGGCTCTGCAGTCTGAGAAGCCCCAGATCGAGGAACTGGATTTAGCAGGGCCTTATGCTGCAGCATGGATGAAAAGGCTGAGGGGGGCGGCGGGGGGCTCAGTTAGCTCCAGGTTCAGTGAGAGACCCTTTCTCAAGAAATAAGGTGGAGAACAACCAGGGAGCCCACTGGACTTGTACTGTGATCTTATGAACACACACACACACACACACACACACACACACACACACACACACAGAGTCATGGCAGAAAGTATCAGCAGGGGTTAGAAACAGCAAGGCAGGAGCTTGAAGCGTCCTCTATAGGGCTCCTGCTTTATGGTAGTGAATGTGCTCCCATGGTCAATAATGACCCTGGTCCACTCATGAGGGACTCATGAGGGCTCTGCCTAAGCATTCTTAAAGTTCTCCCTCCCCTCTCTGCACTATGGCTTTGAGTATTTGGTTTCTAACACATGAACTCTGGGGGAATATTCAGAACAGAAAAGGCCATGTGCCTAGGTTCTGACCACTGATAATGTGTTCCTTTCTAAGCCCGACCCTGATCCACTCCACATGGCCCTTCCCTGCCCTCCCAGCTCCTCTTCCCTGGTGGCTAGAGGTGGGGAACTTGGGAAGAAAGGACCCATATGGTGGAAGGAGCTTGGCTTCTTGAGTTGTTTCAGTTCTTAAAGGAAATAACAAACCCTCTGCGTTATGTCATTGAAATGCCAGGCTGACCATTACAGCAGTTACTGTTCCTCATCCTGACTGCTGTAGAAATGGAACTGCGGATTAGCTCAGGTTCCAAGTGAGAGATGCTAGATCCTCAGCCAAGTGGAAGAAAGTAGGCAAACAGGTACAGTCAAGAACTGGCTGGGCATGTGGATCATGCAGAAGCAAGCCTTTCTTAAGACCACAGTAGGAACAAAACAGAGGACCATCCATTTCCTCAAGGACACATTGGATGTAAGTTGCCAGGCTCTGCTCCACCCCACATGTTGAGGGCATCAGTGCACACAGTTTTCCCTTAATTCATGAGTCATGCAGATCCATGTCTGAACCCTTGGGAAGGCTTGGAAAACAGTATTCATACTCCGAACATTTCACCTTCGATTGGGGTCATCTGGAGAAAAATACTACACAGGAGATAAGCTCAGTTTCCAAGCAGAATATAGCACCAAAAGAAACAATCCTTAGAAGAAACATTAATAAATTAAACTTTGGAGGTGCCACTCTTCAAAAGCCTCTGCTAAAAAGTACTAAAAGGCGAAGCCAAGACTTCAGGAAGAAGTCTTTGTAAATCACTTATCTGAGAAAGGACTTCCACTCACAGTGTATAAAGAACTCACAAATCCCAGTGAGAAAGCAACTCTATGACTAATCAGGCAGAGGGTCTGATGTCACCAATGGGAGCAGGGTGAGTAAGCAGTAAGCACATGACGAGACGCTTCAGACCATTGCCATTCATCAACAGGGAACTGCAAACTCATTGCAGGGGACAGCATGGCATGGTGAGAATGGCTGAAACTGAAGAGGTGACCAAGCACTGAATGAAAAGAATGTGACTGATTCTCCTGTAATCACCAATAGGAGAGGGCCACTGCTTTGAAGAATCTTGGCAGATTCCTATAAACATGAGCACACCCTATTAACCACTAAGTCCATTCCTAGGTATTGACCCAGGAGAACAATGTTCAGGTGGATCTCTACGAGATCGAGGCCAGCCTAGTCACCATAGGGAGTTCTAAGACAACTGGATGTTACAGGGAGACCCTGTCTCAAAAAGACAAAACAATATCTTAAATAGATACAATTTAAATGGTCTTCATTATGTGGTAACATTTATAGAGTGAAATATTACTTGGCGATAAAGACACTCAGTCACTCATATGTAAAACAACTTCTGTGGCTCTCCAATGCATTTTGCTTAGAGAAAGAAGTCAGGCACAAAGGCTACTTAATGCATGATTTCAAAACAGATCAGGAGTTGCCAGGAACTAAGAGGTGGGGACAGGTTAGCTACCAAGAATATGGAAAAAATTATAATCAATAACTGGTTAGCATTAAAAGCATGCATGCAAAGCTATTTGGTGTGTGTTCATTCCTGGTCACAGCACTTGGGAGGCTGAGACAGGCAAATCACTTAAACCTTGGAGTTGGACCCCATCTAAAAGCAAAACTCGAAAAATATTATATGCATACATTTAAGGCCCCAGACTCAGAGAGAAGCACTTTAAAAGTTGCACCATCCCCGACCACAATTTCAAAGCCGGCCAAGGGGAGAAAAGGGACATCTCAGAGGATAGAGTCAGGAGCCACAGTAAAACACAGACAAATGAACTTCCTGTGGGGACCAGGATCAGGTTGTAGCCGAAGACTGACCCCTGTCCTCAAATGCAAAGAGCCTCCAGCTTACTCACCCAGAACAAGGATTTCAGACTGGCTGCAGGTCAGGACCCATCACTCCTCCACTCCTCGGTCTTCCTGAGGGAAGTGTTTCTTCTGATGACTCCGCCTCTGTAGCACGTCTGCCTGGACGTAAGGGGATGGCTCCTGAGAAGGCATTTGTAGACCAGACAGGGAGGGTAGTGGAGCAGACACAAACCCCAGGTTTGGCTCTGTGTGGCACTTGGGGTTGTTCCCTTGGGTGAAGGTCTTCTATGTGTTGGAGGAGAAGTTGAAACAGATATTTGACAACCAGGAAGGAGAAAAGTGGCCAAAACTGTCTGGAGAACCATCAACTGTGTTTCCTACCCCTGGATTCATGGGAAGATTACACTTCCAGGCCCAGGTACTATTGTCAGGGTAGCATTGTCTGGGGCCAGAAGTAGATGTGGCAAGTTCTCTGCCTGGTCCCAGAAGAGTCTGGTGTGACCTTTGGTCATCTCTGTCCCTCCAACTTACATGACTGAAAGCAAAGCAATACAAGTTTGTGGAAAGACAATGGAAGGAACTGTCATTGTCAATACAAAGAATGCGGCATTCCTGGGTCCCCTGTTGGAGGAGAGCTACCTGGGGGAGGGCCAGTCTCAACAGTTGGTGGTAGAGCAAGAAAACCACCTTCGGGCTTTAGAGATGGCTCAGCAGTCAACAGTGCATACCCTCTTACTCAGGACCTGAGTTCAGTTCCCAGGACCCATGTCAGGCTGCTCCTAGTTGCCTGTAAATCCAGCTCCAAGTGGATCCAACCCTCCGGCCTCTGCGCGCACACATCCACTGTGTTAGTTCCTTTCCGTTGCTGTGATAACACGCCAGAAGCAGAAGCAACTTGAAGAACGAAGCGTTGATTTTGGCTTCCAGTTCTAGAGGGATAAGCGTCCATCACGGTGGGAAGGCATGGCTCTAGGAGCCAAAAGCTCAAAGTTCACATCTTCGACAGCAAACACAAAGCAGAAGAGGAAACTGGGAGTCATGGCGGTTACGATCTCTGAAAATTCGCCTCCTCCAGCAAGGCTCCACCTCTTCAAGGTTCCATGGCCTCCCCAAACAATATCACCAGCTGGGGACCAAGTGTTCAAATACTTAAGCCTCTGGGGAACATTTCTTATTCAAACCACCACACCCACACACAGACACATACACATACATACATATAATTAAAATAATAATGCTAATAATAAATCTTTTTTTAAAAAAAAAGAAGCCAACTTTAATGGTATTAAGCTCTTAGGAGCTGATTGAAAGCTACTTATGACCTATATTGACAGTAAATAGGATGGCAAATCTATTTTGAACTCTATAGAAGGTGGGATTGTGATTCTCTTGCTGTACGCCTCGCACATAGCCTAGTACTCAAGGTGCATAGATACACATTGCCACGTAAAGAAACGTTTACTGAAAATGTACTTTGTTCTTTGAGTAATGAATCATGGTCCAATAGATTATAGACGATACACTCGTGTCCACTACCTAATAGCTTGATAGCTTCCCAGACCAATGAAGCAGTTTGTTCAGTCATAGTGACAGATGAAGAAAGCGTTCAGAACAGGGATCTGAGGCTAGAGCAGCCAGCTGCCCTGTTCTGTGGAACATAGTTTTCCCTGGGGAACTGCAGCGAGGGGCACCTAAAGCCAGATGAAGCCTTGTATGGGGACTGTCCTAGGCACAGTAAGATATTTCTCCACACCCCTGACCTTTACCTACTAGATGCCAGCAGCAACTTCACACCCAAGGTGTGCGCATCAGAAACGTTTACAACTGGTCAAAATTCAGAGAATAAGAGACTGCAGAGAACTTGTCCTTGAACTGGACAACCACCTCAAGCTTCTACCTCCAAAGACCCAGGGACCATTGCAGAAGAGGGGACAGAAGACTGTAACAGCCAGAGGGGGTGGATGATCACAAGGAAACAGAGTTTTCCAGACAGCTGGTCAGTTACTCACGTGAACTCACAGCAGTGGTGACATGCAAGCTCGAGCCAGACACAGTCCCAGCATAGACATGGGGAAATGAAGAAAAAACCCAGCCTTAGTTGAGGAACTACTGGCAACCAATAAGTGCTGAGAGAAGGAGAATCGGTGTTCTTTAAGGATATGGCACTAGGCAGGCTAACCAGGCTCCAGGGGATGGACCCACACTGAAGGACATCCGGAGACACAAATTTGACTTGATTCATAGAATCCAGTAGATGGGGGTTCTATGAGAGGAGTGCAGATATGGACAGTCTAAATAAATTCAGAATACATTGATTAAATTCACAAAAATTCAGGCATGGAGAGATGACTCAGTGGTTTAGAGCACTGACTGCTCTTGCAGAGGACCCGGCTTTGATTCTCAGCACCCACATGACAGCTGACAGGGGATCCAAAGCCTTCTTCTGACCTCTGAGGGCATTACATGACATGGGTGCACTTACATACATGCAGGTTATAAACTCATACACATAAAATAAAAACAATAACGTAAAATTCACACAAATTCAATAAAAAATTTTTAAATGAAAATTCCATAATGAAACCTGTTATTTTGTATGCTAATTAAAGAAAAAAAAAGCATTTACAGACACTGGTAAGTGTCCCCCTGTATGGCAAAAATCCACTGGGAAAAGTTATTCATCTCCCTGAGGAAGGCACTGGTCCACAGTCCTTTATCCCAAACTACCAGTACCCGTCGTGGTTTAGATTCCAGGCTAGATTGAGAAGATAGCTGCTTACAGCCTAGGAGAGCCTGGTGCAGCTCCCCCACCCCAGACGTGATTATTCCATCAACCTAGATGACTGTCCACAGTCGGAGGGACGAACGAGAGTTACAAAGACCATCGCTGCCCCGATTCAGACCAGGCTGCGCCGGCCAGAGGGCCTGCTATAATCCAGTCTGCTCCGAACGGTGCAAGAGCCAACCCTAGGGACTTGGGACTCCCGCACTGTAGACATCAGGCGCTAACTGCTACCCAGAGCAGCCGAGGAACATAATTGCGGTCACAAGACTGCCAGCCTGGTCGGGACGTTTCCCTGTCACCTCGCCTCTGCTTCTCCCATCCACCTGCTGAGCTCCATTCTGGCAAAAGGAGGGTCCAAGACACAGGACCCGTGCCTCCTGGCACCGATCACCCACGCTGTGGTCCACCTTGATTTCTGTGTTTTTCTAGTTGTCTCAGTGTGTGGTGACCAATCAACCCACAGAGTCAACCCAGGATGTGAGAAACCCAAAGAAGACGAGGTACGGATGGAGATGTGGCTCAGCTGGTAGAGTCTCCGCCTAGCACGCTTAAAGCCCTGGTTCAGTTCCCAGCACCACGTAGAACTGGCCTGGTGGCACATGCCTGTTATCCCTGTACATGGGTGGTAGAGACAGGAAGATCAAGAGTTCAAGGTCATCCTCTACAGCACAGTGAATTTGGAGACAGCCTGGTCTACATAAGACTGTCCCCAGAAGAAGAGGGGAAGTGTTGATCCTGAGTGAGGCTGGAGGGACAACCAGCTGAAAGAGACTTCCAGGTGGGTCAAGAGGACATTTTGACAAGGGACATGACAGCTAGGCTTCCATCTCCTTGCTGAGCTCATGACAGGCCCACTCCATCCTGATGGTGAGCCCCTGTTCTGAAACACACTGCAGGGTCAGGTCTGTTTACTTAAATATTTGTCCCCCAAATCCGAGCTGCGAAATCCACCAACCTCATCAGCCCTGGGGACACAAATTTGCCTCCAGCACATGAAGCGAGTCCTCTGGTTTTGCAACAAGGACCAATTGGAGGACGAGATGATCCACGGGTTGCGGGAGCCCGTGGTACCCAGCCATCTGGGGGCCCTGCTTCCCTCGGCCGGCTGCGGAGGCAGGGGAGGGTTTTATCCAGAGCTCGGTGGAGCTCCATATGGTAGAGATCAAAGGTGTTGCTGGGTGCATGGTTCTGCTTTATTTCCAAGCACTGCTGTTAATTAGAAAACAAGATCAGAGGCAGTATTAAAATCCAATTAAATTGATATGAACAGATTGCCAAGTGATGTTCACTAATGTATAATTGAGCACCATGCAAATTTCGGTGGCTGGCTTTTGTTTTTCCCCCCACACTCTGGAATGAGTGATGAGGCTATGAAGTTTTCCTTCATTGTAAAAAACAAACAAGTTAATGCATTGATCTAGGGGGTATCGCCGTGGTGATGGATGAAAAGGAGGGAATGCAAAGTGTGACTTTGGGGAGGAGGGGGCCGGATCCTTCCCCTCTCCCTCCCCTCTGTCTCTCTGCTTCTGCAGCCATTCTTCAGACTTGATACTCCATCAGTCACCATCCTGAAAAGGTTCCTCTGGACTCAAGCATGGATTGAAAGGAAATTTGGGAAGTTTGAAGACAACCTTATAGGTAGGAAAGGGATCAAGCAGGTGTTCTTTACGTCTTATGTCTTGCTTGTGCCTTTGTGTGTTAAAAGAGGAATTTTAGGGCTGCAGAGAAGGTAGAGAGCTTGCCTTGGAAGCCTGAGGAGTTGAGTTTGATTCCCAGAACCCACATGACAAAAAAGCTGGGTGTGGTGGCATATGCTTGTAATTCCAGCACTGGAAAGGCAAAGAAACGTAGCTATGAGGACTTACTGGCCAGCCAGCCCAGCCAATATGGCAAGTTTCAGGCCAGAGATGGAGACCCTGCCTCAAAATTTTAAAAAGGTGGATGGTGCCCAAGAAACAACAGTTCAAGTTGTCCTCTGGGCTCAACACACATGTACATGTGCCTGCATCACACACACACACACACACACACACACGCACACGCAGGAAATTTGTCTGGACTTGTGCTTCTGAGCAACCCCACCACTATCCCCAGGGAAACTGAATCTGGGAGAGGAGATGAGGAAGAAGGGAAGGCCACTTGCCTCAACCCAGGTGAGCTCTCTGCATCATGAACAGAAGCCATGGCACCGTCACATGTCAGGAGTTGCCTGCTATTGCTGCAAAATCAAATTGTTTGCTGACTGCAGCTACAGCTGGCTGGTAAACGTGCTGTCAGTGGTGAAATAAAAAAATAAATAAATAAAGTATCACCAAGGAATCAAAAAAAGACAACGGTGGATGGCAGTGTGTCCATATTCAAGATGTACCATTTGAAGTTTGTTTTAAATCTCTTTAGAACGGGAAATTTAATCACCTCGCCCCTGGAACCATGATGGGGTGTTCTAGGCAGTGATGAAGATTCAGACTGAAGTTGATGCCTGGCCTTGACCTTAGGAATCCTGGAGAGGTCAGGAAGTATGGCTAAGCAAGCAACATGAGGCTCAGGAGGGACAGGAGGCAGACTCCTGGCACCCACCCACTCTCTCTCCTTCCCACCAGGAGCCTGCTTTTGCTCCTGGAAGCCACCTGCTCCCCAGGCAGCTCAGTAACAGCCCTCCCACCTCCGTTCTTGACAAGATCCTGACTGATCCAAGCCAGCTGGGGCAGCCCCTGCTCCTGTACCATAGAGCTCAGCTCAAATATGACTAATGAAATGGAGTAAGAGAGCTCCTAGGACGAGTCATCCCAGGCAATAAGAGGCCCACAGGAAGTACGAGTTGCTGCCACCATCTCGCTTCTAGTTTGAGAGTGAAAAGCCCACCCTGAACAGGAGAATCAACCCTAAGCCAACTCCACACTCTGGGGACTCAGCCCCAACCCTGTCTTCGTTCTAGCTCTGCAAGACAGTTCAAAGAAGTCATTAACCCAGGAGACAGCCTTACCCCTGTGGATAATTGAGGTCTGTCCAGTGAAGACCTGTAGTAGTTCTTGAGAACTCAACGGACTCAACAGAGCAAGTTAAGCACGGTGCCTTATCTGCGTGCCTTCAGGTACAGTAAAGGAGATGGACAGCAGAGAAGGCCGAGATGGCAGATTTGTCCTGCTTCAGTAACCACCCAGTCCAAGTGAAGAGCCCGTGATTTTTAGCAGAAACAGCATCTAAGGGGCTGCTCGAGCTCCACTGCTCGGGACACCACACACAAGCCCTTGAAAAGATCAGACTGTCACGGAAGTCTCTCTGAGCCTGGCTCTCTGTTCAATGTTGTCAAAAGCAGCCCAGCTCACATGCGATAAAGCAGTAGATAAGCCCCACCCCACTGTGAAGTCAGAGGACGCTTCCTGAGACCACCAGGCTTCACCATCCTGTTGATGTGCTTGTAGAAAAGGGGCTCAGGTCAGGCTGTTCAGTTGATTCGGTTCTGAAGAGCATCAGTAGAGGGCCAAAGACAAGACATAGAAGGACGGGGACATTTTTCTGAGAAGGTTGGCTGTTAGAATTACGGTTTTTTGAGTGCTGGGCCAGCAACATGGCACAGAGAATAAAATGCTTACTACCACCAAGCCTGACATCATGCATGAGTTCACATGGTGGGGAGAGAAAGCCAGTTCCCTCAAGTTATCCTCTGACCTTCATACACTTGCTATGGCTCCCACGCATGTGTGTGTGCACACACACGCACAATAAAGTAATAAAGTAATAAAAAGAGTTCTAAGCATCACTTTCATACATTACTCACAGATTTCAAATTACATCTGGCAACAGAACCTAGAGCGCACGCTCCTTTGGAACCCTTTAAAGTGATTGTTTAGAAATTAATCTGCTTCTGTATTTTATATGTGAGTTTTTCATATTCTGTTTTCTATTTTCAGATACTTTTCCTGCGGTTCTATTTTTTGGTTTTGTCTGTTTGAGGTAATATCTCATGAGTACCAGGATGGCCTCTCACTCACTGTGTAGCCAAGGGTGACCTTGAACTCTTGATCCACCTGCCTCTACCTCCTGTGTACTGGATTATAGGCATATATCACAATGCTCGGTTTTGATTGGGCTCTGGGGGTGGGACCCAGAGCTTTGTGTATGCCAGGCAAGTACTCTACCAGCTGAACCACATCCATCAGCCTCGCAAATAGTATCACAAGTGCTCATATCGAATACCATTTTAGTTATCATAGACCACTGCAGTCTCCTTGGTCAGAACATTATATATTAAAGAGAAGTCACATCTCAAGCCTTGAAAATGGTCAAACAGAGGTGACATTGTCAGTGAGCTATGTCATATGGGGACCTAGATGACACAGCTAAGATAGTATTTCATTAGTGAATGAACCAATGAACCAGAACCATGATATGGAACTGGGTGGGGCCAGGGAGAAATCAGTGGACTTCTTGGGCTTCTCCCAAACTCTCTTAAGTTAGAAATCTGTCTACAATAATCATAGGTAGAGAGACCCGCCCACATTTGACAGGCAACTTTGCTTGTTGGGTGAAATGCTTGTCCATAAATGTGAGAGAATGATCCCTGTTAGTGTCTCACCTTGGTGGTTCTCAAATAGCAACTCACAACGTAACGGCATAATACAGAAAGCGTTTTGCCTTCTCAGATAGGTTTCATTGTTCCCATTGAGCAGATTGGAATACTGGGGCAGGAAAGCCCTAGGAAGGTTCTCCACTGTACGCCTCACACTCTGTGATCTCCTTTGAAACGCTTGTCACCAGGTGAGCGGACACCTCTGTAGTTGTTTTGCTGATCTGTCTTTGGAGGCTGGGGCCTGCACTTGGGTAGGGAGAGGCTCAGCCCTGCCCTGGGGCTTCCTGCCTGCAGGCCCTCTGACGTACTCCATGAACATGGCCTGTGTCACCTAGAGTACAAGGGGAGGGCTGCCAGCCCTCTCAGTACTGTCTGCTTCCGTCTGAGCTCACAGCCTGGCTAGCCCCGCCATATCCTTCTATCATTTAAGGGACCAGAAAGAGGTGGGCCTCAGTGAACACGCAGGGAGCAGGAGCCACATGACTCTCTGGTGGACCAGATAAATGGGATGCAGACTCTATCTAGTGACCAGGAGACCTGAGTTAGGGTCCAAGCTCTGATGATGATGAGCTGTGTGACCACACACAGGTCACTGCACTTCTCTGGGCCTTAGTCCACCATGAGAAAAGGTGGCTCAGACAGACTCTATCTGATAGCCCAGCTTCCAAAGGGAAGAGGCTCTCCCACTTATTCCTTCCAGTTCCCACAAGCTGTGGTAGAGCAGACGCAGGCCCGTTCTGAGCTCTAGACTGAGTGAGACTTCACAGGCTATTATCCTGCACGGACATGGATTAATGCCTCTGTGTTTTGGTCCTATCAAGAGGCTTGGTCAGGGCAACTGCACAATTTGTGGGGCCCAGAGTAAAGTGTAAAAGCAGGTGTGCTTGTTCAAAAAGCAGGAAAAACGTGCCTTGCAAGGTAGTAAAATACAGATTACAGCACCTTTCTTCTCTTCAGTCTTTCTCCCTCTCTCTCTCTCTCTCTCTCTCTCTCTCTCACTGTTTTCATTTATCATCGATTGTCTTTCTAAGAAGAAATTGCAGTTTTAAATTCTTAGCACCAGTTTCTTACTTGTGTCTATATTCCAGTTTAAATACAAACGTCAGAGCATCGGACAAAAATCCATGACTCACATGTGCAGTATGAGCGTGGCTATACAGCCCCACGTTGCCTAACCGCCGGGACACAGCGTGAGATGTGTGCATTGGGCAACTTTTCTTTGTGTGAGCATGAAACAGTACACTGACACGAACCTCGATGAAACAGTCTGCTGTCCATCTCAGTGGTGTAGTGCACAGACGTGCACATGCACACAGACTCGTGACTGTGATGAACAGATATCAAAAGATAAAATCCAGCACAGGAGAAAGCAGTGCTGTCGAAAGATCGGTAAACATAAGGCACAGAAGGCAGCGGCTGAAAAGTCCAGCACACTAGTCCACAGTCTCCATCTCTGTGCAAGGATAGTAAGTGCACGCCACAGAATGCTGGGAAGGTGGTGAAGCTGTGATGGCTGCACCCTCACAGGCTCCCGGAGGCCGGGGTGCCCCCTGCCACTGAGGTGGGGAATTTCAACAATGACCCATGCAGCAGGCCTGACAGGACAATCATCTCAAACACGTGAGCATGCTTTGCACTACGATGGCAAGAGGTGACAGGACTCCTCCAGCCCCACTGCAATCCTACAGGACCACCAGCACGCCCACGGTCCATCAGAAACAAACACCACTATGCGGTGAGTGTCACAGATTTCATTCTTGGCAGTGGGAAAGCTTCGGGAAATGTAACCCAAGGCCTACCCCACTTCCTGACCCACTCCAGCCCTCAGTAGGGTCAGTGACTTCCAGACAAGGCTCACCTTGTACTAGTTTCGAATCTTGCTGACCTTCACACACAGTGGCCCCTGCTCTAGAGTACAGAGAGCTCTACAGGGAGCAGGAGCTGCCCACCGCCCAGTTTCCTCCCCTCACAGGCATGCTCCAGTGCTCCTTGGACTTCACTTAACAAAACACAAGTTCAAAGACAAAATGATGAAAAACTTTAAGATATCTAGGCGAAGCACGAAGCCAAGGGTGGCCCTTTCGGGCACAAGGCCTCAGGCAATGGCCCAGACTGTGCAGCATGAAGCCAGCCCTAGACTCAGCACTGCTGTCTCAGGCATTTTTAACTCCAAGCCACCCAACCTGAGACCTCGAGCTCCCTGGGCGTCAGAAGCCCAGTGCTCTGCAGCAAAGAAAGCCACTGGCTCCAAGAGCTGTGTGCCAAGTAATGATGTTTGAAAAACAGGTTTTTTCCAGATGTTTGAGTCCTTCAAACACTAAAGCCAAATTCTTTTTTTTTTTTTTCTGCCAACTCTGTTCTATACAAGATTTTTAATTGGTTAACCAAAACCTAGTCAGAAAGGTAAATCGAAGGAGACAGCTCCTGGTGAGGGGCCGTCAGTGTTATCCATGTGTGTCCTCCCCTGACAGACAGTAGAATGGTGTCTTAAGCCATTTTATTTTCAACCATAAACAATGCTACATTGAAAACAGATGGTGCCTAATAATTGCAGAATGACTAAATAAACTATGTACAATCTTTGGGTAAAGCAATACACCTGTCCATAGACGATTTAGGTTTTAGGTTAATATGTTTCTATTTGTTTATTTTTCAGGGAGCATGTACATGTCATGAAATGCATGAGGACAAAACTCAGGTCATCCATGCAAACATACACATTCACACACGCACATCCATTCACACACACACACATTCACACACACACACATACACATACACACACATCTGTTCATACACACCCATCGCATACACACATTCACACATACATATATACACACACATCCATTCATACATATTCACACGTAGAAAAGAAGAAAATGATGTGGAAAGAATAGGAAAATAAGATTCATCAAGATGTGGTTAATCTTGGGGCTGGAAAGATGACTCCGTGGCTAAAAGCACAGTCTGCTCTTGCAGAGGACCCAGGTTCGATTCCCAGCATCCACATGGTAGCTAACAACCATCTGTAACTCCAATCCCAGGATATCTGACGCCCCCTTCTGACCTCCTCAGGCACTGCGTGACACAGGTGCACTTACATACATGCAGGCAATACACTCATACACATAAAATAAAAATAATAAAATATCTTTAAAAAGTAATAATAAGGCTGGATGTAGTAGTACAGGTCTTTAATCCCAGCACCTAGGAGGTAGCAGATCTTTGTGAGTTCAAGGCCAGCCTGGTCTACATGGTGAGACCCTGTCTTAAGAAATAATAAAAACAAAGCAAATAAACATAATGGATGTGATTAATGAGTTCCTTCAGTCAGAGCCCCATAGGGAAGACGATTCAGAACCTCATTCAAGTATTTGGTGGGCCACATTGGTACCAGCAGCAGCCCAGCCCAGTTCCTGGGTCAGGATGATGTTTCCAACCCATTCTTCAAGGTTTTTTTCTGAAACAGGCAGTGTCCACATGTGAAAGCCCATAGCCTGGAGCAACCAGGAACAGCATGTGTCTCCCTACAAAGCACGTGCACACATGCTGCTCCCCTCTTCCTCTGGGGTCTCTGGTCTCCCTTGCTCCTCCTCTCCAGTGGCTTGCTGGTGCCAGGCCACCAGAGGCGTCCCTCAATGGCTGTGGGCCAGAGCCACAGATCTGCCTGTGCCCCAATTCTAAGAGAAATGGCTGAGAAGAAAAAATACAAATATAACATTCCATGGGGTAAGAGGTCCACCCCAGGCCCACCAGTCACAGCTAAAGGGGCTGTTACCTTACTGGGAGATCTGAATTTTAAATCATGTTTTTCATAGTTTGAATATTCCCGTAGACTGTAGCACTTTATAAGTACGTTAAACTTTGTGCATTTTATTCTTCAAACAATATGTTTAGTTACTCAAGTAATAGAATGTAGAGATTGCTTAGATGTGTCTTTAAAGCAATCATAATTTTGAAATTTCTGAGAATTCCTGGGAATACTGGTTTATTGACCCTGAATCTCCAAAGGCAACATTCCAGGTTTGAAAACACTGAAAAACTTGATTTTTTTCATTCACTGTCATAATTATAAAATGTATCGTTGCTGTTGAATAAGCATTCTTTGTTTTTAAATTAAAAAAAAAAAAAGTCTGTCCATGTTCGCTACAGGAGTGATTTGTCAGATGTTTCTGTGTATGTGGTTGAAAGTGAGGGTTCAGAACCCACAGATACAAAGGCCGACTACATAGAGACCTCAAGACACTACTTTGATAACCTGTCCAGCTCAGCCACTTGGGGGACTGTGCTAGTGAGCTTCAGCTGTCAACTCTGCACAGCTGGGAAGAGGGACCCTTAAGTGGGGAGTTTCCTCTATGGGACCGACCTGTGGCCATGTCTGTGAGTCATTTTCTTGATTGCTGAGTGATGTGGGTGGTACCACCCCTGGACAGGCCGTCTTAGGTTGTATAACTGAGCACAGGCCAGAGGAGCAAGCCAGAAAGCAGCTTTCTTCCATGGTCTGTGCTTCAGTTTCTGCCTCTAGGGTCCTGCCTTGAGTTCCTGCCATAGCTTCTCCCAGTGATAAACTGAGATCTGGATGTGCAAGCCAAATAAACTCTTTCCCCACCAAATTGGTTTTGGTCAAAATATCTTATTACAGCACTAAAGAAACCATACTAGGACAGTGACTAAGGTCTGGTCAGTCCAGACCATAGGGAGAGCCAGGGCTGTGTCACCTGACCTTCCACTCCAGTCCTAGGCCTCAGACCACCAGGAGGCCACTGGGTCACCCAACTCCTCTCTCTTCAAATGCTCCCTTCACCTGAAAAGCATTCTTCCATTCCTCATCTGCTAAACATCCAGCCATGTTCTAAGGATACAAAGATGCCTCCAGGTATCTAGAACTCAGCGGGAAGGCTGGCTGCATTGGGGCAGGTGGAACAGACAGGAAGTGACAGAGATAGATAGTGATACATAGCAAATGCCAAAACTCAGGACCTGGTGGGTTCTGCAGTGAGGGCTCACACCCTTCCTCTGCTCCATCATATCTGCATCCTCAAATCCTTGTGTCCCAGGAAGGCCATGGTTTTACTCCAGCTTGGGAGTGACACTTGAGAAAGGCAGAGGACAGGGCTGAACCCGCTTCAAGCGAATCTCACCCAATTCTGAGACCCTATGTCCCTAGGCTCCTGGTCCAACCCAGGGAAGGTCCACGTGAAATGTAGGCATTCACCATCTACCTTGTGGTCCCAAGCATTCCTCCCAACCCCAGGGTGTGGCCAGCTGGGGTCAACTCTTCAACTTATCCTCTCCTCCTGGAGGACAGAAGAGCTTGCCCTCGGCTGCCCCTCATGAGAAATGCTGTCTCCTGCTGCCAAGTTCCAGGAACAGGGGATGGCCCGTCTTTCTCATGGAGGTTTCCCATCACCAGGGTATCATTCAGTGTTGCTAAGAAGGACCCAAGCAGCCAACCGACTGTATCACACTGTCCCTGAGCTCACCTCGGATTTTGTAATGACAAGGCAGGGGCACCAGCTTGGCTTCCCAAAGCCTGGTGGCCACCCAGAACAGAGCTTCTCTCAGTTCATTGCATAGGACAAAGGCCAAGGGGATCAATGGACCCTGGAGATCTGAGGGCACCTAGAAAACAGCACAGATGGAAAGCCCATAGCCTGGAGCAACCAGGAACAGCATGTGTCTCCCTACAAAGCACGTGCACACATGCTGCTCCCCTCTTCCTCTGGGGTCTCTGGTCTCCCTTGCTCCTCCTCTCCAGTGGCTTGCTGGTGCCAGGCCACCAGAGGCGTCCCTCAATGGCTGTGGGCCAGAGCCACAGATCTGCCTGTGCCCCAATTCTAAGAGAAATGGCTGAGAAGAAAAAATACAAATATAACATTCCATGGGGTAAGAGGTCCACCCCAGGCCCACCAGTCACAGCTAAAGCAGCACCATCACAGAGCCTTTGGCTCCATGGACTACTCAGCAGATTCCCCTAGGTGGGGTGCGAGGGGGTGCTGACACCTCGGATACACTTCAGGAGCTCTTAGAAGGCTCTTCTGGGAGGACAGCTGCAGGAGTTTGGAGCACAGCGGGTGTTGGAGCCTCTGGAATGCTGAACCCTGCAGAGCTCTTGTTCCTTGAGCTCTTCTCTCCTAGAGAGCTGCTCAAAGCTCCGCATGTGAACCTGCACTGACATCCTCCGAGGCCCTGGGTAATGAGTGGGACTTCCCACTGGAGAGCTGCCTACTTCGTCTTTGATCCTCCTCATGACATTTTGCAGCTAAGGAAACTGAAGTCAGTTCACCACCCAAGGCTGTGCCAGGCTTCTGAGACAGGAGTCCAGATTTGAACCAAGATCATCTTAAGCCAAACCCAGTATGCTTCCCCACATATCCCCTTATCCTCCAAGCCATTTTCCGTAATGCTGTCCTAGACCCAGAGCATACTTCACACGCACCCACCCCCAAAGCCCCTGCAACCGTATGAGTCAGAGTCTATCCTTCCAGGATACACATGAGCAAACAGAGGTCAGAGAGGTACCCTGGCTTGCCCAAGCTCACAGCTGTGAAGGCTTCCAGCCTATGTCCATCTGCCCACAATGAGCAGCCCACTTGCTTTTCCTCAGTAGCATACCACCTGCAGACATACCATAAAACCACAACATTGGAGATTATTTTTGTGGACTGGGAAATCAATAACCTACCCTTCCGGGGATCCATTTAATACCATATCACACAGTGTGGTGAAGAACTGGTGGGATTTGGATAGCAGCAATTGTGGATATGTATATGGCCCTTTGAAGGTTACAAAACACTCTTCCTATAATACCCTAGGACTCGTGTAATCAGCCCCTCACCTCGGTTTACAAATGAAGCCTCAACAGGTGGTGCAGGGGACTCACTGTCAAGAGGAGAAGACTGTGTACCCCGACACACACACACACACACATACACACACACACACTAGCGGGCATTGTCTGTGTGGACCCCTATGGGAACCATGGCCAGTAGTTGCTGGCTGAGCTGATACATGTAGCTTATACAGAAGGCTGTGAGAAGTCAGGGGTATTTAGGGCTCCAAGACTTTTCTCCATGATTGTCCATCACCTCTAAAAGACATTCAAATGCAGGAAAAGAGAGGTGTCAAGCTTACGGTGCCAAGGGGTGACCAGGACAAAAGGATCTCTGGTACTCAAACAAGACCCCCTTACCACAGTGAAATGCTGGGTCCGCCCTGGAGATGGGGAGTTCCCTCCTACTTGCTACAGAGTGTAAAGATGGAAGGATGGGGCTGCAAAGCCGGTTCAACCACAGGAGCACTTGCTGCTTTGCCAGAGGACGAGAGTTGGTTCCCATCACCCATGTGGACAGCTCACAACCACCTGTAACTCCAGTTCCAGGGAATCTGATGCCCTTCTGGCCTCTGCAGGCTTCTGCACTCATACCCACACCCACGCCCACATACCCAGAGAGAGAGAGAGAGAAACAGCTCTGAAGGCCCCATTTACACCCTTTGCCAGTATCAGCCCACAAGTATACACGGTGAGTATTGTTGGTTCTCATCCCAGAGCCTCAGAGCCTCCAGTGCCCCAGGATGAGATACTGACTATGAGGTCAGTCCCTCCTACCTGTCATCCTTAGAATGCAAAGGCTGAGGCCCCAGAAAGGTGGAGTCCCAGTTGTTTGTGCTACCGTCCAGCCAAGCAAGATCCTCCTTGGTTAGCTCTTTCTCTCTCTTCACACTCAACCAAGTACCTATAGGTACAAATGTCATTCTGGAGTGACCTCCCAAGCAAACAGTGTGAAGCCTTTCCTTGTCCAAGTCCCATATCCAGGAAACCCACACAAGGCAGTGAGTGCCCTATACTGGGGGTCCATGGGCTCCTGGGTATAGGTGTCCAGAGAGTCTCTAGAAGCACACACACAGTTTCAGGCACAGACCCAGTCTATAAGCAGCCTGGAGTGGTCAAAGGGGACTTAGGCAGGCTGAGACAGGTGACATCCAATTGTCTATACAAGCCTGAGTGTCAACACAGGGCCCTCCCTGAGGACAAGAACATTGTGTTTTCTTTCCCTAATGCATATGTGATTAATGCCAGGGCCTATCATGTATGAGAGGCTGGAGCAAGTACTTCAGAAGGTGAGCTCAGACCAAGAGTGCAGGACAGAAGTCAAAGCCCCAAGGTTGGCTCCCCACAGCTGACCTGACATGGGGTGAATCATCAGGGCAAGAACTCAGCAATGAGAGAAGGGATCAGGGAGTTAAAACCAGTACCGTGGGAGCTGCCAAGATTATGTCTGGAGGGGCTGGAGAGATGGCTCAGCAGGTCAAAGCACAGGCAGCTCTTGCAGAGGACCCAGGCTCATTCCCAGCACCCACATGGTGGCTAACAACCATCCATAATTCCAGTGCCTGAGGAATCTGACACCTTCCTCTGACCTGTGCAGGCTTGTATGACCCAGGTGCACTGAATACATGCAGGCAATACATTCATACACATAAAATAAAAATAACACAATATTTTTTTAAGACTATGTCTGGGACCCGAAGAGCATGCCTGGGAGCGCAGGTCAGCAGTCCCACCTGCGGATTCATCGCCGCTCACTGTGACTGCCCAGTTGTGGGTAATTCCACCACAGCAGCACACTATTCATCCAAACTGCAGTTGGCCTTCATTCCTCCCCATTTATCTCCCCCAGCAACGAAGAGCGTTCGAGTTCAGAACCCGTGCTTTAAATCTGAAGTCTGCCCAGATGGCCTTGCATGCCAGCCACTGTATTTCCCCGAGCTGCTTCTGGCTGAATGTCCTTGGCACACCTGCAAGGTATGTCTTCTGGCTCTCATCTGCCCCATGCGCAGACCTGTGCCACATGTCCTGGTCAGCTACGCTTCCTCACCAACAGTGCTCCTGCTTAAATCCCCCTCCTCCTGGAAGCCTTCCCAAAGGGTCCTCCCTCTGAGAACTGAGAGCAACTGATTCCATTCCTGTGGGCCCCAAGTGTGCAGTGTTCAGTTCCAACATGTGTTCCCCTGCTCTGCAGAGAGCATGCCTCAGACTTGTTCATGAAATGGCTGCCGTCACCTCATGAGAACTTCCTAAAAACTCAGCCACATTTCTTGTGCCCGGATGGCAGTCATGCTATAGGGTGTCAGTTTCTCTTGTCTGATCTTAGGCAATGTTCATACTTTGAGGGTCAAAGATCAAACCAAATCAACAGCTCAGAGGAAACCATGTGCATCCATGGCAAAGAATGAAGTACACACAAATGATCCAGACCTGGGTGTCCTGAAATAAGATGTGGTCCTCCCTCCACACATTCAACAACTTCCGTTTTAATCATGGCTCCATCACCAAGCTAAAGATACACTCACGTACTTAGAATGACAAACAAAATCATCTATATGATTCCTACACTGGAATACTATGCAGCCATAGAAAGAATCAAGCATTGATACCTGCAACATCGAGAGCCTCCAGGCCCGGCGCTGAAGGCAAGAAGCCATGTGCAAAGTATAGAGTGGGCTTCTATTTGTGTGAAACTCTCCCAGGAGCAAAACTCATCCAGGATAAGCGAAACAGGGCAGATAGGTCATAAGGGAGTGCGGGGGGGGGGGGGGGGGGGACAGTGTCCTTGCTGCAGCATTGCTAGCGGGAGCAGTCACATCCTGCAAAACCCATCAATCCGTACATCGCATCGCAAGGATCGCCCATAACACTGGCACCCAGTAATAAGCAACCCTGGCACAGGTGCTAGCGGTTCTGGTTCTGTGACCTCCCTGGGTGTCAGCGTTCCAGGGACCCTTGGAAATCCCCAGCCTGGGCCCTCTTAGCTGTACTCCTGTAGTGGAGCCCTCTGACAGATGGGCAAAGCTGAGGACCCCCTGATTCTCAGAATCAAGTTTTGCCCACATAAAAAAACCAAAATACATTTGATGACAAAAAAAAAAAACGTTATTTTGAAAGTAATCCAATATTAAAAACAGATTTGTAACCTAGAAATGTGTATGCTTCTTTATTAACGCATTAAATAACAAGCCCTGCCAGAGGGTCTAATCAAGGCCATCATTTCAAAGGAGGGAGCAGTGAAGTGCCCTGTGGAGACTTCTGCCACAGCTGCACTGGAAGAGGAAAGGTCTGGAACTCCTGCAGAAACCAAAGCAGAGGCTGCGGAAAGCCCGCTCGCAGGTTTCGGTGCCCCCACGGCCTGGGGCCTGTGCCAGCTGGACTACAGTGAGCACGAAGAACAGGTAGGTAGGCTGGCCCACACCCTCAGGCTGAGACCCCCATCCTGGCCCAAGCCTCTCTAAGCTGAAGAAGAGAACATAGGAGCCCTGAGGGAGTACTGTTCTAGAGCCACGCTCACTTGCATTCGGACCAGGTTAGTCTACCAAGTGACCTCCCTAGACTTCCTAGCCAACCTAGGAAGTGTTCCAATTTGATTTCTGTGGCTATGATAAAACATCATCACCAAAACAACTCAGGGAGGGGAGGACTTATCTCATCTTACATTTGACAGCCCATCACTGAAGAAGCAGAGGGCGGGGACTCCGAGCAGGAACCCGGAGGCAGGAGCTGAAGCGGACCCTAAAGGAATGGTTCTTACGGGCTTGTTGCCTCTGGCTTGCTCAGCTACCTTTCTGATGCAGCCCAGGTTCACCTGCCCAAAGATAGCAGGGCCCACAGGGGGACGGGCCCCACAGACATGCCCACAGGCCTGTTTGATGGAGGAAGTCCCTCACGTGGAAGTCCCTCCTCTACCCATGTATGTTTAGGTATCTGTCAAAACCACGACAACCATCCTGTGTCCTCCAGAGAAAAGGTATACTAATCACATAGCACAGAGCCTGAGAATGCAGGAGTATGTGAAGACATCAACGGAGCTGGAAAGAAGGTCCAGTTGGTACAGTGCTTACTCTGCAAGCATGAGGACCTGAGTTGGAACCCCCAGCATCATGTAAAAGTCAGGTGTGTTGACATGTGTCTATAATCCCAGCACAGAGTGGGAGGGGGTGAAGACAGGAGCATTCTGGGGGGGCTCCTTAACCATCCATTCTGGTCAAAACAGGCAGCTCAGGGTTCAATGAAATACTCTGTCTCAATAAAAATAAGGCAGAGAAATAGAAGACGTTCAAAATTGACCTCTGACCTCCATAGGCACGTGCATACTTGTATGTGTGTGCACACACACAGACACACACACACACACACGCACACACACACACACACACCCTGTAATCCCACTGCTGGGAAGCTGAGAGAGAAGAAGATCCCTACAGCTTCCTGGCCAATGAATATAGTCAAACTGGAGATCTCCATGTTTAGTGAGAGATCATGTCTCAAAAATAAGGTGGACAGCATTTAAGGAAGACAGATGTCTACTTCTGGCCCCCACATGCACTGCATGTGCACACATGTACAAGCACCCACATGCACATACATACACCAACACACACATATACAAAAGACATTAGGTTTCTTGTAATTTGGTGGCAGAGACACAATGTATTCTCTCTCTCTCTCTCTCTCCTCCCCTCCCCCCCACCCTCCTCTCTTCCTTTCTCTTTCTCTTTCGCCTACTTCAACAGCATAGACCTTGCCTGGACCAACTCCGCTGGATCCCACCGCCCCTTCCACCACCCCTGCGGACCCAGGCCCGCCCGGAATGTGGGAGGACCCCCCCAGCAGCGGTCAGCAGGCCCCAGCCGCCCAGCGGGCAGGCTGGCTGGCAGGCAGGGACGCCCACAGAGCTCCAGGTCTCTGCCCACATTAGCTCCCTGCTGGGATAATTCTTCTCCAGCCTTTTTTTCCAAGCCACCAAGTGGGCCTGTCACAGCACCGCAGTTTTTCATCTTGTTAATTGAGTCATTTATTTCGTTAAAAGGTGAAACTTTATCAGGGCTTGCGTGCCAAGTGTGAGAAGGTGTATTTAATGATACATCAAATGGCCACGGCTTCGGGGGCCTCTCCATTTAGAACCTGTGCAGCTGGGGTAGAGGGGAGGGGTGGGATAGAGGCCAGCCTGCACAATTAGATGATGCTGATTAAAAAGAATAGCGGGGGATTCTTTTTCCCATGCAACACTGGCTACAGGGTGTGCCTGGGGTCATGTTCCTTCGTGCAGAAAAGTGGTCAGGGGCTCAGGGGTGAAGACATTACCTATTCATTTCTGTTCTCTGGGATGGGGTAGGGCTCTCAGGCCTGAAGCCTGGGTATCTCCCTTACCTGGAGGCTCCCAGGCACCCTACCTCACAGGGTCCCAGGCCTCTCAGGTGAGCAAGCACTTCAGCTGGCTCCACCCACCCTTGATTATCCCATGCCTTTCCCTTTTGAGGACACATCCCACCTGAAGTCTTCTCTCCTAGAATTTACAAATGAAGGGAGCAGGAGAGTGTATAAACTTGGTTAAGAACGCATCACAGGGCATTCATCAGGTCATAAAATTCCCCCAAAGCAACTACAAAGCCATGTCATCCAGCTTTCTATTCTTTTAACAAATTCATGGAATAAATCAAGTTAAAAGGAGGAAAAGGCTGTTTGGCTCACCGTGGCGGAGGTTGGGCACACATTCACCAGGCTCCTCTGGGCCTGTGACAGGATCCTGTGCCAGAAGAGTTTGTTCACTGCTCAGTAGTTGGGAAGCAAAAAGAGACTGGGGGCGGAGGGAGGTATGGACCCTTCAATCCCTACAAGGTCACGCCCCCAACTGACTTCCTTCCACCAGGCCCCGCCTCTTAAAGATCCCTCCACCTCTCCAGAGAACCATAGGCCGAGGGCCACATCTTCAGCAAGTGGGGCTTTGGAAGTATTCCAGACCCAGATCATCAGGGTGGCATGGATTCTGGAGAGCTGAAGACAGTAATCACGACTCATGGGCACTGCCTAACTGATGAAGACAGAGCTGAGGTTCCAAGCCAGGTCTGAGAGGCCCCAGAAATCACTCTCTTCCCAGCAAGAACACCCTCCTGGAGCATGGCGAGGGAGGAGAGATGGTAGCATCGGAAATGTTAGAAATAGGGAAAACAGCAGCCTCTCTCCTCCCAGCCCTGGGTCTCCTTTCAAAAACACAAACACCTGCCATTGGCTTCAGGGCCCACCCTAGCCCAGGATGACCTCATTTCAAGATTGTTCATAATCATTTGTTGCCACGGCAAAGACCCTCATTCAAATACTGAAACAGTCCAAGTTTCTAAGTGGGCATGTCTTTCAAAGGTGGTCGCCACTCTCCAGGACAATACCACAGGACAACAACTTTTGAACTCCCAGATAGAAAAATCTATGGTCTTAGAGGAAGCAGGTGGTCTGACTTGCCTGATGTCATAGCGGAGCCTCAAGCCTGGATGAGCTTGAGGGTCCCATCCATCGTGGTGAGGCATGTGGTCACATGGCATCCATGGTCAGCATGCACAGAGAGATGAAGGCTGGCGCTCAGCTCACTTTCTCCTTTTTATTCAGTCCAGGACCCAGCCCAGGGGATGGTGCCACCCACCTTCAGGGCGGGTCTTCCCCCGCTCAGTCAAGGCTCTGAGGAAATGCCCCTGCAGACACACCCAGAAGTGTTTCTGTGTTTCTATGGTGGTTCCAAATTGATAATGGAAACGAATCATAGCAGTCCCTTTCTCCATTATTTCCCAAGTCCCCTGGCATCTGTGTGGATGGGCACATTGGACCTCAAAGGTCTGTCTGTCCTGGTGGCCCCTCTGCCCAGGCTGAGAGACTCTCAGTATGTCTCCTCACTTGATACTCCTGTTGATTCCCTAGATTGATGTGAAGGCCTGGCCACTAGTCCCTCCACTGGCCTCTGCACAGACTCCCTCACCATTCCTCTGGCCAATCTCTTTAGCCCTTCTTTCCCAGTGTTGAGACGCATGGCTGTCTGTGTGTTTACCTTGCCCAGAACCCTGGGCTCTTTGTAGGTATGAACCTGACCCATGTTTAACTCATCCTATTTCTCTATCTCCTGTCACATTCAATCATGACACTCTGTAGGGCCTGGCTACCCCATAACACCACACAAGCAGGCAAGATTCAAGTTCCCTTGACATTTGCAACATGATTGATGTTCGGAAGGGAAGGGAAAACAAGAGGGGCTTTTGTGGTCAGGTTGGTAAGAACCACAGAACAAGTGAAACCCCTCATTTCCACTGAAGCGACCAGCGGTCCTGGTGGGAAGTGTCTTACCCAAGATCGTAAAAGAAGATCGCAATATAGCCAGAAATGTGACCCAAGAATACAGCCACTGAGAACACAGTCGGCCCGATTCACAGTATTCTGTCTTCCCTCATCCGTGTGGCCCACAGCTTCGTTAGGAGTTAGAATTAGAGCCTTTGAAGGATCCTCCTCCACCCTAAGGAGGTTCAGACTAGGCCAAGAGGACTGCAGACAAAAGGTTACATAAGAATAACTAGAAAGAGAGAGTCAGGGAGCTCACATGAGAAGCAGCTAAGAGAGAACAGCAAGTGAGCAGGGGCAGAGAGTGCGTGAAGGAGACAGACTGGGCTACAGACTTTGCGGGGATACATCAGAGTTTGTCCTGAACCCTAAATCAAAAATCACCAAGGGGCTTAAATGAGGGAGAAACATGACCTGAGGTTCTTTCCTTGAAATGGGGTGCTGAACTCTAACTGAATGGTACAGTGCTTGTCTAGCATACATAAGGCTCTGGCTTCCATCCCAACAGCTTCAAGAAGAAAAGGAACTGGAGAAGGAGAGGAAGAGAAAAGGAGGATGAAAGTGCCCTAGTTAGCATTAACTGTCACTTGACACAGCCTAGAATCATTTGAAAAAGAGTCTCAGGGGGTAGTTGTCTTTATTAGGTGGGTCTGTGGGCATGTCTGTGAGGGATTGTTTTGATGGTTGGTTGATAGGGCCCCAGTCCACTGTGGGCATTACCATTCCTTAGGCAGGTGGTTCTGGGCTACATAAGAAAAGTAGCTGAGCATGGGCCCAAGTGAGCCAGAGAATGAGCCAGCAAGCAGTGCTCCTCCTTGGCTTCTGCTTAAATCCTTGCTCAAGCTCCGGTCCTGACTTTCCTCAGTGATGGGCTATAACCTGAAGTGCGAGCAAATAAACTCTCCCATAAGATGCTCCCAAACACTCTTAGTCTGAGTGTTTTATCACAGCAACAGAAAAGAAACTAGATCTGGGGGATGGGAGGAGGAGAGGAGGAAGAGGAGAGAAAGAGAGAGAGACAGAGACAGACAGAGATTGAACGGAGGGAGGGGCAGAAGGATAGGAAAGGGGTAAGGGACAGATGAATCAAGAAATGGAGGAAGGAGGGAGGAAGAGCAGAGGCCATCACCCTGCGCTTAGAGGCCTTCCCTCTCAGTCACGTGAGGGTTCAGTCACACCCTCTGAAGGCCCTTATCATGGCTGAGTGTGGTCTTGATGCCCTTATCCAGAGTATTGGATAGGACCAGATCTTATAAACTTCGTTGACTATGTGCATGGCTAACCTTGGTCCCCATTCCCCTAGAGATCAATGTTAGGTCAAGTTGACACTGTGCCACTCAAAGCCCTTATCCTCAGCCACATCATTGGTACAGCTCCTTGAACTTGAACTTTCCAGGCTTCAAACCATGACAAATAAATTTCTATTGTTTATAAGTCACCCCATCTATGGTATTTTGTTATAGTACCTGCAACACCTCCCGTTTACTTATAAAAACTGTAGTAAGGGTTAAATTGGATCAGTTTGTTCTTAAAATTCTTTATTGCAACCCATAAGGAACACATACATGGCCCAGCAAAATAAACACACACACATACACATGCAAGTGAACCAAAACTTTCACAGAGCAATTCTTGCTCTTATGTTGCAAGCAGTCTGATACATTAGACTCTCTTTGATTTAACTTTTTTCAACCCACTAAAAAGATCTTATGATCCAATAATGAGTCATGACCTTCCATTAGAAAAATACTGAATTTTAGAATAAGTAGGCGTGTAGTTGGTAAAAGCTTAGAATGATAGCTAAGCTTCAACTTTTATATTAACCTTATGCATAATGTTCCAGTTAAATATTACTGCCTAACAAACAACCTTAGACGTAGGGGCTTAAATCAATCCTTAGCCCCCACAGTGGGCAAGGCTGACTAAGCTCAAGCAAGGAGTATAGTCATGTGACAGCTGCTGTGATTAGTCATCCAAGATGGCGCTCCAGTGGCTAAAAGTCAGTGCTGGCTGTCAACTGGACTGGGTATACAAGGCTTCTCCATGTGGCTTGGATATCCCTCAGATGGCAACTGGGTACAGAGCCAATGTGCCGTAATAGACCATGCCTACAAGTGGTGCGCTGTCACCTCTGCCAAAACCCTTTGGTCAAAGCAGTCACAACACTATCCCAAGAGGTCATAGGAATGGACTCTCCCTCTGAGTGGAATGGGGCACGGTCACACAGAAGACAGGGACAATGGGAAACATCACTGCCTCCATCTTTGGAACAACAGTCTACCCCACTGGTAAAAGGGTGAGGCTAAGTCCCACCCTGGCAGTGGGTCGATCATCTCATTGGCCCTCAATAGGAATTGGTTAAATAGACAAGATGTTCCAACTCTTCCCTTCTGTGTTCAAGGCAAAGTTTGGGAGCACATACAGGTTCTAAAGGGTTCTGCACACTTGGCACAGGCTGAGACCCACCCTCATACTCACTTTGAGTCTTGCTTTGAGTCGCTGATGAGCTCTGGGATTTTCCTACCCGTTTTAGAATCTGAAAGTGTGTCTCTTTTACCTCCTACCAGCCTGCCAAAATCATCCTGACAAAATCCTTGTCAACTCTCTTGCTCTGAGTTTTCACCCCTCAGAGCTACCCAGACAGCAACAGCAACATGACTCTCCTGGCCACCTCCATTTGGCCCAAAGCAGACGCTCTCACCGTGACCACGTGCAGTGGTCAGAGCAACTCATTTTGCCATCAGCCTTGCTCCAGTCGCACAGTGGAGAAGCACGCGCACGTGGGTTTCATGAAGCGCCCTTTTGTCAGGCCTGGGGAAGATGGGAAAGGAAACAGAAGCCATAGCTCTGAAAGGAATCTGTCTGCCAGACTTCAAGATTGGTTCCAAGTAGAAGCCAGAATGACTGCATTCAGAGTGAATCGCCCTCTCGGCTACTGTATCCTGAAGTTATAGGCACTTAAGTATTGGAATCTGCTCTCTTTCTCCTCAGACACAGCTGCTAATCTTTCTTGCTTACTTCCTTTCTTTTTTCCTAGGGATGCAACCTACTTACCTGGCACATAAAATACTCATACAATGACACCCAGGCTTTAGAGATTTACATGAGAATCAGCAAACCTTATTTTAGACCAATATAGAGAATGTGCAGTGTACGAAAGAACTCTGGGTTATTCCCCAGATAAGTCATTTATTTCTTATCCTCAAAGAAAAATCCAATATCCTGAGATCAGATGCATATTGAAGCTTTGGTGAAAAAGAATCAGACAGGGGCTGGATTAACATGTTCAAATCAGCCTCTCCTCCACAGGGCGATCCGTGAGGCTAAAAGCCTCCAAGAATAAACGGTCCTCACCAGGCAGGAGCAGTGCCCCTGACTGGGTGATTCCCAAGAAAGACACATATCATCCTAGAAGGGGTCAGTGGCCCATCTTGTCTCTTAGCCTAGAATCCCCAAACAGTGCAGCTGTGTGACAGTGAGCTGAGCCCCCTGCACCCCTGGGTTCTTCAGACCAAGGCTCACCCACCTAACTGTAAGCAATAGGACAGTGGGTTCCACAATTGCCTGGAGTGGCTGGCAGTGGGGGGACGATGCCAATGAGGAGCAGGAAGCTGTGCTGACATCTGTCACACAAACGACTCTACTTAACAAAACTTTTTCCCCACCCTTCTGAGAAGATCCTGAACGCGCTGGAAGAAGTGTCCCCCCTTTTCTGAGGGCATTAATCTTAAAATCCAGCAGATCAGGTAGGCATGACATGGCGATTCACACCTATAATCCCAGCACTGGGGAGGCAGAAGCAGGAGGATTACTGCAAGTTCCAAGGCTATCTGGTGTGTGTAGCAACTTCCAGACCAGCCAGGGCTACATAACAAGACCCTACCACAAGGACTCAGAATTCGGAATTCGTAATAGTTAAAATAAAAATAACAATGAATGACAAAGATGCAGGGAAGTGGGTTAGAGACTCCAACCCTACCTCTGAGGCAGTGGCTGGCTGGCTGGGGAGAGCAGGGCAGTCTCTTTCGAGGGTATGATTCTTGGTAGGTTAACCAGGTTCCAGTGGATGGACCCACACTGAGGACATTTGGGGACACAAGTTAGACTCTATATGCATATATATATATGAAGAGAGAGAACATTAAATTGGGCAGGAGTAGAGCTGAGGGGAGGTGTGGCTAGGGAGGGAATCGAAATGTGATCAAAATATATTGTATCAAAATCGCAAAAATTCAATTAAAATATGTTTTTAAAGCGAAGAGGTGTTAATATATACATCTAAAGTTGAAGAATTTTTATGTTAAAATATAAGATTTTGGCCTAGGGAGATGGCTTTGCAGTTAAGAGCACTTGCTGCTCTGGCAGAGAACCTGAGCTTAATTCCCAGCACTCACATGACAACTAACAACCGACTGTGACTCCAGTTCCAGGGGAATGTGACACCTTCTTCTCACCTCTATGAAAACTGCATGGCACAGGTGTACTGTGCACATGCAGGCAATGCACTCATACACATTATATATATATATATGATTTCTGAGGGGAAAATAATAATGAATGACTCATTTAGTGAAGAGTCTCAGGAACCTCCTTTTGTCCAGATAAGGACACTGTCCTAGACTGTGCCCCACAGCCTGACGCCATGATGAAAAGTGCCCAAGTCCCGGAGAAATCCGGCTCTCTGCCAGGGAACTTTCCTTTTCCTGTCCATTGTGCTACATCCTCAGCCAAGAGCTGGGTCTGATGAGAGAAGGGCAGGCCACAGAAGAGGGGAGGTCAGCAGTTCCTAATCCTGTGGCCAGCTTTGATCTTCATTCATCCTTAAAATCACCATCAGTCAGGCACTGCCTACTGCAGAGCGTTGTAGAAAGGATTGATCCTGACAAACACCAGAAAAGCACTCACATCTGTAGCCACCCCACACAGACACAGACACAGTGAATCAGATCCTTCAAGTGTGTTACACAATCTTCCCTAGACGATTCTAACAGTCAGTTAATCCAGCTGTCAATCAAGAAAGTCAGATTAGGGGCTGGAGAGAGAGCCCATCAGGTATATTCTTCCAGAGGACTCGGGTTCAGTTCCCAACACCCACGTGGCAGCTAACAGCAGTTTGAAACTCCAGTCCAAAGGAAACCTAGAACTCTCTTCTGGCTTCTGCAGGCCTTGCATGACATGGGTGCCCTCACATACACGCAGATGAAACATTCATACACATAAAATAAATAATTTTTTAAAAAGAAAGTCAAATTGCTTTGAAAACATCAGAGCCCTTCCCTGTCTTCCCATCACCTCCTGAGCATGTTGGTTAGTCCTAGGTTCCTGGGTTCTCTCATTCTATGGCCCCCAGGTGTCCTCAAATGCTGTTAGCTTCACAGAATTTGGCTTAGCTTTTCCCCTACAACCTCTGGGTACTGCAGTTTGTTTTCATTACCTCCAAATAAGCTCCACCCCTTCTGCAATCTACAGCTTGACTCCATGTTGAGTAGCCGGCTCTGTGAGTATTTTAAAGAGGGAGATTCACAATAACAAACACGAATAAGAATATAGTGGCTTTGGCAAGTTATAAATGAGCTGGCACCATACTGGGCATGACGTTTAAACACAAGTACCCTCATGCCCCTGTTTCTGGGGACCAACCACAAATGTGGTTACTCAGGAAGGATCCAGTATTTCGCAATGGGGGGGTCCGTTTTCAGGCTGCAGTCTGAGCAAGAGGTGGATCTTTGTAACAAAGTGGGATCAAAAGCTGTCTCATCCTTTATCATCTTCAAAGAACTCAGAACTTAACACTATGGAAAACAGAGCCTAACACTGTATCAGAGACCCATCGCAGGGACACACGGCCATCTCCAGCCCGGAAGTCATCAAGGAGGAGCAGAGCTTCCTTTCTAGTCCCCAAATGTAGTTTTGAGGAGGTGGGTGAGTGCAAAGCTCAGGCAGCAGGCAACACACAGGAAGCATCCAGACAAATCAGGCCTGCTCCACCAGGTTCAGCAGAAAATCCTGTCGACAGGAAGGAAAGGAGAATCCAGAATCAAAGACACCAACAAATTGTCAACATTCTCAGATGTAAACCCATTGGTGTGAGAGTGACCATGATGTCCCAGTTAGCTCACCTATGTTCAAGCACCCTTCTGTCATCTTCCTTCAAGATCTGAGCAGGAAGCCCCCGTCCACCGATCCCTATCTAGGAAGACAGACACCTGGTCACTGGTGTCTTCCTAGGTAGGAATTCTGGTGTCTGGGGTGATACATACAAGATAAGCTTAAGAATATGGCCACAACCAGGCTTCCATCTAGGCAAGTGCCCAACATGTTGCACAGGTTTCTGGCTAACCCTCTGGAAATCTCTACACTGCCATCATTAGTTTTCACTCCTGGTTTGCTTTGGAGCAAACATCAAGTCTGTGCAATAGGGCTGGCGAGGAGAGGGAGCTGGGTTTCAAGTTTGCATATCCACGGGCCACAGGAACGAGATAAGAGCAGCCTTCCCGCCTCTGTGACATGCCTGCGGTCCTTTCCAGACCCTTTCGCGCCAGCTATCTCAAGGTAAGACAGCTGCTGCCGCTACCCTGAGAGTTTGCAGACATAGCACTGAGGCGCAGAAAGACAGCTGGCATCACAGAGCACGAAGTGGAACCCAAGCCTCCTTGCAGCCCTGTAGGAGCGCGTATGTACAGTAAGGAGAGTCGACACTTCCTCTAGTTAGCGACCTCCCGGAAGTGTCCTAGACACAAGGTGCCCTCTCTCCCACTTCATTGATAAGGAGTTCTCCTCACTGCACTGCCCCAGTGAATAAGTAAAACACACAAGGCTTATCTTCCCAAGACCAGCAATCTGACCGTGACAGCACCGGGATCTAAAAACATCCCTCCTGACAACACAGCTTGTGGGGTCCCCCAACCTGGGTCCCCAGTGCTTTCTAAACTGTTCTTTGCAAGTATTAGGCTGAACCTCAAGAGGGCCATCTGGTGGGCTGTCAAGGTGAGATGTTCACAGAGACACAGCCCAGGCGTATTCATTGAGACTTTTGCTCTGTGTCAGAACGCCTGGCAGAAGCAATTTAAGAAAAGAAGCGTCAGGGCTGGAGAGGTGGCTCAGTGGCTGCTCTTGCAGAGGACCTGGATTCGGTTCCCAGCATCCATAATGCTAGTTCCAGGGGATCTGACACCCTCTTCTGATCTCCGCGGGCATTGCACAACACGGGTGCATTTACACACGTGCAGGCAATATGCTCATACAGAATATAAAAATAATAAATAAAACTTTAAATAAGGAGAAGGTGGTTTCTTTGGCTCACGGTTCCAGAGTCCAGGCCGTCCTGGCGGAGGAGGCACTTCAGCGGAAGAGCGAGGCTGCTGGTCACATCACATCTGCAGTCAGCGGGCAAAGGAAGATGAATGCTGGTGCTCAGCTCACATCCTCTTTGTGATTCATTCCCGACAGCCCATGGAATGGGGCTGCCCACACTCAGGATACGTCTCCCACCTCAGTTAAACCAATCTAGAGACTCCCTCACAGACATGCCCAGGGTTTTGTCTCCAAGGTGATTCTAGACCCCGCCAAGCTGACAATCAGTATTAACCATCACACCAAGGAAGGATGTGCACCCCAGTTCTCCACTTCTCTGGTGTATCTCTAGCTACAGGAATCTGCCCTGCCCAGGGCTATGCATCTCCCAAACTAGCCTCCAGCCAGCAGCAGTGTAAAGGCCTGGCTATTGTGGACAGTGGGACAGTCCTGATGAGTGCTGTGCCCTGGAGCACTTCCAAGGCAGTGGCCATACTTCCATCAAGCCCGCTTTTGACAATGGCGTCATCTTCCATCCAGTTCCATTTCCTGACCATCCCTTTCCAGACATGAGTCCCCACTGTACACCTTATATACTGAACACCATTGTGCATTCTCCCCTGGAAAATCAGCCCACCACAGTTGATTCCTGGTTTGATTCAAAGAAGCATGTGATAATAAAGGTTAGGGGAGCTGTCTACACTTCCATAACTAGAAATTAAGGAACTGTCATTAGCAGTAAGTGGAATTCATAGAGTTTCTAGAAGGTGGTTTGATTGTTAAAATCTTCTCTGGTGGTGGGTGAGCTTGTAGTTGACTCTTACCGAGAAGTGTTTTATACTGAAAACCATCAGGACCAGGTGGCTAAATGGCTCTGCTGGGCATCGACACCCAAGTAAGCCATAATTGAAACACTATGGATGATTATGTTACTACTCAGAGCCTAGGGTAAAGCTAGATCCTCTCTGGTAGCTCATAGATTCTTATCTCCTGATGCCAGGAAACAGGGAATGTGGGGCTCACACCAGGCAGTAATGCTCAGAGTGGCCCGCTCTAGAGCAGGCTAACTCCAGAGAAGACTGACTGCAATCAAAGTAGGTCTAATATCAAGATCAAAAACTCAGCTGGAGAGCAAAAGGAACATGGTGCTCAGAACCCTGATTCCTCCAAACCTCCAAGCAGACGCGGGCCATCCTGCCCCAACCATCATCTCTGACTTAACCTCTTTCTTGAAAGACAATGTATGTACCTCTCAATCCTCCTTTCTTCCTCTCCAGACCACCAGATCTATTACTAGGGGTGGATTTCAACAGAATTCATCTGGGCATACATATGCCTAGCCTGGTAAGAAAGAAAAGACTTTCCCCTAATGAAGATGTAGGAACCACCAGCATGGACCAGCTTTCAGATCACTCAGGGCACTGGATCTTAAGGGGATCTGTCCAAAACACAGGATGAGGAGAGCTGAATGGACTTGGGGAACTCTGCTAGGACATGGGACTTAACACCCCAGCAAGGAGTCCCAAAGATAACAAAGCACCAGAGGCTCCTAGAGTCTTTGACTGTGTGATGACCATACTGGTTACAGCCGAAATTCCAGGTTTTCCAAGGCAGATAGATGCTGAGACAGATGCTCAAAGGCCCAGGGAAGTGAGGGTGCTAAGGCGGAAACGCCAGGCCAGGCTAACGGGCCCTCGGGTGGTCATGGGCAGGAAAAGACCCAGGGGATAAACCATGTACCAGAATCTCAAGGAACGGGTACCCGTTCCCCTAAGACGCATGGCAGAGGTGGGAATGTGTGAGAGGCACCATCTGGGACATCTTCATGTCATGTGTTCAGGAGAGAGGACAGTCTCTAAAGAATGTGGCTTTTCTAAGAGCAGCCAGAGCCCTGAAATGGAAGTCCATGTGCCCCAGCAAGCTGTGGGCATCTTCAAGGAGAATGAGGCAAGTGGAAGGTTCCAAAGGCAAAAATGAAGATGACATCAGATGTTTGGGAACAATCATCCCCAGCCTCAATGATTTAATAACATGAGTGGCACAGGTCCAAGTTTGAACAGACAGTTGCTAGGCAGATGTCCCCACAAAAGTACTTTTTCATAAGGTTGTGATGGGCTCCATGCAAGCTGGTGATGCTGGCAGAGTCCTTGGTGACAGTTGTGATCAGACAAGCGTGTGGAAGAACCCTTCCTTCAGAACATCCTAGCTGTCTCGGTAGGATGACACAAGTGACTCCATTTTGTTCCCAGAATCTTTCACATATGCTCCTAGTGCCACCTATAAGGTATCAGCTCACCCTAGCTCCACAAAGAACACAGACAAAAGAGAGAGAGAGAGAGAGAGAGAGAGAGAGAGAGAGAGAGAGAGACACCACAGGGTTCACTCATAGTGGTTATCCAGTCATGATGAAAGAGAGAGACAGAAACAGAGACAGAGACAGAGAGACCTCGGGGTTCACTCACAGTGGTTACCCGGTCATGATGAAAGAGAGAAAGAGAGAGAGACAGAGAGACCATGGGGTTCACTCACAGTGATTATCCAATCATGATGGTCAGCACAGGCATTTAATCACACTCAGGAGGCAGAGGCAGATGGATCTCTGTGAGTTCAAGGCCAGCTGGGGTAATGGGAGACTCTGTCCCCAAAAGACCAAAAAACAAAACCAAGAAGCATTTTTTCCAAAGAATCCTGCACTGGGTGAGGTATGTGCACACTAACCTAGCTGGCCGCAGCTTCCAGGCTTGTGTTATATATGAGGAAATCAAGGTTGGAAATTAGAGTCAGAGTTGGGATGTAAACCCGAGCCCACCTGCCAGGCCCCTCCCTACAGGTCCAACTCTCCCTAACAGTGTGTGGGAAGAAATTTTTGGCCACCTGCATGATGGTGACCAGGATCCCAGAGTGCTTTCAGAGAATGGAAGAAATACAGACTTTCCACCCTGGTCCTCGGTACATTGGTGGATCTCCACCCTGGTTCTTGGTTAGTTGGCATCATCTTGACCTGGAAACTCAGCAATCCACTGGGTCAGCCAGCTGGAGATGTAGACTGGGAATGAAGGCGTCTCACAGAGCCACCCCATCCAGGGTCTGTGCAGGTGTACCTGGTACTGGAACAGTAAAGCCTCCATCACATTCACCTATCTCTTCTGCATTAACCATTCTAATTAGTTTTCGTGCAAACAGCCTCATTGTACTGAATAAAAATCACTGCGTCCTGACAAGATGTCTCATGACATCACCTCCCTCTGGGGAAGCTGGGAAAATGACCTCCAATCTGATGAAAGAGGAGGATTAACTTTATAAGCTACCCTGCTAATGTGTATGTGGCTAGCTGAGGCCATCAGTAGCCCATGGGGGATGCCAATCTCACTATTGGGAGTTTGGAAAAGGACATGGCTTCCCTCTTGTTTTACAAATCACTTTAAAGGCCTATTGACCATTCGCTGGGCACCAAAGTGCGCCAACCCTGGAGACACATCTATGTATGGATACATCTATGTATGGATGTGCACGGATGTGTGCCAACCCTGGAGACACATCTATGTATGGATGTGCACGGATGTGCGCCAACCCTGGAGACACATCTATGTATGGATGTGCATGGATGTGCTGGTACAAATGCATCCTTGTGCACTTACAGGTGGAGGCCAAAGTTATATTGTGTCTTCCTTGATCCATTTCCACTTTGTTTACTGAGGCAGGTAGCTAGGTTTCCCCAAGCCGTTTCTGTCTCCCAAGCACTGGGACCACAGGAGAGTCACCATGCCAACCACGTTCTTATATGAGTGTTGTGGGGTCTGAATCCCAATCCTCACAATTGCATGGCAAGTGCTTTATCCACTGAGCTATCTCCAAAGCCCCATAATTTTTTCTATTTTATTTTGTGTTACTGCACACACGTGATTACCACACACGCACAAAGAGAACAATTACAGCAATATTCTGTGACCCAAGTTACATGACAATTTCTCTCTTTTAAAACATCTTACTGTCCTTTTATCTTTTTGGCTGAAGGAAGTTCTGTGGCTTCTCTCTGACTTATCCAAATCACCAGCTTCACCACTCTGTACTTCAGGGGCCATTTAGGTAAAATAAATCTCACTTCACATGAACACTGAGACGCTGAGGGATCCGTCTGATAACTGAGATGGCAAGTGTCCGGTGGGTGGGTAGCGTATATAATATGTATGCACTGGCCTAAGGGGTGAGTCACAGCCCCTTGGGATGCAGCTGGAGCTCTCTGGATTTGATCATGCTACTGTGCATAGTATGTGACTGGAAACCTAAGAGATTTAGTCTCGAATTTTCCTTTAATATTTTTGGACTGTGGTTACCTGCAGGTCATTGAAGCAGAAGAAAGCAAAAGCACAGGTAGGGTCAACCCCTGGACTCACGTTGATCATTCAAGGCAGAGGAAGGTGTTTTCACCGGACCACGCCGATTTCAAGAACGCCTCTGGTCTGGAGGTCCTTCCTGTTCCCTCCACTAGATGTCTAATGAACTGTTCTCAAGCAAGAAACTGTCAAGCACAGATGTGTGAGGACAGTGCTTGTGATGTCATTTGAGACTAACAGTCTAGAAGGGGGCCATAGGACACTCCTACAACCTGGGGCAGAGCTGATGCCTGCAGAGTCATAACCAAGGACCTACATCCCCATGGGCTTTGTTTGGGACTTGCTCACTCCACAGCCTGACACGTCCCCACCCCCAGCAACCCCTGGCACCCTCCATCATCATGAGCACTGTGTGCCCCCAGAGTACCTGTAAGGTGTGGGATTCACATGGGACTATGGTGGGGGGGTTCGGTCCCCATGGCCCTAGGACACAAGAAAATCAACAGTCACCTGGGGCCACACTGCACCATAGCGAGGGACTTGTAAAGCGGCATTTATCTACTGCCCTCAGTGATCACCTGACCTTGGGTGACCTCTGAGGTCTGTGTGCTGGTACAGCCCAGGCTCAGTGGATACCTGTCTGGGCCCCCTGGAAAAAAAGAGCAGGAAACAAAGAGAAACAGAACCTGGTAGGCCTCCCACTAGCTTCTGTGTGGTAAGATCCCAGCTTGCCCCTCCCGAGGCGCTAAACCTCAGTATGGAATTAGGGGCTACAGATCCACGACTGCCTTCTGAAAGGAGAGGGAGGAGACGGAGACGAGGGCACGGGGAGAGAAGGCGGCAGCTCGGCTTGCAGGAGGCCCCTCCGCTCCACAGCCCTCATGCTTCCATCTTAGCTCCACAGCCCTCACTGCTTCCATCTTAGTACCAGCAAACTTCTCCCCTGAGCCACGCACCTCCTAAAGCTGCAGCCTTGGAGGGGCCCCAGCACGCTCAGGGCTCCCACACGGTGCCTTCCACACCCCGTCTCATATGTCCACAACCTGTACACTACCCCAACTGTGGGTGGAGAAGCTGAGGTCGAAGACATTGAGTTCCTTGCCTAAGAAACCAAACCCTTATTTCTCACAATGGCCCACTCACAGAAGGGTCCAGGTGGCAGTGACTCTGCCTTTCTGCAGCACAGCGGGGACAGCAGCACCTCAAATAACCCTTTTTGAACCTCAGCCCCCCACAGAGCTGTGATCTTTAGTTGATGGGTCACCAAGAATGCAGCCTAACTGGACTGGAGACTTGATGGAGAGGGAGGCAACACCTTGCCTTCACCTTGCCCTGGGATGCGGACGCATGCAGAGGTCACGCTGGGAACGGGGCTCTGGCTCAGGCAGGAGGTTCCCACCATCTGTGGTGGGTCTGAGAGGACAAAGAAAATGAGCTCAAGTTGAGGGAAGCTGGAAAGGGCTGTTGCCTGCTGGGTTCCAGCACAGAAGAGATGGTTTCTGGGATCATTTGCTTGTAAAAGAATCTGCTGTCAGCCTGGGTTTGTGCCTGATGCTGAACTCCCATTCCCATGGATGTAAAACCTCTGAAATCTCTGCAGGTAGGGCCAAGGAGATGGTTCATTTGGTAAAATGCTTGCCCCCAAAGCATGAGAGCCTGAGTTCAGGTCCCCAGAGCCCGAGTTAAAGCCAGGCGTGGTGGTTCTGTGCTCTTGCAAACCCAGCACAGTGGGGAGGGGTGGGAGAGACTGAATGACCTCTGGGGCCCCCTGGCCAGCCAAATCAGGGAGCTTCGGTTCTGTGAGAGACGCTGTTGCAAAACATAAGGTCGAGAGAGGCTGGCGAGATGGCTCAATGGGTAAAGGCACTTGCTACCAGACATGATGATCTGAGTTCAGTCCCTAGGAATCCACACAACAGTGGGAGAGACACATCTCTACCAAGTAAACCTACACACGCACACGCACTCGTGCACACTGTGGCACACACGACCCTCCTCCCCGTGCACACAAAGCAAATAAAATGTAATTTTAAGAACTTAGAAATAACATGGTGCAACAACGGAGGAGGACACGCACTGTCGGCCTCTGGCACACGCGCACACACACACACACGCACTCGTGCACACTGTGGCACACACACGCACACACACACGGATATATACACATGTACAGAGAAAGGGGAGTCTCTGCCCGTGTTGAAAGTCTGGAAGTGTCCCTGTGTGATGAAACATAGGGACCTGAGAGGTGGCATGCACTAGTCCCAGCACAAGCAAGCCAAATGAAGCGTCACGATCAGGCTCCAGGAACAAGCCAGCTCCGTCTGTGTCCAGGGGGTGCTCACACGGCCCCCCTGTGTCCTCATGCCTCCTGATGCCCTCCTCTGTGCCGACAGGGCACCCACCTCCCAGGCCTGTAAGAGGGCTGCCTGCACAGCCAGTGTGCCCTCCCAACCCACTGTGCCAAGTGGCCCTGCCCAGACCGCAAGAGGAGCTGGCCACGGCCTGCCAGGCCCACTAAGCCCTTCCCGCCTGTTTCTCATTTAGAGCAAGCCCCGGCTGCAGCCCAGACATTCCATTGGGGACAGTCAGACGCCAACCCGCCCAGGGCTTGGGAAACCAGGCTGCCTTGGTCAGAGGCCTCCACACTGCATCCCTCCCAGAAGATGTTCTCAAAGTCACTTAACGCCTCTGGGAGCTTGAGTGGCTCTTTGGGGGGCCTGATGAACAGAGCAGACCCTGACAATGGGGGGTCCTCTGTGGTCAGGAATCAAAGCGGCCCCTTCGGCCAGGATCCCTTGTGTTTGCAGGCACTCCTGCTCTCCATTTCTCGCTCTTGCCCAGGCTAGACACCTTACCACAGCAGCCACCAGCTGCCAGGCCCAGGCTCCCTGATGGAGAAGGCCCTGAAACCATACAATGGCCGCTAATTAGTCCCTTGGCCCCGCCCACTCCCGTGCAGGTGGGGTCCTTCTAGCCCTGAAGAATCCTGCCCTTCACCCAGTCTTGAGTGAGTTAATTATAGATTGCTGCCTAATGACATAAGTGGTGTTCCTGAATTCCGCCAAAGTGACAATTTGCCATCAACATCAAGCCAGCAGCCTGAGCTGTTAGCCAACACAGGGAATCCAGGCAGGCACAAGGTTCGAGGTTCTTGTTCTCCCGGCCCCTCCCTCAGCCTCCTGCCCCACATCTGGATTATGCTTGTTTCTTGTTGCTAGTCAGAATCTGTTCTTCCGGACTGCCCTGCTGACCTCAGAGGTAGAGCCTTTTCTTTTTCCTTCCTCTTTTCCCTGGTTTGTAAGTCCTTGCTAATGGAATTAAGGGTTTAAAAGAAAAAAAAAAAGATCCAAAATATGCTGATTCTTTAAATTTCTTTTAAATAGAATTACCGTCTGATCCAACAGTTCTGATCCCCATTGCACCCCCAAAAGAATTAAGAGCACCATTTTGATCAGGTATTTATTCATACGTCGGTGTGTACATCATGTACACATGGGATCATTGTGGTTCCCCAACAACCAGCAGCTGGAAGAAACCCAACATCTGGCTGTAGGTGAAGGAATAAACAAAATGTGGTCCATAGTACAAAGAAATACCAGTTGGCTTCACAAGGAGGAAATTCTGATGCATGCTACCCTGTGGATGAATCTAGACTATATGATGTCATGCGAAATAAGCTGGTCACAAAAGGGCACTATTAAGATCATGCTCCATGTGCTTACCCAATGGGAAAACTGGTTTAAAACAAAAGAACGGGACTGGAGAGCTTTTGCAGAGGATGACTCTGGTTCAGTTCCCAGGACCTATGTGGTGGCTAACCACTGCCTATACTCCAGTTCCGGGGGATCTGAAGCCCTCTTCTGGGCTCCAGGGGCATGGCACACATGGGGAAATAAAGAGAGCGTGAAGGGGAACACATCATCTTTCTTGGCCTCCAGCCCCTGGTGCCACAGGAAAGGTTTGAAAGGAGAACATCAGGATCAAGGGCTAGGTACAGATGGATAGGAAATACTGCCCAGAGGAACTCGGATGGCCCTCCCTCCTTCCTCTCCTCTGAGCCAATAGAGGATTCACCTCTATTGTTTTCCTTTCTCAGCTCACAATTTTGTCCTGTGCAGTAAGGCGGCTGGTCCCCACAGAGCCTGGTCAAGATGAGGCTCAGAGAGACAGAGAGGCAGCCAGCCGGGCTGAGGACGGGACAGAGACAGGGCCCAGCCACCCACCCACTGCCTCCTTCCCCACACTAGCTACAGACAGGGATAGAAAAGGCTCAAGGAGACTGTCACTCATCCCAGATCATCTTCACTCTGCCCTCTCAGCTGACCCAGCACCCCTGGTCAAAAGCTCTAGAGGGCTGAGATTGTGCTATGCTGACAGGACAGGCAGGGACAGGCGGGAATCCAGTAAACATGGACCCCATCACCGAAGGGAAAGCAGACAAGAAAGGCCACCAAAAACAACACAGTTAAGATGAAGGCCCCAAGGCCTCCAGAAAGAAACCCACCAACGTGACCAGTTAACCCACTTCGCAGCCACAGCCTCATTATTAATACGGACTTCACAGCCTGGGGAACCAGGCACTCAGTATTAACACCCTTCCCAAAGCATTTCAGACGAAATTTTCTGTCTGAAATTTCAGCATTTCATCACAGCTCTATGCATTAAAGACTGACATTCTGAGCGCAACCTACACTCCTGCCCTCCAGCAGCTGAATGTCTCGTACTACGACAGCAACCCAAGTCAGGAAGGCATGGGCAGGCCCCATGGTCTGGATCGGAAGCTGAAGTCTCCCATGAGCCTCCCTCAAGCCCTGTCCTTCCTCAGAGGTAGGGTGGGGCCTCACTCTGTGATTAGGTGGACATAGAGATGTGCCCAAGTCTTGAGCCCACCCCCAAACCTCTCAGCGACATGAAAAAAGAGCCCAGGCCTGTGAGTGTGGAAGATGAGTGGGTTCTCTGTCTGCCTGCATTCTTCCCCAGGATTGGGGTTTCTGTCTGTTCAGGAAGCTTCTCCTTTCCTTCTGAGACCCTAAAGTTAGCGTAACCAATGCTGTGCACTTCACTTTGGGGAGCCCTCTTCACCACTCACTGAGGTCACCTCACTGACCCCAACTGGTCCACCTGGCTGCTGATTCTCCCTTCCCATGCAAGCCAGTGAATCTTCCCAAACCCTTGTAAATACTGGACTCCCCAGCTTCAAGTATCACATACCATCTCAGCCATACTCCTTAGCAAAACCTAAGTGAGACACCCATGTGCCAATAACAGTGAACTTTCTTGACTATGTCTCTGTCCTCCAAGGCCTATCACCCTCACAGGGGACCAAGGTGAGTGCCCCAGTACCTTCAATGTGAGTCAATCTTTACTCCCAGGGCCTTTGCACATGCTATTTCCTGGAGCCCCTTTACTCCCTTTGGATGACTTGCTCCCAACCCATATGTCACCAAACTTCCTGCCAGAACACCTCTGTTCACTTCCCCCCTCTCCCCAGACTGGCTGCACTGACAGTCTTGTCTCCAACAGGGGCCATTTTTGTGATTACCTCCACCATCTGTTCTGAGCCTGTCCTTCCAATAGTCTTCCAGGTCCTTGGAGATTTTATTCAATTCATCATCTCTGTGTTGTCAGCACCTGTCACAGTGCCTAGCACATAGTAGGTACCAAAAATGTGTTGCGTAGATGTTGAACTGAACCTCTTTGTCCTGGTGAGACTTTATTGTCAACTTGACACAGCTTAGAGTCATTTGAGGAAGCCGCAATTGAGATATTATCCTTATCCAGTTGGTCTGGGCCGTGCCTGTAAGGGTTTGTCTTGCTTGATGATTGAGGTGAAAGGCCCCAGCCCACTGTAGATGGCACACTGTGGCAGGTGGTCCTGGGTTGTATAAGGCAGTTAGAGAGCAAGCCAGCAAGTACCATTCCTCCATGGCTCCTTCTGTACCTCCTTGGATATCAATGAATTCCCTGGTCAACGTAATGCTGTAGAAAATATCATGCAAGCCTGCCTTCAGGCCCCGCCCCTAACTTCCCTCAAGGATGGACTGTGACCTGGAAGTGTGAGGTGACATCAACCCTTTCCTCCTGTAAGCTGCTTTTGGTCCCAGTATTTGGTCACAGCAGCAGAAAGGGGACAGAGCGCCTCCCTTCATCTGAGCAGCTAAGGGCAACAGGCCGTGGCTGTGTGACGCTTCTGCAAGCTGAAACGGGGCCACACTTCCCAGAGTTCCATATCCAGAGGCTCTGGTGAGGGCGGGCCACAGGGACATCTTCACATGAACCTGTGGTGTTCAGAGGCTCCTGCAGTTGGCCTTTCTGGAGCTTGTTCCTCCTCCGGTTTCTTTGGGGCAGCAGCCAGCTGCAGCCCTCAGCCTCACAGCGGCTCCTTCTGCTCTGCACTCTTGGGCCAACGCTATACTTGGTGCCAAGCAAGGGAGAAAGTATCTGTCTCTCCTGGAGTAGAGCATTCCTGCCTTGCTACAACCCCAGCAAACACTGAGCTTCCCACTGCCACCTTACCTCCAGCCGGTTGCTCCATGAGCAGCATCAGACATAAAGGCTGCAGGTCCCCAAAGACAGCTGCACCAGCACCTACCACCATGTGAGGTCAGAGCCCCACTACACCCCCTTCCTGTCTCCCTGCCACTAGAGGGTGGTTTCCCATCCTCTTTGACCAAACAGGAATGTTTAGGAAAGTAGGTGAAGCCACTGCAGAGCTCAGAAGCATAGCCCAGGGTGCAGGCGGAGGCCCAAGTGAGGGGCAGTCACACCGGGCCCATCAAGAGGGAGGGGCCCACCCGAGGGCTCCTAGCTTGCACTCAGAAACCGAGGGGCCATGCTAATCCAGTCCTGGCTAATCCGCCCTTACCTTGCCATGATCACCAGCATGAAAGCAAGAAGATAGATCTAGAAAGACAGAAGAGAGTCAAGCACAGGTGCTTTGTGTGGAGTCCTGGGAGGCAGAGTTTGGCCCGTCTGTGGGGGCGTCAGGGGAGTCTAGGTGTCCCTCCCACCCACAGGTCTTTCCAGGCCAAAGCCCTGTCTGTGGCTGAGTGGGGGCTTGAGATACCCACAAAGAGCCTCCAGGGGCCAGGGAATATGGCACAGGGTCTCCTAGCTGAGCTGAAAGCAGCTGGTGGAAAACCATCCAGGAAATCGAGGAACGTGCGTCCAGGACGTCTGAGGATGAGGCACAGGAGGGCTCCTGTGCCAGTGAAGGTGATGGCCGCAGGCGGATCCTGCAGGCTCTGCTCTACACAAGCCTCAGGTGCAGACTCAGCTCCGAGGACCAAAGTGACTGTAGCTCAACAGGGTTAGCTTTCTGTCATTTGAACTTTCAAGGAGGTCCACAGCACACTCCCCTGAAATGACCCGGGGTCTGTACAAGGCACAGACCTCAAAGTGCATATATCAAACCATCCCCACGAGTTCACCTCCGGGGGCCCAACAGCCGTGGGGAAAGAGTTCTAGCAGGAGCGGAAAAAGCCAACGCTAGGTTTCAAACCAACCAGCCAGCTCAGTTGGAAACAGCGGAGGAATTTGCTGTAAAAGTCGGTCTCCAGCACACCCCATCCGTAATTACTCATTTCGAAAGTGTCACGATTCTCCTGCCAAAATTATGACTTCCCTCCACTTGTTAAACCCCTTTCACACTGCTCCTTCTCTACTCTGCAAAAACAGATTTCACTCAAAAAAGAAATTAGAAAAATAATTGCTATAATAACCATAACCTTGAAAACACTTCTGCCAGAATCTCAGTGCAGAAGGGGAAGGATCAAAAGTTAGGCATCTTTGGAAACCAGGCATCAAAATGAGTTCTAAGCCCTGGCTGCACCCACCTCTCTGCCAGCTCTCCAGAAGTTCAGGAGGGTAGACCCTGTGCCCACAGACAATGAAAGGTGGGTGCTGCTTCAGCCTCTCTGGGCACAAGCCTTGAGTGCCACAGAGGGGCAGGGCAGCAGGCATCCATCCCATTCCCTAGAACAGAGAACTGGGGCTCCTCGATCTGCCTATTCTAGGACTGCAAGACCCCACTGTGCGTGTGCGTGTGTGCGTGCGTGTGTGTGTGTGTGTGTGTGTAAATGTGGAGACCAGAGGTCAGTGTGTCTTTCTCAACAACTCTCCACCATGTTCATTGAGGCCAGGTCTCTCACTGAACCCAGAGCTTGGCATTTTGACTAGATAGGCTAGCCAATGAATTTCAGGAATCCACATGTCTCTGCGCCCCTCCCCAAATCCTGGGATTATAGGTACATGCCAACATGTCCATGGTCCGAACTCAAGTTCCCATGATTATGCAGCAGGAACTTTGCCAACCAAGACATCTCCCAGGTCCACAGCCGCAGCTTCTTTGAACCAACTGTGACCAGGAAAGTTTCTTGGTCCAACAGAATGTATCTGGAGGAGTCATGTGGGTGGGTGGGTGTAGTAAGCTCTGAGAGCCAGTCCATACTCAACCCCTCCCTTTCTATGACCATGGTGACCATGAAGAGCATGCCGGGGCTACTCTGTGCCAGCCTGAGTTTCTGAGCATCTAGAACAGAGCCATCCGGCTGCCCTACTGGATGTGCAGCAGGAGCAAAGGCTGAAGTGAAGCAGGCAACAGTCACAAAACCCGGCCTCTGGTTACTTCGGCGAAGCCCCTGTCACCAGCAGACGCACACTTTACAGAGCTGGTAGCGGTGGTTTGTCACTCTGTCTTTAATTAGGAAGGTTTGTGATGTCAGGATCCACATGTCATTTTGGCTACTATGTGTGGCAGGCATCTTGCACATAGTGGGGCTCAGATGTTTGGTGAGTGAATAAATGAAGAAACATGAACACACAAAGGACACACGGAGATGAGTGAAAAACAAGATGACATATGGCAGCATGTATAGATCACGACATTCTATATGAAAGAGGGGTGGTCAAGGCCTGGGGCTTCCAGTCTAACACAAAGCCTCACCCAGCAGCTACTGACTTTCAAAGGTGAGGCAGAAAGCCTCCCATCCTCAGTATTAGGGAGCATCATCTAAGGTCTCACAGCCAGCAAATGAGCCACCAGTCCAGAGCCTGCCTGCCTGATGCTGGCTCCCCAGGAAAAGCCCACACTCCCGTAGTCCCTCTGCCCCTCTGTCAAACCGAGGCAGGGGAAAGTTTCAAAAACAAGAGAATGAGCACACATTAGGCATCAGTCTAGTCTGTCTGCAGCCCAGCCGACACCCAGATGGACGGCGGACGGCAGGGCTCCCCACAGTCAGGAAGCTGCGACTGGGTACCCGGAGTTCCGCCCTCCAGCTCTGCCTAGCCGTCATAGCCACTCAGCATCTCCTCCTCAGGCCTCAGTTTCCCCCACTGACATAGTGGGTCCATGGAACAAAGTCACTCCCAGGATCTAAGCTAGCCCTGGAGCCCTCTAGTTCCGAAAAGACATCTCTGGCTGAGACAGGAAAATCAAACGCTTTTAAGAAAATCACTAAAGCTCTAAAATTATGCAAAAGCCTTTGAGATCTCTGAGCAAAAAGCATCTGCTAAATCCCCTCTATTATTTCCAAAGGATATTTTCTATTATTATTATTTACCAAAGGAATTTCTGGACAGAGTTTAAGTGCTCCAGAGTCTTAGAGTAATCATCTCTTCCACACACAATGATCTGAGTATCCTTAGTCCAGGACTGTGGCTTTGAAACTTGTTCACACAACAAAGGATTCTTCTCCCCCACCACCAACTTCTCAAAGTTTCACTAAAACACACCCCTCCCATACACATCACAACCCTCATCAGGATTCCCAACCCAGAAAACTTTTCAAGTTAGCCAGATGGCCCAAGAGGATGTTCATAAAACTGATGATTCTCATTTAGGACACGCTTAGTATGGCGAGCTATCCTGGGGATTGGTTATTAGAAACAAGACAAAAAAAATGCATATTTATTGAGACCCACGAGCTGGGCTTTGTGCCAAGACCTTGATCTGCAGCATCTCATTTAAACCTCTGCATCACTGTGCGGGGCAGGTCTGGAGAGGAAGAGCACATGGTGGTGGGAAGCAGAGCCAGGATTCAAAGTTGGGTCTCCGCACCATTCCTTCCACGTTCACTATGCTGCCGAGACATTTTACTCTCTCCCATGCACTGCTGCATTTATTCTCAACCTGCAAGGCAGGATTCAAAGCCCTTCTACACAGATGAGGAGACTGAGGCCAGGCCAAAGTCATACAGCGCAAGTGCCGGCAACACAAGACAGGATTCAAACCAAGACTCCCCGAAATCCCTTACCATGGCCCCATGCTGCTTCCTGCACAGTGGACACGCACCACTGACTCGGAGGCCTCGACTCCCAGTTCCAAGGGAACGGAAATGCAAGGATATTCTGAGGGATGCAAGGGAGCATCCTCGGTCAGAGGACAGAGCCCAGGTGGAAATGTGTGCATTCTGCGGGCATCGCAGCAATGACTCCCAGTACCCAGGCTCCGAGCCCTGTCAGTAATTCCGGTGCAGGCAGCTGTTTGCAAAAGGTTAATAGCTCAGCCTGTAAAAATGTGTGGCGAGTTGCAACTTGGCACCAGCTGCTGCAGACCGCGAGAGGAGCTAGCGTTTGCAAAATACAGTTCAAATAATCCGGCACATCCCCCTCCACACTTTTTGTTTGTTTGTTTGTTTGTTTGTATGTCTTTTTCCTTCTTCTTTAGTTTTAAGAGTATAAGAAACATAGAAGTTCTGTGGTTTCACACTGGTCTTTTTTATGGTTCGGAAGACTCCAAAACTGTCGATTTTTTTAAATGCCTCTGTGTAATGCCAACCATGACATAAGCATTTTCAAGGAAGTTTGCCACCCAGTGCTGGGACACTGAGGCCCAAGTCACTTGTTGGTAAAAAGTAACTGTTTTGTTGATATCATAACTCAATAACTGTTCTTGCCATGACCATAGCATAGACCTTGGAAGGAGAAGACAGAAACATCCTTCTGGCTCTGCTTCTCCCTGGCTTAGGAGTCCGGAGAACCTCACTTCTTGAAGGCTCATGCGTTTAGTCTCTGATGTGGGCATGGGGATGTCTGTTTGTTGAGGAGGTTGAGAAATGCAAGAGATAATACACGTAGAGTGTGGTGGTTCATACTGACTGTCAGTCAGCTTCAAAGGATCTAGAATCATCTAGGCAACAAGCCTCTGGGTCTGGCAGGAGAGGAGGCTCCCCACTGGGTGAACAGAGTGGGAAAATCTGTCCTAACTGTAGGCAGCACTATTCCTGGCTCGGGTTTGGGTCCTAGACAGAATAAAAAGGAGGGAGACAGCTAAGCACCTTCATCTGTTTGCTTCCTGAGGATGCAGTGTGACCGGCTGCCTCGCACGCCTGCCACCATGCCTTCCCCACCAGGATGGACGCCTCCTCAAACTGTGAGTCACACTAAACCCGCCCTCCCTTGAGTGACTTTCGTCGAGAGTGTGTTGCAGCAACAAGAACAGTAGCTAATACATAAAGCACAGTCATCTGCCTGTCCCATTGAGTCACGATGTGGAGAAGTGCACAGTAGTTGTGGCTGCCCCTCTGAACACTGTGGAAAAATCCACAGAGAACAAGGGAGACCCAGTCCCTGCCCTGGCAGGGTCAATTTCATGATAGGAAAGCAGATCGCAAGGAAGTTAAGAACTCAGTGAAGTCATATTTAATGCTTTGAAGGGCAAAGCAGAGTAATGGCAGGGACGGAACAGAGGAGAGGCTGTGCCGGTTTAGCAAGGACAATCAGAGGCTTCCCTGAGGAGGTGGCATCTGAACTGAGGTTGAATAGCGTGAAAGAGACACCCGGAAGATCAGCTGGAGGAAAGGACTCTGGACAAAAAGAGCGGCACATACCCAGGCCCTCGGGTGGAATGCAAAGGTCAGAGCACAAGTAGTAGTAAAGGGCCAGGGTGTAAGAGAAGAGGCACACAGAGGGCGGCAGGACAGACAGGTGACCAGGAAGTCAGGACAAGGCTGTCATGGCTTTATTCTAGGTTCGACCAGAAGCCGCCGGGTTGGAGGAGTGGGGTTAGGCTGTGGAATTTCAGGCTCTGACTTGAAAACTGACAAACTCTTTTTCCTTTGATGAGGATAATTGCCAGATATCACGGGCACAAGGAGAACAGCTAGAGTCATTTCTCCATCCAGACAAAAAAGAATGGATGGTACAACAATATGGAGACGGAGGGAAGGAATATGGAGATGTGGCTTGGAGGAGGGACCACAGACTCACTCGATGACACTTGGAGGAGAGAAGAGACCCAGGGAAACCCAGCCTTTAGAAGCTGGATCAAGGCATGTGGTGACGGGGCCGGTGAGACAGGAAGAAGCAGAAAGTGTCTATCCTGGAAGCCCAGGTAAGTTGATCCAAGTGACTAAGAGGACAGAGAAGTGTTCGTTGAATTCAGCTACACAGAGGTCACATCGGGGATGCCGGAGACGAGACAGCAGGAACAGCATGCGTAGGCCGCCCTCCCACGAGCTTTAATACACGGAAGGTGATTTGAAAATTCCTCTGTTAGAAATGAAAATTGAACACTCGCACCTTCCATTAAAAGAGAACTTTGAAGTTTACAAAGTGGGCTCACAACCATGCCTTATTTCTGTGACTTAGGGGGTCCTCCCCCATGGTCATAAAGCTATCAAGCACAATAATCACAATTCTCACATGTCCTGTCAGTATGTGGGGCAGATCTGTTCCCCAAAGACTGGCTGCCTTCTGCATCCCAGTCCCGAAAAGCACAAATGGTATTTTCAGTATGAGTGATGGTGAGATACAACGTGGAATCACCTGGGAAGGGAGTCTCAGTGAGGACTGTCTAGATTAGGTGGGTTTGTGAGGGATTTTATTAATTGAGGTGGGGACAGCCAGCCTGAACGTGGCAGAACCATTCTCTGGGCAGGGGATCTGAACTCCACACAAGCATTAATTCATCACTCTCTGCTCCTGATTGTGGATGAAATATGACCAGCTGCTTCAAGTTTCTGCCTTGACTCCCTTGCAGTGATGTATATAACTCAGAACTGTGAACCAAACAAACCTTTTGGCTTTGGACAAGACCAAGCAACAGGACATGAAACTCAGAAAACATCTAGCTCCTCATCTTCCAGAGTGTAAAAGTGCAGATAAAACTCAAGCCAGAGAAATAGAAGACAAGCAAACAACCCCCAGAATACAGCAACTGGATTCCACACCAGGAAGGAAATGAGATTCCAGCCTTCCCTCAGGACAGGAGGTGCCTCTGAACCCCAGGGAGGGACAAGGTGCCTCTGTGTCTTTCTATGTCACCTGACACTGTCTTCTGGTCTCTGCAGGCATTACAGGGCACTTACACACATACATACAAAATACTCATATACATAAAATAAAAATAGGTCATACAATTTTTAAAAAGAGCGCTATGGTAACTGAAGGGGATTCTGATAGTTTAAACACAGCAGAAAACACAATGCACTAAATCAACTCACAGACAGGCTAAGTTGCTGCTGTGGGTCAAAGACAAGCTGACTCTGCATGAGTTGCCAAGAGAATGCGTGAAAAAGTGAGGAAAGACCCTGGAAGAGCAGAGAACCCACAATTTTCCCAAACTAAAAATAAAATGCTATATTGATTCAAAGCTGTAGATGTGAAACTATCAAACACCATCACCAAGGAACAGCTTAAAAATCACTAGCAAGGAAACACAGGAAGCATTGAGTCATGCCAGAGCTCTAACTGGCACCTGTCAAGTCTAAGAGAATAGCATGATCTGCTGAGGGCTTCCAGAAGGTTCTAACTTGCTGCCCCAGAGCAAGAACTTAAGTCACTTTTCAGACATAGAAGGAATGTATGATGTGAATGCAATCTCTCCCTAGATAAAAGCACATTCGGAAGGATGATCGCCACTTCTGTGTTATGCAGCCATTTCCTGAAATTAAAACTTCCATTCTGGGGGGAGCAACTTAAGACTCAGGAAGTTCTAAAGGGAAAGTCATTCAGACTCAGGAAGTCAACAACTAGCAAGTCTTAAGAAGTCCCTGAAACTAAATGAGAGTCACAGGACTTTCCTCCCATTGAGTGGGCTCTAAGACCAATTAGGTAGCTGTTGATTGACCCCAAGATAAAATTGACACCAGTGTCGAATGCTGTGCCAGTCATTGATGTGGTTATTTGGTCATGAAGCTGGTGTTGGGCCCTCAGTTGTTCTCCCTTGGTTACTTGCATCGCGCTCTCCAGAGCTGTGAGAGCTAGCCTTCAGCAGAAGTGGCCTCCAGGTCAGTTCCAGCTCCATTGTCCAAATCCAGTCTTCAAAGTGTGTCCTGTCTTTAGCAATAGGGTCTTACCTTCAGGTTCTGGGAGGCAACCAAGGGCTGTGGCAATCGCCCAGGTAATTTGGGGGGTCTTTTGGACCACCGTGACCAACAATTCAAAGGAAGGTTTCTCCTGTCTGGCACTGTTTCTTGTTCTGTAGCCTTCAGCTATGCACATGGGATTATGCAGAGATATTGTATGTGGAATTTGTCATTAGACTAATGTTAGACTAATATGATTCCCTGTGGTGTTTTACACTGCTAGGCATTACATATCTCTCCTCTGTCTCTCTCTCTCTCTCTCCCTGTCTAACCTTCTCTCCATGCCTTCCTCATTTAAAGTGTCCCAATTTTCCTCATTTCTCCCTTGATAATACCAGTCTCCTCAGCCTCGTCTCTCTTGAGCAACTTCCTTGCATAGTTCCTAATATAAGCTTTCTTCCCCTCTTTCATCTAAATAGCCCACTTTTATCTATTTCTCCCTTAGTAACACCTGTCTCCTGATATTCTTCTCTGTTAGGTTCCTTCTTCCTTTACCTCCCTGGTTCCTTTCTACTCTCCTGGTTCCTGAAGTTACATCAGGATACATATTCACATATAGAGGTTTGGTGCTAGGAGCCACAAACGAGAGAGAACATACATTATCTGTTTTTCTGAGTCTGTTACTTCACTTAGTATAACAATATCTAGTTCCATCCATTTACCTACAACTGTCATGATTTCATCTTTCTTTACCACTGAGAACTCCATTATGTAAGTGTACCATGATTTCATTATCCACTCATCAGTTGAGGGACACTTAGGTTGCTTCCAACCCTTAGCTGTTGTGAAAAGAGCAGCAACAAACATGGATGTACAAGTACAAGTATCTCTGCAATAGGATGAGTCCTTTGTGTATATGCCAAGGCGTGGTAGAACCAGGTAGATTCATTTGTAGTTTTTTAAGAGTTCTCCATAGTGCGTTCCATAGGGTTTGCATAAGTTTACAGTCCCACCATCAGTGAATGAGCGTTCCTCTTTCTCACATCTTCTCCAGCATTTAGTATCATTTGTTCTCTTGATCTTGGCCAGTCTGACTGGGGTGAGATGAAATCTCTAAGTGGTTTTAATTTGCATTTCCCTACATACTAATGATGTCAAGCACTTTTTAAGATGTTTCTCAGTCATCTTTATTTCTTCTTTTGAGAACTTTCTGCTCAGATCCATCATTTAATTGGGTCACTTGTTTTCTTGATTCTTTGTTTTTGAGTTCTTTATGCATTCTAGATGTTAAGCCTCTGCCAGATGTGTCAATGGTAAAGATTTTCTCCAATTCTGTGGGCTTCCTTTTTACTTTCTTGGTTGTTTCTTTTGCTGTACAGAAGCTTTTTAGTTTAGTGAGGTCCCACTTGTTGATTACTGATCTTAATTCCTGAGCAACCGCTGTCTGATGTAGAAAATCCTTTCCTACACAAATATCTTATGGGTTACTGCCAATGTTTTCTTCTAACAGTTTCCGAGTTTCTGGTTTTACATTGAGGTCTTTGATCCATTTGGAGTTGACTTTTGTACAAGGGCAAAGATAAGGGTCTAGTTTCATCCTTGTACAGGTGGAGATCCAGTTTTGCCAGCACCGTTTGCTGAAGATGCTATCTTTTCTCCAGTGAGTGTTCTTGGCCCCTTTGTCAAATATCTGGTGACTGAAAATGCATGCACTCATGTTTGGGTCTTCATTTATAATACATTGGTCTATGGGTCTATTTCTGTGCCAGTACCATGCTGTTTTTAAGACTATAGCTCTGTAATATAGTTTGAAATCTGAAATAGTAATCCCTCCTGATTTACTTTTTGTGCATAGGATTGCTTTGGTTATCTGGGGTCCTTTGTGCTTTCATATGAATTTTAGGATGGTTTCCCTAATTCTGTGAAAATTTTCATGGCGATTTTGAGTGGGATTGCATTGAATCTATACATGGTTTTTGGTAGGATGGTAGTTTTCACAATATTAATTCTTCTGATCCATGAGCACAGTAAGTCCTTCCATCTTCTAGTGTCCTCATCAATCTCTTTCTTTAAAGACCTAAAATTTTCAATATAGAGATCTTTAATATCTTTCATCAGGTTTATTCTGAGATGTTTTATGCTACTGTGAATGGGAGGGGTTCCTTGTATTCTTTCTCCAATTGCTTGTTATTGGTGTGTAGAAAGGCTACTGATTTCTATAGATTAATTTTGTAACCTGCCACTTTACTGAGTAAAAATATTAATCATTCCTAGGAGTTTTCTGGTGGAATTTTTGCTATCTCTTAGGTGTAATATAATGTCATCTGCAAAGGGAGATAATTTGACCTCTTCTTTTCCAGTTAGTTCTCCTTTAACTTTCTTCTCTTGTCTTATTGCTCTAGCAAGAGTTTCAAGCACTATATTAAAAAGGAGTGGAGATAGTGGACAGCCTTGTGTGCTTCCTAATTTTAATGGGAATGCTTCCAGTGTCCCTCCATTTAGAATGATGTTGACTGTGAGGTTTTTGTGTGTAGTTTTAATGATGTTGAGGGATGTTCACTCCAGTCCAATTCTCTCTAGGACATTTAACATATATGCATGTTGAATTTTATCAAAGGTCTTTTCTACATCTATTGAGACGACTGTGTGATTTCTGTCTTTGAGTCCATCTACGTGCTTTATGACATTTATTGATTTATGTATATTGAACTTCCCCTGCATCTCTAAATAAAGCAGACTTGATCACGGTGGATGATCTTTTTCATGTGTGTCTGTATGCAGTTTGCAAGTATTTTGTTGAGAATTTTTGCATCTATGTTAATAGATGATAGAGAGATATGGGTCTATAATTTTCTTTTTTGGCTATGTCTTTGCCTGGTTTTGGTATTACAGTGATGCTGGCTTCATAGGAGGAATTTGGGAGTTCTCTTTCCTTTTTAATAATTTAAGTTGTATTGGATATAGATCTTCTTTGAACGTCTGGAAGAATTCTGCTGTCAATCCATCTGGGCCTGGAATTTTTTTAGTTGGGAGGTTTTGTATGACTGTTTCTATATATAAGTTATAGAACTGTTTAAGTTGTTGATCCCTTCTTGGTTTAGCTTTGGTGATTCCCTTGATTTTAGATACTTTAAGATTTTTGAATTTAACAGCATATAGGTTTTTAAATTATTCTCTAATAATGTTCTGGATCTTTTTGTTTTCTGTTGTAATGATTCCCCTTTCATCTCTGATTTTGTTGATTTGGACTTGCTCTTTCTTTTGGTTAACTGGGCTAAGGGTCTTTCTACCTTATTTAACTTTACAAAGAACCAGCTCTTGGATTCATTGATTCTTTGTACTGTTTCCTTTGTTTCTGTTTCATTAATTTCTGCTCTGATTTTTATTTCTTCTTGTCTGCTGTGTTTGAGTTTCGTTTTTTGTTGGCTTTCAGGATTCTTGAGCTGCAATGTTAAATCGGGTGTTTGTGCTCTTCCTGATTTTTTAATGCACTTAGAGCTATAAACTTCCCCTTAGGACTGCTTCTAAAGTATCCCGGAGGTTTTGTTGGGTTGTATTCTCCTTTTAGCTGAATTCCAGGAATACTTTTATTTCTTTCTTAATTTTTCCTTTGCCATCATTCAGGAGTGTGTGGTTTAATCCACATGAGTTCATGAAGTAAATAGGGCTTCTTCCAGTGTTGATTTTAAGCTTTATTGCATTGTGGTCTCATAGAATGCATCAAATTATTTCAATTTTTTTTTTGTATTTGTTGAGGTTTGTTTTGTGCCCCAGTATGTAGTCTCTTTTGGCAAAAGGTCCATGGAATGCTAAAATAAAATGTGTATTCTTTGGTGCTTGGGTGGAATATTTGGCAAATTTCTGTTAGGTCCACTTGATGTATGGTACTGTTTAATGCACGTATCTCTCTGTTTCTTTTCTGTCCAGTTGGTCTGTCTAATGGAGACAGTAGAATCTTAAAATCCCCTACTATTAGTGAGTTGGGACTAATCTGTGTCTCAAAGTCTTCTAGCACTGTTTTATGAAGTTGGTGCTCCCAAGTTTAGTGCATGTATGTTCATGATTTTAATATCGTCTTAGTTAATGTTCCTTTGATCAGAATGAAGTGACCCTCTTATCTCTTCTGATTAGATTAATTTGAAGTACATTTTGCCAGATATTAGAAACAAAGCCATAAATTCTTTAAAGTAACTAACTAGCCCTAACTTGGCAAGTCTGGCCTCACTCAAAGTCTTATCAAATGGTCACTAAGAGAGACTGCTTATGGAGCCAACCTATGCCCTTTTAGGGCCTTGAGATACCAGCCTGCTCACCCTGGAGAGGGGATCTGCCCTGGCTATATACCTCTAATGAAGTACATATCCCCTGCCTGCTGCAAGTCTGGCTCTGGTTCTTATTTCTTAACTCTAAACTCTCTTCTTTTTTCCTCTCCTACAATGTAACAAGAAGGGAAGGAGCTGAAGAAGTAATGCTAATAGGCAAATGTGCCACAAAGCTAAGGAAGCAGAACCTAAGAATGACCAATGAACAGTTAACTAAAGTACAAGAAATATTCAACAGCCATATGTTTTAAAGAGAAAGAGTTCATAAGGGATTCTGGGGTAAGCTGCTAGGGAAAAGACTAGAAATCGTTTAGATTTTCATAAAATTTTTCATAAGTCGCCTTATAATTTTGAGGGCAAGTGCTTTAATAAAAAATACAGAATGTGTTAATACCAAGTCAGTAGTTACAAGATAGAAAAATCAGTCCTGTAGACAAAGATTGACAAGCTTTTTCTAAGAAGTGCAGACAGCCAGGGCTTTCAGCTTTGGAACCTAAGCATTCTGTTTCAAAAGGACTCACCTTGGCCTTTGTGGTACAAATGCCACCAGAGGAATGTGTAAATAACCTAGTTGGTCCTATTCCCTCAACACAGAAGCAGGCAGCTGTCTGGATTTGGCCTGCAGGTTGTAACGTGCCACCTCTTGCTATAGGATGCAAATGAAGGTATTTAAAGGGGAATTTTTTCTTTTCATGACCCACTGAATTTAATTAGGATTATTTGCATACATGAGGGAAGGCAGAATGGGAGGAAGAAGAAGGGTTTCAACAGGAGAGGGAGGGAGATGAGAGAGTCATGGGATGTGAAGATGCCAAAACTCATTATACACGTGTGTGAAGTTGTCAAAGACTCAGAAGGAGCTTTTGAAAGCATGTACAGTTGCTCCCCTCCGATAGCCACAGTTTCTACATCCACAGAGGTAAACAAGTGTGGGTCCAAAGTATTTCAGAAAGTCTTTCATCTACACTGTGTGCAGACATCCCTCCTGTCTTGTCCCTATGCAGTTCAAGATGACTTCACTTCACTGCATTTGGTACTACAGGTCATCCACGCGGGAGGACACATGCCAGCTGCAGGCAAACATAATGACATTCTGTGTAAGGATGTGAGCATCCTTGGATTTTGGCCTCCGGGGGTCATGGAATCAACCTGCTTTGGGTACCAAGGGATGACTCCATGTTGAAAACAAAGGGCTGGTGAGATGGTTCAGCTGGTAAAGACATTTGCCACCAAGCTTGAGACCTGAGTTCAATCCTGGGACCCACATAGTGGGATGAGAGATCCAACTAAAAACTGTCCTCTGACCTCCACATTTGTATCATGGCATACACACACACACACACACACACACACACACACACACACACGAAGGGGGGAAACAAATTTAATATATTTTTAAAGAGAGCAAAACAAATTAAGTTCTAGGAATCACAATAAACATAAATGGATTAAACTCTTTAGGATGTCTGTGTTGCTAAGTAATGTACCGCAAGATGTTCTCATTACATTCAGGTTTGAAATATGCAGGCAGCACCATTTGTTGCTTATAGATAGGTTCATACTTAGTAAAAGTGTAGGCAGCAACATATCCAGTTCCTAATATAGTGCCACAGGCAAGGAGTGAGAAGAACAATTTGGAGAGGGACCGAAGTGGAACATTTACATAACTGTCCAACAGTTTGTTTCCAAAACAACCAACCAAAGCCAGTCTGGAAAGACGTTATTTGCCGAGGTCCATGGAGATTACCATCTTCTCCATGTTTCTAATATTTTGTTGTTGCTTCTATATTTTATTTATCATATGTGTACGAGTGTCTTATCTGCAGAGTTGTAAGTGCACCATGTGTGTACAATGCCCACAGAGGTCAGAAGAGAGAGCCAGATCCCCCGGAACTGGAGTTACAGATGGTTGTCAGCTGCCATGTGGGTGCTGGGAACAGAACCTGGGTCCTCTGGAAGAGCAGCAGTGATCTTAACCACTGAGACATCTCTCCAGCCCCATTTTTCTTAAGTTTGAAAATGATCTCTTCTAAGTAAGAGACTTACAAAAGCAGAACCAAGCAGACTGGCAAAATGACTCAGGAGGTAAAGGTACTTATTTAAAGCACTGATGACTGATCTGAGTTAAATTCCCAGAACTCATATGGTTGAGATAGAAAAACACCCTCCTGCAAGTTGTTCTCTGACCTACACACACATGTAATGACGCTCACACGCAAATATAAGTAAATGTAAAAAAATGGGACCATAATTTACTAACTTAATTAAATGTGTTTTCCGCATGGTGTGACATCCATGTAAACTTAAAGACCTGTGTTTAGCTAGCACTTAGCTCTCTAACCTGTGAGGTCACTATTTTTTCCCCAAACACTTCTCTTTTAATGATCTTCCAGCTTCCCCACTCTGGCCATTTAGGGGTATGAAAAAAAGTCAGAGTTGTTGGATGAAAGCTGTGGTAGAAGAAATAGAAGCAAATAAGAAAAATTTCTCTTGCCATCATTTAATTTCAGCCATCCTCAGTCCAGGCTAGCAGCAACTTTAGTCGCCTCCATTTCCTCATCTGCCAAATACTCTGACCCTCAAAGAACCCCAGAATAAATTAAAGTCATCTGGAAAATTGGGGTTCTTTCAGGAAAAGTCCAAATTCCAGCACTGTCTTAAAGCTCGATGACACCTCCCTGCCTTTCATCCATTTTCTTTACCTTGTGTTTCCTGTATGACTCTGATCTGCTCCCTCCACCCCAGCCAGGCATCACCTTCCTTCTGCACCACCTTCTTGCCCGAGCCTCCATTGTAAGTCCAAATTAAACCACATGCCCCATCGCGGTGCTGAGAGAACTGAGCAGACTGATGGGCACAAAGTTCCTCCCACAGCCTGGGACCCTTCGGCATTTGAACAGTGTTTGGCCCCCCTCTATACCAGTTATCCTCTGTAACGGTTGGAAATACCTCTTTGAAACTATTCATCAAGTCAAAGAGGCCTCAGAAACTCACCAGATCCTACAGTGGAGTACATGTTAGACAAAAGTCACACAAGATTTTGCACATATGCAGCCCTCCTTGAACAACCTCGGATGGCCACATTTCCTCTCTAGACCTTTGTTTCCCAATCACAGAAGGACAGGTTGCAGCAGACAGTCTCTAACAGTCCTTTCAGTTCTTCTACCCAAGGACACTCATTTACCTCCTCTGAGACCCAGAAGAGCAGGCCCACCTTACATAAACATGGTATCGTGGCATCGTTCCTATGGCTTGTGCGGAGTGAGCTGTGGAATTCTCAAGCAATGAAAAGACTTATTCATAGAGGCCAGAGAAAGAGACCCAACAGTCCTGCCCCTGAACCCAGGAGCCTGGCCCCATACCATTTCTAGAAGGGCGATGTCCCTCCCACCATGGGTCATTTGTAGGCATTCTGTCCCCCTGCTGGCAGTCTCTCACCCAGTGAACACAATTCTGCTCCTCTATAGGTCTGAGCTCAGGCTTCATTTTTTTCAGGAAACCTACCTGGTCTCCACATCCTTTCTGTGTTTAGACATTCTCCTAACGGTGTGCATCTCCCTGTACCAGTCACAAATAGCCATGATGATGCTGCAAAACAAACCACCCCCCGAAGGTAACAGGGCACCATATATGATGGCTCTTTGTTCCGGCAGTTAGGACCCAGCTCAGCTCAGCTGACTGGACTAACTCTTGTGTCCACAGTCAGCTGAAAGGCTTCCTGGGGACCAGCTAACATGTGTGGGCTGTGCTGTGCTGCACAGGACACAGCAGACAGGCCGGGCCAGTTACGTTCTCACAGCAGTGGCAGTGACAGGCAAGACCTACACGGCCTGGACTCCAGAACGGGAGTCAGCCAAAATAAGGCATGGGCCGTCCTCCACCCAAAAGGTGCTGTCACCTCCTAGCACATCGCAAAGGGGTGGGAACAGGCAAGAGTGGACAGCTCAAGCCATTTTGCAGTCATTGTACACACCCTCTTCAAAGTGCGTGGACCTCACTCTATTTTGTGTGGCTGCCTTCTCACCTACCACACAATAATTGCAGGAAGCCACCACCAAGCCCTGTTTTTTTCTTACTACTCTCTCCCCAGCATTCACTCTACAAATGGCCTCTAAAGTGAGCTAACCCTCCCCCCTGAGAATTACAAACTAAGTTTCAAAAACGTGGTAGTACTTGTTAGAAGTATTTCCATATTTTAAATTCTCCTGACAGCCAGGTAGGACTCACTCTGGGAGCCTTTGCAGTTGGATGTCACATGGTGACATCCAATGAGATAGGAAAAGTGATGTGTGTCACTTACCAGGGAAACTCGAAAAGCCAGCATGCTCTTCATCCTGTGGGAATATGTGGCACTCCAGCTGGCGGCTGTTCTGTTAGTCTGAGCCCCAACAACAGAGAGCTGAGCTGCCTACCCACCCCCCCGAACCAGATGGCATTTATGGATATGTTATATGATTAAGAAATCAACCTGTATTGTATCAAAACATGAGATGTTAGAATTGTTTGTTACTGCAGCAAAATCTAGCCTGTCCTATCTGATACAAATGCCTATTCCTGTCCACAGACTCTAAAATCATCTACCCGTGCATCCTGTCACCCACCCACCCATCCATATACACACTTGCCTACCCATTCATTTCCCATCCACCACCCATCCAACTATCCATCCATCCATCCATGCATCCACTCACCATCCATCCACCTGTCTGCTCAATACCTGAATGCCTGCCTCTTCCAGAGCGTCCACTCTAGGGGTGGACAAAGACATCCATGGAAGCACAGAGACAGAATCACTAGGGAGCTCTGAGGCCACTATTCTATACGTGCATCTATCTTTAGAGACGGTACTCTAGGTTTAAGGTTCCAAGGCAGGTCTTGGAAACGCTGAAAGTAGTGTTAGCAAGGGAAAGAGGAGACCTGGGCTCCCCTCCTCAAGAGGAAGACCAAGCTATAGACCAGTGTCAAGTGTGGTCCACTATATAAGCTTCAGATGGGCTTTAGGGATCCTACATGGCCTACTGAGTAAGGCAACTGCATGTCAAAAGTGCCCAGTCACATGCTGAAAGAGAGGACCAGCAAAGAGATGAGAGAACTCAGGGAGGAAAGAGAACAAATCCCAGGATGCCACCAGCCACAAAGCCCCACCCATGGAATCTCCACACAGACCACAGCTCCCAGTAACCAGAGCAGCTAATAGCAGGTTGTAGTTGGTACTTTCAACCAGCCACTTGGCTTGGAAAAGAAATCAAGCTTTCATTGCCAGAAAAGCCACAGCTTCCAAACCTGCCTTGAGGTTTGGGCACCAGGATGTTTCATGTGTCCAGTCACTGGGAATCAATGTGTTTGTGCCTTCAGAGGATGATGTAAGAGGCCACCAGCAAAACCTGGGGTACAGACAACTAACAGGAGGCCTTAGACTGCCCAGCTGAGCTCCCATTGGTCCAACCCATGAGATCCCATTCTTCTCCACCTCCAGCTTCAACAGGATGCCTACCTTCAGATGCTCCCAGCAGCCTTGAACCTGACTCAAGTAGGTGGAGCACTGGAACAAACTTCTCCCCTTCACTCGACTGTGCATCCCTTCCAAAGCTTTGGTTCCTTGATGTACAAAATGAGATGATAATAACTTCCCCTCGAGTCACCAACACTTTCATAGACGAGACAACGCAGGTAAGCCTCCAACCACAGCAGAGGCTCACCTTCACATCACCATCCTGGCTTCTCACCATGAGCAGGCAGTGGGCACATAAGCAAAGCACATGGTTACAGGCAGGATAAACTCAAGCACTCAACTGTACAAGAAACTCGGTGATTTTAAAGGCTTCAGAAAGAACCGAATGGATCAATATAGTGGCTGTATTCTCCCGCTCTTGCCAAATCTATTTATTTATTTTATAGCTGCAAGGATCACCTTAGAAGCTCTCACTTTCTTGCTTGGACAGTTCCCAAACACCTCCATTTTCAGGGAAACTACAAGGTGGACTCCAAGATGGTGACAACGCCCCCCCCCCAAAAAAAAAACATCAGACACGCGCAGGCCTGTCAAGGAAGAGACATGAAAATGTATTAAGCAGGGTGGGAATGGGTTTTTATGATTCCACCAAATGTCTGATGGTGGGAACATCGCCCACGGCAAGTATGTATCAGCAGCAACAGAGGCAGAGAGCATTTCAGGACACAGAGTGATCAGGGCCTGGTGTGGCAGCTCGGGGGTGGATTACAAAACGGCCCAGGGCCTCTCCCGGGAGGCTGAGAGGCGCCCACTGGAAGGTTTCCTATAATGTGGTCACATGCAACAGTGGACTCCTGCCAACCCATGTGCACACATAATCTCTTCACCAGCTTCTTTCTGCTGCCATTCACCTACAACCAACCCCATCCCAGATGAGAAACCAAGGGTCAGTGAGGTGACCACCATCACACTACTCATATGTGATAAACCCAAGACTCAGACTGGGTGATTGTAACTCCAAACCCATGTCCTCACCTTGGTCACCCCCATCTCTGTGAGGCCATGAGCACCAGGGTAGTGACCCAGGGAGGTGCTGGTTCCAATGTGGCGGAGTTGAAGTGAGCACTTTGCAGTCAGGCTGCCTGGAGTTACGGCTGGAGTTATAGTCGTCCTGCCACACATGTGCTGTGTGATGTAGGGGCAGACAGGCTGGAAACTCACAGTTCCAAAATTTACAAAGTTCCTCAGAGAGGATCAAGCCAACCCCTGTGATGAGACGCCCACAGCCTGTAGGGGTCCTGGGCCCTCTGCCGGCCCCGGCGCATCCACTCCATACTGGAGCTCTGTGAAACTCCACACGCATCAAATTACTGCTTCTTTTCTCTTCACCCACACAGAACAGACCGGCGCAGGGGTGTCTTCAGGAAAGCGAGGCTGCCTTCCAACGACAAATTCCTGCTCAAGTGATTGGTCCTTAACCCTCGAGACCTGAGGGCCTGCGCGGCAGACAGAAGCCCTGTGATACATTTCCTTTTTAAAAAATATTTTATGTATTAGTTTCATTTTATGTATGTGAGTGTTTTACCTGCATGTGTGTAAGTACCCCCAAGTTATGCAATGCCTACAGAGGTCCAAAGAGAGCATTGGATTCCCCTGGAACTGAAGTTACAGTCAGTTGTTAGCCATGTGGATGCTGAATTAAACCCAGGTCCTTGCAAGGGCAGCCAGTGCTCTTAACTACTGAGCCATCTCTCCAGCCCCGACAGTTACATTTCTACTTATTAAATGCACTCAGCTTCCAAGCACAGTTTGAAGTGACCTGTGCTCACATGCTCACATGCAGGACATCATCAAACTTTGAAAAGTCAACAAATAAAGACTTCTTAGAAGGAAAGATGTCACCTCTCCATTGGCCGCTTTATCCACAGGGTCTCACTGGGTGAGGCCTGGCACATAGTGGGTGCTCAACTAACATTCCATGAGCTAATGGATAAAAGAATATCAATGACAGAAATTTGTGCAAAATTTTCTCATTTCCAGGCTTCCAACAGCTGTCTTGTTTGAACTTGTCAAGAGTCCTTGACCTCATTGCCACCTTGCAGATGAAATGAGGCTGGGGAGGGAAAGACAGGCTCCATGGGACCTACGCAGACAACAAAACCTCTTCAAATTTTAAATTTCTATATTTATGTTTATGAGTGTTTTGCCTACATGTATGTAAGTGCAACATGTGCCTACAATGCCCATGGAGACCAGAAGAGGGCGTTGGGCCCCTGGAACTGGGGTTTCAGACATTTGTTAGCTGCCATGTGGGTACTGGGAACTGAACCCTGGTATTCTGAAAAAAAAAAAAAAAAAAAACAACCAGTGCTCTTAACTGCTGAACCATCTCTCCAGCTCCAAGACCTCTTCCTTTGTGGAGACTGAGACTGAACACAAGCTCCTTCACGAAACCTTCCCAGTCCTCCCAAGGTTAAGATTCCCTCTCTTCTCCCCAAGCGCTTCACAGAACGCTATTACTTTTCTTCCACACTCCAGCTGCTGTTGAACAGGTTGTACACACACGTGTCTGCCCTCTACTGACCATAGTTACTGGCCTAACACAGCCAGTGTGTGCTGATTTAAGAACATCCTGCATGCACTACATCCCAACATGTCAGAGCTGGGAAGAACCCAGAAGATGACTATCACCCCTCACTGAATAAAGTCTTAACAGAAGAGTTCATAGCAAGCATGATTCCTGACTTAACCCAGAGCCCCTCCCAATGACCAGGCTGCAGTTAACCCTGGATTTGCTGGACAGGTACCAGCCCTAACACACAGTGATGGTGGCTCCTCACTCAAGTAGAAATGGCACTGTGAAAGGTTTCTGTGACTGATCGGTGATACCTGCCACTAACATATGGTAAGAGTACCACAGGCAATTGTCAGCTCACCCCACCTTGGATCGTGCCGTATACACAGCAATGGGAGTGGCTGGGTTTGTTATTAAGAGATACTATGATCCGGATGGAATTCAAAAGTGACCTATTCTATACCCTGCTGTCGTAGCTCCCTACCTAACCCTTCTCCTTTTCCACCTTTGTCTCTCTTCCTATTGGGAGGGGGCATTCCTACAAAGAAGGCTACCTCAGGCTCCTTCCCACACTCCCACAGACACACAACCAAGGGTCCTCAGAAGTGCTTGTGGGAAGATTAACGGAACATGCTACAAGAACTCGGGGTCCATACGGTGAGTGGGCAGACATGCAAATGGACACCAGTCTCAGAAAACACTCTCCCACCTGTCCCCAAGTGAAGAGCAGAGAGCCCAGCCAGACTCTTCCAACACTGCGAACACAGGTTCACATTGCAGGGATGGGAGGAAGTCATGCCCATCCTTCCAGCTGTGGATTGGCACATTAACAAAACCTCCAGAAAACATAGGTTTGGGGGAAATCATCCAATAAAACAGAGTGGACCCTCTTCCAAAAGAAAATTCCCCAATCATAAAAGGGATTTTTTTTCTTTGTAACCATTCAAATACCCATGGCCTTTACTCCCAGAGCCCAGCCCTGCTGTGTCACAGACGGATGACAGCATGGATCTATTTGCATTTTATAATATCCCCGTTCTCTGTACAAGGCTCCCATGCCAACTATGTGTGAAGAGATAGAAATATCCCAGTTCTGTTAGAAAGGGAAGTAGATTCGATGGCTGAGTCTCCTGATTTCAACTGTTCCCAAGTTCTTTCTCCAGGCTGCTCCCAGTACTGACTAAGCAGACATGTATGTGAAGAGCAGAGTCGTACTGGCTGTCATTAAAGATGACCCCAACCACCCCCCAGTGCCTTCAAAAATACACTCCTCTTTTGCTCTCCTTCAAAAAATGGCTCTTGGGTTTCTGTGACGAAAAGGAAGGAACAAATGAAGTGAGCACCTCACAGACAAACAGCTGCAAGCAGAGCAAATGCTGCTGATATCTGAGTTACAGGTCAAAGAAACTACTAGAAGAACCTGTCACAGACCCACCTGTCCCTGTATACCAAAATCAAACAAAGAACCTCACATCTCCCATGGGACTGAGGTCCCTGTACAAGCTGCACGTTATGTTTGTACTGTCAGCCCTGGGTGTCCCCAAGCCCGGCACTGCCTCAGTCCTGCTAGTCTTTCAAATAACAGTAGGAGGATCCAGTAACGAAGGGCCTGGGAACATGCTGGAGCCTCTATGGGGCTTTGGGATTTGGGGGCCTGGGTAGCAGCGTACATACAAGGAGTCTTCTGTTTGTTAATTTCAAAAATATTGATTTTTTTTTAAGGATTTTTTTTTTATGTAGTCCAGTCTGGCCTTGAACTTGAAATCATCTTACCTAACTACCAGGATTATGGGCCAGCACCACTCTGACTAATTCAAAGTCTTTCTTTCTCAGAACCCAGAGATTTTTCTTGGATATCTGATTGTGATTGCCTGTCACCTGGCAGGCACCTTGCTAGGTGATCCTCAAATGTCAGCTCCTGGAACCTTTGGCACAGATTCAGGGAACAGAAGTTCAAATACACAGACGCAGGATACATTTCTCAAGACGCAGGGCGGATTCACGGCTGGCCGGATCCACACCGCTGCTCCCAAGCTCCACAGCCACTGTTGGTCTCTTGCCCATGCCCACATTCTGCATTAGAAAATGATTTGGGGGAACCTAGCTGTTCTCAGACTCTGAGTGAATGAACATGGTATCAAGCATATTAGAAGGATGTGTGACTTGACTGGCTGGATGAGCCATCCGGCACCTCACTCATAGCAGAGGAAATGGCACCCGGAAAGGGGATATGACCTACCTACAACCACCAGAATGATGCTGAGCCTAGACTCAGGACTTCTGACTCCCAAAGCCCGAAGCCGGGTTCCGGCCGTCTGAGCGTTCTCCCTCTCCTTGGCCCTCCATCCTCCACATGACACGTGGATACCAAACCAAAAAGCATCTCAGCAGAGGAGCTGTAAATATTTTCCACTTGGTTTGCAGGCTAACAAGACTTTCTCTCCTGCCTTGCAGTTTTAGACAATTTACGCTTCCATTCTCAAAACAGATTTTTATCCTAATAAAGGCTTTTATGACTATTATCCACCTGTCATTACACAGCATTAGACAATTACAGAGCGCAGACTGACTCTCCCTCCTAGAACCTTCCCCTCCTCTCTCGGCGGGGGGTCTGGGGGCACACACAAATAGAACATTCCATTAAAAAAATACAGATGAATCTTTCATTTTTTTTAAGTGCTGCCAAGACTGCTACCTACCTACACTTTTTAAAACTTTGTTGTGAAAGTCGGCGGCGTGGGGGAGGGGGTTTTAAAAGTGTGGGCTAGAATCGTCTTCAGCCCCATTTTGATTGCCAGACGATTGACAAAATAATTTGTACCCGTCGGTGCTCATGAAGGGAATTTTTACAATGGATTTGCCAAGCAGATTTTTAATTTTAATCAGTAATGAAAAAATGACAACACGGATCACAACAAGACATCACCACAGCGCGGGCTTCGCAGTCCCTGTCAGGCGGCCTCCGTCACACAACCGCACCTCCGTGAACATCAATCACTCGCTTCAAACTCCTGTACATCTTCAGGGTTTAATTAGACATTTAAGTTCTTTACCCGCAATTTGCAAAACTGTCACTTACCAAAAATGCAAGACGCTAAAAACTGTTCAGCGTTGAGTCCTGGGAGACACTGTTTATCACCTTCCAGGGAACAGAGCAGAAGTTAAAGTTTCCACATCCCCAAACCCCCCAAAACCACAGATTCTCACTCAGCTGTCTTTGAACCACAGATATACACATTTTGAAAGAGGAAAAAAATTAAAGTCATTCATGGTGGTTCTAACTAACCCCAGCATCTACGGTGGAAGGATACAGTGAGACTGGGTTAGAGGTAGGGTTCCACTGTTTGCTGTGAACTTGTCCTGAGACTTTCTTGGGGTTATGGACTCACCAAGCTATGAGAAGCAAGAGGACTTCAAAGGCATGTTCAAGTCCCAGCTCCATCACATACCAACAAGCTGTGTGGCCTGGAGCCAACTGCTTCACCTCTCTGAGCCCTTGCTTCCTATAAGCCCAGAAAAAGGCAAGCAAACATCCATTCCTTGTTACTGAATCCACTGTGACAGGTGTCTCAAGGGCGAGGAGTTCACTCCACCTTGATTAGGGGGTACGGCCTCTCCAAAAGCAACAGCAGAGAATCCAGAAGCACTCCTGCCTGTCTGAAGAGGCATACAGAAAACCACAAGGGTCATGAGATCCAGAGACAGAAGCCTATGGTGACAGCAAGGAGCCCAGCGCCTGCCAGCTCCTAAGATGGCTGGCCAGCAGCTGCCACCAGACACACACGTGCCATAAGCAGTTGTACCAGCTGAGGGTTTTATCTTGGGCTTTCACCAACCTCCAGGTCTAAGTTTGCTTGGAAGTCTTTGAGGCTTAGTGCCTTCTGTTCTGTGGGGCGGCCTAGTCTAGATGAAGAGGGCAGGTTCTTAGCTTAATTATTCAGGGTCACCCCTGAGGGTGAATTGAGGAATGAAGCTTACAAGGTGTGCCCAGGACTTCAACGCAAATGCACCCTGCCGGAAGCGAGTAGAAAGCAAACACCTTCTCCTTTAAGAGAACTTGGTTTCCCAAAACGTATTATTGAAATGGATATAAAAGGTGGATTGTGAAAAACCTATTACTCACAGATAAGAAATGCTCTGAGGGCGGACTGCACCGAGGCTCTGGCCACGGCTGCTTCCAGGTGATCCTACTCCCCATCTCCGCGAATGGGGGAGAACTCGGGAGTTAGAGGGGCTGGAGAAGATATTCTCGCCTTTCAGGCAGGTGTTGGGGTCCAGCAGAGAAGGTTGCCAGCATCAAATCCATCTGCTAGTCAAGACCAACAAAGTGTACCTTGCAGTCATTCCCCTGCTGAGATAACCTGTTCTTACCTGCACACATCCCAGCCGCTTGCTGCAGGAGGCAGACAGGAGATGTCGCATCATCCCACAGTCTATCCTTCCATGCTTATCCAAGGGACTTCCAGGCCCTTTACAGGAAGGACACAGGCTGGCCTGCAAGCCCACTGGAACCCAAGTCCCTTGATACAGCAATTCTAGACACTGGACCTCAGCAAGGCTGAGCCTGGGGTTCTGGGCCCAAAGCAAATGGCATTGCCTTTGGCTAGCAGGGCATTGTGTGACATGTAGAAAGCCACTGCCCGCTCTGGACTTCTGCTTCCCCTTGTCTAGACCGTAAAGGAGCTCGTCCTTCCCCACCATAGGAGTTCCATGTCTATGAAGACTTGACCTTGGATGGTAAAGTGATAATGAAGAAATAACATGAAACAGGTTTTAGAATCAGCAGACCCAGGTCCAAATCCAAGTTTGCCACTGATCTGAATGTGAGGGTATCAGTAGTAGCCACTCTGGGGTCCTCTCCACAGGGTGTTCCTGGTCAGCCTTTCCTGCCTCCAGCCGCCAGCACCACCAGGCCCCTGAGCTGCCTCACCTGCATGGGGAAGCCCAAACTCTAGGGACAGTACACAAAGGGCTCCTTACTCCAAGTCAGGAGAAACTGGGAGGCACTGCACGGGCATTAGGGGCCTGCAGTGATGCTACAAAGGCTGAGGGGTTTCTCTGAAACTATGATCTCTGCTAGCACCCATCCTTGGCCTCGCTGTGCTTGGCCGCGCTTCCTAAACATGCCGAGGGACGCACAAGTCCTTGTCTCTAGGACTGTTCTGGGCTAAAAAAACTAAGCACCCTGATGTCCACAATGGAGAATGGTTCATTGTGGGAGTGAGAAAAGGGAGGGAGGGAGAGAGACGGAGTGAGGAAGAGAGGGGGAAGGGAGGGGGACCCCTGGGACCCAGGAAACGCTGGCTCTGAAGAAATGTTTAAATGGTTTGTAGAGTTGGATAGCCAGGGAAGGCCAGCGAGGCCTCAGAGTCTGCCTTGGAAGACAAACTCCATTCAAGCAGAGATTGTTATCTCCTTGCTGTAGCCCATTGTGGGCTCTCAACAAATATTTACTGACTACACAGGAAGGTGGTCCCTGACACACTTACTCCCAACTTTCAAATAAGGCCTGAAACCTGGTTCTCAGCCTGTAGCTCCCCACAACCCTGGTGGCCTGGAGACCTGCTTCTCACACACACACACACACACACACACACACACACACACACACACCCGCCACCCAGGAGCCCACCAGCTTCCACCAGGACCCCTGCTGGGATAAAGAACAGCTAAACAACCAGGCTCATTCACCACCTGCACCCACGAAAGCTGCCTTGGGCAGCGTCACCACAGGTGACCTCCCTCGCACTGTGGGAACAATGACTGGCAGAGCAGCTCCGGCCCTCCGTGGGCTGGGGCGGGCCAGGTCGGCAGGTTCACACAACACAGACAGGAGGGTGAGCGCCAGCACACTGGGCCTTTGTCCTGGCTGCTCTGAGCCAGCATCTGCAGAGCCCTAGGCAGCCAAGGCCACAGCCCACGTTCATGGAGCCACTTCCCAGCTTGCTGGAGAGGCTGCTCCATCCGGGGCTGGGAACATGCCCAGTCTTCCCAGGAGGGAAGGGCCAAGGGCTCCTGCCAACACCCCTCCTTGGAGCTAGAGGGGCACCCAGAATGAATGTCACAAAGCAATTGCCATTTACAAAGACAGATACTCATCACACACTGAGTGCTTACTGTGCACAGGCCCTCTCTTCCCTCCTTCTGGAAACCAGCCCTCTGTGAAGGGTACATTATCACACCTCCCACACTGGTGCCAGTCTGAGACTCTGAGCGAAAACATGACCGGTCCACAGCCACCAAGACTCCTGATGTCTGAATCCAAGGCTGATGCCATAACCTCCGCCCCACTCAGACCCTCTACGCCTTACCATCTCCCTAAACAGCCACACCCAACTCGCCTCTATAGAAGCAGGCTCATCTAGGTGGGAGTGCTACTGGGCCCGGGAGCATGCAGTTCCCATCACCTCAGCTGCCTCAGTCTCCTGAAGCCTCTCGCTCCCCGAGAGTCTTCCACAACATGGAGAACGTTCCCTCAGATCTTTCCTTGCCACAGGCCAGCTCTCCTGTCACCTCCCCTGAGACTAGTATGGGACAGCAGAGGATCTGGGCCTCTCCAAAGGTCCCACCCCTCACTCTTCCTCCACAAGGCAATGACTCTGAAAGGGCAGGTATGAGGCTGATCCCCTGCATCATGAGGCCAGCTCTGCACACAGGGGCAGGACTGGGGTTGGCACTCGGCAGGGTGCCGAGTCATCCTACCTGTTTTCTAATACAGTGGCTTGCTTTTTCCACTTGCCAGATCTATATAGCATTCCCAGTCTTTAATGGTGACAGTAAAAAAGACTGTCAGTCCTTCCAGGCCCCATGCACTCCCGCATGTGGCAATGGCAGGCATCCATGTCTGCCCAACTTCATGCTCAGTAACATCCCTTGGCAGCTTGAAACTGACCATGTTCACACCTCAGGCATGGACAAAGGTTATGGACAGCATGTTCTCCAGAAGGCTGCCTGTCATCCACCACACGACTCGTCAGACCTATGGTCCATGACCCAGTTACTTTCTCCTCGCTGCCACAAAATACCTAACAAAAGCTCCTTAAGGAAGGGTTTGTTTTGGCTCACAGGCTGAGGGTGTAGTCCATCATGGCAGGGAAGGCATGACAGAAACAGGGTCAGGCAGCTGGTCACATCGCATCCCCAGTCAGGAATCAGAGAAAGGTGAATGCTGGTGATTCTCCTTCAGTCCAGGCCCATCCTGTGGGGTGGTGCTGCCTACAGCTAGGGTACTTTCCACCTCAATTCACCTAATCTAGAAACTCCTCCAAGCTGAGGCTTGTGTCCTGGGTGACTCTAGATGCTCTCAGGTTGATAATCAGAATTAATTATCATAGTCAATGTCTTCCCCAGGAACCTGAAGGTCCCTGGAGGCACCAGAACAAGTGTCTGCATCTTCTTGTCCTTGACATACTATGAACCTGGAAGGTCCCATGTCACTAGAGAGAACACATAGGCTTCCACAGTCAAACCCCGTTTCTCAGCACCCTGAGTCCTTTTGTAGAGGGAGGACATGAGCAGTTAAAATAGCAGTGGCCATAGGAAGGCCCCAAGCAACTGTACACTGACAGTCACGTGAAGCATTTCAAGTCCTAAGCTGATGGAAGGAGAGTCAGTTCAAGCAAACTCTGTACCTGGGAGGACAGCAAAGGTCCAGGCCATCAACCAGGAGCAGCTGAGGAGATGGGTCAGGGTTCAGGTCATCCAACTAGGAAAACGGGCCAGGGATCTGGGACATATCATCTGTAGGTACCTTACCACCTCTATGTGGATGTGAAGTAGGGAGATAACCCGTCTCCAGAGCCTCCTAGGTCCACAGATGACAGGTGGGGTGTCTTATGGAAGGAAGACCTGTCCAACCTGTAGCCTGCAGCCACGTGCACCCAGGATAGCTATGAATATCACCCAAACAAAACCATGAACTTATTCAGATTATGAGGTGGGCGGGGGGAGTTCTACTCAGATGTGTGGTTTTCAAGCGTCAGCGTTTTAGACGACAATGTCCAGTCACAGTGTTAGAAGACTGCACCTTAGCTCTGTCCCACCAAGGTCAAGCTCCTCAGAGCAGACTGCTCATTTCCAGTCTCCCCTCAGGGAGTCCTGATGTTAAGGCTTGAATGTGTCCTCTCACAGAGACCTCAGAACATGACTGAGTTTAGATCTAGAGGCTTTGTAGAGGGGAGCCAGTTAAAATGACATCATCATCCGAGTAGGCCTAATCCAGTTATGGCCAGTGTCCTTCAATAGAGAAGTCTGGATACAGATTCTCAAAGAAGAGCAAGACCATTTGCAAAGAAAGACCATTGGCTAGCCAAGGAGGAGGCCTGGGACAACCCCCGATCTGAGGCTCCCAAAGAGTCAGCCAGCTAGCTGCCAGCCAGGATGACAACCTTGATCTTAGACTCTGAGCGTCCAGAATCAGGCCTCTCATTTTGCGTCCCAGGGCCTATATCAGAGACATAAATGCTCTGTGAGCAAACCCAAGAGAGAACGACACACAGATCCACGTACCGGACAGATGGGAATACTAAGGCACAGAGGAGATAGAACAGTCATGCAATTAGGAGGTGATCAGGCCAGACCACGACTCCTGCCCGACTTTGGCCTTCTGTGAAGACCACTAAGGAGCACTTCCCCTCAGTGTCACGAGGTCCAGTAAGCTCTGCCCTGCCAGATTCCCACAGATGAGAATCATGTCAATGGGCCCACCTCATGGTCAGTCAGGGACGCACAGGGATAGGAAGTCTTCAGAGCGGAGGTGCCCAAGCAGGGATGGGGAAAAAGCAGCTGGTACACTGATGGCACCTGATCAAGAAGCCAGAGTCCGCTGCGGGAAATTCAGTCAGGTACAGAGCCCAGACTACCCCGAAGTGGACAAGGAACACAGGTGGTTTTCATGTGACCTCCCACTAGCTGCAGATCAGAGATGGATCCCAGGAGGGCACAAAAACAACTCTCACCCCCACCCACCAAAGACAGAGAGTGCTCCCTCATCATGCCCAGCCCAGTGGGAAAGAGCCTTGGAGACTTCTTGCTATGTGTGACCTCTCTGAGCCTCAAACACCTCATGAGGTGCTTGGGAAAGGAAATACTTTTCAAGGCTGCTGTGTCCACTTAGAAACACTTACTCATAGTGCTGGGCAATTAGTAAAAACATGTCATTTCCCTCAGAGGAAGAAGGCCTTTACCTCATAGTGCCTGTCTTTTCTGCCCTCAGAGGTCCAGGCCCTCAGCCACCAGGTCAAACCAAGTGTTCTCCACTCTGTGGCCATGATAAAGCACTGAGACCAAAAGCAACTGGGGAGGAGAGGGTTTATGTCACCTTACAGGTCACAGTCCATCATCAAGGGTAGCCAGGGACCGAAGCCAAAACCATGAGGAACACCGCTTGATGGCTGGCCAGACTCACACTCTGCTAACTTTCCTGTACAGCCCAGGACCACTTGCCTAGGGATGGAGCCAGCCTCAGAGACCTGGGCCCTCCTCCTTTGATGAACAGTCAAGACAATCCCTCACAGGTGTGCCACAGGACAACCTGATAGAGACAAGCACTCAGTTGAGACTTTTTTTCAGGTGATTCTAGACTATGACAAGTTGACAATCAATGGCAACGATGGTACAGAATTCATATACAAAGTTCATATAAAGAGCCTGAAATGAGCAACCTCACCCAGGGTGTCCTTTGTTCCCAAGGAAGTGTCCTCGCACCCATCGCTGCCTTCCCCTGGGCCCATCAGAGGGAACAGGAAGGGCCAGCTCTCTCTCAGCCCCACATTTCGCCTTCTCATCCTCTGAGATTTCTCACAAGATCCCGTCGCAGGGCAACAGGCCCACCGCACCCAGGGCACCTCCTTGAGCCTTGTGCAGACTGACGCCCAACCTCATGGGGTTCACAGCATGTACAGGCCTGTGCTGAAAATGAGACACGCTCCTCGGCTGGAAGCAGGCAAGAGTGAATCGAGCCCTGCCAATCATCCGGAGGAACATATGCATGTCAAGGACAGAACAGTTGTATGCTCTTTTTACCCAAACTTAATATTTTGCACGATCCTCTCTGAAACACCACAAGCTTGCCTGTCGCCATGTTGCGCAAGATCCAGAGATATTTTCTGTCTTATGTTTTACCCCACACAGCGGCTGTCTTCTGAGAAGGGAAATCGACCAAGGGACAAAATCTTGTAACTATTCCAGCCATTCACTTAACCAGCGTAATTATCCGGCACAGAGCAACGTTTGGACCGCAATCCACTAGGCAGACAACTACATCCACATGCAATTAGTGAGTTTTCAACAGGCCAAGAAGACGGGGGCAGCTTAGGCTGGAAGGAGACAGCAAAGTGCTCACTGCCCCAAAGAAGGGGTCTGGAGAAAAGTTGAGGGGAAGTTCTGATTTTGGAAATCACTTCTCTCTATCCAATTCCATTCACGAAGGCTCTGCCTCTGTAGCTCTCCCCCGAGGATGGTGACAGCCTTCCACCTGACCTCACAGCCTTCAGCCTTCACCCAGTAGCCAGTGAGATTTTTCTAACTTCCAAATCTGAACAGATCACTTCTCTGATTCAGTGTCGGCAACCCCAGCACCATCATGGGCAACCCCAGCACCATCATGGGCAACCCCAGCACCATCATGGGCAACCCCAGCACCATCATGGGCAACCCCAGTACCATCATGGGCAACCCCAGCAGGGCGAGAAGTTCCTTCATCATCTAAAGTCCTGCTGACTCTTTCTTCGACATCTCCTTCGCTCCTGAGCAAGAATATATTCACATACATGCAGACAGACACACAGACATACACACACTCAGACACACATTTAGACACACATACATACACAGACACACTTAAATGCACACACAGACATAAAGATATACACAGACACACACACATATTTAGACACACTCAGACACACAGACTTACACAGACAGACACACACACTTAGATACACACACAGACATATAAGCACACAAACACTTCAGACACATGCACAGAGATACACACTCAGACAGACAGACAGACAGACACACACACACACACTGGTATACCTGGCCTTACCCTACCTTCTCCAACATTGAGCAAACAACTAGTGACTCTCCACGTCCAAGATCAACAACTCCACTTATCCATGCTGCGCTAGACTCCCGCAGAACCTGCCTTCTCTACACAGGAGAGCTTTGTCTTCCCAGGAGGAAGTCATGAACACACATGCAAGAAGTTTCCGCTTCAAACCTGTATTCCAGAACTGAGTCTGGTGGCACATGCCTGTAATCCCTGCCCTCGGAGGTTGAGGAAGGAACACTGCGAGTTCAAGACCAGCCTGAGCCACATAGTGAAGCCCTGCCTCAAAAGAAAAAGAGTAAATCAACAACAGCATTCCAAGGAGCAGAGCACAAATTTTTTAAATCATTGCCAAACTGCACAAAGTTCTACTGCCCAAGACACTGTTTGAACAAGTGTGCCTGGTCCGTTATGTTGTCAAAGTGCTAGGAAGGAGCGCTATTTTATATGTTAATGGTTAAATAAAGATAAGAGGTGGTTTTATTTCGCATTTTGTAGTTGGAGGTCGAGCACTGTTCTTTGAACTTGCAGTGTGCCTCGTCTTGCTGGGATTATCACTTCAAATCCTTTACTATCGGAGTCTTCTGGTTTTCTTGTTAATCTGCAGGAGCTCATGATACCAATCAAGTCACAAAGATATTCACATCAACATTATTTATAATGGCAAAGAAGGTGGGGGAATGGTTTAAACTCTACAAAGCAGCATCTCTGTAGAGTATCAGCCAGCCATAAAAAATGATGACCACAAAGACTTTGGACAGTGGAGAAATGTTTATTGTATAAGAAGCCAAAGAGACCACATACAAAACTGCCTCAGTATTACCAAATGTGTGTGGGTCCTGAGCTTTGGAAATTTGAGGATGAACAAGATGGTCCCTTCCACAGAAGGGAGGAATAGATAACAAATAAACTGCTTCAATGCAATATTAGAAGTGTTTGCATGGAGGGAACCATAGCAGCTAGTGGGGCACAAAGCAGCAGGTGAAGGATTGACTTGACGGGCACTGATGGAGTTGGTTCTGGCAGACAGAGAGCCCCAAGTATTTGATGCTCATGTTTTTCTAGCTGTTCTTCCGCTTGGGGGCTGAGCCTACCACCCCTTGCAAATTGTAAATGGAGAGCTTTGTATGCGTGATTCCGTACGCTCCTCAGCAATCCTCCAAGAAGGATGCTGTTAAGCGCATTTCATAATGCAGGGAGCAGAGGCCAAAGAGCCTAGATTGCTTGGGAAGGGTTATATCAACATCAAAGGCATAATTTTAAAATGTCATGTTCCAAAGTCCTTACTCAAATCTTCCAATCTTCCTGTACCAGAGCCATTTGGAACTACTGTTAAAAAGTAAACCCACTGTATTAGTTACTCTTCTGCTGCTGTATAAAATACCATGACTGATAGCAACTTAAGGAAGGGTTTGTTTTGCCTCATCATTCCAGGTAGAATCCATCCTGACAGGGAAGGCATGGCGACAGTCAGGAAAGCACGGTGGCAGGAGTGAGGGGTTGGCTGGTCACATTTTCATCCACACACAGGAAGCAGAGAGAAGGAACAGGAAGTGGGGCAGTAGAACAAGGTTATAAACCTGAGTACCCACTCCCAATGACAATACTTCCTCCAGCAAGGTTCCACCTCCTAAAGGTTCCATAACCTCCCCAAACAGCATCACCAACTGGGGACCAGAGTTCAAACACATGAGCCTATAGAAGACATTTCTCATTCAAACCACCACAGCTACCTGAGGGTGACTTAGAGCACCTGGAAGTTTGGCCAAGGAAATCTAGACTTCCACAGGGGAAATTTCTAGGTAACATGCAAGGACCCTGACACTTGAGACCCACGGGACGGCGTACTACCTGCTGTCGAGTTCTGGGACTATTTGGACCTGCCTGGTCTCCAAGGCTCAGTCCTTCATGTCTCTCATCCTGGATGCTGGAACTTCGTTCGCTGATAAGCATGACGCGCACCTGAGACATCGCTGAGGGCCAACAGGCCCCCAGAGGCCTTCAGTCTCCTCCCAAGGATGCCTTGCCAGGTGTGCAACCTGTCTTCCCTTCCCACTCCTACTTGACGCCAGCAGCAATGAAGCGTCCTCTCTTCTAAATTAATTACGTCCATCATCCCTAAAAGAAATTCACTTAGCCCTGTCAAGTCTGGCAGGTGATGGGGGAGCCCACGTCGCCCACACCCACTACCCGCTCCACACAGCTGAAGCCAGAGGGGACAAAAAAATGAAACAATGAAGCTCTCGAGTGACAGAGACTCCAGGATGTAACGCCCCAGCCAGCATCTGGTTCAAGTCCTGTCTGCTTTTGCAAATCATGTGACCCTGGCCATGGCATTCACCTCCCTGTTTGTTAAGCTTTCTCATCTGTCCAATGAGCTTTGGAAGCATGGGCTCCAAGGGTTGTTGTGAGGATCCCTGGAGCCATGGCAAAGAAAGAAGCTAGAAACGAGCACGGCTTCTACACATACCTGGCACCAAGTCACTGATTCATTGGCTCTTGAGTCAGGAGGAACTTGAGTGAGGAAACTGAACAGCCATTCACAAATAATGAACATACGCTGGGACCCAGCTCATCTGAACCTAAGCCGTGGTGTCAGGGTGCACAAGACCCACACACACTCAAGCAGACAAAACCCAGCACAGAACTGTGGAAATGGACAGCAAGCCCCAATCTCAGTCGAAGAATTATTGGCAGCTGATTACTCCTGGGTGAGGAAGAGCTGCTCTTCCTGAGGGGAGGGACTCTGGATCGGCTGACTAGACCTCAGTAGATGAACTTGCACTGAGGGATGATGTCTGGGGACACTGGTTTGACACAGATGTCAGAATGTGTGAGTTGAAGTGGAGGGGGCGCTGTGGGAGGGTGCCAGTGAGGGATGGGGTATAGAGATGACTGGAATGTCAACTAAAAGTCAATTAAAAGTTTACAAGAAAATTAATGGACATTCTTTCGAAGTGCATTGAAAAGTGGAAATATTAAGAGGAAGGGGAGGGCAGGATGTGTCCTGAAACCCTGTCTCCTTGGCTTCCTGTATCTCAGAGATTTCAAAGGAACTTGTTCATGGTGGCCTGTGAGGCCACGTCTGGTGACTCCTTCCTGTCTCTCCAATCATCTCTGTGGCCCCCTCTTACCTGATCAGTTGTCTTTTGGAACTAAAACCTTACCCCCTTAACAGACATGGAAGCAATGCTCAGGGAGACAGGCTCTGTCTTCCCTTGGGTGCCCAGTTAAAGGATGAGGAAGCCACCACAAAAACCCACATCTTCTGAGCCCAGAGTCCATACTATTCCAAACATGGCACCATCTACATTCTCAGCTGTCACATATAATTTCTCTCATCTGTGCTATGAATCATGTACCATACCTGAACATTCTCCAGTCAGTCTAAGTCAAAGGACTGCGCATTCATAAGGGCAGTTTCCACTGCCATCTGTGGGTCTAGTACTCACAGTCTCTCATATGGAGGGCCCCATGGCTGCAAGAGGGCCGCCTTTGACAGGTGCCACCTGCTTTGGTTTCTATTGTGATAAAACACTCCCCAAAACCAACTTGGGGAGGACAGGGTTTATTTGGCTCACAGCTCACAGTTCATTATCAAGGGAACCAAGGCAGGAACCTAGGGGTGGGAACTGAAACAGAGACTACTAGGGGAGAATGCTATGCACTGGCTTGCTCCCCTGGCCCATTCTCAGTCTGCTTTCTTATACAACCCAGGACGACCTGCGCAGAGCCAGCACCCACCATCCTCAGTGTGCTGAGCCCTCCCACATCACTCAACAATCAAGAAAATGCTTCACAGACAAACCCACAAGCCAGTCCAACAGAGACAGTTCCCCAAGTGAGGTTCCCTCTTCCCAGCTGTGTAAAGCTGACAACTGAAGCTGCCCAGCACCGCGGCAAACAGAACTTTCTGAGTGCATCACTGCAGCTCGGTGTGCACAGAGTCTGAAGCAAGTGTAAAGAAGCCCAATATTCATCAGTCAGGCCCTGGGACATGGAGGTCATGAGAGCCTGTTCTGTTTGCCTTACAGGTGGAAAGCTTTAGAACTGGAAAAGGAAGGATCCCACTCATTTGAACTCTCCCCACCCCTCAAGGCCATTACATTAATTCTCACAGTGACACAAACATTAACTGTTACTGTCTTCGGGATAGCAAACTATGTTCTCTCAAAGCATCTCCATCCTAGAGACTGACTACACCCCAGCTGCACTTGTGACCCTGTCCTTGACCCTGGACGGACCTCAGTGACTGCTACCAATGGAACACAATAGATGCAACGTTGTGTGACTCCTGAGGTTGGGTTATCAGGACGCCTAGGGCACATGAGGAAACTACATTCAGATGTCCCAACCACGAGCCCATCCTGAAATCCTAACCAGCAGCCTCCACATTGAGAAGGCTCCAGGCCAGCACCCTGTGGGCTGCCACCCTGGCCTGAGCCCAGCTGAGCCCAGACTCAGAAGAAGTAATAACCAGTAGATTGCTACAATGATGGGCTGGTTGGCTATGGTGCTTAGAGGCTCCCCTTGGAGTGGAGTGACCAACACTCAGAGCCATGAGAGGACTTGTCCAAGAGGACCTCACATCACAGCAGGGGAAGAGGTAGGAGCCACAGCCGTGCCCTTGGTTATTCCGTGGCACGTGTTCCCTCCAGCTAGTTAAGCCACGAGGAGTGCTTCACTCGGGGAAAAAAGGAACGGATGTTTCTAGCATCGTTTCTGCAAGGTGGGCTGAGTACAGTACAATCGTGCTCTGTAACGATAGGGCAGATAAAAGTTGTGTTCTTCACAAAGAGCTCCCCTTCCTTTCCCTCACTCCCAGATCAATCCAACCACCGGAACTCTTGTAAGTACAGCCTCCAGGATGATTTGCAATCTGTCAGCTTCGCAGCCCTTCCTCCTAGGCATAATCACAATAAGTACAAGATAAGTCTCAGTGCGGCCGCGTTTGTGAGGGAACAACGCCAACTCACCAGCTGTTTGCCCAGGACAACTGCCCAGTCACATGGGGGACATGCGGGAATTAGCCTGGATGCCTTGGGTAAATGCCCCATCCTCAGGGGACACTGGGACTCTGAGCCCACCAGGGTCTGTGCGGCAACCCAGGCTAAGTGAATTCCTGCCCACACACTTTGTCTGGTTTCCTTTCAAACTTCTCCAAGGCGACAGATTTCACTTCCTTTTAAGATTTGTTTTTGCTCATAGGCATCACCAGACCACACTGAGTTCTTAAATGCCAGGCGCCGTGTTGCTGGTGCTGTACTCGGCATCTGATGGCTTCCTAACCCACCCCCAGGGAAGGCATTGTTGCAGGTGACAGGAGCATACACACAAACCATAGAATGGAGACAGATCTGGGTTTGAATCCTCTCTCAGACTCAGCAAAGGCACCAAGTTCACGCTCAGTAAATTCATGCTTGCTGGATGAGAAAATAAAGCACTCTTCACTCTCAAGTTCCCCGGTTTGTCCTCCTCATCTCCACCTAGCCTTACCTACAAATGCACAGGAAGAGGTTAATACTGCTCAAAGACATTTGTGGCTCTCGGGAGCATCCGAGGCAAGTGTGGCCTTCCAAGCTGTCGGGTCTTCACCCTACAAAGCAGATTCCCATAGTCCCAAAGCAGAGTTGTCCCCTTCAGAAGTAAAAGGCTCTGCTCACAGAATATTTCTGTGAATACGGGAACCAGTCACTTTGTCTTTTTTAATATTTTATTATTTTTATTTTATGTGTATGAGTACATTGCCTGCCTATAGGTTAGTGCACCTGTGTCGTGCAATGCCCTCAGAGGCCGGAAAAAGGTATCAAAGTCCCCTGGAACTGGAGTTACCAATGGTTGCTAGTTGCCATGTGGGTGCTGGGAATTGAACCCAAGTCCTCCGCAAGAGCAATCAGTGCTCTTAGTCACTGAGCTCTCTCTCCAGCCCCACAAGTCATTTTTTCATCAACACTGTTTTTTCTTGAAAGAACCATTAATAAATAACCTATGGCTATTCAGACGTAGGTATTTGGCAGGTATGTTTGCAAGAAAATGAACAAATCAAGTAAGCTGCTTTCAGGAAAAAAAGTGAACAGTGTTAGTTACTCCAATTGGATAACTTGATCTTTCCATGAAAACCTGAATATTTAGAAAATTCATCTTGGCCATCGGGAACTTGATGACTCTGCAGTACTTAAAGAATTTCTGATGAAATCAGTGTCAACATAAGCCAGTGTAATTCTGGTATTGTATGATAGAATGTGTCAACATCTGGAAAACCCATATGGTTCAGTGAAGCAACAGACAATAGGCAATGTACTGAGTATAAAATTATGCAAAGGCCCAAAACCTACTCATGGCTTTTCACGAAATAGAAATCTAGTGATCTGGATTCAGATTCGACCCTGTAACAAACCTTTAAGGAACCAGCACACGGGAATGTCGGGTCAATAACATCCACAGCACTTGGGAAAGGCTGTTCAAACACACACTCTTTTCCCAACATGTAAACAAGGCCAGGGGTTTTAGAATATATGCTTCATGCCCAAAATAACATGATACCAAATTTAGTAGGAAAGAAGAAAATATCTGTCTTCTATTAAGCTATGCATTGAAGAATCAGGGCAAAATGTAAAAGATTATCAACTCCTTTAATTATCTTGTTGTGGAGAATGTGATTATTTTCATATATGTTCTAGCTTCTTATACTTATTACTGCATTTATAAATAATTTAAATTTTTCTCTGTTTGACCATAAGACAATAAAATACTGGCAGTATTACCCAGATGAGTAAAATCCTTTGAAGTTCTTATGTTTTTAAGAATGTTAAGGTGGGGGCTGGAGAGATGGCTCGGTGGTTAAGAACACTGGCTGCTCTTGCAGAGGACCTGAGTTCAGTTCCCAGCACCCACATGACAGTTAACAACTGTACATAACTCCAGTTCCAGGGGTCCAATGCCCTCTTTTGGTTCCATCAACACTGCACAATCAGGTACACACAAAACATTCACACACTCAAATAAATAAATAATTTTAAATAAAATAATCTTTAAAACAGAAGAAATGTACTTATTTCTTTTGCTGTGGGTTTTTGTTTAGTTTAGTTTTGTTTTGTGACTGAGTCTCACTATGTAACCCAAGCTAGCCTCAAACTACTATAATCCTCCTGGCTCAGGTTCTCCAGTGCTGGGATTACAGACATGCACCACCATACCCAGCCAAAATACAGACTTTTAAGAAATGGACTGGGTCTTACAAAGACGCTATGCTTAGTAGAAAGATGTTTGTTTCTGTTTTGGTTTTGAGACAGGGTCTCTCTTGCAGCCCCAGCTGTCCTGGAACTCACTGTGCAGACGAAGCTGGCCTCTGTCTCACAGAGATCCACCTCCCTCTGCCTCGAGTGCTGCAATTAAAGACATGCACCACTATGCCTGGCAAAAAGTAGGTGGTTTTCAAACTATGTGACAATGGAGCTGTGTTGCATGATCAATTGGAGAAGACACAAAGCTGAGCACAGGGGAGCTGGTGGGGCCTCAAACATTATGTTTAGAGAAAAAGAACAAAAGACAGAGCTCCAACCTTCCACCTCAAGAACTGAGGTCACAGGAGATGCACATTCAACAGACAGCAGCCAAAGTAGCAGCTGCGGCAGGGTCTGTCGTCTCCTGGTGTCCCTCTGTGGGTTTGCAGGGAGGATCGTGGGTTGTTTGAGAACCACAGACGCAGCTCCAGCATGTCTCCCATCCCTTTTGTCTTGGACAGATGTGTGGGACCCCGCATGTCTCCTCCTCTGTGAATTGTCTATGCAGATATGTTGCCCATCTTTTACACATTTGGGGGTTGGGGATGTGGCTCAGGGATGTAGTGTGTCCATCCCTGATGTCCTTATCTTGCTTGGTAGAATGCTTCCTCTTCTGAATCCTTCTCCCATCATACAGACTTCTGGTTTGCAGTCTTCTGGTTTCTGTCACAGTGGCATCTTTAAAACATATTTTAATGGACTATGGTCAAATGTGTCAATAGGTTTACCTTCCTGAATTTAGGTTCTCAGTCTACCCAGAAGCTATTCTGGACTCTATGGGCTGTCTCCATCTTCACAGTAGATGAAACGGAGGTTCCCACTGGTGGGAGCATTCTTCCTCTGTAAATGGCAATCCTTAGATCCAAGTGCTGATTTGTCTGGTCTGCCTACAGCTACTTTCTACCTTTCCAGAGCCTCTAATCTGAGCCATGCTCATCTCCTGGCGCTTTGATAGATGCGTGAGACCCAAAGATCCATCCAACCCAGGCCTTCCATGCAGAATGCAAAGGCAGATGGGGACCCTGCCAGAGGACACCTGGAGCCAGTCTGTGACAGAGGACACTTGGACTATAGGTCTCTAGAAGTGGAGAGTATGGATCAGGATCAAGTCACTGTGAGGCAAGAGCAGAGCTGGGAAGCCGGGCCTCAAAACCTCAAAAGCTAAGGAAGCATTGTATGTGCGTGCGTGCGTGTGTGTGTGTGTGTGTGTGTGTGTGTGTTTCTCTCTCTCCCCCCCTCTCTCTCCCTCCCTCCCCACCCTCCACTATCACTCTCTTTCAGAGATTCACAACCCCCAAGTTCTATATTTCCAGCTCTGAAGCAGCAAAGTCGCCCTGGAAACAGTAAGGTAACCCCACTACTGATGAGAAGTAGCTCCTTCAGCACTTCTGCAGAAGAAGCAGAAAGAGGAAGAGGCAGACAAGGCTGGGTCACAGCCGCGGGCAGCCTGTCCAGCCCCGCCGGCTGACCTGGCCACAGCCAAGAGAGAACCCTGCAGGCTGGAGCTTCCTGGTTCCATGCCGCCCTGCAGGCACAGGGGGGTTCTCATGTTTCTCAGCACTGCTTAAACTCACCAGCTGTATCCAGATGTTTCCAGCATCCAACAGGAGCATCACATGGGTGAATGCACACACACACATACAAGCACATACACATGCTTGTATATGCTTACATGTGCACACACAAACATACACATGTGCATACACATATGCATGGTCATGTGCACAGTCACATGTACATACACATGGGTGAAATCACCTGTCTAGAGGTACCCATGCTTGCATACACATACAGACTCATGCCCTGACACCTCGTCCTGGAGACACACCCCTCCAGCAGGGTCTCTTAGCTCTTAATCTCTACATTCTACAACCAAATTTCTGAATCAACACACATCAAACAACCCTTCTGCCCAATTGTCTAAATAGTCTGTGACCACGGCTGGGTGACCCAGCCAGCAGACCAGTCACACACATACACACACTCACACTCACACTCACACACATACACACACTCACACACACGCATGTGTGCACATACACAGGCATACACACAACTGAACATAAGAAGAATTATCAGACTCTTGCAATCAGAGTATGCTCACAAGGCATCTCATGACAGTATTTGAAAAAACAAAATTAGGCTTGGAATCTGTGGGTAAAGCCACGCCGGCTGCGGCATCAATGCTGCTTGTAAACGGCTGAGTCTTGCCCTGGTGGTAGCTCAACCCAGGGACGCTTTCCCCACCTCACTCTGAGGTGCTCTTTCTCACCACCCTTCCTCTCTCCATCTCCTCCCCCCAATGTCCTGCACGGAATCATTTCCACCCCTAAAGCACTTCACATTTGGTGAACAGCTCTTCAGTTTCAAAGTGATTAGAGGTTGAAGATCTGTCGTTTAAAATTCAAATTAAAGCGATTAAAATTACAGGAGCACTTCACATGTTTTAAGCAAATAATTATTTTTTACAAACAGATCTGGGGCTGGGCAAGCCAGGTCTTAAGCAGACAGAGAGCCCTATGGTCCTTGAGTACTATGGAGCAACCTTCCATGTGTAGCTGCTACTCTGAATTCTGGGAGAAGATAGTGCCCCTTCTGCCCCTAAAACCAAAGATCACCCTGCCTGCCAAGGTCACTCAAAGGACAGTGAGATTAGCTGAGGCATCATGTGAAAATGGAGGTGAGTCTCACTCCCAGGGATGGACAGCTCTGCATCAGCACCATGGTCCCTGCCATGATCACGCAAGCTACTCTCCCCAACTGAGGGCCCCAACATCCATCAGATATAGACCTCAAGGTCACCAGATGCCAAAGAGGGCCTCGGGTTTATAGAGCACTTTTTTTGTCCAGGACATAGTCATGATTCAGAAGAGGAATAAAATGTAGGTTTAGAACAGAAAACTCTTAGATCCTGAAATGCATGAAATGATTAACTCCAAGGCCCTTTAGTCGGCCTCTGTCCTAATTTGCTTCCTGTTGCTGTGATAAAATGCTGACCCAAACCAACTAGGGAAGGAAAGAGTTTATTTGGCTCACAGTCCATCACCAAGGGAAGCAAGGCAGGAGCTCAACAGGAACCTGGAGGCCAGAACTGATGCGGAAACAACAGCAACACTGTTTACTGGTTCACCATCTGGTTCATGCCCACGTGCCCAGGGAGAGCACTGCTGTCCCATAGTGGACTGGGCCCTCCCACATCAACAGTAATCAAGAAAATACCTCTACAGACATGTCTACACGTCAGTCTGACAGAGGAAGTTCCTCTTCCAGCGTTCCCTCACCTCTACAGACATGTCTACACGCCAGTCTGAAGGAGGAAGTTCCTCATTCAGCGTTCCCTCACCTCTATAGACATGTCTACACGCCAGTCTGAAGGAGGAAGTTCCTCATCCAGCGTTCCCTCCTCCCAGCTTGTATCAAGCCGACAAAAACTACCCACACGGGTTGTAAAGAGGAGTTTGTTTGTTTTTGACATTCCAACAAAACTTTACTTATGCACACGAGCAGCCAGTCCAGTCTGCATGCCCTTAACGGATCATCTGTAAGCTGAAAAGGCAGCCTGCACTGGCTCATCTGAAACCAAAGGGTATCCGTGGCTCCCTGCCAGTCGAGCTCTGGTGTTATGACAAGCACAGACTCACTGATGGTAACACCTCAGCACCTCTAGCGTGGGTCACACAGCATGGTGTCCTTTCCTCTGGGGCTCTGAGGTCTGCTAATCAATAGAAATGCCTCCCATAATTGACTGACATCTCTGTCCTCACCAGAGAATCAATCACAAGACTGGAAAGAGGCCAAAGCTCAATTTACAGTAGCTGTCTTGAAGTGGTTGACCTATGTGTCTGGTGAGAAATTCACCTGGGCGATGTGATTGGCAGAGGATCCCCGGGAACAGGAACCAGTAGGCGCATCTCTTTCCTCTGAACCACTATAGGACAATAAGGAACAAATCCCATGGCCTAATTATTGCTTTAGATAGGGCTGTGTAGGCGGCTCTATAAGAGAAGTTTTGACACAAGCTGGGAATTGCAGGACGAATAAGAGTTTTCAGATGAACAGGCACGATGAGACAGCAGCAGCCTGTCCACACGAGCTGCCCGAGCTGCCCGCTCTGAAGGCTAGAAATTCCTCTGTATTCACACTGGGGGTCCTCACATTTCCTAGCAACACCCAGCCTCACCAGCTGTGCCCAGGTGTTCCCAGCATCCTCTGCATTCAAACGACAACCCCTACAGAGGACGAAGGTATGATGTTCTTGCTGCAGCAGGAACTGTGATACAGCCTACTCCACTATCTTCTCTTTCCAAGTTGGAAACTGAGTCCCAAGGGTTTGGCACCCCTGTTTAAAGTGTCATCCAGAAAGTTAAGGCTCAAATCAGATCTGACTCCCCAGTCTCGTACATTTCTGCTTCCTCTTTCATGATCTGTGGGCCCGCGTAGTCATGATTAAAGCTTTTTTCCTCTTTTTCTTCTTTATTATTGGGGAAACTGATGACTGGAAACAAAGTCAAGAAATTTACCAGCCCCCTGCGCCTGCTCTCTATGCTGACTTCTGCCCCACAGCAGCCTTGCCTATCATCGGAGCCTCAGCAGGACAGGGAGCTGGCGTTGGCCCCAGGGAAGCTAGAGCCCATGCAAAGAGAACAGCTTACAGCCCACATGGGGAAGAGAGCTGGCAGCTCCCGCTCTTGACATCCAGGAGAGCCAGGAGGCTGAGTCCAGCCCACACACTTCAAAAACAAACCTCCCACCTGAGCATGATGGCACACATGCTCATAAGGCTGAGGCAGGAGAATTGCCATAATTTCAAAGCCAGTCTAGGTACACAGTGAGAGCCTGCCTCAAAAATAAATAATAAATAAAGACTTGAAAACCTCCCTCCTGGTTTCTACCCCAGGGGAGCTATGCCCATAGGAACTGGGCAATTCAGCCAACCAGCCAGGGTAATCCCTCTGGTGTCTTTTCTTCTTTTTCTGTTTTCCCTAACCAGGCCTCAGACTATGAGATCATCCTACTGAAGGATTTATTTTAAAATATTCCCAAAGACAGCATAGTAGAGGAGCCAGAAGAGAAAGATCTACTAAAGAATTAACCACTGGCGGCCGGGAGGCAGGATGGCTGTCATTAGCGGGGTGGGGTTCTGTTGAGGATGGTAGAAAAGTCTGGGGTTGTCTTGAACCCATTAGTCAGAAACATAGATGGCTATATTTGTGTCTTTCTACAAATGTCAGACTTTCTTAAGTAGCAATAAATTCACAAGCTACGTCAGTTCTTTTAGCTGTGATTTGACAAATAGTCTCAATTTCCCTTCATAACTGGCTGAGGCAAACACAGATTCTTATATTCCAATCTTAAGTATCAATATTAATTCTCAGATCACACATGAAACATCACAGGGTCAATTCATCTATGTGTCATAGAACGGCTCCAAAGGGCTAAAGAGATAACGACGCGGTTAGAAGAGGCCTAGGTCAGGGATGCAAAGAGGATGAGGAGGGAACTTGGCACTGGCAAGGAACCTCGTTGGACCTCTGCTGGGCCGCGACTGCAGTCAGGCTGCTGAGTCAGACTTGAGCAGAGCCTCAGAGTCAGGTTGAAGCACCAGAACCAAGGGTCAGGACTGGGAAGGCCATATAGGCAAAGTGCAGGACGGGGCCCAGATGAGTGGACAGACAGATAAATGGATCACAATCCAAGAAAGTGTTACCAGCTCTAGGGACTGTGTGGAAGCTCCTGGGATAGTCAGGAGTTCTGATGGTCCCTTGACATACTTCCTGGGTGGTCAGACGACAGGTCAGTGGGGTTGTCACCATCACAGCAGGGTCAGAGTTACCGGGTGGTGAGGGTGTTGCGACTTTTCTTCAGCCTGGGGGGTCTGATAAGTTCTTGGGTCTGGTTCCCCGATGTGATTTTCATACAGCCACGCGCTCTCTACTTTGATGAGCTAATAGAGTAGCACCCTTTTACTTTTAGGAATAAGTCGCATACCAGTCTGTGCCTCTTGGGTGGTGCCTAGCAGATGGTACTGTTAATGTGCTGATCAAGGCGCAGCCCTATCCTGCCTCTGTGCTTGCACGCCAAAGGCCAAGGTACAGGCCTTTGTCTCTTCTTTTGGTCATCTCCAAGATCGGGATGGGATCAGGGTAGGGTAGAGACAGGAGGAGAAGGAGAAAGGACGTCAGGTGCAAGACCTAGCTGTCTTGCCACATCCTGATAGGGAGAAGCTGGCCAGGCTGCGCGGCAGAGACTGGCCTTGGGAGAAGGAACCCTTGAAGCCCAAGGGTTCAATCAGGGATAGAGAACAATCAGCCATCAGCCTGCTGCTCCAGCCCTGTCCCCTCTGTCTCTTGTGGACCGGGGACTAGAGGGAGGCCATTTCCCCTGCTAGGTCAAGGTGCTCTACAGATCTCTCCTGCCATACCCCAAGACAAGCTGACTCTTTCTTGGCCAAGCCTGCTTCTCATAGCTCAAGGTGAGAACCCAAGACTGTCTGGGAAGCGACCCCCGCCACCCGCTGCCCCTCTGCAGAGCTATGTGGGCACCTGGGAGGCCATCTGCGGGGAGGGTCAAGCCCCGCAAAGCACTCCTCCACCACTTTCCACCCAGGACTCTCCTCCCATGTTGTCTGGCGGGTCTCAAGTTTTGAGGACCCATTTGGGGAATGCGACCTTCATGGTTTGTGACTATATCCAGTCAGGTGTGAATTGTCCTACGCTCTTCCTGTGGGCATACAGAGGCTCAGCAGCTGAAGTTATGAAGCCTCAGTGTTGACCTCTGTGACATGGACATCATACATTGTGCCCATCTAGACAGACACTTGAATGAAGAACACACCTTCTGAACCACACGGGCCAAAAGCTACTGGGAGTCCAGTGCCAACTCCTAAGGCAAAACTTTATCCGGTGCAATATCATCAGTCCACATGGCCTCCTTCCCCACCTGCTGAAGGCCAGGCATGGCAGCCTCCTCACATCCCATGTTCGGTCTCCACTCAGGAATACTCCAGGGCAGGCTTTGCTTCTGGCCCAACCGTTTATCTTCAAAGACAATTTCCACTCCAAATATTTATGGCAAAATACACAGCGCCTTCTTTCCCCAGGGCCTAATTGGAGGGGCTTCTCCCGGTGCATGAACACTTGACAGTCAAGTCCTCGGGAGTACCTCAGATCTCCTGACTGTGGTGCTGTACCCAGGCGCCCACCCACCCAATTTCCACAGCCAAGTGGAGGCCTTTTGAAGCTTGTTTTCTCTGACTGCATCCCCAGTCCAGTGCACAAGAAGTTCACTAAGCCGCAAGTACTCTCCTGTGGTGGGGCCTAGGCTGTATCCTCTGACTTAGAACAAACCCCCTTCACAGTTCATCCAGGAAAGAAAGGACAGCAGCCACTTCTGATTCTTGGAGATCTGAGCACTCAGACCACCGTGACATCAGAACTGACAATGCGGCAGCTGCTGTTATGGTCATCCTTCTCTTCTCAGCTCTCTTCTTCTTAGTCAGACAGATTCCGCCTGCACGATGATCCTCAGTTTGCCACCACTCTAGTGCTATGGGTTGGTTGTTCTTTCTCTTGCCCTCCTTGGAGGCCCTGCACCTGGGGCCCTCGGAACTGCAACTGAGGTTCCGAGGAGGCAGCATTGTTCTGCATCTCCCTGTTCAGTGTGTGCTGCGACTGGAGTCTGGTACACAGCGGTGAATTCTGTCCCCAGACACAGGCATAGAGTCAGCATCCTTCTGAGTAAGTGCCCATGAGATCTGGGGGACAGGATGTTAAAACCAGAACCATCAGCACATTCCTGGGGTGGGAGAAGCCTGCCCCCCACATGTGACATCATTCTTCTGGGCCCCACCCTGCACCCACTGCTCTCTCCCCTCATCTAGGTAGCCCAGCCAGGTTGGGGAACTCAGGCCAGGATCTCAGAGGCCCTGGCAGGGACATGCAAACTGGGAGGCTTTCTCAGGCAAGACTGGCCCTGGTCCAAGGAATTGACCAGGGGCCCCTCCCCAGCTTCCACCCTCCAAGACTGCATTTTTGAGGACCAGTCAGAACAAGGATAGGAGGAGCGGAGCCAGCTCCCCTCCTCAGGCCTGGAGGGCAGGGGTGGGAACCTCTCTTGCACTGAGAAGATTCCCAGCACTCAGCTGGTGAGTCTGTCAGGAAAAGAGCCAACCTGTCCTTCCACAGGGCCACATCCTGGGACAAGGCCTCTGAAGAGGACCCTGGAATTGTCCCAACACACAGGACTTTAGAATGTGAGAGCCTGTTTTGAGCTTGGCTCTGTCCCGCAGGAACTCTGAGCAACTTGACCTCTAAGACATCACCCCTCCCCAATGGGAAGGGGCTGGTGACATCATCGAGTCGCAGGCCCTTGAGCTGCCTATGGGGGAAAACAAGACCACCCATGCAGTCACTGTCCCAGGTGCCACAGAGCTGGCCCTGCCCTCCCCAGTTACTCAGCATGTGATTCACGGTCCCCTTTCTGTCTGACTCACCTTCACCTACTGACTGTGTTCACTTCCATTCCAGATGCGACCTTCACCTTCCCGACCCCGCAATCCGCTCTCTCATTTGCTGACATGTTTGGTCACTTATCTACTACTTGAAGACATAACACGAACAAGTTCTGAGCTCTCGGCATGGATTTCCTTAAGGATGAGTAAGTCAGGAGCTAAAGTTAAAGTGGCAATTGAGGGTTTTTCACTGTGTGTCTCAGTCCCAGGGCCCCAAGGTAGATGGATATTGTACACTTGCAGTCCCAGCTTCCAGTAGACTCATCATAACCATCCTTCTGCTACAATCATGCGATGCACTATGGTGAGCCTGGCTTGACACCTGCTTGTCCCAAGTCAGTGCCACAGAAAGTTCTGCTGGAAATGGGCACAGTTCACCCTGTCCAGGCTCAGGCTGTCTGAAGCCATCTCTACAAGTGTGGTGCCTCTGAGGAAGGAGAGGGGGCCCCGTAGCAGCTAAGTGGCTACAAGGAGTGGAAACAAACAATTCTTTGCATTTTAGCAATTTACGTATTTTTATTTTATGTGTATGAGTGTATTGCCTGCATGTGTGTAAATGTACCCCTGTCATATACTGCTCTCGGAAGCCAGAAGAGGGCGTTGGATGCCTAGAACTGGAGTTACAGACAGTTAAGGGGCTTAGGAGACACTGTGGCATTAGTTCAATCTCTAGAACCCAAGCTAAGTAAGCCAGATATGGGAGCTGGAGAGACGGCTCAGCGGTTAAGAGCTCTGGCTGCTCTTGCAGAGGACCTGGGTTCAGATCCCAGCACCCACATGGTGGTTCACAGCTGGCTGTAACTCTGCTTCCAGGAAATCCAATGGCCTCGTCTAGTCTTCAAGTACCAGGCATGCAGGTGGTACACACAGATATACTATAGACAAACACTGATACACATAAAATAAAAATAAAGAAGTATTTTTTAAAAGAAAAGAAAACCAAACCACACATCAAAGGAAATCCAGGTGTGGTAGCCTATACTACCAGAGCTGGAGAGGCTGAGACAGACAGGTCCCTGAGGCTTGCTGGCCAGATGGCCTAGCCTGTTTGGCGAGTTCAAGGCCAGAAAGAGAGATCTTTTCTCAGAAAGAAAAAAATAAACAAGAGTGGATGGAACCTGGGAAACAATAGTCAGAGTTGTCCATACATGTGTGTGCATACATTCCACACGCATTTGCTTGCGCACACAGGAATTAAAAGTCACAATGTCACAGCCACCTGATCAGAGTCAGCATGCCCGGAATGCACACAGTACCTGCAACTCCCAGATGCGGGTGGTTGCTGCAGAGGCCAGAGGCCAGCCCAGCCTGGCCCACTGGCCCTTCCCTTCTGATGAATCCGATGAATCCGTACAAACACGCCCTGCATCCACGTGCTGGGAGGCCTGGGTCCTGTCTGAGCAATTCGGATCCACTCATCCCAGTGCCCTGGGGTGCCACTCTCCCTGCTGTCCGCAGCCCCTCCCTACCGCTGTCTCCTTTGGGTAGACCAGGTGTGCTACTGATGGATGGCCCACCTGGCCTCTGCATCCTGGGGTGGTTGAGCCCTGTGTCAGGAAGCATGCCCGAGGCCTTTGACAACAGACAGCAGGCACGTCAAAACTGGAAGCAAGGACAGCCTGTCTCCAGCGCACACACATTTTTTTTCTTTGGTAGCAGGGGCTCCCTCCTGGTTTCTCCTGGAAGGTTGGTCCCACCACACTCACGGGTTCCTCCTGCTCTGAGTTGACTCCCTGTAAGGCTGATCCAATGAGACACCAAAAGGGACCACATATGTTCACATCTAGAAGTCTGTTCTCTGTGATCTTAAGATGACATCCCAAGGATGCACCCTCACCCAGGAGTTCCTAATAAATCCAAAAGACCGTTGCCAGTTGTGTAAAAGGAAGTACAGCATCTTTATTAAATTTAAGCCACGTCTGATTATCCAGGAAGAAAGTGTTCTCTCTCTCTCCCACTCTCGTTTTTCATCTTACAGGCCTAGAATATTGCAATAAGTGTTTCATCTGATTTAAAAAAAAAAAATAAGATTTGATAAAGGTCAGCGTATCTCCTGGCCACATATGCAGCAACATTCAAATTCTTCCTGGTCCAAGAATAAAGAGATTCTATCATTAAAAATAAAAAGCATAAGGACATTCCTAGAGTCCACAGGGAATTGGAGAAAGAGGAGACATTTAGTTATCAATGTGCAATCACGAGATTTTAAACAGTATCTCTAATCTGCTTCCCCCTCCTGCCCTGCCACCCACCCAGCCCCCACTCCCCTCACAACCCCCTTCTTTTCACATCAAAGTCTTTTTATCTTCCAATTTTGCTTCTAAAGACGAGGTGAATACCATTAGCTCAATTCAAACTCAAGAGCAGTCAGATGGCCTGTGATTTCTGAAAAGCGCCGTCTAAGGTCACATTAAAATGTATAAGAGCATTTCGATGCCTGAGAAGGGGGCTTATTATCCACCCGCGGTGTGAAAGAGGGATGTCAGTGGCCACAGTCTTGGGTGAAAACAAAAGACCTTCCAGGGTTTCAGGCTTTTGTGGGCAAGCTTCTCTGGTTTCTTTTCAGGACTCTCCCACCAGCCTTGGAGATAGGGTTTGGGACAGCAAGCCCAACTTTAAAAAGAAAAAAAAAATGATGATGAAGAAGAAGAAAATAGGGTTTTTCCTAAGTTTCACTGGTTTCCCTGCTCCTCTTAAACCTCTTTATTCTTATTTATTTTGTGGTTTAACCCTTTCGGCTGCAGTCAGTTATATGCCTTGCGTTTTTACACTATAAACGGTAATTGCCTTGACAGACAGAAATTGTGTTCTGTCCTTTGTGTATGTCGGTTTGAGCCTTATTTGAGTCTGTCCTTTGTAGACAGGACTCAGCACGCACCTAGTGGAACGCGCCAGTGTAGGAAGCTAGCCTGCTTTTGCCAGCTTGGAGGGATGTGACTGTGGGCACCCACATATTCCCTCGGCCCACGGATGTTAAGTGTCTACAGGATGCCCTCTGTGGTTTGGGTCTTAAGAATACAGTGATGAACAAGGAAGCACTGGTTGTGTGGGGAGTGCTCTGCTGCTCTGGGAGGGAGGGAGAGACGGGACAGCATCTCTCTGGGGAAATAAATAGAGTGCTTAGAAAAAGGAGAGCTTGAAGAAGGCCAGCTTCAGACAGGGCCATCAAGAAAGAACTTTCTGAGCTAATAGCATTCGAATTGAGACCTGAAAGCTGAGGCTGACCCAGCATTTGGGGGTTCAGGGAAATGAAGGCAGACAGACTCCGCCCACAGAAAGTATCAGCGGCAGCTTTGCTCACAAAACTGCCACTGCACAGCAAAGTCTTGGTGGGATAGTCAGCCAGGGCACCCTGACCCACAGAAGGTCCTCCCAGAACTCACTTAGGATGCACACATCACAAGGCAGCAGAAGGCACTGGCTCATCCCACTGGTGCTGTGCTGATGAGGAGGCCCCTTAGTTTGGCCTCTTGGATCCCTAAAATTTCTCTAGCTCTGCTGTTCAGGTTCCAACTTTAGCTGCTTCTAAGGTTCTGTGAGCCCCCACGGAGACTGCCTACAATGGTGTGTTTTGCTGTTTAGACAGAATTTGATTCTTGGTCTAAAAATAAAGTACCATCAATGACATAAGAATGAATGCAGAATGGGTTTTCAGGTGCAGAGGGCTCGGGAAGCTGCGGGCTGAGAGGAGGCTCTGATCTGGACTCAGGGACAGGAGGCTCTGAACTGGACTCACACAGGGGCGGGAGGCTCTGATCTGGACTCAGGGGCAGCCCAGCAGCCAGAGGTCATCAGAGAAGTCACCTGTGGCAGCCTCAGAGAAGAGCTTCCAGGGGAAGGTCCAGCAAGGAACAAGTTCGACTGAAGCTGAAGACATTGATACAAGCTCACATGTTTCAATACAGACAGGTAAGTAGACCTACAGATGTCCAGACAGGTTTGTGTGGGGGCACGTGCACAGGCCAGTTCCTCTGCTTTGTTTTTACTTGCTTTTCTGTTGCTGTGATAAAACACTGACCCAAACAAAACTTTTGGAGAAGAGATTTTATTTAGCTTCCAGGTTATAATCCATCATCAGGGGACCCAGAGCAGGAGCTCAAGGCAAGAACCTAGAGACGGGAACTGAAGCAGAGACCGTGGAGGAACTCTGCTGACTGCCTTGCTTCCAGCTCACATTCAACACTTTTCTTATCAGCCCAGGCCCACCTGCCTAAGGATGGTACTGCCCACAGTGGGCTGGGCCTCCACATGGTTTATCAATCAAGAAAACACCCCACAGACATGCCCCCAGGCCAGCCTGATGGAAGAAATTCAGCTGAGGTTCCTTCTTCTCAGGTGTGTCAAGCGGACAACTGAGATTAGCCGTGGTGTCTTTCTACCTTGGGGACCTAACAGAGACACTCTAATAGCAATGAGTACCCTCAAGGCCCAGGCCCTAGGTTCTACTTAACTACTCTCTGCTCACAAGAACAAGAGGTCCTCCAGGTGATAGAAAGTTGCAGGGGTGGAGTCAAGAAAAGACAAGATGCACTGGGAATATTTTGTGGCAAGAAGGAAATTCTTATGGAATGGCAACATGCTCAGAACAGAGACCAGCCAATCTCAGGACACACACTGACCAAATGGGAGAATTTTTCTTTTAAAAGATGCAATTTTTATTTTATGTGCATGAGTGCTTTGTCTGCATGCATGTGTGTGCACCATGTGCATGCCTGGTGCCTGTGGAGGCCAGAAGAGGGTGCTGGATCCCCCTGGAACTGGATTTACAGATGGCTGTGAGTGGCCACGTGGGTGCCGGACCAAACCCAGGTCCTCTGCAAGAGCAGCCAGTGCTCTTAACTGCCGAGCCCTCTCTCCAGCCCAGAGCATTTTTTAAATGTTAACTATCCTAGTTTGCTTTTCAGTTGCTGTGACAAAATACCCAGATAAAAATAGCTTAAGGTAGAAAGGGTTTATTTTAGCTCACAGTTCCAGGTTACAGTCATCACTAAGGGTACGTCAAGGTGGCAGGAACCGGCAGCCGGTCAAATCCACGGTCAAGAGCAGAGAGAAATGTGTGTGTGCATGTGTGTGCTGACACACTCCTTTTGTATGCAGTCCAGGACTCTGGCCCAGGGAATGGGTCCACTCTCAGTGGGCTGGGCCTTCCCACCTCAACTAACATAAGACAGTCTCCCATAGGCCAGTCTTGTCTAGATAATTCCTTATTGAGACACTCTTCCCAGAGGATTCTAGATTATGTTGATATTTGAAACTAACCATCACATAATCAACTTTATTCTGATATAATTCACGTACAATAAGATACACCTATTTTAATTACCTCTCAATGTGTTTATACAAATGCACACAAAGATGTATCCACTGCCCTAATCACGGCACCACCTGTCCCACTGTCTCCAACATTCGCACAGACTTTTTTGGAACCAGTCTCTTCCCAGATTTGTGTTGCTCCCCAGGTTTATAGTGACTTTTGTTTTTACTAAAATTTCACATAAGTGAATTCCTGTAACATATCCTTTGGGACATGGCTTCTTTGGATAACATGGTTTGGGAGATTCGTTCAAATGGTTGTGTAGATTCACAGTTTCTTTACTTTTTGGTGCTGAGTAATTTTCCAAAATATTCAAAACTATAACTGGTGGAACTCATACCTAGCACTATAAACCTGGCCAAGTACCAGTGGCTGGGATGATAATGGGCCTTAGGGAGAACCTAATACTTTAATTTTGCTAAATGTACCTAGCATCAAAATGCCTTCTGAATAGTTATCTTATACCCACAGATTAGTGCAGCTCTCAACCCTTATCATAGAGACCTCTCTTCACAGTGTAAGGTGGTTAATACAGGGACTCACAACTGTCAAGTGCAGAGAATAAGCGGCTGTGGAAACCTTCGCCCTAAATGGGGCAATTCATATCATACTCCTGCACCTCACTGCTCAGGGAACATCACAGAAGAGGTGCCAGAAAAACGGTAAGAGCCAGAGGTCAGAAAAGACCAGAGCAAAACAGTGTCTTCTGAACGCATCAAGACCATTACGCTCATGAACTCACAGCCGCTGTGGTTGCCTGCACAAGACCAGCACAAGATCAAGCCAGCCACCAGATGGTTTGTCACTGACTGGTGGACCTTGTGTTGTTTCTAGCCTTTGGATCTTACCCCTGATGCTTGCCTAAATAATTATATGCAAGTTTTTGTGTGTATATCTGTAATATTTTCCCTAAGCTAATACTGAGATGTGAAATATATGCAGACATTAATATATGAAGATAGATCTAACGTCATTGGAAATGTTTACATTATTTTCCCAAATCATCATGCCATTTCACCTTTCTGATAGCCATGTCTGAGCATTCCAGTGGTTCTGCATCCTTAGCAGTATCCTTTGTTTTGCCTTGTTAGTATGACCCATTCAAGTGCACACATCGCTGCATCTCATTATAGTTTTGTTTCCTAATGGATAATGACATTGAACATCTCACTAATTTATTGTTAAGAGTATTGTCAGAGAAGCAAAAGGCTCTTCCAACACTGTAACAACTGTCAGCCTGTAACACATCCCCTATCTACTGTAGCTTTCCATACATTTAGGCATTTTTTATTTCTTTCAGAAGTATTTTGTGTGTTTGATATTTCATTCAATTTATTGCTAAATATTGTATATCTCTGACTATTCTTGTTAATACAGTGGCCATTTTTATTTGTAAATTCAGTCAAATATATATATACAGGACAAAATTTTAAAAAAAGGATCCATACTGAATAGACATTTTTTCCCTTATCTTATTCCCTAATTAATACAGCATTAACTATTTTAATAGGATTTATATCTTATTGATATAAGTCATTTAAAGGTGACAATGAGAGGTAGTATGTAGGTTAGATATAAATACTAAACCATTTCACATAAGGGATTTGAACATAGTTTTCAAGTATCTGTGAGAGATCCTGGAACCAATTCCTGATGGGTATTGAGAAACAGTAAAAGGAAATGCAATAGATTTTGTCTGTTGACTTTCTACAAGACACTTGTAAAAGTATTCATTTCATGGCATTTTCACAGACTCAAAGCCTTTCGTATACACACACATGTCATCTTCAAATAAAAATGACTTCACTTCTTTCTTTCCAGTCTTTGTAACGTGCCTTTCATTTCTTTTTCTTGCATTACTGCATTGTCAAGGATCTCTAGCCAATGAGATGGACTGCCAGGTGTGGTCAGCCTTGTCTATTACTAGGAAAATATTTGTTCTTTTATTATCAAGTATGGAATTGTGATATGTTTGCCATGGGAGCCTTTGTGTTGATAAAATTTCCTCCTGTTGCCAGTTTTCTACTTGGGTTTACACTCTACAAGTGTTAAATATAGTCAGATGATTTTCATATATCCATTAAAATAATTAGACAATGGTCCTTGTTTTGTTGGGAATATTGTGAAGTAGGTTTGTTGATTTTTGAATGTCAAACACACCTGCAGTATTCATGAATAAATTAGTCTGAACTCTTCTTCTATTTTTCCATATCGATCCTCTAGAACATCAGCAGAGAAGTGTGCCTTTCTCCTCTGTTTCATGGGAGAATTTACATATTAACATCAGTATTTCTTCCTTAGATTTTTGATGAAATTGATTAGTTGAATCATTTGGACATGAAATTACTTTCTTATTATTTCTTATTTCTTTGTATCTTTTCTAGGAAATTATACTTTTTCAAAGAATTTATCCATCTCATCTAAGTTGTTAAAATTCTTGGCACAAAGGTTGGCAAGATAGTTCCTCAATATCTTTTCTTTCTGGTGGCAGGGATTGAACCCAGGTCTTTACATGTGCTGAGCAAGTATTCTACCACCATGCTGAATCCGCAACACCTTTTTCTGGTTGATTGATTGATTGATACAAAAATCATATGATTTTCCTCTTTCTGCTGGGAATGTTGTGTAGTATATTGATTAGGCTTGTTTATTTGTTTGGGGTTAGTTCTTTTAGCATTTTTATTGAATCACTGTGTGTTTCATACAGAACATCTCATCAATCTTAATCACTCTTATATCTCTTTCTCTACCAGCACCCCCTTATTTGTTTTTTGTTTTTGTTTTTGAGACAGGATCTCACTGTCAAAACAACCCTGCCAGCTGTCTTGTTGATGTTCCTGAAGTATTTTTCTTTTGAAACAGGACCTCAATAATTTCACCCAGCTCTTTTTTATAATTAATTTTATTTTTTATTTTATGTGTATAAGTGTATTGCCTGCACGTATGTAAGTGCACCCATGTCATATAATGGCCATGGAGGCCAGAAGAAAGTATTAGATCCCCTGGAACTGGAGTTACAGATGGTTGTTAGCTGCCATGTAGGTGCTGGGAACTGAACCCAGGTCCTCTGAAAAAGCAGCCAGTGCTGTTAACCACTGAGCCATCTCTCCCACCCCATCCCCCAGCTATTCTTGAACTCTCTCTGTCGTCAGGCAAGCCTTGAACTTTCGATCATCCCACCTCTGCCTCCTGAGTAGCTGTGATTACAGGCCAAGGCCAACTTTAGGATATCTGCAGACCTTTTGTAATATCTCATGCCTTTTTAATGTCTTCACACTCTGTAATGATAACCTCTATTCCCACTATAGTAAACATCCATTGATATCCTTTTGATCAACACAGAGATTTCATAATGTATTGATCTTCTTGAAGAATGAACTTTAGTTTTCTTTAATCTCTTACTCCGTTGTTTTTCCTTTGTTATTTGATTAGCTGATGCTGTTCTGATTCCTTTTTTTTTTCTACTTACTTTGGGTTTCAATGTAATTGCTCCTCTGCTAGTATTTTATTTTTACTTTATTGCCATTCAGAATATTACCTAATTCCTTGCTTGACCCATGGATTTGTTTTTTTGTTTTCTTTTTGAGATAGGTCTCACATAGACCAGGCTGGCCTCAAACTCACTGTATCCAAGCTTGGTCTTAAACACCTATTTCTTTTGTCTCTACCTCCCTACAGCTGGGATTATAGGTATGTGCCACCACAAGCACCTGCTTTGGAGTTCCCCCATGGATTATCTGAAGTACACTGTTTAGTTTCCAAATAGTGGCCGCGCTCCCATTGGCCCGCCACTCTTTTCATCTTACCATGGCCGCTTTCTGTTCACGTGGTTGGAAGGTGTCATTAGGTTCATACACACTTAGCACTGCTACATCGTCTGACAAACTGGTCATTTGTGCCCTGTCTCCACTGGCACCTGCTTGGTCCTTGTTCTTAGCCTTGACACTGTAACTGCTTTGCATCTTTTGACCCTCGTGCCTCTTTCATTATACCTGAAGTGTCTGAGACGGCTACCTGTGAATCGGAGTGTACACTTCATTTAGAATTAAAATGAGGTGTGTTTAATTCCACTCCATTGAGATGTCTTCCGTTTTCACCCCATCTCTTCTTTCTTCTGTTCCCCCTCTCCTGTGCCTTCATTGGGTTAACTGACTACTGTTTGTGAGGTCAGGCATCCCTAATTAAATCATCCAAAATGCTTCAAAAATCTGAAATTTCTTATGTTGCTAGCACAATGACATACATGGAAAATCACACACTGTGAGACTTCGCTTCGTGGACAAAAGGCAGTTTTTAAATATTGCATTAAATTACCTTCTGCCTATGTGTCCAAGAAATGCACAAAGTTCGTGTGCAGACTTGGCTGTCATCTCTAAGACCTCCAGTGCATTTTCCACGTACGCAGATATTCCAAAACCCAAAGACAGCTCAAATCCAAACACATCTGGTCCCAAACATTTCAAATGAAGGCTGTTCAACCTGCATTCCCTCGAATCAACCTGTTCTACTAACTTGCCCAGCTCCTCAGTTTACATTTCATCAGTTTCCTAGAGCTTAAGGCATGGCTTTTTAACCTCCAAATGATCTCACATAATTTTGCACGCACCATAAGCACCCTCATGGCAGACCTGGACTTTCTTCCCTGCGACCTTCACCCTATCTGACTGTACATTTCATTTCTGTATTTGTTATCTATCAGTCAATTATCTTTTCTGAGAAACAGGAGAGGAAGCAGACATCGTTCCACTTATCCACATCGTTGCGGTTTCTGGCACCTTCCTCCTTCAGACTTGAGTTCCTGTACAGAAGAATCTTCCCTCCACCTAGAAACCTTGGTTCCATTTTTAGAATTCCATTTCTCGTCTCAGGACGTTTCCCCCCATTTCTTGGCCCTACTGACAGCACCTCACACAGCCCTCTCTAAAAATTTATTACCTCTCTCATTTTATTTCCTCTGACCCTGGTGGTTACCTTTTTGCCACGTGGTCACATTTTTTCTGCTTTTTCATATATCTAGTAATTTGTTAGTGGGTGCTAGACATTGCAGAGTAGCCAGGGTTTGCTTCATTATAAGACCAAGCTTGATAGCACACGCCTTCAGTCCCAGCACTTTGGAGGCAGAGAAAGACAAATCTCTGAGTTTGAGCCAGCCTGGTCTACATACCAAGCTCAAGGTCAGCTGGGGCTATAGGAAGACCCTGTCTCAAAGCAAAAAAGCATTGAAGGGGGCTAGAGAGACGGCTCAATGATTAACAGTGTTTGCTGCTCAATCATGGGGATCTGAGTTTGGATCCCAGTACTCATATTGGGGGGACTCACAAATACCTAAAACTCCAACTCCAAGGGATCCAACGCCCTCTGCTGGCCTCTCTGGGCATCCATACATACAGATGCACATACACTCATGTAGACACACACATACTCTAAAATTGTTTTTTTTTTTTAAGTGCTGAGTTTTGTTCTAACAGGTAGGTAATTTGCTTACAGGCTAGTTTAATCCTTTTGAAGCTGCTTAGAATAAGTCTAGAATTGATTTTTACCCTGTGGCTGATTTAACCCAACTCTTAAAACATGCCTTTTCCTGTATCTCCCCAAATATCCCCAGGATCCAGATTCCTCTGCTCTCAAAAATTTACAGTGCTGTGTTTGTGGTGATAACTTGGGCTTGTTACTCCACAGAACTTGGTTCTTCCGTGGAGTGCTTTGCCAGGCTCACAGTGTCCCCTACACAGGTATAGATCACTATTCAACCAAACACTCACGTTTCCCTCAGTATTTCTTGTGCTCTTTATCTATTTACATTCCTTACATACCCTGTTCCAGCCACTTGACCCCTCCTTGAACTCTTGCTTTAGTTCACAGAGTGGTGTGTGCTTGAGTGCCCTTCTCTTGCCTCTGAATCACAGTTTCTCCAGGAAGGAAGCTGGGTCAATGCCATGTGGTGCATTATGCTTCTCCTGGCAGCCACAGTCGCTTTTTCAAAGGTCTGAGCACATGGATTGATGTGCTTTGCCCTCCTTGTTCATGGTGTCTGATCAAACCCAGGGCCATTGTGCCCTCGTGGGAAGGCAATAAGGGACAACTCAAGAGCCAGTACAAAATAGTGGCACTAACCGATGACAGGCATCACAGATATATAGAATCCATGAGTCTATTTTGATGTAAACAAAAATAAATAAAGGGAGAAAGGAATGTTCTCTCTTGATGTAGCAAGTAATACAGGTGTAAATGCACAGTTAGAAAATCACCCTTTGTAGCCATCAGCATAATCATTAACTGGACAAGACGTATCAGTAATTGATGAGACATGTCAAAGACGCTTTTTGGGAAGTGAGATATCACAGTCTCCATAGCTTCTCACAAGTACTTATGAATTCTTAGAGAATGGGAAGCTTTAAATTAGAGAAACTTTAAAGATACCACCTATAAATTCCAAAATAGGAAAGTGTGAATTACATAACAGATGATATGTGCAGAGACGGATTGAATGTTTAAGCCCCCAGACTCATAGTCTCAATTTATAATCCTCAATGTGACTGTCTGGAGATAGGGACCAAGGACATGACGAAAATCAAAGGAGGTAAGAAGGGCAAAGCCTCACCATGGGGCTGATGTCCTAGAAAGGGACGCCAGCAGTCTGTCTGTGTCTGTGTCTCTCTGCACGTGCCTGCGTCTATATATGTGTGTCTCTGTGTCTCTGTGACTATCTCATTCTCTCTCTTTCTATGTTAGCTACTTTTTGTCGTGGTGATAAACACTTTGACAAGTGGCTTTTGGAAGAGTTTATTGTGACTTATGGTTCCAGAGGGAATCCATCACGTTTGGGGAGGCCTGGCAGCAGGCAGCCAGAGCAGAAAGCAGAGAGGTCACACCCTCAACCGTGAGCATGAAGCAGAGAGACTGTGAACTGGAAATGGGAGGAGGCTATGAACACTCGAAGTCCACTGCCAGTGACATGCTTCCCCCAGCAAGGCCACACCTCTTAAACTTCCCCATACAGCACCACTGACTGGGGACCAAGTGTTCAAGACTATGGGGCTGAGGGAGACATTTCTCCTTCAGACCACCACACTCTTTTTCTCTAAGCTTACATACAAAAGAGACGAAGGATGCACACAGCGAGAAGGTGCTCGTGCACAGGCAAGGAGTGGTCTTACCGGAAACTTCCCTAGATGGTTTGTTTTTAACACTTTGATATTTCCTAATGAATGCATATGAAGCTATTCATTTCCCTCTAAGTTGAAATTTACCTGCATCTTTCATGTTTGCATATGGAGTGAGTCCACTGCGTTCAGTTGTTTATGCATGTTTTCCCTTGCAGCTTCCTCACGCACCTGGGACATCTGCAGGTTTTCTTTTGTATTTGGTGTTTCCCAGCACTCCTGGAAGAGGCTCTTCCATTGGTGGTACTTCAGCTTGGTTGTTTGGGCCACAGGATGTGCTCTGTGTCGTACCTATCATTTGGAATGTACCTTAATGTCCTTGATAGTTCAGCACATTAAAATTTTCTGCTAAAAATCAGTGTGTACTTGAAAATAATGTTATGTTCCTAAAGAGAAAATTTCTATGTATTTCCTTCCAGATCAGGTTGGCGCTTAGGGTTTCTGTTTGTTTTCTTTTTTTTTTTCTACATTCTCATTCATTCTTTGTCTTAAATGATTCGTTTCTGGGAGATGATGTAATATGAAAATACATTATGATTGCATATTTAATCAATTGCATTTGTCATTTGTCTGCTACCGCTCTTCATGTTTTAAAACTGTACAGCTACATATGTACAAACTGATGGTTGCTATGTCACCTGATGTGCTATTCATTTTATTACTTGTAATGCTTTCATATTAAGCCCTCCGTGCCCATTGTTAGGGGCGCTATACTCATTTCCTTTTGCCTAGCAAATGGCCGCTACCTAGTCTCTCCGCACTTGAATCTTCAAGTGTCAGCACATGCTCATGAGATTTTAATGTAATTTGACGTTTCCGTCTTTTAGCTATTAGTTTAACCTATTTACATTTATTGTACTGAGTAATATACATGAATCTATATGTTCCTCTGTGCTTCCTTTTTGTCTTTTTCGGTTTTCTATTTTTCTTTTGCTGGGTCAATCAAGTTTTCTATATTTATTTACGTTCTGCTATTGTTTTTTAAGCTATACTTTTTGTTACTCTAATATGTACATTTAAGCTTCAGTATCACTTTTAGAAGTCAGTCCTTCCTTCCGAATTGTGTTTGCTTGCATGAGTGTTTCATTTAATAATTACATTAGGGAGCATGTTTGAGTGTATCTATTCCAGGATCCGATTTATCTAAAAATATCTGAATGTCCTCTTCCCCCCGAATCACAGTGTGATTACAACAGACTTGCATGCTCACAGCTATTCACCTCAGCTCCAAAGTTATTTTTCCATGTCTTTCTGGCTGTTCTTGGGAAACTGGTGAGCCATCCGATGGCTGTTTGGTTGAAGGTCACCTGGGCCTCGTTCTGCACCTGGACGACTTTCTCTTTACACTGGTATTCTGCAGTTTCACTGTGAGTGTCAAAGCGTGGTCTTCGCCCTTTTGAAAACCTCTCAGCTGTTGCTTGAAAGACCACATCCCTGCCCTCACCTACCCTGCCATAAGAGTTCCATTTTCTACCTGTGTCACTTAGGTTCTCTTTCAGATTTCCTACTCCAGCGGTTTTCATCCTGTCTGGCTACTATTGCGGCTCCTTCCCCTTCACCCTGAATTGCCATTTCTGTCATTTGTACCTTCTACTCCCTGTCTTACTTCCTCTTAGCCATAGGTTGAAACCCTTTTTCCTGTCTTCAAATTTTCTCAAGTTCTGTTTTCTATTTTCTTTATCTTTAATAATCTACCCCCGCCCCCGTGGGCATTGAACTCAGAGCTCATGCATGTTAGAAATAGCTCCAGGACTGACCTACATCCCTGACACTCCTTACATTTTTTACATTTTGAGACAAGGCTTTACTATGAGGCTCAGGATGGCCTTGAATTCACCCTATAGCTCAGGCAGGCCTTGAACTTATGATTCTCCTGCCTCATCTTCATAAGCCATGTCTTCAATCATTTATATCTCTGTGCCTATGTTCTGGAGTCGAGAAGACTCAGTGATTTAACCCAGTTTTTTCTTCTATCAGTTGTGTCTAGCTGATCACTTAGGCAAAACTAAAAAGTTTTATTTTCTTTCTATCTTAATACCTTTTTGTTTGTTTGTTTACTGTGGATACAGGAAGCTAGCTGTGATTATAATAATCCTCATTTAAAAGCATTTTTGCAATCATGTGTTTATGCAATGCTTTATTTATTATTTGAAACAGAGTCTTGTTATGTAGCTCTAGCTGGCCTCAAATTCAATATGTACACCAAGCTGGCTTCAAATGTGCAGCAATCCAACTGCCTCTGCCTCTCAAGTGCTGGGAATATGGGCATTGATTGCCACCAAGGAATCAACTATTCCTCCTTTATGTTTTTATCTCAGCGGCTACTGTTCTCTGACCCCTTGATAGAATATGTGCTACATCGTGTGCCATGTGTGGCTTAGAGACATAGGTACATAAACCACAGTGAACGCTGGCATCTCTGGCTTCTGCATATTGAGTCCTTCCTTTTCTAGCCTCTTCTACAGGTGAGTCATGGTCCAGTGAATACTTCTGGTAGATAAATTTGGGATAATGGATTCAATGTGAAAGTATGTGCATGTGTAAAGGATGTTAGAAATGATGGACCAACTCAATCAACTGCAAAGAACATCCACAGTATGACCATGGGACTGTCAATCAAAGCATCTTACACTTGCTACATTCCAAAGTAGGAGTGACATATACTCTGTGTAGCCCAAGACAAAACAAAAACATGGGACCCCTTGGAAGAATTTCAGTATATCAGGAGCAGAGCTTTAAACCAAAGGGTAGGACCAGAGCTGTCGTTCAGTGGGAAAGTACTTGCTATGTATGTGTAAGGCCTGGATTCAAACACAACACTGAAAAAAAAAAATGCTGGGCCTTCTAATGGTGTCCTGGCAACAATCCCCAGGTCAGGTGCCCAGATCCCCAGAGAAGCTTCACTCTTGCCTTCCCAAAATTTGATTGACTCATTCTCCTCTGGCTCAGCTCCACCCCCCTTGTGCTGGCTAATTCTTCCTGTTACTCGACACAACCTACAGTTACCTAGGAAGAGGAAACCTCAACTGGGTAATGTTCCAGATCAGATTAGCCTATGGCCATGTCTGTGAGGCATTGCCTTGATTGATGATGAATGTAGGAGGGCCCAGCCCACTGGGGGTGGCACCATCTCTAGGCAGGAGGTTCTGGGCTGTATAAGAAAGCTAGCTAATCATGAGTCAGTGAGAGCCAGTAATCCAGTACACTGCATTCTTCCACGATTTCCTCTTTTGATCCTGTTTCTCAGTGTCTGTCTCAAGTTCCCGCCCTGACTCCTCCAGGGATGGATTATGGACCAGCAAGTGTAAGCTGAAATAAACCCCTTCCTCTTCCCCAAGTTCCTTTTGGATAGAATGTTTAATTACAGAACAGAAAGTCAAACTAGAAGACTCTGCTCCATTTCCTGCTGGTGATGCCTTGGACTTGTTTCAACTGGAGCCAGTGTTGGACTGTTTACACCAAGATCCCCTAAGTGAAGCAGTGAGTTTTCCATGGGAGTTTCTGGGTCCCTCTGAAAATCAGGGGTACTGTCACATACCTCTAAGAGCTCCACCTAATATTTAAAAAGGACAGATGTGAAAGGCACAGTACAAACACTGTGGGCACTAGTTTATTAAATACAAATTTTCTTTCCACACAAAATGGGGCCTTGGCTATGACTCCTATCATGGAGCAGAAGGATGGAGGCCAAAGGTAGATTTGCTGAGTGTATAGTCTCCCTGCACCCGGAAGCAGATGGCTTGGTGGAGGAACTTATCCCTCCCTCAGTCCCTGGAATGGTTCCATTTCACACCCTCCATGTTAGAAGTGTAGAGAACCACAATCTGACTGGGGGGACCAAGTGACTTGCCCCCAACCCATCAGTGCTTGCCTTGCAGGACTTAGCTCTTAAGCCAACACATTGTGCTGCGTACCAGGCTGTGTCTGTATCACCTGCTTCCTGGACCATGTCTCATCTTGGTTTTCATGCCTGTTCTGTGGTATAATCTCAGGGCTTCTGCCCATGATGGGAGCCCCCACTTGTCAACAGATACCCCAGGATGTCCTTCTCCCACAGTTCCCTGTGCTTACATGGATCCTACTAGTTCTTTGATAGCAATACCTCAGGTTTCTTGGGAAAGTGGACATGACACTATGCTTTCCAGAAGAAGCAGTCTTCAGCAGACAAAACTAAGGGATGTATTCAAAAGAAAAGAAGCCAGGAGCAGAGAATGAGCAGAGTCAGCAGCCAAGAGGGACAGAGGTAGCCGCAGTAGAGGGAGCCCCCAACCCAAACCAGGTGAGCCCACCAAATCCCACTGGGATACAGTGTACGATCTCCGCCTTTCAGAAAAGGGAACAGGACCTCACAGAACTGCTTGATATGCCAGCGGGTGGAGAAGCTGGGATTCAAACCAACAACTTTAAAAGATATTATACCCAAGTTGGCAGGTGAAGAGCCCATGTTTTCAGGTGAAAAGTAACTCACACATACATTTCCGCTGTGCCAGGCACCACCCTTGGGCTCCTGTGTCCTCTGCCCTAAGCACGTAATCCAAGAAACTCAGGCACTGCTTTCCTCTTCCCAGTCACTGGCTGCTGTTCTACTTCACACCTACAGTTAAGATGTGGGACTCTCCAACACAGCAGCCTGCCCAGAATCAGCTGGGCCCATGCCAGGCCCTTAGGAACCCACTCTCCAAACAGATGTGTGTAGCTGAGTCCGCAGATGCCAAGCAGACCAGATAACTTCCATATGGGATGTAGCCTATATCCAAAGATCAGGTTTTCACACATGAACACACTGAAAACAATTGTATCAGACTCACTATTAAGTGAGTTATCTAAGTAAGTTATCTATCTAAAAGTTAGATAACCAAAGACTATTTCAGAGAAGAAAATTCAGTCCCTAGCATTGTTCAAAGGTACCAGGGCACAGGATAGAAAACATCAGCTTGCTACATGTCGGGGTTCATCCTGGCAGGCAACCCATCCTCCAGGCAGGCTTCTTCTCAAGTCCTGCTCTTCACACATGACCTCTACCCTATAGAATAAGAACTGGACTTTGGGGAGGCAGGGGTGGAGGAGGGAGATGACTCAGTCCATAAAGTGGAGCATAAGGACCTGGAGCATAAGGACCTCTAATACTCCTGTTTAAAACAGAAAAACAAAGCCAGGCATGGAGGTACACACCTTTAGTCCCAGCACTCAGGAGGCAGAGGCAGGTGGAATGCTGTGAGATCAAGGCCAGCGTGGGTCCATAGTGAGTTCCAGGCCACCCGAGTGAACCTGTCTTAAAAAGAAAAAACCGCCCCAGCATGGCAGCACACGTCTGCAACTGCAGGACTACGGACAAGGGGAGGCGGGTGGATCTCTGGGGCTGGCTGGCCAGCCATCTAGACAAACTGAGGTGACCCCCAAGTTCAGTGATAGATCCTGACTCAAAAATAAACAAAGAGATTAGAGAGATGGCTCAGTGGTTAAAAACACAAGCTGTTCTTGCAGAGGACCTGGGTTCACTTCCCAGCACCCACATGGTGGCTAACAACCATCCATGACTCCAGTTCCAGTAGAATCTGATGCCCTCTTCTGACCTTTGCAGACATTGCATGACATGAGTGTGCTTACATACATTCAGGCAATACACTCACATACATAAAATAAAAAGAATAAAACCTTTTAGAATAAGAATAAAGTAGAAAAACAATTGAGGAAGACACCTGCCTTGGACCTCTGACCTCTACATGTACATGCATAGACATATGAGCACACACATGTGTACACATAAACACAAACTGAAAAAAAAAGAAAAAGAATTGCAGTTCAAGGTCAAGGTGGTTGGGTACTGAACTGGATGGGCTGCCTCAGACCATGCCATGCACAAAAGCTGAGACTTCTAGTGAGAGATGATTATCCCAGATGCTTTTGGGGGCACTCAGTACACGGCCTGAGAAGGCATACATTTTCTGGAAGGCACACAAGCCTCAGAGCCACATTCGGAAGAACTAGGTTTAAGTCCTAACCCCACGAGTGACTAGAGACATGACTGCATTTCAAGGCCTCCCCCGCCTCCACCCTGTTCACAGATACTCAAGCATACATCCCTAAGGTTATGCTAGGCGGCCACAGGTTGGGGAGCAAGTCTTAAAGGATGGGGCTGGAAGGAGGAGGGACCACCCTTAGTATCAGCACCCACTTTCCTCCTCCTGGAAGATTCTGATGGCCACCATCTGGAGGAAGAGAGCTGAACCCAGGGCAGCAGGCCAAGAAGCACTCTCTTGCCGGAGCCTCCCGGGAGCCAGGCAGCACCATGTGTCTGAGCAGTACCATTTACACCCAGGAGCCCGCTATTTAGAAAACAGGGCTGGTACCAAGCACGCCATCTGTGGCCAAGCTTTCCCGGCCCGTCGCGCCATATTGTAGCTAGCGCTGGCTGAAGGGAATGGTGTCCCGTGTTACACAGTGTTTGTTTGGTTTGGGGCTTTTGTTGTTTTTTTGTTTTTTGTTTTTTTAGCAAATTCAAATGTGGCTTCCTCACTTCCAGAAGCAGGCTGACTAGACCCCCAGAGTCGCTGGAGGGAAAGAGGGGTTGACGCAATGTGGGATTTGTACGCTGGCACCGGTTTAGGACTAGCACCCGTCGCACACCAAGGGGTATTCTGTCAGGAGCTTGGCTAAGGGCTCCATACATCACACATATCATATATGTGCTTTCTGTGGTCTGCACAGTCACTTATGTGGTATATTCCATTATGTAGAAAGGAAACAGGAGCACTAAAAGATGGAGTGATTTACTCATGGCCAATGGAGCCAGTTCAGAGCAGCATCAGGCTGCTTGGTCTCTAGGGCCTTCTTAGATATGTTCATCAGTCCCTCCCTTTCACCCGCTCTGCTGATTTTCCTCTGTGGGTACCAAATGCCTCTTGACCTTATCATCCTCGCTAGTCTGTTTGCGATCCCTTCACCAAACTGTCCTTTAGAACAGAGACAGTTTCTGTCTGTCTGTTCATCCCAGAAGCCCTGTCTCTCACGAGATCCAGAGGTCAGGTGTTTGCTCTGCATCTTAGAATGGAGGTACATCAGCTCTCCCATCTACAAGGTGAGCTTCAAGGTGTGCCTGTGTCCACACTAAGCACAGAACTGAGCCTCGATGGAGTGAAAACACTTGTGTTCTGGAGCAATGGACCGGGCCTGGGAGCTCACAGGAACATTTTCCCAACTATCAGAGGTACACACATGTGCCCTATGTATTTCCTGCCCTTAACTGACCCCACCCCCTGATTAGGGCAGAGCCCTACCCAGCTTCTCCACTGCTGGGTAGAGTAGATAGTTGTTGTCATTGGACAGTTAAGGAGCCCCATCCCCATTTCCCTGTCTGTCTCAGTTTCCCCATCTGGAACATGACCCACTGTTCTGGGAAGCCCTGTGTAGCTCTGATATCCTTTGGTCTAACTTCTCCAGCCCTGTAAGAGCTCTGAGTGCCTAGCAGCAGGACAGATGACCAGCGAGTACTCAACCATGTTCTGTTATGCAGGATGAGGCCCGAGGTGCTGCTCTCACGGCTGGGAAGATGGGACCCCCTGGCAGCCTGGAAGGACTGATGTGCCATCCTGCTAAGTGGCCGGAGGAGGGGGGTTTGGAGAGAGCAGGCAGGCTCCACTTGGGGAGCACATGGTAAAATTTGGTGCAGTAGCAACCAGGGGGCCCAAATTACCAGTATGATTATGTTTGCCCGGCACTCACGTCCTGCTGCGGGCTGGCTTCTTTTTTTTTTCAAAGAAGGAAAAAAATGCTCTTTGGAAACTGAAGCAAAATAAAAATGCCAAGAATTAAAAATGCAAATTCATCCAAGATGTTTTCTGCCCAAGACGGCAGTGGCCACATGGCTCGATAACATTTTAAATGTTAAAAAATGGGTAATTTTCAGTAAAAATCAAATTTGCCAGAGCACGAGTCTAAACGAGTCCCGTATAGTGCCTGGGCACCCAGCCAACAGTAATGAACAAGTCCCTTCAGAAGGTTACGCACTACAAAACCGAGGCGAAAACACAAACTTCACATATGCAACACTAGTCCTTGAGGACCCGGAAACCATGCCTGGCTGTGCGGGTGCAGCTCAGCCAGGGCCTGGATGGTCTGTGGCCCACCCTTACCTGACTACTCTGTCTACAAGTGAATAAAATTCTCCGAGGGTCTTTATTGACCTCGGCAGGGATGCCATAGAGAGAATAATGTCTCTGTTTTCTGTTGCCAGAACAGAATGCTTGAGACTGGACAATAGAGAAAGGAAGTGGGCTTAAACTTCGGGAGGTCAAGAGCATGGTGCCATCATGCTCTCGACTTCAGGGAAGGGCCTTGAATAGCTTCAACTCGGGGCAGGAAGTGGAAGTGGTGCCTGTAGAAGGGAGACATGGACAGTGAAATCCACCCACTGTATCGGTTACTGTCCTCATCACCGTGACAACAAAACAACCAAAGGTAGGAAGGGCTCGTTTGACTTACACTTGGAGGGGACACAGCTCATCAGGGTTGGGAAGGGCCACACTACATCTGCCTTCAGGAAGCAGAGGAACATGGATACCTCTGCTCAGCTTGCTTTCTCCTTCCTGTGCAGTCTGGGAGCCCAGCCCACAGGGTGGTACCACCTGCCATTAGGGTGGGTCTTCTTGCCTCAATTAACCCAATCTAGAAACACCCTCACAGATACACCCAGAGAGGATTCTATAGCTTCGTTCAATTGACAATCAATATTAACCACCACACACACTTTCAGGTGAACTAATCTAGTTGTGAAAAATCACAATAATCCCTTCAGTTCTCCTAGCTCCCAATACTATAACATTGGTGACTAAATTTCTGTTTTTGTTTCCTTTTCTTTTTAAGACAGGGTCTCTCTGTGTAGCCCAGGGTGGTTTAGGATTCATAATCCCCCTGCCTCAGCTTCCCAAATGCTAGGATTACAAGCATGAGCTCCTACATCTGATGTAGGTCAGATTTCAATGAGTTTTGGTGGGGACAAACCATATCCAAGCCATAACAGACATCGGTGTTTCCTCAGTAAACACTGAGCAGATGTCGTAGAACGGTGTCTTGTTAAATGGAAATTTTCAAGGACACAGGCCCCTCTGGTTTCTGGATCTCTTTCCTTTCTAACCCCACTGAAGTGGGAATCCACAGTGGCCAAGTCTAGACGGCCTGGATTTCTTTGAAGACCTGCACCTTGATAACAAAGGGATAGCAGTCAGCCCGAGCCATGGCACCAAGTTGGGGATCTCCAATGGGGAACCACACCTCACCCTACCAATGAGAGATCCAAGCTCAGAAAATGTGAGAACTGCCAAGGTCACTCAGAGGTCAGATATGAACATACCATTCTCCACTTAGTTCAAGGGTATCATCTGATACATGGAACAGGATGAACTCATGGGCATATCACAAGGATCCTTACTCGGCAGCCTTTGCCCCCTTAAAATGTACCTATGGGAAGAGCTGGTATGGGCTATCCCAGATCACCCAACACCTCATGACTCCTTTCCCTGACACCTTTCTAGAGGAACATCTCACTGTGTCTGTCTGCAAGACTCCTCCATCACTCTACCGAGCAAGGTAATGTCCTCTAATGTCTGTCAACTAGTTGGTGGGTAGGTGGATGGGTTAGTTGGTTGACTGGTAGGATAGTTGATTACTGGCAAGTTGGTTCATTGATCAGTTTGTTAGTTGACAGATTGGTTGGTGAGTTGGTTGGTTGATTAGATAGTAAGTTGATTAGTCAGTTTTGTTAGTTAATAGGTTGATTGGTTATTATGTTGGTAGTTTACTGCTTAGTTAGCTATTATGTTGGTTAATTAGTTGGTTGATTGGTTGGTATACTGATTGGTCAATTGGTCATTTTATTCTCTGGTAGGCTAGCCAAAAGACTGATTGGTTGGTTCGTTGACTGATTGAATATTATGTTGGCTAACTGGTTGGCTGGCTGATTTGGTTGGTTATTATATTGACTTGTTGGTTGGTTGGCTGACTATTATGCTGGCTCACTGGCTGGTTTGGTTGGTTATTATGTTGGCTGGTTAGTTGGTTGGTTGGTTGACTGACTATTATGTTGATAATTGGTTGACTGGCTGGTTTGGTTGGTTATTATGTTGACTTGTTTGTTGGCTGGCTGGCTGGTTGGTGACATTAAATATTATGTTGGCTAACTGTTTGGCTGGCTGGTTGATTGACTGAGTGACTATTATGCTGGCTGGCTGGCTGGCTGGTTGGTTGGTCACTTTGCTTCAAATCATCATCATTTAGCAGAGTGTCGGGTACATAGCAGGCATACAACAAACATCATATTTATACTTTCTCCTTTGATTCTTTCAGTACCTCAGTGCCCTGGGCAGGGAAGAGGAAACCCTGGTTAAGAGAACCTGATATGTTACCCACAGTTACCAGGAGGGACAAGGCATTCTCTTAGCTCCTGTGGCCAACTTAATGTTCTTTCTCTTTCTGGTCATTAAATTCTGATGTTCCACAGGGCCCAAATGGCTGCTCCCAAGAGAAGGTAACAAGAGACTCATAGCAGGAACTGCCTACATGAACAGCTCTGAATTTCAGGACCTGAGGTTTAGGTAGACTGAACACTTTCTGAGCTATTGCTCTCTTGTTCTGTGGGTTAGAGTCACCAAGACTCCTTTGCAAGGACTTCTGGCAGGTGTATAAGCCATGAGCTCTCAGAACAGAGGAAAAGCAAACACAGGATAGAAAACCAGGAAGAGTTGCCCAGCCTGTGCCAAGCAGGAGGCAGAAAAGGGCAGAGCCCACCACAGGGGCCACACATGTTGTCAAAGGCAGGGAGAGAATGGACCAAAAAGAAGCTGGAGCCTCTACACAGCAAGTCCTGGCCTCGTCCAGAGCCCCTCACCCACCAGGCTGACTCTCTCCAGAACCCTCTGGGGCATATCTAGAGGGGTGGGATATTGTGAATTCCCTGGACAGGCTACAGTCAGCCAGACCAGCCAGGGTTCAAATCCAACAAGTGAGGCACAGAGCCAGGCCTGGAACTCAGGAGTCCCTGGGCCCCTCCAACCGCCCCCAGCCCACCCCAGACTGCAGCCCAGCTCCTGGAGACTGTCAGCAAGCTCTCGCCTGTGATGAATGAGAGGAAACCCTTTATAGCAATGTCAAGAAAAAAAATGAGGGAAAATAGCATGTTTGTTCCCTATTACTAATTGTGCGGCCTTTGGGTTTTCTTAGTCTGTATTTTTGGTCCACTGGTTTTACATAAGTACATTACTCTCACACCACTTTACAAATTCAGTTAGCAGGCCCTGTCTCCTACGTCCTCACAAACACCGCTGTGCCACACAGGGTGAGAAGAGCTAGAAGCCGTCCGTTTCGAATGCTGCACTCCCTAACACACTACCACCTGGGTGCATGTGCTCAGCCCCACCTCCTGTTCAGACAAAGCCAAGTGAGCTTCAAAGACTACTGGCCACCATCTCCCTGCACCAAATTACAAGGTAGATGTAGCACACGGCTCTAGGGAGGTGAGTCCCTGTCTCCATCTGGGAGATCCAAGTTCTGGTTCTTGGCGCCTTCATCAGTGTGATTACAGGGGGCCGAGTTCGCAGCATCCTACAGGGAAGGAAACTGTCTAGAGAGGACTTAGTACAGATCCAGAATAGGGTATGTGGTCATAAGAACACAGGTTTAGCATGGAGTAGACAGTGCTTGCTCCCTTCCATTCAGGACCCTGTAAGGTTCTGACAGCAACCATGCGTGCTGGCTGTAGTGATAAGACCCCTGCTTTGCAGAGGTGAAAACTGAGGCATGAAGAACTTAAGAACTAGCTGGGATTTTCCAGCTGGTAGATGGAGAGTCAGGGATGTCAACCCAAGCAGCTACTGGTGGAGTTTCTGTCCTTGGAGACGGCAAGACATACCCTGTCAGCCAGTATCCTCGCCATCAATAAGGTGGCGGCTGACAGAGTGCTATCAGTCCTCCTTGGATACTCTAGCCAGACTTTGATGATGCCTCTCCTGAGGTAGATGGAAGGTCCCATCTCTGGCATATTGCCTCAGGAGAGTGATCGACACATAAAGAAGACCTGAGTTTACAAAATCAACCTTAGAGCACTGTTTGCCAATGTGGAAACCATCAACAAAGACCTCCAATGATGGATCGCTGCTGCTGCAGGGCCCTGCCAAGCCCAGCCACCCAGCTTGCGGGACAGACACTAGCGCACACGCCACTCACTGCTGCAACTTGCCCTCCCCACTGCCCCCCATCGCAGGATAGAAAGTGAATCCGTTACCCCTTTCTTCAGCACACAGGCCAGGAATTCCCAGGCGGCTCCAGGGAGGGAGCATTCACTAAGTCCAGCCTGTTCCAAGATCAACAGAAAGCTTGCACTGTTGGGCTCTGACAGGCTGTGAAAACCAGGCGTGTTTTCTCTTTCACACAGTTGTGCTTGTGCATGTGTGTGTGTGTGTGTGAGTGTGTGTGTGTGTGTGTGTGTGTGTTTCAACTGGGTGTCCATGCATGAGTGTGGTGTGTGTGTGAGTGTAAGATGAAAGGAGGAATTGTATCCCAGATGTTCCCCCATGGAACCCCACTTCTGAGAAGTAAACATGCTGAAGAAACGCTTCTCTGGGTGAATCCCCAACAGAGATTCCCTTCCATCTCCCCCAAACCCCACAGGCAGCAAAGGCTGAGCCTCTCACAGCTTTTTGTGTCCAAAAAGCAAAATCATGATGGAGAGAGATACAGGGAGTAAACATGTCTCTGTGACTTTGAAGGCATTGCTCACGTCTCTGCCAAATGCATCACACAATGCCTTTGGTGTCCTCATGCCGCGCTTCAGAGTAGTAAGGCTCTAAGGAGCCCACAAGGTAGAACCAAGCCTGTCACAGAGGAGGACACCTTGGGGAGAGGGGCAGGCAGGCCCAGTACAGATTGGGATCCTTCAGCTGCAGAGCACCTGGCTGGCGCTGTCCTTCTGGACACTGGACTATGTGTGGTGATTCAGAGAGCATCTGATGCTCCTTGTGGCCTTGGACAGCCCAAACCTCAGCCAGCTGACACCCTGGCCAGTGCTCTTGCAGCCCAATGGCTGCTGGAGGTCGGCTTTCCCTTCATAAGTTATGTGGCATGTGGGCTGCTGAATGCAGCCCGGAGCAGAAGGGAAGGGGAGCTTTGGTTTGGTGTTTGCAGTGATGGGTTGACTGTTCAGGTTAAACCTGTGCATGGAAGCTTGCCTGCAGAGGGCACACATGGCCCCCGTCTTTCAAGTGGCTGATCCTCTGTGTCCATTTAGACTGCGTGGCCACCACACCCAGGCCTCTAGGCCTGTTGAGATGGGTCTCTCACCTGTCCTGGAACTGCAGCTCCCTCCAGGTCTGATTCCAGTTGACATCCTCTCCAGGTGGCCATCATACATGCAGCTCAGGGTCCTTCGAGGGGACAGAAGCCCCTGCAAGGGAGAGGAGGCAGCTGATGAGAAACACGGGCCCTTCCACGGGCCCGGCTCTGCGAACCCAGCCCTGGCCCTGCCTCTGACTTTGCTGCCTAATCTCCACACACCGCCCTCATCTGAGGCACCCTCCCAGCCTTGAAGGCAGCTCTGGCGCCTGTTGCTCCTTACCCCCCTCTCTTTTGTGGGCTCTCTCAACTTCTGTCTCCCTCTAGCTTCCCACCCTCACCTCCACAGACTCTTCCTCTCTGGAGAGCCCCTGTCTCTCAAGCTCTATTCTTTGTGTGACAACGCCAAGGCAAGAGGGTGACAGCCTCAGCCTCTGGCCAGAGATGACCCCTAACCTCTAGGAACCGGGTTTCCAACTCTGTGAAATGTCTCACCAGACTCTTTGGAGGCCCACTGAGGCAATGGCTGTAAAACAGCTGAGAGGCAGGATTCAGTGACAAGAAGCCACTGCAGCTCAGACTCCCAGCTCCTCTTTCTTCCCTCTCTCTCCACCTCTTCCCTATCACATGGCTTCCTAACTGCCAACTTTACTCCTAGTCCATCGCCTCCAGAAAGAGCTGGGCTCGAGCCCTCTTAGCTGAAGGATGAGCCAGTAGCCGGTTCTAGAAATAAGTCCTTTGTCCTGGGTATAGAAAGCCTGTGTGCCTTCAAAATTGTCAGAATTACAGAGGGCCCTGTAGCAGTAAATGAGGAACGCAGGGTTGCAGAGGCTCCTGGGACTGGGATAAGAGAGCAAAGGTAAGTTCTCTGTGCCGAAGAACAAGAAAGGGTGACAGTCGCAACAAAGCCAGACAACAGCAATGTCTTAGAAACCCTCACAACTGTATGTGGTGAGAGGTTCCCATAATCCCAGCACTCAGGAGGCTAAGACAGGAGGCACATGAGTTCAAGATCAGCTTGGACCACACAGTGAGACCCTATCTCAACAAACCAAAACAAACAAGCATGTACACATCACAATAAGACTTGATTTCAATTAAAATGAATATTATAAGAAGATTTTTCAACTATTTTAAAGCAAACCTTATAATTACTGCATCAGATTTTAAGCATAGTAATGGTTAGATGATTTGCCCAGAGACACACAGCCAATGGGGGTCAAGTACACAAAATAATAAAAGTATATGCAATACTATTACCATAGCTTATATTTTACAGCACAAATCAGAGCATGTAGTATATATCAATGGGCAGTTCTGCTGGGCACCCAGCAGGCTGGGGAGATGCTAAGGACTATGAACTCCCACTCTGGCGCTGGGAGTCTGAGTCAGCATGCCTTGACTGTAATCCCAGCTCTGAACCTGCTGGTCTGAGCAGCCTTGTCCTGCCTAAGCCTTGCTCTTTTCTTCATGAGATGCTGTTGAAATGCCATCTACAGAGCGGCAGCTGCGTCACTAAAGGACATGAGGTTCCTGCCCAGTTGCCTGAGTATCCCGTGGTGTTGCGTGGGCTGTCCAAATATAGGTGTCCTGAAGGGAGACTGGAACCAAGGGCTACTTTTCCCTGCATCACAAGGTCCCTTTGCTTCTCCAGGCCTTGATTCCCCTCTGGGAAATACAGACTTTGGACCAAGGTTGACAAAGACTGCCCAGATCAGAATAAGTCTATGACAAAAGAGACACCCTGGACTTTGGAGTCTATGTCTTAGAAACAGCACAAGGACCTGTGACAGAGACAGGCTGCAGAGGAACTGCTCAAAAAGTGGCTCCAGGACGCTCCTTTGCTCTCACCTCCCGACAGCAGCGAAGGTTATCAAACAGTGAAATGGCCGCTTGCTCCTCAAGTGGTTCCATATCCGGAAGCCTCTGCCTTGCCCTGATGGAGGCTTCCGTTTGCATGAGACATTCTTGAGAAGGATAAGGGACTTGTCAGGTTTCTGCCACAAGACTGTGTTCACACTGAACGGGGGAGTTGCCAGCGGTGGCCTTGGCCATCGCCACAGTGGCAACTAAGTCGAAGAATGTCTTTCCCGTGGTCTCCCGTGAAGCAGCTTCTCTAGGGAAAGTGGATCTCTCCGTCAGTGGCACAGCCTCCCTCAGCCCACCCTCTGTACAAGTCCCGTCTCTGCCCTGTTTCAAGGATGACAGTCTCCTTGCTGGGTGAGGACAGGAAAGCCAGGGCCAACTCTCACAACGCAGGCATCTTGGAAGGAGACCCACAGTCAAGCTAGGAATAGTGCTTCCCAGGAGAGTCCAAGCCAGGATCCACATGATCTCATTCAGAGAAGGATATCCTGCTGTCAGTCTGCCACCTCCCAGCCAGAGCCAGGTAGATCCATAAGTCTGCAAGCACCCTCTCCCAGGTGTCCTGCACCCTCCCTCCCAGGAGCCTCTCCTTGCCCCTGGGGGAGGCCACATGAAGTGTATTCCAACTGTGTCTGTTCTGTTCTCCTAGGCAGGTTACTGCCTAGCTCTCCAAGTGTTAAGCATGGAAAAAACAGCACAGGACCTAAGTTACTGCTGGTCTGTTGTTCCTGGGGGGATGTTTCAAAGAATTACACAGGAAGTAGCATGGCCTTGTTTGTACTCAGTGGGGCTATGTTTCCAACCAGAACTCCCAGCAGGAAATCGAAGAAATGTTTCTTTCTGTCAAGGGGAGGATTTGTACACTTCTGACATGAAACAGCAGAAAGAAAGCTGCTATGCTTAAGGACTAGAGCCCCTGGGGCCAGGGGGGAGAGGCAGCAGCAGGCAGTGCCACAGCCTGGGCCTATAGTACCACTGTACACCGGGCAAAGCCGAGAAAACTCAGTGAGGGGCGAGCCAAGGCACAAAACTGAATTGTAAGCATAGACCCAAGTCAATGGCTCAAGCCAAAGAGACAGGAGCTAGCATGAAGGCCTGGCGCAGTTTCTCCAAGCCTCCTTGGCTCACTAAGGCCAGTTGGGAGCCTTCACGTCCCCTCAGCCCCTTATAGAACTTAGCATGACTGCAGACTGTTAATTCTTCCCACTCATGGGCCACTCCCTCTAAGTCCCCAGATTAAAAGTTCATCCAGTATTATTCTCCACATACACTGAAGCCAGTGGTGACTAGCTGACCCTAGCTCGGACTCACACCACAGCAGGCAATGCCAGATGGGTGTGCCCCTAGAAAGGCCTAGTTGAGGAAAGCTCCTCAAAGTTCCAGGGCTCCAGAAACACCTGCATGCCTATCGAGGCACATCCTCCTCCTGCCAGCGCAGAGTGGGGAACTGAGCTGGGCTTTCTCCACCTCAGCATCTGCCCTTTCACAAGCTCTACCCCACTTGTGAACCAGACTACCCACCTCTGGTCTAAAGCAGCTTGGCCAAATGATATCAGAGGACCCTTCCATTGGAAAGCCTGGGAGGCTGTTCTCTGGATTCAGAGCCCAGAGCAGTTCACAGAAACCCTGGTGCTCAGAGCACAGCCTGGATGAAGAAGCTTCAGCGTGGGTTCAGTCATGTTCCATCACACTGAAGTGCAGCCGGAGCTTTCCTCTCTACGGTGCCTCCCCACTGGAAGAAGCCTCAGCTCTGGGTTTTCTCAGATACACTTGCCCCTCCTTCTCCCCTCCGCCCCCCTCCCCAATACACACACTTTGGAGTCTCACTCTGCAAAGCCAAAGCAGGGGGTCCCTTCTGCTCTGAAAGAAGCCAGGCCCAAAAGATCAAGAGATGTCAGTAGAGCCAAAGACAGCCTGGGCTTTTAGACCATGGCCCTTAATCTTAACCCAAGACCTGTGGGGACTTGAGAAGGGATGAAAGGGTACTTCACTGGAGGGGCATCAGCCGAGCTCTCAAAGTGTTCTGCCCCCTGCCCAGGACTCCAAACAGAAACTGGATGCAAATAAGAGGAGGCTGGAACTGGTTGCTCATTGATTAGCTGGTCCATCACTCAGTGCTGTTGGTGGAGAGCCTGCTTGTCCAGGCTCTGTGCAGGGTGCTGTGCATACAGTGGTGATTAAAGCCTGTCCTGTCTGGTTTACGGTTTCTGAAAATGGAAACAAGACAGGATGAGATCACATCCAAGAGCCTGGAGTGGCAGCTCAAAGTACGGCCCACAGGAAGTCTATCTAAGAAGGGGCAAGTGTCTTCGGGAAAGTCATGGCCAGTAATCCCAGGTGCCTGGCTGAGCAACTCTGTTAGGAAGATGAGAAAACTCAAGACGGAGAATTCCATCCCACTGGATCCCTCTGCTGCCACACAGGGGCATTCCCTAGAGGGTCCCTGAGGGAATCCCTCTAAACCAGAAAGTCCAAAGGCCTGGAGACCTTTTCCCTCCTGCCATCACAGGTGAGCTATGAGCTCCTGAGCAGGGCTCCGTCAGCAGAAGGCCAGACACTGGTGGGGCTGTGGGCAACTGCCAGAATGAAGAGACCCATTGTTGGCAGAAGGCGGCTGTGGCCCCATCAAAGATACCACAGTATACCTGCTTGCCTGGGGCCTGGTGAATATGCAGGAGCCAATAGGCCAGGTTCTATATTTAGCGCCAAACATTGTCCCAGAATCAAAGACAGAAAGCCATTATGATGGCAGACAAGCCAACTGGCCACAGATGAACTGTAAACAACAGGTGAACTCCTGTTATCTCTGCCAGTGGACAGAGCCAGGGAGCAGGGCTCTTAGTTCAGAAACCACTGTTCCCATTGGTCACCTGATTAACACCACGATTGCTCTTGGTACAAGAAACAGCAAACTTCTATGATTTCCAGGAGGGACCAATTGTTCCATGTAGGACACATAGAGACAGCTGTGTCCCTCCAAAGCACCCTTAGAAATTCATTTTAAATAGACACATATAAGGTATTAGAATGCTCTTTGTGAAGGGTCTCCTTCGCAGGATTAAAGGAAACCATATGGTCTGGAGGTAGGTTAGGGCTAGAGGTAGGGCTCATGAGTAGAGTGCCTACTAAACATGCACTGAGGTCCATTTCAGCACAAAAATAAACAGAAAATAAAAACAATAGGGCTGGAGAGAGATGGCTCAGTGGTTAAGGGCACTGGCTGCTCTTGCAGAGGACCCAGGTTTGATTCCCAGCACCCACATGGCAGCTAATAACCATCTAGTTCCAGAGGATCTGACACCCTCTTCTGACCTCTGCGGGCATTGCACAACACAGGTGCACTTGCACACATACAGGCAATGCATCCAGACACACAAAATAAAAATAATTTAAAATATCTCTTTAAATTAAAAAAAAACAAAAACAAACAAATGCTAGGAGCCTGTGTGCACCAACACCTTCCCTCCGGGTCCACTTCTGCTTCCCTTACAGTCCAGATAGCCAGATCTGCAGCTTAGTTCTTCCTCTCCCCCTCCTCCTTCAGACCAGGTCTATCACCACCTCCTTCCTAAATCCCGACTGTTACATAAAATCTTCACAGGTCCCAGCCCCGGGGTTCAGCCCCCACAAGTCCAGTCAGCTTCTGGCTAGCAGAAGGACCTCTGCAACACACAAGTGCCACCACAGCCTTCAATCCCTAGTCCAGACTCAAGGGGCCTCCCTAATGCTGTGAGGATAAGTCTCCAGCATCTCATCCCAGGCTGGACTTGTAACTTAAGCAAATACCCACCATGTGATAGTTTATACTCACTGACAACTCCTTATAATCTAGAATCATCTTAGAGATAATCTCTGGGCATTTCTGTGAAGGAGCCTCTAGATTAGGTCTAGATGGGAAGACCCACTCTTAATGTGGAAGATACCATTCCATGGGCTGAGGTTCCACAAATATAAAGGAGAAAGTGAGCGGAGCCCTGGCAGGCCTTACTCATCGCTTCTTAAGTCGGATGCAGTGTAGCCAGCTGCCTCATCCTCTTGGCACCAGAACAAACCCGTCCTTCCTTCAGATACTTTTGTCAGTGTTCTAGTTTGCCTTCAATCACTGTGACCAAACACTCTGACCAATACCAACGTGGGGAGGAAAGGGTTTATGTGACTTACATCTCCCGGGTCGCAGTTCATCACTGAGGAAGCCCAAGATAGGAGCTCAGGGCAGGAGCCTGGGGGCGGGAGCTAGAGCACAGGCCATGGAGGAACACTGTGCACTGGCTGGCTCCCCTAGTCCATGCTCAGCCTGCTTTCTTATACAATACAGCACCACCTGCCCAGGGGTTGTACCACCCACACTGGGCTGGGCCCTCTCACAACACTCAGCAATCAAGAAAATGCTCCATAAGTGTGATCACAAGTCAGTCCAATGGAAACAACTCCCCAGCTGAGGCTCCCTCAACCCAGGTGTGTTAAGTCAACAACTACAGCTATCCAGCACATCAGGTATTTTGTGACAGCAAGGATATTTTGTGACAGCAAGGATATACACCTGCTATCGAATCTGTGGCAGAGCCCCTCCCGCCCGCTCTGCGCCCCGCCCCAGGTCTTGCTTCTTGTCTAGGCTTTGGGCAGTTCCTTGCTTCTCAAGTTTCACTGAGTTACTCTGATTCATTACAGCCCAGACAAAACCGTCACCTCATCACCATCCACCCAAGCTCTCCATTGCTCCAGAGTCTCACCTGACATCCAGGCAGGTACCACAGCCAGGTGGGTTCATCCCGCACACCTGCCACCCCACACCCACCCCTCTTGCCATTAGCCCTTGGTCTGGCCTCATTCTTTCTCTTCCCCTAACGCACCGGTGTCTCCCCCAAACCAATGCCAGCTGCTACTACAGATGCAAACCCCTGTCTACAGGCATATCTCCCTGAATGCACAGAATCTCACAAACCCCTGTCTACAGGCACATCTCCCTGAATGCACAGAATCTCATCAGATACAACTCCTGCCCCCCTCCCCACTGAAGCTAAGCATAGGGAAGCTCATTTCTCAAGGTCACAAGTATTCCTGGCTGTGATGGGCACTGGCCACTGTGCCCACAGGTGCTGACATGGACTTGAGCTCCCTCCACCTGTGTTGTACCCTCCCTCCTGGTCTTTGACTCCTCTGCTGCTGCAGGTAATGGAGTTTCAGGGCTTCACACTCCCAGCTGTCTCCCCAATGCCCTACTGGTGAAAGCTGTCACCACATTGCACCTGGCTGCAGAGGGTTCTGGGAAATGCAGTCCCTCCTTGAATACCCTTGTGCCTGTCACCATGCAGCGGGGCACAGTGTGAATTCTGCAGATGCATCTTCTCCCTGCATAGCAAGCCCAGTCTAGAGACCTAAGGACAGATGTAAAATCATCTCCCCATCTCATCCCCACCCACTGCTTAGGCAGAGCAACGTGGGGATCTGAACACACTGGGGCTCCTCCTTGACTTCGCACAAGCCATTCCTTCTACCTGGCATGCCTGAGACCTTCACCCTTATGTACCTGAAAGACTCTTCATCTCTCCAAACTCATGGCAGTGCCCTCCTTCACAGACTTCTCCCTGAACCTCAGAATACTCCCTGCCACCATCACCACAACCTGTTGCTTTGTTTACGCTGACTCAGCCAGCTGTCCCAGGCGGTGGGCCCCAGGGTGGCAGGGGCTGGACACAGACTTGGCATTAACCGTATGGGGTGCTACCTGAGGCTGAAATAGGGAACTGAGAAGCGCAGGGGTGAGCAGTGCCTTGGAGAACTCAGGGATGTCAGGGTGGGCTCTGGGTGACAAGGCAGATGCCAGAACAGCCCAAGGATCAGCACTAAATGGCACTGGTCCAGAGTGGAGTGGGCCTGTGTAGAGAGACCTTCTGAGCTCCGACATCAGCGCAGGCTGGTGAGTGGCCCAGCCAGCTGGGATCAGGCCCTCCCCTCCAGGCAAGCCTCTGCCCTCTGCCACAGAGCCGGAGGCTACAGAAGCCCTGCTTACCCTCACAAAGCATCGCCTTCCCACGATCTGGAATTTCACAGACATGGCTGTATCCTGGACTTAGAAAGCAGAGGCCATACATAGGCTATCTGGGGAGCCCAGAGGGTTTCCACAAAGGACATGTATGGAAAGCAGGAACACAGAGAAAGCCAGCCGGGAAGGGGCAGGGAGGGGCAGGGTGAACAGAGGGTCTGGAATTCAGTGTGGTGACAAAGCGAGGCAAGGAGACCAGGCTGGCACAAAGGAGATGTTCAGTCACCCTGGATCAGGAAGGTCCCTGAATGGAGATTCGGTCACAGGGCTCTGGCCAGAGCTGTGATATGATCACACTGGAGTTTGCAAAGGAAAGCAAGGTGGAGTGTTTCTGGCCCCCACCACTCCCAGCCTGCCTGGCGCCAATCAATGCCCAAACCCCTCCCCCTCAGGAAGCAGGCCTGGGCTAGCTTGGAACAATCCCAAATCAATAATACATCTTAATCAAATAGTAGCAAATCTTTAATTGAAACCAATCACGAAATTGCCTTCTTCTCCCTCCCCCAGAGCGTGCTTTTGATTAGGCAGACAGGAATCGGCATAACTTCCCACCCAGAGACTTGGGGTCCTACCCAGACCCCTTCTCTGCTCACAGCTGGGGAAGATAAAATCCACAGGAGGGATTGTAGGCTGCGTCCCCGGCTGGGCTGGAAAGTGTGGGTTTCCCTGTGTGGTCTCCGGTATGTAGAATGCACTTGAGGACATCTCAGGGGATACCAGACAGACCACCAGAGGCTCTCACTGGGCTCCTGAGAGCCTCACTTCTGGAAGTCTAAAAGACGGCTGAATTCATGGGCAGCTCAGGGCTAGAGGTGCCGTGAGTGCCTGGGCAGCGGAGGCTGAGTACCCAGACACAAATGCCAGCAACATGAGCCAGCCTTTGAACCTCAAGGCCACTGTCCATGTGCAACCCTGTACAGTCAGTCTCCTGCCCCATCACACGTATTCCAGCCTCAGACACCCAGTAGGACTCCATCTTGCCAGCAGCTTTGTTGACTAGACTTCAGTGGCCTACCACTCTTAACCAGAGAAGAAGTTTATTACCAAACATTCCTTGACCCCGGACTCCACCCATAGAGGCCTGAGCACCTGTCCAGTTCCAAGCTGTGTTTGTGAGTGCCACCTGCCTCACTCCCAAGAGAACTGTCTAGGGTCCTGGTCTGGTGTTCACCTACATCACACCACTCTGCCTGGTGCCGTGCCCCCTTGGGACCTCTGCATCTCTGACAGGTCTCAGGTTGTCCCCTTGGGCATGGGATCTTTCACCCTCACTAACCGAACTGTCCCCGATGTCACATGACCTCACTTCATGGGGTCCTCAGTAGTCACTGTCTATGAAGAAGGAAATTGAGTTACAGAAATCACTTCCTGGTCGGAGTTCAAACTGGACCTCTGTGGCACAGCAGCTCCCTGTGAAACTTGCTGTGTAACACCATTAATCTTCTCCAGAGAAGAATGTAGCCCTTTCCCACTGAATGCTTTAAGACGAGTGGGCTCTCCAGCTTTTCCCCTGCCAACCTCAGGGCCTCATTCTTCCTTCGCTCCTACCTATGTGTTTAGTCAGACCAAACTCTTAACTCTTTCACAATACCAGACTACTTTTATCTCTGTGTGTCTCCCCTTCTCCATCCCTCTCTTAATTTATTCTTTATGTCAAGAATATTCTAGGTCTGGCTGGAGAACATCGGCACCTCGGCTCCTGGGTCAGATGTAGCTTCCTCGGGAAGCTTCCTTGGTGTGGACACAATGGGTGTAAACCATTCTGTTCCCCTCACCCCATCCTCCTTTCCTTGACCATGAAGCCAATGCTTGAGACCCTGTTAGGCTGAGATGGCCCTGCCTGCTGCAGAGCCTGGCCAATGGGACCCAGAATCCTTGATTTGGAGGAAACAGGTCACAGAATCCCTAAACCAGAAAGTAAGAAGAGCAAAATCCAACATGGTGGGTGCAGCAGCGTACGGCAGTAAGAGAAAGTCGCAGCCCAGATGCAACAGGTCCCTGGCTAGCCAGCTAAGGCTCTTCTCCACTGCTCTGGGGTTATCCCTGGGGAATGGAGTTTATTAACATAGCCATTTTCATAATGGACTCCTGAGCGATGCCTTTGACTGAAGATTCTATTCTTGAGGACACTGTAAACTGGGGGTGGCTTACCCCCTTAACATTGGCAACTAGGAAGCTCAGAGCCAAATGTCTAGCAAGAAGAAGTGGTCTAAAAATCATGAGGAGGACTGTGCTACCCCTGACCCTCCTCAGCCCCTCTAACAGTCCTCCTCTCTTCAAAGAACTGTCAGTCTCAAGCGTCTTGCTCTGTTTTGTTATTGATTGGTTAGTTAGTTTTTTGGTTGATTGGTTGGAAACAGAATCTCCCAGGTTGGCCTTGAATTCCTGGCAATCCCCCTGCCTCAGCCGCCTGTGCTAGGATCACAGAAATGAGTCATGCCAGCGTTGGGGAGCTTTTGAAGATGATCTCTCCCCTCCTGTTTCATTTTCCCCTAAACTTTGGAGACTTCTCTGAAGACCCCATGAAACGTTTTCCTCACGTGCAGCATATAAAAGCAAAAGCCCTGGACTTCCGCCATGGATTCTTAAGTGAAGAAGAGTTCAACAGGAAGGAGATGTGCACTGAGTCACCACAAGAAGACCCCAAGAAACAAACAGGTTGCAGGGGTCACTTCTGAAGTACGCATCTTCCTGTTTGGGACACTGCTATGCATAACTTCCATAAAATGCCCAAATGTTACAGAGGGCAGAATTGGCCCTCAGGGCTGTTTTCTGCCACATTACAAGGTGGAAATTAACTCTCTGCAGAGGTCTGTCCTTTGGCACTGCATAGGTTTGTCTTTCAGTCTTTCTGTTCCTTCCCCCACAGCAGCTCAAGAGGTCAGAGACTAAGAGTCTCACCTAGAAGATACACACCCCTCCCCTTCCCCAGCAGGCACGCAAAAGCAGAAAAAAACTGGTACTCTTTGGCTAGCTTCCACCTGCTGGGTCATCTGTGTGTAAGGTGCCATCCCAGGAACACACAGGGAGAGTCCCAGAGGCAACCCCATTTCTACTCCATACCAGACACCTGATCCTAGCTCCAGTCGCCTCAAGGCTCACAGACACACACGAGTCCCCTGAGCATATAGAGTTGGGAAAAGCAGTCCTTGCTGCTGTGGACTTCCCAGGGAGACTTCCTAGAGGAAAATACTGTTCATAGGGATAGCATCCCAAGCAGAGGAACAGCATATGCAAGAGCCTCCCAGGCCCACTGGTCCTTCCGCAAGTGGCTTCAGCTCTCATTCAGATCACAGTAACCACCCACGCCTGCCCATTCGGGCCTGGGAGGGGGGCTACTCAGCACCCCAGTCTCCTTTTCATTTTACTCTGCCATGAACGTCATCTGTACCTTTCCTTAAACCCCATCTACTCCCTCCTTTTGAGCTTATCCTCTTCCCTGTCAGGACCCAGATCTCTAGGCTACAACCTTGACTCATCTACCAGACCATGGAAGAGGAGCTGGGGGTGGTAGAGAGCGTCCCAGAGGGAGGACAGTACACTAACAGTGCAGATATCATTCTTGCAATACCCCCTCCTTCTCTGGTTTTGTTACTCTTTCTCCTCCGTGACTGCAGTCTTGAGGTGAGGTGACTGCAGTCACCAAGGAACCTGAATGTCACCTCTGGACCAGCTGGCCGTCTGCCCACTAAGCACATGTAGCACATTAAAACAGGCATGTAGGCTGAACGCATTTGTCTTCATCCTGCTCCAATGAATATCATAAAGGTTGAAAATGAATAATTATACACTCTCTGAACCTGGATGTCGGCTGTACTGTGGTCACGCATCTTCCTGATGTGTTTTCCAGTCCCAATAGCAGAAACTAAGAGACTTTGTATTTCACAGTGAACCTCAAAGAGTATGACATGCAAGTGGGAATCCTCAGCCAAAGATACTTGAGACCCACTGCAAGGGCGGAGGTCACAGGTGTACCTTCTGAACAGGGTCGGGACTCTGCACATTGCCAAGGGTGAGAGTTTTGACGGGTGACTTCATCTATCCAACCAAGGGGGTGTGGCCTCAGAAATAAATGGGAAATGGCTTTGAAATGGTAGCTGGGTAAACAGGAGACAGGCAGTTACCTATGCAGAGGCTGCGAGGCCTGCTGGCGGGCACCAGCAGGGATGCCGGGAATTCCTGCAGGGTGGAAAGTTCTCACAGAAGGCTGGGCAATCAGAAGTTTCTCGGCATCAATTCTAGAGATGACTGAAAATGCCTGAGCTATTGCAGAGTGACAGGCATCTACACAGATCCTCACCTTTCCGGCTTCCCTGGGAAGTCCGAAACTCACCTCAAACATTCTTTTCTATCAACCACTTGTGGTGGTTGGAATGTGAACGTCCCCCATAGTCTCCAAGTGTTTTGACATTTTGTCCCCAGTTGGAGGCGCTGTTTTGGGAGGCCTTAGGAAGTGTGGCCCTGCCAGAGGAAGCAGGTCACTGGAGGTGGGCTTGGAAAGTTCTGGTCTTGTGAGGTCTTCCTCTGCCTCCTGTGTCTGTTTGAAGATGTGAGCACTTAGCTTTCTGCTACTGCTTGGGTCACCTCCTGCCACCCTGCCTCCCACCATGATGGACTCTAATCCTTCTGGAACCTGGAACTGTGAGTTCAAATAAACTCTTTCTCCTGTAAGTTCCCTTGGTCACAGTGTTTTATCACAGCAACAGAAAAGGAGCTAATACATCCACTTTCCGGGAAGTAGAACCAGTATGCAATAAAACTCACCAATTTTAAATGCACAGAGTGGTAAGTCTTGCAAAGTGGGTTCGGTCCTTATAAGCCACCATTATTCACCATAGAGAACATTTTTGTCCCCTCTAAAAGTTCCCTTTTGAAGTCAATTTCCCCATCCATCAGTCTGTTTTACAGCCCTGTAGCTTTGCTCCCTCCAGAATTTTGCATGAATTGAATAGACCCTCCTATGTTCCTTCATGAGTAAAGAGTTCCTTGCAGTTCACTATTGACGAGTCTTCCATTGTTTTGATCCATTCAATCACTGGCGAACATTTGGAATGTCCCCAAGTTTAGGGTTTTTGTTCTGTGTAAATCCCTAGGAATGCAATCACTGTATCATATGGGTATGCTTAAAGGTTCTAAGAAACTGCCAAGCCATTTTCCGGACCTGTATGCTATCATGCAGACCACAGAAATCCACCAGCATTCCAGTACCTCCTCCTCAAGAGTTTGCCGTCAGCAGTCCGGTTTGCATTTGCAAGCAGTGGGGAGCAATTTCTCTCTCAGTTTGCAACTTGCATTTCCCCAAGGACAGGGTGATGAGCATCTTTTCATCCACTTAGCATCCCTGTAACTTCTCACCATGGTGACTCATGCACCTGTCACTGATCCATTACTGAGTTGTCTTTTATTTTTATTTATTTACTATGATGATGAGAGTTCTTTTATACGTGCTGTGTATCAGTTCCTCATCAAGTACAGGGTTTGCAAATATGTCCTCCTAGCCAGTACCAGCCATCCTAACCCAAAAGTATCCAAATTCACAGACACAGCCAAGCCTGTGGATACAAGGTGACCAAGGCTGAGCCTCTGCACCACACTGCATCTCCAAGGAGCCTGGCTGCCCACTGACCCTTTGTGAATTCCACTAGCGAGGTTCCCGGGGTCTGGAGTCATGGCGAACATGACATTGTAATCTCACTTATGTTTTATTTATGGGGAGTGGTGCCGCAGCTAGGGTGTGTTAACAAACAAAGATGATTGCATCTGAGGCACTCTCCAGTCCTGAGGTGATTAGCACAAAGTAACACACCAGTTGGGGGATATAAAGAGTCAGCAGGTTTTTTCATAGGGAAATTTGACCCACAGCACCCAGGCCAAAAAGGTGGGGGTCGGGGAGTAAGGACGCATTTTATCTTTGGTTAAAGGTGCATCATTAAAAGGCACGGGTATAAATTATCCTTCCTTTAAAAAAAAATCCATACAACATTAAGAAAACTACAGAGTATAAAATGTCAAGGGCAGAGATGTGTGGATCTGCAGCTGTTACAGAGTGGGCTGGGGGCTGCCTGTGTACCTCGAACGGCATAAATTAAAAATATTGACTGCAGCCCAAATAGCATTTGCAATCAGCTCAATGTTGCAATGTGTTATACAGACCATTTCCTTTTAAAAAAATTAAAATATGAATCAAACCTGGATGACAATGAAGTTCAACTTCTGGAGGAAAATCAAATACATCATCAAAAGGTCACAATTCATAGACAAATTGCTGTTAAAATTTATTACTTGTTTGCAAAATGTACTGTTGATCATTGGTAACTGCTAAATGCTTGGGCGCCTCTGACTAAATAAATAAATAAAGCACTCCGCCTTCATTAGGAGGGAAAAATATAAAAAGGTACCTGGGCTGCCTCAGCCCAGTGGAGGCAGGAGCACAGCCTGCAGGCTGGGGTGAAATGAAGAAGGGAGGGTGGGCCAGGGTGAGGGAAGGTGGACTAGGGAGCGCAGTGTAAATCCATAGAAAGAAACCGCCATGTGCCAAGCAGGCTCCTCCGCCTCCTACTATTTTGGACAATCTGAGACGACCAATAATTGAAAAAATAAAAATCTAAGCACCTTAACTTTAATCAGCAAGAGCCATAAAACTCCACAGGATGGTCTTGCAAGCCTGTGCAGGTCTGTGAGGGCCCTGTCTAGACCTCATACAATGTTCTCAGGCCTTGCACTTCCTTGTTTATAGGTGGGACTCTGTACCAGGCTCTGAACTCCCACACCGAGGTCAGACATATATCACCAGTCCTCAGCCCAGTGCCACGCACCAAGCAAGGAGCTGTGGCGGGTATTATGGTCTGCACCTAATATATTCCTCCCATCCTCTGAACTTAAGGAGGCATACCTTCTTCCAGCCAAACGACTGGTTCAGAACTGGCCAGAGAGACTTGAGGGGAGGTTGACCAGAAGCTCCAGAAGGTTTCCCTGCCTTCTGAGAGGATAGGGTATCCCATCAATTAGTGCCCTGTTTCTTTCAAGACCAAGAGGGATCAGGGTGAGGGAGTGAGGGTAGACTGCATGGAACAGAAGGGATAGGACTGGATACACTTCCCACGGGACAGACACAGAACCATGTGGAACCCCTCCAGGTAGAGTCCCTGAACTGAGGCTGGGGCCATGCCATTGCCTCCTGGTCAACAAGACAGGGACGGGAGTGACATCACCTCTTCCAGGCCTGGCCCGTGAGGACCCCTGAAAAAAACTCTTTTGTCCACTGTGGGTGACTCAAGGCACAGGACCTGGCAGACCCTCAGTCAATGGCAAGAAAGGATGCAGGTATCCCATGTCTGTGCTTTCGTGGGACAGGCAGCAGCCACGTGGGACAGGCAGCAGCCACGTGGGACTATGGAGCACTTGAAATCCAGGAAGAGCAACTGAGGAGCTGAAATTTTAACTTTATTGGCTTTTAGCTCATTTAAATGTAAATTTTTTCCAGTACTAGAATCTTTGACACACCACATGGAAAGCTGTGCCCACTCCACTCTATGGGACTGTGAATTAGCAAGAAAGAAACCTATGTGAGGCCAAACATGGAGATGTAAGGATTGTTTGTTACAACAGCTGGCCTGAGGTGCCCTGACCACGACACTCAGGCTGACTGGGTACATGCTGTGTGCCTGGAATCAGCACTCCACCCACCGTGTCCTCTTGTCTCAATAGCCAAAGCAGGTCGGTTCTGTTATTAATCATGCAATCAAGTTCCAAAAAAAAGAAAAGAGCAAAAACAAATCTCATTTTAAAGTCAGTTTATGATTTTATGTTGGGCCATGTGCTGGATAGATTTAGCTGTCAACTTGACACACCTTGGTAGAGGGAGACTCAGTTGGGGGAATTGTCTCCATTGGAGTGGCCTGTGGCCATGTCTGTGGGGTATTTTCCTGGTTGTTGAGGGATGTGGTGGGCCCAGCCCACTGTGGGAGCGCCAGCCAGGGGAGCAAGCCAGTAAGCAGAGTTCCTCCACGGTCTGTGCTTCAGCTCCCCCTCCAGGTTTCTGCCCTGAGGTCCTGCCTTGGCTCCCCTAAGAGATGAACTGTGACCCAGAGACATAAGATAAAATTAACCCTTTCCTCCCCAGGTTGGTTTTGGTCAGTGGTTTTCTCATAGCAATAGAAAGTAATTAAACAGGCCACTTTTATAAATGTTCTCAGCCACATGTGGCTAGACATAGCTGCTGTAACGTTTCTCAGATCTTAAGAGCCCAGGGACTTTATAAGAAGCACCATTTAGCAATACCAGAGCTGTGACCCTCTACAGCCAGAAGGTTCTGATGGTAAATGAGACAGGAGACTCAAGGGGAGCAGACAGTGTGGGCAGCATCCTGGATGGCTCTGTGGGGCGCTGGTCATTCTCTCTTTATTTATTAATAGTTCTCTATAAGAGCATCTTCAATATTCATGAGGCTGCAATAAAATTACATAGATAATGAGTCTATCAAAATAACACATCAAAAATAATACAGAAAGGGAAATTTTTTTAAACCCCAAACAAATGGCTGCTATTTGATTGAACATTAAATGGAATAGTAAGATTCCTGACAGTGGTGGGAACTGTGTAAACTGCAACAAGTTATGGGAACTCAGACACAAAATGAAGCACTAACTTACTAAGACACTAAGTGCAATGGGAGATACTTATTTCCCATTGTTAAACCTTCCAAGCCACTGATAGGAACTTCCAGATGGATAAAATGTCCCAAATACTTATTAACCGTTTTTCTTAATATAAATATGTATGTATATAAAATGTATATCTGTAGTAATTATACACATATGTGTATGTACATATGATCTATACAGGAATGCATCTGTGTGTGTATACTTAAATGCAAAGGGAAGCTAGAAGAATGCAAGCCAGTGTGCGAAGAATTGACTCACAGCTTGGGATGTTCGGACTCCAAAAGGAAAGCAGGGAATGTGGGTTCTGATGCCAATGAGTGGCTGGACACTGGCGTGGACCCTTGCACAAAGCCTGGCTTTGAAGAACTGCTCCATTACTCCATCATCAGTGCTGAAGAGAGGGCAGAGAGATTGCAAAAGCCAAAGGTGGGAGATGACTAAAAGGAAACTGTGTTGTCCAAACCCAAAAGGGCATATATGAACCCACAAGAGCTTATGACAGCATTCACAAGACCTGCACAAGCCCAAGCCAGACATGGGGTGGGCAAGAAGCCCCAACCCCAGCTGAGGGTCTATTGACAAGTGATGGCTGCCAGGAGATGGTTGGTTTTCTTTAAGTGTATAACTCTGGATAGGCTGACCAAGCTCCATGGGACGGACTCACACACAAGTACTTCTGAGGAACAAAAATTAAACTCAATAGGTCTTAAAAAAAATAATACAGGGCATAAACGGAGAGGAGGCAGAGGGATCTGAGGGGAGACGGGGGAGATGTTTTGAGGGAGGGAGTTTAGATATGACCAAAGAATCAAAAATGTTATTTAAAAAAAGAATTAGTCCACCACCCAAACCAGGACAGGAAGGCATGCTCACCAGGAAGCATGCTGCCCACCCAGGTCCCTGTGTGGGAATTGGACTGTGGGACAAGGAGAGTCTGGGGTCCACACAGACAGTCTCTTCCTGTATCTTTGCTCATTTTTGTTGATGAGATCAAATACTTGACATGCAGCAGCTTAAGGACAGAAGGGTTTACTCTGGCTCACAGCTTTGGAACACAGCCCATTGTGTGCTGTTGGCATGGCAGCAGTAGTATGACGCAGCTGCTCACATTCAGCCGCAGTCAGGAAGCAGAAAGAACAGGAAGTGGGGATGAGCTAAGAAAACTCAAGACCCACCCCGAGTAACTCACTTCTCCCAACAAGATTTCAGCTCAAGGCCAGTCTCCAGATAGGAACCAAGTATTCAAACACAAGAGCTTATGGGGAACATGTCACATCCAAACTATAGCACTTTCCTACCAGCTATCCAGGGAGGAATCCTCAAAGGCGAGTTGAAATCACAAACTGAGGAATCAGATCCATGAGAGCTCTCAGAGGAGAAAGCTCTCTGACAGAATGCAACCAGCTAGACAGCAGAACTGCCATGTTCCATGGATGGCCAGCACCATGCACAGAGCATCTTCAACAGCTTGTCTGTTTCTTCTCAAAGAGATGGTAGCAATTTTTCTGTAACCAGTTCTAGAAAGTGTAGTCAACAGCAGACAAAAAAGTTACAGCAAATCTTGTCCTAGATGTTGTTGTGGGCGGAGCAAGGAGAATACAAAGCACATTTGAAAGTGGAAATTAGACAGGTCCTCCTCAGATTTCTCTTTCTGTTAGTCTACCCATCATACAAATAAGGAAACTGAGGAACAACCAGGTTGCAAAATTGGATTCTGAGCCCACAGCCTAGAAGAGACGGGTCAAAACTATAAGCCAAGATAGCCAGCTCCCTGAGTGCCCATGTAGGCAACCGTAGTACACTGTTGTCAAGAGGAAATCTTGAATCCCCTGAGCAGTCTGGTGATTGTACTGGCTGCAGCGAGCTAGCTGGCACCTCTAGCTTCCTGAATCAAAATAGACTCTTGTTCTCCTTCTCTGCCTTCCTGGGTCAGCAGTTGGCCATTTGCACTATTGTTCACGAGGGTCACCCTGCTTCCTCCCTCCTTTATACCTATACCCAACCCATCTCCAAGTCCTAGCAGGTGATTACCTAATCCCAAAGAGGTCCTAAACCGGAGCTCTTCCCATTGCCATCTCCTTCAATCTGAGTCCAGGCCAGCTGTCCTCTCCCCTTGGACAGCTACAGTATGTGCCTAAACCTTTGGCTAGGTTCTACCTTGGGGTGATTTTCTAGAGAAGCCATTTCAGAGATTAAGGAGAAGAAGATGAGACAGCCCCTTCAGTGATGGGTGCTGGGGTACAGGAGGAAGAATGTGTTTCTAGCCGGTCCATGGGTGGTGGGAGGAGCTTCTTTCTGCCGAGAAAATATCTGTACCCAAAATACATTCACATCCACACACAAAGATAGGCAACTTGCAGTTATAGCAGGCAACTGTGTTCTAGGTTTTTTTTTTTTGTTTTTTTTTTTTTGTCTTTTTGCATTGTAAACCAGGCTGACCTCCATCTCACAAAGATCCATCCACCTGTCTTGGCTACCCATAAGCTGGATTAAAGACACGTACCAGCACGCCTCCTTTTATCGTTAAAGAATATCTATTTTATCTTAAATTTTATGTGTATCCTGGCGGGGCGGGGAGAGGGGGATTGTGTCCATGTGAGTACAAGTGCCCAAGGAGTCCACAAAAAAGTGTCAGATCCCCTGGAGCTGGAGTTTCAGGCAGTTGTGAGCTGCCATGTGGGTGATGGAAAACAAACTCTGGTCCTCCACACACTAGTCCGTGCTCTTGACCTCCGAGCCATCTCCCCAGCCCCTTTTCTATCCTTTTAAAAGCGTTATCTCATGCACAGCTTTCCTGCACCAGTCTTCTAGCACCTTTCCTTCTAGCAGATGTAAATAATTCCTGTTTGGTCTTTTTGAGACAGAGTCTCCCTGTAGCCTCAGCTGGCCTGACTCTTGCTCTATACACCAACCTGGCCTTGATCTCACAGAGATCCACCTGCCTCTGCCTCCAAGTGCTGGAACAAAAGGTGTGTATCACCATGCCTGGCAGAAAGATTTCCTTTTATGAATGAGCTCTTCTTCATTCCTTTGCCTCTCCATTACCAAACTGGGAAGCTGCTTCAAATCTTTGCCCTCGGGCTAGAGAGATGGCTCGGTGGTTAAGAGCACTGACTGCTTTTGCAGAGGACCTAGGTTCAATTCTCAGCACCCACAGAAAGGCTAACGACTATGCATAACTCCAGTTCCAGGAAAATTCAACACACTCTTCTGACCTCCTTGGGCATTGCATGACATGGGTGCACTTACACACGTGCAGGCAATACACTCATAAAACTAATAAAATAGTTTTAAAAACTTTGCCCTCAGGTCTGTCATTCATCTCAGGAATAACAGTGAGTACGTTTGTTTCCTTTATCCCTTTGGCTGCTGGGAAACTTACATTCAATTCATAGTTTAAGTACACAATATTGGACCTTCTCTGGGCTCTATTTTCACTTGAGTGCATACATTTACTTTATCTTTCGGTCTTTGGGGTTCTCGGGTTTTGCAGTTTATTATGCTGTTATTATTTATTATGCTGTTAGTATATGTTTCCTACTGCTTGCTCAGAGTCTTGTGGAATGAACAGGGACACCAATTATTAATAAGGTATTTAATGCAATGCTGAAGTGACCATCCCCTGGCATCTAGCTTTTCCTCTATCTGGGAATCACTAATTAGTACACTTAGCATAGTTTTCAAAACTGACATCACCAGGTTAAGAACTCAGAGTATCACTTAGTCTCTTGATTCACACGAGCCTGAATTCTTCCAAGGAGAAGAGGGAAATGTGGTAGAAACATGATAACTGTGATAAATCGGGACCCTCAGTTTTACTCCCAACCCAGCCAAGGGGTGGGGGCTGTGCTAAATGTGGGGGGTGTTTGGGGGGGCCTGACATGTGCCTACTATGTCCTGGCTTCCTAGGTTCATTTTGAAGGCAGTGGCTCTCCCTTTCCCTCAGTGCAGTATGGTAGATGTGAATCAGGCCCTTGGTACAGTCTCGTTGATGGGAAGAATGAAGAAGGCAGAGATGGGGGAGGCAGTGCTGTCCCCACTGAGGGCTCTTTGTTTGGCTGAGATGCCAGTCAAGCCCTTGGGGCCTGCAGTCTGCAGTGCATTTTGATAAAGAAAGAAAGAAAAAAACAGAGGCCTTCCATAGCCAGACCTACAAAACAGCATCACTTTGGGATCTAGACGGGGAAGCGACCAGCTATGTGTTCTAGACACGGCTCTTAGAATCATAGCTTGAGATTTCTTATTTTAAAAATGCTATTATAAATGATTCAAAACTATAATTATATTTTTACTATAGCCTGTGAGAACTAAGCCATAACACAGGAAGTCAGTGACAGGGTGCGGGGTGCTGTACTCCTCCAGCCTACCACTGAAGCCCATCATTCAACACCGAGCCCTGATCGCCCATTTCCTCACCACGATCCCAGCTAAGATGGAGCTACTCCAAGGCAGGGACTGCATTCCCAGACCTGGAAGTGTGGGTCACATAGGGAATTCAAGACAGTGAGAGGAACAAATGAGTGAATGGATGGGTGGATGGATGAATGGAGATGGATAGTAGGATTGAGTGGATGGAGGGACCTGTTCTGTCTACTAAAATGCAATTTGGCAAAAGTAGGGAGAAGCGTAGGAGTAGGAGTCTTTTTGCTTTTTGTGTGTGTGTGTTTGTTTGTTTGTTTGTTTGACTTTTTTGAGACAGCATCTCCCTGTAGTGCCAGGTGGCCTGCAACTCACCATGTAGACCAGGCTGGCCTTGAACTCACAAAGATCCTCCTGCCTCTGCCTCTCTAGGGCTGGAACTAAAAGTATGTGCCACCACACCTGGCTTCAGAGCATGAGTCTTTAATGTTTATTAAGTGAACAAACTTGTGGGCCAATGTGTCAGTGAATGGATGGATGAATGAATGGATAGATGTTTGGGTGAGTGAGTGGGTGGGTGGATGGATGGATGGATGATGAATGCATGAATGGACACAGGGATGTGTAGATGAGTTAGTGAGTAGATGCATGGGTGAGTGGATGTTTGGATGAGTGAGTGAGTGGGTGGGTGGATGGATGGATGGACATGGATGGATGGATGGACATGGATGGATGGTCAGATAGATGGATAAGTTAGTGAGTAGGTGGGTAGGTAGATGGATAGATGGGTGTATACATGCATGTATGTATGCATGAACCAATGGTTGAATGAGATATACTTTGGGGTTTGGGAGAGGGTTTCTATTCCTATGTTAGATAGGGCTACACTAAGTGAATTGTAAGGACTGCAGCCAACCTAGGATTCTGCTTCTCTGTGAACTTGACTGTGCCTTTCCAACCTCCGTGTGGCTTCCCCTTCACACTTTCTGTAAGACTTACTGTCCCTCCCCACCGTCATCTTCCTGCTGAACCCTGGAGTCCTCATGCTTCTTTGAAGGAACATCCTAGCTTCTTCAGTCCTCTTTCCCCTGACCAGTCTGTTCCGGTCTTTCTCCTTCATTGCCCACATTACTCTGTCCTAAAATCCTGTGTATCATGTTTCACTGAGAGCAAAGGCCTCCTTGTGTGGCCACTTGTGACATCAGATCAGTCCTTGCTTTGGGAATGAAGTGGGCTTCCAGGTTCAACTTGTCTTGACTTCATTCAAGCATCCTAGATGATCTGTAATCAGAATCCAATGATGCCATTTTGAAGAATATCTGGAGCAGGCCATTAGCGGCTAAGGCTTCACCTATACAGAAAGTCAGCAATTTCACCCTCCCCGGCTTGAAAGTTACATGAGGTTCATTATGTATTTCCATCACATTAACATAAAAAGTTCCATTCATCTACTTTTCTCTCCCTAGCAGACAAAGAGATTTTCCTCATTTTAATTGCTGGATCTTGCAGCTCAGAGAGAGATGTCTAGAGGTATCCAGTAGGCTTCACAGGTGCCTAAAACCACACTGGGATCTCTCGGAAATTGTAGAGCCCCCGGGATTCACAGTTGGGCAGGAGACTCCAAGTCACAACCAGCAACAACATGAGTGCTCGGTTCTTGAGGCTCACTCCTACTCTCATTTTGTAACCCAAGCAGGGAACCTTTCTGACATGAACCTTCTCATTGAGTCTTGTTCCTCAGTGTGCAGATGGTGTAGATTACGATTCATCTGTCTGAAAGCAAAATGATTCCTTCCCGTTGTTTTAATCCTTCATCGTACAGACAGGGAAACGGAGACCCAGAAAAGGGAAGGGACTGACCTGAGATCACAAAGCCATTTACTAAGGAAACCGGTGGAAACTGGAGTGAGCCTTTCCTTTGTCCCACTTAGGTAGGCCCTGGATTTGTCCATAAGAATGCCAGTTATTTGTGAGAATTAGTTCATTCATTCATCAGTTTCTGTGATTCCGTCTACGTGTTGTTTCCACTTGCTGGAAGAGTCACATTTCCAAGGCTTTTGGTCCAAGGGACCGGATAAGAAACGACGAGGTTCAGAGGCCTAAGTCAACTGGTGAAAAAACTATGGGAAAAAACAGTTGCTTCCCTGGGAATTTCTTGATTCCTATACATAGAAAGCACAGCAGGCCTCCTTCTGAGGCCCTCTCCCTCCGATTTCAGTGCACAGCTCAAGACCCTCTTCTGTCAGTGGTGAAATGGCCTTACGGGACCATTCCTCACCCAATAAGTGTTGACTTGTTCGGGGTGAGGAACACATTGTCCTTGTTCTCTTGTAAATTCTATGGGCAGAATCCACAGAGCGCCTTGGCAGCAAGGCCCAAGTGTTTCCTATTTTTGCCGTCTGCTGTGAAGTCTTAGACTAGCAAGCACCCAGCTCAAGGTGTGTACTTTAGAGAGCTTGTAGGAGTGATTTGAGCCAAAGGTTCCCTGTCCCTTTAAGAGAAAGAAACTTAAAGAAGGGAACAGGTCAAGAACCCAGGGAGCCTTTCTTCCCTTTTCCTCCATACTCTAAGGAGACCACAGGCTCATCCATGGGGCCTGGCTGTGGCTAGAACCCTGCTGGCTCCCATCCTGCTGCTCTGGGCTCGACCTGGGAGAGCCAAGTGAAAGGCTCTTTCATTGCACAAGGCCTGACTTTAGTAGCTACCCCGCCCCCCCCCCCAAAAAAAAGAGTTTCTTCTACTTTGTTAACAACCCAGCACAAAGGACAGTACTGGAGTCTTCCCGTGGGCTGGTTAGAGGGGCTGCCTTGCCTCGTACCTTCATTCTGTACTTGGGAAAGCTAGGAACACTTGCCCAAGTGCACAGAGCCACGGAAGGGCCCCTTGTCCATTGGCTTCTAGTTCCTGGATCCTCCTTCCTTCCCACCTTTTCCTTCCTCCCTCCCTCCTTTCTCTCCTTCTTTCCCTCTCTCTCTTCTTCTCCTCCAACTTTCTTTTTCACTCTTTCCATAAAGGGTGTTGTTAAGGCCAAAGCTGGCCTAGAACTGGATAGAAGTGACTGAATATTAGAACCAAGTTGGCCTCAGACTTGAGGTTCTCCAGCTTCAGCTTCCAGAGTGCTGAGATTTCAGATGTTCGCCACCATGCTCAGTAAAGCTGCCTTTTTAAATTTTTTTTTAATTTTTTTTTTAAATAGATCAAAACATACGGGTACTTTCACATGGTTCAGCTCAAGACGTGAACTGAGCTCAGGAATCTTCATGTGCGTGGAAGTTCTCTGACGGCACCACTTGAGTAAAGATGCTTCAAAGCGCTTGACGTCGACTGAGTAGGATTTGTGGCGCAGGGTGTACGCCAAGAACTAAAATTATCTTGGGCTATCTATTATAAGATACTTTTAGTAGTCATTTCTTTTTCTTCTTCTGTTCTTATTTGTTGTTCTTTGTCTTGAGAGATGGTCTGTGTGCACACGTAACGTGCAGACGGGGCTGAGAACATTTTCTAAACCACACCGCTTCCTGACACTATTTTCTCTCTCCTTCTGGTCATGGGCTTAAGGGTGGGGTTCAGCAGGAAAATGGAGGAAGACCTACAGCTACCCCTTTGGAGATAAGCTGCCCACTCCCCACCTTTAAAAGACACAGAAAAGGACAAGGTTTGGAGATCAAGTTAAATGTCCAATTTATTTTTATAACTTGAAACCAGAACAAACTTGGTTTTGAACAAGCGTACAAATGAAATGGCAGACACATGCTGAACTCAACATTGTGACATTAAGGGAGAAAAGAGGCCCAAAATCTTGTACAGAGAATAAAAGGAACAATAAATATTTTACTAAGCCATATTGAAATGACCTCCTGTCATCTCAACATTTTATCCATAATTAAAAAAAAAAAAAGGTGCCTGTTTTTTAAACAGAGCACAAATACCAAGCAATAATAAATAGTTCCAAACTTGTAGTAAGAGACAAACCCTCCAGGTAAACAACAAAAGCTCATACAATAAGTAATAGAAAAGGTAATAAAAATATTTCGCCTTGCCAGTACAAAGCAGACAGCTGAAATCAATGTGACTTTGCTTTGCAGGGCTGAGTACAAAGAGCACCAAAATCACGGATTTGCCTGCATTCTACAAAACCTTGGACGGAAGGGCCAGGTGGAAGGCTGCTTACCTCATGGTTCACATTTTGCTTAGAGTAATCAAGTCTGTCCCCCCTCCTCCCGTCTCATGACGACCCTCCAAATGGCAAATGGCAGTTCCAATGGGTGGGGGACAACTTTGGGCAAAGTTGTGGCAGTGTGGAACCCAACCTGTGGTCGGCTGGGTCACCTACATTACAGCCCTTTTGCTGGGTCACCTGCTTCGGGTGGGTTTGTTAGTTTTGTTAGTTTTGTTTTGACAGAGACACACAACCCTTGTGCTTTAGGATGGCTTAGTCTTGGCATTCTGGTGACTGGGTGAGCTGGTGAGTGCTGGCTAGCTCTTTTGAGCACAGGAAAACCACACAGAAGCTCCCTGGACAGCACAGGGCAGGGAAGCCCTGGGCCTTGGGGCAAACAGGTGGGACACAGAGCTAGGCTTGGTCTCACACTCTTCCCCTGTCCTTAAATCTTGCAAAGATAAGTGCCAAGTTGAGAATGATGCTATGGACTCTTTGCACTTGGTAAAGACCTGCCCAGGAAGGTGCATGATTATACTTTCTTAACCTGACATGATGGTTTGTAACATTTCCTGAAATTAAAAAAAATGGCTTCCTGATAATAGGTATTTGTTAAAAGTCTATTACTCCCTCAGCCAATAAACCACCATTTTATTATCTTAAAGCTACTTGGCTTTACAAAAAAAAAAAAAAAAAAGAAAGAAAGAAAAGACAAAGAAGGAAGAAAGGAGGGAGGAAGAGAGGGAGGGAGGAAAGGTGAGAGAAAAGGGAGAGGAAGAGAAAGAAAATTAAGATTAAAAGGACAGAAGAGGCTGGAGGAGGAGGGAGAGGGAGATGGAAAGGCACCGAATTCACTGATCCCAGCCCTCACCATTCAGAAACCGAAGGAATGTGGATTTCAGAGAGCAGCCAACACTCTCTATGGAACGGATGCATGGACTGCTTACAAGGCTTTCCTCCAGTCCCACCTGCACCGGTCTCTCGGTGGCAGAGGCTCCCCGGGCCCAGCTGACAAACAGCTCCTTCCAGAGGCTGGCAGCTGTTCCTTCTCTGTGCTCTGGGAGGTGGTCAGGGCATGGCAGGGGCAACCACAGTAGCCATAGCAGAGAAGGAAAGTTGACCTCTCTCTCACCCCCACATCTACCACCCTATGGATGGCCCCTTAGAAAAGGGAGGACTCTGTTTTCTCCACTCAGCACATAAAGCATTTTCCATCAGGTCTTCTGCGGCCACATCAAGGAGGCCTGATGCAGGTTCAGGCGCTCAGATTGAAGCCCCAGAGCCACCAGTTCTATGTAGGCCAATTCCGACAGAAATATATACAACTAAAATGACTTGTGAACCAAAGCATTTAACTACTTCCTTTTACTTTTTCCCAAAGGTTGTCAAACAACCTTTTTTTTTTTTTCCTGTACAATAGGACTTAACATACAAATTTTTTTTGCACTATTTTATCCTGCCAAATTAAAAAAATATATTATGGCAGCCTGTTGTTTTTGTTTTTTTTTTCTTTTTATTTCCAAATTCACTAACAAAAAGGTACATTAAATCCCTTTAAAAGGACAAGCTTACAGTTAAAAAATTACAAGCTCCAGTAAAAATACAGCAAGTGCCTACATCATATGAACCGACCAATATATCCATTCCAGAGGGAGTTGGGAGAGAAAAATAAGTACAGGTCAGGAGTGTGATTTTTTTTTTTTTCTGCAAAGCAATAAACAATATTAAGCACTTTTTTTCTACATACTTTTTCTACATGGTGTAGCAATCCCCCTTTTAATCCCCAAATACAAGTTTCTATACATTTTGTTTTCGAAATAAAAATTCAACACCCAAGGCAGAAAAAAATTTTACTAAAACTCCGACTTTACAGTTACTGTGACAAGAACAAATTTATAGACCCACCATTTAAATTGTACTGCAACATTTCCAAGGAAAAGAAAAGGGCTTTTTTTTTTTTTTCTTGTTTTGTAAAATGCCCAGGCATTCTCAATTATTACAAATACTGGTCCACTTTTACAGTAATCAAGAAATTTTAATATATATAATATATACTAAAACCCCGTCACCAAAAGAAAACAATATACACATAGCCATTATGGCATTTTTTAATAACCTATTAAGCAAACTTTGAAAAAAATAAAATTAAAAGATCGCTCCAACACACATACACACAATTTATTTTACCCTTGTATATATCCAATACTGTAAACGTATTTTTAAGACAGAGTGCACTAAATTTAATTTTAGAAAAAAAATTAGCCATTGTTCCTGAATTGTTTTTTCGTTTGTTTTTCATTCAACGATATCGGCTTATGTCACTTGAGTTTTAATTCAGCAGTAAATCACCTCCACTCCGTATCTAAGCAGCGTTGTCCCAAAAACAAAAGGGGCTGAAAATAATTCCGCTAATGGATGTCCAGGGCTGTGCTGGGTTTATTTCTCCATTTGATTGGTCTTAGAGCACTTTCATGTTCTCTATCTTCAACCAGGAATTTTTTTTTTTCCCCTAATTTAAAGGAAATGTGGCTTTGTTTCTAAAGGATGTCCTTTTCTGGTTTTGCTTTTTTTAAAAAAGTCTTTTCATCTCAAAAAAAAAAAAAAAAAAAAAAGTTTTGCATTTGTCTCAAGAGACTCCAATAGGAAGATCAGTTTCCAAGGCACTCACATCGAATTGAACGGCAGTAGAAAAACTGTCCAATAAATTATTTCCTTTTGTTCTTTATAGTGCCAGCATTGTGAATGCCACGCTTAGCAACACTGACACTCAAGTTTCAGCTGCCCCTTGCCGTTTAACCCGCCCCAGGGCCAAAGACAAGAAGATGCTGCAATTTCTTGTTTAGAAGCCATTTAATTTAAATGCAAACAAAAGCTTTAAAGTGCGGGTCAACAGAATTCAAACATCAATCTGAGCCAAGTCCAATGTTTAGTATGTTCCAACTAATTGGAGGAGAAACAAACAAAAAAACAAAACAACAACAACAACAAAAAAAACTGGAAGCAGCGCCCGGCACCTTGGGATGGAGCTCTTCCCCCGCTCTTCCAGGGGGCGGGAAGCGGTAGCCATCTCCCCTCCCTGCCACCATCAGGACCGTTTGTCTGCTTGGGACACACAGTCAATTACCACTTGTAGCAATGGACACCTGGGATGTATCTGTATTCTGGGGATGAGAAAAAGAAGCCATCAAGCCCGAAGAAGCCCAAAAGAACATTGCTGTTTCTTCCTTTCTGTGTCTCTGCAGGCCGCCACCAACTACCCAGGAGGTACCCTCAGCCTATTTTACGCAGCCAAATCTACAGCAAAGGGCAGAGGTGGCTTCCCAGGATACACCAAGCTACCCAGAAAAGGGCGGTATCCCCTGGTAATGCACAATTGCAGAATGCTGGGGTTGTTCCTAGAATCACCCCGGAAAATAGTTTCTCCGAGTACCGAGGATGGGTGGGCCTCACCCACCACACCCACTCAGAAGTTTTCCTCATGTAACAAGAAAGTGGAAATCAACACAGAAAAGGCCTCTGTGACTCCGGGTAGTGAAACAAAGTGCTACAATTTAAAGATTGTAATCCGCTGTACATCCACCTCCCCTCCCCCCGAAATTTTAAAGACCCCCCCCCAAAAAAAAAACACATGCCACTTTTTATTTCAGGACAAAAATTAAGGAAGGAATGAAAAAGTAAATAACTTTAAAAAGTCATTTAAGTGTTGGCTTCTTCACAAGAAATCACACATGCTTAGCTTAAATTTTTAAAAAGCAGCGCCCCACACACACACACAAAAAAAATTATAATTTAAAAGATACACTTCCCTTCTTCATCCTTGAGAGTCATTGTTCAGACTACTACTGGGTTATTTTTAAAAAATGAAGAAGGTATAGATACCCAACAAAATCTTTTAAAGGAATTTAAACAGAAATAAGTACCTGCACATACATGCCAAAAAAAAAAAATTACAAAACCCAATAAATACAGAAATTATTGCACAGTTAAAAGGCTCCACAAATTTTTTTTTTTTTAACTGCCTTAATCAACCCTCGGGTTTCCATAGGATTTCGCAGACACAGGTTAGGTTGGAGTGCCGCCTCCCCCGCGTCCCGGGGACGCACAGGGCGCTGAGTGGCAGAGGCGCAGCGCTGAGTCACGTCCTCGGCGACGCGGTTGGCAACGACCTCAATGTACAGGTGCACGCGGTGCGCGGCGGCGCGCACGTGCGCTTAGCTCCTCTCCGCCTGCTCGATTTTGACGTCGTTAGTCAGCAAGTGCTCCCCGTGCCACTTTTTCATGTGTTTCTCCAGGGTGCTGTAGACGCTGAAGGGCATCTGGCAGATGTCGCAGCGGTACACCTCCTTGCCGATCTGCCCGTGCGTCTTCATGTGGCGCGTGAGCTTGCTGCTCTGCGCGCACGCGTAGTTGCACAGCTCGCACTTGTAAGGCCGCTCTCCGGTGTGGCTCCGCCGGTGCACCGTCAGGTTGCTGCAGTTCTTGAACACCTTCCCGCAGTACTCGCACGTGTCGCTGCGCCGGCCTTCCTTGGAGCTGGGCCTTCCGGGCCCGGGGCCGCCCAGGTGCGGCGTGCTGCCCCCGCTGGCCGTGCCGCTGCGCCCCGACAGCCCGCCGTCCAGCAGGTCCCCGGGCGGCGTGGAGAAGCGCAGGCTGCCGTTCTCCGAGGAGTGCTCGGACGACGTGGCGAAGGGCGACTGGCGCGCGTCCGTGAAGCCCAGGAAGGGGTCCTTCATGAAGTGCCGCGACGCCGCGTAGCCCACGAGCCACTGCGAGTACACGTTCTCCGACGGGATGAGCGCGGCGGGCGGCAGCTCCAGGTCCTTCTCCACCTTGATGCGCTTGGCCGCGCTGTTGAGCCCCGGGCTGGGCAGCGGCGCGGGCTTGCGCGGGAAGAGCCCGGGGAAGGGCTCCGCGCCCGGCGCGAAGCCCCCCGCGCGCCCGTTCACCGCGGCCCCCGCGCCCGCGTCCGCGCAGCCGCCCGCGTCGTCGTCGTCGCCCGCGTCCCCGGCCGCGCGCTTCAGGAAGGCGCCGCGCTTCTGCTTGTCGGCCAGCAGCTCCCCGTACTGCGGCAGCGCGCCCAGGCCCACGTTCTCCATCACCTTGCCCAGCACCAGCGCCTTCTCGTCGGCCAGCGCCTTGGCGGCGCCCACGCCCGCGCCCGGCACCCCGGCCACGCCGCCGCCGTTCTCGCGGTTGCGGCTCAGCTCCGAGTCCATGCTGAAGCTCGACTCGGGCCGGCTCTCGTTCTCCAGCAGCAGCTCCTCCTCCTCCTCCTCCTCCTCCTCGTCCTCCTCCTCGGGCTCGTGGCCCAGCGAGGGGTCGCTCTCGTGGTGGCGGAAGTCGCCGTCGGCCGCCTTGAGGCCCTCGCCGGTGAGCTCGCTGGTGCCGGGCTCCGGGGAGCTGGCGGCCGAGAGCCCGTCGTCCGAGCGGCCGGCCAGCGAGCCCGCCTTGTGCATGTGCGTCTTCATGTGGCGCTTGAGCTTGCTCGCCTGCGAGCACGCGTGGTCGCACAGCTGGCACTTGTAGGGCTTCTCCCCCGTGTGGCTGCGCCTGTGCACGATCAGATTGCTCTGGAACTTGAAGGTCTTGCCGCAGAACTCGCAGGACTTGCTCTTGGCGGGCGGCTGCGGCGGGGGCGTGCCGCCGGGGGGCATGGAGGGCAGAGGGGGCGTGCTCAGGAACGGGGACTTGGGGCTGGGCTGGAAGGGGTTCAGGAGCCGGTGCATAGGGTTGCCGCGGCCCGGGGACACGGGTGGCGGTGTGGAGCTGTTGCCCGCCAGCTCGCGGAGCCGCCGCGAGAAGTCCATGGCGGGCGAGTCGATGGCCATGGGGTTCAGGCGCATGACTCGGTCAAAGGCACTGGGGTGCTGGGCGACGAGACCCATCTCCTCGGCACTGAGGCGGTGCGGGTCCAGGTGGTGCCGCGGTGGCGGGCTGAAGAGCGGCGGTGTGCCGGGCAGGCGGCCCTCGCCGAAGCCCGGATGGTCCCGCAGGATGGGGCCCGTCATGCGCAACAGGTTGAAGGGGTTGCTGTCACCCAGGAAATTCATGAGTGGGGACTGGGCCACGGCCTCCGGGCCCAGGGGCGGCGGGATGGTGAGCCGTGGCGTGAGCGAACTGCTGGCTGGCCCGGGTTCCAGGTAGATGCGGAAGCCGTGCGTGTTCTGTGCATGCTGCAGCAGGAACCACGCGCTGTTGAAGGGCTGCTTGCATGTTGTGCAAATGTAGCTGGAAGGCTCATCTTTACCTGGGGAGACACAGGGAGAGAAAGGCAGAGTGATGAGAAGCTGTCAGCAGACATGGACGGGAGCAGACACTGACCTGGGGCCGTGCCAGAGCAAGCAGGCTTGGCTATCTGTGCATCTGGCCAGGAATCTATGACCAGCTGACTCTGGCCAGGGAACTCCCGGGAGCCATGGGCAGTCTGTGGGCCTGGCTTTGATCCCCTAACGGTGTTCTTACCCTCATCACCTCAGGGGTCAGAGGAGCCTAAGTGGAGAGCATGGATGCACTGTGAAAGACTGCCCAGGGAAAACCTCACCCACACCACACAGGGCAGAGCTCTCTAATAAGGCACTCGACGTATAGACGCCTCCCCGCACCACCCCATAATTCTTGCTGGTATCCTCACCCTCTAGTAGTGCAGACAAAACTATCTCCATAGATTGCCAGAGGTCATCCTTTTCTTGGGAACCACTGGCCCGGACAACCCTTGACCCAGGGAAGTTCTACTGACTTTGATGCCCTCAAACTTATTTCTTTAACAGGAATGGCTATGAGGGCTGAGAGTGTAGCTCAGTGGTAGAGCGCTTGCCTAGCACCTATGAGGCCATAAGTTCAATTCGCAGCAGTACAAGAGACAGAGATAGGGCCCCAGTGAGGTGGTGCATGCCTTTAATCCCATGACTGGGGAGGTAGAAGCAGGTGGATCTCTGGATCTCTGGGTTTGAGGCCAGCCTGGTCTACATAGAGAGTTCTAGGCCAGCTGGGACTACTGGGAAATCCTGTCTTGAAAAAGCAATTAGAGAGAACAGTAAGAAAGAGAAAGAGAGACAGACACTATGATGATAACTCGCCTACATGTGGGATTTTAGCCACAGGAAATTCCGGTTTTATGCACCACTAGTATCTGTGCTGAAAACACTGTCTAATAGAAACCCAGAACATTTAACACAGTGCAGACACCTACTACTGTATGAGAACTATTCCCACCTATGTTCTCTCTCTGTCGTCTCTCTCTCTCTCTCTGTCTCTCTCTCTCTCTCTCACACACACACACACACACACACACACACCCCACAGTGTGGAAATCAGCCTCCTCAGCACCTCGGCTCCCCAGCAAGGCAGAAGTTCTCTGGCCTACAAAAGTAGTTTCTGTCCTTTGCCAAAAGACTAAGGAATGAAAGACAGTCGCCAAATCTGACAGCAGTCAGGACGAACAGCCGCATGTGTTCATTTGTTTAAACTGGCTTGGGTGACATCAGTAACAAATCATTGTGGACACCAGTGGCACTGAGCCAGAATATCACCGTCTTTGTCGGTCACTGGGGCAGTCACAGACAGAAGCTGAACCCTGCATCTAGAAGAGTCGACCTCACTGTGAGGTCACGTTCTGCCAGCCAGAACGCTCTTAACGCTTTAGAGAGTGAGGCAGGCGCAGACAGGCCTGTCTGCCATCATCAGATGCAGCAGCCTAGAAGGAATAAGAACATCCCAGAGCTGGCACAAGACATGGCATCCTCAGTCTTGAAAAGCCTTATCTTGTTCAGACTTGCCTGTATCTGGAAGATTCTAACGCTGACACTGAAGTCAGTAGCCTCAAACCCCGGCAAAAATCAAACACGCACACTGTTAGCACTCACTTCCCCAACATTAGTTGGGGATGTAGGAGTAGACCTGATGGCCCTCCCCCCGACCATCTTTGTCATACCACCAGCCCATTTGGGGACCTCTGAAATCCTGGGCAGAGAGCAGTTTCACTTTCCAACAGCTAACTGCATTTTCAGGGAGGCTGGTTCCCCCTCACAGTGTCTGTAGAAGTGTCCTGAAATCCACCTCAGAGTTGCAGTGCACAGTGTGCACCTAAGTTAGGCTTGCCTGCTTCTTCAGGGCCAAGACTTCCCAGACATTCCGTGTGGGCAATGCCACAGAAAGGTGTTGCATTGTCTTGAAGCAGAACAGAGATGCTCATGGACCACGGAACCAGGATAAGCGGTACTGGAATCCAGTACGTGCTTCTGCAAGCCTGGAATTATTCTGCTCTGTTCTTGAACTGTAGGTTTGGTGGTAGGAAGGCAGTACTTAGGATAGAAATACAGACATTCTGAAGTTCAGCCTCACTCTGCTTTCTGTTAGATGCGTGTTTGTGCATGTGCATGCGTGTTCGTGTGTACAGGTGAGTGGCTGGAACCCGCAAAGGGTACAGAATGACCTCAGCTGTCATTCCCCTTTAGATACTATCTGCCTTGTTTTTTTGAGACAGGGTCTCTCACTGGGACCAGATTAGGCTAGGATGGCCAGCCACCAAGCCCGAGATCCTCCTGTCCACACCTCCCTAGTACTGAGATGACAAATACACACCACCACACCCCCCTTTTTAATGTGGGTTCTAGGCACTGAACTCAGATCTTTACACTTGCATGGTGTACTTTACAGACCAAGCTATCTCCCAGCTACTTTGATACCCTTCCCCACCCCCACCCCCAGGGCTGAGGATCTAGCTCAGGGTGGAGTGGTTTCCTAGCATGCAGGAAGCCCTAGGTTCAATTCCTAGCACTACCCCTTTCCTGAAAAACAGAAGAGCAGAGGAGTCCCAGGGGAGCTTCTGGGACTGTTGCTTTCTTTAGGGCCTCTTCCTCATGCCAGCCTGTCTGGGTGGGCCTATCCCAGGCACAGGACCCTTAAAGGGAAACTTCTGAGCCTAGCCTGGCTTCACAAGGCCTGGATGGCCATGACAGTCAGGGCCTTCCACCAGCAGAGGACTGCTCCACTTCTCTAAGGTCCCAGCCCCATCCTCAGCTTATTAGCTAATGTGCCTGGGGAACAGGACGCCTCATGGAGTTGGCCAGAAACCATGTTTAGACTCCTCCTCACATCCTGTCTTGTAAGGAACACAGAATAAGTAAGTAATACATAAGACACACACAGGAGCTAATAACACAAGGAAGTTCCATGTCCCAGGAGGTCATGGATCTTCAAAATAAAGAGCATTTCTGTACCCTTTGCAGGTTCCAGCCACTCTAATCAATTTACGGCATGTGGCTAACAGAGGCCTATGGCTGTCGAGGCCTATGCTGTCTTGAGTGGGGCCACCCCCGAGGCCCCCATCTCTTCCCATCATCTCTATTTCCTTGAGTACTCGGAAGCACTTCCTGTGTCTTGATCTGGCGGCCACATATTTTCTACAGCGTTCTATAACTAGTGAGGAATGTGGTTATCAGACATAAATGTGGAGGTCTGAAGGCAGCATAGGTAGCTGAAATGACTGATAACAATTTTTTTTAAGTCAAAATGGCATCTGCATGGAAGATGCATCTGCACGTTCTAGAATGAAGACGCTTCTACTTCTTGTAAAAATAAACAAACAAAAACGGACCTTCCTAAAGTTCTGACTGGAGGTGTATGAGGTTGATGTTCCCACCGCAATTCACTGGGAGAGGGAAGAGGGCTGCTTCATCAAGTCAGATTCCAGAGCCACGTGTCATGTCAGGGTGAGAGCTTTCTTTACCAGAGCCCCTGAATGTCCCTCTGCACAGTCAGGATTCACTGTGGGCAGCAACCTCCCAGGATCTAACAGTGCTCTGTTTAAAAAAAAAAAAATTCTCCCAGCCCCAGAAAGCCCTCCTTTAGACAACTTTGTTTCCAGCCAGCCCCTTCTTTTTCCTAATAAAACGTTAGTTTCCACATGATGACCTCACAGCGCTCCCTGGATAGAAATAGCCCTGAGCATGCATGGGCTGCCGGCTGTTAAAAAGTGCACCGTGTCAGAGTCTTTGAAGAGCTACTTGGAACATTTCCTATTCAAAAACTCAGTATGTATTTGACAGACACGCACAGCCACGATCACCTACTTCTAGACATGGCTGAAGACCCTTAGACAGCAGGTTACTTCCGGCTCAGGGCTGCTCTCAACTCAAGTCATCAGGACTGAACTTCCTCTTATCATCACTTCCTCCTCAAACTCAGGGCCACCTGCACACAGAGGCTGCTCTGCGGCACAGTGTGCCACTACTGGATTCCAACTGCTAAGTCCAGATTACTTAGACGTCTATTAAGAAGCATAAAAACCGGCCCACAGACCTAGAAATGTCAGCTGCATTTGGCTCACTAAACCACACTGGGCGGCTCTGACTCCACGGCCGCATCTTTCTCTGCTTCCTCCTTCCACCTTTTCTCATCTTAGGAACGCACACAGAGTCTTCTTTGCTCTACCGGCCATCAGGAGAATGTCTTAAAATCTTCCTCGAATGTAAAACCCTCTCCAGACCTCTACTGACAAGAGCCCCACATAAGGAACATTGCTTTCTACTTATGCCTGTTAACTAAAGGGAACGGCCCCAAAAGTTATGTCACCTCCCTAAGCCTTGATTTCCTTGTCATCGAACAGGGAAACTCTACCTTCCTTCTGAGAAATGGAGAGGCAGTAAGGTCCTGCCCTAATAAACTGCACATCGCTGTATGGGTACAGCAGGCGTTCTGTGGGCATTATACTCTCTGGGCTTTGATATCCATAGATAGACTTCTACATGGCTGTCGATGTTTCAGGGGCTGTCTTTTAGTATAACTCTGTCAGTAAATAAGGCCTAGAGGAACCTTAATGCAGCCTGCGTCAGACATTAAGCTGCTCCAGAGAGAAACTTGCAAATGTTAAAGAAACATGATTTTTCAATGTGACACTTGGGAACTGATGGAAACTGGACTCCCAAAATGGAAATGTGCTCTCTTGCTCACTCTGAGCATTTAAATTCTTCCTTCTTACAGTGCCAGCTACTCAATACCAATATTGGTATCCGAGATAGATAAAATAAATCAATAAAAGGCACACCTTTACTTGAACTGTTATTCAACGAAAAGGTCCTAATCGAGAGCACAGGTCTCCTAAGGCCGAGTGTTACATTCTGGCATTTTGGCCCTTGAGGGACTTAGCTGTCCATTGCTGCCCAAGCAAGAGAACTGGGCGGGGTGTCCTGGCCCCGCTGTTGGCTGCAAAGCACACTGCACAGCTGCTTGGGCATTTCCAGCTCATTTTAGCCTCTGAGGGCGGCCTGGAGAAGACAGCGCCCCTGCTGGAGCAAAGCCACACAGCCAGGAAGTGGCAGGGCCACACCCTCCCCAGGCTTCCAAGCCCCCTGCAGGATCCCAGCAGGCTCTCGGGCACACTGCTCGGCCACCCATAGAATTTATCACCCTCTCTGAGCATGCTGGGGTCGGTTTCACAGTGTCAGTGACGTCCTATGTGCCCTTGCAGGGGGGCACTGATTGACCTTGGAGAGCCCTCCATCAGGTCCACCACAGGCCTTGACCTGGGAGTGGAGCGAAAAAGAGTCATTTCACAGAGCCAGAGAGCCCACTGGAAGCCATACGCTACAGGGGGACCTAGTGAAGGGAGCCCGAGACACACTGAGATGGCTGAACCTCAGGCAGGAAACCATCTCCCCCGGTGTCCCACAATGGAGCCTTCTCCGTCCAGTACCCAAATCCCAAGCAGGGACCCAGTTTCGCCTCATGATCACATAATCCTTCCCCACATTCTACAACTGCTATTGATGGTACCTCTTCGGTTTCGAAATGGTGATATTATGAGCATTCTGCCTTAGATGTGCAGACTCCTTGTTTGTCTTAAAACAGCACCCGGGGCTGGAGATCAGCAGTAGAGCCCGTGCCTTGCCTGTGTGGAGTCCTGGGTCAAATCTCCAGCACCAAAGTATATAAAAACCATGCTCTTCCTTGTGGTACTAGAGAGAAAAGGTCAGCTGGTCTCCTTGGGCATCTGTATGAGTTCCGGGTTCATAATCTTCCTGAGCACGGCCATCCACAAAACCCATAAGCATTCTGCTAGTTTCCAATGGCACTCAGTCAGACCTCAACCCTGCCAGACACAAGGCAAGGAGCAACAGACCGTAGGAAAAGCTGTACTGAGAGTCAGGACGAGGTGGCATTCACATGACGTTCCCACAGCCCACGGAGTGTGAAACTGCCATCAGTGCCATTTTACAGAGGAGGAGACTGAGGACTGGAAGAGATGGGAAGGACATGCCCAAGATCCCACAGCTGGCTGTACACTGTCAAAACAGAAATGTGGAGCCCAGGGACTCAGGGTAGGGGTGAGGGGAGCCATGTGTCTTGGTATTTTACCTTCCATTCCAGCCCATGTGCTAATAAAAATGTGGAGATGTGTTGCTTTAGGCTAGAATGTGTGGTAACTCTATGAATTCACACTGATTAGCTCATGAGAATGAGGTAGATACGGTTTGTATAAGAAAATAAAAACCTGAGTCGCATGTGGTGGTACGTGCCTTTAACATGACCAGCACTCAAGAGGCAGAGGCAGGTGGATCTCTAAGATCAAGGCCAGCCTGTTCTACAGAGTGAGTTCCAGGCTGGTTATAGCTACAGAGAGACCCTGTCTCAAAAATGAAAACAAGTACATTCAAAAATAAAAATAAAATTAAAACCTTGCACAGGAACTGGTGCACAGAGGGTGCGTTGCTAGGGTCGGGGCGACAGTCATAATGGTGGTACGTGACTGACTGCTGACTCTTGGTGATGAGCTCAGGTTGCCTCCGACTAACAGGCAAACCCTTTCCATCCCCCGGTGCCTGAGACAGACAGCACCAATCAACCCATACACTCTCCCTGCAAGCCTTAGAATCCTCTTTATCCCACGCTCCAGACAGCCTTGAGCAAATGCAGGGAGACTTGAGACCCCTAGCCATCAATCTGTGGGTCCCGGCACATGGGGGCCCCGGCAGTGGGAATCGGAATCAACAGGGATGAAGAAACTTGGAGGCTCTGCATCCTGCTGAGAACAGTCACATGAGCCTCATTCACTGGGCAAATGGGCTAGATACCTGTGTGTGCTTGGTCCTCCTCCGGCAGCTAGCAATACATAACAGCTCACAGTTCAGGAGAGATGGGGAACACCCAGTAATTACTCAGTGAAAAGCTTGAGTGTTAGAGCTGGGAAGATAGCTCCTTTGGTAAAGTGCTTGCCTTGCAAGCACAAGGACCTGAGTTCAATGCCCGCAAACCACATTTTTAAAACAACAAAAGCCAGGCAGGATGGTATGCCCTAGTAATCCCAGTGCTGGGGAGGCAGAGACAGGAGGCCCAGTGGCCACCCAGGCTAACCTACTTTGCAATTTCTAGGTCCACAGGAGACCCTGTCCCAAGAAAATAAAAGGTGGCTGACACCTCTGACCTCTAACGTATTCATGCAGGCCCATGTGCACATACAGGAACATACACATACAAAGATCTACATACACAAAATGGGGTGGGTGAGTTGTGAGTACTGGTGGGGGATTTAGGGTGCTAGCAGAGAGATGACCCAAGGGTAGACTCAGCACTGTGCAGCCTCTTGACTTGCATCCTCCTGATAACTGTACAGAACTGCAACTCGGGAGCACGATTGGCCTGGTATTATTTATTTAGATTCCACCCTGTAGCTGGATTGTAAGCTGCCACACCTAGTCACATCGACAGCTGGACTGTGGCCCCTACTGTGGTGTGCTTCAGTGCCTATGACCTGTGGTCATGCGGCCGCCCGCAGCCTGGTCTCAGCATTTGCAAGCAGGAGCGGGCGTTCCCTATAGGCTGGCTCGGGAGTCATAATGCGTCTCATTAGGAAGGGAAGGCCATGTCTACCTGCCTGGAGTCACTTGTTGTGGAATGAGGGATCACCTTGGTAAGCAACCCATGATGGAGTCCCCTGTGCAGATGACATGGGAGACACAGCAAATGCCCTCCTGAGCATGTCACTGTGTTCTGGGCTTGCCGTGCATGCACCACCTCCAAGATGGGGGCATCTGCCTAGGCCCGAGAAAGCCTCCAACTCCACAGTGGGGGCTCTGTCCTGGCAACAGGCCATCTCCAGACATGATTCATCTCAGCTCTCAGTAAAGAGCCTCTTCCTGGGCATGCCAGGGCAGGGACCTGCCCAGCATGGTCCATCTGCCCATGCCTTTGAGCAACTCCACGCCAGGATCCCAGAGGACACTAAGGGAACCAAGACAATCCCCACCACCTCTGCCAGAGGTGTGGTGTTTTCAAATCCCACAGCAGACGACAGCCCTGAGTACCCCAGAGGATGCACCAGGCCCAGCTTTCAGGATGCACCGCCTCCTGTATGTACCACACCTGAGTGCCACTCACCCTCTCGATGCCCTTTCTCTGTCCCACACTGCCATAACCTCAGGCCTGGGGCCCTGCTGCTTGCGTGGAATTCTGTCTTTTATTCTCTGTCTACCACAAGACACCTTTCAGACCCAGCCTGAGGACAACCCCGGTGTTCCCACATTTTATCAGGCCCACTCCATACTGAGCACCATGCTGGGTTATCATTCCTTGACCTTGACCTTGACCTTGACACAGCCTGCATCAGTTGGATGCTCTGGACCACTTTGAGATCTTCTAGGAAAAGAAAATCAAATCCTATCACACGGAGTGGGGCCCACAGTCTCACAGTTTGCTGTGAAGAAACCAGGATTCACACTCAGAGCTGTTTGACCTCAGCTCATTCTATGTGTACACCCACAGCTGGCTGCCCCCTCACACCAAGAGTGCCGACTCTGATGTCACCAGCCCTGAGGAGAGGCCTGAACCGTGATGCCCACTCATTCCACCTGAGTCTGAGAATACCAGAGAACTGGACAGGGAGGCTCAGTGGTAGGAGTTCAAGGGCAGGATGGAGCCAAGAAGACAGAGGCATTACACTGAAAAGAACTTGTTCCCTTTACTTGTGTGGGACCAGTATGGCAGAGATGACCCTGAGGCTCCCTCAACCTGGTGTTAACTCATGCTGGGAGACAAAGCTCTGGCCTTACCACTTTCAACATAGCTTCAAACCAACTGCCACGTATTCCCTGCAAGTAAGCCTCCCTTCCCTCCCCTCCAGAAGGCCGCAGGCAGAGAGATGTGATGGCCAGTTAAGCAGTGGACCCAGAGAAATGTCAAAAACTGCGTCAAGACTTCAGAGTACCCGGGGAAGACACGAGCAGGCTGAAGGGCACAGAGGTGATGCTTACGCCAGACCTAAGAGCTGGGGGTGACCAGGTGCTGGAGAGACAGGCCTGCATGAGCACAGAGGAAGAAAGCAGTTCTGCCTGCTCCAGAATTGCAGGGAAGGAGGAACTGCCACAGCCACACCACAGAATTCAGGTTGGCACTCCAGGGTCTTGGATGGAGGGCTGGCCCCACTCGCCGACTCAGCCTCCTAGTCTCAACTGAACGCCCTATGGTAGGAAGTGTCCTGTTCCTTCCCGGGTCACATTATATCTAGAAAGGCGGAAATGGGGATTTTATGGAAGATGTTCGTTCCCAGGAGCCTCTCACTCTTTGTCCACGTGCCCCTCCCTCCCTCCCTCCCTCTGTATACTCCGCAGAGGTGAGGTGTACCACCGCAGTCAGACCCTCTGAACAGCGGGACCCAGACTAGATTCGACGAGGGCAGACAGAGCAGGAGGAACGTTACAGGGGACTTGGAGCTCATTTGAGGAGGGTCTGAAAATGGCTGAAAAAACAGCTTAGTTGGATACAGAACAAACTCCAATTACTATAAATCTCAGTGAAAACTTTCATATTAAAAAGGAAAACAATGAAGTTTTTTTTTTTTTTTTCAAGCTCATACTGAAGTCAAGAAGTGTTCGGCCTACCAAAATCTCGCTATAGCAAAGAATGCACCTGAAGCCCTCGGAAAGCTTTGTTTCCAACCTGACATCTTTTCCTCCTTCCCAAAAGCCGAGACCATGAAATACAAACACAGGAAACTGAAAACCCAACCGTAAAGACTCCAGTGTGAGAGGTGGCTTCTACACCTCCCTCCCAAGCAGAAGATCGATTATTCCAGCAAACCTCTCATTTGACACCCGAGAAGTGTGAATCCATCACCAGGAATGGGGTGGTCTAGGCTAAGTGAGATGGAGAAATGATCAAAGTAAACTATAGCTTCGGGTACCATGCACCCCACATCTCCCAAAACAGTCTTTATTTCAACCGTTCAATTTTGTGGTCAAACCAGGTGTGCAGTTTTAGGTTCAGGAAGCAGCCACCAGCCCCAAAACAAAGCAAAAATCGCTGGCCTCCAACATCCTCAAGCGTAATGAAAACAGGGGTGTTTGTCACAGGCATGGGAGAGCCGGGGACAGGATGCACACAACACAGTGACCTTACATGGAGCAGCTCCCCTGCAGCACTTACAAAAGTAGCTACAGGCTAGCCTCTTGAGAGTCCAGCCCTCTGCAAAGTCCTCAGAGTCAGGGGAGGTAACATCAGTCTTCTGGGAAAGAGATAACCGTGTGGTCAGATCCCTTGACATGTGTTTTGAGTAGGCTTTCCAGAACAGCTCCCACACTTTTCCAGTGGGCTTTTCTTTATGTGTGTGGAGGTGTGTGTGCCTGTGCGTGTTCCTGTGTGGGCAGGTACGCATATGTGTGGAAAAGTACAAGTCTGTGTGGGGGTGTCAGTGTGGGTGGGTAGGTACAAGTGTGTACTGGTATACCCCCACACGTGGATGGCGACCAGAGGACACCCTTGGGTGCTGGGCCTCAGGAGCCACCCATCATGTATTGGTTTGGTTTGGGATGGCTTTTGAGACAGGATCTATCACTGCACTGGCCTAGAGCTCACCAGGTATGCTAGAATGGTGGGTCAGAGGGCTCCAGGGATCCTCCTGCCTCCTCCCAACAGTGGGACTCCGGCCTCCACACCTGGCTGTTTCGCACTGGAGCTCTAGATATCAAGTTCAGGTCTTTATGCTTGCAAGGCAAGCACTTTCCCAACTCAGCCATCTCTCCAGGCCCCTCCGGTGGGTTCTGAGGGGCTGGTAAATATATGAGTGGTTGTGCCACCCCAGGCCACCACTGTGCAGTGTGGGCAGAAAGGGGTACAAACTTTAGGAAAGGGACAGAAAATGGGAAAACATTCGTGTCACGTAACGGGCGTGAAAAGCTCTGAGTTTAGGGAACACACAGCAGGAGTCGGCACAGCTCCGAGCAAGTGCCCACGTGTGCGCGCCTCACGCTCACGCGGCGTCCAGGCCTCTCCCCAGGGAGTTTCCTTCCCTCTCTGTTAACATAGGAAGTCTCTCCTTCCCACCAGTCGTGACTTCCTCCCAGGCAAAGGCTCTATCCTTCCTTTCCTTAAATCTACAAAAATCTCCACTTTCCACCCCAAGTATGGCCTCGGCAGTAAATCTTGTTTTAATGGAGTGTACGTTTAGCTTTGAGGAGATAATTGACGTTATGGAGAGCCTCGATGCAGAGTTATATAGGTTAGCCAATGCAGAGGGGACTCATTACCGACACACTACAAACAAGTAGTAATATACGTATATTGTTCTGAGTGGTGTTGTAGCAAAAGTGTTCCGGTCCACGGGGATTGATAAAGCACAAGAAAACAGCAGATACGCACTTGTAAATTTGTCTCATTTGTCTCTGAAGTTAAAGGTTATTCCCTCGTTCTGAATTTGTAATAAAAACACGCTAGCCCAGGGTTTGTGGAGAATGTTTGAATATTTAAATTGTGTATAATGATAGGCAATTATAGGGTGAAAACTGGACCTTATGAATGGGAGGAGTGCCACGTGGATCACCAAGGGCTAACCCCCTGACGACTCTTTTCATCTCTAACGCCATTTCGCAAGCGCCCTCCCCTCCTCTCCTAAGGATTCGTGGAGCTACACACAGGGTTCCCAGACACTAAGCAGGGACCAGCAAGATTTGAGTTTGCTTGGGTGAGTAGCTTCTTTTCCCCACCCTCTCACGCTGCCTGGTTCACTTCCTTCAGTACACATTGTGTATCTCTCTATCCCCAGATGGAAGCTAAGGGCACTGGTCCCTCTTCCCAAAGCCAGTGTGGGTGCTGCCGTGCCACTGAGGAGATGACAGTCCGGACATGGGGAGGGGCCTGCAGGGGACGGTATGAATTTCCTCTGCCCCCCTTCCTCCAGACGCCCATCCCCCAGGAGGGGTTGGAACAGAACCCCAGCTGTGCCCACAGCCTGGGGCGAGGACAGGGGTGGTGTTGTGGCTCCTTTGCTGCAGCCCAGGTGCCCTCCTGGTCTCGGCTGCCCGTCTGCCCAGGTTAACCAACTTCAGTGTAAGAGTAACTCCAGCCAGCTTGTCACCAAGCACAAAAGTCATCAACTAGTGACTGTTCTTTTCTGCACCACAATTAAGACGAATCAATACGACGTGCCACAAATGGTATTTTACTCTCAATAAGAACTCGAGCTGAGTTTATTCAGAATATTTTAGCGCTTCCCCGGGGGATTTTGGGCCGACGCAGATGGCAAATAAAGTACTCAGCCTACGGCTACAGCACATTATGGTAATTCTAATGTCAGATGTACTTTAATATACAGCTCTATTTAATCACCCCATTATTTCACATTTCCATATGAAAAACCTGCGGCTCTTCTGCAGAGCTTTGCCTCTGCCACGGTGCCAAGCTTCCTCCAGCCCTCTGCCGGCAGTCGGGCTGTGGTCATCCTCGCCAGGCACAGCCTGACAGCATCGGAGTTTCCGAGTACCCGGATGAGCGATTAGAAAATTAGAGAACCCGGACTTGGGCCAACTCTGCCACGGTAGAAGAGAGATGTTAAGCATGCGTTCACAGAAAAATGCAGGAGGATACAGAGGTCGGTCCACACACACACACACACACACACACACACACAGCACACAGAAGAAATGAATGTCAGCCAACAATTACAGTCATGCTCACAACACACCTCCCTGAAAACACCAACAGCCCCAGCAGGGTCACTGGGTGGCCCAGCATCTAGGTCCAGCCACGGCTTGCGACCCACACTGGCTCTGCCAGCTGGTTTCCCCGGGGCAGGGTAAAAGCACTACTGCTGTCGGTGGGCACACTGAGGGGCAGGAGGAAATATGTACCAGAAGCCAGGATGGCTCCTAGTGACAAAGGAGGTGGAGGGAGGAAGGGGTGGGGCTAGGGAACCACAGCCCAGAACCCTAAGACCCGCAGCCAGGAGGCCCCGAGACCAAAGAACCTGAAACGGAGAAGCCCAGACCTTGGAGGAGGTGGGGTCCTGTGAATTCCACATGTCTGCAGAGCCTCAGGGCTAGCTGGCCAGCCAGCTGGCTCAGAGCAGCCAGCAGAAGCCAGAGTTTTGGCTGGGCCCAGGAAACCACTTCTTGTGCAATCACGTGACATTCCAAGGAAGCCGGGTACAAATCCCACTGACCACCCAATTCTTGATTTCTTGAAGAGTGGTCTGCTGAAGGAGGCAGTGACATCTGGCACCTGGCCCTATCGGGTACTCCAGTAATGAGTCAATTTAAAGCCACAGAACATGATTCTTGTAAATGGTTACAGCATGGATCATTAGAATGAGGCATTTGCCTGGGAGCAGGCTGGGTCAAATTCTTAAAATGGGGTGCAAGCATCTCCAAGGAGGGAGGTACGTAGTAATGGGGGAAGGAGAGAGGGAAGAGGAGAGGCTACAAAAACAAGCAGGTCCCAGAGAACACTGCAGAGTCTCCAGCAAATTCCTGAGAAACGTCCATTCACCAAGACAACCGTGAGGCAGGCATGGTGGCCTGTTATCAGCATTTAGGAGGGGCTGAGGAAGGAGGGCTTCCCTGAGTTCAAGGTCAGCTTGTGCTACATAGTAAGTTTCGGGGTGGTGTCCTGGGCTAGAGAGCAAGACCTTGTCTCAACACAAAAAAAAAGATCGTCAGTAACTAATTCTCACAGTGTTGCCTTAGAGCCTCAGTATGGGAAAGATGCTAGAGGAAGCCCGCTTGATAATAGATGTCTGGACTATCTACCCACACAAGTTCTTCAAGGATGCCTGTGGCTGTCAGCTTGCTCCCCTGGACCCCTGCTGTATGTACAGGACACTTCAAAGTCACCCCTAAACCAGTGTCATCCTGTAACATCTTAAATTATGCTTGCGGGGGGTGGTCCAACAGTGGAATTCAATCTCAATTTCCATGGCCCTAGATTCCACCCTGTTATTATTCTACAACATAAAAATGGATCCTCGGATTCCCGGAGTCCTTTTCTAGTCTTGCCACTTTGGAAACAGGCTGGACCAATAGTTCTCTACTTTGTCTCTCTAGGGGCCTTTGTCTCGAGACATTTTTGACTGTCTTGTCTAGAAGAGATTGGAGGTGGGAAGGAGGTGTTTTGGGCATCTGGTTGGCAAAGGCCATCCTTCCCACACACACAGAATGACTGGGCCCCAGGTGTCTGCAGTCCCTCCTGAGGGTGAGCAGCCCTGAGCTGGACCCTTCAGCACTAGCCTCCTGGGGGCACTGACTCCCAGGCCGAACAGGGACTGAGGATGGAGAGAGTCAGTGGAGCAGGAGGGAGGGCAGTTCAGAAGCCAACAGAGCAAAGGAGCTCACAACGTCTCCTTCTGGCAATAAACAAACTGGAAACTCAGAGTTCTGGCAGCTGCAAAGACTACTTGCCTTGGAGAGGGGATAGCACCGTAAAGAGGAGAAGCGGGGAGAGGTTTTGTCCCTTGGTCAGCGCCCCTGCCCTTAGCCTGCCACCAAGCATCCCTATGAGTGAGGGACACCTCCCTCCAGATCCCGGCAGCCGCTCGGGTGGGACGTCAGGGACTGCCCTAGATTCAGCTGCTCAACTGGTGAGCCTTGCTGCAGTGGCTGCAGGAGATGAAACCCAAATACATTTCCTGAAGTCAAGAGATAAAAATACAATTTCTGCTGCGTAGACCACTCTCAACACCGCGTGGTACTTACAGGGTGGTGGCGGATGACCACGCAAGCTAAGTGATTTTTTTTTTTTCAAACATGATCCGGAGAGATTACATAAAAAGCACAATTAAGGGACGCTCACCATTCTGAGGTCTTGGAGAGCGTGCTGCCTCTGGAATATTTTTAGAACAATCACTGGAGTGATTCTTCTTAGTTATAGAAACACTCCAAATCAGAAAGTCAATTTTTCCTCTATTTGCAGAAGTGAGCTGGCTCCTCTGGACGGAGCGCGCGTGTTTTGCTTGGCGCCTGTTCATAAGGCTGTCTTGGCAGAGTCTCCTTGGAGCGCGCACGGTGAACCTGGCTCTCACACACAGTAGCACTTTCATTTTAAGCGCCCCAGCCACGCTTCCCTAATAACAGCCTGGGAACTGCAAAACCCCTGTGAGCCCAACTCTTTAAATGGGGAACAGAGCAGGGCTCTGGGGCCCCACTCACCACAATAGGGACTGTAACCCCAGGCTGGGGCCTGCCATCCAGAAACGAGGCTCTCTCATTAAAAGCGGAAAATGAAACAATACCAGCAAACATTCTGGCGACAGCCACAGGCTACCTCTCACCTCGCCTCCTGCCACACACACACACACACACACACACACACACACACACGCCCGCCCACACCCTGGCCCAGCCTCCCTAGATTCTCCCAGCATCCTGTGACCCTGACAGATGCCAGCATCTCCAATCACACTGGGGCCTGACAGACCTGGTTCCCCAGCTTCCGACCTTGGCTGAACTTCAATGAGTGAGTTCCAGTCTCCTCATCCACAGATACGGGTAATACCTGTATTGAAGATGGAGGAGAGACTGCAGAACAGGCATGTGGAGGGACTTGTATGCAGCTGGTCCTCTGCAGACAAAGCTACTCATGGTACAAGTACCAATGAGTGAATGGCTGAATAAGTGAGTGAGAAAATGAATGAATGAGTAAATGGGTAAGTGGCTGGATGGGGGAACGAATGGATGAGGACCGAGTGGATGCAAGCCAGCGGGACAGAGGTACAAGGGTCCTGTCACAGGACCACTGGGAGCCCATGCCTCTTCATCACGCACCAGGTAAGCCCCGCCTGGCCCTGCCTCGAACTTCCAGGTACAATTTCCATCCCTCCCCAGCGTCAAGAAACGCAGCTCCTTCGGCCTCGTAGGGCTGGCTCGTCACTGCCGTCTCTGTTTCGCACATTCCCTTTCTTTCCCTCTCTGTGTTGTTTACAAAGGTTTCATTATGTTTTCAACTAATCAGAAAGGCCCCGCTAATACACAATTAACATGTGATTATAAAAAAAAAATTAAAATAGCTTCCAGAAGAAGGAAACGTAATTAAGTAGAGAATGCTTTTCAATAAGTGCTTGCTTTAACCCATTGTCAGAACACAGTCTCCATTCGTCCACAATGCCTGGAACAGATGCCAAGGGCAGAATGTTAAAAGCAAGTGAAAAAAAAAAAAAAAAGGGACATTATTTTCTGGGGGAATAATAACTACTGCTTGGCACAATGCGCCAGAGAACTCAGATTCCAGCGGCAGAGGGGCAACCTCCCCCAACCCTCTTACACTCTGCTCTGTAAAAATGTTTCCCTTCCACGGGCGTACAAGGAATGATTGTGGCCAGGCACGGGACAGACTATAAGAACAAGGGTCACAGGCGGAAGGGACAACAGCGAACACACAGGTCTACTGAGCGCTGCCAGCAAAAGCTCGAGTCTACGGGAGGAGGATCTGCCGGCACCTCCTGCCCATCACCGAGGGTCAAATTTCAGAAGGGAACTGTCTTTTGAAACTCCCAATCCAAAATGGATTTTTAACCACCTGTCCAAGAGGCCAGTAGACATGTCATCTTCCTCCCTTGCCAGGAGTCACCCCAAACCTTTCTTTGCGGCTCTTCACTTGGTTCCAGTGTGGGTCAACCTAACTTCAGCACTGGGGTTCAGGATGGTCCCTGTCCATCAACGCAGCCCCAGAGCTATCTGCAAATCTGATGGTTCCCAAGGACACAAGGATTTTGTGAGCACTGAACACAGGCCCACCCCATGAAGCATCAGGGACTCGGTGCAGTTCTCCCCAACACAGCAGCAAGCTCAGCCCAGAGTCCACGCCAGGACAGAGCCTCCAGTGCCCTGTACTGGCCCAGTGGGACAGGAGGAGGCCTGGGGGTGTGGTCAGCAGCCCATCGCCCCACTTCTGTCCCCAAACAACTCAGAACCCTGGCCAGTGTGACTCCAGGTACCCAGCACAGGATTTAACACTATTGGTGTTGGTGGACGTTGACTGCGTGGTCTTGGCTGGGTGGCTAACATCTCTGATTCTATCCCTGGGTGTTCCTTGACCCATAAAGTAGCCTCCTCAAGGAGAAGAAAAAGATTCAAATGGTTTCTGGGGTTGGTCCTACAGGAAGTGAAGGAACCAGGCCCAGGCCTGGATGATATACTAAACATCTAGTCCTTAACAAAGCAGCAGACCGCCTTCTATAGCAACGGTCAGAGAAGGAGGCTGACGGCCAGGCCCGGTCACAGGCAAGAGCACAGGGGAGCCAGGGTCTAAAGGCTCTAGGACACAGGTGTAGCACACCCAGACCCCCTGATGGTGAGGGCGTGGGTGGGCAGCCAGCAGGATAGGGCCCTGTTCTTCCCACTCTAGCTGGCCTTAGCTCAAAGTCCCTCCTTAAACAATCTAACGTGGAAAATGTCCTCCACCGCAGCACCAGTCAAGGGCTCAGGGCCTGGACTTCTGTTCTACTCAGGTAGTAGAAAGGCTGATGAATCCTGATTCAAAGCAGGGTGGTGCTCTCTGGAGTGTGCTGAGCGAGTCAGTTTGGGACCCCCGACTGGCACACCTGAGTTCCACTCGGCAAACCCACCCCAGCCTGTCTGAGGCCACACAGCTCACACCATCCGGCACAGGGCACTCAAAACCCAACACAAGCTCCTTGGCCTGTAGCTCAGGCCTCTCCAGAGCAGGCCCCCATCCCCTTCATCCTTGTGATCCTTTCACCACAGAGGACACAGTAGGTGCTCAAACAATGATTCCTGGCCTCATCTGAGATCCCCACCGCCCAGAAGAGCCGTTAAAATTCTGCAGTCGGCACCCACCCCGGGCGTCTGCACGGCACAGCAAGAACTGACAATTCTTCCTAGATAAATATCTGGAAAGAAGTCGGGAAACAATTAAAACTAGAAGCTAATAAATGATGAAGAAGCCCAGGAGCCAAGTGCTGGCCCACTTCCCAGTCTTCATTCATGCATCAAAAAAGCCCCAGCGGTCCGAGGCTTCAAGAGGGCAGCTGGGCAGTGGGGTTGTCCGGTGTAATATAAACGGGAATGTGGTGTGATCGGACGTCCTCACTGCATTCGCCCAGCAGACAGCATCTCCCAGCGCCCCCAGCCCCCTCCGCGTCTCCCCAGCCAAGTCCCCTTCTGAGGGAACACGTGACAGATGATCTTGTAACCAAGCAACCAGGAGAAGGAAAGGTTCTAAAGTTCCTGAACATGAATGAGGACAACCATGGTCTTCTCACGGTGGCTACTGACTGCAACAACCTAGATCTTAAAAAGCAAGGCGGGTGTACCAGTCGTATCTCCAAAACCAAGATTCAAACATCTTGACCTTCTTGCCTTCCCCATCAGCACCGGAGGGAGCTGAATCATTTTGCAAGTGACAGCTCCTCATCCACCGTGACAACCACCTTGCAAAACTGACTCCCAAAGATGGGCCCAACCCACTGTCTTTCCAGAATGGTCCCGCTGCCTGACCATGCTAGGTCACAGCTATGGCAACAGGCAAGTGTTCTATAGGTGGCTGGGAGGCTGACAGCATGTGGGTGTGGAGGGACAGAAGAGGGTATGAAGGGCTCTCTGGGTTCTTACAAATGAAACTGATTCTCATAGTGGCGTGCATATGTATTGCAGCTCTCAAAAATCACAATGCTTTTCTGGGCATCTCACCTGCCAGGGATTTCCAGGGCAGGCGGGCTCTTCCTCACAAGAGGAGGATCTTTAGACCATCATACTTGGTGCCTTTGGCAGGAAGTTGCAGAAGGACCAAGCGCCTACTGTGTGCTGGGAACTGGGCTTAACTGTTCTTCAGAATGCAAATGAGAATTTATTCTCACACCTACCCATCACCGTAGGTGTGTGCGGGGGGTGTCCTTGTCACCCCAGCTGACCTGGAACCTGCTATATAAACCAGGCTGGCTCAGTCTCAGAGATACACCTGACTCTGCCTCTGGAGTGCTGGGACAAAAGGTGTGCACCTCCCTCCACACCAGCCTTGCTCTTTCTTTTGAACAGTTGAAAAAACTGAGGCTCCAAGCCAGATCTAGATGCCGCGGGCCTTCTCTCCTGCCTCCTTGGCCTCCGCCTGCTTGGGAGCTGGCCTTTGCTCATAACCTCCCAACTCTAGGGTGCTGTCTAGAGGGAAAACGGGTGGCAAGATGCCAGAAGTGAAGAGCCGGTGAGTGGGTGGAAGGGACCCAGAAAGTTCCAGGCACTACCATGGTAACAGAGACCCAGTGGCTCCTCTTGATAATCAGCTGAAGCCAGTATGCAAAACAAGGTCCCAAGCTCTGAGTTCACAGCAGAAACGTCATCTTCATTCTTTCAGGTACCCACAGCACACTCAGTAGAGAAGATGAGGGCGATGAAAAATGGAATATATTAAAGAGGAGAATTTCTTTCCTTCGTGGGACAAGCCTACAGCCCCTGTAGGTGTCAGGGGCTGCTGAGGATCACTCAGGAAGGAAATGGAGACCTGGCTTGGGGCAGGAGGATTACCCATACAGCTACTGAGGCTCTTCTGAGCGCACCCTGCTGCCCGCTTTTGCTCCACCCGTCACGTGCATAGAACAACTTATTCCTCTGTCTCTATATGAGTGTCAGTGACCAAAGCCAGAGGCTGCCTGGGCAGCTGGGAGGCAGGTGGACTGGAGGAGCCTCAATTTACCAGCGGCACGAGGGGATCCATCCTCAGAGATTCACCTCTTACCCACCCCCTGCTCCAGCAACAGAGAGAGGGTCTGGCCCTCGTCCCCCCAGCTCCAGACTCCTCTTTCGGAGCCCCCAGCAGGGCGTGGGAGTAACAGCAATAAAGAGAAGGCGCCTCCCAGGATGCAGGGGTGCTGAGCAGTGTGGGGAATCAATCCATCACGGCTGGCTGACGCAAGTGTCTTGAGCGCATCCGCATTATATCTAAGGGCAGAATGGTTTTCTGGGAAGAGAAAAGCAGAGCTAATGAAGCCACAGGCTTGGCACAGGCTGCTGGCGCAGGGTGCCCAGCTAGAAACTTCCCTTTCCCGTCAGCAAAAGTCACAGAAACTTTGGGGATCAAGGTCACTGAGTTTTCTGGTTTTCAGGGGCCAAGTTCCTCTTGTAGAAAACTTAAGAGATACAAACAAGGACCCGGAAGACAAGGTAAACATGAGTGGACGTTATATTAGAACCGGAAGGTGCTTTCGTCTGGTGTCAGGCGCTCTTCCATAGGCTATGTGCTCAACATTAGAGTCTGGGTTTCTTCTTGCTCCTCTTAGTATTTCCTACATCCCTAGGAATGCCTGTGGCATTGTCATTTTTGACCACTGTATAATGTTCCTTCCTATAAGAATCTCAGGCTCTACTTTCCTACCGTGCCACGGGTGCCCCAGGACTGTGCAGGTCTTCATAAACCTCTGAGGTGAGTCCTCATGGCATCCATGAGGTAGCAGGACTGGGCTCACAGAAAGAGAGCTCTCAGTGTGTACTCCCAAGAACCATGCTCCTGGCTCCCAGAGCACACTCGCCCTCAGTCCAGGAGGATACCAGGGGTTGGTACTTTCCCATACCATGAATCACCATGGAAAAACCTTGCCCAGATGGGGCCAGAAGGATATGGTCTCTCCTCCTTTCTGCCAGGCACAGCACCATCTCCCAGGGTGCACCCCGGAAGCACGCTAACCCCTGGTTGACACCCCATGGCACCTCCGCAGGCTCTTGAGGCACAAAACAAGGCTCCATCCACAAACAATCATGTTTTGAAAAACAAACAGAAAGAGCATCGTTGATCTTATGCGGTACTTCCCGTTTCCTGAAAATGTGAGATATAATGAATAAAAATGTTCATTACCGGATTATTCACTTTCCCTCCCCGATTCACGTCCTGGTAATTACCGTGACCAGCCTAATAAAAACTGTTACAAACCGAAGGTCAACCGGCAGTTAGAAGTGTTCATTTTCATTTCAATGTATTCATCTCTGGCTCCTAATGGCCTCATTTTCTCCCATGCTCCTTAATAAATACCACTGAATTACAGGTTAAATAGCTAAATTAAATTATTGCAATTATAGCGTGCAGAGCCCTGAATCTGGGTTTACCTTTCCCAGTTCAATTAGAGGCGAAGTTTCAACAGCCACAGAATCCTGATTGCTGTCAATAATCTCAATAGCTGAGTCTCGCCCAGATATTTGGTGAGGTTTTATGCCCCCTTCTTGTGTCTGAGGGGCTGATTGGAGCGCTCTCCAGTGCAACCGAAATACACAATCAAAAGTGGTTTTTGGAAATCGACCACAAGGCATAATTGATCCTTTTCTACTGGAAAGGGAGAAGACTTAGCAGGGTTCTGGCTAGATGCTGTGTGTATGCACACACGCATGTGTGTGTGTGTGTGTGTGTGTGTGTGTGTGTGTGTGTGTGTACACAAAGAAAAAACCCTCATTTTCTGAAGGGAAAGTACATTTCCATACATAAAGATCCTCTCTCCTGCCACCAGCCCAAAGTGATTTTCCCGGTCCACATTAAAGAACTTCCTCATTATTTAAATATATTCAAACGCTTGTTGCTTTTGCCTCGCCACAGGATTAATTATCCAACATCCCTTATAAGACAGAGTGTCTTAATAATACGGAGTGCCTGAGAACGAAAAAAAAAAAAAAACAAAAAAAAAAACCTTTCGAGTTCTGTTTCCCCAAATCACAAGCTATTTCTTGTGGAACAGCTCCCCCTTACTTCTCTGTCCCTCGGCTTTGAAAGGCACCAAATTCCACCACAGACCGGGTCCTTTTTAACAACAGACCTATTAATACACAGCACGGATAGGCAGTGAGACCCCACCAGCTCACCAAAGAGTGTACCGAAATCCAGATGTGGTGGGATCTGCACCAGAAGCAGAGCCCTCAGACCTAGCACCGAAGGCCCGGCCAGGCCAGTCCTGAGGGAAGAGTAGCTTCCACCTGATGGGTGAGGAGGAGGACCTAGTAGAAACCCCATTCTAAGTTTTGTCCTCTTTGCTCAGAAGGCCCCCTGCTGAGCCACTGACAAATGCCCACAGTCCTAGGCACAAATTAGTTAGTCATGTAGGGTGAGGGATCTGAAGGCTCTTCAACCAGGAGCTCCCCTAGCTCAAGGCCTGAGCCTCTGTCTCCCAAAGAGAAGTTTCTACCCAGGCCCAGGGCAGCCAAGGCAATGCGATGGGCATCCACTTGTTCATGTCTAGAGTCCCAGCCAGAACCTTGGACCCCTGCAAACACCTGAGCCACAAGCACCACCCTCTCACAGGGATACACGTTCCTGGCTTGAGGCAGGAGGCCAGCATGGCCACTGCTGAACTAACAGATCAGAAGCAGCATCTGAGCTGGAACTGCACTCAGCTCACTTCCAGAGCCAGGGCCTCCTAGGCCTGGCATAGAGCACCCCCCAGGTATTTGCAGACAACTGATGGTGCAACCTGGGCTGCAGAGGGTGTCCGCCTCCTGCCGGTTCTTCGACCTTCATGACTGCACAGGGCAATGGGTTCTGCCACCTCCAACAGGCAGGGAGAAGGCAAGACACAAGAGACACATGCCATCGCAGCTTTCCCAGGGTAAAGGCACAGAGCACTCAGTCCCCCAGACAGGTGGCCAGGGGTTTGTGTCAATGTCTACAGGGTGCACGGGTCAGGGATAAGGAACTCGGGCCAGTTTCCTACCCTAAGGAAAAGTGAGGCTGTAAAGACCTGGAAACCACACTGGTCTGTAGCTGAAAGGTCACAAGCCCCCAGGTCCTCACTACGAGGCTGCTCCCCACAGAACGCTTCACACTCACCCTGGAGCCCTGTGTTCACCTTTAGGGGCTGCCAGGGGACAGCGGGACACCGCCTCCCTTCCGCCGACCAAGCTGCCCGAGAACGCACATTTCTGGTTATTGACAGGTCCCAAGAGAGTCTCCTCCCTTGAACTCTGTGCAGTGGTGTCCCCCAGAGGGTGTCACACACACCATGCCTGCTGGGATGTCTCTGACCCAGTGAGAGTGGGTTCTGAGTCCTGGCAGACCACCTCCCCTGGCCTCCAGACTACTGCTTGCCACAGCCTACTGCCCCCTGTCCTCCAGACACTACACCTAGTACTCTGGACTCCTGGCACCTAGAGCAGTATGAGGCTCCACTGGGGTACCCAGGAAGATGCCAGTTAGAGCGGAATGGGCAGCCTCATCCCCACACACACTGGCCTCCACACACACCCCGCCTTTGCTCAGCTGGGAAAATACCCGACAGAAGTCACTTAAAGGAAGAAGGATTTATGGAGGCTCACAGTTAAAGATGGTCTACAGTCCACCACGGCAGGAAGGCACCGGGACATCACAGTCACGGTCAGGAAGGAGATGAATTCTGGCTCTCGGCTCTTTTTCCTTTTATTTACTCCAGGACCCCAACCCGTGGGAAAGGGCTGTCCATGTTAAATTAGGTCTTCCCTCCTTACTGAAATAGCTCTGGAAACATCCCTGGTGCACCCAGAGATGTGTGTCTCCTAGGTGACCACACATTCGTGGAGCTGACACAGAAGATGAACCATCATACCTGGGGACACCTTCGACTAGGGAAGGAGCGCAGGAGGGCTTTTTCTCATCTCTCCAACTGCTGCAGACACTTCCCCTCCCAGCTGCTGATGGGGTAGAAGAGGCAGGAATGGAACCAACGCGGCAGCCCCTCCAGGAGCCCAGGAGAACACCAAGGGTAGGCCAGGTGCGCTTGCCAGGCAGGAAAGCCAGCTTATTTCAGGCTCACACCGCTGCCAGTGTCTAACAGTGACCCTCACAAGGGAAAAGGAGAGGTTACTCTTGGCTTACTGGAGCCCAAGCCCAACAGCCCCCCAGCTACAGGGTGATCGGGCCTCCCCGGCCCAGCCTGGCTGAGGCCACCTCAAGGTTGGGGATGGTGAGATCAATCTGGAGCTGGGCACAAGCCTGTGTCTTATGGTGCTCTGCCCCTGCTGAGTGGTCTGGGACAGTCTGTGCCTCTCTCTGCACCTGTGTCCCAGGCCAGAAGCCTCCAGTGCACCACCAAGCCAGCACCTCCCACCCGAGTGCTCCAGGGAAGAGCAGCTGCTGAAAAGCTCTTTCTATGCTGGGTGTACCAGTTCTATCACCTCTACTCTGACAGGCCAATCTGTACCCGATAAATGACAGCTTTTCCAAGTCCCTTCTGTGCCTACAATAAAAGACTGGGTCCCACCACATCCTGTATCAATGAACCCCCACTTCCTGGAAGAAGATGCTGAGGCTGGAGGAAGGAGCTCCTAACAATGACCACTCTGTTGCCTCACCCAGCTCATTCTGGGCCTGTAAATGGCACCACCACGCTCAGCCCGGACAGAGGGAGGATGCTCAGATGAGCTGTCCCTGGACCACAGAGGCCTTTCCAGCATCAGATGCTGATGTATGGGTCTGGGACAAGAGATCGCAGAATACGTGACTTTTTGTTCTCAAACCTGGAATCAGAAGGGTTAAGGGGAGAAAATGCACAGTCTGTATCCACGGGACAAAAGGTGGGAAGATAGGCTCTTTGTGGCTTATTCACTGAACAATCATTTCCTAAGCACCTATTCTGAGCTAGAAACTGGAGGGTCCTAGGAAATGCCCTGCCTCAGCATCTCATTCATTCATTCATTCCTCCATTCATTCCTCATTGTTCTCTAATTGTACAAAGAGACCTGCTAAGGGCATCTTTGGGTCAGGCAATGTATTGGAGTGGGGTGGGGGAGGTGTTAGAAAGGGGAATCCCCCCCCCAGGACACCTGCAGGACCCTAACACAGGGAGAGAGAACTGTGGGGCAAGGAAGCACTCACCCTCACTCAGCTGGCTGTGTAGCCAACCCCAAGGTCCCCAGCTCAGAGGGGATCACCCTCACCAAGCCACCAGCAGCATCCAGGCAGCCTTACGGCCCCCCATCCTTGGCCTCTGCGTCCTTCCTGGGGGCTTCCAGACACTGTACAGCCCCCAAAGCATGGATTCTCTGGGGTTTTCCAGGTCAGGGGCTGCCTTGGAATGGAAGAGTGCTTCTGACCCAGGGGCAGAGGCCTGGGCCGGCACAGCAGCTGCCCGGTGAAGCCAAGGGACCTGCAGCTGACCTTTCCTGGAGTCTGAAATGAAGGGGTGCTTCTCCTGGGAAGAGGCAAGAGTCCCATGAGACCCTCTCCCCGACGTCAGCTGGTCACCCTTGAGCACTCCCTGCCAGCAGTGCCAGATAGCTGTGGGTGGGGTGGGCTGGCCTGGGACAGGGCGCAAGCAGAGAACCGTGGGACTCTGCCCCACACAGCATGCGCGGAGAGGAGGGTCGGGGCCACGTTTGCACTCGTAAGCCAGTGCTCTTGTGGCATCCTGCCAGTGTCTAACAGTAACCCTCACCCCTAGCTGCCTAGCCCCACAGGCAACTGGACACCTCCTTAAACCTTGAGGGCTAGTGTTGGGCAGCTCTGACTCCTAAAAGAGTCTAGAAACTTCTCCTTTTCCACCACACACAGTCAGATTCCAACAGGAAAGGGACTTTTTCGATATGATGGAGCCCCAGCATGCTCTGTTCTTGGGTGACTGATGATGTCTGCCTCCCTCCCACGTTCTGAGAGCCAAAGCCAGAAGGAAACTCCTGAACTTTGCCACCTAATGGCCACATGAGCCAAGCACAGTTTCCTGCCATTCCCGGGGCCTAGATGGAGCCCACTAGCCATGATCACAGTATTAGACACTGCCTGCAGCACCATCTTCAGCAAGGGTACACCCGGACAGGTGCGCTAAGCCCCATATCACATGCCCACAGCAAACAGAGCAGGTGTGTCTGGTCACATGACTTATGGAAAGGATAAAATTCTGCCTCCTTTCCCACTTCCCCACTATCCCTCTCAAAGCAGGGAACACAGGAGGCCCCAGAAGACCCAGAAAACCCATAGGACCTCCTTCATGACCAAGGGAACCCTGGAGCTGGCAGCAAAGGTGCTTTTATCCTGGGCTAGTGTGTGCCCTGAGGGTCTCAGATCCTAACCACTAGCCTCCTGGAATACCCCTGAGTGAGTTGCCACCACTCTAGGGACTCCCACATTTTAGCAGGCATGACCAACCCATGGCTATCAGGCAGCATGGAGTCGAGATGGCTACAAACACAGTTCAACCCCAAAACAAAAAATCGTAAACTTAAAACATGGGGGGCGGGGTGCTTGTGTGTGTGTCTCTGTGTCTGTGCACACACGTGTGTATGATTTTTTTTTTTTTCTTGTAACTCAATCTTGCAGTTTTCAAGAGTTCAGTTTGTCTATGATGCTGGCATTTCAGTGTCAAAAGGATGAGCAGGTCTCTAAGTGTAGAGGAATTCTGGGATCCACCTGAGGCTGCACTTCTCATTTCTGACCAGTGTCAGTTAAGTGCCACTGAAAGCCAGGCTGGCCACAGCACCACCCAGGCAGTGGGGACAGGGGCTCGGAGCCCCTCCCTCCAAGACCACTAGGAATGACTCGCTGCACTGAGCAGAAGAGATACTGACTCCAAAGAGTGCTCGGCACAGCCGGCAAGTGAGGGTAGGGGGCAGAAATCCATTCCCATCCCACATTCCACCTCCGCTGAGACAGAGGAAATAGCAGCCCACGGTGTGCTCACAGCAGCTCATGTCTACACCATGGAGTGCATCCCAGACAGTGCTGACAAACACCACTCTGCTTCTTCCTGCTTAAAGGGACAGTCCTACCAAAGGGTCATGCAGGAAGACAGTGAGCCCCCCTCCTCCCGCCACCATTCCCCAAGGAGGATGAAGAAGTGTAGAGAAGGGACACCTAAATCGACAGGGTTCGCCAGGTCATGCCCAGGGTTAGTGGCCTCTTTGACCACAAGAATCAAGGAAGCATAAGGAAGACCAGGAGACAGGACAAGAAAGCCACCCTCTACATCACAATGAGGCTCAGTTACAGTCCAGGGGGACACATCTTTCCTGTGATGACATTGCAGTCACCTGCCATCGTGACAGTCAATAGTCTTTACTTGGAGTCCACAAACCACAGGCCATAGACAAGCTGCAGACTTTTGTTATTCACTGAAATAATGGTCATGCCCATGCTGAGTCTGTGGAGGCTCTTACACTACAATCAAGAGTTGAGTGGTTGCAAAAGAGACCACTTGGCCCACAGAGCCTGAAGGATTTACTATCTGGCTCTTCATCTTAGATAAAGGACCTCCCTTCCTTATCATAAAAACAGAGGATGAAGCCTCTAGGGCTGGAGGCTGATACAAAAATCTTCCTCTCCTGAAGTCTAACTCTTCCACTTTTGCCAAGGCTGTCAGGAAGCACAGATTTAAATTTTATGTTCCTGCAGGACAGGATATGGAGACAAAACCTTTCACTAGACCTTTTAAAATATTTTTAATATTTTATTTACTATTTTTATTTTATGTGTATAAGTGTATTGCCTGCATGTGTGTAAGTGCACCATGTCATACAATGCTCTTGGAGGTCAAAAGAGGGCGTTGGATCCCCTGGAACTGGAATTATAGACGGTTGTTAGCCACTATGCAGGTACTAGGAATCGAACCCAGGTCCTGTGCAAGAACAGCCGGTGCTCTTAACCACTGAGCTGTCTCTCCAGCCCCATAGACCTTTTCTTCAATTTTTGAGAATTTCATACATGAGTATTGTCTTTGCAATTTTTGTCCTCATCTTTGACTTATTATTGTTACATATACATACATGCATACATTTATAAATGTCCATATATATATATAGAAATACATAATCCACTGAGTCTTTAAGGGGTGCCTGTCCATTTGGGGTTAGATGACCTCTCAGGGAGCTGGTCCCTGTAGAAAACTGATTCTCCCTTCCTAAGCATCCCCTGATTGCCTGCAGCTCTTCATCTTGAGTGGAACCCAATGGCATTCCCTCCATACACCTTGGGATGTCAACCGGTTCGGTCATTACGCAGATCTTGTTGGACTACCCCACCATGGAGATTTCATTGGTACAACATTTCTATCATGTCTAGAATACATTTAACTGGCACCAGGTGTCCTGTCCCTCTGGCTCTTATATTCTTTCTGCTAACTCTTAATGTTCCCTGAGCCTTGGGTGCAGAGGTTGTGCTGTAGCACTTCACGGTCACTTATCTGTATCTGATCAGTTGCAGGACTTCTAAGTCATGTCTGAGCACTTAGACAACAAGCACTTTACCAACTAAGCCGTCTCCCCACCCTTTCCACTCCTCTTTTTTTAAAAAAGCGGATTTATTCTTGACAATGTACTATACACACACACACACACACACACACACACACACACACACACACACACAGAGAGAGAATAATGAGAAAAGAGCCGCTGCCCCCAGGTCTCCCTAAACAAGACTAAGCCTCTGAAGACCCACAGTGGGAACTCACCCAGCCAAGGGCCACTCACCCCTTCCTTTGTACCCAGTCCTTTGTCTAGCAAAGTCCTCTAGAGTAGGAATGCCTACACAGAGCTAGGGGACCTTTAGACTCTCACTCTGGTCACTCCCACTGCCCTTCTTACTTCTGGTGGGCGAGAGGGCTCCAAAGACAGCCCTCCTTCACCCAGCCCCTCACTGGCCCCCTCTGGTGCACCAAGGCCTGCCTTGAGTGTTAAGAGCAGCAAGCATGTGCATGAGGCCTGAGGGCCTCACTTTCCAAGGGAGAATGCCAGGAGGTCGGCTGGGCCCTGAGGTGCCCACTGGCTGAGCACTGTTGGAGGCGGGGGAATGATTTGGCATTCTGGCGGCTGCCAGAGAGTCATTAGGAGCAACCTCAGCTAACTGGAAGACCCAGGCTTACTGGGCTGTATGGGTCAAGGTGCAAAGGTTACCCCCCCTCAAAAAAAAGCCCAACCCAGAGCTCCATGGAACAGAACTCAGGCACCTGACAAACTCATGGAATCCCACAGCACCATTTGGAAAGGAACACCCTGCCAGGAGAGTGGTCTGGTCACAAGGCAGAGGGCCTGAGTCCTGGGCCTCACACCAACACCACAGCTTCAATAGCCGGTCTGAGATAACGGGGCTCCATCCACGGAGCCATCACCAGTGGGATACCAAGGGAGCACGGAGATTGGCTAGTCTCCAGGAGTTCCTGAAGACCACTCACACCCAGTAAGGAGCTGACTCTGACCTCCCAGAGGTGCCTGAGGGCGCCCCGAGTCCTCCATCCGGTCCCGAGAGGCTATCCATCAGCAGGTATAGCTCAGTCCTTCAGAGGGGCCAGGTAAAGTGCTGAGGTCAGGGACATTGAGGGCAAGGGCCATGGTCTCTGCACTCAGCCAGAGATAGCCTAGAAGAGGGACTCTCTCTCTCGCTCGCTCGCTCGCTCTCTCTCTCACTCACACACACACATACACACCACATACACACACCACATACGCACACACACCACACATACACACACCACATATACACCACATATACACCACACACACACACACACACATACACACACACACACTGTAACAAAGCCATGGCCAGCACAGACACAGGAACAAGAACCCTAAGAAGTATTCTATGCAGGACCAGGTCACAGGGATATGTGGTATAAAGAGGCTCTGATCTACTCCGTGGGCAAAGCTGGCCAAGAGAGTGTGGCTGGAGCCACACAGTTCTGGGCTCCTTGTTGACCTTCTCCCTCTATGAGCTAGGAGTAGCTATCCCCTCAGGAATCCCAGAGGAAGAGATAGAAAAGAGGAAGATTGCGCCCCTGGTGGTAGAGAGGGGCTCCTGCCTCTCTCTCAACTCACATTCCTACTGGACCCCAAGACTGCTTGTTGACACACAGCCTCTGCTGACATCAGCAGGGAATTCTTGGGTGACTGGAGAGCAGGCCACAGCCCTGGAGTGGAAACCCACAGAGACCACAGAGGCCATGTGACAGAACAAGGTATAGCCAGGACATGGGCGGCAGAGGGCTGGCCCTACCCTGGACTGTGCTTCCAACAGAACCATCGGCAACATGTGGCAGGCCCAGGGGAGAGAGGCAAGGCTCCAGGCCAACGTCTCAGCAAGAAGTCAGGAGCCTGGCTCCAGACTGGGGAGATTCAGCCACAGCAGGCTAGCACCCACTCTCTAAGAGCCACCTGGCAGGAGACCTTGAGGGCCCCAGCACAGATGAAATGTAAAAGAAGCCCTGGAAGGCCACTGGCTGGTCCATCGCCCTTCCTGCTTCTTCATCTGGGATCTCAGACCATAGCGTTTCCTTCTCTGAGCCCTGACAGCAAAACCAAAAACCTGCAGTCTGCCCAAGACAGGGGAGCTGACCTCAACACACAGCAGCTCTCAACATGGAAGCTGTTATCTGACATGTCCCCTCCCTCCAGTCAGGAAAGTCTTGTCAGAACAGTAATGAAGAGTGATTGATTAGTACTGGCTGACTGCCTATCATCTTGAGCCTCCAGGAAAGAGGTGCAGTGATCACCCAGTGATGTCTGCCATGGTACAGGAGGGAACCACTTGGGCAACAAATGCTGTGTGTATACCAGACCGGAATGAATCCCTAGACAACAGCATCTTGCTTCTTCTAAGAGAAATACAAAGAGATGGTACCAGGACTTTAGAAAAGGCTGAGAGCTGTTCTGAAAGAAATGTCTAAAACTACAGAGGAAGAGTAAGGAACCACCCAGCTACTCAAATCCCCGGGCTCTCTGGGTCCACAGCAAGCACTCAGATAGCCCAGCCATCTTGCCTTTTTCAGTGAGTTCTCTGCCTAGCCAGCCATCTCCAAGCACCCTGCCTGTGTTATCTGGGTCTGAACTGGCTCCCAAAGGAACCCAAGGCTGCTCACTTAAGAATGGAGAAGCCGAGCACCCGAAGTCAGCCACCACGGCAAGGGTTCTCTCTCCTTCAGCATGGTGCCAGCCGAACAAAATGGAGAAACAGCTTAGGAGAGGGGTTCACCCTGGCTGGAGAGAGAGAGGGAAGGCAGGCCTTCCCACTGGGGATCAAAGATGTCACTGAAGCCAGGTCCAGGTAAGCACTGCAGCCCCACAGAGCAGTCCACACTGGCCTAACAAGAGGAGGCTTACACACTCCAGGGTCTCCACACCTAGAATGAGCCCAGGATCCCAAAGCGGGGGCCTAGACTTCCCATCATCCCTCAGAAGACCCCGCAGGTTATCATAGACAGGATGTCTTCATCTTACCTACATTGACAGTTACCATAACAACAAAGTCTGTGGAGCCTGCACTTGCATTCCAGGGCACAGCTTTCCAGTTGGGTGATGTTTCTGCTCCCCACCCCTCAACCCCACTTCCTCCTGAATCTCTGCATTTCAGGGCTCGGGACCGTTCTCAAGGCAACAGAGTAGCTGGCCACAGCATGGTCTTTGGTGTACAGAACAGAAGCACTCCATATACATATATACACAGACATGAACGCATGTACATGTGTACACACCCACATGTGAAACACATGAACACACAGCCTACACTTGCACATGAATGCATATGAACACATGTGTGTACAAGCACACCTGCACATGAATGCACACATGAATTTATACCTGTATCTACATGAGCATGAGCACACTTGTGCATATGTATGCATGTGACCACGAGCATATGCTCACACATGTTCATGTATGAACATGAGTGCACACATGTACGCATGTGAATATGAGCACATGCATACATCTATACCTGCGTGTGCATACACCTGCAAGAACACACGTGTTTCAACATGCATCTGTGTTCACATGTGAACATGAACTTATATCCGCATATGTCCATGAACACACTTGATCACCCACGTACCTGCATGTTTTCACATGTGTGCTCCTGTATACATGCATGCTTGCATACATGTGTGCATAGGACGGTGTCTGTGCAACCACATGCTTACTACACGTGCACACACATTCATCCTGGCCACTCGGCCCAGCACTTTTACTTCCAGGTCACACCTGGCCTCTTGAACATAAACAGTGGTCGTGGCCTGCTGGAGGCTCACATCACACTCTCCCACACCCTCCCAATGCCCCGCAGCTGGTCCTCCAGTCTAAGTCCTTGTTTATTTTATGGGAAATTTAATGAGTAAACAAACTGCTTTTCCAGCCTGTGTTTCTCATCACTTTCATGGGCTTTTTCTTCCAACTCATAAAAAGAGGAAACTTCAACTTAATACAAGTAAATGAACTTGAACCCATGCCCATTTCCATTCTCCACACATCCCAAAAGAGGAGCGTTACTCCAAACTCAGAAACCACACTCTGTCTCCCATTCCAAACCCAAAAGCCTTCCCCCATCCCAGTCACCGACTCCCACTCCCTCAGCCTCCCCAGCCATGGCCTGCTTATCTCCTGGAGGTGCCAGAGACCCTCCATCCTGCCAAGAGTTCGCATGAGCTGCAGCAAAAGCAAAACAGACACCCCCGAAGACTCCAAAACCAAAGACTGCACCCAAAGCTACCCAGGTGCGATTCAGGCGGTCTGATGGCTACACTCCCCAGAGGCCGTGTTTGTGCTCCTCAGCGATCCAAACCTGCCCTCACCCCAGGGCTGGAGCAGGCAGCCAGCACCAGCAAGCAGGCTCCCGGCTCGTCTGTCCTGTGTCTGTCACACGGCGCTTCTGCTTTCACCCGGGCTCATGAGCATTCCAGGACAGCCTCCCAGCATCAGACACTGGCCTGGCACACGGATACCAGTAAGAAGTGGGCTGGCTCGGGGGAGGTGGTATAGCCCACAACTGGCAGTGGCAGGTGTCCCCATCGGGGGAGAAAGTACAGGGGCTCCAGGAGAGCAAGTAGAGGTGACACCAGCCCAGCCCCAGGGTCAGTGGGAACTTCCCAGAAGTCCCGACAGCAGCACCTGAATCTAGAGCAAAAGGTAAGCCTGGCAGAGACCAGGACCTAGGCAGTCCACAGTAAGAAAACACAGAAGACAGACAGTCCCGGAAGGCTGATCTCAGAGCCACGGTGCTCCCTACCTCCTCACCAGCCTGGATACTTTGCCCTAAAGCAGGAAGTCTCTGGGTCCACCCCTAAGCCCCAGTGACACATCCCTGCCTAAGTCCCTGACTTGATCATCAGAGACTTCATGGAGTTCCGGCACTATCCCCACCTGAGCAAGGAGACTCCTCGGAGAATGGTGAACCCTGAGTTCTATGCCAGAGCTGGACCCGAGTGGAAACTCGCTTCCATCTCCTTAGAATTCACATGAGCAGCCAGACATGGAACCTTATCAACCAGACATTAATCATCCACGGCAATTAGATACTCAAGACCGTGCACAGGGAGTCTGATGAGCCCTACACTACACAGAGGAAACCTATAGTGCTACACAGAAAGGCCTGGTGGCTGCATGAGCAACAGCGAAGGAAATAGAGGCATAGGACTCCCTGCCCCTCAGGACGGCCATCAAAGACAGGGCCAGGTTACCAAGCACCCGTGGATTTATCCAGCAATGAGGTATAATTGAAAGGATTAGCATGAATGTGATGTTTCCCTTCCAAAAAATTCGAGGAACGCCAAAACGACTCTCATCTGGGCTGGTATGACTCATGTTTTTAATAGAGGAACTTAATTTTCACTTGTGAGGAATTCGGGCTCAGGGAAACATTGTCTAAAAGATGCTCATTTTATATCCTGGACAACAGGAAGCGCCATCACCACCCTGAAAGTAAAAATAAAGATCCCCAGCTGGTGCCTTGTCTCCCAGACCTCGCTGTGAGCCACAGGGTGTGGCCCCCCACCCCCCTCCCAATGGCTGCAAGTATTCCAAGGGACAAATGAGAGTGAAGCCAGACAGGTTCCAGCTCTGCCAGGTGGCCTGGGGCAAGTCCTATCCCCCCTCTGGGGCAACACTTGGGAGGTATTCCTGGAGGAAGCCTGGCAACAAGGCACAGGGGCCCTGCAACAGTCCCCAGAGGAGCGACCAGCATGACCAACCACACAGACACAGCCGGAGCATGCAGCTTTCTGCTGATCGCAAGGGCCGGATGTGATAGAGCTGCATTCATGAGGGCAGGGTAAACAGGGAACAGCACCCACAGAGAGGCTGCGCCCAGGACGCTGGCCTCTCCTCCTCTCTAAGCCCGGGCCTCAGACCCCAAAGAGGACATAGGAAATAGGACATTCAGGGGTCACCATGCATCTGCTGCCTTACTGGCAGAGACAATCCACCTACCTGACCTGTTTGGTCCCACCAGATTTCTGAAAGGACCCTACAACTCAGAGCTTTCTAGTCTATCTCTCTTCACTGGGACTCCAGTCGGGGGCAAGTAGGGGTGAGTGTATGGCTTGCAAACTTCCCACAACCCTCTATACCTGGCAGGATGCTGTTGTATTTTTCTGTCCTTTTGCTTTCCCAGTGGACCTTCTTATTCACGTAGGCCCAGCAGGCCCTCGTAGTATTTCCCACCATCTTGAAGAAAGGAGTGAGCGATCACCAGAGCCAAGAGGCAGGAGCTGACTTGAGCAACCCACCCCTTTACACCTGAGGGCTCTGCAGCTGAGCTTCCCGTCTGAGGGTGCTGGGAGGAAGGACACGCTCAGATACCTGCATCCCATATAGTGGGACTGGGTGCTTCTGACCATTCACCAAGTCTCCACCTAACCTCCTCTGTCTCCAGCCTAGCCTCGCTACCCTTCCAGCTCCTGACCCTGCAATTAAGAACAGATATCCAAATGCCCCTCCTCAAACCTTCCCCAGCCCTGCCCTGGCCAAGGGAGAGGCACTAATTTATAAGTTGTAGATAATGTCATCCACCATTCATCCAAATGTGTCACTAACATCCCATTAGACTGTAATTATTTTTTAATTAAAACTAAGAAAACTGGCATGCCTGAGCCGACTTTATGCATCTGTTATGGGTTAAAATAGCTTTTAAAAAATGTTTCAGAGACCGCAGTCTATTGTGGCCGCGGCCTCTGCCAAAGAAAACGCAAGCTTGCTTATTTTCTCCGTGGGGCGCAACAGTGCCTATGTGTGCAGGCACAGAATCGGCTGGCCGTGAAAAGAATTCTAAATAAAACACAAACATGGAATTTGGCAACGCCACAGAAGCAAGCTTAAGACTAATTCCAGCATGCGGACGACGCTCACATAGTAAGTCTGGCTCCAGCATAAATGAAACCAGGCACTGTAAAATACCGCGGCATGTCGGAGCCTCCGCTTAAAGAGACAGGACGCTGACTGCAGGTACCCGAGTTTATAAAGCTGGCTCGCGCTGGCTCCATAAATCCATAGGTTATTAGCTGTTTGCGTTCAGCCAATCCCTTCTTAAGGAGATGTATATTGAGAGAGAGAGAGAAAGGGGAGGACGACAAATGAAAACCATCACTTTGCACTTGACTTTTAGTGCCGGGGGCGGGGGGTGGGGGGGCTGTTCATTATCCCAATTAGAGGACAGAGGCTGAGATCTCAAACACACACAGACCAAAATGGAAGAAAGACAGCAAGGCTGGAAGATGGAAGGTGAGACGCTCAGAGAAGGATGAAGCGGGGCTAGAAGACAGGACTGGTGGGAGGCGGCGAATGAGGCATACCTTTGCCCAGCAAAGGTTACCATGATGACCGTGAGACTGAGAATTGTAGTTCTGGCAACAATAAAATGTAGCAGTAATTCCTGTGCCAGCTGCTGCCTGAGGCAGTACAGTATGACCAGGAAGGCTCTCAGCAGGAACGAAGTAGCTAATTAAGGTTCGGAACTCCCTGTGCCTCAGTTTCCTGATCTGTAAAATGAGGATGATGACACTGCCCTCCTCACAGGACAGAGTGAGGGGTGTTGAAGACGAGGTCCGCAGTGAGCATTCGGTTGACCAGGACACTCAGTGGATACCATTCCCATTTTACAGATGAGGAAACAGGCTCAAAAAGGCCAGCTCACCTGCCCAATCACAGACCATGTAAATGTCACAGTGGGGATGAGAACCTGGCTGTCTACCTCCAAAGTTTGCATTCTCCCTGAACACACTCCTGGGGGACCACACTCTGGACTGGCTACAATTTCCTGGCCTAGGCACTGTAAGCTCTCCTAGAAGGCACTGGGAAGATAATCGACCTCTAGAGACACACTCATCCCATGGCCACAGCAGGGTATAGTGCCGAGCCATGTCAGCACATGCCACAACCCAGGAAGAACACACCTGTGCCCTGGATGCCCAGGGCCGGCACGGTTGGGGAAAACACCGTGGACCTCGACACATTCATGTTCACATACATATAAACTCACTTACAAACACCAAAATAAATATAGCTACACACATACGTATGCGTGTACTCACACACACACACCCCAGATGCATGCCTGCACAGATACGCACATATCCGTATACATATGCATACAAAGCATACACTCACATACAGATACACACCAGGCCTTTTATTACAGGATCTGCACCAGGCCCAAGGTCCCTGGCAGAGGCAATGGGAAAAACCAGGAAGAAGAGTACCTGAAACAGTATCTGGCTCCTCAAACCTCGGTTACTCCTTCAGGTCTGTTCTGCCCTTGTCAAGGTGGCAAGCCAGGCCAGGCCAGGCCAGTCTCACCACCGAGCCTCCCCAACCCCAACTCAAGCCTGAGCCAGCCGATGGCACAGCTACCTGCCCAGGTGTGACCAGGACATTCCCAGCTACCGTCACCCACAGAAGTCACAGTCTGGCTCTCATGGGCTGTCCCTCCATAAACACACACTCAGTAGATTGGGACTGATGACAGAGCTCCTTAACTTCAGACCCTGCACCCTGCAACCCAATGGGCTGTCACTGACATGGTGACATCACCATACTCTGGTGGGCTCTGAGCTTGCTCTTCCTGAGATGGAACCCAGCACCCTAGAGGACATGAGCTAAAAATACTCTTGGCTTCTTGGAGCTGGTTTACAAAAATAATTATGTTTTCTTAAAAAAAAATAGATTATAAGCAAGTGCGTGTCCAGCTATTTTTAGCTTCCATTCGACTGTTAATTTTTTTCTCATGATGATCATCATAGGCTTTTCGAAAACCATCCCTCTCTCTTGCACTCTGCACTCTGAGTTAACATGGGGCAGGATTTGCAGGGTCAGATATGGCCACACGACTTGCCACAGACCCTGGAAATAGCTGGCCAGAGGTGCCAGACATCTGGGAAGCACCAAGTTCCTGTGACCATCTCCTCAGAGACCCACCCTGGATTCCAGCAGGGGAACACTGCACCGTGCCTGAACCTGCCCAGGACCGTAGAAGATCTCACAGGAACCAAACTGGAGTTCCTACCCTAAGGAAGTCTACTGTCCAGCAAGGACCATGCAGAGGGTTGGCTGGTGGGGGCAAAATGCCATACAGTTCCATGACTAAATCAATGGAACCTGCGTGAGACCTTATTTGGAGAAGAGGTCTTTGCAGGTATAATTAAGGATCGTGGCATGAGACCACCCTGGATAGTCTAGGGGCATCCTAAGCCCCTCAGAGGCTCTTTATCCCGACTGTCCAGAATGGGAGGCAGCAGAGCCTGCCAAGGACACCACATGGCCACAAGGGCAGGGATCAGGGTAATATGGCTACGAGCCAAGGCAGCTCCTAGAGGAAGCAGGGACCCTTAGCTGGAGCCTCTGAAGGAAGTCAATGCCTTGTTTGTTTTTTTTGTTTTTGTTTTTGTTTTTAATTTGTAGCCTCCTAAACTGTCAGAGAATCAATCTCTGTAGTCCCCATCCAGTTCTGTGTTTACTTCTCAATGACACTCATGGAGGGCAAGAAAGAGAACCCATAGTCCCAAGTATTCATGCTTACAGAAGTTTCATGATGACTGCCCCAGTCTATAGGCACACAAGGCCACTCTCCTGTCAAAGAAACAAGGCCTTCAGGGGGGGCCCACGAGGCTCAGAGGGCAGTGTGCCCAGTTCTTAATACAGGGCTTTTTCTGCCAAGCTGCTCCCAAATCCATGTAAAGAGGCCTTTACCTTCCTAAGTAGTGCTCTACCTCCCTAAACATCCCAGTTTGAACCATTTTAAGTACTTCAACTACCTGCAAGTACACAGCCATCACCATTGTACTTGCAGGTAGTTGAAGTAAGTACTTAAAATGGTTCAAACTGGGATGTTTAGGGAGGTAGAGCACTACTTAGGAAGGTCAAGGCTCTGGCTTCAGTCCCCAGCAACAGAAGAAAAAAAAAAAAATCAAAATTGCAAATCCCGTGTATATTTTATCATGATGGAAATTCCATGATCATACTGCACCATGACGGCATTTGACAGTGGCAGGGGCTAGAGATGTAGTCAGCCGAGAGAGTGGCTACTTACCTAGCAGGCACCACACCCAGCACCACACACCCTGGGTGTGGTGGTACATACCTGTAACTCCAACCCTGGGGGGTTAGCAGGAACAAGTTCAAGGTCCCCCTGAGCTACATGAGAACCTGTCTCAAAATCAAAATGAAGTAAGCCAGACACAGTGGCACACGCCTTTAATCCCAACAGAGGCGGATCTCGGAGATCAAAACCAACGTGGACTACAGAGTGAGCTCTAATCCAGCGGGGGCCACAGGGAGACCCTGCCCCAAAAAACAGAAGAGGAAAGGAAAAGAAACAAAAAAGCTCAAGGTGCATCATGGCCCCTTGATCAAGGTTTTCTTTTTCAACTAAATCCAGAATAAATGAGATAGTTAGTAAAAACATAAGGAATTTCGGAGCAACAGAACAAAGACAGATTCTAACTAAGACTTAAACTCAGCCCCCAAAACAGACATACCCATTGAGTAAGCCAGGCCTCACCCCATCAGCCAGTTCCCACCTTATTAAGAAATGCAATAATTAACAATACCCCGTTTTATGAAAAGAGGCCATCTGCCTGTCTCTGCAGATAGTAACTCCAGTTTTGCATTAACCTCACTGGAGAAGTCTGGAGCCCTCCGACCCCTTCCACTGAAACCATAAAGCATTCTTATTACCCAGGGCTTGGGCCAGCCCCATGAGAGCTCCGTGATCATCAGCTCACACCTCCCCTGCTCAGCAGCACCTGCCATGTAGAGGCCCATCGGGAAGGGCGGCGGGACCCAGACTCGAGGAAGCCTAGGTTTCTAGCTCCGGTTTATGCCAGTTGCCCTGTCAATCTCTTCACCTGTGCATCTTAGGAGAAGCCACCCTCCAAAGACAGCCTAAATTCAACACTGAGAAGACCCTAGCCAGGGCCCTCAGGCACAATGGGGCAGTACAAACAGAGGCTTGACCACCACTAAGTATTAAAAAGGACCCTGGTGAGGGAGGAAGTGGAGGTTGCTGCCTCCATCACACCTGACCACATACCCACGTAACATGTCACCGCCCTGACTCCTAGTTATTATTAAATAATATCTAAAGAGAAGACCACAGAGCTTGGCCAGGCTGCCGCTCCTCTGTGCTCTAATGGGGGCTGTAGAATCACACACAGGAAGGGGGACCCCAAGGTTTCTTCCCACCACTGCTTGGATTAAATTGGCCAATCTTGACTCTGTTTGGATAAATTAGATTTTACAGGTTTGAGTATTTGGAGTTGATTTTGAAATACCTACAGCGTACAGACCCTTCCCCCTCCCCTTGCCTTCCCAGGACAACAAACTTGGTTTCTCTCAAGCACAGAGAGCCTGATTCTACAGAACCAGGCACTCTCTACAGAGAACGAGAGAAAGTAGGCGGTTCTCCATAAAGTATGTGACTGAGAGCCTGCTCTGAGTCTCCTCACCTATCTCAGAGATGTGAGTCATCCTCTGCTGGGTACCCAGCATGTCCAGGGCACCTGTAGGCTCAGGACCTTCCTTGGGTGCCTCACAGTCAAACAGCACAGAGCCAGCCTGGGACAAGCCAGATTCCTACTCAGACCCCAGAAACCTAGTTTGAGGGTAATGTGAGGCAGAGTCAAGTGCCAGCTCCCACTCTCTCCTTCGATAGCCATCCTTCCCTGTGGTGGCCAAGATCAGCTTTTCCATGTCCTCTTAAACTACACACAAGGGCCGAAGGATGCCCACATCCAACCTGCCACGGGCCGAGCGACCAAAAAGCAGCTTTTCCGACTCCTAGCCTCACCTTCCAAGCACACAGGTCCAGGAATCTAGGGGACCTCTCAGGGTCTACATCCAGTGCCACCCAGTTTCCTACGAGCATGCTCTGGGTCTGTTCTCCATGGCCCAGCAGAAGTTGGAGGAGGCAGCCAGAATCCCAGCTTCGAGACCAAGCAGGCCTGAGGCTGACTCCTCAGAGGTGCAGTCTCGATTCTGTGTGTCTTGTTTGGCCTCTCTGAGCTGAGTATATACTCAAGGGGAAAAGAGAAAGATGCTTCTTCTTAGGACAAGAGGACGGTAGGATGTCAGGCAAGGGCTGGTGCTGACACACAGTAGGTTTTCTAGAAAACACCAGTAAGTTCTAAGCACACTGAGAGTCAGCATCCTTCCTCACCTCTCATTCACGCTAAGGAACTCCAAGTGAGAACTGTTACAGTCATCAGGGGGCACACCCAAGGTCACCCAGTCATAGTGCTCTGAAAGAGCACTCAGCCTGCTCCCTCCTGACCCTGCATGAGGTGACTGGCTAAGGCTACACTCTGATGTCAGCTTCTTAGTGACCTTCCCTAGACAGGCACTTGTGCCCCATTTGACAAGTGAGGAAACTGAGGCTTGGAGAGCCAGAGTGACCAGCCCGGGGTTACATATTCCCACCAATTAGAACTGAGAACACAATCCCAAACAGCTCACCCTGGGCCTTCCTGCTTCTCTAGTACATGTGGGCCACAGTGCTTAGTCCAAACAGCTGGCAGCAAGGCACAGCCACAGAAGGTCTCAGACCTGGGATGCATACAAGGGAGTATCCTACTGGAGAGTGTCCCCCTGGACAGGGCAAAACCTGAGGATCTCAGGGCCACACACAGGGCTCCTTACTTCATCACCTGCTGCCAAATTCAGCTGCACATTTCACACAGAGCCTGGTGGTGAAATTAGATTGTAAGCATCTCCCTCTAGATAACCAGATGTCCTTCCCTAGTTCTCAATGTGAACTCAAGAGGGGCAGAATGTGGATCAGGGATGTAGCTCAGCTGCTAAAATGCTCGCCTAACATGCAGGAAGTCCTGGGTTCAATCCCTAACACTGAATACAATGGGGTGTGGTGGTATGCAGTCTATAATCCCAGTACTCCAGAAGTGAAGGCAGGAGGATCAGAAACTCGTGGTCATCCTTGGTTACACAATGAGTCCAAGGTCAGCCTGGGCTATGTGAAACCCTGTCTCAAAAACAAAATAATGGCAGTATGATTTAGTAGGCATCAACTCCATTACCCAAGCACGTCTCGGTGTCTTCCCACTTCGTGCCTCAGTTTCTCCGGCATAACGATCGAAGGGGTCAGATGAGACGTCTCTCTTGGGACCCCAGATCCTGGTCCAGTAAGGGTTGATATGAACCTCAGGTCACCCAAGGAGAACTCATTTCTGGATCGGATCCCCGCCACGTATGTGAAGGGCAGTGCCCGGCCTCTTCTACCACTGTCAAATTCCCTTTAGTGGAGACTGTGGCTGCCCAGCTCGGGGGTCTCTGATGTCCACAGCCAGTGCCGGGTCTTCACATCTTCTAACTGCTTGAAAGCGCTGCATCCAGCGCAGCATTAAAAATTAATTACACATGCTATTTTATTGGCAGTCCATAATGTAATGAGCGCCAGCTGCGCTAAACAGGCAAACTCCTTTTTAAGACAGCTATAAAAAAGGGGGGGAGAAGAAAGAGAAAAAGAAACTGCACTTCCAAATGCCTCTCCTGTCAGAGCAGAAAAACAGTAACATCTTGTACGGATTTGAACAGAATTCTTTGATTTAGCACTGCCTTACGGAACGTCTGAAGGGCCAGCAGAGGGTGAAATGCTATCTGGCAAAGCTGCGGTGGTATCCAAGTTGCAGGGACCCCTTTCATCTGAGGACAGTCACTTTGGCAGAGTCCGACCCCCACCGGGCAACTGCGGATCCTCCTCCTGGCTCAGCTCCCCTCCCCAGCTGCTCTGGCCCCCATTGGTGCTGAAAGGTGCGATTTTCCTGCTTCGAGGACAGGGAGCTTTCTCCAGTCTTCCAAAGCCATGTCCCCGTCAGCTACTTCCACCACCAAGAACGCTGGCTTCCAGCACTCCAAGGACCTTTCAGCTCTCCAAGACTGATCCTGGCACAAGCCCAGTCATGGAAGCCCGCGTGCAGGTCCAGGGCAGGCAGTGGAACACAGCAGCTACAGTGGGGCCATCCCAAGATGCTGAGGATACCAGTCCAGCATAGGTGTCAGGGGCTGGCCCCGGGAATCACCAGCCATGCAGTTAACATCAGTGGTAAGAGGCCAGTCTCTTCGCTAACATGGACAAGGCAAGGTGACAGAGGACTACCTCAAAAAAAAATTTTTTTTTTCTGAGACAGGGTCTCAAGTAGCCCAGGCTGACCCTTGAGCTTGGTATGTAGCCAAAGATGATCTTGCACTTCTGATTCTCCCGTTTTCATTTCCCGAGTTCTAGGATAACCTACCTGAACCACCACACCAGGCTCATTCAGTGGGATTGCCTCCAGCCCTTCCAATGCGCTGGGGAAACACCAACTGAGCTACATTCCCAGCAGACTCTCTAAACGTTTAATCACTTCTACAAGCCAGCCCCACTGACACCGACCCAGGAAGCCCAGAAAGCATCCCACTCCCCAGTAAACGTTAAATTGCAGAACTCAGGGGTGCATACGCGACGCCCCCCTGCCAGGCTCTGCCAAACACTTCCCTTTTCACCCCCATGACCTCCTCTCCCCGCCCTCCGGTCTCCACAGAGGCTCAAATGTTGCCCTCTGGCACCCAGTGTGCCACAGCCACCAGGCAGTGCCCTGCTCAGCCAGGGAGGACTGCCAGTCTCAGTCGCCCAGTGATCCTCTGCTGCTAATCAAACCCAGTCCAGAAAGAAACTCCAGCTCGATCCTCACTCCGGTATGAAATGCGCAGAGCGCAGACCATATCATTAACATAAAACTTCCAGAAATAAGGCCACTTTCCAGACAGACTGTATTAATTGCATCAAGCCTGCACAGCTAGGGTGGTCTAATCCGTGGCTTCCCATTGGACGGCTCTGGTTATAAAACCAACACAAAACGAACACTGGGATATAACTGAAGAAGGAGAAAGCGAGAGATTCCACTGTTAAACCTACTATTTATTTACAGGTATTCTTTTATCTTTATTGTCCCTTTAACCCATGCCAAGAAACCCCAGACTAGTTAAATAACACAGCAAGCACAATTTCAGAAGAAAAGTAAATTGAATTTAACTTTACAAGATTGCCCTGTGATTTCAGCATATACTAATGACTGAAACTGACTCCCTCTATTAAATCCAAACACTTCCACTTCCCTGAGCTCAGGTCCTGGGTGTTCTTGCATGAGACCTTGAACTTCAAGCAGCACATGTATTAATCACTCTGGCTGATGACCATTTGCTGTTTCCAAATATGCAATGAAGTGTCCCAGTCCCTTTCCACCTCCTAACACCGGTCCATGATCGAGCCTGCCAAGAGGCTAAACGCTTCCAAGCCTGGAAACCCGGCATTCAGCTTAAGGAAGCCCCTGCACAGCAGTGCCAAACACACAGCACTGTCAGGTTTTGAAGGCCCCTCTCCTCCCCGCTTTTGAGTGAATCCTACCTTCCACAGGGCTCGCCCCATGCCGGGTACTGTTCTGGGCTTCTGGTCTACATGACCTCATGCAAGATCCTCAGAACAACCTTGAAGCATGTCCTGTCCTTGTGCCCATTTCACAGACTGGAGAATGGAGGAACTGGGGAGGGAGGTGACTTAGCAGAAGGCACGACTTGTTTCAGGTCACACCTCTCGCTGCACACTTCGCTCCCTAGGGTGGTCTGATGCACCTTGTGAGGACCACAGATGCCTCAGAGCTAGGAAGGGCTGAAGGCAAGAGGGGAGCCCTGTGGCCTTCAGCTGTCTCCTCAAAACCTCCAGCTTCTGCCCTGCAACAGCAAAGGCTTGGGTCCTTGGTAGCCCGACTGCTACATTCCACAGATTCACTTAAGGAGCTTCCGTTTTTAACATTACATACATATGTGTAATGTGTTTCTAACAGGAAAGGAAGGGGAAGCTCAAGGCGGGACAAGGACAGGTTCAAGGCTTCCAGTCCTCAGACAACCCAAAACAGGATCACTGGTCAAGACTTCTGACCACACAGCCACCTTGGTAAATACGAGGGGAAACCTTTTCAGTTGCCAGCAGCACCGTGCCTCAAAGCCGCACAGAATCTCAGCAAAGTGAAAAAGAAACGGGCCTCTCGTCCCTTCTTCCTGCTGTGAGCATCCCTGGGAGGCACAGGTGGAAGTCCCAGCAGGCCCAGGCACACCTGTGTGGTTTTTGTCTCCCGTGAAATCTCCCCCTTCTATAAATAACCCCAAGCACGTTTTGTGGGCATGCAATTAACCTGTGTGGAAGCTCAGACTTTCTGAGTTAATTTGGAGAGATGGGTTCAAAGTGTCCTGATCAGAAAAGGGACAAAGCCCAGTGAGCTCTGCATCTTTATGGCCACTCCTTCCTAGCCGGCTCCTGGCGATGTTACACCTCTGCTGCAGCTACTAATTAAAAAGGCACTAAGAAACACTTCAGCAAACAGCGTAGTGCCAGGGACGGAACCAAAGGGACCCAACCCACTAGAAGAGGGGACCTGAATGTATCGAAATTGATCAGGAAATACAGTGGCATAAGCTGGAGCAGGCTCCTTGACAAAACAGAACAATGGCCATGAACAGACCTGGAGCAGCTTGTTGAGAGGTCCCAGGGCTCAGAGCCTCCACCCTAAGAACGGGACATCACCCTTCAGCACCCCACCCCATCCCCACCCCTCCCAGGCACTGAGGTTATGACAGCCTCTGCAGGTGCCAGATGAGAGCCACTTCCTGTGCTCTTCCCTTCCCTCTATTCAGACTCCTGATAGATCCCCAGTCCCAGACTACAAGCTGCAGGTAGCTAGGGACCCACGTGCCTGACTCTGCTTGTGTCTGCAAAGAAGCTATGAACTATGTGTCCAAGGAGCCTCGGTGAATTAAGGACTGGGCAAGTGAACACATGTGAGATGTGAGACCTCACCTCAAGGCTCCAAAGCTTGTCTATGAAGTGGGAAAGAAAGCCTTGGTTGGCTGAGGCTTACAGCCAAAGACACACACACACAAATACTTAATGGACAACAGCTAGGTGCTCTAAGGACCCAGGAAGTGCGTGTGAGGACATTATACACCACAGCAGACTTCCCTGACAGCCAACGGCCTACCCTACAGACCTTGTCTGTCCTCTGTTGGGCCTAGGCAGAGGCCATGTGGCTAAATGGGCTAATCCCCAGGACTAATCCCAAATCTGCAACACTGGCTCAGCCACCGCCTCCCTCAGCCTTTATAAAGCAGGAACAGGGATGGATCCTGCTTGGCACTTGACAAAAAGGTACCAGAAGAGTCCAAGTCACCTCAGGGAGGCAACTCGGTCCCCCTGGCCAATTCTCCTCCACTCTGGCAGCTCCCAAGGAGGGCCAGAGCCGGCAGAGGGTTAAGTACACCCCAGTGACATGGCGAGGAGATCACGTTTCTACATGCAAAACTTGACCGAGTCCAGTCATAAATGCTTGGGCTCATCTTTGAGAGTGCAGCCCCTGGGTGGGTGGAGGGCTGCAACACTAATTACAGGAAGCCGGAGCAGAGCAGCTGCCCAGATGAACAGGCATCCCCAGCTCACCGAGCAGGGTCCTCCACAGACTCCCGGAAAAGATCTGGCCAGTCACACGCGCCTCAGTCATCCTGGGGACCAGGTAGCGCAAGGCTAGGAGCCAGCTTCCTGGCAAGGGGTCCTAACTCCTTCCTAGGTGATTTTGGTCTCGGCTTTATGCATTTAAGACATAAGCCCATAAGAAACCAGAACTCCCCCTCTTGGAAGTCAGATGTAATGATGTCACCACCTGTCTTAACAGTAGGGGTACTGAAGGCTGCAGGCCACCCCACTGACAGGAAGGCCAACATCCTCACCCCGAGCAGGCCAAAGCTCCAACCAGAACAGTTCTTAAGACAACATTGATAAAAAGCAAAATCTGCCCAATAAAAATAGCTTTTCTTTCACAACTTGAGTCCAGAGAAAGCCTGCAATGTGCCTGATGACAACACAGGGACAAACTGAATGTGCCCAGCACTCCAGCCACCCTCTCCTTTCCTGGCCCCGGTCACGGAAACCAGGCCACAGCTGCTTGCCACGTGAGTCTGTGTCAGCATCCTGGCTCCAGCAGCCACAGTGTGTTGCAAACCAGGCCCCACCATGAGGCTGCAGGGAGGGCTGTCTGCCCTCGACCTCTGGGGAACCCCAGGCCACAGTAGGCTGTTGGGGCCAGTGGAGGCGGTATGTCAGTCACCACCTGGCTATGAATGTCCACTAGGAATGTCCATTGGACAGACCGCTTTGCCCCCTCCACCCCCACGGCAAGCAGAGAAAGATGGTACAGGCCTGGGATCAGCCCAGAGCTGCTAACCTCCACAGCCCCCATCCCCCAGACACATACAATGTTTCACTCCTGCTTGTGGCCACAGCTTTGTAAAAGGCTCCTCTTTTGGGCGACTTTTCCCCCCTCTAAGTTAATGGGCAACACATTGTCCCAAAGAGAAAGTCAGCATTTTGGACGGCTCCAGCCATGTACACAGACAACCCAGGAATCCTCTCCTACCCTTGTCTGGGGTGGGAGGTGGGGCGGCAGAGGCAAGGGGCAGAAGAAAATCTCAGATGTTAAGTGTTATCCAATTAAACTTTAGCTAAACAGCCCAAAGAGATGAAATTGGGAGGCTGGGCAGTGCATTCTGGGAGTAAGACTCTCAGAATAGGTGGAGGTGGGAGGGGAGGGCATAAGGACGATGCCCCTTGACCCCTGGGGACCAACACAGGTTTACAGTTCATTGACATCTTCGCCACCTCCCCTGGCATCCCCCAAAATGACTTTTGGTTGGGGGGTGCATATCCCTCCAGGGACCCCACCTCGGGTCCCCAGCTCTGCCCCGGGTGTACCCCGCCATCCCGGGAGCCCACCTCCCCCACCGCAGCGGCTGTTACCTGACAACTGACATTGGCATCCAAAGGGAGCCTCCATCTGACCCTCACCCTGAGTCCCGTCGCCCGAGATGGGGCGCGCGCCACAGCAGGGCAGCGGGAAGCAGGGCGGGAGAGCGCCCAGGGCGCGCAGAGGTGAAGTGATCACGGATGTGGGAGGGTGGGTGGAGGAGGCAGCTATGGGGGCCATCGGTGGCAGCTGGGCAGGCCTGCACGGCCCTGGAGAAAAAACAATAGAAAAGACTGGTCAGTGGGGCCCTGGACTGCACAAGGGGCTCGGGGCGCAGGAGGGGGCCCAGGTCACAGGGCTGTGGGCCAGCCTCCAAGAGGGATTGGCCCCTGGGGTACCAGCCCTACAGGGAGGGCAACAGGGCACCGGCAGGGGAGAAAGGGTCATGGTGCATTAGCACCTGATACACCCTGAGCTGCCAGGTTGGGTTTCGGGGGAGCGGGGGACAAGGCAAGATTTCTGCCTCTGGGGGCCTTGTGCAAGGGGCTAGGGCACGGAAGGCTTGTCAGGGCTCCACTCCCAGTTAAGATTCTGTAGAAGGGTCTTTTGTTACAAATGGAGGAGGCAGGAAGCTTGATCAGGTTAGACTCTTGGGACAGGCCTCAGCCACCTCAAGTCTACCTTGAAGGGTCTGGGCAGGGATGAGCCTCCTGCCTCACGGATTACCACCTGGGCAAGCAGCACCCAAGCCCCAGCAGCTTGCAACATGCCTTGATCTCTTCCTCCTTCCACTATCCTAAGAAAACCTAGCACTGCCCAGACCCCACTTAATGTCTTCACCCTGACGTAGGCATCCCCACCCCCTCATCTGACATGGACGGCCAGGGCCAAGGGGGTGGGGGTGCTGCCTTGCCTCCACTCAGTCCCACAGTGAGCCTCGGTTGCCAGTGAGGCCTGCATTTGATTTGGCCGTTTATCTTACATGGCTAAGAGACCACCAGGGCAAAACATTTGTGTGAAGCCCTTGCCAAAACCACAAGTGAAGAAGCCCAAATTCCCTGGGTAAATAATTGAGCAGAGAAGCATCAGAGAGACAAGAAAACATCAACAAGAGGAGAGCGGCTGAGCCTGGCAGGCTCTGCAGGGGAGGCCACAGAGCCTCGCCTCCTGGCACCTACAGGTCTGCACAGGTGGGAATCTGCCCACTCGACCGCCACCACAGGGAACTGCCCACTCCCAAGACAGCCAGAGCCTGCAAGCCCTCTGAGAGCCTGTCAGTCTTCTCCAGTCCAGCTTTGCGAACATGCCCCTGAACACAGGGGACATAGGATACCCATTGCGCAGAGGGGAAACAGAGGCCAAGACTGCAGGAAACGCCAACTTCAGCAGCAGCAGGCCTCATCCAAACCCCACTGCCTGGCTCCAAAACCACCATCTTTTCTCTGCATTCCCCCCATTCCCCATTCTCTCAAGTATACATCCAGGATTAGGGGGCTCCGCAGCTTGGAGCCTGGGCACTGCTGGCATCCTGTTAAAAGGCCAACGCCAGCACTGAAACTACTGGGCCCCACTGAGCAAGTAGTCTTCCTACAAGGCTGGCCCAGGGCCACAGACGTTTCTGAGCTGGCAGAGCCCCAGGAAGGTGTGGCCAATAAGCCCCTGAGTAGATCCAGGGCCAGAAGCAGGGTAGCAAGCCAAACCATGGATTTCCTGCAAGGACGACACCTGAGGCCATTGTCACCTGCCTCCCCTTGGAAGGCCAATGCTTACCTGAAAGCCCCGTGCACTGGGCACTGTGTACTTGGACCCTGACCACTACTGGTTTTGAATTCTTATGTGGACCCTCCTTTCAGACCACAGAAAGCTCTTGATCATCAGAAGCCATCATGGTAGATTTGTGCTAAGTATGCCACAGCAGCCATATTCAGTCACGAGGGAACCCCCCTCACTCCAAGAAGGGAAACTGAGGCTCAGGGGGAGGAACTCTGGACTTGAATCCAACTCTGTCTCTACAATTTCATTATGCTCTGACCTCCTCTATTGCTGTTGCTCCGGTGGAGCGGCCAGGGTACCGCGTATCCTGAAAGCCAAGGCCATGTGAGGGTAGGTAGAAGCCACAGCATTCTAGACCTCAGGGCATCTATCAGTGGCAGCAAAAAGCTCTTGGGCTCTGTGGGAGGCCATAACTCAGCCAGCACCGAGCATGATGGCTGAGCTGCCAGCCAATAATACCCCTCAGAGCTGTCTCCATCCTCCTGATGAGAAGAAGGCCAGTGGAGCAAGAAGGAAAGAGCCAAGCCGCTACAGCCTTTTGCTGGAAGGACAGCACTGGGGCTGGGCCAGGGTCTGATGGTGGAGTCACACACCAGGTGGCCACAGGGTCTCAGCAGGAATGCTGACCTCACTGAAGGCCACCTGCTCCAAGAGCCTATTCAAAGGAGGGTGTGGGACCCCTCTAGACTCCTAGGGCACCCTCTGCTTCACAGGAAGTTCCCTCTAGACACAGCTTACTCCAGAGCTCTGCACACAGGGGAACTCACAGACTCCAGTTCCCACAAAAGCCTAAGGAGAAGCCACCATCCTACGATGTCAAGGTGGGGTTCTGGGCAGGCAAATCCACAGAGACTGAGAAGGGTAAGGGAATGGGGGCAGTGAGGACTGAGAGCTCGTGGCTACAGGGTGTCTTGGGTGTGATGAGCTAAACAGTATCAATGGCAGCAGTCACACACAGCCACAGACGGGACAGATTCAAATGTATTCACACTATGTGGATGTCAATCCTAAAGGAAATCCAAGATGAAGACCTTGTCTCTGTCCCAGGTCATCCTCCAGCCCCAGCCTTCTACAGGGAGGAGTGCTGGCCTTAGCTCTACAAGGCCAAGACAGCTCCAGAAACCTGAGAGACACAGAGGATGGCAGCCCAGGGAAGGGGGATAGAGAGAGTGGCAGTGAAAAAGACAGAGACAGAAAAGAGGGTTCAAACTCAGCCAGGTGTGAACTAAGGCAGTCACTTTTTCAAAGCATCTGCTCCCTTCTTAAAGGGAAAGTCAGTGCAACATACAGCCAAAGTCAGACACCTCGTCAACACAGTCACTATCTTTATTTCTTTCCACCCCTAGAACTTGCTATACTCCCTCTGGGTTCTCTTACATCACCACGGCTGCTCCAATGAGGAAGCCCCTTACAAAGCTCTGCTAAACGCTTTCTGGAAGGCTTTCTGAGCTGGAACTCAGTGGTGAAGTGCCTTCCAAGCATGCATGAGATGCCCCCACACCTGATTCCACTCCCAGCACCTCCAAAATAATTCATTAAAAATAAAAGATGCTGTGAGATGGCTCCGTAGGTAAAAGCACTGACACTAGCTGCAAAAGTTGTCTTCTGACCACATTTGCACTGTAACACACATGCCCACACATGCACAGTAATAATAAATAACATTAAAAAAATGTTTAATAGTGCTAAGCCAGTTCAAACAGACCCATGGTACCAGAGGAGCAGCCATCATCAGGGTTCTAGGTGGCATCCAGGTGGTGTAATAATCAAACCCTAGAAGGCTCAATTTTTTATCATGGAAATTCATTTTAATTGGGGAGAAGAAATAAACAATTGATACCTGCATTATCTCCTGTAAGCCTACAGCCTGCCTACCAGGTAAGGACCTTGAGGGCCCAGTCAAAAACCTGCAACCTGAGGCTCCACATGCATGAAGACAGTGCCCAGTCCACCGAGCCCTCAAGGGTCAGACTCTACTTCCTGGGCCTCTGGGGTGTTTGCTAAGGCCCAAATTGGGGTCAAGATCCCGGTTAACGCCTTCCTGGCTGAAGCCCGCCCACCTCCCTCACAAGGAGAACGTGCAGATGCTGGGCCCCAGGCCCGCACATGCGCACTAACCAGCGACACGCCCACCACCTGGAAGGTGTAGACACAAAAATGCCTGGAACCGCCCAGCCCGGGTCTAGGGGACCGCGAGCCCTCCCGGTGCAGGGTCCGCAGCCCCAGAACCTGGAGGTGGCAAGAGCCCATGTTCCCAGCTCTAGAGGTGGCCTGGCAGACACCGTGCAGAAAGGTCTATTTTTCTCCCTACTGGTGCCTTTCAACGGATACATTTTTTTTAAGGCGAGAACTCCTACTGATAGTGCAGAAATGAGTCAGAGATCAAAGAAGGAGACAGACAGCGAAGCTAGCGCGTGTGAGCGAGGGACACTGAGCAAGGGAACCTGACAGTCCCCGCGCCCCCTTCCCCCCCTTGCCAAGACATTAATTCTCACAAGTCGGAGAAAATTACTATGCATGAATGCAAAAAGCATGATCAGGAGTAATTAACATGGCTTCATATGCAAATTTTATTAATGCAGAAGTACAAAGTCATTATGCAAATGAAACTTACGTCAACTCTCTTGACAAATATTCATCTCTGAGGCTCAAGTTTCTCCCTTTTTATTTATTTATTTAATTCTCTCTCTTCCCTCCCTCTCTTTTTTCCTGGGTTTATTTATTTATTTACTTATTTGTTTCAATGGGATGGGGGTAAGGAAGACTGGGGGGTGGGGGGGAGGGAAGTGGCCCTGGTGGCCACGGAGGCCCCAGCAAGCCACAAGGACTGTTTGACAAGTTTGCTAAGTTGTTTTTCGACCAGAGAAATTTATTCCTGCATTGTTGATTTTTTTTTTTTTAAAGTTGTTGGCAGGTATAAGACAGCTCACAAGAGAAAGGAGAGAGGGGTAAAAAAAAAAAAAGCTCTGGGCAGCAGGCAGCCAATCAAAACGCCAGAGCCGGTAATGAGGGCGATTGATGGCTGTTTGGCTTTTACTGCAGGGTAATGAACTAGAATCTAGTCTGAGGAGGGGGGAAAATATGAATATTCATGAGACTGTGCTCCTGCCTTTGATGATTAAAGAAATTTTTAATATTCAAATAAGCGCTTGCCAAGTGATTAACAAAGAACAAGCACGCAGAAATATGGAAATGGGAGCCGAGAAAGATTCGAGAGGCGAGCGCACTGTGCGGGAGAGGCAGCCCCGAATTTCATAAACAAGATAGGCAGATAACCCAATTCGCACGCAGGCAAATAAAAACATTTGTTTCTGATCACTTAAATATTTTGCCAGCTACTTTGTCTTAAGGATGATAAAAATGCTGTGTATGAAGGGGGGCTCAGGGAAGTGACATGAACCCAAATACATGGCTCATATTTAAGAATCGTTGTCCTGGTTCTAGCCCGCCTCCTCCCACCCTAACAGGAAATTAAGATTCTTTTTCCGGTTTGCTAGAGAGAAGATGGAGGTGAAACCAGCTTAGACGAAAAGCCAGTGCTTGAGAGACCCGGTTTGGCCGCTCCAAGCACCGTGTTGTGCTGGCAAGGCTCGACGGAAGCAGCCATAATATGTTAATGCTGGACTGGTCCAGAGCCCAAGGACTGCCCACAGGGGCCTGTGGCTACTGCGGAGGGGCCTTGGTGCCCCACCCCCCAGTCTGGACATCTCGGGATCCCTTCTGATTGGTCCTTGTCTAAACGTGGAAAATGGAAACGGGAAGGCTGGAAAGGGGACGACCTCTGTATGGAGCCTGGCCTGGACATCCGGAGGGTCAAAGGCACCGTGGCCAGCTGCTATGCAGGGGAAGTACCTCCACCAGCACCTCATCTCAGCTGAGGCCACGTTCACAGTTTAACAGCTCCGCCACGGTTTACAATGATGCTGCAGTTAAAATACGTCTAATTAGCAGCCAACGACATCCATGTTGGCAATTTCCCATTTCAAAGGAGTGAAGTGCCACCTTCGAGCAGACAGGCCTGGGTACTCACCAGACACGGCCTGGCCCAGCCTCTGTGGTCTCCTCCCGTCTCCTTATTGGGGGGCCGGGAGCTGAGTCGGAGGAACAGAGGGTGATTCTAGGCAAACCTGGACATTCATGCTCAGGTCCAGGGGCAGAACTCACATAGTAATTATTTTGTTCCACAAATACCATTTCATTTCTTTATTTTGAGGGGGGGGGAGGTTAATTACCAAGGTGTGGAAACCAGCAAAGACTGGACCTTGGTTATTTGGAGATTTTTTTTTTCACCTTATCGTAAGAAATATTTAAATAATAATGAGAGTAGAAAGTAGAAAAGGAAATCTAAATAAACCATCAATTGCAATGAAAACCTAGAAGCCCAGGCCAGGTCTTTAAGACAGAGAACAAGTTGATAAAAAAAAGTCGCTCAGGTCACCATGCATTGCAACTAGAGGACCTAGCACCCTGCAGAGAGCCAGGGCCCCCAGGTCCATCTCTCACTTCTGGATCCTCAGCCTAAGACAAGTGCCCCTGTTTTGTCTCAGCAGCATGCAGTGGCCAACACATCACATCACGGGTCTCCAGTCCTCGCTGTCAGGGATGTGAGGTGAACGTGTGTCCTTTGAAGCAGAAGCAACAAAAGGAGAAACAGGGTCGCACCAGGGTCTGAACAGCTGTGTTTATAGAGCTCCTTCCAAGTCTTCACATGGGAAACATAAAAAGTGGTTCAAATCCACTTAGGCCCTTTCTCCTGGCTGTCTGATCAGGCGTGAACAGCCCTGCAGGCGGCAGAAGGCCGGAATTCGGACGCAGGCAAAAAGGCCTGCTCCACTTCCTCATCAACCACTGCATAGGCCTGGACCTAGAGAAGGTCACCCTGGTACCCAAAGCAGGGAGAAAGATGGCTGGCCACAGCCTCAAGGAACACAGACAACTGCTCACCACTGAGCCCGAAGCCACTGCTGCTGCCTCTGTGGGAAACGACCACCCAGAGATCCCATTCACGGCCCCATTTGGGCAGCTGGGCATCTTTCCTGCATCTACCATGAAAAGGCTCAGCGTCCTTCCCCTACCCTTCGCCCCCAGAAGCACATCTTTTGAACCCTGAGGCAGGCTCCTTCCTCCCTCCAAGCTCCTCCCTTAGCTGGCACTCCTGCAATCATCACACAGCAGCAGCAGCAGCAGCATTTTCACTCCCAGACATACACACCAGGAAAAGGAGAGGAGATGCAAAAGGGTCATGCCCTCCAACAACACACCAAACAAAACCGGCTTTCCTCTTTCTAGCCAGGGTTGGGAAGGAACCATCTTCTGGGGCAGCATGGCTTGGAGTTAGGGTCGGGCACAAAGCCACACCCCTTTCCCAGGGTCCAGAAGTACCTGTTTCAATGGCTGCCAATCCTAGCTTTCTCCAGACACAAGCTACAGATCTGTGACAAATATATTCCCTTTCTGCATCCAGAGCCACGGACAGGTGAGGCTGCATCTCCAATTCCAGATGCTCTTGAGGCAGAAAAGAGAGGCATACTTAGGTGTCACAAAGGAGCGAAGATGACCCTGAAGCATCTTGTCTGATCTAGCGGCGTAAGGTAGACCAGGCTGGCCACTTGTTTGGGCCTCACCAAACAATGCTGTAATGCACTGGCTGGGGAGACTCTTCAACTCTTCAGTCTTTCTTGAAGAAACCCCTGGAGCTCTCTGAACTGCCGGATGTCAGTCCCAAGCACCTTCAGCTGAGGCAAGTGCCAGGCTTTTGCTGAACAGAACAGCCAAAAGGATTCCTCCAGGGTGACCTTGGCAGGCAGGGCCCACCAAGCCGGGGCCCCTGATCCTGAGGACAACATGACCTTGGGGACACCAGAGGGCAAGGCTATGTGTTTGACTAGTTAGAAAATGTTTGTGTGCACACCTGTCACAGACAGCCAGTTACAGACACACACACGTACCACACATGCGCGAAGTACGTCAGTGATGTGGACAGCAACATGCATGTATTGCTGGGTTGCAGGGGACAACAACAAAAGTGGGGCTGACAGATTCTCTAAATTTCACCTGCAAAAATAGCTAGCCAATGCCCAGCAGAGGAAATTCCCCCAGTTCCCAATTCAGGCATTCTCATCAGAACCTGGAAATCAGGGTAGCTGCTTCAGGCTTGAGCAGCACCTACCCTCCAAGTCCTCCAGGAATGCTGTCTTTGCATCCAGAGCAAAGGTAACACACATGTATCTTTGAGAAACACAGCTGCATGAAAAGTACCATCTATAAACTGCAGTTCAAAGCCAAGCACATGATCTGCTTTCTGAGGGTGAAGAATTGGGGACTCAGGGGTCAGAACCTTTCCATTCTTTCCTAGATAAAACATAGGGGCCAGACTCCAATGACAAGCTCAACCATGCATCCTTCACACGGGTCCCATGTTCCCCTTAATTTACAGCTGGAGGGGGGGAAAATCCACAGTGAAGACAGAAGTCACATGTCACGTGAGGGAAATAACCCAGGAAATGAATCTTCAGATTTGGGGCCTACCGGGAGTTTTAAACTAAGAACTCCTTTATCTTCCCTGACAGCATCCTCTGGGCCTGACGTGAATAATCTGAAAACATCAAACCTGACCCTTGTCAAAAACCCGATCCTGAATAAAACATGTTTGAAAACTGGCAAGTTCAGGAAGTCGTTGTGGTTCGAAGGGGCCGCAAACTCTAACCCCGGCTTCTGCTCAAGCCCCATGCAGAGAGAGCAAGAGATAATAAACAGGGGGAGGAAGTCTGAACTGTGAGAATCCGGGAAATTAGGAATGAAAAAAAAAGCTCAGTGCAGGCAATAAAGAGAACAGAAGGAAAGCGAGTGGGGAGTGCACAGCTCAGAGGTCAGTGCTGGCCCAGGAAGGTGGACTGCAGGGCAGAGGGATGCGAGTATCACTGACCACCTTCGTATCAGACCGTAAAACTCTGGCAGGGCAGAAGGGAACTCACAGCTCAGGGTCAGCAGGATTTCTGGTTTTAAATGCAATAGAATAAATAGTTAAGAGAAAGTTCAAAAGACAGACTAAAGAGGGGACATCAGATTATAAAATACAGGTGCCCACGAGTCCTTAAATACGTTTTGTTTTTATTTGCATGACTTGGTGATAAACACATGATCTCCCCACTGTAATTTTCAGAATCCAGCTTTCCTCTAGATTTAGTTGATGACTATTTTTCTCCCTCTCACTTTTTACCTTTTCTAATGAACACCGAGGCTGAGTGCTTTGCCTCACATAAGAACAAAATCTTTCTATGTCCTCTTTATGCTTCTACGCCAGTCTGAAATGTCACCGGCTACAGAACTGAACAGGCCTGTAATTACTTTCAACCAAGTAGTTCCTTTAACTGAGTTTTCTGTATGTAGATGGCATTTACTATACATATTGTGAGCCAGCTTTTCAGCCCGGTAGCATTTGATGGCAAAAATCACCCATTTCGTTCTAAGGGGAGCCAAGCCATCTGACAACAACCTACTTACTTTTTTTTTTTTTTTTTTGACATGAAATCCATTTTCTTCTCCTAACACACCGAGGTGACGTGAAGTGTGTGTACAACAAAATTCGTAAAAATTAACACTTCACAGGACTAATTTAATAAAGACTGTTAGCACGTTAACACTGGTAACATCTAGCTGGCTCACCGGGCCGGCTGTACCCAAGGCTTATATTCAGCTGAGGTTTATACCGCTATTTAATGTAATTAAAGAAACCGGCAGCGCAGTCCTCCATGGAAATATTTCTACTGAACAGTATCCCCATTAGAAAATGGGGAAAATCATACACGCCTACTCTGATTTTGTTGTGTGTGTGTGTGTGTGTGTGTGTGTGTGTGTGTGTGTGTGTTTCCCCTCAGCTGTTTTGCAATGAAGCTGATGTACTGGACCGGTAGACAGAATCCATGCAGAAATCCTGCCAGTGAACGATAGGTCTCACCTCCCTACAGGAGTGCAGTATTTGCCACTTACTTGTTTTGAAATTATTTCTTGAAATTTTTAAATCTGCAAGGCTACATTTGGTTCTAATGACCCTAGAGGTCCCCTACTTGACTCGCAGCACTCATGGTGAAATGGTGAAAGTGACTTTTCAGATACCCCCCAAACAACATGGGGGGGCGGCGCACAGAGGCGGGAAGGCCTAAACGGCTGGTGCGTACGGAAAAATGGCAATGTCACCCAGACCAGGGCGAGATTCTTAACCAGTGCCACGGCAAGTACTGTTCAGGAGGGCCTCTGAAACTAAACAGACCCAAAACCAAACAGAAGGAAAGAAAGAAAATATCCCCAAATCTGCAGAGAAAATGAGGTCTTGGGAGGGACACACAGGGAATTTGACTCAGCTCTCCAGGCCCGGCGCAGCCTCTGTGCCTCCTGTGGCTGCCTGCGGCCCTCGCGCAGCCAAGTACAAACAAAACTGGGACCTTTTTTTCTCTAAGCCTGCTTGCTCCGTGCCCCGAGCTGCAGGGTGAGTAGGAACCTTTTCTTCTCCTCCTCTTAGTGAATTTTAATACCTTTATTCTACATCCTAATTTCTTTGGGGGTGGGGGGACCAGTGTCACTAAGAAAACGTCACTCTGTTTTGCAAAATCCAGCAGCTCCCTTGGCAGCAGGAACGGCTGGCTGGCACTGTCCCCTCATTTGACAAAACTACTATTTCTGGGCATGTGCTCAAAAACAGGTAGGAAGTAAATGCTGGGAAATAAGGAAGTCGAAACAGCCAGCAGCTTCTTTCACTCCCAGAACGCCAAGCGTAAACATGATTTATTTTTCTGTGTATAACATGCCTGTCCCCCCACTCATCTACAAGCCCACTTGGGTTTAAAAGAAGGGTGGGTAGGAGGGGACAGGAAGGGGAAACAGGAAGAACAGTGGAAGGGAAGAGGCCACAGCTCTTGAGGGAGGCTTCCTCGACGGTTCCTGTTGGAGTTTGGGGAGAATAAGACTCTTCTCCCCCCAAAACTACGCACGTGTCAAAAGAAGGCAGCACTAATCTGCTGGTTAATGGAGGAGCTGCCACCAGTCAAAGACAAGGGAGCCGGTTCTGGCGAACAGTATTAGCCCGGGCTTCTCTGATCAAAGCTGTTTCCTAGCTTTTCTGTGGACCACGCATGCACCATGCGGGCTTGGACAGAGTTGGGAGAATGTGAGGTTCCAGGTCCCAGCTTTAGGGAGAGCTAGCCGGGAACCTTGCCGCCTTCCCTGCCCATCCTTGCATGCCCACACGGAACTCACTCAGGTCTGTATTCAATTAAGGAGTACCACACACCTGGCTGAAAGCCTGCAAGATGGAGCCCCAGCCTATCTGTAGTCCTCACCCCTCCCCAGCTCAGATGCAGGAACTAGGGCTCTGCCAAGGCCCCCGTGGGGATGAGAATAAACTCACCCACCCCCATCCCAAATCCAAGTCCGAGCTGGCAAACACTCCAAATACATGACAGGGCTGGCATCTGTATGCCTAAGGAGCAGGGCTAACCTAAGGCTCTAGGCTTGAGGTTAGTCTTATAAAAATGGAATTCAGGTCATCCAGCATTTGCTAGGGGAAAAGAAACCAAGCCTCTCTGAAAGAAACATTACAACAAAAGCCAGAGAAGTAAAGCGTGGCCCCCACAGGCCACTCGAGGCCTGTGTCTCCCTAGTGAAGGTACCATTTCATAGCAGCCAGGTGTGTGCTCTGTGGCTATGGATGCCAAGTTCTGTGAGGTTTGAGAGGAGGCAGAGAAAGGGAAACGAGGATTTCCCCTCACATCTGAACTGAGTTCCTTCTCCACCTGCAACTAGCAAGACTCTGCACTTAAAGGCTGCCTGCTGTATGCCTTCCTCTCAAACCAAACCTATACCTTCCCTGCTCCCTCTCTTCCATAGCCAGAGACCAGTATCAGGAAAAAAGATACCTTTTTCCAGGGTGTTCAGGTCTAGGGCAACAGCAACACAACCAGGTATTCAGGTCACGTAATCATCCCCAACAATAAAGAGCAGGAGGTGAGGCGGCAGAGACTGTCCTCTGAAAGGACTGGGGGTTGGGGAGGGGTGTTCCTACTGCATGAGGTTAATAAACTGAAAATCCAAATCCCCCTTCTTAAGTCTCTTCCCAAAGCCCCCAAATGCTTCCTCTTTGCATTAAAAATGACCCCCAGTACAAGTAGCTACAGGATTCCTCCCCTTTGCAAATTAGTCACCCCGCCCCCAGGGCCTGAACAATAACAGTCTCCACTGATATGGTGTCTTTGAAACCAGTCATTGCCTCGCTCCACCGATCGGCTTAAGTTCTTATCTGACAGGAAAGTAAACAAGGGCACATCCCCATTTTATGGATGCAGATACCAGCTGAGGGACTGGCTGGCCCTGGGCTGCTGGAAACTGGGCCAGGCTGTGTGCCAAAGGCTCCAGCCTCCACCCTGGTGCCTAAGCCCGGAGGTGGGCCCTGACGTTCCAGCAGCAACAAATATTTATCAAACGCCTAACAGGGCGCAGGTGCCACCAGAGGAAATCCTACAAGAAAATGTAGATTTCTTAAAGCAATGAAAGTGAAGAACTTGAACGGCAGCTTGACAGCAGGCTTCCACTGATCCCTTTGGCTACCAATCCCAAAGGTTGAACTGCAACAGGATCCAGCTGATAGAATACTCTGCTTCCAAGCATGTCTCCCACACATTGCTCCTGAACAAAGCCAGGCAAAGCCACCTGTGCCCTGACAACACAGCCCAGGGCTCAGAGCCACACAGCACACATCACTCAGTCACTCAGGTCCCTAGGCACCCAAAGGAGCATGACATCTGTAGGGACTCAAGCCTTGGATGGGAACCTTCCACTAATCTGCCCTGAGCCTTAACCCAAATCTAGAAAGAAAAATCACCTCTATTTTTTTTAATCACTTTTGATTCCTGAAAATACAGGTGATCAGCTGGCCTCCTCCTTGGGGTGACAGCCATTAAGCCAGTCGACCTCCCCCAAGTAAAACATCAACAGTGACCCCCACACACAAGAATTTAGCTTCCACATACCGTAAAATGTCCCTCTCTCTTGAAATAAGTAACTACAGAGAGCTGGATGTGTCCCCTACATACACACACACACACACACACACACACACACACACACACGCACGCACGCACACACGCACACGCACACGAATATGCATGTTTCATCTTTCATTCTGTAAAGGAATCCTGTAACATAAACAGTAATCAAACACAGAAGCTGCCCTTTCGTTCCAGCCCATTTTGAGTGCCAGGTTGTGATCTTTACTTGTATTTACAGATATTCAAAGGAAGTTTCTATCTCGGAACTGTCACAAATGGACTTCTGAGAAACCAGGAACAAGTTCGGGCAGATAGAAAACCTTCCTGTCCAGGACCAGCAGGAGGTTTTCATTCTGAGCAGTGAATGGGTTGTTTTTCCCCCAAGGCCTTTCAACAAAAAAAGTGACAGGCAACTTCAACCTCCACCAGAAAAGCCAGCTGCTCGGCTAGAAGTTAGGAATAGCTAGACCTGAGATTGATCTATCTTCCTTCCTTCCTTCCTTCCTTCCTTCCTTCCTTCCTTCCTTCCTTCCTTCCCTCCCTCCCTCCCTCCCTCCCTCCCTCCTTCCTTCCTTTCTTTTATTAGAAGAGCAACTCTGTCTCAAAATAGGAAGACACTGTTGGCATGGCATCTGGGAGAGGGCAGAAGGCACAGCCACCTTGCTGGGTCCAAAGCACATGGACACGTATTTTTCAAAAACTGTCTCACCTACTGTTACAGCTTGTCTATTCAGTCTAGCCGGGGTCTATTTCTGAGTAATAAAGAACAGAGATGTGGATCCAGTACTAGACTGGAAAAGTTGTCCCCGGGAAAATAATGTCTTGTCTTCCACAGGCAAACAGCACACATTTTTATTTCCAGCTTTGGCAAAATGTTTGAACATTTTCTTAAGAGCTTATTGGTAGATACTCTAGAGGTCCAACCGCTGCTTTTCCCAGTTTGTAAGGGCCTCTTGGAGTGCCTCAAACAATCAGATGCCAATTTTTAAGAAGCAAGTACAAATCGAGGCTTCTAGCAAGGTGACCATTTGAAATACAAATTCGGGGGAAGTGGGGAGAGGCAGCGGTTGAACATTCATTCCCAGTAATTCCAGACTTTAGAGCCCAATCCAGATTAAGGGTTCCAGTCCCTTCTCACAATTGGGAAAACACTTTCTCCTGCCTAAGTGTTTTTAAGTCGCAGCCCCCAAGGTTTTCCTCTAAAAATGCAGGTTCTATTTCTCCCCCTACGGGGAAAGGTTCCAAAGAACCCACTTTGCGGCAGGTCCTGCAGGAACACAAGACTGTGTGAGGGAACTCAGGCCCCTTCCTTGCGGCCTCACCTGGATCCTTAGGCCAAGGTGAGCAGAAGATCCCTTCTGGGCTCTGGCAGCAGATGAGCGTCGGGGAGTGCAGGGGGTGTCCCTGGGCGCCCCCAGGATCCCGGACAACCGTCACCCCTCGTGCGGGGCGGTTTCTGGGAAGAGCCCACTGGCAGCTTCCAGGGGTTCTGAAATTCGACTCCCCAGGTCCAGGGTCACTCGACTGGGCGCGCTCCGGGTGGACAGGAAGGGGGCGATGGGAAGAGGAGGGGCGGCCCCTGGTGCACACAAAGGGCCCCCAGGCTGGAGGCCTCCCCGCCCTTGACCTTGGGTCCCCGCCTCCATACATCTCCTGCATCCCGGGAAAGGGGCTGGCGTGGAGCCAAGGTTGTGCTTGCAGGACTGCGGCTGGGCTGGGGGCCGCCGGGGCGCAGGGGCAAGGGGCGCAGGCGGGGGCGGGGGCGGATCCAGGATTGCAGCCTGCTCGAAGGAAACCTGCATTCCAACTCCTACTGCACGGTCCCCAGGACCCCCAAGCAAAAGTTGCACGGTGGCTCCAAGGACGACCCCTCCCCGGTTGGCCTTTCGACTCGCCCAGTCCCCGCCCAGGCGGGAGGGGAGCAGGAAGGAGCGCGCCTGCCCGGCGAGGCCAGATGCCGGCGGGGTCAGCTGCTCCTCCGCTCTCCCCGGGAGCCGGGCGAGGGCAGCTGGTCCATTAAGCCCCCGAATTATGCATGGGCCTGGCGTCCCTCGCAGGGCGCAATCAACGTGCACCGCGGGCCGGAGTCGGGGAGGGCGGGCTGGAAGTGGCCCGACGGGGACCTGCCCCCGCCCCCGCCCCCAGCACGCCCGGGAGCGGCGCGGCCGAGGCCCCCAGTACTCTCCCGGGGCCAGGGGCAGTCACCCACAGCCGGCGAGGCTCGGCGTGCAACCACCAAGTTATCAGTGTCCACACTGCACCGTGAGTTCCCCGGCGCGCCACCCCGGCGCGCTTCGCCAAAAAGCCCCTGTTGCCCACCTCTGGCAAGGCCATTGTGTGCTCCCACTGGAGGAAGGGGACCCCCAACTTCGGAGTGCCGAGAGGGCGGGACCTAAAATAGGCGCACACCACGCCGATTAGGCCGTAGGAATGCAGCCCCAGCCCCCTCGCGCCAGTGGCTGGAGAGGGTCGGAGGCCGGGTGGGGGAAGGGGCTGCTGGAGGTCGGCGGCGGGAACCAGACCAGTCTTGCAAGTTGCAAGGTCGGAGCAAACGGGAAATTGCACCGGCAGCGCCAAGTCTTGGAGCCTGAGAAGAGACTCAGGCCGCACAGTCGGGAAAATGTAAATGTCCACTCCCACCCCAGACTGCTCCCCACCCACGCAGGACTCAAAGCGCCAGGCAGCCACAGAGCCCACCACCACAGACCACTTTCCTTCTTCCAGACCTCTGTACTGCAGTCTACAGGCCGCGACCTGGAGTGGGCACCTCCTTTGCGGCCAGGGGGACCGTCTGTTTATGGAACTGACTGTCCTTCTCCCCTTCTCTCCAGAGCAAAGACCAGGTCAGGAAAATTACATGCCTTTTTTTCCCCCAGCGATAAAGTCGCCTCGTTTGCAGGGAAAGTTTTACAAGCCAATGATGCAGGCAAAGACCGCACTGTTTAGGTCTCTTAATTGGCGAGCTTTGAACTCTGGTGGTTGGGAGCCAGACCCAACTCAAGCCCCCAGGGGAGAACTTAGTTCTGCTGGTCTAGAGGTGGGCAGAGGTCATGGAACGGTTGTCCTGTTTCTTCATCAACGGAGAAGATTCCAAACTCTTGCTGTCCCCCAAGCTCAGAACAGGCAACCCCTGGCCTCCAACCACAGCGCCCACTCCTTCCACCTGATGGACGGCTACACTCTCCAGAGGCCTGGTGGGTCCCGGAAAAGCTGTAGAGAAGCCAGTCAGCTACCTTCAAGGATAACGGGTTTGCACTTGCCGACTGTTGCTTGGGATTCATTTGGGCTCTGTGTTTAGGGGACCAGTCCAGGCACAGAGGCTGCAGCCCACTTGCAGGGCTCTATATTTGGGGGATGATCCCTACAACCATTGTTTTGGCCAACTCCTTTAAGCCTGGGTTCATGCTATTACCTGAAAAGCCAAGGTGCTGCCCCGGCTCTGGCCCTGGACAAGAGCTCTGATCATATCCTCAGGCATGGTGTCTTGGGCTGAGGCTTTGCCTTGCTCTGGCAGGCACATCTGGACAGCTCACCTCAGGTCTATACCAAGAGTGACCTCTGACTTTCACCCCAGAAGCCTAGCTCCCAGTGTCCCTACAAGCAGCCACCATCCTAGACCTGTAGCTTACCAGGAAGTCTAACCTCTCCTTCCCAGCCCCCCTCTGTTGGGAACAGGACCCTGTTGATTGTTTCTAAAAATTTTCCTTTTCAACTGTCAGTTCTTCACAGAAACCTGCTTCCCAAGCCCCATAGGTAAAAAAGAGTCAAGACTGGGCTGCTGGGTGGGAGGAACTTAGGCGGGAATCTGCAGGATCCACACCCTGAGGACCCCTGGTGATGTCTTCTCAGCTCAGAAGACTTAGGCCCAGAGAGAATGAGAGAACAGTAAAGTCACAAAGTAAGAAAATGCCTTCCAGGTCTGAGACCAGAGGCCACCAGCCTGTCCCTCCCCTCCCTGGACCCAGAAGGCCACCTGCCTATCGCGACCCTACTGGGTAGGGCAGTCCCTCACAAGCAGCAGTGCACACATAACCACAGGTGTGTGCAGAACAGGTGAGGCCTCATTATCTCCTCCATCTTCAGACTCCAAGTCATCTCAGCGTCTACCTTAGTGGACAGTATCATCCAACAAGGCCTGCAACAGTCAAAACTCCCTGGATCCATGCTGGAAGATAGCCAGGTGAAGACTCCTTCCTGCCAGGGAGACCAGGAACCAGGTTCCCCCTGGCCTACTGAAGCTCCCACAGACTCAAGGACAACTGCACAAGGCACTAGCTTCCCTAAGACTCAGTTGCATCCCGTGTGAAATGAAAGTAGCAGCTGATTTACCACCTTTGGAGGGTGGGGATGGCAGGTAGGAAGGAAGCTCATATGTGACCACACAGCCCAGCCAAGGCGAGTATCTCTGTAAGGGCGGACACCCTGGGTCTGACTCACTGCCCTGCGACCCTGGGTGAACATTTCTGTGGAGTGGGGTTCAACTTAATACCTACCAAATAAGATTTAATGGGGGGAGGGGATATTCATCTTGCTGGGCCCTTGGAACAGTGGCCTATGTACTAAGTTCCAGTAAGTGTGGGGAAAATCCAAGAATGAAAATCTCAACCTCTTTGGTCCCCCAGGGAAAGGATGACCCCCGCTGATGACTGTGAAGATCAAGCTACCTTGGTTTGCAGTCGTGAGCACAGATCTCCCTCCTGCCAGGGTCTAGTTTGACTTTCCCTCAGACTAGCACCATCAACAGGAACACCTCCCGATGTTAGTTTAAAAGCTCAAATCAACTGTTAACTGCCACCAAATTTAAAAAGAAAAAATTAAAAGCAATAAAAAATAACAAGCTCAGGGGCTGGAAAGATGGCTCAGTGGTTAAGAGCACTGGCTGCTGTTGCAGAGGACCCAGGTTCAAGTCCCAGCACACACATGGTAGCTGACTGTAACTCTGTTTCTAGGAGATCTGACACCCTCTTCTGGCCTTCTCAGGCATTGCACGATATGGGTGCATTTACATGCATGCAGGCAAAATACTCATAACACACAAAATAAAAACAAATAAATCTAAGTAATAATTTTTTAAAAAAACAGGCTGAATGTGATCCAGTGAGCTATCCAGTAAGCAAAGACCCACATCTAAAGGAAAAAAAAAAAACCTTCTAGCAGACCAGTAATTTTAAAATCCAACTGAATTTTGGACTACAGCTAGGGGCCGAGGCCATGTTTGTCAACTGGTGCTGCTCTGGTTTGTCTCCTGCCTTGTAGGCCAGCAAGCTACACTGGGTGCCACTCACCCCAGCTACAAATAGGAAGTGAAGCCCTCTGGGTGAGATAGCTGGCCTCAAGCCTCAGGGCTGGACAGCCTGGGCTGGCAACCTGTCCAGACTCAGGATCATGAGAGCCAGGCTTAGGTCTACTGGGAACAGGTAAGCTCAGACAAGCCACTGGGGCAGTGGCCACTCTGCCAGCCCTTTCTGTGTGGCCTATGAAACCAGCTTTCCCCTGGGTCACCCAGTAGGTCTGTCAGAAGAGCTACCAACCCATAGGACCTGGGTGTAGGGACAACATCTCAACTAAAACTTACAGTCAGCAGGCCTGGAAGGCAAGAAAGATCATCTCAATTACACTGAAGGCTGTGGCTTCAGGAGAACAGTTGGTACTGGTCCTACAGTAAGTGGCAGGCAAACCCTCAATTCCATAAAATAAAATAAATACTTTGTATTTGTGGCTTAAGAATAACTATAACAATGAGTATAAAATAAATAACTTACATACATGAAACAAAAACTTCCATCCCATCAAAATCCACATGTTAGTGCTTGCCCAGCTGCTGCCACCTCCCCAAAACCATCTCCAGTGGGGATCAAGGGGACCTGAAGATTCCTGGCTGTGTCCACAAGGCTGAGTCCTTCGTGGGCTTCAGAGGTCACCCCAGATGTAGTGCCTCCCATCACCACTGGCTCTGCCAACCAGCAGACAGAGTTCTCCCTACGAGTTTCCTATCCCAGAGAGCCACCCAGGTCTAACTCACGGTTACTATGTGGCTTTAGCTAAGTCCCTTAACCTCCCTGAGAACGTTCAAAAACTAAACTCAAAACAGGATCAGGCATATCTATTTGGGGGTTGAAAAATTAAGCGAGAGAAACCAAGACACTCACCCAGTACAAGGAGCAGCAGATAGAATCCCTCTTCTGAACTACCCAGGACCCTCCTGAGCCTTCAGGTCAGCCTACCAACATCCAGCCTCCAGCTGGACCCAGGGAGGACCATGTCCCTCAGACAGAGCACAGAGCTCCTCATTGCAGAAAGAGCTAATAATTAGCTGTCATGATTTAATAATAAAAAGAGATAATCCATGCCACAGCATGGATTTAGCTAATCTTAATTTGGAGGGAAAATAAACAACTCCAAATAGATCAAATGTAAGTTTCTGAAGACATCTTGCAAGTGGGGTTTATCTCTAGCTCCCAGCACAGGCAACTTATTTACTTTTCCCACTGGCCAAGTTGGTATTTTGTTTCTCCATATTGATTTTATATATTTTTTTAAATTCTGCAAAATCATTGAGTAACTTTGAGAGTGGAATCCTCCCACAAGGCTTCCGTTTGGGTGTGCACAAGGTGATAACCTGAAAAAGCAAATTCCCTTCAGGGCTCTCTAGAAGAACATAGAATATTCAGGGGGACCAGGTAGGACTCTAAGGCTTAGACCTGGGGGTGCGGGGTCTGTCAAGCAGGTCTACACCTCCTTCGGCTTTGCTATTCACCTCGACTTGACCCTGTCTATGTGGTGTTACCCTGCCTCGCTTCACTTAACCTTCAGCAGGATACTGAAAAGTGGGTACCAAAGAGAAGAGAAAACAGGCTGGAGAGGCAGAGTGAGCCACCCAGACGCACTGGATCCAGCCCTTGGATACCAAGGTCCCCAGTTTCTCCCCAGAGTGAACCACGATGATGAACATCACCACGTGACGCTAATAACAGACGTGAACACTCATTGATTTCATCCTGCAGTAGAAGCCTCCACAGTGGGAAACCACCCCAAAGGAGGCCTAGGTCGTTCCTCAGATACACTCACCAACTCATGGGGCTGGAGAACAGAATGCCACAACAAAATTGCTCTGTGTGTGTGTGTGTGTGTGTGTGTGTGTGTGTGTGTGTGTGTGTATGCGTGTGTATACCAAGCTTGTACTCTTCCCCGAACCAGGCACCTGGCACACAGGCCTGGGTCATCATTAGCTGCCTGTCCTGAAAAGGAAACAGACTATGAAGGCAACTCCTATGTCAGGGCTGGCAGGGAGTAGGGTGGGCCCTCACATGCCATCTGTGCTCTTTCTCACACAGCTAGATGAGGTCTCCAGACCCCAAATAACTGAAACTCTCCCTCCCTGTCCCTCCCTGAACTCATTCCTAAAGAACGTGAAGCTCCTCACCCTGCACCCAAGTCCGCCTGGATGGATGGACCTGGTACCCCAAAAAGCCCTCAATGGAGGCAGGGAGAGGCCACAGGAGGTGACCACAACCAGCACCCAGAAGCTCAGAATACCTCAAGTCAGACTCACAGGCCAAAGGCATGACCTCCGGCCCATCCACCCTGTCCCCTGGTGGGCTTTGAAACCAGCTGCCACAGACATCCTCTACCACAGCGGCTGAGCAAGGAGCCGGCCTCAAAGCAGCATGCCTGCATCAAGAACAGAGCTCTGTCGGCTCACACACTCCCCACACAGGACACCCTCTCATGGAGAAGTGCTTAAGTGTTCAGCTACTAAACGAATGACTGAGTGTCCTCCAGGACATGAGCCTGGTAAATGTCATCACTACACCTTCCCAATTCTCCATCATTTCAAGCAACAAAAGGACTAGAATCTACTTTATAGCCATCTCCAGAATGACCTTCTCAAGGAAAGGGTGGTGCACACCCTGGTTGGATGACTGGCCAGATTCAGCCTAGCCTCACCCTGCAGTCACATTTAAGGATGAAAAGAACCCCATCTATTTACAGGCCAGCACTTCATCCATCTCTAAGGCCCTGCTTCTAGAAGTTCTTGGTAGAGAAGAGAGGCCATCTGGACCAAGGGAAGGCCACATTTATGGCAACCCCACCATGGAATTGGCCCAATTGGCCAGCCAAAGCCAGAGGCAGAGTCCCAAGAATCAACAGCCAACTGCACGCCAGCTCAGGGAGGCTGGGGACAGCAGCAGGACATGAAGCACCTGGAAGACCCCCCCAAAGCCACAGCCAAGAGGCAGGAGCCAGGAGCCCATCAAGGCCCAAGTGCCAGGGGCCTGGACAGCAGCTGTGTGGATTTCCGGAAGCCCGGGTGGAGAAGAGCTGGTGATTCGAAGTTCCCCTCTTAAAATATAAAGACTCAATTATCTTTGAGCAGCTTGCTTTACACATGAATTGACACATTTATTTTACAATAAATAACTGAAAGTTATCTGTGTTTCCTTTACTGTTAATCTACACAGAGAAATAATAAACAGGGCTTGTCTACAAAATTGCAAGGCCTGCAGTCCTCAGAATTCAATTAAGCTAAAATAATTAATGCTCCCACCATATTAAATTACTTTATACATTTGAGCCACTGAAGTTTTATTCTTTAATCTTTCCTTTTTATTAAATGAAGAAGAAAAGAAGGAAAGAAAAGAAAAGTTGGTACCAAAGCAGGGAGGGACCAGAAGACCCCCAAGCGGAAGGGGAAGACGGGCTGCGCCTTAGAACCAAATGACCGGTTGCAGCTGACACAGCATGCAGAATGCTTTGTGCCTTTGATTAAAATAACATTTTAAATGCTTTGAACAAACATATCTCCTTAGACTTCTAAGGGATTACTTTACATATTTCCTCTAGAATGAAGAAATCCATTCCCCCACTTCTTTCTCCCTGCCTCTGAACAGAAGGGCCAAGAATATCTTTCGTCATGAATAAAATAAAATACTGTGGGTTCTTGCAGTATGACTACCCGAAAAGAAAAAAAAAGAAAAAGAAAAACAGGGACAGAGGGGTCCTGGAGGAGGTCAGCTCTGCTGAGAGATTAACTTTGCCTTTTGTGAAATCACATTTAGTCAGTTTCTTAAACAAACCTCTCCACAGTGATCCACCAGCCCTCATTGGAAAAGACCTTCAGTGTAAAATGAGGATTTGGAGGCTGGGGGCAACCAGTGAAAGTACATGCGCAGAGATGTAAACAGGGACCAACCAAGAGGTCACCCCTGAAAAGTCACCAGGTGTGTGTCCACTTCTGAAATCTATCCTGGGTGTTGTTTCAGAAGACACAGGCAGGCAGACCCATCACCCTTCTTGACCTAACAGAGGATGTGTCCTGACAGTGATTGTGTGCCCCAGGCCTGGCCATTTCGGCATTGTTCCTGGGCCTTTGCATCCTGAAAGCAATGCAATAGGTTTCCCACTAGGGCACCCACCAGAAAGCAAGACCAGAGGCCAGCCTGGTCCCTAGGCCTCCTTACTGCCCAGCCTGGGCCTACAGGGATCTGCAGACAGATTCGTTCCAGTGCACAGGTGGGTAAACTGAGGCCAAACAGCAAACAACTGCCATATGGTAGAGATGGGCCCTCTGTGAGACCCTGACTGCCACCTAAGTGATGAGAAGTGATGTCTGTGTCACCTCCCAAGAGCCTTCAAAGACTCAGCGCCTTTAGGACTCCTTGACTCAAACACCTGGTCACCTCCTTGCACACTGAAGAGCCAGTGGGAGTCCCTCAGAGAAAGGTCCACTGCCAAAGCTTTTGTGGAGCCCTTGTTTTCTCTGTCTTCACTCCAGGCCTGTTGGGATTATTACTGCCTAAAGACAAATGAGGAAACTGAGGGCCAAACTTGTAAAGTGGCCAGCCAGCCCAAAGTCAACCAGGAGGATTTGAACCCTCATTTGCGCAAAACTCTGAAGCCTGTCTAACTGCTTTTCGAGGTGAACACAGGCAGGCCAGGGGCCCCCATCTTTCCCAGAAGCAGATGTCCCAGTTTGCACACTGAACAAAGACTCCTCGGGGAAACTCTGGCATGCCACAGTGTGGCCAGGAAGGAAGGACTTAGAACAAAGTCATCAAGTGGGCACACCCACAAAAGGACACAGTGGTGCCTAGGGCAGAGGCCCTACCCTTGTTCAGGTAAGGAGACCAGCTGTCTAGGTAGGAACAAGTGCCCTGCTAAAACGCATGTCCATCCCCTCCCCCTCGGAGATCAGCGCTCAGACAAGTTCCTACAACTCCTCCCCAGACCCATCCTGAGGTGTCAGTTGAAGTGGGAAGCGGCCTCTTTTCATAGCTGGACAAACTGACTCCAAAGAGAGCAGGGAGATGAATGTTTCAATTCCTAAGTGCCTACCAGGTCCTGCCACACTGAGCATCTGCTGAATCCTTACAACAATCATCACCAGGGAGGTTTCCTGAACTCCAGCTAAGGGATAGGGACGCCACTGTATCCAGGTTGTGAAGAACAGAATCCAAACGGAGCCTGGCTCCAAAGCCAGGGACTGAGCCAAGATCACCAGCAAGAGGGGGCCAAGCCAACTTCCAAACTGCCATCCTGTGCTCCAGGCCACCTCTGGATGAAACCCAAGGCAGAGTTCCCTTGCCCAAAGCAAAGGCCCCAGCATGCAGCAATCAGGCCTCCCTGAGCCTTTCTTCCCAAGGGTCACCTGGACGGTGGGCCCTCGGAGAGGGGAAGCCCTAGCTGGTGACCCAACAGGCCACTCCAGAAGGCCTGGACCTCCCCCAACGGCAATACTACTAGGTCAGGGGGTGGGACTGGCTGGGAGGGTGGCTTCAGCAGCCAAGTGAGCAAAAGTTCATACCTGCAAGGTTCTCCTGCTTGGGGCAGATGCCTTTCGTGGGTGACAGCAGGTGATCATCTTCATCGGGGGTGACCTGGATCCCAATCTCCACCGGCTCGGACACTCTCCTGAGCTCAGAGCGGGAGGAGGGTGGCGGACTGCCCTTGTCCAGGCCCTTGTCGTAGCAGGCACCCAGGCCACCACACTGCTTCTTCTTGTGCTCTATAAAAACCAGGATGTCCCCCAGCGGGAAGTTCATCTGACACTGGCCACAGGTTAGCAGGTCAGGGTCGGGGCCACCCACCATCAGCCCCAGGCTGCTCGGCTCCTCTATCTCCAGACCCTCATCTTCCTCGAGGATGGCAGCCTCCACATGGTCAGCCTCTGCTGGAGACAGAAAGGAGACAGGGGAGGGGCAGAGAAGACAAAGATGGGCTTAGGTGGTCACAGGCATGGGGCTCCTTCCACCCCTTCCCCATTAAAGAAGCTGGCTCCTCTACTCCCAGGATCCAGGCTCGCCATCCCATTCCATCATGTTATCACTAGCGCTGACATGACTGCTTCCTAATGTGTGTTCTACCAAATTCTCCCAACACAGCAGGAGAACACACACGTGTGCACAGACATATCAAATGAACCCAGGCTGCCAGCAGCATGAGCCAGAGACATGTCTCTCACACTTCAGGTTATCTGAGCATCGCCCAAGGAGTTTTTTACTCTAGCTCAGTGACTTGGGCAGTACTTCTCTAAGTGCCCGAGGTTATTCTTATGGATGGCAAGGAGCTGGTGCTGTGCTCCCCCTGCTCCAGTGGGGGCCAGCACCCCTCCCCACCAGTTTTCATTCATGTGTTCAGCCTCCTCATTCATTCGAGCCCTTCTTAAATTCCTCTACCTGAGTCCTGGCCACGCACCAAACTAGAAAACAGAAACCCAGATGGGCGTCTGAGAGCCAGTCCTGCCCAGAAAGGGAAACACACACACACACGCACGCACGCACGCACGCACGCACACTCTCCGACAGCAAGAAGTATCAGGTTCAAAATATGGAAGGGAAAAGCAAACTGAAGAGGGAGCTGGCACCCCACACTGCACGCCTGCCCAGACCTCCACCACCCTGTGAACCGCTCAGTGCTCGCCACTTCCCACCGTCCGTTTTGTCAGTTGGTTATATTTCCACTCCAAGGAAAAAAGAGTCTTCAGTCTCCAGAAGCATTTCTTGACAGACAGCACACTCTCGGTGGCTTGGGTGTTTTTGTATTTCTTTAGCAGTCGGAACTCTCCTTTTGCTGTTATTTTTTTGTAGGGGGCACGGGACCCAAATATTTTGAAGCTAATAAATGTCTCAAAAACCACCCACCCCCTCAAGGGAGCACTGCAGAACTTAGCGGCGAAGTGCCATAAATCAAGGGAAGGGGAGGACATGGAGGTTTCGTGTTCCTCTGGGCAACCCTGGCTGGAATTTTTCAAGAGCTAATGTACAGAAGGAGTCAGTGGCCTGGACTTCATAGAAGCTAGGGGCAGCCACAGGTCTGCCACCAAGAAGGCAGGTAAATGCTAAGCCGTACAGTGTCTGAGAAAGAATAGTAAAAACCACAGAGGAACCAGAAGAAGCAATGGGAGGGAGGAATACATTCCATGGCAATGAGGTTATGATGGGCCGGAGCCAAAGAACCGAGGATTTAAGGAAAAAGTTCTGTGGCATCTTCCATCCTGCGTTAAGGCTGTGTTTTCTGAACACAAGCTTGCTATCAGGGCCCCCAGAGAGCCTATGTGCACAACAAAATGCAGACTCTGTGGCCGGTGGCATAGAACGCGCCCCTAGCAGCCGTGTGTGAATAGAGGGAGAGGTGAGCAAGGGAGATCACAACTCGAGATGATGCCTGTGGTTACCAGAAGGCAGGCAGGGCCCTCTGTGAATTAAACGTGGAAGCACCGCATCAGAAAACATGGCAGTTCAGAAACACCCCACAGATGGATGAAGTCTAAATCTGTTGTCTGCAGATCACTAACAAAACGGAACCGACAAGGTAAAAAGGCGGTCCCCACAAAGAAACCATTAATTACACTTGAAAAAGAAATCGGAGTTTACTTAAAAAGGAGTTTGAAGACAATGCTACGTAATTAATTCACCAATTTATTTTATGAAAAGCTGCTTTGCCATGGTTAAAATGTAATCACAACCTTCAAGCTGAACAGTGGTTCGAGGGAGAGACTGGATTCCTGTAAACCGTTTGTCAGGACGTAAAAGGTAATTATTCGGTGCCTCTTTTCTCTTTAATGATCTAACATTGAGCAATACTGTTTATATTGAAAAGCTCGCACCTTTAATTACCAATTACATATACGTAATTTCAGAGCCAAAGGAGAGGGCTGTGCAAACAGTTCTTTAGAAATATAAGGATGTATTGTGCACCATTTCCAGGGAAGGAGCACTAATAAATGGGAGGAGGATGTCAAAATATTGTTTTGTCAAAAAAAAAAAAAGGCACAAAAGAAATTAACTGAAAAGCAAAAAAAAAAAAAGAAAAAGAAAAGAAAAACAAAGAAAGAAAAAGAAAAAAAAGAGGACAAAATGAAATTGAGAATTCAAACGGAGCAGCAGTGGGTGGGGTACCTGGAAGGGTTTTCAGTGCCAGCCCCTAGCAGGTCTGGCACCACGCCTCGTGCTCACAGCCTTTGATAAAAACAACAAACCCACATCCCCAACCTGGCGGTGCTCTCCAACAGAAAGGAGCTCCTTTTCGCCTCTTAATTGAATCTACCTTGGACTTTTTCATTGCTGTTTTGCTTGGCTTTTCTTATTTACTTGGTAGCCATATCCCCGCCTGGACAGTTCTTGCACCAGAAGTGTGTCCTTTTTGGTAGGAGATTTCAGGCTGCAGAATGTCAAATTCATTTTATAATTCCAAAGAAACCCAGAGTAATATGAAAATTCGCAGTCACAGAGGCTGTTCGCAGCGCCCTCCCGCTCCACCCCTGCTTTGGCCAAGACTCCAAACCCACATTTTTTTTATTTTATTTTTCTTGTCATTCTTCCTTTTTATTAACATCTGGTGTTCTATTTGTTTGTTTGTTTTTGTTTGTTCTTGGCAGTCTCCATCTCGCACTTTCTTCTTACAACAATCCTGTGAGCCATGGTAATTGAGTTTGAAGGTCTCCAACACTGGTTTACTGAGCTGCATTTCCAAGTTCTGTCTCTTTACAACCAAGCCAACCTGGGAAGCTAGAACCCTGCAGACTGACAGGCTATCCCAGGAGCAGGCTCAGCTCTGAGCTCAGTTTCTGCTTTCCAGACTGGGACCCAACCCACCGCCACTACCACAGGAGTTGGAAGAAGGAATCAGGAAAATGTTTGAACTGAGTCTCCATCCCCTCCTACTTTCAGTGTTGAAAGTAAAACTCCCAAAGATGACAACGTGCTCACCCTGTCAACTCCAAAATGCTGGGTTTTCCTCCCCAAACCCTCAGGCTGTGTGTGGGGCTCTGAGCTCTGGCCCCATGTCCCTGCTGTGATTCCCCTGAGCAAAGTGATAAGGTTGCCCCCAGCATTCAGGCTGCAGACTCCCACTGAACCTTAACTTCTGGCTCAGAACGGGTGAACCAGGCAGCTGACTAGGCCTGAAAGCTCAGTCAAGAGGCTCTCGAGACACCCCCAAAGACTGTGGTTTCATTTCCGCTGGCAGGCGGATACAGGCTGGGCGTATAGTGTGTGGCGTGTGTGTGTGTGTGTGTGTGTGTGTGTGTGTGTGTGTGTCCATCCCTTCTTAGAACTAACTGTCTCTATAATGAAAGAAAGAAAAGGAGAAAGAGACAGGCACTTGGCCAAGCTCTGAGAAGAGCAAAGTTGGAGGGAGACTGGTCCTCGGGGAACTCTCCTCAGCTGCCCTGCCTGAAGACCTATATCAGCCCAGGCACCTGCGTCTCCTAGCTCCGCACTGCCTCCGAGGACCCAGCCTGTGCTCACACTTGCCATGCAGAGAAGAGGAAGCCTCCAGGAAAGTGAAGAGACAGATGAAAGCAGCCGCTCCAATCCCCAGACTCTACAAACTAGCCAGCCCCTCCTGCAGCCTCATTCCACAAACTCAGGCCTAAAAAATAAGGTGCGGATAAAGCATTCCTCTGAGAAGGTGGGCGCTTTCCTGAAAAGCTCCCCAAGTGTCAGGAGGCCTGCAAAATATTACTGCTCTGAACATACCACGACCCGAATGAGTATAGCAATTCCTAAAATGCTCGACTCGTTAAGAGAGAAGATGAATGGACAGATGCAACCCACAACTTGCTCAAATGTCAGATATCAGAGGATTGGAGAGAGTTCCGAAATGCTAAAGCCCAAAGAGCGTGAACAAATATATATTTACACACACACACACACACACACACACACACACACACACAGAGTTGGATTTTCTTTTACAACAAAACCACATTTTATTTACAAGGCTGGGCCTCCTCCCAGCTGGTAAACGCATTTAGAGGCAATGAAATCAGGCTTCACAAATAATAATGGGCGTCATTGTTAAGTGGTAGGGGAAGCCCTTGATCCTAAGGCAAACTTCCCATGTATAAGCTCCACTGGGAAGGAATTTGGGGCAGAAAACAGAAACGGAGAGAGGAGCTGTTCACACTGGTCCAGCCAAGCAGCCATCAAACCCCCAGTAGCTGTAAGGGGTCAGAAGACTTTATCTGGCTAGTACACGGATCTCAGGGCCCCTCCCTGCTTGTCCTGCTTCATCTCTAACAACTGTCCTACACCTGCCCTTCAGAGAATTCCAGATAAGAGATTGACTATCTGCTGTCCCCAATGCATGCGGCATGTGGACTGCTATACACACACACACACACACACACTCACACACACACTCTCTCACACACACACTCTCTCACACACACAGGTATTACTGTGTGCACAGTACGTAGACTTATGTTCTACCTTACCCTGCTCAAATCTCTATTTTTAACGACTAGCCACCCCACAGTCCAGAGAAAACATATGCAGAGCTGTTGTTTCAGTGAATGTGAAGCGGGTAGGGACAGGAGAGAAGTATTGGGGGCTGTTGCCATGTTCTTAAAACTGTACGCTACCAGCGTCACACCCGCCATCACAATGTGTACATATGTTTATAAAAAAGGTTCAGCATCCATCCGCCCATCTCTGCCTCTCTCTGACTCGAGACTTTACACCTGCTTCCCACGAAGCCAGCAGCACCTCTGCCAGCTAGCCTATGCTTACCAACAATCTGTAAAGGGATCTTTGCATTTTCTTCCCAGTGAACACTCAGGGAAGGGCCGAGACACCAGGAGACACAGAAACGCCATCGACATGCGCACTCATCGGAGCACAACACTTTCTGGGCTGCCATCAATTTTTAATTTATTGGATCCCAGGGAAAATAACAACCACCAACCACGGGGAGAGAAGAACGGGGTGGGTGGGAGAGAACAGGAATCAATTCGTGGTGGCGAGAATAATCTATGACTAGATGATGCTTAAAGGCATGAGAAGAGGTTTTATGAAGTTCTCCAACTGATGGAATAATGAAGTGTCCAGAAAGGGCAAAGCAGGAGCAAGATCCAGGCATGTGCTAGGAGAAATGGCCACACAGGGCTGCAGAGGATTAGGTCCCCAGCAGGGACCTGGGAGAGGAGGGCCCGGCCAGCAAGGTGCAAAGCAGGACTCATACATTCGGCCCTCTGCCCTGACCATCTGCCTTCTCTGGAGGTTTAAGCATCCAGCCCATTCTAGGCGTCACTGCCCTGCATCTTCCTAAGACCCTCCGGAAGCCCCCTCTGCAGAGGGACAGAAACACACCACACAGCTCTCTCCTCTCTGTCTGCTTTCCTATGCCAACCACAGCACACACCTCAAAATGCAGTTTCCACCATTTCTAACATCTGGGAGAAAAGACAGAGAGAAAGCCGTCTGCACAAAACATGAGAGCCTGTATGCGTTTCTCCTCCTGGGAAACCAACCAGGATCCAGGCTGATTTGGCCAGCTTGGGGGGTGGGGGCGGTAATAGGACCTGGTATTCATTTCAGAAAGAGGAGGACTCCTGATAAATGAAGAGATTCTGGCTACAGGGAGGACCTCACTTGCACAGCCGTGGTCGATAGGCTCCATGTGAGAAAGTCACATGGTTGGATGGGACCCCATCTGTATAGACTGTCCTGCAAAACTCCAACCTGGCTTTGGGCAACTTGGGCAGATTAAGAACAGCACCCTAAAAATTTCCTAAAGTATTCAACAGGCTTGGTCCAGCCTCCTCCCCTTTTCCCACTGGACATGGCTCTCTAGAACCCCCCACCCCCGACCCCTGCCAACGAGTTCAAGAGGATGAATTCTCCCCAAACAGAGAACACAATAAGGAAGGAATAAAAAAAAAAAAATCTATACTCAGGCATATGCATAGATCCTGAGCATACTAAAAAGTTAAAAATAAAAAGCTAAGCCCATGTCAAGTAAGAAAGAAATGGCCTATGTTTCAATAAACAAAACAGCTACCTTTAGAAATGAGGAAGAAAAAGTTCTACCAATATAGAAAACCTTCTAACTGCATTCATTCCTCCATAAAACCCTAAGTGCCTTCAATCCTCAGAGCTACAAGGGGCTAGAAAAGATTTGATATAGAGCATTCTCTACAGCCAAATGAAGGCATTTGGTTTGTTTGACAGTATGTTTTTTCAAAGATGTGGACTACCGGGGGTACAGAGAACCTCGAACTATCTCTGGGGGGGATCCAGGTACTCAGTGGCCTTAGGAAGTCCACAGGGCAGGCAGGGGCTTCTTCTTTTCTCCTTTCAAACATGATTCTGACCCTATCTCCTTTTATTCTTAGCAATCGGAGGCACATGTTAATTGCAATAATATGAGCATTCAACTTTCTTGAGACAGCTCTGCATGCTGATTTAGGAGGCTCATTAGGATGGTTCACAAATGTATTTGTATTTCAGCAGTTCAGTGGAAAAGGGTCATAAAAATTTGTGTAAGAACAGAGGATTTTTTTCACCTTCTTTTCACTTTGAAGTTACTTAATTTTGTGTGGTCTGGGATTTCATTACAGCAAACAGCTCAGGCTGGCTAATTCCACACCCAAGCAAATTATCAGCTGCCACAGAGAAAGAAAATATAAAGAATGAATTTCTGGAATTTCAACGACTACACAAAAGACTCGCATATGTCAAACTGCCGGCTGAAAGTCCCCGGACACAGCACCACTCTTCAAGCCTCCATCTAGTGTCGTTGTTTTGTTTTTTTGTCAGTAAACACAAGGCCACTGTGCTCACCTCCCTCACCAGGAGGACACAAGCAGTGAGTCCTTCTGGTAGCCTGCTCTTGGCACTTTTTGTACACATCCTGGGAAAACCAACTGCTCAAGGGAGGCAGTCAACAAACTAGAGACACAAGCAACAAAATGTGAGCAGGGCTCTCACACTGTCTTTTGGGTCCCTGGGACCAGAAGACAGATTTGAGGGCTGGGGAACAGGGAGATTATAGAGCACTCAAGACCCCAGGCAGGATCTGTGAGCCAACAGAGAGCTGAGAAACGACAAAGCCACACTCAGAGCAGCTGGATGACAGGAGACCATCATCCCAGGCATTCTGTTCTGTTCTGCCTCTCCCCACCAAGACTAATGCAAGTAACGGCCTTCTAGGGCAGGATGGCTCTGCTGGCATTCATAGCTTAACCATGTGGTACAGCATACAGACCCCTAAGAGTTTATTTTCCCCTGTCCTCTGCAGATGTGAGAACAGCTTTAACCTAGGCACCACAGTCCTTGGAGAGTTTGAGGAAAAAGTAAGGCTTGCCCAGGAGCCAGAGAGCCCCTCCTTCAAGAAGGACAGAGATTCCGGAAGAACAACACCCAATCCCCATCTGTTCCTACCCCAGAATTTTTTTTTTCTTTCACGTATGGAGTGTCTATGCTCTGTGTATAGTCACAGCTCAGGAATCTCCCCAAGTTCCAAGGCAAAAGAATAGGGATTCTAATAAATTGACCTTTTTTTTTTTAACAGTCCAGAAGCAGGCCAGAAACCACTGCCCAGGCCAGAGACTTGGAGGTACCCCAGTTCTTGATCTCAGAGTTGTCCTCTGAGCCCATCTCCACAATGTGCTTGCAACTGCCTGATTCAAACATTAAATGAAGTAAAGGAATCATCAGATAAATCGCTGGCCCTCTCTCTCTCCCGCTGATGATGGCATAGGCTTTTGTCTGGCCTAATTTATTTCTCTTTCAGGTTAGAATAAAGCACTTTCCTGTCTCAGGGCAAGTTCTTCAGCTCACCCACAGAACTCAAGCATAAGAATCTGCCTTACTGTGCTGTCCACAGATTGCTGAAACTCTAAAGATATGATAGATCCAAAAGCCCCGCAATCAAAGCACACACATTCTCCAAAACTAAATTACATGTTTGGGGACAATACAGTCTCATGACATGCCATCCATGAAGAACATGATCTACGGTGAAAAGTATGGTCCAGGACTGGCCCTGGCAAGCCCGCACTCCTTCCAGACAAAGTTCTCCACATATTTTTTAGATATTTTACATCTTTAGGGAATGGTGTTAGTTCCCTTAGTTCAGCAGGAACGCCATGGAGTAGATGAAATTAAGAGTCCAAGTGCTATCTGATGTGAGCAGGAAGGATTTCCATACATCAGGCTCTGTTGGGTCCATGACTCCTCAAGCAGCAACTCCCTCAAGCTCTCTGTAGCATGCCTAGAGAAGACTGTATGTCTCCCAGAATGATGTCCACTTTCCCAGACTCCCTTACCAATAAAACAAAATTTTCAGAACATCAACACCATGGACAGATCGAGGAACCTACTCATTCAAGACTAACAACTTTAATAGTTTGAAAAGAGAAAAAAAAATTAAAGGAAAACAAAATACTGCCCATCTGCCAGGTGAGGGCTTGTACATCAAGGAGGAAAGCTTGAAAATAGATTTCTCAAATTCATTTTCACATTTTGTCCTGCACGAATCTCTGCAGAAAAATCACTATCACAACTTCACGCATAAGACATTTTGCAGCAATGCAGACTGGCGCCAGTGTAGCAGCTGCAGTCGCTGCCGCTGCTGCTGCTGCTGCTGCTGCTGCTGCTGCTGCTGCTGCTGCTGCTGCTGAGGCGGCTGTTGCCGCCACCGCTGATGGACACGGCTCCCAGGCATAGCTACCGAGGCGCCGCAGCCATGACACGGGCACCGAGCGCCCCCTAGCCGCCAAGCGGTGGTAGGAGAGGCTTAGCGTATCAGGCTTGCCTTAAACCAAAAGCCAATTCCACTGAAAGTTTATTTTGGAAAGTGTTTTATCACAACAAGCAATAGAGAATGCAAAGCAACGGAGATGGAAGATACAAAACGGACACGTGGAGGCGGGGACGAGTGGGGCTCTAAGCCCTGAGACAGTGTCAGGAATCAGTCTGATAAGGAGCCCAAAATGTGCACACTGCAGTCGGGAACTAGGATCTGTAACCAGACTGTTTGACATGCATCCATTCCACCCGAGAAATCGTTGTAGATATCGTCAAATGCACAGGAAGTTGGCCTTTCCTCTAGTCAAGGAAGACCTGATGAGTCCTTCGGTGGTCAGCTAATCAGTACACCCCATCATCTAACATTAGTCTCTCCCCAGATCCCAAAGACCAAGTCCCCAGGAGCAACTGTGTTTACCCCAGGACTTAAGAAATGACTCGTTTTTCTGTTATGAAATATCCTAAAGGCTAGACAAAAATTGCCAAAGCCCAGGCACAGGCAAAGAGCAGTCCCCTTCTCCCTAAAAATAATAATATGCAAATGTACAATATCTCCAAGTAAGGGGTAAAATGCCCTTTAAAAATATTAGGGGTTGTCAAAATGTGCTCACGGCTGGTTTTTCTCAGGTGTGAATTACAAATGAATAAAATCAGCCTGGCATAACTCCTTTGATGAACACGTTTTTATTCTCCTGCGGAATCAGGGCAGCCAACATCTATCACACTTCTAATGATACGGGGTTCCCTTCTGTGCAGAAGGCAACTTCACTGCCCCCACCCGACTACCAAAAGAAAGAGAAAGAGAGAGAGAGAGAGAGAGAGAGAGAGAGAGAGAGAGAGAGAGAGACTATGTCCTGTGAAAATTTATCAGACAGACACAGTTTTGAAAGATAAGTAGATGGACCATTGGAGATATACTATACCCTGAGGGGGTTAAGATCACTATAAACACAGCCACCTTTAAAACATACATCCATCACAAAACCCAATTTAAGAAGACAAAAATGGGATTAATACAGTTTAGCCTGACTTCCACATCAAATCTTGGGTCTTTGGTTATTCTGCAAAAAAATGTGAATACATACAGAAAATTACTACTTCCGAAGAAACCTGTTCGTAGGTTATTTAAAAATTGCCTTAATTGAGGTTCTGTCATTGGCCACAGAATCTTACATTCATTTCTTCGGGAAGCCTCAAGCTGTTCCATGGACTTTAAAACCCTTTTCCCTCTACCCTGACCCCACTGGCCAGCTCAAGGCCCTTCCTCGGCCTGGCCTGAGGCTGCCTCCTACCCCCCTTCACCATTGTCCCTGTTGTTCTGTGTTTCTATCTCTGTGCCTGTCCTCCCGCTTGAAAAGCCACATCCATCTGGGTCGAACATTTTGAAATAAACCAGAAGCCCAGGTTCCCTGCAGCCGTCTCCCACTGAGCTACCACTCCTCTTACCCGGCCTGTCTGTGGATGTAGCTAGTTCATGTGGAGCCGTTCTCCCCCACACGCCAAGATCATGGATGCTATTTGCATGCTCTTCTGGTTTCCCAGGCCATCAGTTATTCTAAGTTGCATCATCTCCAAAGAACCAGGAGCTGCTGCCCAACAGGCCCGAGGCTGCTGCCACCCGGCTGATAGCAACTTGGTTTCCTCCACATTTAAAATCTCAAATGTGAGCTCTGGTGGGGGCTATGGCAACACCTGCTTTACTGGTCAGGGCTCCACAGCACCTTGCATCCCATCGAATGCGGGGAGTCACACTCCCCAGGCCACACAGCACCCACCGCATCCCAGTCTTGCCTTTCCCCTGCCTGTTCTCTGATCTCCTGTGACACAGGACAGAATGAAAAGCCGACTGCTTGGAGATAATACTTAGCCTCTTCTGAGTCCTGCTTGGACCACTCTACCTGCTTAACCCCTACACAAACCCCAGCTCCCAGGGCCCCTGGAAGACAGGTAGGGCTGCTTCACCACCTGCTCTCCAGTCCCTCTCTCCTCCCCACTCTTCGCCCTCTGCCACAGCTCCAGTGTCAGCTGGCTTTCCCCAGTGGCTCTGAGCAAGAGTGAGCCTGGGAAGGAGACAGAATGGAAGGACCACTCTCATGGCCAGCTGCCTCCAGTCCTGCTGACCAGAGCTCGCTCCTGATGCCTGGAGAGGGGCAGTAAACCTACGTCCCTTTCCCCTATCACAGAATGGCCAATGCCCTGGGCTCCTGTGTTCCTGCCACAAGCCTTTCCCCCTTCCCACACACCCCTTCCCCTCCTCAAAAACAATCCTACCAATTATACAGGGGCTCCAGGAGGCAAATTGCCTCCTGGACAAACTAGGCTCTGCAAGTGTAGATGCTTTAACAACTACCCCACCTAAAGGGGAGGGGGTGCTGCAGAATAACCCATGGCTGTAGCTTAGTAAAGGAACGAAATGTCAACTGGCCAAAAAGACCTTGATCAAACCAGGCTCAAATCTGGTTGCAAAACATTTTATTTTCAATGCAACCAGCAAGACTTCTTTGGTTACAACACTAAAAAATAAAGCAAAAGTCCTCTTCCCTCCTCCCTTAAAAGGCACCCCTCTCCCAAAACCCCACTTTAATAGCTACCCCCCCCCAATAATAATAATAAACCCACAAATTCTTACTAACGTGTCTGCGGTAACAAAGGAGAGATGAGAGCAGCAACTGCTGTGAGCAGATGGCTCCTATGCTTGGTTTTGAGGGGAGGGGAGAACCCCTTTATATATTTATTTATTTATTTATTTAAATTCTTTAAAATATAACATAAATATTCGGCTCTCGGCCGCCTGGCAGCCAGTCCTCGGCGGCGGCCGGCGCTCACAGCCTTCTCCAGCTCCAGCGCGCGGGGAGCCCGGCCCCAGCGCGGCGAGGTGAGCGAAGGGCTGCGGGCTCACAACGTGCCTGCCTGCCGTCTCGATGGTACCCCGAGGATCTTTTATTTCCACGGCGATAAATAAATAATAAATAAATAAATAAAATGCAACGGCGACCCAGACCCCGCGGCCGAAGAAACAGCGGGGAGAGGCTCGCGCGCGGCGAGCAGCGGGCTGCGGTGGGGTTGGCGGGCAGCGCTGAGAGCCGACCTCGCCGGTGCCAGGGCACGGGGACCCAGGCGGCCTCCCCGGCAAGCGGCGTACCTGGGCGGCTCGCGCTCGCCCTTTCTCGGCTGAATAAGGCCAGCCGGGGCGGTGGAGGCTGCTGCGGGTCTGCCCTGCTCCTGACTTTGCAAGCCGCGCCACTTGCTAGAAATCCGGTGGATTTCCACCGCGACCTGCCTTGGTTATTTAGATAGGAGAGATGAAAGATGCTGCGATAGAAAGATGGATACGCGATTGCTGGGTCCCTTCTTTTCCTTCCTTTCCCCCATTTCACTATGCTATGAGAGCATCCCTCTCTTCCCACTCCTGACAATCTTTTTTTTTACTCGTGGCGGGTATTTTCACCAACCTCCCCCCACACATACACCTTTTTTTTTCCTTTCTTTCTTTTTTTTTCTTTTTCTTTTTGGCGGGGGTGGGGGAGACCGTCCCAGGAGACGGAGGTGGGGAAGTGGGGAGGGGGTTGCTCCAGTCCAGCAAACAGCCGCGCAGCTGGATTCTTTTGCAAATAGCAAGAGGACCGGAGGAGAAGGCGGCTTCGGAAGCCTAGGACCCGCGTGGCCGGGCGGGGCGCAGCCACCGGGAGCCCGGAGCCGGTGGCCACTCGGCCGCCCTGCGGTTCCCGGGTCCGAGGCACACCCGGGGCTCCGTCCGCCCGCTCCTCCAGCGCGGACCCACGCGCTCGCCAACTTTTCCCCACTTCCCGGCTCCCCCTCCCCCTCCGCTCCCCCAGCCCCCTCCCCCTCCTCTCCAAACCCCGCCACCAGCGCCTCCGCTGCCACACACGCGGCTCGGAGGGACCAGCGTCCAGCCGGGCCCGGCGCGCACACTCGCCTTCAGCCCGCGCGCCCCTCCCCGGCCGCCTGCCCACCCGGCCAGGCCCGGGAGCCCGAGGCCAGGGCGGCCGCGCGGCGCCGGGACTGCCGGGCGGCGCGGAAACTTTGCTCCGGCCCCCCGCCCCCCGCCGCGCTCCGGGCCGCGCTGCTGCTCTGGCCGGCCCGCGGGCGGCCAGGAGCTCCGGCCGGCCGGGCTGCGCGGCTCCGGGCTCCGAGTCCCCAGCCCTGGGCGCCCGGAGCCCCATCCTCCGGCCCCTCGCGCGCACGCCGCAGACACTTACGGGTGATGAGCTCCCTCTGGGACAAGTGCTGCGGGTTGCCCTGCTTGCGGCGGGACATTGCCCCGGCATCTATTCTGGCATCGCCCGGAGAGCTGCACTGATGGGGGCCGGGGAGGGGGTCCGAGCCGCCGCGCCGCCGCCGCGCCTCCTCCTCTGCCCGGGTCGGTGCTTTCTCCCCTTCCTCTCTTGCCCTCTCTTCCTCCTCCTCCTCTTCTTCTTCGTCTTTATTTTGCCGTTTCTTCTATGCTGTTTTTTGTTTTGTTTTGTTTTTGTTTTGTTGCAAAAAAGAAAAAGAAAGATCGCTCGATCCAAAATAGAAAGAGGCAAAAATAAAACTGCTGTTGCTTGCCGCGGACTGGCTGGTTTCTTTAAAAATATATTCTTTTGAAGGAAAAATATCTCTTACACTTCTTCAAAGTGCTTAGCCTCTTAGACTTCTAAATGTCTTCTTAACTTACGCCTGGTTTTGCACCGGCCTCTGACACTTTTCTTTCGGGGTCTGGTAGGTGGAACGGGTGCTTCCACCGAGGGGGAAGGGGGGGGAGGAAAAATGCAAACAAAATTTTTAAAAGAAGCAAAAAAAAAAAAAAAGGCAAAGAAAACTTGGGGACTTGTCTCGTGCCCCGTCACCCCGCCCCCTCAAAGACCCCAAAGCAAGGAAAAACTGCCGCGGTTCGGTTCTTTCTGGGCTTTCTGCGCGCTGCCTGGGTTTTTTTCTTTCTCGGAGGCTGACCCCTCCGAGGCTCTGGGGGGACTCCAGGAGCGGCTCCTTCCCGGGTCACCTGGCAGGCTGGCGCCGGCCGAAGGGGCTGCCGGGTCCCCGCGAGCGCTCTCCAGCGCTCCCCCGGCGCCGCGGGCCCAAGGGGAGCGGGGCTGCGGGGCGGCTCGCCCAGTGCGCCTGGGTCGGTGCGGGCGTGGACTGGGAGCTATAGATTGCAACGTGAAGATGGCGGAGTCCGGGTTCTCTGGGAGCTCTCGGTCTCTCTATGGCTGGGGCTGCCTCTGTACAATGGGATAAAATTCAAGTTCAAGTGCGGACGTGACGTTTAATCTGCACTAGAGACAAAAAGACCCAGAGAGTCGGAGCACTGGGGGCGACTAGCGGTGGCTTTTTAACATTGTACCCTGTAAAAGAACAAGAAAGCACACACCGAGACACGCGCGCGCGCACACTCACACACACTCGCCAGTGCGCACACCCGCAACCCAGGCCGACCACACGTGCAAACTGCTGTTTTTGCGCGCTTGTCTTATATCCGGCACCGGCAGCGCAAGGGGGGGGGGCTGTTTTTAAATAAAAGAAAATCCTTATCCCTCCTTACCCTCCCTCCCCCGGGAGCAGGACCCCTGAGAAAGGGGGCGGGGCGCTGAGAGAGAGAGAGAGAGAAGTATATTGAATCGATGCAAGTCCAAACCCACCCACCCTAAAACTCTGGAGAGGGGTCAGATGAGGGGGGACAGGCCTGGGGTGAGAGGAGCTGATTAGTGGCTTCACTTCCCTGAAGAAGTTCAGTTGTTTATACTTTTTTTTTTTTTAATTGGGGAGAGGGGGTAGTGGTTCTGGGAGAAACTTCCAAAAAGTGTCCCTAGGGTTTTCGTCCACCGGAAGGACAAAATAAAAGCTACTAAAAGGACACAGTGGGGGCCTATTTTGTTAGAATCCCATTCCAAAGGGAATCTTCGTCTTCCTGGGCCCCCATTAGCTACCAGGGGTCAAGCATTGCCCCGCCCTCACAGGCCAATCGCAGCTGGAAGCACGCGCGACCAGGACAGGGGCGCTCCACGTGCGGGAAGGGCTCGGACGCGGTGACCCAGGAGTGGGCGTGGCCATCTCTCTGCAGAAGAGTGACTCTGTGAGCCCCCATTTCCCTCCCTGACAATCACCGCAACCTGGAAGCCGGCCCCCTCCTCCACCGACCGGGATAGGACTTGAAATTGCCTGTCAGACAGGGAAGGACAGAGCTGCCTTGTCAGCCGTTTGATCTCCAGCCGGCGAGGACGAGGGGAGTTGCGGGGGCCTGCCCGTGGCCTGGGGACAAGGCCAGGCTGCAGTCCCCGGGTACACCGCCCCCTCCCGGCGCTCTTCCCCTGGCTAGCTCGGTCTCCTGGATAACCGGGCCTCCTGGGCTGCACTCCAGGCGGCTGGACCCCACTGACTCCCCCGGGCAGCCTGGGCGGGTCGGGGCCTGGCTGGGGCTGGGCGTCTCGGTGAGCCGGTCTACACCCGCCTCACCCCGCCCCAGGCCCTGCGCCCCGGCTTCAGCCTAGGGAGTAGCTAGGCTGAGAGGCCTCCAGGCGCCACCTCTCCCGGGGACTGTTCCTCCGGGGGCACCTGGGCTTTTTGTTCATCCTGAAGGCCGTGGGTGGGGCCATGGCAGCAACCACGTAGCGCGCAGGGCCTGGGCGCAAGGACAGGCGCTCTCTTCGCGTCCCACTTCACCCAAAAAAATCAGCACAATGTGTCCTAGCTTGCAGTTTCCAGGACTGTGGTTTGCAGGGTCGGACGATGCAAGGCTGAACAGTGGAGACGCGGGGTGAGGGTGGCCTTGCACCTCCTTTCGGGGGCTGTGTCCAGCTGTCCACTACCAACACGCGCACACACACACGCGCGCACACACACCTCCTCGTGGTCCAAAGGCTGGAAGTATTTTCTCTCAACCCATCTCGCCCCAGCGAGAAAAATCCTTCCAAGAAAGTGGCCAGAATAAATAAATAAATAAAAATTTAAAAGCCCACACCTGCCCTGTAATAAACTTCCCAAGAAATCCATAAACTGGTCATCTCCGCACACCCTGATTTAAATGTCAAAGATCAGCCTTCCCTTTCGTTGACCCGAAGGCCAGAGACGGTTCGGACCTGGCCCAAGGACACACAGCACGTCACCACCGACAGGGTCTGGGCTTAAAATGCTCCCCGCGCAGCCTGCCACTCTGGGCGCGAAATCCCAGCACTCGGCCCTCTCCGCGAGTCTCGGGGATGGCTACACGGAGAGGGGGACCCGGCCAGAGCCCGGGGCGAGGGACAGGGCTGGCCAGCTCCGGAAGGAGGGTCCCGCCGTGGGCGGCGCCAGGGAGCTCAGGGGTCCCGGCGACAGCTGCCCACTGGGGCGCAGTTGGGGACCAGTGGGGACACGCCGGCCCCACCCCCCGGCAGGAAGCGGCGGCGCGGCCGGGACTGACCCCAGCGCACTTCCTCCTGGGCCGCGCGCTGCCCCGACGGCGGGAAGACGGACGCGCGGCTGGGCAGGCGCAGGGCCCGACCCGCCGCCGCGCGCTCCACCTCGCGGCCGCCGGGGAGAGGCCATCCGGGCCCGGCCCGCGCGCGCCCCTGCGCCCTCCGCCTCCGCTCGCCCGGCTCCTCTCCGGGGAGGCGGCCGGGCGCAGGCAGCGAGCGATCCCAGCTGCCGCTCCAGTCTCCTCCTTTTCCCTCTGCCCGTCTGGCGCGGCATCATTAGCGCGGAAAGCTGTTAATGTCTGGTCTCACAGCTCCCCCTTTAGTCTTGCTGCGCTCCCTGTCTCGCGTTCCAAGCCGGATCAATAGCTGCCTCTCCGCCGACCTTGACCTCTCCCTCGACCCCGCCCTGCTTTGGCAGCTGGCTCCACTGCAAAGTTTCCCGCTCTCTCAGCGCAGCAGACAGCGGGCGGGGTACTGGCCGGGCTGCAGCCGGGTCCCCATCCCTTTCTGGGGACCCCACGCGAATAGGTGTATCCAGTACACCCCTGAGAAAGCAAGCAACAGCTCCCCTTGGTCTACCCATGTAGGGAGGCTTTGTTTAGAATAAAGGTCACTCACCCCCACACACAGACACACAAATGGTGCCGGTGACTAACCAGTGAGGGAGAGGTAGAGAGGGAGTTTCATGAACTCATTTCATGAAACCGCAGTCATTTCTCCTGCACCTGTAGTAGGCCTACTGTGTGCTTTGCCCTTGGCACAAACTGGAATCAGATGGAAATAAATGCGGGGGGGTGTGTGTGAATATGCCATAAACCTTTCAGAAGTTCCAGATATTTCTGTGTCGTTTCCTCCCTGGCTTCACGGTAGCATTCCTGTAGCTAGTCTCCCACAGTCTCTGTCCCTTTAAGGCTAGAGGAATCATTTCTTTATAGAGAAATAGTTCAGAAATTAAAATTCATTTCATCAAATCAAAGTGTGTTTTTATTAGAGCGTGCAGAGTTCTAATTCCCTGTAAGTGCTGTGTGTAACAAGCCACACAGTGGGGTGGGTTGAGCAGACCCTTGCCATCCCCAGTCTGGCTTTTTACTTAAAAATTTGCTGAAAAATTCCTTGAAGGATTCTCAAGTACTTAGACTCAGGCTGGGCCCTGCTTGAAAATCTACACTGTTGCCTTTGCCTTCTGAGCTGTTAGGTTTCTTCTTATGTCTTTACAAAAAATTGGAAAGAATTCTGATAAGATGTGTCAGTGGAAACCGGGACTCCTTGTGTCTCTGCGGAAAGAAACTGACATTTCACTTGTTTTTGTTGTTTTCTTCTTAACAAGGATCCTCCCTCCGAAATGTAGTCAGATAACTTTGGAGTCATCTAAAGACCCAACAACACTGTTTACCAAATTACTTTGGGTTTTGTTTCTGGTATTTAAAGAAAAAAAAAAAAGAAATTGATGCAAAAAGAAGGCAAATCTTTTCACTTTCACAAGTGTAGGGCAAACTCAAAAGTAAACCATGCCTGCTGCTGTCTCTTCCCCCTGTCACTAAACATTATTGACTGTGAAGATGAGAATAATTCAATATACTCTCTGATCAGAGGAACCACTCTAATTTGCAATGACTCAGCAATGGGCATCCTAATCAAATCATATTTACCTACATATTAATAAGGCCCCCAAAATAGTCTTTATATCTTTTCATGTGGTTTAGAATTTTTTAAAAAAATAATTTATTATTAGCGTGTGTGCGCATGCTGTGTGTGTGTGTATAACTATGGACATATGTGCCATGGGACGAGTGTGAAGGTCAGAAAACAACTTTTAGAGTCGGTTCTTTCCCGCCACCTTTATGTGGGCCCTGGGGAGCCAACTCAGGTCTTCGGACTTTCTTGGCAAGCCCCTCCACCTGCTGAGCCATCTTACCCACCCTGGTTTAGAATCTTCAGAGATAAAATCTAGAAGCGTAAGCAGGAGAGGCCGTGTGAGCTTCCCTGGGTATCTTCTAGAAGTATTGCATGTTATTTCTGAACACTCCAGGACATGTCTGCGTGCCATAAGCACACAGTGATGGCTTAGGCCTTTAGAAAGGGCTTAGGCCTCATCACCCGATGGCCAAACAGGACCCCCAAATTTGCCCTTCTCCAGTTCTTCGTTGGTTCTTTCCGTATGCCGAATTTAAGATTCAGGGTGTTGTGGGACTGAATTATTGAATCTTATTTTGTTTCCTGCGACTAATACATGCACTTCATACAGTAGTAGATTTTTGATGATTATTTAGCTACTCAAAGCGTCATAAATAGGCTCTAGGGAAAACCAAGGCATTGCTTCCTGCTGTCTTTAAATCTGCAGCCTGCAAGAGGTTAAACCAAATTTGCTATTCCTGATTCATGAATTATTTTTCTTAAAAAAAAAAAAAAAAAACACTTGCCCAACTCTCTATATATGAAAAGACTCACACCCACATTGAATGTTCCTAACTCTGCCCCTGTCACAAGAATGATATTGAATGGCTCGGTACGAGGGGATCTGGAACTACTTCTACAGTTTTCGCACCTCGTTTGGAATTTTCTTGCCTTGCTAATTTTAATTCTTTAGTTGAGTCATCAGTTCAAATTTGGTAGGGATGCCATCACCCAGTCAGTCGACTTGGGAGAGATACTGTTCATGACAATCAGACTCCACCAAGACACACCCTCACCTGACAAACATACACAGGGTCAGAGTGGCATGCAAGAGCCTTTGTGGTGTGCAAAGGGTCTCTCGGTTGCATTCCTTTGTGCCAGTGTGTGACTTAAAGTGCAAAAGAGGGCCAATTCCCTGACGATGGTGACAGCTGTGTTTCAGACACATTGGCACATGCACCCACCCACACAGGAGTTTGAGTTCAGTGGTCTGGTGACCAAGCAACCTGCCCTATTTAGAGCAGTGGCAAGTGAAAATGGTTCGTTTGGGGAAAACACTGGGATTCAGAAGGGAATTTTCAGTTCCGATTCTGGCTGTCAGAGCTGTCGCTGAGAACTGGAAGCTAGAAGGTGCCGATGGTAGGAACTGGGGAGGGGCTGGGGATGTAGGCCGTCAGAAGGATCACCTTCCCAACAAGGGTTTTATGAGGCTGTGAGGATTAATTAGTTTGTATCCTTAAGCAGTTTGAGAAAGAGGAAGTTTCGGGAAATGTGAAGCTGGAGTTGTAGACAAGTCTGACTCAGTTGAGAGCTGCCCCCACCCCCAAGCCCAGGCTGTGAAAATTCCTATCTGTGCTGTGATGCACTACAAAGAAGGGAGGGGGAATGAGGGCTTCTGGAAGAACGGAGAAGGAGCTAGAAGCATGAGTCAGGCTAGCATCCCTCCCAAAAGGCGCAGCTAATGAGGAGGCTGCAAGGGGGCGCTTATCAAAAAAAGAGAAGAAAAACCAGCCAACACCTTGTTTCAGACATGCCTTCCAGAGCTGGGAAAGCAAAAGGGCTCCAGGAGAGCTCATCTGTTGTTTCGTAGTTTTAGAAACAGCCACGCATATGCTTTCGAGTGAATTCAACAAAGGTAGCTTGAGTCGTAAAAAAACATGTCAGTGCCTCCCCCTTCACCAGGGGAGGGTTAGGAGGGCAAACCAACTAACAAATGGTGCCAGCTCTAACAACCCATGGCAGACACAGCTCACGATAGGCATGCTCCTGGGGATGGGACAGCATCCTGATGGTATCTGGAAGCTTCTTTTTGTTTAAGAAGTTGTTCTATTATCTACATAGTAAACATGCATTATCAAGAGGCGGAGGTGGGAGGATCAGGTGTTCAGGGTCATCCCAGCAAGTTCCCGGCTAGCCTGAGCTGCGTGAGACTCTGTCACCAAAAAAAAACCCCATATATATATATATATATATATATATATATATATATATATAAATATATAAAATAAAACAAAACATGCGTTGGCTTGAAGATGCACTTTGGGTCCCATTTACAAGGCAGACAATTTGCCACAACAAAAGATAATGAAACCCCCCCAGGGAAAATTGAGGTGCTGAGTTGTCGTACATTGCTGATATTAGTTTAATTTGGTCTTTTAAAAAACTGATTTCTCTGTGATTTTAAGCCTTTGGGATCTTTGAAACAACAATGGCTTCTAAAATATGGATGTGATGATAACATCCCCCATTTAAACTCAACAAAGCCCCTGCCTCTCTCTCTTGCTTTTTCCCACAAGTCTCAGGGCATAGAACACTGACAGGAGTTGAGAAACCCATCTCGGGCCTGTGTCCAGCCCACCCTGACGAGCTGGATTCTAAACAGGGCAGATTTATGGTCAATTGTTAAAAATCCGCATTTGGACCCCCGGATGCAGACGGTGGATTCGTCAGCTGCTGGGATTTAACACAAGCATCTGCAGTTTTTGTTATTTGTATCTGCTTAACAGGAACAATTAGAGAGCTGGAGAGAGGGCCGCCTGTTTGGGGACTGGTTCCGTATTGTACCCAGACCACACATTCCGGCTGGGAGGAGCACAGTGATGTATAAAGCACTGGTGGATTTAACACTCTGCATCGTGCTTGGGGGATCGAATTGTTGATGTTTCTGGCAAGAACTCATACTCCAATTGAAATCTATCACACACCTTAATTAGCTCGGGGTACCTAAATGCACCCAACCCAGAGACAAGCTAGAAAGCAACCAGAAGAAAGGGGAGGTGGCGGGGAGGACAGGAGCTGGTGCAAAGGCAGCCCGGGCCTGCTGGCGAGGCTCTGCAGTCCCATTTCCAGAGTGGAGTGCATGGGCCACCGTGCGTAAGGAACAAGTGGGACTCCCCATCCCAGCCCCAGAGAGCACTGATGGAAGGCGTCTGGATGGCTGGACCTGTGTTGACTGAGGGGACAAGAAGAGGCCGGGATGACACGAGGCTGTTGCCGACAGTAACTGGAGCCTTTTTCTGAGCCAACCGTCCCACCTGGACCTCAGCACAAATTATTGTTTTCAATTACCACCTGCGTATTCCTTCCCATGCAACTTATTGATGTAAAATTACAGCCGCACCGGTATAAATAAGTTATGCCGCAGTTGTAAAATGGAAGAAATTTTGTTGTAGCAATTATGTTCAGCAAGATGACAAAATAAATTTCCAGAGCTGTGCCTGCAGTAACCTGGGGAATTTAAACCTCATAATTTCCATTCATTTCAGATAATTTGGAGTAATTTCTATATGTAATAACTTTGTAATGAAAAACACAGCAGTACTGAAGTGATTTCACTCCGTTTTCTCCTCCTATGGTATACATGGCACAAAATAAATGATAAAAATAACATTTCCTTTTTATATGTGTGTGTGTGTTGAGTAATTCCTTCAGTAAAAATCATAAACTAATACCCGGACTAAATCTCTGTCCACAAAATGAAAAATAAATTGAGTTAAAGAAAGTGAGAGGCATTGGATGTTTTATTGTGACTTTATTGAGTTGTCTGATTCCCAGGCTCCTCTTGATCTCTGAAGGTTACAGTTCCCAGGCGCAGAGGGCTTCAGGGAGATCCTCAAGCCTGGAAGACCTCTCCACATAGCCATTTTGCCCCTGACTTTTTCAGAAACTCTCTCTCTCTCTCTCCTCCCCTCCATCCCTCCCTCCTCTGAAAAGGAGAAGGCTCAGATGAGCTGCCTCTCATCAAAGTATTTAAGAGCAGCATTCACTGCCACTGGGAAGGACCAGTTAGGCTGGACAGTGGTCAAGTGGGTTCTCACATACTTCCTTCTTTCATTTAAAACTTGGCAAGGTGGCGCTGTGTTCCTCTACCACGCTGGTGCCCTGCCTGATCTCTGCCAGTGACACACACGACTGATGCACACAGCCTCTGAACGTCACCCATTATTCATCGGAAGCTCCTACTGAGCTGTGGGAAGGTGACAGGAATTAGCAGCAGTATTAGCTCCCAGGCTCCATGCAATTAGCCTCTACTGCCACCGCGTCCTCAAGGGCTTCCATTAAATGAAAAATGGAAGCTAGGTCCAAAACTGGCCTTCGGGAGTGATGGCCAGGCCCATGGGCACCTCCTCCTACCAGTCCCAAGGGCTCCCTACTGGCTAGAGTGAGAGTCAAGAGTCATTCCCAACCTAAGCCTCGCCCCTTCTCTCCACCCCCAACATACACAGAGGCACATGCAATCAGGGTGAAGATGAACAGGTATCAGCTAGGCAAAGGTGCCACGTGCTAGGCAGGAAATACATAGTGTCTCTGATTCAGTAGTTTCTTTGTTACATGGGGCCTCGGCACACCTGTGGGCTGACTGCATCAGCAGTAGTAAGGACTACGTAGGGCACTGGTCTGGTCTCTGCCACACAGAAGTCACATTCTAGGCATCTCTTTGATTCTTCTGTGGACTTGCTTTGATGAGCACTCAGTGACTGAAGTCCAAAGGTGGCAATTCTGTGGACTGGCAGGTATCTGGGTTTCTAGTTCAAATGAAACTGGACTCCGGTGCATGAAACAATGACAGTTGTTTAGAGCAGAGATACTGCAGCCCCAAAATATACTCGTGACTGTGTGCTCCAAGAGCCACGGAGACGAGAAGTAGGAGAAGGGTCCAAGGGCAGATAGCAGATTCCGGAGTTTGTCACTGAAGCCCCTCAAGGCTGAGTAATGGGGACTCTCTGTCTAAAGAGCTCATCCTAGGAAGAGAGAGACCATTCTCATTACCCAGGGGACACTGAGGTCAGGCATCCAGAGGCAGAGCCCATATCACCCCAGGCCTGTCTCTATGCATAAGCTGAACCCAGTCTTCCATCCAGACCCCATTCCAAATATCCTCCAAGTCAGAAGGAGGTCCAGAGACATCCTTAGACCTGGATCTAGAATAGGGAAGCTAGCAAGTCAACACTGGATCAGGAAACAGAGGATGAAAGAGAAGATTTCAAAGATGAATCCATCCTAGTTGAGCGAGGATACCTGCTTAGCAGAACAGATTGGGTAGCAGGTAGGGGTGGTAAAGTTCACGAAGACATGACCATGGCCGTGACACCAAACAACAGAGGAATGGCGTGAGGGAGGGAAGATCAGAATGCTGTCTCACACACAACTGAACCTAGGAAATGAACTCAAAAATACATGGAGGGAGGGGACCAGGGAGGCTCTGCTGCCGAACAGTTTGGAAGCCAACCTCCTGATGCTGGGGGTGGGGAAACAATTTTTCGTCTTAAAAAATATTTTATTTATTATTTTTATTTTATGTGTTTGAATGTATTGCCTGCTTGTAGGTAGGTGCACCCATGTTGTACGATGCCCACAGAGGTCAGAAGAGCGAGTCAGATCCCCTAGAACTGGAATTATGGATGACCGTTAGCTGCCATGTGGGTGCTGGGAATCAAACCCAGCTCCTCTGCAAAAGCAGCCAGTGCTTTTAACCACAGAGTCATCTCTCCAGCCCCTGGGGAGTATTTTGAAGCATGTAAACCCCTTTTGCCTCTCTAACTCTGACTTGAGTTTGTCCTTCACACAACATTATAAAACATGTGGGGTGGGCGCCAACAGCTTGGTACCTACCTCCGCCACACCAACAGCTTGGTGCCTACCTCTGCACAGAACTCGGTTCCAGTCACTGCTGGATCTGCCATAAACCAGGAGCCTCTGAGCAAGCTGCAGGCCTTCTAAGCATCCCAGGCCCTCCAGTGATAAGCCACAGACCTAGGTGAAGAGATCCTCAGATAACTGATAAAGCCCCAGCACAGGACATGGGACACAGTGGCATTTAACAAATCATAGATCTTGCTGTGGAGGCCAATGCTCAGTTTTCAGAGATTCACATTCAGTGCAATCCATGGTACACAGTTCAACACTCTAATTCAAAATGAGAAAATTCCAACAGATTTTATTAATATGTTCAGCTAGTATTGTTGAAGCATCTCCTTCTCTCAGTCCATTTGTGTTGCTGTAACAAAACACCTGAAGCTGGAAAATTTATAAAGGACAGAAATGTAATTCTCATCACTCTGGAGGCTAAAAGTCAAAATTCGAGGTCTGTAGAGGACGTTCAAGATGGCACCTAGTTGATGTGTCCTCCAGAGGAGACCAAAACTGCATCTCATGTGGTAGAAGGCATTACTGCATTTGTAGGATGGAGCCCCCTTGACTCAGTCACCACCTTAATGTCATGAAATGAAGAAGAGTCAGTATGGATTTTGAATGGTCGATACAGAAGCTATGCACAGTTCATCTGCTTAGTCTAGCTGAAGTCTAAACAGACCATGCTGGTCTAGCCAGTCCACGTGCAGTGGCTGGAGGAAGAGCCTCAGCGACCAGCAGGCTTCAGCGATGAGAAGGGCATCACTGGCCTCCATTCCTTCTGTTGGTTTCCAACTTTGAGAAAGTCCACATTTGAGGTTTTTACAATCCAGGCCCCCCCCCCAAAATTTGTAGCAGCTGAACCATTTGACTAATTATGAGAGAGAGATGAGAGAGAGAGAGAGAGAAACTAGAAAGAGATTCAGAAGTGAGGACCACCATTGTTAAAATTATGAGATTAAAGGTGCTTTTAAAATAACTCTCATGCAAGCCACCTGCCGTGGTATTAAAGTCCTGTTTGGGATTGGAGAGACAACTCAGCAGCTAAGAGCACCGGCTACTCTTGAAAAGGACACTGGTTCAATTCTCAGCACCCACATGGCAGCTAACAGCCATCCATCACTTCAGTTTCAGGGATCCAATGCCCTCTTCTGACCTCTGTGGGAATTGCACAACTTGGGTGCATTTACATACATTAAGACAATACACTCATACACATAAAATAAAAATAATACATAAAATATTTAAAAATAAAGTCCTGTTGTACCTTTTCTTCCTCATTTTCTTTCTTCTTTTCTTCCTTCTTTCATTTTCTTGTTTTTTAAGACAAGGTCTTTGAACATAGCCCAGGCTGGCCTCAAGTTCTCATTCCTCCTGACCTTCCAAATGCTGAGATCACAAGCATGCACCACCACATCCTGCCTTCGCCGTACATGTCTATAAATAGCTTTGTGTAACAGCTCATTGAAGAATCAGAGCATTGGTGACTGCTCTCTGACACATAGGATCCCTTAAGAATCCATCCAAGAAGTGAGACCATCCTGTACACAGGAGACAGGACCTTTCTTAAGAAACAGCAACCTTCCTCCCTTGCCTCTCTTTGGGGACCTTCACCACCTGGAACCTACATTCACGAAGACCCAGTGGGAAATGTCCCCAAGGTTGTCCTCAGAGTCCTGGAGGTTGGTTTGAATGCTGCACTGGGGATACTGATAAAATCTGGTGACACCTGGCCTCACCCAGCTCCCTGCTGGGCTGTGCCCAGAGTGGAGACTTGCAGACACTGGAGTGAGGGTTGTCCTCCCAAGCCTCCTCCTCCTTCCCACCTTCTGTCATCCGGGGAGATAATTCATTTATGCAAAGCTCAAAGAAGACTGACATTTTCAACTTTTTTAGTAGAATAAATTTATAAGGTAAATTAGGGGGTGGGAGCCTGAGTGTCCTAGGCAGATTCAAACTGGTAATTACAGAGGGCCTAATTATGCATTCACCACAAAGCCTTCTGGAACAGGGAAGGCTACAGGATGGCTCCTGTTCTTCCTGCAGAGGCCTCCCCCTACCAGACACCAACCTCCTGGAAGCTTTGCATCAAGTCTTTGAGATGCTTTTGCTCCCAGCTCTGAGCTGTCTCCCGGAAGGGCTCTTGTACTCAGCTCCCCACGCTCTCAGTCTACAGAGCAAAATTTCACACTATTCAAAGGATCCAGATTTCCCTCAAGAGCTAGGAACTCAAATAGTCCTCAGCTCTAGGGTCTTGATTTGAATAAAATAAATTGGAAAATGGCAAGGCAGGAAACATTAGGTCTCTGTCTCATTTTCTTCAAGGTCCAAGAAGTTCTAGATCCACGTCCTCCACGCTGCAGTCCACCAGTCCTGTCACAGACTTGTCTTCACAGGGCTGAGAGCCCTTTGAGGACTGAAACTGTGCTGCTTTCTCCTCCATCTCTTCAGAACTTGGCATGGGGTTCTGACCTCAGACAGTCAGGGGGAGGGAGGGAGGGAGGAAGGGAGGGTGAAAAGGGTCGGGGGGAGACTAGAAAAGCTCCTTGTGGCCCCCTGAAGATCAAAGCCACTCACAACAATGGTGTGGCCCGCACACCTTTCTCAGTCAGCATAATGTACATCAGTTATTTCCTCTTTCTTTAAAAAAAAATTTTATTACAATTATTTACTGGGGGGCATGTGTGTTAGGACACGTGTGTGGAGGTCAGAGGACAACTTAGAGGAGTCCGTTCTCCCGCTTCCATCATGTGGGTCCTGGGGATCCAGCACAGGTCAGCAGGCTTGGCAGTAAGCGTCTTTACCCCTGAGCCATCCCACTGCCCCTGCGCACAAGTTTTTAAAGGAATAAGCACATTCTGAGTGCAAAACCCTCTTTTCTATTCATTCTTCTTCGGGTCCCACTGTACTCTCTGCTCCCCAGGCAACCTGTCATTCAGTTGGACACTATGAGTCACTCTCTATTAGGGAATTCAATTGAGTCTTCAAATCTGTTGAATCCCAAGGTCCTTACATTAGCTCCTTTCTTGATGCTGTAACAAATCATCTGACCTAAACAAGTTAAAAGAGGATTTCCTGTGGTTCAGTTTCAGAGGCATCATTCCGTCATGGCAGAATGGCATGGTGAGCAGAGACACTCACATCACAGCGACCAGGATGCAGAACTCAAGGATGTGCTCCTGGATTCTTCCCATCTCTTCTATGCCACTAAGGCCCCCAGTGTTAGATTTGGGAGCACAGAAAAGGAAGGAGTTTCGAGTTTGGAAACAAGAACTGGAGCCAGACCTGCCAGAAGCAGGGAGAGCGCCCTTTATTCAGGTATCACAGCAAAGGACAGAAGCTTTTCCTGGGAAGGAGAGCATCTGTATCTAATGAAAGGGGGGTTAGGGTTTATATGGGAATTCCACTGAACAGAGCTGCAGGAGTTTACTCCGTGCCAGGGTCTTGTGACCTTGGGTGATTGAAGGTCCTCCTTCCAAGATTACTTTCTCTGGCAGGGCAGGCAAGTTACCCTGGACACTAAAGAGACAGGTTGGCTCCACAAACAGTCTCCTTCAGTCCTGGGAGTGACCAGTTGATAAGGCTTGAGCAAGGCCAGCCTGCCAGTTTAGGGTCAGTTGGCCACTTTAAGGAATTTTATTGTTTTATGGCTTCCCTAATGAGGCTTATGGCTCTCCTGCAATTCACATATCCTATCACCCAGCCTGATCTCCCCCTTGGCTAATCCTCCATGGAGTACCTTAGTAAGACATTTGCCACGTTCTCCTCCAACACCCTGTGCTGTGGGCTCAGATGGTGATCCCACTGTACAAGAAGGTTGCCCCAGACCTGAGGCCAGAGGCCAGGAAAGCAGGCTGACACTGAGATGGTTTCTTCTGTGTGTTGTAGCTGCAAAGAGAACATGACAAGCTGCCAGCTGCCTGAACAATGACAGCTGGACTGAAGACATCCTGGGCCCAGGCTGCGTGGGCTCATCCTGGCATCCCACCCTGCACCCCAAGACCAGCTCATCCTGGCCTCCTATTCTGAGCTCCAGGAACAGCCTCTGGTCCCAATCCAGCTCCTGCACCTAGTTCAGGCTCCAGTTATAACAACAGACTGATTTAATGACACCTTAGTGCAGGAAATATTGGGGGTTAATGGACACTCACCATGGCTCTCAAATCACACCTTCCCTGTAACCACAAAACCAGCATCTATATAAAGATGACCCTAGAGTAAGATATCCCACTCTAAACCTCTGCAGCCCCTCGTGTTGGCTCGGTGTGTGGCTGGATTTCATTTCACTATTTGGTTTCATATACACAGTAAAACCACAGACTGTCCAGGGCTAGAGATACCTTTCCTAGCCGTGTAATTCCCCACAGTACCAAGGAGCTGTACTTTGGAGAAGACATGCTCTGGTTTTGACTGAGAACCATTTCGTTCTCAAAGTGTCTCCCCACTAGCTCCTGCAGGAGAAAGACAGAAAAACCTCGGCTCCCCCAGTAGCCTGCTCATGGCCCACTCAGCCCCAGGCAGCAGCCACTGCAGGTTGACTCTGCCTCCTTCTCTGCAATGCACAGATGCAGTGGGGGGAGGGAGGACAAATGGAGAAGTCACACCTCTGACAAGTGCTGGGTTCACACTCAGCCACGGCCTGCTGCAACTTTGACCAAACACAACAGGTTGATGTAACTGAGAATAGAGTTGGGGGGGGAGTGGTCACAGACAAACACAAGCAAGGATGCATGGTGCCTCCACTGTGCACCGCGCACTGGCTGGACATGTGACTCTGCTCTACCAGCATCCCTCAAGGTCAGTTCAGCATGGCATCCCACTGCACAGAAGAGGACCAGGGTGGACAGCCAGCAGAGGCAGATATGGGTCTTCAGCCTGCCTACCTCATGTTGTCAGGATGAGCTAAGCTGTGCTGTTGTAACAAACAACCTCCATGTCTAACAGGTTTACACAAGGAAAGTTTGGGTTTCTCTTGTGCCTTATGTTTTCTGCTCGCCTTCCTTCTTGCCCTGCTAGCCTGTGGGGCCACCACATGCAAGGAAGGAGGTAGGGGAGCCACACTGGCTTAGCCCGAAAGTGACATCCAGCTCTTCTCACAGCCTACCAACTGGAGCTCGTCATCTGACTGCAAGGGAAGCTGGGAAGCATTTACAGGCCCTTGAGTAATAGAAAGCTGTGCCTGTGTACTGCCCTATGCAGGGTGGGCCGGGATACTGAGTGTGGACTGAAGGGGCAGGTGAACCACCACCAGGCCACGGGGGAAGAAAAGAGATGCTAGCCCACTTTACCCACTTTAATCACTAACTGTGCTTATGATTTGCATCATGAACTGTTGGGTTTTCTCTTTCCACTCTATGATGTTTCCCAACAGTGTGACTTATTTCTTTACTGCACACTTGCTGGTCTAGCCCCATTCCATGAGAGAAGGCTGAGGCCTTCCTGGATGTAGACAGGACTCCTTCCAGAAGCTTCTCCTCCCAGTGCTGTCTGCCATCAGGAACAAAGACACTTGAAGAATTTAGAGTGACCTGCTAGTTTCTTGAATAAAGAGGCTCCCAGACGGGGCCTTCCACTCCAAAAACTTGTCCATTAGATATGCCAGTCAAGAGCCTCATGAGGTGGGTGTGCGAGATAATGAGGTGACACCCAGGCGTCCCCTCAAAGCCTTCAAAATCGTGTTTGATGGATGGATTTGGAACATGGAATTTCTAAGCTAGAAAGAGCCAGGAGATAATGTAGTCCACCTACCTTAAGAGGGGTTGGGGACTGCGGGGAGGAGGGCAGCATGCCCGAACCTGAAGGCAGACCTCATCCTCTGCCTTCCAGGCCCTTCCAGCGCCCTCACCCCACCTCTCCCTCACGCTTTCTCAATCTGCCAAGCAGCAAAAGGAAACTTGCCTTGTTGGGTGAACCATAGAACTTTGTCTCCAGTCAGCCTGACAAAGGCTTGAAGAAGGCTCCTGAATCCCAATTAGACAAAACGATACTGGGTGATGAAAATGGTTAAGGCCCTGTGGAGAATCTTAATCATCAAACAGGGAGATCAACTCAGAGTGCAGAAACTGCTTTAAACCACAGACATATAACACACTTGTTCACCACAGTTTGGAGTCTGAAGAGTCTAAGATGAAGACTGGCAGATCCAGGTGTAGGAGCACCACTGTCTAACTTGTAGACTGTCTCTTGTGACTGCGAGAGAGCACAGTACACTGTTCAGGCCTCCTCTGACGTTGGTGAGGCTCCACCCTCGTGTTAGTTACTTGCTCCATCGCTGTGACTAAATACCTGGTAAAGGCCACTTAGTGCAGGAAGGGTTTCTTTTGGCTCACAGTTCCATGACTGTGAGGACATGTGACAGTTCCGTCATGGTGAGGAAGGCCCGGCAGTAGGGCATGAGGCAGCTGGTCATGCTGCATCTGCAGTCAGGAAGCAGAGAGTGATGAAGGCTGGTGCTCAGTCCACTTTCTCCTTTTGATTCAGTCTCCCGCCTTAGTCCATGGAGTAGTGCAGCCCATACTTAAGCTGAGTTTCCCATGTAAAATAATCCAGTCTAGATAATCTCTCACAGACCTGCCCATAGACTTGTCTCCTAAGTAACTCTAGAGTCTGTCGACTGAAATATTAACCATTATAACTCCCATGACCTAATCATCTTCCAGAGGCTCCACCTCTTCCTTAATACCACCACAGTGGGTTCAGCCTCAACATACAGGTGGGAGAGGTCATATTTGGGCCATGGCAGCTTCCAAATCCTCTGCCCCTACACACCCTCATCATAGACATGGGGTTCCTAATGGACCTGCTCAAGGCCTGAGGAACCACCCTCACCCCAGGACCAGGCATCTCCCTCCTGGAAGACCACCACGCTCTCAAAGAATCCAGGGACCAAAGAGCACCTGGGCACCTCACTGCTGCATGGCAGGACCCAACGGAGAAGGGCCCATGCAGCCGCCCTGCTGAGGCAGGCCGACACTGCAGGGATGTGCCTCAGCGGCTCCATTGTGTTCACGCATACTGTACGGTTCCACTTGATGCCTTGCACCAGGGAAAACAAAAACCAGAACACTCCAAGGTGCCAGGGACACTGCCAGGAGACAGGAGCTAAGTTTCTGAGGAAGTTCACCAGTGACAGGATGGACATTAAGTGCACAGGAACCCTGGGGACCGGAATTTCCCATCAGTCACAGGTAGGAATATGAAGGCCACCAGGGACAGGTCTTGTCAGAGCTGCTTACCGACAGGAGTGACAGGAGAAAGTGGAGAGGCAGGACTGGGGTGCAGCCAGCATCAGAAGGAGGCTGCATCTCCAGGTGTCCACTCCGGTGGGGAGCTGAAGAGGCGTGATCGGCGAGACGCTTGTCCATGGAGACAGGCAAGAAACCCTGGAGCATGGAGCCACTGGAAGCCCAGTGACCAGGAGAGAAGGACCAGCCAGGCCGGGCTCTGAGGGGCTGGTGAGGAGGGCTGGGTGCTGGATATTTGAGGCAGCCATGTGGGGACCTCAGAGAGGTCTCAGGGGGCTCTAAATACAGAGGGTCACCAGATGGACCTCTTCTCAGTTCGCACTCTCCCCCACAGCACGTATCAGCACCACACGGAACTGCAAAGACCATCTCCGTACCAGTGTGCCGTGTCCGCCCAGGCCCGGCCCCTACATACCTCACTGCCCGATTAGCTTCCTGCCGTCCCCACAGCCCCTCAGCACTGCTCAGACCCGACCCCGGGCTTTGTTGCTGATCTCTCCCTCATGCCCAGCATCCAACCCGTCTCCACTGCCTTTGGCAATCTCCACCACCCTCCTGGAGCAAGAGGCTTCTCTCGGTTCTTCCTCTTTTCATCTTCCTTCGAACCTATGGCCCTTCCTGGGTCAGTTTATCTTTCACTGAAATTTTGACAACTTAGAAGAAATGCACAAATTCCATGAAAAGGGATATTATCAGAATTGACACAAGAAGAACTGAAAATTTTTAAAAGTCATGTCTGTTAGAGATTCAGTCTGTGGCTTACGGCCTTCCTCCCATTTCTTTGCCTGCCTGACCCCACCCCAAAAATTAATCTCAAATTACTTTACCAGTGAATTCTTTCAAGTGTTTAAGGAAGAAATGACAGTTTTACACACTCTCCTGCAAAACAGAAAAAGAGGAGACACTCTTCAGCTCATTTTATGAGAACTAACCTTGACCAAAAAGGAAAACCATGGACCTCTGCCCCTTGTGAATTTAGGAGAGTCCTACACAAGTTATGAGAAAATTGAATCCCCTGCTGGAGAGATGGCTCAGCAGTTAAGAGCACCAGCTGCTCTTGCAGAGGACCCAGATTTGAATCCCAGCACCCACATAGCAGCTAACAATCATCTGTAACTCCAGTTCCGGGGGATCCGACACCCGCTTCTGGTCTCCACGGGCGCTGAATGACACAAGTGCACTTACAGACATGCAGGCAATGTACTTATGCACATAAAGATAAAAATAAAAGATTTTAAAGGGGCTGGAGAAATGGTTAAGAGCACTGGCAGTCTTGCAGAGGACCCACATGGCAGCTAACAGTTGTATGTAATTCCAATCCCAGAGGACTCCAATGCCCTCTTCTGACTCTGAGGGCATTGCACAACCTGGGCGCATTTGCACACATTCTGGCAATACACTCATACACCTAAAACAAAAATAATAAATAAAATATTCTTAAAAGAAAATTGAATTCCATGTCAGGCATGGTGGTGTGTGCCTTTAATCCCTGCCCTTAGGAGTCAGGGACAGGCAGAGTGTGGTCCAATCCACATAGTGGCTTCCAGGAAGGCTGGGACTGAGGGAAACCCTGTCAAAACAAACTAGCAAATCACCTCTGTCAACAACAACAACAAAAGAAAATTGAATCCTACAATGGATAGTTACCCATCATGATGATGAGCAAGTAGGGTTTGTTCCCAGCTGTCTTTATGTGGAGAAGCTTCTGGAATGAAGAAGTGTAAGAGTACCCATAGAATAACATCCTTGAAGTAAGAGAAAGTGAAGAACATAAATGTGTTTGCAGGTTGGGTAAAGTACTTGTCATGCAAACATGAAGACCTGAGTTTGAATCCCCGGAACCTACATAAAGCTGAGCACAGGAGTGTATGTCTGTAATCCTGGCACTTCTATGACAAGATTGGAGGTGGAGACTGAGAGTCAGCTAGCCTGGCATACACTACAGCAAGGAGCAAAAAGGCTGTCTGAAACAAAGTAGAAGATATGGACTGACACCCGAGGCTGTCTTCTAATGTCCACACGTACCACGGTGCATGCGCACACACACACGCACACACGCACACAGGCACGCAGGCACCTGCTCGTTTGAACAAAGAGAACTAAGAAGGCAAACCAGGGACTGGTGAACTGCTTGGTGGGCTAGCCTACTCCAGCTGCCGTCAGGAAGAACCAGAGGCACAGCAGCCTAAACAGCAGACAGCTGTTTCTGACAGTTCATGTCCAAGATTGAAGGGTCACCCGAACTCCTCTAAGGCTCCTCACTCCTCTTTGGCAGCATTTTCTCCACATCCACCACAAGCCTCCTGTCCGACCCTTATCCCAACATCCATTATTTGGATGAAGGCTGACCCATGCAACTCGCTCCACACTCAACACCTCTTCAGAAGCTGTGTCTCTGCTGGAGAGTACTTGCCATACAAGCGTGAGACCCAGCAATTAATCTCTAGAAACAACATAAAAAAGCCAGCTGTGGGACTGGAGAGATGATGCAGTGGTTAAGAGTACTGGCTGCTCTTGCAGAGGACCTGGGTTCAGTTTCCAGCACCTACATGATGGTTAATAACCATCTGTAACTCCAGTTCCAGAGGAATCCAATGCTCTCTTCTGGCCTCTGTGGGCAATGCTTTACATGGGTACACTTACATACATGCAGACAAAACAGTTATACACAATAAATAAATAAATTTTTTAAGACAGCCAGGTATTGGTGGCATGTGCCTATAATCCTAGCCCTGAAGAGGTTGAGGCAGGTAGACCCCTGGGCCTGAGTGGCCAACCAGCCCAACCTACTCAATCAGCGAGTGCAAGAACAAGACCCTGCCTCAAAAAACAAGCAAAAAGAAGTAGACAACATTTGAGGAAGTTATCTTGGGCATGCACAGCTGCACACACATGTGCACCCACACCCCCCACATAAACATATGCACACACACACACACACACACACAAACATACTCACTGTCACAACTGTATCTCCAAATCACCTTCTGAGGTCCTGGGGGTGAATTTGTTGGAGATGCTATAACTCGGTCCCTCAGGCTCAATGAGAAAGAGGCGGTGAGAAGGAGGGGACGCAAGGCTGTGGGATTAACACTTCTCGCTGTGCTTGCGTGGTCCTGATCCTGTTCACAATCCATGTGCTTGAAAGTGGAAATAAAACAACAAGAACTGGGGAGGGTCCTAAAGTGTCTGTAACATGAAACTAGAGTCCAGATAAACACACAAACTACCAAAGGGGAAAAACAAGTAACTCCCCAAATAGACCCCAATCTCTAGAGGAGCGTTAAGCTCTAACTAGTTGTCTTCCTTTTTGGCAGAGAACTGGATTAGCAATTCTGAAATGACTCTGCTCTTCCTACGATCAAGGAACACATGAGAATGGCAGGAACAGACACCAGCGTTGTCTGAAACTATGAAAAGGGAAAGATTAAATGTCAGAGAATAGACAGGTGACAGAAGATGGATAGATAGACAGGTAGATGATAAAGAGGTTATAGATAGATAACAGATGAAACCCAAATAGACAGATGGCAGGTAGATGATAGATAGAAAATGGATATATAGATAATAGACAGATGATTCATAGATATAAGTGTTCTATTTGCATATGTCCCCTGAGAGTCTAGCAGCAATAAACACGCGTACAAACAGGATTCCGGTTTTAAAAAGTCAAGGAATCTATGACTGACTCGAGGCAGGGCAAGGAAAGTATAAGATGAGCTTAGAACATTTTCCTAAAGCTAAAAGCAAGCAGTGCTTTAAAAAATTGATGGATAATCTGAAGAGATGGCTCACCAGTTAAGAGCACTGGCTGCTCTTGCAAAGAACGTGGGTTCAGTTCCCAGCACCCACATGGCAGCTAGCAACTGTCCAGAACTCCAACACCCTCTTCTGATTTCCATCCATTGCACAACAGAGGTGCATGTACATAACATGCTGGCAATCACTCATACACATAAATTTTTAAACTAATAATAAATAAAACATTTTTTTAAAAATTGATGGAGACATGTCAGAGGCATCAGGGCCAGACCAAAGAAATTTCAAATGGCCAAATTGGGGACAATTTGAGTATGAAAATAAAATCACACTGTTCATAACTTATAAAGTAAGAGAATCAGTACCAGTCTATACTGGTATTGATAAATTGGAAGGCCAATTAATAAAAGTAGAAGGGTTAGACCTAGTGGTGCATGGCTTTAACCCCAGCATTCAGGAGGCAGAGGCAGGAAGACCTCTCTGAATTCAAGGGCAGCCTAGTTTACATAATGAGTTGGGTCGAGAGACAGGGGGAAGGGAGGGAGGGAAAAAGGGAGGAAGAGAGGGAAGGAGGAGAGAGACAGACAGACAGACAGAAGGAGGAAGGGACATAGAGAAGAAATCTTTGTCCAAATCACTACAAACATAGCAGAGAACGCAGGAAAGTTGCCTTGCCCCCCGCATCTCTCTCTGTGTCTCTCTCTCATCTCTCTCTGTCTCTCTGTCTCTCTCTCTCTCTCTCTCATCTATATCTGCCTCTATGAGTGTATGCACACATGTGCAGGTGCCCTCAGAGGCCAGAAGAAGCTATCAAGAAACTGGATTCCACAGAGCTAGAGTCACAGGCCTTTGTGAGACCTTTTATGGAGATGCTGGGATCTGAATTCCAGTCGTCATGATAGAGCAGTCAGTGCTCTTAACTGCTGAGCCATCTCTCCAGCCCACCGCAGTCCTTACGGAAGGCATCCCCAAGCAGCAGGCCTCAGGAAGCAAAAAGTCTTGTCCTTTAGGCCTGAGGGTCAGAGTTCAGCATTAGCAAAACAGAAATGTGAGCGAAACCACAAGAGCAAGACAGCCTCCCGCTGAATGCCAAAACATAGGTGCGAACTCAAGCCAAATTCATCTTTGGCTTATGCTGTGGCAGAGGACACCCAGGAAGCCAGGCTGGAAAGACAGTGGCCAGAAACTGAAATCCTGAGTACAGAAAAGATGGCCTGTGAAGACGGAATCCTACCAAATGAACTGCCTGTTGAAAAAGCAGAACTCCTTAGAAGAACAACAACATCCAGAGTCCCTACAGTGCATGGTTACAGTACCTAGTTTTCAGCAAGACAGCTTCTTAAGGAAAGAGTGGTGGTAGAAACCCCAGAATGTGCAGCTGTGGATCAGTGGACACAGGCTTCGGTGCAACTATTATAAAAACCTAAGGGAAATGAATTTTAAAAGATTAAAGGAAAATGTAGCTTTAATGAGTGAAATAGGAGCATTTAACAGATAGAACAAAACTTAAAAAAAATAAAGAAACCTTATTGCTGAAAAGTATATACATTCTCATTTAAGTAGAAAACTTAGTGGATATGCTTTAAAATTTTTATTACATTTCTTTATTTTAGAGGTGTGGGAGAGTATGCGCGCTACAGTGCATGTGTGGTGGTCAGAGGACAACTTGAAGGAGTCATCTCCTTCCACAATGTGAGCTCCAGGGATGGAACTCAGATTACTGTCCAGCTTAGTGTCGAGTACCCACTGCGCCATATTACCAGCATATCTGGACATGCATTTTAAAAAACAGATTAGAGGCCAGGCATGGTGGTATACACCTTTAGAGAGGTAAAAGTAGGCAGATCTCCTTGTGGTTGAGTCCAGCCTGGGGTACAGGCCAGCTGGGGCTATAGGAAGACCCTGTCTCAAAAATATAAAATAGGGTGCTGGAGAGATGGGTCAGTCAGTGGCTAAGAGCTCTGACTGCTCTGGCAGAGAGCTGACTCCCAGCACCCACATCTCAGCTAACAACCATCAGTACTCCAGTTCCAAGAGACCCAACGCCCTTTTCCGAGCTCCATGGGCACTGTACAACATGGGTGCACTTACATACATGCAAGTAATACGCTCATACACATAAAATAAAAAATAATAGATAAAAATTTTAATAGTCATATGTGAAATTCTCAAAAAAGAGATTTTTAAAAGTTTTCGGTCAATGCATACGAACGAACGGAATTGGCTCTACAGGTACTTTCAATTTTTTAAAATTTTTATTTATTTATTTTCATTATATATGTGTGAGTGTATTACCTGCATGCATGTAAGTGCACCCATGTGGTGCAGTGCCCTCAGAGACCAGAAAAAGGTGTTATGGACAATTGTTAGTCGCCATGTGTGTGTCAAGAATCAAACCTGAGTCCTCTTGCAAGGGTAGTCAGCACTCTTAACTGCTGAGTCATTTCTCCAGCCCCTCTACAGGTTCTTGGAAATGTAAGTTCATGATATTTAGAAATTGTTCACACTTGCAAACTTGACAGGTATGGTATCTTTGTTTGACAAGTGTAATTTTTAGTTCATAAAACATTTTAATGAATGTCAATATCTTTAACATTATTTTTTCTTTTGCAGTTATTTAACCAAATCATCCAGAAAATAATGATTAATATTGACTATTGCATGATCATTATAGAAAATAACTTTGTTGCACTTTTCCACGGAGCCATCCCACAAGCCATTGTGTTCACCATCACTGGCTGCTCACCAGCAGCCAATTCCTTTTTGTCATTTAAGAACATCTCAGGAAGGTCCTGAGATGTTCTCTGGACATCCAGCCACTGTCTAGACAGGTCTCACATTGTCCCTGAAAAGCTATGATGTAACTGATGGCTGAAGGATGCGTCTGCCAGCTGGGTCCTGCCCCAGCTGCTTGAGAGTCATCACTCTTCTGGGCCACTAAGGTGAAAGGCTGGAACTGCCTCTGCACACATGTTCCTTCCTAGCCCAACTCCACATATGAAGACAGAATGCAGAGAGGACAGAGATAAAAAGATAGGGGGCAGCGGACACCATGATGCACACCTGTAATCCCAGCAGTTGGAAGGCTGCAGAGGGAGAAAGAGGAGTCTGAGGCCAACAAGGGCTGCAAGGCAAGTCATAGGGTCAGCCTGGACCCTGTCACAAACTAAAAAAAAAAAAAAAGATGGAGAAGGAGAAAGGAGGTGAAAGGAGGTGATGTCATCAAAGGCCCCAAGTCCACAAGTCTCCAGGTGAACCCTGGGCCTTACCCTGCAGGACATTACCTGAAATAAAAAAGACTGCAGGTAACCCAGAGGGCGCTATGCGGCTCTGCCGCTGTTTATGGCCCACTTTTATTCAGTCCATTGAGGACTACACACTGACCATTCCCACCTACCTCCCAGACACCTACAGCACAGATTTTTTGCCCAGGCCCATCCCCATTTGCCTTTGATCAGATGATCAGATGCTTTGGCCCCCAGGTGTCATGATGGCAAAGTAAGGATCAGCTCACAGCGAAGCATTATTGCCTGAACAAAGAGCAGTGCTAGAAATAGAACTCGGGACATTGTACATACTAAGCAAGAACTCAGGACAGAGCTAGTCCCAGTTCTACAATCAGAACTGCAGTGGTTTTGCTGTGTAAAGTTTTCAGTGCTTGTAGAAACACAATGGTTAATTACAGAAAACGAAGACTTTCAGTATTCCCTAGTGTCAGTCCCCAGTATGAACCAAATTAGTTTATCTTTGGATTGGATTGGATTAGAATATTTGGCTTTAAAAATTATTATTTGAGACCATTGAGAGATATCTCAGCAATTGGAGCACTGGCTGCCCTTGCAGAAGACCCAGGTTCAGTTCCCAGCACCTAACGGGCAGATAGCAACCATCAGTAACTCCAGTTTCAGGGATCCACTGCCCTCTTTGGGCCTCTGTGGGCATTGTACATACATGATGTTTACTTACACACATGCAGGCAAAACACTCATATACATATAATAAAAATAATAAGTAAATTTAAAAGATTTTAAGCAAAAATTACTATTTGAGTTACTGACTTGAGTTTCATTAAAGAAAAATGCATCAGGGCTGGAGAGATGAGTGCTCTTGCAGAGGACCTGGGTGTTCCCAGTATCCCCATAGGAATAACCTTCCATAGCTCCAGTTCCAGAGAGTCTGACACCCTGTTCTCGGCTCTGTGGGAACTGCAAGCATGTGGTACATATAACACAAGCAGGCTATTCTATATGCTTATTTTATATGCCTTTATAGGGAATCACATGAAAAAATTCTTGGGTGATGGACGGAGGATGGCTCAGAGAATAAAGGTGCTTGCTGCCAAGCATGATGACCTGAGTTTGATCCTGGGAACCTACATGGTTGAAGGCGGGAACCGAGTCCTGAAAGTTTTACACCCGTCTCCACGTGAGCACTGTGACACCCGTGTCTCACCCAAACAAATAAATAAGCGTATTTGTTTAATTTCTTGGATGAAAAGAGGTCACAAAGGAAAAAGTTTAAGAGGCATGTCTGTGTTGTTGGGGGTCTTGATTTTGATGATGGACTTGGTTATGGTGTGAGCTAATGTTGGGAGGTGGGACTTCAGTACTGATTTTGCAACTTTGTATAAGTCAACAGTTATTTCAAATTACAAAGTTGCAATGTAGGCAGGAAGAAAGCCCTGCGGAATACAGCTCATCCCTGGGCCCAGTGAAGATACTGAGGTGCTCATTTCCACCCCATGGCTTCTTTGCTCTCGCCGTCTCTGATAGACCTGTGGCTGGAACTTACCATGTATTGCATTTATAAAGATGTATGTGGACTACCTCAAGTTTGTTTTAAGATATGTCCATAACTATCATTCAGCATCCTTAGCTTCCTTTGAATCCTTATGTTCTGTCAGGCCTCAACAAAGCATTATTCTGAGAACAGGGCCCCCGAGTGCTTTGGGTCCAGAGCACAAAGCCGTGGACACTGCCCTGGGGCCCAGGCTATCTAGGAGCCACCTGCCTGGGTAAGGAGCTGAGGTCCAAGCAGGGGCTGAGAGACCACGGGGCCTCTGATTTCCAGGCCACATGGAGGAAATAAAAACACTTTCCGGGAGGCCTGTGCCCCTGGCCAGCGGCCACCCCAGGGTGCATGTTTACTCTACAGGTGGGGTCCATTCCAGGTCCACTCTGAGGCTCCACGGTGGCCTTTGAGACGGAGAACAATGACACATTGTGGCCCCTGCAGCAGATAAAAGCGAAACTTGGCCCAACTGCCAAGCAAGAGCGACTGTCCTTCAATATTAATGCCCAAGGTGTGCCGCCCACACCCTGGCACTTTCGCCGTTGTGGCAGTTGTGTGGAAGGGTACCCCACGGCTGCTAATGGGGGTGCAAAGGCCAGCATGCCGGGCACTTTATTGTCAGCTGCCTCAATAATCTTTAACCTCCGTTGGCCAAAGGGCTGAAACCCAGAAAGACTAAACAAACAAGGGTTGGGCCCCAGAAAGGACTGACTCAAGTGAGCTTGGCTGGAGAAGCCAGCTGCACCCCATCTCCCCCAAGCCCTCAGGATACCCTTAAGCCCACAAAGAGTGTGTGAAGACTGGTGACAAGGCCCACAGCCCCACCAACGAGATGTTATCAGCCTCTCTCCATGGGAGGGCTGGGGTAGGGGGTGCAGGACCCTGGGTAATGGCTGCTAGAATTCTGGAAAGGAGAGTCAGTACTAGACTGCCCATACCTGCTCCTGGCCTGCTGGTCTGGAGTTGAGGCTGGGCCCACTTGGAAGCAATCACCTGTTTGTGAGTCAATCAAGAAGGGGAAAAGACTGAATGAGGCACTGGACATGTTAAGGGCTAAAGCTGGCCCAACCTTCCATGCATCTGACCATCCTCTTAGAGCCTCAGTTTCCTCACCTGTGAAATGGGGACCCTGCTGTCTCTTCTCAGCACCATGACCAGCCACTCCACTCAGTGAACATTATTCGGGAGGACATGCCTTGCTCCAATTCTCATAATACCTGGTTAGGAGGCTTCACAGGCCCGTTCAAACAGGAAACAGGAACACAGAAAGATGAGTTTGCCCAGTGGTGACACCAAGTTTTGTAGGTAAGTCTTCATGAGGTCCAAACTGCTCTCTTTCCCCTCCACTGCATATGGAAGCAATCACCAAGAAGTATCATTCTGGAGCTGGAGAGAGGGCTCAGTCATTAAGAGCACTGGCTGCTCTTATAGAGGAGCCAGGCTTTATTCCCAGCACCAATATGGTAGCCAACAACCATCCCTAACTCCAGTTTCAAGGATTTGAGGCCCTCTTCAAGCCAACATAGGCATTGCGTGATACAGGTGCACTTACACACATGCAGTCAAACACTCAGACACATAAAATAAATAAGTGAACAAATTTTTTAAAAGAAGTACATCTTAGTTATGGTGGTGGTGATGTATAGGTCATAGCTCAACCCCCATACATGGGTAGTGAGAGTTCAGGACCCGTGGTTACTTTCTCTGTAACTGAGGAGGGCCATCACCCATCCATGAGTGAGTATTCTTAAGCATATAGATGTGTGTGCGTGCATGAGCATGTGTGTGTGTTATATGCATGTGTGTGTTCTTGTATAAGTACACACAAGTGCACAAGTATGTGTGGAAGTCAGAGGTCCCCTTCTCTGACCACATTCCACCTATTGTTTGAAACAAGGTCTGTTTGACTCTGGAACTCACAGACTCAGCTAGGCTGGCAGGCCCTGGAGCCCCAGGATCCTTCTGTCTCTGCCTTCTAGCCCTGGCATTGCATGTGCATGCTACCATGTTCTACTCTTACATGAATGCTGGGGATCTGAACTCAGGTCCTCCTGCTTTCACATCAAGTGCTTGACCCAGTGAGCCATCTTTCCAAACTGCAATAATTGTTCTTATCCCCTTCCTAAGAAAGTTTAAACACAGTTCCAGGACCTGAGTCAATTTTAAGTCACAAAGACAGAAATCCAGAAGTCTTTCTGGGTCCCTCGTCCTTTGGGGACTCATGCTCCCATCTCACTGTCCAGTGGTGTCATGATGAAGACAAGGGAAAATAGGCCAAGTCAGACTCTGTCCCTACTCCTGACGGAACAGGGGCTTACTGTGGGCTGAGCTATACCAGAGGTTGACAAAGATGTTTTTACATGGGAATGTGAGTGCTTACCACCCCTTGTCTCTTTGTGCTGGGCTTCTCAGAGTCTTGGCTCTGCTAACACAGTGTCCTCTCTCTGACCACCCAGGGTTGGGCCTGCCAAGCCTCCTAGCCCTGCTGATAAAGTTTCCTTCCACACCTGGGGCAGAAGGTCAGGCAATGCCAGCAGCAGTTGAAGAAGGTTATGGTCTTAGGGATCTACACAGGGTGGGGCCTGGGGAGGGAGAGAGATAAGAGTGGACCATAAAAGATAGGAAAGACAGTGGGGGGTGTTTCAGGGGAGCGTGGCCGTGCAGAGCCATCGCTTTATGACCACAGGGACATGCAAACAGCCAGCCACAGGAGCCTTATCTCCCCCTCTGGATCTGTAAATGATCACCCAGAGCCCACCACTGGCCTCTAGAACAACAGCTGTGCTGGCCACACAATGGAACAGAGCCATAGGGCACCAGGACACCTGGGTCAGAGGAGTAGTGAGACTGACTCTCCTGCCAGCTGCCCTGGGGTTTGCTCACAGACTGCGAGGCTACAGGGCCAGCAGCTGTTAAATGGCAGGACCCTGAATGTTTTCTGGGAAACCTAGAGCCCTATGCAGGATCCAAGGGAGCCTGTGGCTTGCTCCCACCCATGCAGGCGAGTGTCTGGGCAGAGCAGGCTGTCCCAGTCATTCCATATAGCGTAAACCATGGTTGGTCCACAAGGATCTTGCTGTGGACAGGCTCTGTGCATTTTGGTGGTTTAGTTAGCAGCAGCCAAAAGCAGTGCGTAGCACACAGCAGGGGCACAAGCCTCCACTTCCCCGAGTGGACCTTCACTTCCTGCCCCTGCAACCCGGCACCTCCCCCCACTGTCTTCTGAAGTCCAAAGGCAGTCTTGACAGCCAAGGGCGAAGCAGAACAGGATCCTTACACTCACCTTGAATCCCTCTCCAGAGTCTTTCTGAAGCATACAGGAATGTCATAGATATGGGGTGGTGGAGTGGAGAGGGGCTCTCACTTGTGTGCGTGTGTTTTCACACACACATACATGCACACGTAGAAACCAGACATCAACCATGGGTGTCTTCCTCAGTCACTTGTCACCTTAGCTTTCGAGGTAGGGTCTCTCAGTGAACATGGAGCTTACTCATTAGGCTAGACTGGCCGGCCAGAGAGCCCTCCATTTCACCCTCCATCTCCACCCCCACGATGCTGGGGGATAGGCGCCCATCACCACACCTGGCTTTAACATGGGTGCTGGGGATCCAATGCAGGTCCTCAGGTTTGTGCATTTTACAGACTAAGCCTCAGCCTCTACAAAATGAGGCCTCTCTTGACACCCTAGAGAATCAGTAGCCAGGGACAAAGCAACCTGAAACAATGTCCACCACCTAGAATCCATTCTTTGCTCTCCTCTGAGCTGCTCTAGACCCCAGGGCCCAATCATGACTGTACTGACCAGACAGCTTGACCGGATCACTGAGTCCCTGGGGGATGAGGGGTCCAGCTGATGGGAAGACCTTGCAGATGGGGACTAAGCAAAGTGGAGCATTCCTGTTCCTTCTTCGGATGAGCACTGTGGTGCTGGCAGTGGCTGCTTTCTTCTGTGATTGTGGCTTTGGCCTGACCGTCTCCCTGATCTTTGCCTCCTACCCACCCACTGGTGACTCGGAGCACACGCTACTTGATAGCCCAGACCCCGGCTGCAGCAGCATTCCCCACAGCTCTGTTAGCCCTGCTCACACTCCTGTAAAAAGTCCCCAGAGCACTCCCACACACTGTTGGTGGGAATGTAAATTAGCACAGCCATTATGGAAAACAGTGTGTCGGATCCTCAAAAACCTAGAAATAGAACTGCCATATGATCCCACAATCCCACTCCTGGGTGTACATCCAAAGGAAATGAAATCAGTGTGTGAAAGACATCTGCACACCCAAACTCAACACAGCACTACTCAGTGTCCCGAAGAGATAAGCAACCTAAGTGTCCATTGACAGATGCATGGGGGGAAAATGTGGTACATGTGCACACTGGAATATTATTCAGCCATGAAAATTAATGGAAGCCTGTCATTTGCAGCCACATGGGTAGAACTGGAGGACACTCTGTTAACAGAAATGTATTAGCTGCAGAAAGACAGACACTGCATTCTCTCACCTGTGAGTGAAGAAAAGCATCGATTTCCATAGAAGAAAACAGCACAGTAGTTACCAGAGGCCAGAAAAGAGGAGGAGGAGGAGGAGAAAGAGGAGGAGGAGGAGGAGGAGGAGGAGGAGGAAGAGGAGGAGGAGGAGGAAGAGGAGGAGGAGGAGAAAGAGGAGGAGAAAGAGGAGGAAGAAGAGGAGGAGGAGGAAGAGGATGGAGAGAGCATAATTGAGGAGTACTGGGGTATGATAAGAGAAATAACTTCTCATGTTCTATAGCACAATAAAGTGACTATGATTGATAATTGGTTTATTTCAAAATAGCTAGTAGAGTGTTCTTTCTAGTTTGCTTCTCTGTTGCTGTGATAAAACACTGGCCAAAGGCAGCTTGAGAAGAAAAGGGTTTATCTGGCTTACACTTCCACATCAGAGTCCATCTTTGAGAGAAGCCAAGGCAGGAACTGAAGCAGAGGCCATAGAGGAGCTCTGCCTACTGGCTTGCTCCCCTTGGCTCCCTCCGATATTTTTGTTACACAGCCCAGGCTCACCTGCCCAGGGATAGCACCACTCACAGTGGCCTGGGCCCTCTTCCATCAATTAGCAATCAAGAAAATCCCAGGTCAGTCTGAAGAAGAAAATTCTGCAGCACAGGTTCCCTCCTCCCCAGTGACTCTGGCTTGTATCCAGTTAACAAAAGCTAAGCAGTACTCAGAGGGTTTAGGTTTCCTTCTTGTTGTTGTTTGAGATAGGGTCTCACTGTGTAGACGAGGCTGGCCTCAAATCCACAGAGATCTACCTGCCTCTGCCTCCCAAGTTCAGGGATTAAAGGCAGACAGCACTGCAGTGTGCTGTGTTGGAAACATTTAAGTTCCCAACTACATAGCAAGTACCCAACTACATAGCAAGTACCCAACTACATAGCAAGTACCCAACTACATAGCAAGTACCCAACTACATAGCAAGTACCAGGCCCTCTTCGGCTGCAGGGAGACCTCAAAAGACACAAGATAAATATTCCCACCCCAAGGAAGTGATACGTAGTTAAGGTGATGAATGTGTGACTGAACTTGGACCTGATCATTGTGGGGTGTATACCTCAGGCCTGGAGAGATGGCTCTGTGGTTAAGAGCACTTGCTGCTCTCACAGAGAACCCGAATTCTGCTTCCAGCACCTGCTTCAGGGGGCTCACAGCTGCCTGTAACTCTGGCTCCAGGGGATTTGATGCCCTCCTCTGGCCTCTGTGTATACTTGCACACACCCATACTGAGACACATGCAGACACAATTTTAAAATAAAGCTTATAAAAAGCAATGTTACTCTGCAATTGCTATGTATCTATCTTTACTCTTCCTGGAATCCTGCTTAGCCCTGGGCCACACAAGACTGGACAGAGCTCATTGTCCTGTACCCAGGAGTTCTGCCATAGGTGGCCCCTGTACTCTCACACATCCATGAAAGCCACGGAAGGTGCCTGCCTCTCAGAGGCAGGTGAGTCCTCATTAGGCCAGGCTCTGGATAGGAGATAGACTGTCAGCTGCCCTGGATTTTGCCCACGGGGTTGGAAGATCTGTGACTCAGAGGGAAGGGAAGATGTGACCCAGTGCAGGTGGGGGCAAAGCCATTTGTGTTCAAGCCCAACCCATTCAGGACAGGTCAATGAACCCATCACAGCCCAGAAGGCTCAGGTCCCAGGTGTCTAGAGCAGGATTTAAAAACCAGGAGGGACATGATCAGCTGGAAAGACAGTCTGCCCTCAGCTCCCTCCTCCTGTGCCCCTTTTGGAAACACACTTGCTTTCACTGTCCTGTGCTAATTATTTAATATGATGACTGTAGAGAATCGCAGCTCATTACCGGGGCAGCTAGAATAAGCACACATCATAGCAATGGAAGCACAGTGAGGAAGCACCAGGCAGGGTCACCATGGAAAGCCTGAGGATGTACTCAGCCATCCCAACTCCCACTTAAACATTTTGTGTGCACCTACTGTGCGCCAAGTCCCTCATGGCACTTTATAGGCATTATCCGATCTGATCCTCACATTGAACATGAACCTCCGGACTCATAGTTTTGCAATCCTCTGAATCCTGGTTTTCTCACAAGACCTCCAGATGGAGGACAGAGAGACTCAGTGCACAGAATGTGTCATAACAATGGGTACGTGGACAAAAGTAATCATCAGTCTCACCCAGATTTAAGCCCTGCAAGCTACAATAATGACCAGCATGGTAAGATACACCCACTAGCACAATGGTGTCAGGAATGTCATGGGAGTAGCCAATCACTTTCTGATTGGATTTAAGGCCCACTCCACAAGAGAGAACCCATACCTGGCACAGTTATCAGAGCCAAGAACCTGTATCTACACAGGTCACAGGCTGTAGGGGAGAATCTACTACTATTATTCTGCTAAGTGGGCACAGTATTAAACTGACTTCTAATGACTTATCTTTATAATCATAGATGAGTCCATCTCTCAGTCCTCATCAGAGAAGCTTCTTTTTGTATTCATGGTGATTGACACAGAGACCCACAACTTGCCAGCATGCAGAGAGTAAGAGACTTCTTGCTCTTAAAAGAGACATCTGTAGCATACCTCTCCCCGAAAGGCTCAGGGAGCATCTAAGAAGAGAGGAGAGAGGCAGAAAAATTATAAGAGACAGAGGCGGTAGATGCCTACAAAGAAACAGCGTTCTCTAGACATGGCGAGCAGCTGCGCTCAGAAATCACATGGTTTCTGACAACGTGCACAAGACCTAAGTAAGGTCAAGGCAGACAAAGTCCCAGAATGGAAGTTGGGGTACTGGCAATTGATAGATGCTGGGAAAGGAAGGGCCAGTTTCCTTTAAGGGTGCGACCCTGGGTAAGTTACCAGGCTCCAGGACATGGACCCACACCCAATATTTGGAGAGCACAAATTGGACTCATTGGGCTTTTAAAATAAAGGCTATAGGGCTGGAGAGATGACTCAGAGGTTAAGAGCACTGGCTGCTCTTACAGAAGACCTGGGTTCAATTCTCAGCACCCACATAGTAGCTAATAACCATCTGTGACTCCAAGTCTGAGGGAATCCAACATCTTCTTCTGACCTCTGAGGGCATTGCACAACACAGGTGCACTTACACACATACAGGCAATACCTTCATACACATAAAAAAATTTAAATTTTTTAAAGAAAAGGACACAAAGTTGGGTGGCCAGAGAGGTGGGAGTATCTGAGAGATTGGGGGGGGGGAGCTGAATACAACCAAAAGACAGTTTATAAAGTTCTCAAAGAATTAATAGAAATATTAAAAAAAAAAAATAGGTGTCTGGGAATGTCATCCCCCAAAAGCTGTGGGCCTCTGAGAGCACACCTCCAACCCCATGGACCAAGCTTAGATTAGGAGAGGACCTCTGGGAAGTATTTTTCTGGGCAATAAGGTTACTCTGTGGTTTAGTAATTTGGGAAAGGTCTGAACAGCATACAGGTGAGTTGTGTTTTGTGGAGAGCCAGATGAAGGGATTCGGCGCAGCACGGTGTGACTGTGGAGATGAAGTCCTCAGGGAGCACATGTAGTCAGCATTCGGTAAGACCTCCCCGAGTCCCCTTCTCTGAAGTTCCTCAGGACATCCTTCATCGCCAGTGTGGGTGAAGCAGAGCTGGTCAACTGCAATTGAGTTCTTGCCACCAGGGGGCACCACTTAAGCTGCAAAGCCCTAGTCCTATGCTTTGATCACCCTGCAGTGTCTGATGCTCCCGGACACAGGGCCACCACGCAGAGAGCTAGTGGATGGCACAAGAGGAATGGAGTGGCATGAGGCCCTGAGAAGACTGAAGGCCCAAGATCGGCTGAATCAATGGACTGAAATAGCAAGTGGGTCTAGATCAGCCTCAGCAGTCCTGGTGACTGGTGGGAGATGCTGGAGGGTCAGAAGTGAGACCCCAGAACAGCTGCAGTGTGGTTTGTGGAACTGCGTGCAGAGAAGCACCCCTCCCCCAGGCCTGGAGGCTGCAGAAAGGTCAGAGCCTGGGCCAGCTGGCTGACCACACAGGCCATGGCCTGCGTTTGTGGAGGTGAGAAAACAGCCTAATCTGAGCAAAGGTCTCAGCTCCTCCCATGCATGTGGCCTCTGCTTCCGTCCTGCTCTGCCCTAAGTCCTCCAGGTCCTGACCCATGATGTCAGTGTCCAAGGGAGGACCAAGAAGGAGGCCAGGCTTAGCCCCTGATAACCAGATGGCTGATGAGCAACTCCTTCTGGGGACCCAGAGCACCTCCCCCAAGGCACACCTTCCTGATGACTTCCCTAATAGTGCCACCTTGTCAGGGTTCACCCAGAGGCCGTGGTCTCCTTCTGGATTAAAGCACAGGGGTGCGAGCCCCTAGCCAGCCCTCAGTGAAGATCCTCAGCCTCCCGGGGACCCTCCTAGTCTGATGCCAGGGTCTTAGGCCACCTGCTCAGGTATGTCCGGCCTGCTCCTGGCCCTCTTCTAAGGAAAGAATCCAGTGGACCCTGTGGTCAGCAGGTCAAGGGCATCTGACCTGCTCAGCCGGTGAGCACACTGCAGCTGTGAGGCTCTGCTCTCTGCTTGTTATCCTTGCCTGCCTGTTGATGCTCAGACCCACCACCAAGCCCTGAACATACAGAGGAGGCAGAGCAGCACCTGCCACCCTGCCAGCTCAGAGCTGCTGCCAGACCAAGCCAGGGTGCCCCTGTTGTCAGTCTGCAACATGAGGCTGTCCTACCCAGCTGCAGCTGGACACATCCACTGCACCCACATGCCTATGCGGGCATGCTCACACCCACCTTCCGAGGCATGCTGAGGGACTAAGAAGGGTTTGTGGTGCCACCACAGAGTCTGGAACCTACTTCACTATCTTCCTCTAGCCCCGCCCCTCAGTCTCAGGCCCTCCTCTCCTAGGAGGAAGTCAGCCATACTTTGTCCCAGCATCCTCACTTTCTCTCTGGCCCGGTGACAGGAAAACCTCTTTAGGAAGCAAAGGGGCCCTGTGTACCTAGCCATGGACTCTGACCACAGGCCTGGATTCAGCATCCTGTCTTACCTGCTATTTATTGCCCCCGGGAGAGTCTGAGCGAAACACATCTTGTACTGCTGAGCTTCAAGCCTTCGTGTCTGTACACGCGTAGAGTCCTACTTCCCTCCCTGCACTCATCAGCCCTGAACAGCTGACCTCTCCTGCCATTGCCTCCTAGGGTCTCTCCTCAGTCCTGTCAGGAAGCCAGTGCCCTCTCTACCTGGCCACATCCCCTTGTCACCCTCCTGTCTCTGTGTCTCCTTCCTCCTTGTGCCTCACTGAGGGCAGGGGCTGATGTCACTCAGCTGTCCATCACTGGAGCCCACCAAAGATGGACCCTAGAGACAGGCAGGCATAGGTGGAACAGGAGGTAAGCCGGAAGGGCAGGCTGCCTCTGAGCCCCCGAGGCACAAGCTGCATCTCCCGGGAACTGCGGGGAGGAAGATACTGACTTCCCATATGTTTGCCGCTCTCCTCCTCAGCCTGAGGAGAGAACTCGGGGCTTGGCAACGACCCCAGGACTCCGTGGTTTTGTGCTCCTTCCAAGACTCTAGGCAGCATCTTCTTACTTGAAGAAGTCTGCATCCTGACCAGGGTCTGCCTGAGGGACTACGTGAAGGGACAGATTCCTCCCCCACACAGCCTTCCCTCCCGGGTACCCCGTTTCCTGATTCCACTCCTTTTGGGGGAGAAGTCAGCCTTTGAAAGCAGGTCTGAGAGGAACCAGCACCCTGAGCTAAGAATTCACTGCCCTGGTCCTCCCTTGAGGGCTGGCTCATCAGGTGGCATTGCTGCTTCAGCTCCATCTGGCGTCCCCAACTCATTCATGTCCTATCCTCGCCTTGCACCAGGTCAAGGGCTCCTGAACTCTGCAGTGGTTCCCGTAGTAGTGATGCCCTCAAAGCTCCCGCCCCTGAGGCTGTGGTCCCGCTCTGGTACCCCTGGATAGTTAGTGTTGGCATCCACATGTGTGAGCCAGCTTCACCCTGGTCCAGACCCAACATTCCTGGTGCTTTTGCCCAGGTGGATATGTTCTTGTCCACCAAGGTTAACATGTATTATGTGGAAAATCATCTTATCAAGGCCGGTCTCCAGCTCTGTTGGACCAAAGACCACATGAGTTCATGGGGGTGGGAGCTGGCATTTGGCATCCTCATCAGCAGAACAGGTCAGTAGCCCCCGCCCAGCAGAAACTGCAGAAACTCAGAGCTGTACACCCATTCCCATCCTTCCCAGAGGCTCAGTGGCCCTGCCTGGAGCAGGGGAGATGCTGGCTGTCCATGGGCGTCCCAGTATGTCCTCTTCTCCAGCACTCAACCCTGTCCCCAGGACACATTTCCAGGCATCATGACTAAGAACCCAGACTTGGCCAGATCTTAATTGGAGTAGCACTCTGTCAGCTGAGCCACATCCCCAGCCCAGTGGTGAAGATTATATACAGTGATGTGCATAGAGTATTATTAGCATTTATCTGGAAGCTAATGGCTGGATCTCAGGGACGGATTTCTATTTGTCTGAAAGTCGGAGACAATTTCAGGGGAGGAACTGGCCCTCAGGAAATGGTGAGGCAGGCATGGGGTTAAGCAAGGACCACAGACACTGAGAGGAAAGGCTGGCACAGGATGCTGGGTCTCCTAACATTCACCTGGAGGGACCCTTGGCAGCATGCTAGACAGAGCAGAACCCAGCAAGCCTTCCCCACAAGCTGTTGGGCACCCAGGGCAGCCCCCGGGCTCTGGGGCCCAAATAGCATGTGTGGTCCAGGCTCTGGCAGCCATGGGAGGCAGGATGGCCAAAGCCAGGGATGGGCAGGGAAGACACTGGAAACCATTCAGAGCCCTCTGGGAACAGGGGTCTTCATACTTTGCCTTAGTAAATAGAACTGAGCTGTCCCCTCAAGCCAGAAACAACGCATTAGAGGCTCCTGGTTTTATGGAGTGGGAAACAAGGTTTCTCTTTCCTCTACTGAAAAAAAAGGTTCACTGGGAAATTTGTCCTTTCCTTCAGTGAGGAACCCTTCAGCCCACTCTTCCTCCTGCCTGCCTTCCTAAGGAAGCCACAGTGCCCTTTTCTTCAGTGTAGACTTATGGGGAAAGATGTTTAAGTCATGGCTTCAGCTGTCCAGTGCATATGGATTGAATATGAATGGCCCCGTGGGCTCACGCATTGAAGATTTGGTCTTCTGCTGGTGGTGGTGTTTTGGGAAGTGGAATTTTGGAAGGCTGGTGCAGCAGGAGGAAGTGAGGCCTTTGAAAGACGTATCCTTGCCCCGCCTCTTCCTGTCTCTCTGCTTCTTGGCTACTAAGCAGTGAGAAAGCCCTTCACACCCTCCCACCATCATGCCGCCCACCTCCTGTGGGGCCATGACATCCCTGAAACTGTGAACTAAAGATTGGTTACATTTTGGTGACTAATACAGAAGGTCAACCCTGGTCTGAAAATTTTAAATGGAAAATTCCAGAAATAATTCATAAGTTTTAAATCAGTTTTATTATAGCATATTATTAGAACTGTTCTATTTTATTAGTTAACTGTCTCTTACTGTGCCTAATTTAGAAGTTAAACAGCATTATTCATATGTACATATAAGAAAAAAAATTTTTACATAAGGCCTGGTTTTCTCATTGGTTTTAGGCAGCCGAAGAACATCTGAAACAGTTCACCCCATAGGTAAAAGGGAACTGTTTATAAAAAAACAACCAATCTTCATGAGAACTCAAGAACGAAGTGGAATAGTGCAGAGAGAATGCGCTCACTGCTTACCGAGGCCTCTCCTGCCTCCCCAGTGACTCTGAGAAGAAACAGAGCAGTCCTCCTCTGGAATGCTCATCTGCTTCCTTCCGGACAGGGCTCCAAGAGCCCTTTCACCACTGGGCAGACCAGCAACCAACTCCTGAGGGAGGCTGGGCCAGCTCCATTCAGGGCCCCGACTGCCCAGACCCACCAGAGGCTTGTGGTGGCAGCCTTAAGGAGTGGCTTAGAGCCACTGGAGGTGATGTGACAGGAGCTTCAACTCTGCAACTGTCGTGTCATTCAAGGCTGCAGAGGGAAACCAAAGCCACTAGCATTCACAGCAAAGGGCAAACCCCTAGATTCTCAGCTAGACCCTTATCTGAGGACCTATCTATCCAGGTCTTTGATGGATTAGAGGATGCCCACCCATGTGGGGAAGGGTTATCTGCCGCCCCTGGTCTATCCACCCAAATGTGAGTCTCGTAGAGAAAGACCCAGGATAATGTCTGACCTACATCTAAGCACCCTGTGGCCCAATCAAGTTGACACATAAAATGGACCCAGATGAGACCCTGGTATCCAAGCCCTGATAACCTTGACCTGTGGACTTGACTCTTCCAAGTTGTCCTATGTCTGGCCATGAGGTTCTTGGTGTGCTCAGTGCTCTGAGGGTGCTGACATCACCACTCCTCACTCCCAGCTACTCTGTGTGTAGGCTGCCACACTTAGTAAACACCCAGGTTAATCCCAGTTTCAAATGAATGAACAGGTCTTTGGTTCAAGTTTATCCTGGGAGTGCAATCTCTGCACACACTTCTTAACTGTCCCCACATGGCTTCACATGACCTTCCTACCAGCTTTCCCTTCCAGTTCCTTTGCTTCCTCTAGATCTGGGTGGATGAACAAAGACTAGGAATGGAGCTAGGTTTCCTGCCCCACCTCCTCTCCACGTGAATCCCTTGTGCGTGGTCCACTGTGCGTGCCAGCTCCCGGTGGCTTCCCACCTGAACCTCTCTGAGGCAGAAGCATCTCTGCTCTTTCTCCCTGGACCACTGCACATCCTTCTCTTGGTGCTTTGCTCTTCAGACAGACCATTAACCAAGCACCATCCATCCACACCCACAGCCTACTTCTTGTAGCCTGTTTCCTAGCAAGCTAAGCTGTCCTGGCTTTCTCCTCTGAGTTTCCATGTGACTCCTGAAGCCAAATGTCTTGAGCCAGGAATACACAGGGACTTCAGAGACTATGCCACTGTCATAGCCACCCAGTGGGAAATATAATTCTGACTGGGGGACTGACAAGCCCCTAAGCCACCAGCAGCTATACCTGCCTAGTTAGCCCGTGACTGACCAGCTGTGAGGCTAATATCAAACTTCAAGTAGGGACCTCTGGGCTATGCCACATCTGTAAAAGTTTATTGTGTGACTTAAGCACCGACTTCACTGTTTGGGCTTTTTCTACCCAACCACAGGGTCCTGCCTGTCAACAAAAAATGTATCATCCTCCCAGAACTCTGAAGATAATCTGCTAGTACCACAAGGAGCAGGAGAGGCTTGGCTAGCATCGAACCTGTCCCATTGATCTAAGAAGCTCATCCTTTTGTTTGATTGTTTGTGGAACTGCATCACCCATACACTTGAAGTGCTCACAAACTCTGGTTTTCAGGCCTTCCAATTGGATGGTGATGCTTCTGGAAGGAGGGCCTTGCTCTTCTGAGAGCAAGCAGATGAACCAAAGATGGGGACAAGAGACAGTCTGATTTGTCTGTATGTACAGGATGCAAAGCAAGCCCTTAGTGGACCTTCTGAGAATGGGTGTGTGACCAATTCCTTGCACCTGCTGTAAGTGTGCCCAGATGGTAGATTATGTCCACCTTGCACCTGCTGTGAGTGTGCCCAGATGACAGATTACGACCACGTTGTCCATAAGAAATCTTATGAGCGCCTCAGACACAATCCAATAGCAATAAGTTACTCTAAGCCCTAAACTTCAAACTGCAATCATTCTAACAGATGACCTGAGCCTGATATCTTAATTCTTGTTTGTAGGTGGGGAAACTGAGACCCATCATGAAAAAATGACTTTCAGGATGGGCAGAACCTTGCCTTGGTCATGGAACCAACTGTCATGGGACCTCTGCCTCGGAAAGCTCCAATAGCCTGGCTAGGACAGAGTGTAAGATGAGGTTGCCCATGCAGAGAAGACACAGCTGCATGTCTGCAGTCCCAAAGCCACATGTGCCCTGCTCCGAGCCACACTGGGGATTTACGTGGCCAGTATGGTGACTTTACACCAGTAGCTGTTCAATGAATGGCTCTGACCACCAGTCACTGATTTCAAAAGGTCTGTCCTTCCAGTGTGGAGATAAGGACAGTTAGATGATGGAAAGATTCTGTACTGGGGTCAAACATACACAAAGCTGGCCTGGGCAATGTCTGGAATCTGGGCTATGTGTGGAGTCCAGCTAAGCTCACCACCAAGCCCTAACATGCCACTAACATCACTGGGGTCTCTGAGCTGATCAAGGTCTAGCTCGAGAAGACAGAGGAGATGAATTCCAGGAATCTGATCTTTCAACACTGAGGAGTTGGAGCCTGAGGGAGGGGGAAATTCCTTCCTCGCTCTTTCAGTGGCTTTACTCTTGAGTCAGGCTTAACAGGACATCCCCTCTGCCTTCTAGTCTGTTCTCATCCACCTATCAGGCAGCAGAGAGTCTGTGGAAGCCTACTTTGTGCAGACTAGGATCCACAGCTGGATGGACGTAGTCGTGCCTGCGCCCCCTCTCTCTTCCATGCCAGAGGCCCTGCATCCCACTCTCAGGGACATCACCTTTGCTGTATCATCCCCTGCCACAGAGCTAACCCAGAATAGGGTCCTGGCAGGTGAGCAAGTTAAGATGAGGTCCTCAGGGCTCATTAGAGTGGACCCCAACTCAGAATGACAGTGTCCATCCAAAGGGGGACATCTGGACACTGGCAGCCTGCAGAGGACATGCCGTGCAGAGATGAAGGCAGGAACTGAAATGAGGCACCACCCACAAGCCGAGCAGCACGGAAGACAAGCAGCAACCCAGCCCAGGCCAGAGGCCCAGAGATCCTCCCTGGGGCGGGGCCTCAGAAGGCGCCAGCCCAGCCCGAGGCTCTACCCTGGACCTCCCATCCCAGAACTTCCAGAATGGTTACATCTGGTTGCCTGTACTGCAGTAGGCTTAGCAAATGAATCTAATTTGAGATAAGAGCCCATGCTCACTGAGCATGCTCACCATCCGCCCGCAAGGAGGGATGGAGGACTCTGGCATCTGATGCACAGGATGGCAGCAGCACTTCCTGGACAGTCGATACCAACCAGACTTTCACATCTGCCCTGACCCTCACTGATCTCGTGTTATGTGCAGACATAGTTGGGTGCAGAGAGCTCACTGCTGTGGCCAGGGACCTGAACCCAGGCTCCAGAGCCCTCAGTCTTAAACTGTCAAGTCCCCAGTTATCAAACTCTAGCTCTGCTCTTACAGACTGCTCTTTATGCAAATGACTCACTCTGGGCCTCAGCTTTCTCACCTGCAGAATGGAGCTGCCAGCACCTTCCTCAGGACGTGGTGAGGGAGAAGGCTAGAGAGATGACTCCGAGCTTTAGAGGACCAGCACCTCTTGCAGAGGACACCGGTTCAATTCCCAGCAACCACAAGGTGACTAACAACCAGAACTCCAGTTCCAGGGGATCTCACCCTCCTGTGGCCTCCTTAGGCACTGCATGTACAGGTGAGCTGACTCTATGCAAGCAAAATATCCATACACAGAATAATAGATATCCAGATAGATAGATAGATAGATGATAGATAGATAGAAGATGATAGATAGATAGATAGATAGATAGATAGATAGATAGATAGATAGATAGATAGACAGCCTCTGTCACTGTCTGACCAGTTAGCCCCAGCACCCTCTTGCTCAACCTGTCTTTGCTCCCACTCCTCTGGAAACCCCGTCGCCTCCCCCTGGCCTCTGCCTCTGCCTCCAGCTGCTCATCAGGCCTCGCCTGCTCTTTGGACTGGACGTGCCCCAGGTTTCAATTTCTGGTCCCATCAGACTTTAGACATTCTACTCTTCACTGGTCGCCCATTTCCTTATCTGTTTGTGGGATGTGTATTCACAGAGCGACACTCTCTATAAAGAAAGCTCCTTCTGACTTGGAGCTATATTCAGGAGGAGAAGCAACCTATGAACAGCTCACTGTGGGACTGCTACACTGCCTGGAAAAGCTATCATGTCCCTGCCATGGCAGGAAGACCATTTGGGAGGGGAGAGTTTGTGTACAACCTTGCACTGTGACCCGCAAAGCCCTCCACACTTTCGATCACCAAGAAGATGAATGTGGAGGCCGTGTCCTTCCGTGATAGCTGTTTCCACAGCTCACAGCTCTCCAGTCCTAAGAGTGAGGTTACCACTCAAGTTTCCAGACATGGCCATCATGATTCAAATGCATAAAACAGGGAAGGTAAGCAGCGAAGCCAGCTGATGTCAGGGCAGTGAGGCCTGGGTCTGCTTGCTGGAGCACCTCCTGGTGCAATCATATCTACAGGGTCCCTGTGCACATGGCACGTAGACGCTTACACACGCATACACCCAGCAAGCCGGCGCTTTTGAGTGGGTGTTCTGTGCGGCTAACAGAGCCCAAAGCTCGGGGCTCCTGGAGCTAAAGACAGGTGGCAGCCCAGATGTGTCGGGTCAAGATTGGGAAGTTAGAGAAGCGAATCTAAGAAGAGATAGAAAGGGGAGGTTCGGCTTTCACAACAGCGCCCTGAGGCGTCGGAGGAATCCGGGTGGCTACACCTTTGGAATGGACCCCAGCGGCCATCTGTACTGTCATGCCACAGATGGCCAGCATTGGGCCACGAAGCAGTGCAGCCGGGAGCACACAGGGCTCTGTTCTCTTTCCATGTCTGCATCCTTGTCTTGGATGCCTAGACAGAGATGGCTGTCAGAGGGCAGTGCAGAAGGACATACAGGTATGACCTCAACTCCACCGGGAATGTAAAGCCACCGGAAGTGTTTGCTCCCCTTGAAGTGTAAGAGGGACCACCCTTACGCCCGGCACCCGGCAAGGCCCTCGTCATAGGGGCCCAAGGGGCCATTTTTGGCCTTGAGAGCTGGAGGTGAGCAGGAGAGGGAATGGAGGCCACAGGCTGGCAGGGAGTGGGCAGGAGGCCAGCAGAAATGTCCCCCAGAGGTGAGGACAAGTGCTTGCAGGAGCTACAAGTGGCTTGGCCAGACTGCAGCCTTGTAAGGATGCGGAATGAGTCTCTTGGCACTTGGTATCAGCGTGCCGGAGTCAGGTGGGCTCCTGGCAAGGAAACCCTTTTTCTGGAGTCCCTGGCTCAGAGCACCCAGACGAGGAACCTCCCTCGTTCCCATCTAACAGTTTGCTTTCTGGGCAACCTTTACCAGCTCCGAGTTCCGTACTCGCAGGAGACTCAGGGTGTCGAGCTGACATTTCAACTTCTCCAAGCTGCTTGTCACCTCCATGTTTTATTTCTACGCAGCATGTTAGAGGGTGGGATCTGGCCAGCCGAGGAGCCCACTGAGCAGGTCTGGCCTTTTCTTGGGGGAACATTTGAAAGGTTCTTGGCAGGACCCAGAATGCAAAGCTGGAAACACTCCAGGGAGGGAAGGAAGGAAGTTGCAGGAAGCAAGGAGACTTTCTGAGCCTCCAATGTAAGGAAACCACCTGCTGCCAGGCTCCTTTGACCCTGGGTGCAGGAAGGCAATATGGCAGGCCTGTGAAGATGGCCTGCCCGGGGGCAGCAGGATTTGAAGGAAGCAGCAGGGCCCAAAGCCGCATTCCGTCCCATCTCTGCTTGTGCTGAGTGTCTACAACTCTGGGGCTGTGCACTTCTGAGCTTTGATCTTATCCCCTCCAAAAGCGAGGTAATCGTAAATGGATTGCAGGGACTCTGCTTTTAAAATACCCAGACTTTGTAGGATGGAAAAACACCAGATAGATGGGTGGCGGGGGGAGGGAGGGGTCAATGTTGTCATTAAAATTAGACAGAGTAGAAGGAAAAACCTGAGACCCCAAGTCTCCAGCAGGAGTAGAGTTCCCTTTGAGTAAGGTGACTGACTGGCTATGGGAGCAGGCAGGGAAGCTCACTAGTCACCTTCATTGAGTCTGTGTGTTTGGGGACATCTGTGTCAGTAAAGTTCCAGTTCCCCAGCCCTCACATACACTCCCTTGTTCTACAGGCTCACAGGACAGAGCCTCAGCCCTGGAGAGCGTCATTCAGTACATGATGTGATTGATAAGTGCTCAAAGGGATGGACAACAGGCCAGCCAGCTTCTGGAACCTCTGGAAGGGAGGGAAACTCATGTCTCACCATAAAAGGCAAGAGGAAGAAGGGAGCCCAGCATGGAAAGTGGCAAGGAGAGCTGAATGCCTACTTTTATTCAGACATTAGTGGCAAGGAGCCAGATGGGAAGAGAGGGAGAGAGAAAGCAGAGGACGGGAGCGACTGATCGGTTACAGACGGTCCTGGGGACCGGACCTAGAATTCCAGAGTAAGAGAACCGGCCCAGAGCCAAAGTCCATACACTGCTGTGGGTGTGTGACCACACAAACATGCATGCGCCTGGCATGGTGGCCTCACAAAGGAAGCCAGATTATGTGAAATAGCATCACCTGAAGATGGAATACTCACTTTGACCTAATGCTGGTGCATACCACTGAAAAAGTCCCATTGTACCTTATGCACCCTATGGATGTGAGTCTCTTAATAGTAAATGGTTCTGTTTATCAAAGTCAGCTAAACCTCCATGAATCGATGTGCTCTTGAATTTGACTTCTATTGCATTTAGCATTTTTGCACATAGGTTCGTAAATGAGGGGGTCAATCATTTTATTTTCAGGTTGGATTTGATAGATTTGGGGGGAAAATGATTTTAATTTTGTAAGATTATCTGGCCTGCTCTGTGTGTGTGTGCATGTTTATGTGTATGTACATGTAGGAAGGTTCGCTGACTGGTCAGTGAACTCCAGGAATCTTCCTGCCTTTGACTCTTTGACATATACAGCTGCACTGGGGTTACAGACAGGTGCTGTCATGCCCATTTTTACAGGGGTGCTGGAGATTTGAACTCAGATCCTCATGCTTGTACAGCAAGTAGTTTTCCCACTGATCCACCTCTACAGTCCTTATTTGAGTAGCTTGGTCTTCTCTATGCCTTGAGTTTTTCTTTTATATAACTATATAGAGAAAGAAACCATTTGTGTGTGCATGTGTGTGTGTGTGTGTGTGTGTGTATGTATGCATGTGTGTGTATGCGTGTGTGTAATTGGTTCTCTTCTACCGTGTGGGTTTGGGAATCAAACTGAAATCATCGGGTTTTGCAGCAAGTACCTTCACCCACTAAACCATCTTGCCAGTCCCTTTTTGAAATTCTGTATGAAATTTAGTCAAAAACTTATCAGCTAGAAGATGGGAAGGGATGTGAGAGAAGGCCGTGAGGGAGGGGAATGGAAGAGAACCAAGTATGATTTCACATACCTAGGAAGAGGCCATAAGGTAACCCAGTGCTTTGCATACTAACCTAAAACACTAATAGAAAAAAGATTTGATCATCTGCAGTGTCCCAGGTCATTGCCTGTTTTCATTCAGGTTTTCAAAGTATTAGCACCGTTTCATATGGACATAGATGCAGTTCTTTTTGCAGACAGTCCTATCTTCTTCACGGCATCGTTGAAATTTGTAAGGCATTTTTAAGATTTATTATTTTATTTATGTGTATGTGTGTATCCCATGTGTGGGGGTACCTGCGAGGCCAGAAGAGGGTGTCAACTTCCCTGGAGCTGGAGTTACAGGCAATTGGTGCCATGTGGGTGCTGGGAACTAAACTCGGGTCTTCTGGAAGAGCAGCGGGCACTCTCTGCCACTAACCCATCCCTCCAACATTGTTTGTAGGTTTAACTGGAGTCACAAACCAGGCATGGTGGCAGAGGCCAGTGATCCTAACACTTAGGAGGTGGAGATGGGGTGATCAAGGCCAGCCTAAGCTATATGACACCTGTCTCAAAAAATGAAAATAAAAAACTCAATTAACTGGAGTCACCAGGCTATTGGCGTTTCTATAGTTTTATATCAATCTGAATTGTCAGCCGTCTCCCCTTCCTCATTTTATTTTATTGGTATTACTTTCCCTTCCTCTTCTAACTTACTATATTAAGCACTTAAGTAACACATGTCTTGGTTTTCTCTGCTGATAAACAACATATTTAATACTACACATCTGCCTTGAAGAATATAGACTTATTCTTACAACACGTAGTGTCTTTATGTTTGCTACTTTCTACTCTGTAAGCTGTATTTTGTCCTAAGCTTCAATACTCATTGAGAAAACTATTGTAATTTAGCTATTTGTAGTTTAGTTTAATTTAGACGAGATGTGCGATCTGTAAAATTTATATTTTTTTTTGAAACTCAGAAAGATTTTGTGACCTCATATATGTTTGGTTCTGGTCAATGCAATGGATACCAAAAATAAGGTATATTCCCTCTTTGTATCTAAAAAGTGAGACACCATATCAATTACATCAATTACGTTGCTGCCACAGACACCACTTCCTTTTATTCTTTTCTTTTCTTTCTTTTTTTTTCAGGCAAGTTCTCCTTGTGGTCCCAACTGGTCTGGAACTTGCTATGTAGATCAGGCAGGCCTTGATCTCATAGAGTCACAGATATGCCACCCACATATGCCTCCTGAGTGCTGGGATTAAAGGCCCAATCACAAAATTCTTATTAATTGAATTCTTTTTGTTTAAAATGATACGTTCAAACTCATCTTACAATGAATTTCTGCCACTCCAAGAACTTCCAATAGTTTTGCCTTACAAAGTTTGATTGAGGCCTAGAGAGGTGGCTCAGTGGTTAAGAGCACATACTGTTTTTGCAGAGGATCAGGTTCAGCTCCCAGCACCCATATTGGGGCTTACAACCCACCTGTAACTCCAGCTCCAGGGGGTCCAGTGCCCTCTTCCAACCTCTGAGGGCATTGCATGCACATGGTACACATACACACATGTAGACAAAACACTCATTCACATACAATAATAAATAAATCTTTTTTTAAAAGAAAGTTTGTAAGATGTACTTTTAGTCCATTAAAATGATCTTTTGGCCTTAAATTGGAATCTACTTACATATATATATTTGATATATTTGTTTTTTCATTTGAACTAGCCTAATGTATATTTCTTTAGATTTATTTGTCTTTAATTATGTGTGTGTCTGGGTGTAGGTATATATATGTGAGTGTGGTGCCCACAGAGGCCAGAAGAAGGCATCAGATCCCTGGAGCTGGAGTTATAGGCAGTTGTGAGCCACCCAGTGTGGGCACTGGGATCTAAACTTGTGTCCTCTACAAGAGGTGTAAGATCTAAACCATGGATCCAGCTCTCCAGCCCCCTAATATACTCACACCCCAGGACACAGCAGGGGGAACTGGGCCCCTGTCTTCTGCTGCTGGTGCCGTACTCCCTGAGAATGTACCTCCTCACTTTCCGCCATGGTCTTCTTGACGTGAGTCCTCTCACACAAGCCAGCAACAGCTGCTCCACTCAGCCCAGCCTTAGTGCTTTAGCGGAGGGCTGCCTCCTCCAGCAGGCAGCCCCTGCCACCCCCTCCTCCGGCAGGCAGCCCCCACCACCCCCTCCTCCGGCAGGCAGCCCCCACCACCCCCTCCTCTGGCAGGCAGCCCCCACCACCCCCTCCCTCCTGGCTCTTGACTCTCTCTCTACCCTGCTTTAGGACACTCACTGTTTGCGGGGGTGGGGGGGTAGGAGGTGTTCCCCTGTGACCAATACATCTTTCAGATTTAATTTCAGCATGTAGGTCTGCCACAACAAGTGTGCTTCAGGGTGGAGAAAAGTCTTGACCACCTTACATTTTAGAAGGGAAGCCATGGCTATGTGGTTCTAGATGTTTCTTCTTCCACTAAAAGAAACAAGGGGGTGCCAGACAGACATGCTTCTCTGTTGGCTGCCTGAGCAAGCCAGAGCCTCATGGCTGTGGTGAGAAATAGTAAGTCCCCTGTAAGGCCGTTCCTTGAGAGTGTCCTCTCAGTGTCCTCGCAGTCCAAGGCCCCCGGCTTTGGGAGACTCCGGGAAAATCCCCTCAGCCCAGCCTTGAGTTTCTGTCACTACCATGTAACCATTTTTCTGTGAGGAACAGCAGATGGGAATAACAGATTGTAACCACACAGGATCTTCACGTGCCTTAGAGAAGATGGGTTCTATTGCGCCACTGGGCAGGGAACTGTGAAGCCTGCAATACCCTCACTGAGAAACTGGCTTGCTTGGGCCGCTGAGAGGCTTAGTGGGAAAAGGTGCTTGCCTGCAAGGATGACAACCTGAGTTCAATCCCCAGAACCAACATGGTGAAGAAGAAAAGCAACTCCCATGTGTTGCTGTCTTCTGACCTCCACATTCTCACTGCAGTACAAACACACACACACACACTATCGGGGTAAATTTACAGAGTTTCTCTCTGCCTCGAGGGACATGCCTTCAAGAATGTGATTGACACAGATGAAGCCAATAGAGTCAACTACTTTCCAACCAACCAGTGACTTAGGGGGGAGGGTCTAGAGGGAAAGAAGAAAAAGCTGGTTAGGAGGTGCAGGAAGGGCGCCGGGGTCTCCGTCTTGGGTGTGTGTGCCAGAGATCCACCGACTTCTGATCAGAATGCTGGCTCCCCCATGTGAAATTTCTGTCTCTCTCCACAGGGATGAATCCTCTGTAAGTACTCCAGAATAAACTGGTTTCTCCAATTGGAGAGCATTCTCTGTTCGCTCAATCGATTCAAATCTGGTGGGGGGGGGGGGGCGCTGAATGCCTGACCTCACTTCGAGAGGAGAACATAAGACACACACAGCAATAAATATAAGTAAATGTAAAGAAAACACGTCTAAGAAATCAGCTTGCTTGATGCAATAGATAAGAGCAAGTCCAACTGTTACATGTGACTGAACACCCCAAATAATAGAGCCTCAGATACACGACAAATCTGGGAGTGTGAAATACAGGACTTAGCTGTGAAGGACTCGGGGCCATCAGGAACGTGAGCGCTTTCTATCTTAGGCGGTCACTGTTAATGCATGACACTCATGACCTAAAAGGGCTGCTGGAATTCCGGTCATCACACCCGTGCTTCAAAGAGCAGGAGGAGGCAGTGTTAAAAGACATTCCTGCTTCTTATAGGGGACTCCCCGGAAGTGCCACAGGACAGTCCTGCTTTACTTCAGTAGCTGCAAGGGAAGTATAAAGGTGTGAGAATCCCATCCAAGGTCGCTGTGTAGAGAAGAGTCTTAGGCCTTCTGATGGGAACAGCAGTGAAGAAGAGCAGATCTGGTCAAGTGGCCTTGGGATTCTTGAGCAGGCCTGGTTCTGGAGCTCTGCTTGACTCAGTCACCCTGGTACAAAAAGAAAAATCTCCAAAGGTGTCCCCAAAAGTCCCAGAAATTGAGACCATCCTTCCTGAATGCCTGTTGGTAAGACCTCCATCCTCAATGGGCAAATCTGAGCACCACACTATGGGGACTCGAACCCCAGACTTGGTGGAGACTAGACCTGGATGGCGATCAGAGGGCACAAGGTGTCACTATGTAGCCCCCAGTGGCCTGGAACTTTCTATGTAGACCAGCCTGGCCTTGAACTCATAGCAATCCACCTGCCTCTGCCTCCCATGTGCTGGGACTAAAGGCGTGTGCCACAACGCCTGGCAGTAGACGGTCCTGAATATTGCACCTTGCCCACTTTGCCAGTTTTATTTCTAAACCCATGAATATTTTTTAATATGATCAGACTCCCCCTCTCTCATTTCTGTTTAGAATGCCTGGGAAAGGGGAGCTTTGGACCTGATTGATGTGTGTGTAGTGTGAGTCCTGATCGCTAGGAGAAAAAGCATCAATTATGTGAGTGTGAATATTGGGCTTAGCCTCTGTCCTGTGGCCCAAGCTTCTTTCTTCTGGGAAGTCCTGATTGAAGAATGTGAACTGTGACATACCTGCCATGTCAGTTCCTTCCCACAGACCTCACACATCTATCCTAGACACAGGAAGAGACTAGGCCCTAAGGTCTGGCTCCTGGAAGAACAGTTTGAGGCTCCCACGTGTGCACATGGTACTCACATGGGGCCTGACTCCACTGGGGACTGGTGAGGACAGAGAGATCCTACAAGGCAAACCAAGATGGAATCTGCCCCAAGCGCCAGGTGTAGGGAGGGGTAGGCTTCCGCTGTGGCTGGGCCAGGAAGACCCATCCCCAAGGAGGCAGGACCCATGGAGGGACTCTTTATGGCTATGACGCCAGGAAGCTTGCCCATCCTTAATTAAGCAAAGGCAAGTTGCAGGAATGCATACATGACCAGCCACTTCCCAAGCACGAGTATGACTCCAAGTAACTCCATTCATCTGTCCTGAGAAAAGTGGACAGTAGCAGCGTTCTGAAGTCTTCCAAGTCCTCTGGGGGCCGGGGATGGACTTGGGCGTGTGGATGGATGAAGAGGACTTAACACCAGTACCCAAGGATCTCACCCCGGACATCTGATGGGTCTTGGGCAGGTCATCTAATGTCCCAAGAATCCATCCCCATCCATCTGTGGGCTAGGTTTTGTCCCAGAGCTGCCCTGAGGAGATGCCTGTTCCAACTGGCACGGTCTGGTTGGGAAGCAAAGGGGCAGTGGGGGAGCACCTGGGGTGGGTGCGTTGCCCCTGTGCAGACCCCCCAGCCTCCAGGCAGCTGTCTGCCCCTGCTGAGTTTCCTCATCAGCAAACTGAAAGGGAAGGGAAGCTCTGACTGCCTCAGTGTTACCACCTGCTCCCAATTGCAGTGCTTTGCCAATGGCCAGACACTGAGCACAGGGCACAGGTGGGCATTGTGTTTTTAGACAATGGGACAGAGAATCCAGAGAGACTCCCGGTATCTCCAGTGAGTCACTTCTCTGTGGCCTTGGTATCTTGACCTTCCAAGGGAATGCTGTCCCATTGAGGTGTTCTGAAGGCTCCTGACAACTCTGACACGATCATCCCCATGAACCAGGTGTGACATTCCCCGGGTTCAAAGACCCTAGGAGGTTGGCAAAGAGGACCCTAGCCTCCTAAGCTCTCTGTTGCAGAGCCTGCGGTGGCATGAGGACACGACAGTACCCAGCACTCCCTCTCCAGTTCCATGGCGGTGCTGGGATGGGAGAAGGGTTTTCTTGTTTTGTGGTGTTCAGGAGTAATACTAAGTACTACAGTGTTTAGTTATTGTATCTACATTTGATCTGACTCTGAAAGCCAGATTAATGAAGAAATATCCTGAGCAGGTGTCTGACTTGGCTTTTGCATTTGTATCTCCAGCTTGACTTGCTTGAATTGTAGACTTTAGGTAGATGGAAAAATGTGTTGTCCGAATCTGTCTCCATTTTGACTCCATCGTTCGATTTAACTGTGTGTCATTCTTTACCCTGAGCACTGTCTCCGTGAATGCAAGACTGAAAAGGACTCTGTAGAATATGATGGAATTTCGTAGGGTCTCATAACATTTGACATGGTCACAGGAGTTTAACGGGGATCCACGCGATGCTGGTGGAGCCCTCAGAAAGCCTGCCAGGTACGCAAAGGTGGGCAGGGGCATGAATCATCAATCCTGTCACCTGGCAGGGTCTCCCTAGAATGGAAACTGGATGAAGAAACCAGGGTGGACCAGGCCTGGGGATGCAGTGGGATCCAAAGGTTCAGCTCACAAAGCCAAGACCACGGACTTAATTTGAGGGTCACACAGCCCAGCTGCAGGTGCAGAGGGGTACAGGGCTAGATGGAGAATCCACAAAGAGAGAGGTGGCCAAAGGATCCCAGAAGACAGAGAAGGAAGCAGTTATGGCCAGCAGGGTAGAGGCAGGGTGAAGAAGCCTGGGCTTTGCATTCCAGGGACACGGCCACGTAGAGCGTTTGTCCCCGAAGTCTATCAGAGAATATAGAAAACGACATTGGTATACCCAGCCTGAGGCCTGCAAGTAGCCAAGAATAGCTATGAATACAGCCCAACATAAAATCGTAAGCTGACTTAAAACAGTGAGCTTTTTGTGATTTATTTTTTGTAACTCAGTCACGAGATCTTGACTGTGAACCTCATAGATGCCACAATGTTAAAAGGCTGGCAGAAGCTGGGCAGACACTGGTTGTGGATCTCGAGAGACAGTTACATGAGAGGACAGAGACGTCTTGTCACAACCCTGCACCTCCAACTCCAGGCCCTGCTTCACTCTGTTTACTTCAACTCCCAGCTGGAGTGACCACCAGACCACTTTCACCCCAGGGACCTTTGCCCTACAAGGCTTCCATGTCAAATTAACTGGCAACAAACACCAGGGCCAGAGAATTGTTTCATGCTCCAGGAGACTGAGTGACTATTCGATTTTAGCTCATGTTCCAGCCTCATGGGTCCAAAAGCAAAACATGGCTTTGCCTTCTGTTCCTCTTTCAGTCTGGTGACATCACCGTGCAGGCGCCCACCCGCCATCACTTGCATCTTTGGTTGAAAATCCAGACAGCATATCAAATGTTGTGTTAAACCTGGTTTAATAGACTTTTTCCTTTAAAAAGATGGGGTATCTGGGGGGACAGGGATGGGTGAAAGGAATAACAGCTTTGTCCACGTGTAAACCCCTGCTGAGCTCTGGGATCAGAAGACACCCCACTTCCTCCCGGCACCCCAAGATGCTCTGTGAACGATCTCACAGGCTGCTTCACACACCACTGATGCATTTGCTTATTGACTGACTGGGTTCCATCTTATTGACCCTTGTTCCAATCTGTTAATCCTAGGCCACAGGCCCCGGCAAAGTCGCCCACACGCCCACACCTCCCAGTTCAAGTTCTTTAGGGAGCTTCAGGGTGATCAAATGCAAGGACAGGACGTGTACAAAAACAATAAACACTGACCAGGCATGGTATGGCCTCCCTCTTTGCTCTTTATGCCAGATCTTCCCACGTCACACAGACACCCTGTCAGCCATTGCCCCAGCTAAGAGGTGCCAGTGTGTGCCCATCTCCTGCCATCACCTCCCCTGCAGGTCGCCCTGCATCCCTTAGGCACTCTCGACCACTGACGCTGGGTGCTGAGAGCCTGTGACACTCTTAAGACATCTCAGAGGTGGAGATGACAGGGGCCAGTGCCACGGTAGGCAGCCTCCGGCAGTGTCCCGGGCACCAGTGCTCCTCCGGGTCGCCAGCAGTCCTAAACCGGTTGGTCTGAATGAATGACATTTGTCTTTTCATGGTGTATTTAGATGTTTTTCTGCTTGCTATGACCAGACACCTGAAGAGAATCAATGGAAGGGAAGAAAGGGTTGTTGGGCTCATGGTCTGAGGGTCTAAGTCCCCCATGAAAGGGGTGGCATGGCAGCGGGTGGATCCGAGGTGACAGGAGTGTGAGCCGCTGGCTCACATCTCACAGAGCACTAAGCAGAGAGAAAGGAAGGCTGACATTGGGCTGGATTTCTCCTTTTCCCTTTTAATTTCTTCCAGGACTCCAGCCTGAGAGATGGCGCTATCCACATTCAGGGCAGATCTTACCCCTCAGTCTATCATCTCTGAAGTGCCCTGAAAGACACTCAGTCATTAATGCCCTAGGTGTTTCTTAAACTAATCAAGTTGCCAGTGGACATTAACCTTGACCCCTAAATTACTTAACAGCTCTCCAGTCAAAGCAACAGTTTGCAGTGTCTAGAAACCCTTCTCTTCAGACCCAGGGGCTTTTTGCAAATACGTGAGGCAGGCCTACTGTTTAGGTTCACTCAGAGGAATGGAGCCCAGCCAAAGACACTGTAGAAAGCCTGCTGTGAGCCCGGGATGGTAAGCGCTTCCTGTCAAGTGAACGTTGCGGGCCTTGAAGGTCGCACGTGACGTGTTTATTCCAGTAAAACTGGGTCTAACAAGGCAGGTGTGGGCTGGGTTTGGCCTGTGGCTGCGACTTGATGACACTTGATTTGGGGTAATGTCAGCTGGAACTGGAGTAGAAACTATATACCCAGAGCCTCTCTTCATAATGAAAAACCCCCAAAAGGCATTTGTGTGTACACACATGTGTACAGGTATGTGTGAGGCCAGAGGTCAATGGCAGGTGTCTTCTTCTCAAGCTCTGCACCTTGTTTTTTGAGCTAGGACCTCTTACTGAACCTGCAGCTAGACAGTTCAGCTAGCCCCCAAGACCACCTCTTTTGTCTCCACCTTCCAACACTGCTGCACCCAGCTTTTACGTGGATGCTGGGGATCCAAACTCAGGTCCTCATGTTTGCACAGCAAGCACTTTCCCCCCTAAGCTATCTCCCCAGCAGTCCCTTAATAAGCATTTCTGGCCAGTGGCAGCTCTCCTCCAAGTCTGGAGGAGACTCCTACTACCTTGGGCCTCCAGCACCACGTAAGTATCTTGCATGTGTTGGCATCAAACCCGAGGAAAGGCAAAGAGCTGGGGAGCCACCGCCTGTGTCTTCACTTAGAAGTACCCTGTGCCGCTCTCCAGGGCTCCTTGTGGTCACAGCTGCAAGGTGCACAGGAAGGCTGGAGAGGCTCTTCTTCCTATAGGCCCACAAGGAAACCTGGAGCACAGCCTTTGGGGGACACCTGACTGACAGCTGGTAGAGAAATCATAATTCCAAGACCCCTCCCAGCAGATGCCTGAATCTACTGATTCAGCACCAAACTCTATCTACACTTGAGGGATTCCAATTCATACGTATGATAAAGTTTAACTCATAAATCAGGTATAGAAAGACATTGACAATAGCTACTAATAAAACAGAACGATGTGACAACAAACTGTAATAAAGGTCAGGCAAATGAGGCCTCTCACTTTCCAGATATGTAGCTGTACTACGATTTCATGCAGTGACATGCAATGGCCTGCATAACGAGCTGAGGGGAGAGGATGGTGCAGGGATGAGCACTGGCCTACCACGGACCGCCTAGCAGGGCATCAAAGGAGGATCATCTGCTTCCGGCCATCCTGCACCATCCAGCCGTGATGCAGGTAGTGGCAGCAGGTAGCATGCACAACATAGATACACTGAACCCAGGGGTTGTTCGTGTCCCAGCAGGTTGGAGCAGGTCCACCCAAGAGTTCTTCAGTGCACAATTTACATGGCTTATTTCTGCAGTTTTCCATTCGATATTTCTGGATGATTGTTGGGTATCTGATGCTTTGGAAAGCAAAAATTGGACCAAGGGAAAGTTAGTGTAACAGACACTCTGACGAGACACAGAATCAACACTCCGGTCTGAGGGGAGTCGCTGAGGTCTCTCAAACTCAAGAGGACAGAACAGATATTCCTAACCAGAATAGGGAGAGAGTGGTTTCCAAGGGTGAGAAGCCAAGCTGGGAGCAGGCAGGAGAGAGGGCTGCCCCAGGCTGGGAGGGCTTGGTGAGCAGTCTCCAAGCAAGGGCTTCATCTCTAGGGCAAAGGACAGCCAGAGGGAGCGACGTTATTAGATTTGCACCACAGGAAGATGACTCTCGTGACCATCTGCAGCACAGCTGAGAGACACAGTGGGGACACGGGAATCAAAGAGTCCTTTCAACATCTTCGCCAGCAGTGGTGGGGGAGGGGCGGATACAAGGGAGTGATCTAGGAGGTGAATGCAAGCAGTGGAGAGCCTGGAGATGGATAGGCTTAGGGATGGACGAACAACTCAGCAGGGTTGGAGACCATCTCAGAAAGTTCAGAGGAGCAGGTGTGGGAGTGGGGGTGGCTTTTCTGGACACGGTAAATCGAAGTGTCTATGGGACATGCCAGGTGCTGGGAGGGTGCTGGGAATCCAATGGGCGGGCAGCTGAGATCCCAAAAATCACTCTGCTGCCACAGCCAGCAGGACAGACAGCCACCCCACCCACCAGCACGCAGACACTTACATGCAGAGGGTGTGTAGAGGAAAGCCAGGCCATGAACAGGGAGAGGACACTTCACAGTTTATACCCACGAATATTGATTTCAAACAGGTGGAAAATATGAGCCAGAGAGGGTGGACAGGAAGAAGATCCCGGCACCCATTTATCAGGGGCTGCAGATCAACCGGACCAGATGTTCTGCACAGAAAAATGCAAAGAATTTCATGATTTATCCTGCAGTCAGGAAGGTTGGGGTAGGCAGCCTGGAGTGTCAAGTCCGACAGGAACTCTCGGGTAGAGGGGTACTGAGTGCGGCCACCCGTTTCCAGTTGAGGCTGGGCAGTGTCATGCACATGCCGCCCTTCTGTGCCTGTTTGGAGGGCAGGGACAGAACCATGCCGTCTAAAAGCAGTAATACTGCCTTCCTAGGTCCCCCCACCCAGCCTCAGCAGGGAGTCTGGTGACCTAGATATTCACCACTCACACTCTGGGATGCTTGTGACCCAGGAACCCGTGGATCAAAACAGGCCAGCCTACATGGTCTGGGGCAACCCTGCAGGCCACTCAGTACCCAGTTCCTGGTCTCACTCTCCCACACACAGGTAGAGAGCTCTGGGAAGCAAAGAGCCAGGCGCCTGTGCCACACACAGCAGAAGCCATCTCAACCCAAGCATTGAATAAGAAACTGGCGATTTAAAAGTCATGGTTTCTGTTCTAGCGTCATTCACGCTGTGGTAAAATATACTGAAAAAAGCAGCTCAAGGGAGGAAGGGCTATCTCCAGGGGACTGTCCACCATGCATGGAAGTCGAGGCAGAAACTCGAGGAAGCTAGTCACATCACACCCACAGTCAAGATTAGAGAGAATGAATGCCTGCATGTAATGCTGTGTTCACCTTCTCTACTCTTAGATGGTCCAGAACCCAAGCCCGGGGATGGGTGCCACGTCAGTTAATGTAATCAAGACCATCCCCCAGGAGATCTGCACAGGTCAACCTGATCTAGACAGTCCTCACTGACACTCTCCTCCCAGCTGATTCTAGACTGTGTCAAGTTAACAATGAAAACTAGCCATCAGTTTCCATGCTAAAGAGCAAAGATCTGCTGGTAAGTTAGATGCCAAGTGGGCACACGAAGCTGAAGCTGATTCTCTGAGGCTGACTGTTCCTAGGGTCTGTGTCATGGATGCTAAGAGGTGCTGCCAGGTCGATCGAAGCAGCGTCAGGCAGAATTTCATCCTAATTTGGGCAGAAGCCAGAGTTAGGGCTTTCACAACGATAACAGAGCTTCATGCCCTGCAAAGATGAGGCCTCAGCTTGTAGGGTCTGAGGAGATGGCTCAGTGGGTAAAGCACTTTCCTCAGAAGCATGAAAACCCAAGTTTTCATCCTCAGAACCCACATACAAATACCTAGAGTAATCGTACCCTCTCCCAATCTCCGCGCTGGGGAGGCTGAGATAGGAGCGTTCCTGGGGCTCACTAGCTAGCCAGTCAGGCCTAACTGACTATCTCCAGATCAATAAGGGACCCTGACTACAGGAGATGAATGGTTTTTCTGAGGAACAATATCCAAGGTTATCTTCTGGCCTCCACACATGTACACACATGCATATGTATTTGCACATGTACACACACACACAAATAGAAATAAAAGAACCTTATTCAAAGTCAACATCCCACAAGCTCCACGGCAACACAAAGCCTATGACCCACAGAAGATGACCATAGCACTGGGGTCTGTATCCAGTCCCCAAAAATAGCAATGAAGAGAATCAGCAGCCCAGACAGGGAGTAAGGGATTGAGCACCTACCAGCCACAAAAGTCACCACAGGAGGCCCTGCATGTGGGAGCTCAACAGGCACTAAGAGAAGGAAAAATGGCAAAAGGTGGCATCTCGGGGGTCCCTAGGGAAGAGAAGCCCCAGCCCAAGTTGTGTATTGAGCCTGGTCCTGCTCCTCTGGACACCCTGTTCTAGAACCCTGATCTCGTAGCACAGCGTTCTTGCCCGTTCTCAGACTTCCCGGCCAGGCCTGCCCCCCAGGCGCAGCGGCTGTAGCCCCCTAGCTCAGAGCATTCGAGAGAACAATAGAAGGATAGGTGGGCTGCTTGGATTTTCAGAGCTGGCATATCGTGGAGAGGAGAATGAGACCAGATAGAGGGGGAGCGGGGAGGGGAGCTTCCTCCTCCTCTGCCCCCCACAGGCCCCCTTGTCCTGAGTGGCTGGGCCCCAGCAAGGAAGCCAGCAGACCAGCAGCGTCCCGACTGCCGGGAGCAGTGACTCAGCCGCCATCTGTTATTTAATGAGAAGATGACAAGCCAATTGGCGAGCTTCCCCCTTCTCTTTAATATGGCAAATCGAAAAATGTGACTTTCTTGATCTGTGTTTTAATGGCTCAGACTCACTCCCTCTTCTGTGCAGTAACCGGCGCTGGGCTTTGCCAGGCATCTCTCCTGGAGCATCTTCTGAGCTCCTGCTGAGCCTGGGGTCTTCTGCTGATGGCGAGTAGGACTCTACTCAGCTCACATCTCCCCAATGCTGCCATGGAAAGGGAGCAACTCAAACCCAGGGTTCTTCCTTGAACCATAAAATAGCTGTAGTGAGCTCTGAAGCCATAGCCCACTTCGGAGATCATAGGCTACTGTGGCAAGACCTTGACTCAGGCAGGTCCTGTAGCTGACCTTGTATGAGCCCTCTTTGACCCATGTCTCAGTCTACAGGAAGGCATGGCTGAGGCCTGAGGTCAGCCCTGCAGCTGAGGGTCCTTTGGCATAGGGGTTCCAAGGTCCAGAGGAGCTCTCTGCACCTCTGGATAGACTGAGCACTGTTTAAGATGGGCCTGCCCCACCACACAGGACTTCCACCATCTCTTCAAGCTCTTCATGAGTCGACTGAGCCCTGGATTCAGGCACATACATTGGAAAGGAAGGTGGCAGCCACCAAGTGTTGGATACACGCTTTAGCAGAGATGCCTTGCAGAGTTCTGCCAGGGAAAGGAAGCCCAAGGGGTGCCAACCTCACATGGTAAAGGCTATCTCTTCCTACTCAGAGGCCAGCAGTGGTCTGTGTGCAGCTAAATCAGAAAATAAATTTTGACTCTTACTAGACCAGTTCCTTGGTTAATGCTTTCTCTCTCTCTCTCTCTCTCTCTCTCTCTCTCTCTCTCTCTTTCTCTCTCTCCTCTTTTCTCCCCTCTGGATTTTAAATTTTTGCTTATTTTTATTTTATGTGCATTTCATTTGCCTTCATGTATACAAGTGCACCATGCATGTACAATGCTCACAGAGGCCAGAAAAGGGCATCTGATCCCCTAGAACTGGAGTTACGGAGGGTTGTTAGTCCCCATGTGGGTGCTGGGAGTAACCCAGGTCCTCTGCTTGAGCAGCCAGTGCTTTAACCTCTGAGCCAGCTCTCCAGTCTCCTCGCTCTGGATTTTTTGAGACCGGGTCTCAAACTCACTGCATAACCGAAGATGAATTTGCATTCTTGATCCTCCCTGGAGTGAGGATTACTGTGTGTGCCACCACATACTCTGGCCAAGTCTCCCTTGATTTTCACAAGCTCTAGTGTACAGGAATGCCCTGGCCCCACAAGATTTACTGTTTTTTCGTTTTAATCATAGCTTCAAGCTCACGGGGGTCACACAGTGTATCCAGAAGAATGTGTCTTTGGGTTAGCACAAACCAGGGTCTGAATCCGTCTACTCGGACGAGGGAGTCCTTTTGAGACTCAGTTTCCCCACTTGTTCAACAGGACTCAAAGGCTCATCCATGGCATAAAGTGGAACTAAGCAAATGGAAGGGTCTGGGGTCACTGTGTCTGAGAGACCACCTGCTTTTTCTCCTCGGTGACAAGTTCGTCCCCACTGGCCTGGCTGCTCTGCCCCTCCACTCCACATAGAGCCCTCCACCCTGAATCTGGTCACCAACCCCTTTCCACCTGGACAGAGGGCCTGGGAGGCAGGGGAGAGCTGAGATATGGCCACGTGCTCTGCCTCAGTCCAAAAGCCACGCTCACGTGATCATCGACAGTGGATTGATGAAATTAAGCACAGATGGCTACTTTGTTGTTGTTCTTTGAACTGACAGCTGCTGGTATAAAAATAAATTAAATTAAATTTCACATAAGTCAGACTTTTTTGTATTTTTTCAAAATGATCTAAGTTTCGCTGTGTTGTTGTCGTTAAATTGTTTTCTTTCTTTTTAACATACGGAGGCAGAGAAAACTCCAGGGCACAAGAAACAAGAATTCCAAGGAGACTGCTCCAGCACGACCCAGGATTTGAAGGAAGAGCTCGTCCCTGCTTCCCACAAGCATTGCCTTGACGTTCTGAAAAGCAGTGGAGGGGCATGGTCAAAGCTTGGCTGAGCTGTCTTTAGAGCTCAGAGCCTGCAGGTCACTCAGGCCTGGTGTGAATCTAGAGTTGGCCACCCACTAACCATGTGAGCTTGGGCAAGTCATCTCATTCTCCTGATCTGTAAATGGGGCGGAGGTGGGTGGCAAGAATGAAGGATGGGTATTGTGTCGGGCTTCCTGCTGGTCGTTAAATGGCTAGTGACCTCCAATGAATAGAACACGGTGCACCGGAAGGGATCACCATGGAGAACACAGAAGGATGACTCTGGTGCCTGCCTAGTGCCTAACCTGCTCTCATGGGGCAGGGGATGGCTTAGAGGGTAAGCTGTGCAAACAGAAGGATCTGAGTTCAGATCCTCAGAACCCATGTAAAAACGTACTCTTCTGGAGCCGGGCTCCTGCTCCATACCCCACCACAAATCCTCTCTTCCTTCCCTCAGGGCCCCTGGCCAGGTGCCCAGCACAGCATCTGCATACACAGGAGGTAAAGACTCGACCAGACATTAAGTGGTCATCCCGTACCTGTGACGCCCTTTCTCCTCTCCCGAGCATGCCGGCAGCCACCTGTTCTTGGTTACACTGTCTCTGGCTTCTGTTGGCAGGCTTGCTGGGAGCATCTAGCCCAGGTGGCCAATGGAAGCCCCCAGAGGGGCTGCACATGTCACATTTCCTGCCAGGTAGAAGAGAAAGGCCTAGAGAGATGGCCGGCCAAGGAAGGACAGATAAAGGTGGAAAGAAAGGCCCTGCAGTACCCTCACCCTTCCCACAGTCCAGCTGTCCGTCAGGCTGCACGCTTTCCTTCTGCCTACACTGGCCCCACTCACGGGCTGCCACACGAACCAGATTGCTCTGTGAGTTGCTCGCTAACCGGTGGGGGAGAGAAGGTCATGGAGCACAACAGTGTGCTGAGAGCAAAGGGACCTGGGGGAGCGCTGCGGGCCACACACCCGGAACCTTCTGGAGGGAGGCAGCTCCGACAGAGAGTGTCACTGCTGCCTGAAGGAGGTGGCAGGAGGCAGGAGGCTGTAGCCGTGTGGAGAGGTGTGGCTGGAGATAGAGGAGGAAGCTGGTCACATGTGTGGGGAGTGAGTAAGGACAGCAAGGGAAAGGCCGGGGAGGCAGCAAACCAAGCTTTGGAGGCCCAGGGGTCACTACTGGCTGGGCTGCAGTCAAGAGTGGCTAGAACGTTCACATAAGTGGTCCTTCCTCCTGGGCTCTGGCATGCGCTTCTAACTGACCCACATAGGGTACCCAAGCTTAAAATACTTTTCAAAAATATTTTAAATTTTCATTTATTTAATCTTATGTGTATGAGTGTTTTTGCATGTAGGTGCATCCGTGTCATGTAATGCCCAGAGATGCCAGAAGAGGGCATCAGATCTCCTGGAACTGGAATTATGGAAAGTTGTGAGCAGTCATGTGGGTGCTAGAAACTGAACCTCGGTCCTCTACGAGAGCAGTCAGTGCTCTTAACTGCTGAGCATCTCTCCAGCCCTTATAATATTTCCTAAGGGTGAATACTCAGGCCTCCTCCCCAAGCACCCAGGACAATGGCTTGGAGCAGGCAGTTGGGGCAAAGCGAAATCTGAATGCCAGTGACTAGAAACTCACACTGAGCATGTCCAATCTCACTGCCCAGGGAGCTGTGGATCTGCAAAGGTTACAGCAGGAATGCTTAGGGCTTCTGGGAGGGAAGAGGCATCTGGGAGACCAGTCAGGAAGCCATGGCAATAAGCCAAAGGCAATCTAGGCATGCATGAAGGGGCCAAGAAAGGGGGAGAAAGGCAGAAGAGGAAGGTTAACACCTGAGGCTGCTGGAGAAACCAGTTCTGGGCAGTTAACTGACTTACACCCCCTAATCAGGCTGAACACCCCCTCCCTTCCCACCCCCGCACATAACTCCCAGGGACACATTCTAACATACCCACTCCCCGCCACAGAGGCTACAGTACAGCCCAGTGGATATGCGGGATTGCACACAGAAGGTCTTAAGGATGAGAGGGAAAGAGGATCTCCTAGAAAGACCTTTCTGGGGAGATGGTTCAGTGGTTAGGAACACTGGCTGCTCTTGCAGAGGACCTAGGTTCAATTCCCAGCACCCACATGGCAGCTAACAACCATCTACAACTCCAGTTCCTCTTTTGACCTCTGAGGGGATTGCCAGACATAGACGAACTTATATACATGTAGGCACTACACTCATGCACATAAAATAAAATGAAAATAATAAAAAATATTATTGAGATAGGGCCAGGGTACTCTCCTGGCCTTGGACAAGGCCTGCCATCACTGGGCCTCCTGGCAGCATCTGCCCTAGTATGCTCCAGACGCAGCAAATGCCTTAGCCCTGGGGGCCAGCCAACAGCAGATACTAACCCGCCCAGCTGCAGGAACTAGAAGGCCAGAAGCCAGCAAGATCAGAGCCTGGGGAGGGCAGACTCTTGTCACAGTGTCAAGAAAACTCTCTGGGGCTCTTCTGAGGGTGTGCATCCATGCCTGAGAGCTCTCCTCTCAGAACCTGTCCCAGTCAAAAGCCCCCTACCCCTACTCCAGAGCCCTCTCCTGGAAAGTGCAACATCAAGACACGAGTTTCTAGGAAACATAGACATTCAGCTCAAGGCAACACCCATAAGACAAAGTACATGGACAGGAGCCACGACTTTCCAGTTTATTTTAAAAGCAGTTGAACCTCACTGGACTTCTACAACACCCACTGTGAGCGAGAATGATGCTCCATCCTGCTCTAGTGAGAGGACTTAGAGCCCCCTATCTTGAGGGAATGGAGCTTTGTCTGGCCCTCCTCTCCAACCTCAGCAGCTGTGATTGCCAACTTGACAAGGTAAGAATCACCTAGCAGGGAAACCTCTCGGCATGTCCTCAAGGAACTTCTTAGACTGGATTACTTGAGGTGGAAAGATCTACCCTAAATGTGGGTGACATCATTCGATAATAGGTTGAGTTCCTGGGCTGCATATAAATAAAAAGGCAAGCTGAGTGCCCAAATTCATCTCTTTCTGCTTCCTGAGAGTGGATGCCATGTGACTGGCTGCCTCAAGCTCCTGCTGCCAGGCCTTCACGCCAGGATGGACAATAGCTCTTCAAACTGTGTGCAAAATAAACCCCTCCCACTGGGCATGGTGGCGCACTCCTTTAATCCCAGCTTGGAAGGCAGAGGCAGGTGGATCTATGTGAATTTGAGGCCAGCCTGGTCTACATAGCAAGTTCCAGGATAGCTGGGAATACAGGTAGACCCTGACTCAAAAAGACCAAATAATAATAATAATAATAATAATAATAATAAATAAGTAAATAAACAAACTCCTCTCTCCTCAAACTGCTTCTTGTCAGGTTTTTTGGTCACTGCAACCCTGAAAGTAAGCAAGGGGTGAACAGGACTCCAGAGTCCCAGTGCACAAAAGGGGAAGGTAAACCTCTTGCAATAAGTCTTGAAATGAAGCAGCCCAGAGGGACACTGTCCAGCAATCCTGAGTGAGCAGCCAGGTCTGTAAGTTCCTTTGATGGTGATTACTGCAGAATTGAAGTGCTAAGACTCAAACCCAAGACTCAGTAGCCAGAGAAAGCTTGCTGCAAGCCTCATCTCTTAGGGTTTCTGGGTCCATCCAGTGGCTGTACCACAGTAGGCTCATAACCTCCATCAGACAGACAAGAGGTTAGGGAAAGCGAGGTGACCCCACAGGAGTGCAGGGCTCACAGCAGACCCTGCCTAGCACACCAGTGACACCAAGGAACCAGTGGCTTTCAGCAGAGAGCTCAAGGTTCATCAGTTCTAGGTAAAGCTGAGCCGGGCCTGAGGGCGAGGGTTACTAGCAGCCTGACAGGCACCTAGACTGCTGCCAAGGAAAATGACGGCTGTGACACATCTGCATTTGCTCTATGGAACAGCCTTCAGAAGCTTTACAGGAGACAGGAAACAAACTGCCCTTGCTGAAGAAAGCTGGAAGGCCTCGAGTTGTGCCTACCCTGGCCCACTGCCCAGCATATGCCCCCGGTCCACAGTTTAGGTGAACACACCAGACCTGGAGTGTTCACTTCCCTCCCCAACAGTCTGTGTACCAAAGCCCACTTTCAAAGGAGCCAGAAAGTTCCCTGGATCAGCAGTCAGAAAACTATGGCTGCTGGTTCCCCTCGGCCACCCACTGCCCACGAAGCGTGGCGGTAGTTACATCCCAGGGCAGCCCCTGGCAGACTTTCCTGTGTTGTCAAAAAATATCCCACACTGTGTTGTCCAAAACAGGAGCCGCTGGCCGCTAGGCCCACAGGCTCCTGAGATGTAGATAATACAGGGACGGACTGAAAAAAGTCAAAACTCACATTCGATTTCATTTAAATTAGCTTTCCTTTAAATAACTACATGTGGCTAATAGCTAGCATGCTGGCCACACAGCTTCCAGCGCCAAGCCTCTATTTCCTAATCTGCAAACTAGGATTCCTACCTCTCAGGCCGTTGAAGGACATAATAATAATAGTCATGATGGTAACTGGACATAAAGGAACCTCGAGAACTGAAGACCTATTAAAAACAGCAGCGGACTCTACAGAACGGCCCTTGGCTCATGTCTCCATCTTGTCCAGTCCTCAGGAAGTCCTGGGCTCTGGCCTGGAGTCTGCAGGCACAGAGCAGGAGGAGCAGGTCTCCTGTTATGGAACTTCCTGAAGACATGGCCACCCCCAAGAAACAGCACAATCATCAGCACGACGAAGCTCAAGGACAGGGAGCCAGGAGAGAGGCGGTGGTGCCAATACCGTGGGGGGGTGGCCCGAACTGGACCCCAGCTTTCTCTTGCCTGTGATATTAGCTCTGGCTTAGAGCCTCCTGGACGTGGCGCCTCTGGGTCCCTGCTGCTGCCTAGCTTTGGTACCCTTGATGGAGTCAAGAACAAGCCGTGACTGGACAGAATGGCATCTCTCAGAGCCTTTTCCACACTGAGCTGTGCTTCCAAGTGTGCCTTTAGTTTTCCATAATGTAGAGGCTGGATGGTTCTGAGGACTGGGCAACACAGCAAGACCCTGGAAAGAAAGGAATGGGAGGGGAAGGGAGGGGAAGGGAGGGGAGGGGAGGGGAGGGGAGGGGAGGGGAGGGGAGGGGAGGGGAGGGGAGGGGAGGGGAGGGGAGGGGAGGGGAGGGGAGGGGAGGGGAGGAGATCCAAGAAGAATGTTTCATACTTGTACTCCCACCTAGTCTAGAGTGTTTGAAAGACTGAGTTAAGATCAGGAATTCAAGGTCATCCTCAGCTATAGAGTGAATTCAAGATCACTTTAGGCTAGATAAGAACCTGTTTCAAAAAAATGAATACAGGAGATAGGAGAGAGAGAGGTAGACTCACAGCTGTAGCCTCTGCTCCAGGAAAGAACTGTCTGCTGGCTTCAAAGTGAGCAGAGTCCTCCTTCCCTTTACCCAGAATTCCCAGTTCACTAAGAAGAACAAAACCACAAACCTCAGAAATGGAACCTGCTGAACACTGGTCGGTAAGAGCTGTGGCTTTCTCCAGTCCTAAAAAGTCTGCATGACAACACTAATGACCAGGAGCAGCCAAGACGGCGTTAGGAATGTCGGCTCATGGCCAGACACGAGCTAACAGCTTGACATTTATGCTTCAGTCCCCATCAGCTGGAGACAGAGTGCGGCAGGTGGCCTTCCGTTCAGGTGCTGAGGCAGAGGCCTGGAGCTGGAGCTCACCCAGCACTGACAGACCTAGGGAGACCACTCCAGACCACTTTGCTTTCCACTCACCAGACTGAGGCCTCAGCTTGCTTTTACATAATGAATGCCACGTCAAAATTCCTGTCTCCCTGCCTCACAAAACCTAGCGATCATAAGACCATCTCACACCTACATCCCAGACATCAGACCACGTGCTCCATCTGATTGCATGCCCTCATTCAGAAGGTAGGATTCAAGCCCCTGAGGAGCAAGGGAATCTGCTAAAGACTTGGTATATTGGGCCATTTTCTGTTGCTATTACAATAATACTGCAGGCTGGGAAAGCTATAAGGAAAAGAGGTTCACTTTGATTCATGGTTCTGGTCTAAAGTCAAGGGGGAACTCTGGTGAAGAACCGCTGCTGACAGAATCCCACATGTGCTGCAGGACATCACCCATGGTGAGAGGTGGGACATGCTGTGCATCTCTTCTGGTCTCTCTCCTTTTTCTTGTTTTGCTTTGTTTTGTTTGAGATTAGGTCTCATTCTGTAGCCCAGACTCTCCTGAAACTAGATGATAGATGATAGATAGATGATAGATAGATAGATAGATAGATAGATAGATATAGAGAAAGAGAGAGATATGTTAGCCCAGGCTGATCTTGAACTCACAGCAATCCTCCTCCCTCAGACTCCCAAAAGCTGGGATTATAGATGTGAGCCACTAAGCCTGACTTCTTTCCTCTCCTTACAAAACCTCAGATTCATCACAGGGTCTACTCCAATGAGCTTTTTAAAAATATTTTATATGTACGAGTGTAATGCCTGTATGCATGTAAGTACGCCTGTGTTCTGCAATGCCCATGGCAGTCAGGAGAGGGCATGGAATCTCCTGGAACTGGAGTTACAGATAGTTTTTAGCCATCATGTAGGTGCTGGAAGCTGAACCTGGGTCCCCTGCAAGAGCATTCAGTACTCTTAACCGCTGGGCCACCTTGCCAGCCCCCAATGACCTTAGCTAATCCTTTCCATCTCCAAAAGCCTTACCTCTAAATGCCCTTGAGAGACACCTCACAATGGGGGTTAATCTGCAACATGGGTTTCAGAAGGCACAAACTATAGCTTGTGACCAGTGAGGACAGGTAGATCCAATACAAACCAGCTTAGAAAAGGGCTGGGGAAACAGCATAGTTTGTAAAGGGCTTGGCTTACAAACCCACAGACCTGAGTTCAATCCCCAGCACCCACATAAAAGAGCTGGGCACGGTGGCATGCTCCTGTAATCCCAGCTCTAGGGAGGCAGACATGGCAGGTTACTGGAGCTTGCTGGCCAGCCAGTATAGCCAAATGTGAACTCTAGGTTCAGCAAAGAGTCTGTGTCTCAAATAAATAAATAAATAAATAAATAAATAAAATGGAGGCCTGGAAAGATGACTCAGTAAGTAAAGTTGCTTAGTGCCTAGCCTGAGTTTGGTCCCTGAGATCCAAACGAATTCCTTCAAGCTGTCCTCTGACTGCAGTAGCGAGATCAAGAGCACCCCCACACACACACACAATACAATAAATTATGTAACACCAACAAAAAGTAGAACATGAATAAGCAGGACAACTGACATCAACATTGGGCCTCCACATATACAGGCACACAGGTATACACAGATATACAGGTGTACACACACACACACACACACACACACACACTCACGCACACGCAAAGAAACCAGCTCAGAGAAGAACAGGAAAGGCTCCTGTCATTCTGATGATTTCTTCACCAATCTGAGCGAGCCCTGTGTAGAAGGAGCATCTGGACCAGACACACAGTTCTGTGGCTGGACCTATGGCGCAGGCTTGGCCCACATGCCTCAGCTCTCTGAGTCTGTTTTCCATCTTAAAATGGGGCGGCAAGTACCCCCTCCCATTGAGGGGACAGACAAGGCCCAGCTGGCACCATGGAGCCGCCCCAGGCACTGCTCAGGGTGCAAAATCAAGATCACCTCAGTGGGTCAAGACTCAAGACCATGGTTTCTCTCATCTGGCTCTTTCCCAAGGCTCAGAAATCCTAGCCAGGACAGGGTCAACCTACTACCCAAAAGTCATCCTTCAGGAAGGGCACGGAGGCCTGGACCAGGACCAAACCCCTCCTCCACAGGGCCAGTTCTCGGGGCTGAGACCCCAGCCATGTGGCTGCAGAGCCTGGCAGCTGCCCGTCCCAGTAGCACCAAGAAAAGAGGATTTCAAGTAAATTAAAAACAAGCATGTGTGTTTCTCTTTTGCCCATCTGTGGTAGTTTCTCGAAACACCAGCTCTTTGGGGGAGGGGAACAAAGCGGAAGTAGAATGGTTCTTGGAGAAGCTGGAAAAATTAGCAATTAAGAGGGAAAATTATAATGAGAAAATGAGCCTTAATAAGGCAAACACAATACTGCCGTGCCTTTTTTTCTTGCTCTCTCGCCGCAAACAAGTAATGGCTTCATTGCCTGGGTTTCTTTGCTTCCTTGTGGCAGAGCCAACTGGGAAAGAGCTAGAGAAAAATGTCTCCATTGTCCCTACACAGCATCCCTGGCATGCAGGGAAGAGAAGTGGCTTGTAACTGTGATAAGCCGGGATGCAGGGTAGGTGGCCATGTGTGGATCACTGCCTGCTGTCGATCTCCCAGACGACACCCAGACAGCATCCATCAGGATGGGCTTCATTTGCCGCAGTGACAAGTCCAGACTCTCCATGGCTTAACCCAATGACGGAAACTCTAGCACCGCGTGTTGGCACTGGAGCTCTGCTCTGCCTCTCTCTTCGGGGACCGAGAGTGGTGTGATGGCTGGTCCTGGTTGCCAACTTGCGGCTGCTGAAGGACACCTATGTATCTGTGTCCAGAGACGACCGACAACGGGACAGTGACATGGGGGAGGAGAAGGAAGGTGTGGAGGAACAGAGACCCAGATGAAGAAAACGAAGTCCATGTCTAGTCCCTTTTTCTGCCCAAGTATCTATTGCTGCTGCTTGAATCCCCCTCTGACATCAGACCCCAGCGCCTTCAGCCTTTTGACAGGACACAATCTCAACACCAGCAACTCTCCGGGGAGCCTCCAGATTTCTGATGCCAGATGAGGACTGCTCAGTTTTCTGGACTGAGCAGCTCTCTGGTCCTTGATCCTCTGCTTCTCCAATATTAGACACATTGTTAGATTATCCAGCCCCTACAGTATCAGCCAGTCTAGGAAATCCATTTTTATTGTGCACATACACACATACATTGTTACTTCTGTTCCTCTTGAGAACCCTGCATCACATGAGATGGGCCAGAGAGTCTGTGCTGATCTATTCCTCCTCCATGGTCACCAAGAGTGCTATGACAGTGAGTTCCTCCTTGACTAGAAGGGACATTTGTCACATATACTCACATTTCATTTACCAGAAAAGCCACTGGGCCACACTTGCCTTCAAGGTGGAACCTGTGTTCCAAGGGGAGCCGGGAGATGTGTGCCAGCCCTCAGGACTGTGCTCCTTAGTACCGCCTCCCCGGCCTTCAGACAGCAGACAGCATGATCAACAGCCCCTCCTCACCGAGGGGAAGAATGCCTCCAACCAGTCCGCATACTAATTCACATCTTTGCTAAGCCTTAATAACATACTTTCATTCAACAGCTGACAATGTCTTCAAATGTTGGTCTCTTGTAATTAATTCAACACCAGTTAACATTCCTTCGGGCCCAGCACTGTGCTGGGCACAGGCAGGCTGCTGTGAACAAACCCACAGTCCTACCTGCCCAGAACTCACATTCGAGGGACACAGGTGCATAAGGAAGAAGGAAACAAATGGACACGCTGAAGCTGTCTGCTCTTGGGGAAGATGGAGAAGGAAGATATTCGAACTCTGAGGTAAGTTTTTTTTTTGAATGAATGGACATCTCCTAGCTTTACCCTTCAACACCTGACGGAAATGCTCAGGGGCAGGGGACAGCCAAGAGCTAGGACGAGGATGTGCAGTCACAAGTCAGGTGGCAGGCTCTGGGTACTTCGTTCCTAGAGTGATGGTCTCTGGTAGGGTACTTAATCTCTTTGGGCCTCAGTTTCCCTACTTTATAAAGAGGAAAGGGAAGCTTGCCTTTGATGACTTGACATGCTTCTATAAAATGGCCATGGTTAGCCAGGCTCCTAGCACATTCTCAATAAACAAGACACAGCAACGAGGTTAGATGAAAGGAAAGGACCCAGATTTCACTCTCTCAAAGAAAACCAGAACTTCCAGACTAGAAGGGAGCCAGCTCCTACTGGAAAGAAGAGGGGAGCTGGGTTGAGTTGGGTTTTCAGCATCCTCAGCTGGGAAATCCAGGGCCTAGGAACGAACACCTTGGGGACCAGCCAACAGACTCCCTCAGAAGAGAAGCAGCTGCCTTTTAGAGATGTTAGTGCTGATCGACGTCTTTGGGGCTCAGAATACATAACTCAGCAGTCTGTCTGCAGAGGCGTGGGAGAGCCCAGGGGTGTGCTGGCTCTCCACACCTGGCTGCTGGGCCCTGCAAAGTTCTAGTCACCCCCAGGAGCCTGATCTTGGCTGTAGTTCCTCCTGTTCTCATGTCAGAATTGTCAGCATGATCAAGAAGGTCATTTCTAGGATGCTGGCTCTGGGCTAGGCAGAGTGAGTGCCCCCTCAACACAGGCAGAGGCCACAGGGAGGGAATGTCCTAGGAGGCAGGTAGGCAGCCTTGAGCACTCTCAACGCCCCCACGAGGGGCTGCGATTGACTCCCGTTGCTGACATTCCTAGTGGGCAGAGCTCACGCCAACACAGGAGACTCTGACTCTCCTCCCACCCCCCCAAGCTGGTCTAGTCCACAGGGAGTCTGCTGGTTGGTGTGTCTGACTGTCTGGGGAGGGAGGAGGGGAGCAGTCCAATGCACATGGCAGCTCTCCTCTGAGGCTCAGTGGCCACTTAGTGTTTTGGCAAGAGCCCCACGTCAGGAGAACTTGAGTCCTTCTGCAACTACCACGGCTGACTGTCCCTCATCTTAGATGAATTTTTTCTTCCTTCCTCTACAAAAGGGGACATGGGTGTAAAGATGGCCACTGACCTGTCTGAGGTGGCCCTACACACAGGCGCAGGAGCTTGCTCTCAGCCAACCTGAGGATATCCAGCCACTGCATTCATGGACCCGAAGGACACAGCAGAGGGACTGGAAGGGAGCCTACAGCACCCAGCCCCACATCTATAGAGTGCATGACATAGGACAATCCTTCTGATACCCATCCCCCAGGCCTGCTTTCTCTCCATCCGGGTTTGCAAGCACAGGGGCAGCAAACAGGCCCCAGTGCCAGACCCGCTGTGGACAGACGGCTTATCTCTGCCAGACAGTGACAAGTCCTGTGCATTAAGGCTCAGAGAAGTGGAATGTTTCATGACCCTCCTGTGGCTCAGCCTGCCCCTTCCTTCCCACCCCAAGAGGGGCCAGAGCTAGAGAAACAGCTGGGCTGCCTGCACAGCGCCAGCTAACGGTGGCTATAACTTCTCCAGTGCCTCCATGGAGAAGGGGCGATGCATCATTTATGGAGGTCTGGGTCTGCACAGCCAGGCTAGGCACCCGCCAGCGGCTGGATGTGTATGAGATGCAGAGAAAGTGCTGGAAGATGGCCTTCCCAGTTGAGTGTTCACACGCTGAAGGAGAAACCAGGAGCTAGTGATGCTCCGGACTCTGGCTACCTAAGGTACCGGGGGGGCCAGAAGGAGGTGGCTTTTATTATTGGTGGTTCTGAGAACTCTAAGTTACCAACCCGGATGAGAATGGGCTCCTGGGACTGCCCTGGGGATTTTTCATTGTCTTCAACCTCGACTACAACTGCCCATTTGATTATTGTCACACACACACACACACACACACAAAGGCCCTTCTCCCACTGGAAACTCAACTCCATGAGGGCAGGTCTCCTTGGGTGTTTTGTTATTAATTTTTTATGTGTATGTGAGATGTGTGTGTTGCATATGAATGCCTGTACATGTGTGTAAGCCTCTGAGTACAAATGCATACATGCTACAGAGCATGACTTCTTCTCAGGTGACATTTAGCAAGGTCTGGAGACTTTGATTATAGCTGAGAAGGGACACTCCAATTGAGAAGAAGCCAGGGGTGCTCAAGTGTCCTCCAGGCTACAGGATGGCTCCCAGCAATGGACGGACGGTGGACCAAGGAGCGTCTGGCAGCCTCAGCTTCCCATCAGTGAAGTGGAGAACCACATGACTTGAGCTCAAGCCAGAGCACAGAGGACAGCTGAGGAATGCAATGGGAAACTGGGGTCTTCCTGGATGCAAGGTGCTCCTTGGAGCTCCAGGGGGGAGTAACACACACCAGGCAAGGGGACAGGTGCTGTGTCCCCTGTACCCCGCTCGGAAGGAAGGAGCGGTGACAGGCTTGAGGGATCAACAGCCCTGCGGGTCACAAAGAACTTCTTTGATTAGTGCCTTCAGCCTGAAACAAGGCCCTGCCCCGTAAACTGTCTTCTAGAGGGACTCTACACTAGTTACGTCTCTCGTTGCTGTGACAAGTACCTGGCAAAAGGCAACTGGGGGAGGATTTACTTAGGTTCCTGGTTGGAGTGGGGTGGCAGGTACAGTCCACCAGGTGGGGACGGCAGTGTTGGGGTGTGAAGAGCTGGTCACCTGGTGTCACAGTGTCGGGGTGTGAACAGCTGGTCACCTGGTGTCACAGTGTCAGCTGGCTTCCTTTTGTTTCTTTTCACTCAGTCTGGGACTCCATCCAGGAGATAGTACCACCTACACTGGGAGGCCATCTTCCCTCCTTATTTAAACCTCTGTGGTCATCACAGACATACCCGAGGTGTGTTTCCATGGAGATTTCAAATCCAGCCAAGTCTGCAGTAGAGATGCGCCGTCACAGGTTCTGTTCCAGTAGGGACAGCATCAGTGTCAGGAGCATGAACAGATGCCTCCCTCACCTTCTGGATGAGGTGTGCCAGGCTCTCGAACCAATGGCTCTGAGATCCCTGAACTACCCATCAGGATTCTGAAGTTGATGATTCTGGGATTCTAGAATGGTCACCCTCATTCTGTCCCCCAAGAACCATTCCCTAGGGATCAGGAGGCCAAAGGTTCAAGGGCATGGCACCTGTGTATTAGTTACTTTTCTGTTGTGGAGGTAAAAGACTGTGACCAAGGAAACTTATAGGAAGAAGAGCTTATTTGAGCTTTGAGTCCAGAGGGATCAGGGTCCATCATGGAGAGCGAAGGGGCGTGGTGTGGTGGCTGGAGCAGGAAGCTAAGCACTCACATCTTCAAGCAGGCACAGGAAGCAGAGCAAGGACCGAAATCTCAAAGAACTCTCCAAGCCGGTCCCCAGTGACATGCTTCCTCCAGCAAGGCCACACCTTCTAAGACCTCCCAACACAGCGCCACCAACTGGGGACAGAACATCCAAATACTTGGAGCCTATAGGGGACATGCTCATCAAATCAGCACACCCTGCTTCTGGAAGTATTCCACATCTCAGGGAATTGGGTGACAGTGACCAGCACCCAGGACCAGGGCTAGCCTGATGGGTCTGGTCTATTGTAGTTACCTGGCTAAGATGGTGCTGAATTAATGGTGCCACGGTCCCAGGCTTCCCTTCTGGAGGCAGGCTCCTCTTGAGGACTCTCTTCTCCAAGGGGCTCTCACAGGCCCAGCATGCTCAGAGCGGATTCTTTGGCACTTGGGGCTCCCACCAGTGGGGACACAGCTGGGCTATTTTGTCCAAGAGTCTAGCTGGAAAGAGGCCCTATACTCAATAATGCATTCCCTAAATGAAGACATTCATCAGGGGGCGGAGACAGCCGAGTCCCCTCCTGGGTCAGGCTAGGATGCCACATCTGTCCCAGCCTGAGGCACAGGCTGCAGCTTCCTCAGCCCACGGGGCCCTTTTGTGAAGGAACAGCTCAGCTCGCCAGCGCTGATGGGCTCCTTCCTATGCCCAGTCGCCTGAATATTCCATGAGCTTGGATCATACAGGTTTCCCTCTTGATGCAAACCGACTGGGACGGCAGAACTGTGGGGAGAGGGTGGTCGGTCCCGATGGCTTTCCCAGCGCTGAGCAGACACCACTCGGGTTAAGCCAGGAAGATGCAATGGGTGGCAGGTGCGGGGCAGGGACAATTATCTCCTCCTAACCTCAGAGACATTGGACTATCGGGGCAGAGATGGCCACTCCCCAGTCTCATATCATTGGACTCCCCTGCACTGGGAAAGAAAAGGCAGGATGGCACCTAGGCTAATCCAAGCTCCAGTTCTAACCCACAGCTTGCTGGCTGTGGGCCCGACACAAGCTTGCTGAGCCCGAGTTCCCAAGTCTACAAATTGAAGTATCGTCTGGGACATTCCGTGAGGCTGGTTGGAGAGGGGAACGTGACGACTACGAGCTTCAGCATGCACTGACCCCTCCCCCATCTCCTCCTCCTCCCTCATCCCTCTCTCTGTGCCTCTCTGCCTTCTTCCTGTCACACAGCCCTCAGCACCCAGGCCCGAGGAGCAAGAGCCCCTTCCTGGCCTTCGCTGCCCTAGCTCTCCGTGGTTGCTTCTCAACAATGTCTGCCCATGGACTTTGGAGGATGACCTTTCTAGAAGCCAGTTGAAATCCCTGACTGTAAACTGGACATGATGGCACATGGCTGGAATCTCAGACTTGGGTGACAGAGGCAGGAGTATTTGGAGTTCAAAGTCATCTTTGGCCCAGTAGTGAGGCCAGTCTGGACTACATGAAAGCTGTCTCAAAAATACCCCGCTCAAACAAGAAAGAATTATCTGATTGCAGAAGTGAATGAAAAAATGAAGAGCCAAAACCCTGTACCCCAGCTTTCTCTTTAAAAGCCTTTTTGAGTGCAATAGCACATGCTCCTGATAATCCAAATGAGCGCACACACACACTCTCACTCACACTCATGTACGCACCCAGCATGCCATGCACAGGTTGCGGGGTGTTCCGCCCCTGAAAGCTAAGAAGCTCCACACCCAGTTTCCTCTCCTGCCCTACAACCTCCCCCGTCGCGAGGTAAGCAGGGTTAACAGTGGGGAAGGGGCCTTTCCTTACCACCCTAGATTCAGACATCAAGAAACAGATCAGCGTGCACCCCACTGCAAGTAAGTGTGGCATTGGCTGGATCCCCTGACACAAAGTAGTAGGTATTCAATGGCTGAAACAATATGAACTTACTGTCTCACAATTTGATCTCTGAGCACACTGGGAGAGATGGGTTCCAGGCCTCTTAGCTTCTGGAAGCTTCCAGGAGTATAGAAGAGGATGCTACCTAGTCTGTGCAAGCTGTGTGTGTGTGTGTGTGTGTGTGTGTGTCAGTCTGTCTGTCTTCAAATAGCCTCTTTTCTACAAGGACCCCAGTTGTACTGGAGAAAATGCCCTCCCTGCTCAACTATGACCCATCTCAACCAGTTATACCTACAATGTGCCTGTTTTCAAGTAAGGTTGCATTTGAGGTTCTGGGAGTCAAGGCTGTAACATAGTGTTCGATGGGGGCATAGTTCAATCCACAGTACTCCACGGTGTTCTTTTTAAAATCTTTTACTTCTTATAATGGGGGGTGTGCCTTTCCATGGCATGTGTGTGGGGGTCCCAGGAAAATTTTAAGAGTCAGTTGTCTCCTTCCACAGTGGGTTCCAGAGATTGAAAAATAAAAATAAAAACAAGTTTCTTAAGATACTGTTCACACACTATACAAGTCTCGTTTAAGGAATGTAACATGTAACCCTGTGCTTTTTATGGTTTTAGTCTATTCAGAGATAGATGTGAAATCTTTGTCACAGCCAATTTTAGAACATTTTCATTACTTCAGAAAAAAAAAATAGCTCTACCAAGCTAGGTGTGATGGTTATACCCCAGCAATCCTGCACTGGAGAGGCTGAGGCAGAAGGGTTGTGAGCTTGAGGCCAGCCCAGGGTTTGTAGAAAGAATCTGTTTCTGGAGAGAGAGAGAGAATCTCTAGAGATCGGTCTATTCTAGAAATTTCATACAAATGAAATTATAAAATTTTTACCTGCCTTGTTTCATGTAGCATAATGTTTTCACATTCAGCCTTGTTACATGTATCTGTATGTCATTCTTTAAGACTTTTTTTCCTCAAATGTGCATGAGTGTGTTGCCTACATGTATGTAAGTGCACCACATTCATATAATGTGCCTGCAGAGGCAAAAAGAGGGCTTCAGATCCCTTGGAACTGGTTATAGATGTTTGTTAATAGGCATGTGGGTCCTCTGGAAGAGCAGCAAGTGTTCTTAATTACTGAACCATCTCTTTAGCCTTTATTTCATCCTTTTTATGACCAAATAATATTCCATTGTATGGACATACCACATTTTGTTTAACTAGTTATCAGTTGGACATTTGGGTTGTTCCCACCTTTTGGCTGACAAGAATAATCCTGCAGTAAAACTCAACATACACATTTTTGTATGGATACATGTTTGTATTTCTTACCTAGGCATAGAATTGCTGGACTTCATGATCGCTCAATGTTTAGTCATGGCACAACAGGTGGTTTTTAAAAGCTACCGCATCATTTAATTTCCCTGGGGCCATGCATGCTGGCTTGACTTTTCCGCATCTTGCTTCATGGTCCAAAACTTCTCATGTGACAACATGGCAGCCCCTGTGGGTTGTGTTGCCCTGGCGACCAATGTGGTGGAGCGTCTCTTCACTCTCCATTTTCGTATCTTCTGGAGAGAAGTGTTCATTCAAGTCTTTGTCCATTTCCCGTATGAGAGAGGGTCTCCCTGTAGCCCCGGCTGACCTGGAACTCTATGTAAACCAAGCTGGCCTCCATCTCACAGACCCACAGGCCTCTGCACCCCGAGCGCTGGGCTTAAAGCTGGGTGTCCCCATGCTTGGCTGCATCTTTGCCCATGTAACTGTGCTATTTGTCTATCATTATCCTATAAATTCTTAATATGCTCATCATGCAAATTCCTTATCAGAATGTGTTTTGCAGATATCTTGTCCCAGTCTGTGACTTGCCGTTCTGCTCTGTCAGTGGTATTCTTTGAAGCCTGTGGTGTCTTTTGTTTTTTGAATTAACAATTTAGCTTCTATAAATCCATTGCCAAACTGAGGTCATTACATCTGACCCTTCCACATTTCTCCAGAGATTTCAGATTTATAGTTTAAGTTAGTTTAGACCTTTGGTCCATCTGGGGCTGATGTTTGTATATGGGGTAAAGGTCTACCTTCATTCTTTTGCGTGGTGTTCTAGTTATCCCAGCACTACTCAAGGAGAAGCCCACTCTTTCCCCCAAAATGCGCAGTCTAGGCACCTTCATTGAAAATCAGTTCAACATCAATGGGTTCATTCAGGACCCCGATTCCTTTCCCTTGGCTTGTCTGTCATTACTGACACTGCTGTGAAATAACCAAGTGTTAACTCTCCTGCAAACTTCTCTTTTTCAAGATTGCTTTGGCCACAGGTCCCCCACAGTTCCACCTGAACTGTAGAATCATCTTGGCGGTTTCCGTGAAGTCAGTGTAGATAACCAGTCTGTAGGGAATGTGAGAAGCAACCCCACTTTAACAGTGTTGTCCAGCCACAAATATGAGTTACTCAGTTTCTTTCAAGGATATGCCCAGTGTTCGGAGTGGACCCACGGCTCTACTCTGTTCAGTTACACCTAAACATCTTGTTCTTTTCACAGGTACGTGTGGAGTTTAATTTCAGTTCAGAGTGCTTTAGTCTACAGAGCAGCAGCAGGTAAACTTCTGGGACTCTCTTTCAACTGACATGTGATTTTCTTCCCTGCTTTGCAGATTTTTCTCCTTGTGGGCCCTAACTCGTACACCCCCTGCCTCAGCCTCCCATGTACTGGGATCATTGCTGCACCAGCATGCTGGGCTCTCTGTTCGCCTCTAGGTTTATTTGTATCTGTCCATGAATTTTCTTTTATTCCTTTCACTAATTTCTGTGCCAGTTTCCTATTTATTTGATCTGAAAGGTTTTATAGGAGATTTTATTATCTAGTTGGGAAACTTTTCCTTTAATGTCTTTAACCCTTTTCGTGAGGCAGAGAAATGGTTCAATACGTAAAGGCGTTTGCCACCAAGCCTGACTGCCTGCCTGAGTTAGATCTCTAGGACCCATGTGATGGAGGGAATGAATCAGTTCCCATAAGTTGTCTTCTGACTTGCACACATATGCCTCTGCCTGTGTGTGTCCATATTAATATCCACAAAGAGAGAGAGAGAGAGAGAGAGAGAGAGAGAGAGAGAGAGAGAAGGGGAGAGAGAAAGGAAGGAAAGGAGGAAGGAAGGGAGGGAGGGAGGGAGAGAGAGAGGGAGGGAGGAAAAAAGGAAGGAGAGCTTGGTAGGAAGGAGGACAGAGATTTTAAAAAATGTTTAAACTTCTTCTTGTTGCAGTCACTGCCAGCCTAGGGGTTGGTCACTGTCTAGGGTTTGGTTCATTTTCTCAGCCAATTAAAGAATTAAAAGGCAGGAAACATTTCAGACCATCAGAGAACAAGAAGCCAACAAATTCTATTGAAACAAAGAATCACACTTACACACACACACAAACAAAGCTCTCCACAAGTGAAGAGGGGAATTCAGAAAGAAGAATCCGGCACTCCACCCCAGAGAGGACCCGGGTTTTAAGGGCTATAAGGGTTCGGCCTCCCTTAATTTTGGATTGGTCAACTCAAAGAAGACAAGACTAATAGGTTTATGACTTCCAATGAAGAGGTGTCCAAGTCCAGCCTTAGTCTTATCTGAACTGGTTTGTACTAGTTGACTGGAAAGAACCCTGCTGGCTAGAGGGGAAGCCTCCAGGCCTTTGTTTCAGATGGAGAAGAAAACACACCTATACCGTCTTTATCATTCCTGGTGACCCTATTTGCTTCTCAGGGATTTAGTCCCTTACAGGTCCTAAGGACTGTTTGTATATATGCTGAAGCTCTTTCATCTAATTTGCCCTCCAAAATAATTGTAGGAATTCTCACAGGTATTGCACTGAGGACATATGAATGTGTTAATTTCAGGACTACGGACCTTTTAGCAAAAGTTTTCTTTCTTTCCAGAGCACCACACCTCTTTCTGATTATCCACCCTTTATATTATATCTTTCAGGAACTGTGGCTTTTGATCCCATTGAGAAAGTGGTGACTTCTCCATTTCCTCATCTGCTTATCTGTAATACTAAGACGTGATTCTGTGGGTACTTATTTGTCTGGTATCCAGCCACCAAGGCTCTCTATTGTGGAGTTGAAGGTTCTAGATCCTCATAAACAGAAACTATCTCACCATGGTCCACAAACTTAGATTGTCTCTGCTTGGTTTTTCTCCCCATTGCCTTGGCTAAGGACAGAGCAAGCAACAGCAGGTACTCCTCCTCAATCCTACCTTAAAGATGGGGGATTGAGAATTTCTATTCACTGTTTGATTTGGATAAAGGGCATCACATGTTTCAGAAGTTTTCCAGTATTGTGATCTTACTTAGGAAAATACAGTGGTTAATAACGTGTGTTCTGAGTCAGACAGTGTGAGTCTGAATGATAATTGCTTGATAGATGAGACCATAAAGAATTCACTCTAAAGTCTGGATTTCCATCTGTAGTGTGGGAATGATAACCTCAGGAACCAGCAGGACTATCTCAGTGAGGATCTCGTCCTCTGACCTTCCAGGGTGACAGGGAAGTCTGGTTCCAACCTACAGTCTCTTAGTTAATGTGGTTTTTTTCCCCTCTGTTGAGAATTTTAAATTACTTTTAAAAGTTTCCCCTGGAATTTCAGAATCTCACTAAAGCCTGAAATGTACCCTTTCAATCTGGAAATGTTTGGGATGAGATTTTCCTGGGAGAGAAAAAAAGAAAAAAAAAAAGGCAGCAACCTCCGAGTCCTCTGCCTCATCCTGACATCACGAAACACTGAAGCACGGCTAAAAGCCCTAAAAGGCACAGACTACTAATTATCAATAACAACGGGCAGTCATGGGAACTGCATACTGGTGAGGGTCTAAATCACCCCTCTGGTATTTTGCAAGTGGTGAAATTGAAGAAAGACTACCTTGTGATCCTCCAGCCCCACCCCAGTGTATATCACAGAGGCTGCTGGCCCCTGAGCCTCAGAGGGCTGGCCTTGAGTCGGTGGTGTTATAAAGATGAATAAAGAAACCAGGGAACTGGAGGGACCTCTGCAAGCCAGCTCGCTTGATCCCCAGAACCCACATAAGAAAAAAAAGCAGATAGCAGTCGGACACGGTGGTGCATGCCTTTTGTCCCAGCATTTGGGAAGTAGAGGCAGGTGAATCTGGCGGCTAGTCCACAGAGCAAGTTCCAGGCTAGCTGGGGCTAGAGGGAGATCCTGTCTCAAACAACAACAAAAAGAGCCATATTTACCCATACCTGTAATTCTAGAACTCCTTGGCAAGGTGGGAGGTGGGGACAGGAGAAGCGTGAGAGAGCTCAGAGACCAGCTAGCCTGGAGTAAGCAGCGAAGAGATCCTGCCTCAAAACACAGGGCCGAGGGTGCGAACTCTCGCAAACGTGGCCCTCTGACCGGGGTGTGCGGGCATGCACACGGCAAATAGATGTGTTTGTTACTTTTCTGTTGTGATAAAACACCGTGACCTAGGTGAGTTATAGAAGGAAGAATTTATTTGGGCTTATAGTTCAGAGGGTTAGGAGTCCATCACGGCGGGGAGTCAGGGCAGCTGGAGCAAAAAGCTGAGGCTCACGTCTTCAAGTACTCACAGGAAGCAGGAAGAGACAACCCAGAAGCAGAGTGGAGCCATGAGCTCTCACAGTCTGCCCCTAGAGATGTGCTTCTGCCAACCAGGCCCCTAAACCTCCCCAGTTTACACCAGCAGCCGGGGCCAAGTATTCAAATGCTTAGAGCATATGAGGGGCATTCTCACTCAAACCAACATGATTCATTCATTCATTCATTCATTCATTCAAAAGACCAAAATAAAGCAAAACTTGAAATCATCCAAACTTCATCAGTGAAAGAAATCCGTAAATCATGGTACATTTCATGAGACAGAATCTCATACCCCAGTGAGTCAGGGTTCCCATGCCAAAACAAAGACAGTCCCCAGAACATCACATGAAGTGTGTTAGGGGGCAGGAGCAGAAGAATACACACAAAATGACTCTAGTACTATAAAATATGTTAATGTTTAAGGGCGTATTAATGTTTGGGGTCACATGTCTGTGGTGAATCAGTAAAGAACAGAAAGACTGATCAGTGAACAAAAATCAGATTCATCGCTACCTTGGAAGGAAGCTGTGGAGGGGACAGAAGGCCCACAGAGGACTCAGAGCCTATGCGTGGTCTTAAACTATACAGTGGGAAATCGGGCTTGGTGGTACATACCTTTAACTCCAGCACTCAGGAGGCAGAAGCAGTGGATCTCTGTGAGTTCAAGACCAGCCTTTTCTACATAGTGAGTTCCAGGTCAGCTGGGCCTAAAAACAAAACAAAACAAAACAAACAAACAAAAACTATACACTGAGAACATGTGGAGCTGTGAATGTCGTCCTTTACATTCTCTTCCTGCCAGCTTTGGATTAATACAAACACTGACCCAGCGTGGGTGGAAAAGGTTTATCTGGCTTGCTGCATGGTCCACCATCAAGGGAAGCCGCAGCAGGAACTGAAGCACAGTCCATGGAGGAACACTGCTTACTGGCTTGCTCTCCTGGCCTGTGCTCTGGCTGCTTTCTTATACAACCACCTGCCCAGGGGAGGCACCACCCACAGTGGGCTGGGCCCTGTGGGACCCCTGGAGCCCCTTTTCAACCCAATAACTGCTCTCTTCGCTTCTGTAAAAATGCTTGGCTATAGGACGTCAGAAAATGGATAAATATAACTCCATCTTATTCTTTGTTCCTTCTAAGCAGTCACAAGGCCACGAGGTTAAATAAGGCTAAAACAAAAACTAGTAAAAGGTTTGAATAATAATCAACACATTCCTTTGCCCTGAAGGCAGCACCCACCAATAAGAAACCTCCAAACCTCTATTAACCAATTTTGGCAAATAGTTCATTACAACCAATTAATTTAAAATATGCTTGGCACCCAGGCTCCTAGAACCAAACAGAATGTAACACTGTTATTCCCCACCTTCCTTTATCTCAAACATATAAAAGGCTCCTAACCTCTCTGCTCGGGGCTCCCAGAACGGATCCACTGTGTTGGTGAGGTCTGGGGGACCAAGCTTAAGCTTGAATAAAGGCTCTTTGTTTTCTTGCATACACTCTGGACTCTGTGGTGGTTCTTGAGGAGCCGTTCTCTGGGCATAACAGGCCCTCCCACATCACTCAACAATCAAGAAAATGCCCCACAGATGTGGCCACAGCCCAGTCCAATGGAGACAATTCCTCAACTGAGGTTCCCTCTAACCAGGTGTGTCAAGTTGACAACTAAAGCGATCCAGCATAATTGAACCCTTATTAACCTAACACATAAACACACTGCTGTTAAACCACAATCCTTCCATTTCTTGTCCCCAAGATATGTTAGTATTAATATCACAACATAAAACAAAACTTTAAAAGTCCCACAGTCCTTAAAAAATCCAAACACTTTAAAAGTTCAAAGTCTCTTTTAAAAGTCTTTTAATTCTGGGCTCTTGCAAGATCCAAAACAAATTAAGTACTGTCTTATTTCAAAAGGGAAGAATCAGGAGCACTTAAGCAAAACCAAAGCCCAGCAAAGTAGCTCAAGGCTGGACATCTGGGATTCACTCACCATCTTCTGGGCTCCAAAGGGCTTGGGCAGCTCCACATCTCTGGTTCTGTCGTCCCTAACACAGTTTGTCTCTTAGGCTCAAGCCAACCCCATCCAAACCTGCCACAGCCCTTAGCGATCATCCCATGGTCCAGGCATCTCCAATATGCTGGAGTCTCTACTGCAACTGAGGCTACATTTTCACCAATAGGCTCTCCTGGCTTCTCAGGGTACAAAGCCTCAGATTCTCTCCATGATCCCTTCATACCTTCAACACCAGAACCATGCAAGAGACTCTTACACATTACCAAGTCCTGTTTCCAGCTTGAGAGACAGCCTTAGGTGCCCTCTGGACCCTAGCTTCTGATTGAGTTGAGTCTGAGGAAATACTTCCCAGAAGATTTCACCACAGTGGATGCTGGTCTCTTGTTACTCACCACAGGTTTTTCAGCCCCAGCTAACCAGCATCAATTGCCCTAGTTAAACAAAGGCTTCACTTCAGTGGTTCTGGTCTCTTCTTAATCACAGCTGATTCTTCAGACCCAGCCAAGCAGAAACCACAGATTCTCAATTCAAGATATCTCACAAACAGCCCTGACAGTCTTCGCTTCCCTTGAAATGTGAGCCAAGCCTCCATCATCCATATTTCTCTTCAACACAACTGTTTCACGCTCCACAGCAACAGCTCACTAAGCTCTGAGCACTCAGTGGCTTTTCCATCCAAGTTTCCAAATGTTTCCACAATCCTCCCCCAAACAAGGTCAGGTCTGTCACAGCAATACCCCATGATCATGGTACCAACTTCTGTCTTAGTTAACCTCTAACCAGGTATATCAAGTTGACAACTAAAGCTATCCAGAACCCATTTTTAAACATTTCCACAAGTCTCACCATTCAACTAAACAAACACGGAGACCAGCAGGGAGGAAGTACTCTGGGAGAAGGAAGAGAGGAAAGCAGCAGCAGAGCTGGATAAGTGCGATGTAGAAAACCTCAAGCGTAACAGGATCGACCCGAAGTTGCTGTGCTTTTTATCACCCCGTGAGCACATCATTCCTTCCACATGTCAGGGGTAACTGGAAAGCATCTGTTGGTCTGTGTTCTGAAGAGATGACACAGTTACTGTTAAGTTTTAATAGTAATAGTAGAATTATACATAAATATACTGTATGTTTCAAGTTAGCACATTATGTTATTTATCCTTCAATAAACACTGAACAAGGAAATAGGTTCCACTGGCCTTTGAAACATACAGACTCAGCTACACCGAGGAGCGGCCCCACTGGCCTCCTTCCTGTCCCTGCTCCAGGGACATACGCCTAGGCTTTCTGCACCTAGTGCCAGGCCTTCCACCTGACACCTGCCCTTGGCACCCTCTAGGCATCCCCACAGCACAAGGTCGTAATCAAACAAGTCTCATGCCAGACCTAAACTGGCTTTCATCTTGGTTGCCCTTCCCCACACCAGCCCCCCTCCCGCCCCTTCTGTCCTCACTGATTGTTCTGGTCCACACCATTCCCAGTGGTTCCCACCAACCAACCCCTGCTGCAAAGCCCCATTCCTGGTTTCCCTTGTAGGCAAAGTTAGTGGCCCTTCCCTCTGGTCTAGGTCACATTGCTCCACACTTCCTGTGGGGCCCAGACGAGGTCCCTCAAAGCCAACGGTTTCTTGCCTCCCCAGGATTCCAGCACGCAGCAGTGATCACAGTAGCCTTGGGATCAGTCTTTCTGCTTCAGGACTGCATATTCATGGAGGCCTCTACAAACCCTCTTCTGATGGCCTCAAATGGCTCAAGCAGGAGCCGCAACACCACAGAGTGCAGTGCACTAAGCACTCGGGGCCAGAGGCAGCTTCCACATGCAGAGGGCACGGGCGCCCCCTTGTAGGAAAGACAGCTAGTGAGTGACTAACAAAGTTTCCGCACGCATTGCCTGAGCTGTGTCTCCATGCTCAGATTAACATTTTCCTCCATTTTAATCCCCCAATAAATCTATAAATTCCACACAACCCCAATCAAAGCCTGATGGAGATTTTAATGGGATTTGACAAGATGCTTGTAATATTGAGAAGGGAGAGTAAATGTTCTAGGATAGCCGAGAGAGCTTGGAGAAAGAAAAAACAAAGAGCGGAACTTTGCCCGACAAGATGTCAAAGCATATTATAAAGTAATTTTAATAAATATAATGTGATATTAGCACATGAATAGATAAATAGATCTTGGAATAAAAATAGAAAATCAAAAAAGCAGACACGTGTATATACTAGACTTTAGTATACGAACAAAGATGGCATTTAAATTAGTGGGGGGGGAAACAGATTATTCAGTAAGGATCAGAACAATTTATTACCTGAAAAATAAATTAAAATCCACTTTCACGCCATTAACAAAAATTAATGAAGGAATTGTTTAAACTGAAAGAGCAGTCGAAAAAAGCCATAGGCAAAAATGTTTATGATCTTGAAGAGTCTTAAACAAGATTTATTGAAAGGCAAAATTCATAAATTTCACTACCGAATTTAAAAGTCTGCATGAAGTCAGATGTGGGGGACCTGTTTTCCCAGCACTCTGGAGGCTAAGTAAGGCAGAAGGATCATGAGTTCAAGGTCAGACCCTGTCTCAAACAATGAGAGAGAAAAAGAAACACTGTCTGAAGAAAGTTACAAGTGTTGGGTCCAGAAAAAAGTATTTGCAACATAGACACACATTTAAAGATATATGTAATGTGCATGTACAACATACATAACATTCATGGCAGCAAACATAAAGCAGTAAGGATTAATAGTTACTATATATAATTTAAGAAATTATGTAAATAAGAAATGAGTGGGACTAAAAGATGCTCAACTTATTAGTAGAAAAGAAAGGAAGTGCAAACTAATTTGACATTTTTCTATCAGACTGGCAAAAAAAAAAAAACTTTCAATTAAAAAAATCTTTTATGTGTCTGAGTGTTTTGCTTGCATGTATGTAATGCCCACAGAGACCAGAAGAGGGCATCAGATCCCCTGGATCTGGAGTTGCAGATGACTGTTAGTCACCATGTGAACCAAACTCTGGTCCTCTGCGAGAGAATCCAATGATCTTAACCACTGAACCATCTCTCCAGCCCCAAGACTGCCAAAAAATTAAATATGCAAATAGCAAGTCCTGGAGAAATAGGCTGTCCTCTCCACTGTAGTGACCGTAAAGTCACTTTGATGTGTGACTGGAAAACTTCTAAAGCCCCATATGCAGCCTGCCTCCCTTCTCTACTGAGGATTCAGTCACACATCTGTTGGGTAAGACTGAGCAAGGCAGGGGTTGCTGCCAGCATAAGGCTTGGGAGCCTGAACGGGTGGGAAGAAGGCCTTACACCAGGTGGAGTTTCCTTGTGGAAACCCAGTGACATGGTCTGGTGAACACAAGCTGGGCGACAGCGGATCCATGGATCCAAGCAGGAGGTATCAGATGCAGCACAGAGGCAGGTTCAGCAGGGGTCCCACACACTAAGATGACAATGGTGTGATGCCAAATGGGGTGAAGGTTGGTGACACGGAGGAAGATTGACCTGTGAGGAAGTATTTCGAGGAGCCTGGGAGCCTGGGTTCTCACTGTTGAGAGATGGAGTTACAAACGCAGACAAGGAGAAAATTACAATGGACTCTGGTGCCAAAATGGGGTTGGAGGCATGACTGAATAGGCTTCTGGTCTAGATAGAGAGAGCACTGTGCATGCAACTGAGTAGAGTCAACTGTGTGTTCCACTCTGTCCACTGGGGTCCCGGAGGCACCAAGCACACCTCACATCCAGATCTTAGTCACTAATACAGCAGCCCCTCACCAAAGTCTTAACTTCCCATGACCAACCCCAAGAGCTAACCATGGTCAACCATGATCCAAAGATTTTTAATGGACAATCCTAGACACAAACAAGATTTGTCTAAATTACATACCTTTCTGCATAGCATGATAGAATCTCATTAATGTCGGGCTGGAGAGATGGCTCAGCGCTTAAGAGCACTGACTGTTCTTGCAGGAGACCCAGTTTTGAATCCCAGCACCCATATGGTGCCTAACAGCCATCCAGAACTCCAGTTCCGGGGGATCTGACGCCCTCTTCTGACCTCCATGGGCATTGCACAACATGGGTGCTCTTATATACATGCGGACATAACACTTATACACATAAAATAAAAATAAACAAATAAAAAAAACTCCCATAATGTCTCTCCCAAGACATGAATCACCCCTGAGCCAGCGTATCCGTGTTGTATGTGCTGCTCCCCTGTTAGTCACTCAGCCCTGGTAACTCTCGCATCAGCTGTCAAAGTCACTCTTAATTTTTCCGCTTAACAATGGCCCTAACGTACAAGTGGTATGATGGTTTAAATCTAAAACATCCCCCTCTGGTTCACCTGTTTGAACAGCTGGCCCACAACTGGTGGCTCTGTTTCAGGGAGCTGTGGAAACTTTTAGACAACTGGTAGATGTGAGACTGCAGGAGCACAGGGCCCAGATGCTAGTTGGGCCTGGGTTGCTGCTGAGGTCTCCGTCTCCTGGTCCACTGAGAAGGGGAGCCCTAGCCACAGTTTCCACTACCGCATACTCTGCCATGCTTCCCCATCGTGATTGACCATATCCCCTCAAATTGTGAGCCAAAGCAAACCATTCCTCCCTTAAGTCCCTACTTTCAGGCTTTGCATCACACTGAGAAATATAGTGGTTTTAAGGAGTGGTGCACTTCAGACACACCAAAGAGCCCAGCAGCAGCAGCCTCACGCAGGTGAAAAGGTAGCAGCGGTCAGTTCAATAAACCGGGGTAAAGATCGTAGAATGACGGTGGTGCCAAGAGCCACAGGACAATAAGACATTTTGAGAGCAACTTCCAGTGTATTCTTACAATTGTCCTATCTTGTTAGTGGCTGTCACTTGCTTACTATGCTGAATTTAGAGTCAGCATGCTCTGTGGTTCCAGGAATCTGCCACGAGGTGTTAGAATGGGTCCATCAGAGTAGGAGGAGGAACTGCTGGACTGTGCTTCACTTAAGGGAAATGGGGTTCCTTGAAGAAATGACTAATCCGGGACTGAGGCCTGGGGAGAACAAGATAGAGCTGGAGAAGCTTGCTGCTGGAGGAGGCCGTGGCGCGCTGGGGGAGGCCGCGGGGTTCTGGGGGAGGCCGCGGGGTCTGGGGGAGGCCGCGGGGTGCTGGGGGAGGCCGCGGGGTCTGGGGGAGGCCGCGGGGTGCTGGGGGAGGCCGCGGGGTGCTGGGGGAGGCCGCGGGGTGCTGGGGGAGGCCGCGGGGCGCTGGAGGAAAGATGCGAGGCCAGTCTAAAAGGCTACTCACCAGTCACATTTGAGCATCTGAATAAAGGGGCTGGGAGATTGCTCGGTTAGTACAGGGTTTGCACCGCAAGCGTGAGGACCTGAGTTCAGTCCCCATCCTCCACATAAAAAGTCAAATGTGTCCTCACTCAGCTGTAATTCCAGTGCTGGAGAAACAGACTGGCAGGTCCCTGTCACTCTAAAACATGATGGTGGTAACCAACACATACATATATGCTTATTAAGTACAGAGTAGAAAAGAGTAACTCAGGCCTTGACAGAGCTGTCAGAAGCTACCGTAATCAAAAGTTCAATGTCAGCAACCCTGGTCACAGGAGAGTCATATAGCACTCGAGTAGGGCACAGCATCTCCTCTGTGGTATGTATCACCAACAAAGATGCAGATCCTGGATCACATCACAAGGGTACAAGAGATACTTCCAAGGAGGGTACAGTACAAATAACAACCAGTTCATAATCCTCAGAAGGTGAAGTTATAGATGTGGAAGAACTTCCCCAGAACTGTCGTAGACTGAAACTTAAAGCAGAACCAGGAACGTGGAGCCTGGCCCTGGGTCCTTTCTCAACCAGGAGAAGTAGTGAAGTGTAGACAAGGTCTGAAGTTTGGTTGGCAGTGTCTCTGGTTCATTTCCAGAGAATGATTAAGAGAATGTCCCTATCTGAGGGTCTCCTTTGGTTATTTGTGGGGGAAGTACACTGTGTCAACACCGTACATAAGTTCAGTGGAGGACGCTCTCTGTCTTGTTCTGGTTTTTGGATATCCCGAGGACAGGACGCCTGGGTCTACCTGCTCCTCACTGCTGGCCTGTCACAGTTGTGCTTTGGGTGGTCTCTACAGTGGGAGCTTGGGCATCACGGAGCTCAGCTGCTCATCCTAGAGGCTTAGTCCTAAGCATGCAAGCATTCCTTGACTCCTGGAACAACAGTCAGCTCTACACTGCACAAAATCTGGCACCAGTCTCCACTGCGAGAGAATAAAGAGAGCAGACTCCATGGTCTGCTACAGAGGAAATGGGACTCTGTCCAGCATTGTGTGACCCTCAGTCTGGGTCCTGTTCACATGTTCTTTCTTGAGGCTTCCCAGTTTCAATACTACGTCCTGTTTCCCAGAGCCCTGTGGTGGGGACAGACATAACAATCACAACGCTTGTACCTTGAGGATCCCACAAGAGAGGAGAGAGAGAGATCCTGAGGTTGAGGACCCCAAACTCTCCTCATGTCTATCACTGAGCCAGGCATACATGGGACAGTTACAGTGATAGACCACTCTTTACTGAGAACAATCTCTCCTCTACTAAATATACCACAAAAGCTAATTAGCATAAAACGTCCTTTAAATATGTGCTATTCCTATGCCACTGTCTGAAGACCTCAAGTTACAGGATATACGATCTCCTGCTCAGGTAATTATGATTCGCATGCAGTGTGATAGTTTGAATATGAAATATGCCCCCATAGGTTCACATGTTAACACCTAGCTTTCTAGCCACAGAGGCTATTTTTTGTTAATTATTACAATAATTATTGTGTGTGTGTGCATGATGTGTATGTGCACATGTGGAGGTCAAAGGACACCTCTGGACTCAGTTCTCTTTTTCCACATCTCCATCACTTCCAAGGATCGAACTCAGGTCACCAGGGTTGACAGCAAGCACTTTTACCTGCTGAGCCATCTCACTGGCGCCTGCTGCTATTTTGGGAGAAGATGGGATTTTTAGGAGCTGGCGCCTGTGTGGAGGCCACAAGTCACTGGGGGAAGGCCTTTGCGAGTGTCCTGGGCCTGGCCCCTCCCTATCTCCCTCTTTCTGTGTTCCTGTTTCTCTGTGTCCTGAGATGCAAAGAAAAGTCTCCACCACATGCTTGCACTGCCACACGTTCTGCCCAGGTGCGTGAGGCCAAACCCCCGAAGCCTGAGCGAAAAACCTATGCTTAGGTTGCTTTCTGTCGGGTTCTGACAAGAACAAAATTAATACAGCAGATAGTCCTGTTCTTCCATGATGCCTTTAAAGCAGATGAACGAACGAATGAACGAATGAACGAGCCAGCATACAGGCCATTGGACTCCACACTCTAGTGTGCCCTGGATCACGTCTGCAGCGGGCCAGCCTCCTGTGCATTGAAGAAGGTACTGGCGGGCACCCAGATACTCACGTTAGCCACAAGGATTTACATTTTTTTATTAAAAATGTCACAGGAAGTCCACTAGCACACTTTAAGCCACTGCCAAGAGTGTACACGTTTGATATTAATTAAAGCAAAAGATGACAGCCCCCAAGAAAAGGGGTAATTTTCTCCTCTTGTATAAATGACCTTTCAGGAGCGCCTGCTCTGCTCTTCGCCTGGTCATTACCAGAAATCAAAGTGTTTTCGGAGAGGCGGGGCTGGCCCACTGCGCACAGATGTCTGCCTCCTGGGAAGGGTAAGGACTTAGTTCCCTGGGGACCTCCACGGTGGGTGTCGCCCAGCAAGCCCACATTGATGTCTTGGCAGATGGAAGCCCTGTCAGAAGTCCCTTCAGAAACAGCTCTGTATGGACTGTTTCCCCGACCCCAGCACACAACTCAGTGGCTCCCTGCAGCCAATCCCTTACTCAAGCCTCACTCCCGGGATCTTGTTCACCCAGCTCTGGCCTCTGGCCCACAGACCCACTGACTGCGTCTTTGTCTCTGGTGGCCCAGCATGCCCCTTGCTGGTGGAGATGACCAGTCTTCAAGGCCTCCCACCTCCAGCACCCTCATCAACAGTCACTCTGGAGACCCTGTGTCTCTGTCAGTCCCTCTTCAACGGCAGGCCTTCGGTGCCTCCCTCCAGTTGAGAGTCTAATCACGCCTGTCCTTCCTGAGCTGTGTCCTTTTTCAACAACTCTCCATTGAACCCTATTCTCCCTGCTGGCACCTCAGCCGTCCACACTGGCCATTCTGTGTCATCATCAGTTTATGGACACCATGCAGCCTGGCACCCCCACCCACCTGCCAGCCTCCCATGTATGCTGGCCATCCAAGCACAGGGCACCCCATTCCTCACCCTTCATTTCCCCCCAGGTCCTTCCCGCCCCCGTTCCTATAGTGACCATGGAGAATCGAGCATAATGGGATGGGAGTGTCTTCACCCTCCTCCCTCAAAGCCATCCACCTCCCTGGCAGAGTCATCCCTCTGTCTCCACTTCCTTCCTCCCCAGAGGTTCCAACTGTCTATGGAAGGGTCTCGAGAACCCCTGTGATGACTGTTCCTGTGCAGTTTGTCTCTTCCCTCCCCACTCAGCCCTGAGTGACCCACAGACCCACAGAGGCCCCAGGATTCTCCACTGACCCCTGCGGCAGCGTGCCTCAGTGCACTTTGTGTGCCTCGGTGCTCTGCTATTGTCGTCATCAGTAGTGGCCTTGCGTTTGGGCTGAGGGATGGACCAGACAGTCTTGACTCCATCCATGGATGTGGAACACCGGGGCAGTACAAGACTGACCCACCCAAGCAGCAGGCCACCTGGACGTCCCACTGCTCAATGACACCGAGGGAAGGAAGGTCATAGTGGACCTTCAGGAAGTTCAAAGGCCCCCTCTCTTCCGAGCCAGTCAGATCCCAAGCCCCTCTACACATGACCAGCTGAGTGTGCTGTGGATGCCCATTCTCCTAGCCTGCACCCAGCATACTCAAGAAGTGAGGTGAAGCCTCACTCAACTCTGGAAGTCCAGCTGAGGCTGGAGGATTGCCGCAAGTTCAAGGCTAGCCTGGGCTACAGAATGAGACAGTCTCAGAAAGGAAGGAAGGGAGGGAGGGAGGGAGGGAGGGAGGGAGGGAGGGAGGGAGGGAGGAAGTCCATCATGGACCCCGGGGTCCTCTGAGCTCATACCACCTGGTTTAAACACTGCATCTGACCCACAATGCAAAGCGAGCTCAAAGGTGGTGACCCAACCATGCAGTCCTCTTGACTCTTCCCACATCCTGTGCTCAAGATCTCTAGACCCACCAGCAGATTACTGGCTGACAGCCATGCTCGGCATGAGTTTCTGTCAGGTGCCTTGAATGAAATTTGGCCCAAATGGAGCCAGATTCCTTTCTCCTGCTCCGTGTCGTCTATGGGAGCCAGTTTTGACCCTCATCCTGCCAGTGACCTAGAACCCCATTCCACAAGGTCTTCGTTGACTCGCTCCTGCTGGCCTTTCTGTGACTTACCACACACCACACCTCAGGCCTCATCACACCCCAAGGACCCTGCACCAGCAGCTTCTGTTAAGGCTCACAGCTCAGCCCCAGTCACCCCTCAGAGTGGCGCCCCTCAGAGCGGCGCCCCCAGACCGCCTCCACAGGGCCTTCTCTCTGCCCCTGGAGGGAGCGGTCGCCGCCCTGTTCCACCTTCGCCACTTTCTGTGGTCTTCCCTTTCCTTGCTTTTCTCTTCTGTATGAAGAACACCCTGGAACTATCTTACTGGATAGATAGCCTTCCCCGGAAGTAAAGCTCTGCCCCCTCTGATGCAAGGCCTTCATGGGTCCAAGAACGCATTACTGGGACCAGAGCCAGCCCAGCGTCTTTTGTTCTGGGTCAGCTTGGTCTCTCTGAGTCTCTGTTCTCTTCCCCAAATGGAGGTGAAGCCGCAAACCCAAAGGTGGGTCAACCCTCTTACTGTCCACACCAGTGACCTTTCCTGGGAAGCACTAACTCCATCAACTGGTAAGTATACAAACGGAAGGAACAGGTATGACCTCTGTGGGTCTCAGTTTTCTTTTTCCAGAAAATGGGGATACAACATTGTCCTTGAAGGACTTGGAGTGAAGGGATCTTTGCGGTCTGATGGAGAAACAAGTATTAGTGCTGTGAGCACTCAGGGAGATGGCATAGGGCACAGTGTCCAGTGCGCACCGGATACCCATTGTGTGCCTAAGTTTTCCTGGGCAGAGGCATGAGCATCACTCAGGTCAGGGCAGTGGGATATGACCCAGGCTTTGAATCAAGACTATCTCAAAGCTAAGTGTGACTATCCAGAGGCATTCAAAGGTGGAAGCGGGCACAGGGACAAACACTGAGGACCTGCTAGGAAGGCCACCAGGAGACTCAGGAGAAGGAGGCACCATCAAGCCAACCCAGCAAAGGAAAAAGATCCTGGGTCCCTTTCACTGAAGTGGGGGAGGTTGCTCATAACTACGAGAGGCGGAGCCCGTGCTGGGGTCTCTACCCATCACTAAGGCTGCAGGGACCCCACACACCAGCGTCTGTGCAGGGTCATGGTGATAGTGGAGGCGTGGCGGGGATAGTTTGATAAGGGAGAGGTTCCCTGGGTAGGGTTGGGGCGCCGAGGGAGAGCAGGCAGGTGGAGCAGGGCGGTCAACAGCAAGGTGTGCTGGGCCAGTGGGCGCCCATGGCCATCGGAGCCGACGCCAGCACTGGCCGGCCCTGGGGGAAGCCAAGCTGTGCACCGGGGCGCGCTCGGCACAGGAGTCTCCTTTGCTGAAGAGAGCGGCAGCCTGTGTTGCTATTGGCTGAGTTTTGCCACTTGCCTGAGAAACCCTGTCCTTTTCTCTTGTGTGGTCTGCCAGTCTCTCAGTATTTCCTTCGAAAAACAAAAAGCAACACTTGGACCCTTCTGTGCTGCTACAGATTGGTCTGCAGTTCTCGCTGTACCTTGTAGAAAGAAATGTTAACGCTCCCTGTGCAGTCTGGCAGCTGACTCCGTGCGCTCCATCCATGCGGCCCCTGCCCTGCCCAGCAAGAGGCGCAGAGACCTTGAATGACAGGGGAAGAGGCAGGGCAGATTCAATCCCAGGCAGGCACGGCTGGGACACGAGGTGGTGTTGAGTTTTGGTTTTGAGCTTGGATGGATGGCTTGTAGAGACAATGTAGTGTCTAGACATCCCTGACCCAGCTCCTTCATATCAACACCCCATGTGACCCTGGCCATTCACACATGCAGGGCACAGGAGGCACACACACCCCACACACCAGGCTGTCCACTAATGCCTTTGCTTATGCAGGATCCCATCTAAGACCTCCGGTTGCTTTCATTGTTCTGTCTCCTTGGTCCCCTGTCTGTGGCAGTCCTCATAGTTACAGGCATTCGGTTACGGTGTCCAGTCTTCCTCGTGTTAGGCTACTCTGACATCTCAAGACTGGACCCAGGGGTTGACCATCTTTGACCAGAATCCTTAGAGGTAACATAGGGTCCTTGATGTTTCTTATCAGGGTCATGACGGTGACACCTCATTGCTGGTGACATCAGCCTTGAATGCCTGGCTCAGCGGGCATCTTCCTGGCTGCCCCACTGTACAGTGGCTGACTCTTTTTTGTAATAAGTATCTTGGGGAGACGTGTGAGACCACTTGAATCCTGTTTCTTCAGACATTTGCTACTGATGTTGACCCCGCTCAGTGCAGCTTGCAGGCAGCCTCCGTCACTATTTGCCCAAGGGCTTCCGCACTTGATCTAACATCATATTAGAGTTCTACTTCAAGGTTAGGGTTGGGCCTGTCCTCTCCACTTATCAAACTCCTCTTTGACTGGTCTCAGTAGACCTGGATTTCTTTTATCTTGGGCGCCATAACTCAAACTATATTCGTTTTATTGGACAAGTGTCCCAGTTTGGCCACTAGGAATGTCTCCGTTTCAGCTCCTGAGACCTTCCTGGAATGTCTTCGTTTCAGCTCCTGAGGCCTTCCTGCCCCAGTCCCTCCCGCAGCTGGGCCCCCCAGACGGCCCCTTGAAGTGTCATCACCTGTATTCTGAAACCAGAGAGCTTTTCCTGGCAGGTGAGGTTTAGAAGCCAAAGCTCAGAGCTCTTGCTATTCCTGACCCATCGGTCAGGAAGCACAGGTAGGATAAAGGTCCTGGGAGTCATATCTGTGTCTATCATAGATTTAAAAATCATCCAGTGAGACAGTGAGCTTGGGGTAAAGTCACTCGCTGCCAAGCCTGATGAAGAACCGAGTTTGATCTCCAGGACCCACACGGTAGAAGGAGAAGACAGACTCCCTCAGTTAGTCATCTGATTTCCACATGCGTGCTGGGGCATGTGCAGGCAGTTGTGAGCTGCCCAGTGTTGATGCTGGAAACCAACCCTGGTCTTCTGTAAGAACAGCAAGTGCTCTTAATTGCTGAGTCATCTCCCCAGTGCCTTGTGTCTATTTTATGTTATTGAATTTCTTTTGTGTAAAAAAGTAAACACACACACACACACACACACACACACACATATATATGAGAGAGAGAGAGAGAAAGAGAGAGAGAGAGAGAGAGAGAGAGAGAGAGAGAGAGAGAGAATGCTAGGATCTCCCTGTAGCTCCGGGTGGCCTGGAATTTGCTGTGTAGAGCAGGCTGGCCTCAATCTTACCTGTCTCTGCCTCCAAGTGCTAGAATTAAAGGCATGACTCTTTACACCGCTCTGCTTTTTTTTTTTTCATTGAATCTTTGTGTATTTCATACAGAACGTCTCAATCCATCGTAATCATCTTTACAGCCCCTCCCACTGCCTCCCCTCCGCCCCTCATCACAGCCCCTAACTGGAATCCATACATTCCGTCATCTTTGTTAAGGTCTATTGTGTCAAGTTAGTGTCCCCAGCTGTTACAATTCTTTTTCAAATTTTTATTTATTTTATGTGTATGAGTGTATGGCCTGCGTGTGTGTAAATGCACCACATCATGCAGCACCCTCAGAGATCAGAAGAGGGTGCTGGATTCCCCTGGAACTGGAGTTATAAATGTTTGTTAGCTACCATGTTAGTGCTAGGAACCGAACCCAGGTCATCTGCAAGAGCAGCCAGGCTCTTCACCACTGAGCCATCTCTCCAGCCCCTGTATCTCCTTTTTAACATGATGATAACCTATTATTAAAATTCTTCTGTACTTTGCCTCTCTTAACAGTATGTTCTAGAAAATCACACTCTCTTAGTTCATAATGGCCTTCCTTGCCTTTTTGGCAGCTGCATAGTACTCCATGGCATAGATGTACTGTATTTATTCAGCAGCCCCTCCCCCCCGTCTGTGCATTCGGGTCTCTAGTATCTTATGATAGCAACCATGTGATGAGTGGCTTGTCTGTCTGTCTGTCTGTCACAGTGCATCCTCCTGGTGGATTCTTAGTGAGACTTCTGCATTGCATGGGAAGCACACAGACCATTTCGTCTGGCATTACCAAGTTCCCCTCCCATCCAAAGGATCCCTCAGTCCCGAGTTCCCACCAGCAGGGCCGCAGGTTAGTCTCCCCGCGCCTCTCAGGGTTATTGCAAGGTCAGTGTTCACGTTGCTAACTGATAGGTGGGAGACTGTAGGTCTGTGCCGCTTTCAATTTTGTTTCTCAGGAATGAGAGATTTTGCACATTTTCATGACTGAGGACCTTTGTGTGTGAATTGTCTGCTTGTTATCTTTCGCGCACGTTTGCATTTTTCGGTCCTTGGTCACTGTTTAAGCGTTCCTCGTTAGAGGTATTAGTCTTTCCTGCACGTGTTTGGTCAGCATCTCTCCCTGGTTGCTGCAGAAAACCATCTTTTTATTTAGAGAGAAGTATTTTGTCATGGAATTAAAAATAATTGTATGCAGTCAAATGTATTCAGCTTCTGTCACCTGGGACTTTGAGGGCCACTTAGAAAGCCTTCCCTGCACTTGGATGGGGCTCTTTCACCAGGATCCTGTGGATGTGAGGGAGCGGCGGGGGCCTTAAAGACTCAGTTGGAAACAGAAGTCAATCGGATTGGTGTACTGCTAATCACGAGAAGACCAAGGGTGTCCCTGAACATTTTAAATTCAGGAAGATGCATTGCAATTAAGCTCAAAAGCCATGTTTGGGGAAGGCACTGGCTCGGGGCCCTGGTGTGACAATCCTGTCAGATAGTGCGAGGGCGTGGGAGGGGAAGAGGCGGTGTGCCTTGGTGTGTCAGGCCTGGGGAGCACTCTCTTCCCTGGGAAATCTTCCCCCTTCACGGGCTTTGGCATCACAGGCCCCAGCTGTGGTTTGGAGGTGCTAGGCCCGTTAGCCTTCCTGTGCTTGGTCTGCCCACCTCCTTGCGCTATAGGGGACTGGATCTCCACCTGCCATCCCCGGCCACAGACACCTGGGCACCTCTTGCCCCAGTCTTCTCCCAGCAGAAGTTAGTGGAACTGGTAGAAATAAGCATTAAAGTCACAATCTCCACAGGGTTCGATGGGAACTCACAGCAGCCCTCTTCTCCCAGCCAGGGGAGACACTATACAGGGCTATACAGTGTCCAGGTCTTCCCACACAGCTGCTGAGCTTTAAATACCACAGCATCAGCCTGCCCTCTTGGAAAACGACTGCTGGACCAGTTCTCTGCCTCCTGCTCTGGAAGTCTCTTCTGGTGTGTCCGGGCTAGCCCTAGTCCTATCCATTGTGGGGAGTCTGGTTCCACACTGTTAAAGGACAAACTGAGATACAGTTAACATAGCAGATGCATCTACTGAGAAAAGAGGAGATGGGCTGGGTCGGCATGAACTGCACTGTTGAAGATGGGAAAGGAAGAGCCGGGCTGGAAGGACACTGTGATGTGGAGACAGGCTGTCCTTGGTCAATATTTAAGTGTTCATTAGCGGTATTAGTCCTTTTTCTGCACTTATTTTGTCAACACAAGGAGGAACTGGAGATCACCACCTGTGGACTGTGGATCAGATCCCAGGTGAATGGTGGCAGTGAAAAGGAAGGACAATGCAAGGTCAGGGCTGCCTTTCCCCACCACTTCCTAGCTAGGACAGACAGCTTGTTTTAACAGCATACCCCGCATAAGTCCCAGGCATCAGGCACACTCAGATTTAACTCTGGTTTGCAGCCCGTGGGGATATTTCAGGCCGGCAGGTGCTGCTCACAGTCTCCAGCTCTTTCTCTCCATGGCGTCCTGTGCAGGTGGCTTTCTCGGCACGTGGCACAGGCTCCCTTGTTGCTAACAGAACTTCTGTAAGAGGAATCGTGCTGGCCACTTGACTGCGTGTTTTGGATCATTTATCCTTTGTGTGTACATGTATGTGTAGAAGTACAAGCACGTATGTGTGTGGCGGAGGCCAGACAGCCTCAGACATGGTTGTTCACCTTATTGTGAAGCTGGGTCCCCCACTTGCCTAGAGCTCATTAACTTGGCTAGATGGCTGGTCATTGAACCCCAGGGACCCATCTACATGGCTGCAGCACTGGGATTCCACATCTGCACTGCCAGGCCCACCTTTTCCTTACCTTTAAAAAATTATTTGTTTTGGGGGGTGAGCAGGGGGTACACCCATGCCAATGCATACCTTGTGGGAGTCAGTTATCTTCTTCCATCATGCAGGTTCTGGGGGTCAAATTCAGGTCTTCAAGCTTGCAAGGCAAGCACTTAATTCATTAAGCCATCTTCCCAGCCCCATATTTTATACTTCTTAAAAGTATGAAGGCATTCTGTGTTTCTATCCACCAAGGAGGCATCCACACTCATCCCCCGGGAGAAGCTGACAGAATTGTTAGAAGCGTTATAGTCAAAGCCACCATACTAATAATTTTCTGAATTGCATGTTTTGTAGTCAATATCTTCAAGCTCTTCTGGCCAAGTTAGGGAAATGGGTTGGATGTTTTCCTTAGCATTTGCTGGTCATCTACTCTGTATAAAATAGTGGGGATGTAAAGCTGGGCGAGTCACTGCCTCGGGAATGGAATAGCCTCTCGGCAAGTGCAGAGTGAAATGGGTGCTCTGAGGGTACCAGGGGAGGGGTGGCGGCAAACAGCCTCCCTTGGGAGCACAATCCTGAAGCTGGACAGACTATGGGCACAGGGGAGGGGCACGTGCCGGCTGCTGGCTTATTCTCAATACTGGATGAGTGATGTGGCACAACCCTGGCTTTCTTTCGCCTACCCAGCCTGGAGCACACACTCCTGAGATTGTTTATGCAACACAGCAGAAGCCCAAAGCCCTGTCCTCTCGGGATCTGGCTGAGTCAGGACGGCATCTGCTTTCAGGAGACAGGAGGCACAACCTCTGCTGGGGTCTCCCTGGGTAGCATCGGTGCTGGCCTTTCTCCCAGGCACAGAGGGAGCAAACGGTGCAGGGGAAACAGACTGTCCAAGCAGGCGCTCACTCTCCCAGAGCTAACGGGAAGGTGGCCACGCACGCGATCAGCTGCTCGGGTGGCAAGAGGCTCCATGGACTGCCATTCCCCATGCCACAGAAGATTACAGATCTCTGTCCTCATCCCTGCGAAGGCTCAGCCTGGGCTGCTCACGGTAGATCTACAGGATGAGCAGATCAGTGCTGTGGGTGCCTGCAATGCAGCCTGCATCCTTGGCCTCTGGTCACAGGGACTTGGTGTTATGGAACACTGTCCTCCAGGCATGACATGGCCATTGCCCTCTTGAACTGTCAACAGCTGTGATTACCCAAATGATTGGGTCTATTAACTTTCCCCCAGAGGGGAGGGTCCCCACCTCTCCTCAAGGACTTATAGATTAGAGGCCCCACCCATTCTCAGGATTTACAGGCAGTTAATGGTTGCTAGGGGGCAGGGTCCACAAGACCACAGTAAGGATTGTGGGGAGAGGTTTGTTTTTTCCAGTGTTGTAGCTGCCCATAAGTTGCCCATGCTCCTGTAAGCAACTCCAGTTAAATTCACTGGTTAACCAGGCTAGACTTCAGTGGAATTGTTTCTTTGGTCTATAGCTGGTGCCCTTTCCCAGGTTAACAGACCTCTGTTCATCCCCCCAGGGAAAGCTCACTCCACACTCGGCCACATTACTATTGATGGGTCTGTAGCTTCATGTGAGGGCTGCAGCCTGGCGGTAACATGTTGGTTCTTAACCCAATGTGTACTTCGTTGCCAGTTTGCAGAAATTCTTATTTAAAATGTGCAGATTCAGTAGCAGAAGCCTGAAGTCTTCATAATTGAATGACTGGAACCCTGAAATCAGTTAACAAACACACATACATTACCCCAGTCACAGCACACAGAATCTGGGCTCAATTTTTCTATTTCATTGGCTTGTAATCTACTTCCCTTCCCATGAGATACACAGCAGTCCTCCTCTCCCAGTCAGCTGTTCCACCGTCATCAGCCTGACAGCAGAACTACATTCTTGCATTCATTTAATAACTATTTATCATCCACCATCTTTCCATTTTCAAAAAGGAATAACTTAAATGCTGTAGAAATTGGAAAAAATTTGAAATTTGACCTTTATTAACTGGGTTAATTGTCAAAATCTCTGCTTGTAAAAAAAAATTAATGACCAAAAAGTGTAACTTTTTGAGTTTCAAAGATTAGGTTAATGTCCAAGGAAGTATAAACTTTGACCTTTTTGACACATGTCACCAGTAACAGTTATCCTAATAAATTGCTACCTGTGAGCAATTATAAAGTTTCCCCTGTATCCAATCACCCAGTTTAATTGCTGCAGGAAACCCTGGCTTCCTTAGACAGCTCACAGAGCTATCTGATGTTACTTTCTATTTGTTTCAGGGAGATGTACTTACTTGTTCGGATGGATTTCTAGACTCTGAAACATTCACAGATAGATGCAAGCTGCTACGGTCACAGGCAGCTTGGGCAATAGACACCAAAACTGAGCCCAGGATCAAGAGAAAGAAGCCAAGATCATATGCTTGGATAGAGTCAGTCATTCGCACAGAACTAAACTGTCCATTCAAGAGGTGCTGCAGGAGCCCTCTGGCCTATGACCCTGGTGCTGAGTGCCCGTGGGGATGAGAGGTAGCTTTCCATAGTCCAGCATTTGGGGGGTAGGTATTGGTGAGCTAGTGGGGGGGGGCAGGCTGGGTCTAGCAAGCGGAGCAGTCTCATGCAGGTTTTAGTTTGGGCACATGTAATAGCTCTTTCTCACAGGGAAATCTTCTGTGGGAGGAGGCAAGGCTAGGATCCCAGGGCCTCACTCTAATTGTACTCACCTAGTAGATTCTAGAATGTTAGAAAAGCTGGAATTGTAACATCTAACCTGTGGTGCTGATCCTCTCTTCCTGAGCTTCCAAAACACTTGTGAAGAAAGAATTTAGAGACAAATTCTCTAATCTCTGTTCAGAAATGAACCTTATTTCAGCGGCGATGCAGAGTAAAGCAAGGCTAGGAGAAGAGACGGGCATCTGTAGTTGTGAGTACCGTGGGCCAGATGCTGTCTGACCAGTTTCTCCTTAATGACAGGAGACTGGCGTGGACCTCAAGACCTGGTGCTGGTAGAACGCCTACGGGCCATCTCCAGACTCAGGGATGGCGGTGTCCTCCTTCTCTGTTAGTTTCTCTGTCAACAGGTACCTCACATCATACCCTGGCTGCTGCCAGTGCCCAGCACACATCAGACACCCAGGAACTGTAAGATGTGGATGTCATTGGCCCAAGTGTACGGAGAAAAACCTGGGATGAGACCATGTGCACAGACCAGTGGGTCTCACTTCCCAGTGACCAGCATGGTGACTGGGCCTACACTTGTCACCTATGAAGCAAGGCCCTGGCCACCTGCTCTAGCACCTAGGTGCCACAGCTACCTGATGCCCACTGGAATCCCATGGAGCTGGTACACACTGAAGTCTAACCTGTAGCAGGAGCACATTTCCTTAGAATGCCTCATTACCTTCCTCACTGTCCTCGTACACCCCCATCCCTGCCAACTACAGGTCAAAGGCATGGAGTGCCGAAATGAAAACAGCCTGTCGTCACCAGCAAAGTGAAGAGCTTTTGTGAGTTGAGAACTCAACCCAAGTAACTTATGCAAAGTAGCCAGAACCCCATGAGCATGCCGTTCCAAGCAGGTAGCTTTTGTTAATGCTGGTGGTGCATGAGTCACCAGCTACCACGGTGTCTCAACGTGTCTAGGCGCACAGGCCCAGGCTCTGCTCTACGTCCCTCTCCGCTCAGAGCCCAGCGTTGCAAAAATAAAGCTGTCATGGCTTTTATGTAAAGCTCCACCTTTGTTAGCATGGGCTGACAGCTGCATCAGGCCAGGGCTTCTATCTCAGCACCTGCTTTGTGAGCAGTGAGTGTGAGGTGTAAGGAGACAGGCATCGACGTGTCCTTGATGTGATCCAAGACACTCAGAAGAGCAGACTGGCAATGAAGTCCTATGTTCCTGTTCTCCTGATGTAATTTTACAAAAACACCCATTCTGATCCTTTCAAAGTCCAAGGAGAGTTAGGACTAAGACTTTGTAATTAGACAGCACTCTTCCTGGTGTCAACACTTAAATCACCAGATAGTGTAAGTCTAACGTTAGTTACTTTGACAAGGGCCAATGACCAGAACAGAACAAACACCCTCCTGATGTTGGAAGGAGCAGGGCTGTTTCTCTTGGTCTCTTAGGATCCCCTTGACAACAAGCTGTCACGCCAACGACAGTATTATTTCCAGAATTAGTCTGGCTGAGGTGCAAGGGACTCTAACTGCCATCTCTTGCTGTTGACTCAATTGTCATTTGTATCAACATTTGGGGAGGGTTTGTTTTGAGCTATCTGTAAGATTGGAAAATCAAGTTCAGTGAAATTAATATACATGTATAAAATTTGTCTCCAGCGTGCACGGTGGTTGTAACAACAGCATCGCGTGGAGCCTTGTGCAGGAACTCCACGGCTCATGGGAGTGCTCTGTCCACCAGAGCCCTACCCCACATTAGTTATTACCTTCAGCTTTTTGTCGTTATCCATTCAACAACCCAGAGCACCAGATCTCTCCCACGTTCCTGACACTCCTCCCAAGTCCTAGGTCTACTCCATTTTGTAGTTAAGGAATCCACCCTCTCACCTAGGCATAATGATGCACACCTCAGGAAGCTGAGGCTGGCCAGCCTGGGCTATATAACAAGACCTTGCTCAAAAACAGAAAAGGAGAGGGGCTGAAGAGATGGCTCAGCAGTTAAAAGCACCGGCTTCTCTTTGCAGAGAACCTGGGATCAGTTCCCAACATTCACATGGCAGCTAACAACTGTTAATTCCAGATCCAGGGGATCTGATGCCCTCTTCTGACTTCTGCGGGCACCATATGACATGCGTGCAGAACACTCAAGAACATAAAAAATAAAATATTTAAAAGAAAAGGAATGTAGAGAGGAAAGGATGACAGGAGGGAGGAGGGAAGGAGGGAGAGAGGGAGGGAGGGAGGGAGGGAGGGAGAGAGGGAGGGAGGGAGGGAGGGAGGGAGGGAGGGAGGGAGGGAGGGAGGGAGGGAGGGAGGGAAAACTGAGGCAACAAGAAACTTGTAGTGGAGGTGGTGGGTCGGGAATTCACTTCATGTCTACAGGACTTCCTGGGCTCTATCTGGTTTGCAGGCTAATATGCAGGCACTCTGGAAGGGTCTGGGTCCCAGCAGTCACTGACCTTGGAGTAAAAGTCGGTTCACTGTCATCCTGGAGAAGGAGCCTTTCAAGAGTGACAGGTGAAGAAAGAATACTACTGCGGAAGGCTCACGGAGCCAGTCACTCTGGCGCACCCTCCAGGCACTCTGAGGGACTTTAGGTAGACCTTGTTACCCTAAAAGGAGGACCTGCAGAACTGCACGTATAGATGGAAAGGGGCAGCTAGAGGCCAGGCCATAAGATGTCTACAAGAACCTCCAGAGGAGACGGGCCCAACAAGGGGGAACAGGAAGGGGAGTGGGGAGGAAGGACATAAGACCATGAGGTCACCTGGACTTTCTGCCCCAAGCATCTCAGTCACTGCCAGAGACAAGTACTCCTCCTTGCTAACCGGCCTCCCTGAGCAGCTCGAGTGCTCCACATGAGCCAGACCAGGTCACACAGAATCAGACACTTGACTCCTCCTAAGTGGGTTCCAGACCATGCCAAGGAGTTTCTCTGGTGCCTGAGGCAGAAGACTGGGACACACGTACATGATACATGTTTATATACACAAGACATCTTATAAACATACTAGGTATGCTTGAGTCTGGGCCAACAGTAATCCCAACGAGTGTGAGGGCATCAGGAGGCCATCAGACACTGGGGTTGGAGTGGCAGTGGGTGGGACTATCTGAGCCAGGTCCCAGCTCCACAGCCTGTGCCAGGAGGCCATGAGCACAGGTCTCAGTGTGTTCTTACCTGTCTCTAGGATCGACAAGGGGGGCAACTATTGAGGAGAGCCCCTCTTTCTCCTGCTTGAAGAAGTTCCCTTGCTACAAGATGGGACCATCCCACATGACCTCTCCTCTCGGAGAACTTGGAACTCAAGTCTCCACAGCATCATCCCTAGAGGCCTCAAGTTCTCAGCCCGACCTCAAACTCCTTTGCCTTCTCTCTCTTCACCTCATGAGCTCCAGTGCCTGAAGCCTGTGGTCCACACTTCGCCAACGCCATGGGGCCCACTGGTGGGATAAGATTATATAACATCTGCCTCGGCCCTAGGGCAAGGAGGATTCCAAGTTTTCAAGCTATCCATGAAATCTAGCCTGGCACCAAGAACACAGCATTGCTAATTCCAGGACTGCAGCTCCTGAGTCAGTGGGCAGAGGCTGAATACTCAGGCCAACATTCTCTGCCTCCCACGGGTGGGTCATTCCTGGGAACAAGAGGAACATCTGCTAGACAGAGGCCGAGAGGTCTAACAGTGACTGTCTTCTTGGTCCTTGCAGCACTCATTAGAGAGAATAAGGACAAACACCCCAGAGGAGACTAGCGAGCAGAGCTCCCAGATCCAACTTCAGTGAGGGGAGAAGCCCACCCAGACAGAACGAGGCCTGTGTGGTCCAGACCGGGCACTCTCAGCCTCAGTGATACTCAGACACTCAGATGGTCACAGCCTATCCTGTCTGGAGCAGGGGTTGCCGTCCGTCTCGAAACAACTGCTGCCATGCTTCAGCTTCTTGACCCTAGCCCTTGTCTACAGAGACTTCAGTTAAGATGGCTGGTCCCTCCTTCACAGGACAGCAACTCAAATCTGTGAGGACAGGGAGAATATATTCCTGTAAGGTTTCCCCTCCCAGCCCTGGCACCCCCAGGTCCAGCAAGGCAGCTGCATTTAAATAACAAATTTGCTGGTACATTTGAATACAACCCGAGTTACTCAAATTCAATTTACACCCTTTAGGAATACATTATATAAGATGCTGATTAAAATATCAGGGTGACTCTTAATGAGGTTACGGCTTCTACTTCACACCTCTGCCACACTGACGTTTAAATAAGAGTGAAGCTGAGTTCCTGGGTCAGGTTATCAGCTACACTGCTGAGCACAGGTCTTCCCTAGATCAGTGCTGGCTACCACACAGCCCGTGGAAAGCTGCTCAGCTCAGCTCCGGCCCCATGAGCACGAATGTCTGGGCTTTCCACAGCTTAGCCATCTCCAGGGTTCTGTCCCTGGGAACAACCAGCTCAGTCTAACATGGGTACTTCTTCAGTTGGGTTTCTTACACTTTTTTCCAAAATGCCAGTGTTAACACTGACAAGGACTGACAGCAAACAGAGGACCAGTTTCCTTTTTTTTTTTTTTTTTTTTGGTGTGCCATGTGTGACTGCATGTGTGGGTGGTGATAGCCAGCGATGAATGTTGGGCATCTTCCTCAAACCCTTTATTTTTTGAAACACTGAACCTGAAGCCCACCCACTGGCTACACTAGCTGATCGGTGAGGCCCCACCATGCACAGCCTTATGGGTGCTAGGGATCCAAACTCGGGTCCTCATGCTTGTTGTGCAGCAAGCACTATATCCACGGAGTGATCTCCCCAGTCCCCCAGTTTTCTTTCCAGGGACAGCGTCTGATGGAACCCAGTGACCTTCCTGCCTCCATTGCCTGAGTGCTGAGACTAGAGATATGTGTCACCACACCCAGTTTATACAGTGCAACGAAATGAACACAAGGTTTGGTGTACACTAGGGAAGCACTCCATCCACTGAGCTACATCCCTGACCCAATTCTCCCATTTTTAGGAGAGTATTTAATTCAGTAAGTGAGACTGTATACTGAGAGCTTGGGGATATTTTTAATATATTGCCCCATCTGTTTCTATTGCTCTCAGAAAGAAAAAAAAAAATACACCATAGTGGGTCTGTTCTAGAAACCACTGGAATAAAACAGACCTGTTCTCAGTCGGGAGTATAACTTAAGTAATTATTTACAATACAGTTTACATAGTCACTTTGCAGTCCAATGACTCACTAGCTCTACCGTTGGGAGAGTTAATTGACAGAACTGCCTCTGATTCTTTTGATAACTTAGGGACTGTGCTGGATAGTTTTAGTGTCAACTTGACACAGTTGGGTAGAGGGAGCCTCAGTTGGGGAACTGCCTCCATTGGACTAGCCTGTGATCAGTCTATGGGGCATTGCCTTGATTGTTGAGCAATACAGCCCACTGTGAGTGGTGCCATCCCTGGGCAGGTTTTTCTGTACTGTATAAGAAAGCAGGCTGAGCACAGGCCAGGGGAGCAAGCTAGTAAGCAGTGTTCCTCCATGGCCTGTGCTCCAGCTCCTGCCTCGGGCTCCCTCAGGGATGAACTGTGACCCAGGAGATGAAACCAAGATAAACCCTTTCCTCCCCAAGTTGCTTTGATTAGAGTATTTTGTCACAGCAATAGAGAAGCAAAACTACAACAGGGACATTCCTTCATCTTCAAAAGACAAGGAGCAAATCAGGAATGGTTACCACCAATGCCCACCAAAGGTGGACTTGGGGCTGGGGCTGAAGCCCTGGCTCTCAGAGCTGTCTAACTCAAACTTCCCAGCAAATAGTTTAAAAAGATCCAAAGATGCTCTTTTGCCACCAGAACTATACACGTTTGCAAAAAGTGTTTTCATCACTAGGCTTGAAAAACTTTATCTACAGACAAATTATAGTTAAAGCTCTTGCCTCAGCAGCATTAACACCAGACTCCTTGAGGACCATGGAGGCCATCCACAAGCTTTACACGCCAGTTAGTATTTCTGGCAATGTGCCTCAGGTACAAGGCTGTCGGCAGACTTGGCATCACACTCTCCTCCTACAATAAGCTCAAAACACAACAGGAGCATGTGAAGTAATAAATAGAATCATTTCACATGAAACTTGCACTAGCATCTAATGCAGTAGGTGAATCTGACCTGTTGAGTAAAGGGCCATACCTCAGTGCATCACCCACTAACCCACAGCAAGGAACAGCCCCAGTGCACCACCAAGCCATCTGTCTGCAGAGCCATGTCTTCTCTACTGAGGAACACAGAAGAATTTGCACAACTACCTATATCCCTATAGCACTTATGAAGCCATGAGCAAATAATTTACAGTGTTTCAGAATAAGCCATGTACTTAACAGGATGTCAAAGATGAGGTGAAACTTGTGGTTAAGGAAGACTGGCAATCGGTCAGTAGCCTCAAACCTGGAGGCTTTCTTGGCACGGGCCCCATTCACTCTTCCCCACTAACCCAACCTCTACAGCCCTTGAAAGCCAAGCCTCCCTCTCCGGTCTTGCTGCCTGTGACCCTACTGGAGCACTGCTGGCAGCTGGTGGGGTAGGGGAGAAGCTGCTGCAGGCCTCTGGACACCCAGGCCAGCTCCTATTGGTCTCTATGCCAGACATGAGAACAGTCATGTTAACATTCTGAAAATGTTCAGGGAATGCACAGGATGGTCTCCATGAAAGCTGGGTTCAAAGGGCCTATACTACTTCCAAAGAAAAGGAACAGACAAAAAAGTTCATCATATTTTCCTTTTAATAAGGGGTTTTACTCAAAAGGGTAGCTTTGAAAATCTCTAGCTTGTTGTGAAAACCAGAAAAGCCAGGGAGCTGTGTCACCTTGAACACCACTACGTGGAGCTGTAGCCGCTATGCGATTGCAGCAATCCGCTGCTGTCACGGGAAGTCAATGCACCACTGTGAAATCAGAGCCAGCACTTAAAATTAAGGAGGAGGATGCTTATCCTACTTTGATTTGAGGAAAAGGACAAGTTTTTAATACAGCAAAACAGAACACAAAAAGTAAACAAATCTTTAGAAATCACTAGATATATATGTGTGTATAGATATTTATATAATTAGGATTATCCTCAACATTTTAAACTATTAAAAATAAGATTGCCACCTTACCTTTTCTTTTGGTACTAGGGGTATTATTTTTTTTAAGGAGGGGAAAAAAAAAAAAAAAAAGACTGCCAGACTCTCCATGTAGTCTCCTAACCTCAGCCCAGCCCTGCCCTGCTCATCCCCTCTGCTGAACACCCAGGGTCCAACCATAACTCTGCTGGCCTAGGGACGCAGGTTCTCATTCTGCTGGTTAGCATGACAGGCCTACCAAAGCACAACTGAGAGAGGAGCTGACTTCTTCCCCAGGAAGAGAACACAAGTGCCTGCACTGGGTCGGCAAACTCCCCCGAAGGCACCTCTTCCCCTTTTGTGGCTACTAATATGTCTGTTTTGCACAGAAGCAAGATGGCAATCTTAATCAAAAAGGGAAGCTAGATCTTTAAAATAACTTAAAAAAATCATCTTTTTATATAAAGCAGCAAAAACATACTTTCCTTTTTGCGGAAAGAAAAATGTTAACAAGGAACACAGCGACGTAAGTGGGCTGTTCCGAGCGTTAACAAGGAACACAGCGACGTGAGTGGGCTGTTCCGAGCGTCTGCTGAACTGTCCCCAGCGCAGCGGGCAGCACCTCAGAGTGGCTCTTTTGCTTCGTCAGCGCTGCCCGAAGATCCTTCGGCTTCTCCAATGGCTCTCTCACTCTCTTCTGGAGTTAGGCTTTCGTTTTCAGACCTGGTCCCATTGGGGACTGAGTTCTCCCCATTAAGGAGCGCATTTCCGGCAGCCTTGGCTTTGCTGACAGCCTCCTTGAGACTTAAGGACTCCTGCCCACTGGCCTCCTCCTCGAGATTTCTTAGGACCAGTGGGAGGCTCGAGTCCCCCACACCACCCTCCAGCAGCCCCAGGTCACTCTCCTCATACTTGGGGAGCGGCGCCCTCTCCTCTGCGTGTTTGCGGTAGTATTCCCGATTGATGGCTGCGCTCTTCACTGCCTTTTCCAAAATCTCCTTTTCACCTAAGCGTAATTTGATGGCCATTGTTGCATGGACAGAAAGGTCAGGGTTTTTCAAGACATTCTTATCTTCCTGGAAAATAAAACACAGGATTAATGACAAAAACCCTAAATCAGCAAAGCTTCAGTGAGAGGGGTCAGTTTGAGAGGTGCAAGAAGGTTCTAGAATTGACCATTTGGGAACTCTGGTAAATCTACATTTCCATCAAAACTACATTTTGACTTATGAATCTCACTATAGTAAGATTCATCTTACTACAAGTAAGTTACATCTCAATAGAATTTGTAAAACAAAGGTAGCACCTACGCCAGAGTCAAATGGGGACAACGCTGGAAAGATGATGCCACTCATTTAGCGATCGCCGACTTGAGCCCTGACATGGCCCTAAAGTGCAGGGCATGAATTAATGAAATAGAAAGAACTCTTTCAGCCAGACCTGGTGCTACAGGCCTATAATCTCAGCTACTCAGGAGGCTAAGGACAGGAGATTACAAATTCAAGGGCAATCTCAGTGAGACTCTCTCAAAAATAAAGGTAAGGAAGAAGACTGAGAATCAAAGTCCAAAGTTTCACCCTCTAAGATGCCATAGAGGGGAGGCTGGGAGAGGCTTTTTGCATTTGAAGCTACATGCAAACTTATGTTTGTGGAATCATATGAATTCAAAATGCTTTTAAACAGCACTAAATAATAATCTGTAAAATTTATCCCTGACTCAGTAATATCTCAATATGATTTTGTTACACATAAACATGTTAAACAGAAAAACACTGATATACTGAAAGAGAAATGATGAAATCCCTTAGAGAGAATTAGAAATGTTCGAATTCAAACCTCTCTTATCAGTCTAATTACCTCAATCGTCGTTTTGTATGTTTTTAAAAGAAGTGAGGCCCTATCTTCCAGAAATGTCCAAAGTTTGACCTCATTGTCCCAGCTAACAGGAAACTCAGAGTTCCCCAAAGTGAAGATCCTGTCGATGGCGTTGTCACCCAGCAAATGCTCTTTCAGTTCTTCTATAGGAGAGACAAGCAGCAGTGAGTCAGGAGAGAACCAGCGCAGCTTCTCCCGGTGAGGAGCTCTCTCCCACAGCACTGTCACCCTGCAGTTGTCAGTGCTTGCTGACCAGTGAGCCAACCACTTCCAGACTCTCCAGAGCTGAGCTCCAGGTCAGGAGGCCAGGAGAGGTCTCCCTAGCAGGTAGTCCACACTCAGTGTTGGAAATCTCCATTTATCATTGCTTTACCAGAGACCCTGAGGACCCCGGACAGGGTCGTAAGCCAGGGTCTGAAGACATATTCCTCACTGTGACGGGACATTTCCTGCTAACCCTGTTAGTCAGAACTCTCAGTCCTGCCAACTGATCCAAAAGGACACTAAGGTGATCACAGCTACTCCGGGACCCCTTTTCAAGAGCTCTTCTGGTTGGTAATTATTTACCCCACCCTGTAACAAGCAAGTCAGGAACAGAAGGAAAGCAACAGGGTGGACTCAAACCCTTACTGAAAGGAAAATAAGCCTGCATTCTCACTTGTCAGGAATCTGAAATACATACAAACACAAGTGACTATCTCAATTGCCTTTAAAAATACATTTAAGAGAAGAGCGAGAGCAGCAAGCGCTCAGAGCGTTCTCTCCTGCCCGTCCTATTCAGTCCACAGACACTCATGCTTCTTATGTAACTGTGAGACACTATCTCTTTCAGAGCAAAACGCCCCACAGCTGTCACTATTTACAATTCAAATGGAGGAGCCGTGCCAACAAACCAAACTTTTATTAGTATTAGTTGGAGTAATTCAAAGGACACATGGATTGTCTTGACATGACAAACTGTCTTCCAAGGGCTAAAGAGGAATGAAAAAGCAGCAAAGGACCAGAAATGATTTAGGCTCCTCTGTTCTGTTTTGTTTTTTAAAAGAAAATGGATGTTATCTAATGTCAAAAAAAAACCCTATCCAGTTGTATGGTAAAATTCAGAATTTTAGTCTTCATTCTTTAGTTTAGTCTTTGTATGGCAATAAAAATCTTTTTTTTTTTTTTTTTTTAATAACCAACTTCTCTGGAAATAAATTTCTTTCCAAAAACAATCTCAGGTGCTAGGTCATTGCCTCTCTGTCCCTCAGCTCACAGTTCCCTCCTCAGGGGAGACAGGGCCAAGGCAGACCTTTCTTCAGCAAATACCTACAGGAGGTGGCTCACGTTACTGGAGGAACAAGGCATACAGAACAGGGGACAGCTAGTCTGAACTCTAGAGATTAAGTTCATGGCTTAGGAGCACGCTTCCTTCTAGGTTAGGACCCCTCAAAATGACTTCCTGTGCTGCAGCCAGCTCCTCCTGGGAGAAGGGTCCCCAGGCTTCATTCTACCTGCTGTGGCAGCCTGTGCTCAGTCATTCTGAGAGTAGCCAGAGCCAATGTACCCTCCCTCCTTGGCCTGTGTGAGCTTTTGGCTCAGCTGGGAGTGTCTTCATATGTTTCTAGTCTTCCTCTTCATCCTTCCCCATTCACTGATACTGTCTCCTAAGGTCTAATGCAAACAACTATGTCTCACTAAGAATTATTCCAAGAATCCTGTTATTTGCAAATCAGGTACAAGAGAGTGTCTGAGGTTCTGGAAGTAACAGTTAGTTCTACTTCAAGGACATCTCTTACTAGCTAAGTGACCCTTGCTTAAGCTTCCCACCCTCCTTGACCTGGAGACTCACAGGACAGATGAGATGGAAATAAAGTAAGCACCACAATGAGCCTCATCAGGACAAGACAGTGTGTGTTCCATGGAGTACAGGACTGTCACTATCAACATCTTTCAATCTTGTACATTCCTTGAGGTTACGGACTATGACATTTACTTTTACATCCTTAAATGTGCAAGAAAACCCCACAAGTAACCCTTAACTTGTGCTCACTGAATTCAAACAATAAAGTACAAAGGCAGCAACAACTTCAATGTGAATGATGGTGAGCCTCCCTCTGGTGCTGCACTTGGTGTCTCAGTCACCTGGGACTAACTTTCTTCTACCTCCAGCTCACTGGCAAACCCTGGACGCACAAGAAATGGGAGCCAGAGACGGTGGGGCATGACCACTTCTCCACAGCTAGTGCTAACTAACTCTACCAGTACTGCCCTTTCCCTAGAGCTCGGCAGCTTTGCTCTAGAAAAATACTTACTTACTTGTTCCATCATTCACTCACCCATTCACTTATTTCGACCTACCTATTCTGCACAGGACACACACACACACACACACACACACACACACACACACACGCACACACACACACACACACGCACACACACACTATTACAAATGAAACCTGAAACCTGAGGAACAGTGATTTGTAGTCTAGGATGAAAAACAAAAACATAATCCTACCATGTCAAATCTTAGTAGAAGAAACTCAGATGACGTGTAAGCAAGTATAAAAATGGATGCTCAGTACATATACTCAACTCTTCATGGGTCTGAAATAAGAGGCTATAGCCAAGAACATTTTGTGTTTCAGATGCTATCTGCAGTATTATTTACTCTCTCAGGGTGTCAACAGATCAATCTCCCCAGTGTACAACAGATCAATTCTTTCTCCAATACTGCCATCTTCTCCCTACCCTAAAGTGCTTCCTGTTTCAAGAATGTTATCTTTAATCTGAATCCCCATGTTTTACATTTTCACAAATTAAAAAGAAAAATCCCCCTTTTCCTGAAATGATTTTACCTTCAGTCATGCAGAACACTCGGAGAAATGCCAGAAGTTGGGCAGAAATGGGCGGCTCAGTAAAATGTAATGCAAAAACACTGGAACTGAGAAGAGCAAGAAGCAAGATCAGTTGCCTTGCCCTCTTCCAGAGGACATCCCCGAGTCTGAAGCATCCCCGAGTCTGCGGCACCAGTGGCGGGCCTCAAGCAGAGCGGAGCTGATCTTCACAGAACCACAGGAGTACATGTGGAAAGGGTAAGGCTGATGATGGGGGAGGCCCTGCCAGGGACTGGCCACTTCTGCAGGCATGCCTGCTGCCTAATGGCCTAATCTGGGGCCACACACTTGTGGTAAAAGAATTAAACACACCTAACAGTCCTTAAGAAAATTTATGTTGAGTTTATACTTTAATCATTAATCAAATATTGACAAGTTCAATAAAAAAAGACCTGGATAATCCATTTTCATTAAGAATGGTTCCTCCAGTCCCTGGAGGGCTAATAAATCATAATTCTCAACTTCTTTATCATGTTGTACCTCAAATGCAAGAAATCTTAAGAATCTAACCAGAAATCTGTAGAACTGATGAGGATCATGACTTCATTACAGAAACTAATGGTAGCAAAAAATTAAATGAAACAAATTGATCCAGGTCATTAACCTTTTCAAGGTGAAAGACATTAATGACACCAAAGCACTTATTTAACTTAATGAGGACCACAGACCACATCCCCCAGAATTGACAGTGAATACTCCTAGAGACAGGATTACGTCTATTTGGAAGCTCTAGGAAATCACTGTGCACCTCTCCAAGTCTGAAGTGCTGTGTAATGTGAATAAAAGGATTGGACAGATGATCATAGACGTTTTACCAACACACCCACCAATCATCATGCAGCTGAAAATACTAGAATACCACAGGAAAGAGCCAACCAATTCTACGTACGTTGGGATGCCAGCGCGAGCCAAGACCTCAGCCTTCATGGCGTAGAGTCTATCACTTTTACTCACTCCAAGCTTTATTTTCACTCTGTCATGTGAATTATTGTCAAAGAAAAAACCACTGTGGATCACAAATTCTGCATTTGACCGAGTGCCATAAAAAATGTAAATCTGAGATGTGGTAAAGAACAAACAGAAGAACATAAAACAAACTTAGCATGTATTCTCCGTACAGAACAGGGCAAAGAGTTACTTCTCACATAGTTAATGATACTTTACAGCAATCAGACAGACTAGGTATAAAGCACCCATATACCCATTTGGTATAGCATACTGCCTAGAGGGTAAAGGTGTACAACTCTTACAACTGCCCAAGCTGTATGATGAGGTGAAGCCAAACAGGTATGTCCACTACCACTGGGTAGAGGAAAGGCCTCAGGGAGGCACTGACCAAGCCTCTCATCCAGTCTAACCTCTACGACTGTCCTTTGGAATATACCATTCTTCCTTCCTTCCAAAACAAGGGAGTCTTCTGGAACTGGAGTTTGAAACAGGTCCTATCAGAAGCCCACTTCCACAACCTATGCAGCTCAATACCTAGCGGGAGGGTTCCTGACTTCTCTGAAGGCAGGTCAGCCTTGTTAGACTGTTTTATTCAAATGTAGTATGTGCCCGTATCTGTTCTGCTTTTATACTATGTGCTTGGGTGGAGCTGATAAAGGTAGAGATTTATAAAGTGTCTATTCTGAAACTGATTGAGAAGCTTAACTCTCCTTTCCCACCTCAATTATTAGAACAAATTACAGAGTAAAGGCACAAGAAGACAGGTGTGACTTCTGATCCCCTTCTGTTCTGGCCACTAAAAGCTGCTGTTTATAAACATCCCTTTGAGAACCAATAGATGAGGAACCAAAAGTAATGTAGCTGATGAAATAAAAGATTTATTTTAGTGTCATAAGATAAAGTTCAATTGGCAAATACTGGGTTTCATATACTGAGCCAATTGTGCAAATTACTACATTTAAATCTTTTTTCCTTTGTGGACCCAAAGTGCAACTCAAAACATTTTTATGTCTCAAGACGTGCTCCAGAAAACAAGTAATCCTAAGGATCAATGTCTCTCTAAAATGACCACAGCCACTCACTCCGTGCCCACAGGCTGGCCACATCTGGTGACAAGAGCCCTGAAACCCACCTGCTCTCCAGCCCTAAAGTCCTGCAGCGCCACACACTCGCAGCGGTCATCTTCCAGGTTGTACCCCGTGGTGATCTGGGCAAGGAGAAAGGACAAACTGGTGAGGTGAACATGTCTGGCTACCAGGTCAGGTCCTCCTTTGGTGATGAGAGGACAAAGGTTCTAGAGGGACTAAAAGGGAAGTGCTAGAAGCTTTCTAAAACCCAACAAAGAAAAGCTGAGTGTTTTAGTCAATTTTACTAATACCAATTATTTGTACAAGGAAAAATCATTGTACTGATCACCACTCTTTGATCTCAACCAAACAACCCTTTATTACAAAATTGCTGCCTTTGAGCCACCCCATGGCAGTGAGTCCTAGGTAAGGCCTTCGTGGATAACACGAGGTAAGCACCCAGAGTGACTTTTGTGCCTGTTTACTAAACATTTGGAGAACCCTGGGGGACTTGTATTTACAAGTGTTACTTTTACCTAACATTTGGCCAATGAAAAATCAAACTGGGGGTGAGATATAGCTCCACAGCAGAGCACTGGTCTAGCATATACAAGGCCTATGTTCCTTCTCTAATACCAAGAAAATGGGGTTTCCCATTACATAAGAATCCAGAAGACAAGAAAAGCTCACTTCTCAGTTATATACATGTTTTACTTTGAAATTAGAATCAACGAAAACCTTCAGGTAAGCAAAGGCAAAATGAAATGGTTGTTTTTTATTCCCTCTCTTTCTGCTAAGAGATATAAATGCAAGAGTTTCTAAGCCTGTATAGTACAGTACAGAAAAATCCTCTGTCTGGACCTCAAAGCCAGGTCTCCTCCAGCTCTTCTGCAACATCACACAGAAATACTCACACCTTAATGGCTCAGCATTTTGACTCCCAAATACCTCTGAATCTTTGTACTCATAGTTAGTTCCCCTGCATGGCTGCAGTGCTGGTTCTTTCTTTCCCAAACCCTGCTGAGCAGTCCAAGCTCCAATATCATGGTCCTCCTGCACTGCTAATCACACAGTGCTTCTGAACAAGACCCAGTTCCCAGGGGGCCCATCATACACCATCACTGCCCCCTCCCACCCCCCACATCCTTTCAAGCCTCAAAACATGGGGTGTTATCTACCACTGTCAAGTTCATTCTTGCCTGAACTACCTTCAACTCCTGTTTTGCTTTAAGGTCCTGTGAAATCTGGCTTCTTTGGGGAGGCCTTTCCTCACTCTCTGCCCTCCTCACCCCTGCTCCTTTGTACCCGAAGTCCCACCTCCCTTCCCTAGGCATCTCCACATGTATCTGCATACCTACCTCCCATCCTCCAGAAGCCAGGGGTCCTCCTTAAATCCATGCACTTGACATAAAGTACCTAATATCCAACACTACCATTGAAAAGATTCTCTTGAGGCACAAACCAGGGCAGGCAACAGGGACCCCAATGCAGGTAAAAACTCAGTATTTCATTGCTCTGAGTATCTGTGAACCTCCTGGACTGTATGAATGTCACTGGTTCCTTTCAAGCACACTTACTTCGTCCTGGAGAATCAATGACTCAGACAACTACAAGTACTACTTGATAATCCAAGCATCAACCTGGGTACCAAAGAGGGTGATGTTCAAGCCTAGGGCACAGCATTTAGAAAGGAGAGTCACACAACCCTTATCTTTAAACCCTACATGCCTGGATCCATAGGTTTGTAAACCACATTACAGAACTCTGCATGCTTCTGATCTGCAAAGATCAATGACAAACTTGAAAATGTTGAGAAATAAAGGAAGCCCAGCACAACATTTTAAACACCTGACTTGGATTAAAACAGTTCTATGAAGTTCCCGCCCAACATCTGACTCATTGTTCTGACCCCAAAACATCACGCTGATAACAAAGTGTAGAATGAAGACTTCCTGTGACCCTCAACTCCTTTTGAGAAAGTCAGGCATGTCCCTGTGACACAGAGACCTGCCAGCAGCACAAACCAAGAGAAGGGATGTTAGGGAACGAGGAAAACAAGGCAGAGAATGCAGTTCACTGTGAGGGAGGAAAGACAAGAGGTGCTGAGGGATATTTTACAGGCTTCTCAGAAATCAGTAACAGTCAGCCCTGGGAAAGTGACTGGTCGGCAGGAGCTCCACACAACAGCCCTTCTGCTGTTCTCAGCAAGAGTCAGTGTTTGAGGGTGAGAGCAGCCTCTCTGTGTGGCACTGCCCAACTTATCTTCTAGGGTGCTATCAAAAATTCATCACCATACACACACAGCCACAGGCCAAAGCTTATATGTAAAGCCCTTTTACCCATAGCCAGGCTCCTAAAATACTGCAGAGCAGCACAGGACCTGGGCCTTTGTTCAGCTCCATGGTCCTTGGGGATACTGTCTGCTACTCTCATCAGCAAAGGCAACCAGAGAGGCCTTCTAGGCTGTTTGGACCCTGATGCCAGCAAAGGTCCTCTTCAGAAGCCTTGGAAATGACCCACAAGCAGGAGCCTACAGTCATGGATGCATCCCCAACTCCACATCTAAACCTGGAGATGTTGAAGGGCTGGGAATCTGGTCCAATGGCACTTCCTGGTTCTGCTACACTAGATCATTCATTGCCTCCTTACCCAGTTCCACATGTAGTGTGCCCAGTGATGCCCCCACCTAGCTAAATCCACTATCTATAAATATTTGAGTGCCCATTCCATTCCAGGTAGAAAAAAAAAGTCTGTATCCATGGGAAAAATCTAGTGGGAGACACACATAGGAGGAAAAAAAATCAAAATATAAGAGGACAGTCCCCCAAGAGCCTCATTTGCCTATTGTATGGGCAGAGGGGAAAGAAGGTGGCACTGACTGGCGATTCTAGAGGAAGCGCAGTGGCTGGGTGCCAGCACACACCAGGAAGAGGGCTGCAGCCTGTGTGGGCACATGACTCTCATCTGCAGTAGACTCAGGCACTGTGTCTGCAGCTATATTCTAGTTTAATTTACCCGTTCAGCAGCACTTCAGGAGGAAGGGTATGACACACTACCCCCACCCCCAAAGTAAAGAGGATTACAGATCATTTTAATCTTTCTCTGCTTTCCAAATTTCCTCCTAGGATACATCTAGTGCTTTCATTATGTATGGGGGAAGGGATGGAGTCATCATGCTCGTCAGATAAAATCTGGGAAAGATACAGGAAAAAGAGAAGAAAAGGATCACAACTGAACCAACATTTCAGCCTGTTTCTCTCCACTGCTTTCTCCTGGGCATGGGTACATATGTTTTAGGGTCACTTATTCCCTACTCATGAACTCATTCAAAGCACCAGACACTGAATGCATGAGGGCACTGGGATATGAATAAAACACACACATAAAATCACCTGCCTTCATGAACCTCCCAAAATAATAGAGGGTGGGTCTAGTGGGGTATAGCCTTTAGTCCCAGCTATCAGGACTATCAGGAGTTAAAGTCATCCCTGGCTACAAAAGACCTCACCTAAAAACAACACCAACAAAGGTGTAAAGAGAGAGTGGACAATTCAGAGGAATCACAAGACAGGAAGACCGGCTGACAGGACAGAGTGGCGCTTGGCTTATGAAGGGTGACCAGGGAGCCTCACCTGATAATAACTCTAAATCTTACAGGCATCTGAGGAACAAGTATTCTGGGCAGGAGTAACAGCAAGCACAAAGGCCTCAAGGCAGGTTATACTGATGTCAAGGACAGAAAGAAGCCAGAGGTGGATGAGATGTGTACATGCTGAGGGTGTAGTTGAGCAGGTTGTGCAGGCAAGACCTTCCCTGCTATGGTAAAAACCAGGGTTGTACACTGAGCCTAGAAAACAAATATCTCGAACTTTCCAATCCTTAAACAGAAGGGTCCTGAAAGATCCTTATTTAATCTGGCCTGACTTTTCACACTAGCTGACAGAGTCACAGATACTGTATATACTAGAACACACACAGTGCCCTATAAGCCACCTCACATTCTCATATAAATGGAATGACCCCAAGAAAGGAAACCTGCCACTTCATTAATTTTTGAACAGATCAAGCAAAATTTAAAGATACATATTCCATGCTGGGGAGATGGTCAAGTGAGTTAATGTAAGTGACACAGCATTGTGTACCTGTCACCTCAGCACTGGGGGCACAGTGAGAGACTGAGGCCAGACTCATCTACACAGTGAGTTCTAGGCCAGCTGGGGTTACAGGGTGACCTTTCCTTTAACAACAACAACAACAAAAATTCACAAGAGGAAACACCCAACAGCATTGTCCTCTGGGCACTTGTACATACACGCGCATGCACACACACACACAATGTATTTCCTACAGTTTAGGGCTATCCCCCCTGACCGCTCTAAAACATGTTTCTTCAGGCAGCTAAGCATGTCACTCCCATTCACCAGAATTCCAGCCAGCACTGCTCCTGCCTTCTGCTTTTCTCTGCTGTTGCTGCTAGACCAAATTCTTGCACACTGGTGTAACCAGAGTTCAGGGTTACTGTTTGAAGCAGACAGTACTGCTAATTCCAACTTCCTACTGAATTCCTTTATAAGAGTCAGAGTAGGCTGACAAGGAGTGTCAGGACAGACACAAAGGAAAGAAATGCCCTTGCTTGAAAAGTAGTCTTGAGTTCGAGTACCTTATTTTAAAAAGGTTAACTGTTAATATGTATGAAGTACAGCTTTACAGTTTAAAAATCACGTTTCTTAAATCCTGCCACATTGAATTTCCCCTGAAACCTTATGGTAATGGAAATAGTACAACAAAGATGCAGTTAGGTATGTGGGACAGACGCCATTATAGGAACGTGTAATGGCTTCCTGAACAAATTTTCTGAAGGCAGGCAGGGTCTTAGCCAGGACTATGGTAGGTCACAGGCCACACAAAAAGTGCATAGCTTTATCACCCTGGCAGGGAAATAACACTGAAGCCCAAAGTGGGCTTGAATAGACAAAGCCAAAGGACAGGAGAGGGTGGACTCAAGCCTTCAGCTACATTGTAGCCCCAGCTGGCCTGGAACTCGCTATGTAGAGCAGGTTTTAGGTTGGCCTTGATCTCTCAGAGATCCATCCGCCTGCCCTTGCCTGACAACTGCCTGGATTGAAGGCTTTAAAGGCATGTGCCACCTTGCCAGGCTCTTATATTTTCAACTATGAAACTGAAAATAAACTCTAAGAACTAAATTTGGGAAACAATAATCAAGTTCAAAGAAAAAAAGAAAAAGAAAACACAAGGGCCAGATATTAAAAGGTACTTGAAAAAAAAATTTGAAATTTTAAACTCAGTTAAAAATATCTCTGAAGGAGGGAAAAAAGAACAAAAAATGTAAAATTGCATTCATTAATGAAAATGTAAAACATGCTACCATTTCTTAGTACTGCTAATTAAATTAAGGACATCTAAATTAAGGCAAAAATGTAATTGCAGAAGTGTAACACTTCTTCCCTGCCACAATTTAAATATTTTTAAGATTTGAAAGACCTACCCAACTTAGCACAAGGGTGGTCTGTCTTGAGCGCTGGGCTCACACAAGGGTGTTCTGGCTGTTGGTGGTGGGAATGGTGAATGGCCACTTGCAGCATTTCTTTATCTGCTTACAGTACTGGTAATAACAACAGAGAGAGCTGACACCGAGAAAAGAGAAACAAAACCCAACTGGCTTTTGATGGCTTTCTACGTATGATTACTAGGAAATCCTTCTCAGCACTAAGAGAAAGCTCCAGTTCAGAGTTGCTTAAGGGCCCAGGAAAGCTGAGGAAGAGGCGGTGCATGCTCCTTCCTCGCAGAATGAGACTCCTGTGTCATCCCATCTCCACCCAGTAAGGCGGCCACCCCTGCACATAAGTGCCTGGAGCCTTGCACATAAGCCTGCCCACACACAAGGCTTCTGAGTAAAGAAGGTCAATCATGTGGCCAAGGGTGGTGAGCAGAGCAGGGCAAGAGGGAGTCAGAAGGGAAAATGAAAGGGCTATATAAGAAAGATTTTCTTCAATAAATTAGTATTTTTTAAAAGAACAGGAAAAAAAGAAATTTTGGTTTAGCCTGAAGTGTGGTAGGATAGGAAGAACTAGTGAGCTAGAGACATGTTTAAAGTATACAAATGCAGTTTGCAGTGGTTTCTGAAATGGCCTAAGACTCAAGTTCTCAGTTTTTAGTATGAGGTTAACACTGGGAGAGAGAACAGCCAGCTTCTGCTGGAAGGAGGCAAGAGGAGCAGCAGCTTGTTGGTCCTCCTAGTGGGAGAAGGGGACGGGAAAACAGGCAGCCTAAGCGAACTGCCTACTCAGAAGCTCAGCAGCCTCCCAGACAGCCCACGGCGGAGAGCGTTACCAGGCCGTTGGTGTGATTGCACATGTCCCATAGAGGAATCAGAGCCAGGGTCACCCGGGAGCCGTCCTCCGTGGGAATTTGATTTTGTCGCGTCATAACAGAAGAGACTGCCCACCTGTGACAAAAAGGAAAAGAAAGTTAAGAGTGAAACATCCAAAACTACTAGTCATGAGAACTAACTCAGAGACTGGGATGGCATCACGTAGAGTCAGATCCAGGATTGAGAGATTGAGAGAAGGAGGGAGGAAGAAAGGGAGAGAGGGAGGGAGGAGGGAGGGAATGGCAGGAAAAGGAGAGCCAGAGGAAAGGAAGAAAGTGATCAGGCTGGATGTGAAGGGAAGAAGAAGAAGGAATGAGCAAAGATCTCGGCCTTGCAGTGGGTCAAGATGGAAGAATCTCTGTCCCAGCAGCCAGCTCCCCTTCTCTCCAAGCACTGGCAACTCAACTACTTTGAGTCTCACTAAAAAGCAAGTAATACAGTTGCCTTCTGATCAGACATCCTCTAAGACTGCATAAAATGTGGAATGCAGTGCATTCTACATACTACATTCTACATACTACATTGTGCAGTGCATTAGCTCTTTATGTTAAAAAAAGATGCCCCCACTCTATGCCAATATAATCTATTTAAAGGGGGAAAATAAGCCTTTACTAACAGTCAACACTAATGTTAAGCTCAAATACACTTTGGCTACTTCAACCAAGCCCCCACCACTACAGGCTGACCACAAAATTTCTGGGCAGCTACTAAAGTGCCAGTACTTCTCGAGGCAGCTCACCAAAGCTGCTGGAAACACCCCAGTTCAGTGCTGTAAGTGGTGGCAGCAGGCTGCTTGCTGAAGAGCTTCCCTCACCTCCAGACCCCAGGTTCCCTTGGGAACCACCCCAACACCCCACCCCTCACACCAACCTGTAGTCCTCATAGGTGAAAGAATCCTTCAAGGGCAGTTTGTTGGCGTGAGGATGGGTCTGGGAATGAGAAGTTTTAGGAAGCAGAGGTGAGGAGAGAAAGGAGAAAACAGAAATCAGTCAGCAGAATTTCATTATTTAGCTGCCTAACAGATCCTAACAAGAGCCAAACGAAGCAGGAGGCGTCCAGCCGCGCCACTGGGGGATCATCTTGCTGTTACGCCCTCATACATCACTGTCAACTTAATTTGTTGTGCCCAGCAGCCGCCATAAATCTGCTCCTTCATATTTCGATCCTAGAACCCACAGACACCACACAAAATACAATTTAAGGTGGACTGACTTCACAAAGGCAGGCACACCCACACTGCGAGCATCTGCTTCCGCCTGCAAAGCCAGGAGTGTGATCTGGCCTTTCTTGGGATCTCAGGACATGACGGTGGCACCAGCCCTAAGAATAGATTCCAGGCTCTTTGTATGTCACAGAAGGTACCAATTCCAGGCACTTTGGTGTGCTGGAAGTTCTTTCATACATCTCTAACTTACATCATTTTGATGGAAACTGACTAAGCTGCAAATGAATTATGTACACTGCAAACATGTATCAAGCACAGAAAACCATGCAAAGATCTCATGAGAGTATCAAGTAAGTCTTAGAAGTAAAATGAAGATAAAACAGAAATCAGCATTATTTTAAATTATTCTACTTTTTTTCTGGATGAAAGAACATTGATAAAAATTCTCAAAACTTCATGCTTGGAAAGCATGCTTCATGCTTTCCCATTCTTTCTTCGAACCCCCTCCCCACTTGGAACTTCCAAGCACTTACAAACTTTGTCTCAATTAAGAAATTAAAAGCTGTAACACTGTAACTTTAATCTTCAGTTTCAATTACCGTCTGACCACAGAGCACAGTGAGTGATCAGATGAATGCACCGCTCGTTGTTTGAGACAGAAATGAGGTTCTGCCAAGTCTTTGCACCACTGTGAATGCACAGGCTACACATCCTGCAGTTTTTACTCGAAGCACTGGCATCACAAGTGCACTGTAATTTATCATCGCTCACTGTAATGTACTCACTGGCACTGTACACCAGACAGTAGCGGATGAGGTAAACGTGGCTCAAACCGTAAAACAATAGAAAACAAAAGCTTGTGCTCAGTGTGCAACTTTAAGCAGATGATGTCTTACAAAAGGCTGCTGACTGGGTGCTAGCTCCCAGGCGCCTCTTTCCTCTTAGCCAGTTTTTAACCCTTCGGAAGAAAAGTCAAAATGCAAAAATATATCCACATAGTCTTTAAGGTGCGTGTTTGGCCAGGTGTGGTGCTGTACACCTGTAACCCCAGCACTTGACAAGCCTAGGCAGGAAGATCAAAAGTGGGAGACCTGCCTTGGCTGCTTAGCTAGACCCCATCCCAACATGAATGAACACAATTAAATAAAATGGATGTTTGTATTAGCAAAGTGAAGCTAAGTAGACACTTTAACGCAACATACAAAAGAACATATAATGCAGGGACATTTCCAGTTTGACTCAGGAAATCATACCCTGGGAAGGCGAATCAATATGAGAGTCAGCCAACAAACATTCAAGAGCCTGGAGAACTGAAGTTTTTTGGTGTTTCCTTTGTAATGAATGCATGTAGCCCTGTGCCGTGAGGACTCAGGTGAGCTTTCCGTTTGTCACCAACTGAGGCAGAGTTTTGTTCTCCACCCACCCCACTAAAATCGACCTGGTAATACGTAACAGAATTGAAAAGAAAGGGCCTTCCTACCTGTTTATGCTGCCTTGAATTTTCCTTTTGCTTATGATAAAAGGAAATCTCACATTACCTTTGAAACATATACTGAAAACTTTACACATTCCAGGTGTCTCTTTTCAAAGTCTAAGACATGGGAAATATTATTTTTAAAAATATTTTAATTCACTTCAACTATGAAATTTACTAAGGCCTTTTGAAAGTTGGTAAATTTCTACGTTAAATCCCATAAATACTGAAACTTTAACACCTACTCCCTCAAAAGTCTGACATTAAGTAGGAGAAAAAAATGACAATTTTCAATTTTCAAAAGGACTTAAATAATCTTCCCACAGCTGAATATCTTTAAACAGCTTTGAATTCTACAAGAACACGAATGACCTGCTCAGGGGTCAAGAAGATGGAGGGTTACACCACCATGTGCTCTTCCCTCAGTTTACATGGATGTTTCCTATACAACACCATAGCCTGATGAAATCATTAAAAACAAAAAAAAACTTCCAAAAATGTGTGAATGCATTTTTCAGATAGAATTTGGCTATTATTTTCCTGTATGGTTATATAATATTTGAAGAAACTGTTAGAAATTGTTGCTCTCAAAAAAAAAAAAAAAAAACAGGGTGTGGTGTGCCTAGTACACCGGATTCTGGTATAAAAGCTATTCTGCCGCTGACACAGGCACTTAACAGTTACACTGAAGCAAAATGTGACACTGCTGGCAAGTAGCTGCCACAGGGCTCACACTGCTGTGACGCCAGCACCACCTACTGGTGCTGCAGAGTAGCGAATTGCTTAGTTCCACAACTGCTCCCAAGATCAAGTCACAGGCACCCTCTGTGCATCATCCTAAAGCACCACACTTCAGCTTCGCTGAATATTTGGTTTCTGAATAAACCCCTATCTTTCATGTAAAATTTTATATAGCATTTTACAAGGTTCTTGAGGTAGTCGACTACCAAAAATGATCCATCTATGAAAAATATTTGATGCTGGAAATAAATGTCTTGCCGTATTTTGAAAAAATGAATGCGAAGACAAATGTCTATTCTAAATAATTTTCATTTAAGACTTTTCCCTGCTCCCAAGTTAAAACATCTTCCAAGAATTCATTTGAAGTAAACTGAAGGTTTTTGAAGTGTCCTTAGGTGAAAATGTCTCGGCTCCTATCATAAAGTGAGAATGACAGTACCTCTCCTCGGGAGAGGCTTGAGACATTCCTTCAGCCTAGCAGCTTTGCCACCAGAGATGTTCAGCCCTATGCTCAATGGGAGAATGTAAAGTTGAAGCAGAATCCTCACTCTCTCCATCAACACTGATTTCGGCTGTGATTCTAGTTTCTGAGACAAAGATACACGTGGGATGGGTGCGCATGTCCTCAGACACAGGAACGAGGCCTCTGAAGCACAGGGGCTAAACAGGAGCCTGCCAAGGAGCCCTGGCAAATCACCAACTGCGCCACCCTAAACTCCAGTAACACAGCTTCAGAAACTAGTCACAGATTTTCTTCAGAATTTGTAAGTGACAGATGTTTTGTTTGCCTCTTGATCCTAAGTATTTGAGGCTGGGGAAATGCACCACAACTGCCACAGACCACAATCAGAACAGAAAAAAGCACACAGAGCTGCTGTTAAAGAGGGTCCTAAAGCCAGTAGTGCTGGCACACTAGGCTGTGCTCCCAGCACTTAGAGGTGGAGGCAGGGGAATGAGGTGCGTGAAACTCTCTCGACAGAAAAATCCTTTAAAAAAATTGTAATTAAAAAATAAAAAGGATTCTGGAATCCTTACACAAAGCCAGGTGATTCTCCCATTCCTTCTCCATTCAAACAAGGCATTCTCCTCGAGACAGTAAGGCTGTGCCTAGAACAAAATAGTCACTACGCTTGGAAAAGATTAATATCTAAAATTGTTTGTTTGGCTTCAATAAAAAGAAGTAATATTGCTAAATATGTAAGTATGACATTTTGAAGAATTTACCATCTTGCATGGGTCTGGTAGTGATGCTTAAGGAAATTAAAAACCACTACAGTCAGCATATCTGGTCCTTATTAAAGTTCTGTCTTGAACTATCACTCACATAAAACAAAAATAAACCAAGAAGAAATTTAAATAAAACCTATGGATTATAAGTGTTTGAAGATGAAAAAATGAATGATATTCTGGCTTTAGAAATTGATTTAGCATGCAGCTTCTCTTTATAGTCCCTTGATAAAAATGAAATCTCCCTAACAAACACTTAATAAAACCTGTCAATATCTCTGAAAAGAAAAATGACACAAATGCATTAAGTATTAAATACCCTTGGAAAAAGTCACATATTCTATGAATTTTTGATGTACTATCTTGACATTAATGTAAAACCTTGATATTTATAATTGACAGATATTTAATAAAGTATAAAAGAAGATGGCTGCTGTGCAGCATGCAAATTCCTCAGGCTGATGAGAGACGAGCGATACGGCACACTTACACTAAATAAACAGTTACTGTGTGCCACAAGAATCAGCTGCCGTCTTATTTTAAGCTCATACAACAAACCTTTGTGAAGAACCAAAATAAGCAGAATTCGTTATTATCTGAATTCCTAATCCAGAAACATTTAGTATGTGAAGCAGCTTTAAACACTAATAGTTCTGCACAGGAACAAAATACATTTGAATCAAGGGTTGTTTTATTTTTAACACCGAGAAATAAGCATTTTACGATGCTCTAAAATGCACTTCCAAAGACAGAAGGAAAGGTATCGCCTAAAACAATTTCAAAGGAAACAAATTTGGCCTAAAGACTGAAAATACTGTGTGAAGAAAAGCTCTGAACACACACACACACACACAAAGGGACTGGAGGACAAATCTTCCCAAACCCCACCATCGCTACTAGAAGAATCTCTCCTCTGCCTACCTTGACTGATGTGTAAGGAGTCCAACCTGAATACATTAATCTGCCACTTCAGCAAGACATTCAAATATGCTAAAAGAGAAACTGATCAGTCCATAATAATGACTCCTAAATACTGTATTTAAAACAATTATATCCTGCTGTAATGCATAATCAATTACTAATTCTTAAAATATACATGGTAATTCAGCAACTGCTCTTCAACAGCTACAGGGATGTATTTTACAAGTTCTGATAAAAAACCCCTAATACCGTGTAATTAAATTGATCTGACTAAAATGCATCTATTTTGTGTGACTTAAGCACGTATTAAAAGGCACAGCTGGTTCATTTGCCATGGTCAGACACACCTAAATCCAGTGATGGTCCCATTTTGTTTACTGCTACTAGGGTGAAATCAGACACAGAACCTCACATGACCTTGGGGTGGATGCAGTCACACACTTCCTAATGGGGTAGCTCTATATGGCTGAGCTCTCCAGGGCTTCCCATGTAATGTCACCAGAGCTTCCTGGGAAGGGCAGCCTGGCATCCCCCCTGAGATGCCCAGTGTGAATGGGTGCACCTCAGTAAATGCTGCATTCTTTCAAACAAAGAGAGACAGAAAGAGAAAGAGAAGCAACAGATAGCCCCTTGAACAAGTTCTACAGGCCAGGGGACATCTCTTTCCTCAGCGAGACAATGCCACGTCGGACAGGAGGAAAAGGGACTTCCCCAAGGAGGAAGCGGAATGAAGAAGGGAAAATGGAGAAACCAAAAGGAAGCTGGCTAGACACTGAGAAGACAGCCGGCAGGACACACAGCGCGTGAAATACTGAGGTTCCCTTCAGTCCACACCATGTTAACCGGAAGTAGCAACCAGCAGATTTCTAGGGGCCAATGAGTGCTCTGCATTTTGTTTCTAAGTGGACGCAGCACAGCTGAGCAGAAAGACCAGCTGTAAAGGATCTGCTGGGTCTGCAACCTGGCTCTGAGGACAACGAATCGGAATCAAAGTATGGTTTATATAGTTAGTTCTTGAGGGAAAAATCAATTTTTAAGACATTTTTAAACACAGATTACATCCAATTCTCTGGGGAAATTTTTCATCATAGAATTCTTCAAATTCACTCAATATGACCAAATAAAAATTTAACTACATCGATACACATTTAATTAAGACTTTTGCTTTTCACTTCTATACACAAGAATTTTTAAATAAAAACTTTTAAAAATTAAATAAAAATTAGATTTGTATTATATTTATAAGATTACTTTTCAGAGGAGAGAATCTATAACCTACATACAATTTAAATTTAATTGCAGTTTTCAGAAACAATGCAAAACATATATATGGGCAGCATGTTTTACATCTACCAAAAACAACCACAAACCAAAATGAGTCCTAATCAACCACATTTGGACTATCAATCATTTATTCACTCAACAAATATTCACTAAGAAAGAAAAAACCTGAAGATACGTTAACAGATAATTATCCATTAGGGAAAAAGGTTTAAAAAAAAAAAAAAAGAACAAAATTCATCCACTGACAAATCTTTATTTGCTGAGTGTCTCTGACTAGCAAAGAAGATAGAAAATAACATCCTTAGGGGGTTAGTACTTAGTGGCAAAGTCAGAGAAAAGACTGAAAGAGAGGAAAGAGGCAGGGCCACTTACTTTAACCTCCCAGGCACCTCAACATTCTGCCACCCCAAAATGTATTTTCCCTGTAGGTAAGCTCAGTAAGGCAGGGGTATGTCTTTAGCCACCACAATGAGTCCTCCGTGCCTCACACAGAGCCTCAAAGCCATCTCTCCCTAAGCAGCAGGGAGTATTTTCTTCCCAGAATGAAGATGGACCCCCAGCAGGCCTCAATAACAGGTAAGAAAATAAAAGGGGACAACTTTCCACAGCACTACCTCGAGGATCAAGAGCAGCCTGAGGAGCCTGCCTTAGAGATCTCTTCAAATGGATGGCAACTTCCAGGAACAGCTCCTCCCTTCTCCTCTCCTCCGCTTCTACCTCTCATGAAGACAGCCTGTTCCTACCAATTTGGTGTCAGAATTTTCCCACTGTGTTTGAACACATCTGAGAAAGCCCTACTCTAAGAGTCCATTGGAGAGCAAAACAGTTGGAGTGCATGTCCTGCCCTACACACAAGCATAACCACTCCAAGCATGCAGTGCTCACCTTGGAAAGACTAGCCCAGGAGCCATCTCAGTACCTCCATCGCCTCATCAGAAAAGGGACTGAGATTTAGGCTGTATCTACTTTCTTATCACCTTGGACACCCCTTTGCCCCAGACATCTATTTCTATCTGCTGGCTAACATGAGGACTCAAACACAGTCAAGCCATGTTCTCAGGTCTGCAAGAAGCCAGCACCATCAAGAAGTTAATACTTTCTCAGAATCAACAGAATGGCAAAGCAGTTGCTTTTTTTTTTTAAAGAACAATTTTTAATACGTTATTTTTATTTTATGTGTATGAGTGTATTGCCTGCACGTATGTAAGTGCAGCCCTGTTGTGCAATGCCCATGGAGGTCAGAAGATCTCAGATCCCCTGGAAGTGGAGTTACAGACAGCTGTTAGTTGTCATGTGGGTGCTGGGAATCTAAACCGGGTCCTCTGTGAGAGCAGCCAGGGCTCTATCCATTGACATCTCCAGCCCTGGCAGCTGTTTTCTAATAACAATTTTACAAGATACTGTTTTAGTTTTCATTTCTATTGTTTTAGGTTTCAGTGATTCAGAATAAATCCTTCACCCTCTTAAGTTGGTAGAGCAATGTGACCAGAGTCACCAATTTATAAGGGGAGAGTATCATAATCAGCTTCCTCTAATGGGCAGCTGACATTCAGTACGCCTACAAACCCTTCCCAGAAAAGGAATTTCCCAACTAGACACAGTAAGTCATATGTATCCTGGAGGTCAAGAACACTAAGCTTATTCTCTATCTTACCATCTGTAAGCTCTGGCTCTGGCTCCAGAAGGTGGCCCGAAGAACCTTACCTGAGTATATTCAATCACCACAGTTCTTTGAGAAAAGGTGCTATTATTAGCCCCATTCTATTGATGAGGAAACAGACCAGCAGAGAAGCTGAAAGAATGTCCCAAGCTAAAGAGCTAGTAACTGACAGGGTTGAAGTAACAACCCAGACAGAAGTGTTCTGGGAAGTCTGGCTGGCCTCTGTAAACAAACTGTATGAAGTTCTGATGTGGTAAGCGCTGCTCTCTTCTGAATTCACCAGCTACATTTATAAAAGGTTTTACAAGGCAGGTCTGTGCTAGGAAATAATGACATGAAAGCAGAAAAGGTACCACACATAGTCCTCAGTCAAACTGAAGATAATCTCAGACTTGGATGGTTCATAGCCACCAGAAGGCCTAATTCCCTTCATAGTGCACAGAAAGAACTCTGGTCTTAAGTCTGCAGCTCAAAAGCACAAACAAGATTCTGCACAACAACACCCCCAAAACAAAAAACTATGGTCTAGAAAACATGTATGTATGTACCAACTATGTAGACATAAATCTACACATACATGTTCCTTTCCTTTCTCCCATGTTTAAAAGAGGCCATATACAGAATTCACTTTCTGGTAATTTCTTCATTAGAATTACACCATACTGGTGTTCTAACAACTTCCAGTATCCTGTTATCTGAAGTTAGCCCTAGCAGTTTCATGATGAACCCTGAAGACACGCCAGTTTTACTAATCATTAAAACAGTCTATTTCCAAGGCCCCACACTCGAACCTTCTGGCTACTTTCAACTCTGGTTGTCATGTGGATAGGGAAATGAACTTTGGACCCTTAAATGTTCATTCATCCTCTAAGCCTAAAGGAAGCTGAAGAAGTTGGGCATGATGGTCCAAGTCTATAAACCTAGTACTTGGTAAAGGCAAGAGGATCAGGAGCTCTAACATTATTATTTATTAATGAGACTAAGACCCCAAGAGAGGACCCAGATTTCCCGAGTATCAATATCTCTTTGAGATGCAAGAGAGGTTTAATGAAAAAGATCACAGTATCAGAGGTGAAAATGGTTATGCAGACTTACTGTCTTTTCCTACTTAAGAGTTAATCACTCAACTGTCTATTGTTTTTAATAAAGTATGGAATCTCTTTTCCCTCTAGTTTTTATCTTAAAATAAGCCACAACTACATGTGCATGCACGCACACATGAAACCTGCATTTATTTTTAACAACAATAACAGAAAAAAAAGGAAACCAAAGGAGTCTATGAGTAGTTAGTACAAAATGAACTCCAGGGACATGCCACAGAATCAAAGAATTCACAGACATGAGGACATGAGGTTGGAGGGTGACATTCAGGTGGAGGTAGAGACAGAGAAAGGGGTTTGAATATGACCAAGATAAACAGTATGAAGTTCTCAGAAAAATCGGTATTTTTTTTTCAGATGGATACTTTGGTATCCATGCAGCTTAGACTCATAATGGCTGAGGAGGACTGGCACACTGAGAGCCTTCAGGACTCCAAGACCCTCCATCCACCATGGGAGTCCATCATCACACACATCGCACACTTTACCATCTGCTAGCAAGAAAGCCCACTGATAAAGTCAGAATCCAGACTCTGCTGCACCCTGACCAGCTCTGCTGGCCACAAAGGTGAGGGCTCTGAGCATGGCCCTACTGAGTGTTGGGTCACACCCAGCACCTGGACTCACAGGTCTGTGGGTAACAACTTAAACACAGCTGACTCCATTTCTCCATCTCATAAAGCTCCAATGTTTGAGGAGAGCGGTTTGGGGGCATATCCATATTTCTTCCCTTCTCACACTTAAAGAATATTCAAATAGAACCAAACACCAAAGGACATTTGAGGACATAACCTGACTTGTTAGGTTTTAATATATATGACAGTATGCATGAAGTCCAGCAGGGAGGACAGAGGCTCTAAGAGGGGTGCAGACAGGGGAGAGAGTCCAAATAGGATTAAAATATACTGTATGAAAAATTCAATTATAAAACTGGGGGTGTACCAAAGAGAAAATCCCCAACAGGACCTCTCCAGGTCAGCCTGGACAGAACAAAGTGACAAAACCTCTCTCTCGGAAAGGTGCACAGATGTCATAGCACTCTCTTCATAGCACTCAGTCATTTAGGATAAACAGGCACAGTTCTGCAAAGTCTAAATGACTTTCTTCGTAGCTTCTAGAAAAGGTTTTTTTTTTTAATGTATTACCCTAAGATTTGACATATGACATAAAAAATTTAACATCACTGGTAAAGTGTTCCTATTAAAATGACAATGAACTGAAGAAGTCAAAATGGAATGTTATCATAGGTAGGTCAAGATGCTCATTTGAATAACCAAATACAACTGAAATGTCTATACCACTGGAGATAGTGGATAGAAGCATTCTTGTAATTAAGCAAAAATTATCTTACATTCATTTCAGCTGTGCTATGGGTTGCATATCTCCCAAAAGTCCAAGCCTTAAAAGATTGGCCCTGAGAGGTGCCATGAACGAAACTTTCAGGAGTACAGGCCTTATGGAGGATCCTCTAGCTAGTTATTGGAGACATGACCTCAAGAGGGACTTTGGGACCCCCGCCCTTTCCTCTCTGCTTTCTCATCCAAGGTGAGAAATTTCCTCTACTGCATGCTCGCAACATGATGTGTTGCTTCATTAAGAACTCCATTAGCGCTCCAAAGCAATAGGGCCTCTCTGATCTTAGACTGGAATCACTAAAGCTATGAACTGAAATAAACCTCTCTGTATATTACCTCAGGCATGTCATTAAGTTGATAGAAAGCTGACTGATACAAGGCTGGAGGTAAGACAGCAGCAAAGTTTGCCACACAAGCATGAGGACTTGACTTCAGTTCCCAGAAATCAATTTTAAAAAGCTTAATGTGGTGGCACCTGCTTATACTCTCAGGGATGGGGAGGGGGCGACGGGTGAATCAGCAGGCTAGACTACTTGGTAAATTCTAGGCTAGTGAGAAACCCTGTCTCAAAAAGTAAGGTGAAGAGCTCCTGAGGGACACTTGAGGCTGTCCTCTGGCCTACATCCCTGACCCCACACACATACATTTAAAAGAAAGAAAAAGAAGGGGCTAAAGAGATGGCTCAGCAGTTGTGCACACTGGCGGCTCTTGCAGAAGACTTGAGTTCAGATTCCAGTACCCACACATTGGCTAAAAAAGTTCATAATTTCACTTCCAGGGGATCCAATGCTGCCTTCTAACTTCCTTGGGCATTGCACAACACAGGTACACTTACACACATGCAGGCAATACATGAACACACATAAAATTAAAATATTATTTTTTAAAAACTGTCTTGACACACACTGGATAAAAATTCCTTCTCTTGGCTGTAGCTAAGTGGTAGGGTACTAGCCTTGGATGTATAATGTCCTAGATTCAACCACCAAAACTGGAGGAAAAATTCCTTTCATTTACTTATGAATCCAAATAGGAAGTATATCTCTGTCAAACATTCTTCTACTTTAAAGGAGTGTGGGGGCACTAAGACGGCTTCAGCACTTGCTGACTAGTACCCCATTAGCATTAAAATCTCTTGGGGAAGGTAAGTCAAGAAGAAAAATTCTTCTGTAACAGACTGTTAAGGCATCTCCTTTGAATTAAACCGGGTACAAGATTCAAGAAATGGAGCACAAATGCAGGGCCTAACTCAAGTCTCACCTGGTTTCTGTCCTTTGCAGGCAAGCTGTGGGAATATACAAAGCTGACTACTTCATTTTCCATAAAAGTATACTTCACCTTGTATTTTCTTAATTAAATGCTTTACTGATTGATAGCTTTGAAATGGAGTTCACTTTTGCCCTCCCCGAGGGGAAATACTATCTTATAGTCTAATACCATTTTGTTGGATCAAATTTTCAATGAAAGAATCATTTAATCAGTGCCTATCTTCAGGCATTATGTAGAAAACAGATGATTGTTAACTGTTCACTTGGAACTGGAAGTCAGAGACCCAATATATTGACTCAAGCTATCTTTCAAAGGAATATGATGCTTGACCACCATCATAGATGAGAAAGGATTTCAGAATTGGGTTTTGAAAAGCAGGCCAGCTGACTCCTACCCCAGAATAGAGAACCTCTGGGAACACCTGGTATTTAAGGGCAGGAATGACAATACCAGAGGAACCTTGGGAAACAAGACTGTTGGGCAGATTGAAGACTGTGGACAGTCAACTGGTGGTTTTTAGAGACCTCCTGGGCATTTCACTGGCCAAAAACAGAGATGGCCCAGACGATAGGGGCTGAAAAATAAATGAATTAAAGACTGAAAAATCATTATTTCAAAGATACCAAGGTAGTCTGTAAATCAAGGGGACAAAGCCAGGACCAAGGATCAAAACTGAAGGAAAAGAGAAAGGACGGTGTTTAGGGCAGTCATCAAACTCCTGACCCAGGCCACAGGTCCTGCCTTAGCTCCTAGGGGAGGACTCTGCCACAGAGGGAGCAGGTAGGTGAAAATACAAACCTTGGAGATGGAGACAGAAGGAAATAGAAGTTGTCACATGGCATTGGCTTTCTCGGCAGAGAAGGATGAAGGGAGCCAGAGGGAGGGAGATAGCAGATGCAAGCATGCCCAGGTGAATGAGAGTCAGGGAGACATGACCATGCACATCTAAGGCACGCAGTGAGACTCAGCAGCCAGGCTAAGGTCAGTGTCACCTCGCAGCCAATAGTTATAGTACCCACACAAACTTCCTCAGAGCCCAGGAGCAGGGAAAGGGGGACGTGAGGGGCATGTGTGTTTGTCAATGTTCACATATGCAGGAAAGTCAAATATGAGAGACCCGTGAGTGCTTCTGTCCCAGGGACACAGAAGAGGCACACCAAGCCAGGGGCAGCTTAGGGACCCCATCACAGTAAGCACAGCTTCACTCCCTGCTTCTTTCCAATTAAATGGCACCAAACAAAGACAGGCAGAACTGGAAATAATTTCCACATGGATAGCTAATTGCTGTGATACTACATGAAATAACACTCCACCAGGTTTGTGGAACTAACGAATCCTACTCTCTACAAAACGAAAGGTTAGCAGACTGTCTTCCCAAGATAAACATCAACAAGCAGTGTGCACACCTTGGTATTTAGCTCTCCAAGGGCAGGAGCCACAGGGGCTGGGTGCATGCAAGGACAAGACAGGCCTGAAAGCAGAGGCAAAGAGCTGCTGGCTATTCCAGGAAAGCTGGAATCTGAAGTGCCATCTTGCCCATGTCCAACCAGCCTCAGTGCAAAGGCGGCACGAACTCCAAATGTGGATGACCTGGACCAAGTGCCTGGGATTGCTGTGCTTGGAGGGATGCTCTTAGCCAACCGTAAGCACTCAGTGTCAGCTGTTTCTATTCTTTAATCTCAGCCATTCTTGCTCTGCATGTCAGTACACAGACAGTCCATCTCGGACAGGGTGTGGAACAGGTGCTGTCTTCAGCATCGGGATGGACCTCGGTCTCACACTTACACAGGGCAATCCAGCACAAATGGAGTTTAGTCTCTGCCTCAGACTACTCAGGCTGCTGGAGATGGTGAAGAGGATCGCTTCCTAAACACTTAATGAATCTACTGCAAAAAGGAAAAATCTGTTTTCCCATCTGCACTTCCAGACGCATATAATAAAGTGACATTTTCCAACATAGGTTTTTCTAAATCACTAGCTTTGTCAATTAAGACTCTCAGTTTAGCCAAATGACCAGTATTCTTTCTGATCACCTTTTAATTTCTGAAAAAGTTAAATCTGGAAGTCATCTTAAGCCATTTATCCCTCAGAAAAGTTGATGTGGGAAACAGTTTCTGACCATTTCCACACTGTCCAGATTGGAATAATTTCCCTTCCCACTGATTCATTTAGTCAGATCCTACGGCAAAGTTTAGGATTTGTCTTCTTTAAACTTTCATGTGACCCCCCAATGACCTCTGAACTCTTAGCACATGCAGCCTGTAAAACACATCAAACTACTACTCAATAGCTGTCTGGCATTCATTCAACCATTTCCTCATTTGGCAAATATTTATGGAGTATCTAGAGGAAAAGAGAAAGTGAGGGTACAAGACAGACCTGGTTCATCCCCTCACACACCTGGTTCCTTCCAGTCTGTAGCTGGCAGACATAGATGCCAGCCAAGTCATAAATGGGATGAAAGCTGCAAAGGGGAGTAGGGCAGGCAGGGGCAGACTAGTGGAGAGGGCTGAGGGCTCACAGCCAAGGATGGATAGAAGACCCACTGTAGGAGCAGAAGCTCTCCTGCTGGACTATCAAACAACACAGGTGCTAATGCTACAGACTGATCCTTGGTCATAGCTGCCACTGGATCCCACAAGTTCGAGTAGTTTCAAGGAAAGTAAGGCACTACTCATCTTGTCACGTGAGCAGCCGACACGTAGACTCCCCTTTCAATTCTTTAAAGGCTTCATCCTTAAAGAAAAAAGAGCATCACTACCTAAAGGTGGAGCAAGTCATGTGAATACCAAGAGAGCAGAGGCAGCCAGAAAAGCAGCCCTAGACCAATCTCAGATTCAGGAACACCCTGACCTCTTGTGCCCACTCAGAGCCCTGCTCACCACAGTGGGCAGAGCCTTTGTGTCGGCTTTCTCTCCCCCATACGGGGTGCTCCTGCTTCCAGTGATGAATTTCATGGAGACAACAGGCAGAAGCTGTATGTAATCTGGACCAGGCCCACTGCAAGTAGTGGCTCTGAGAGAGCAGTGGGCTGTGTGGAGCTCTTACTACAGATGGGCCAGCAAATCTCCGATTACAGAGCAGAAAGCTTCTCCACTTGTTTGGAAAAGGCTCAACTTGTAGTAAAGAAGGCATTCACTGGTCACGAGCATAACCATATCTTTCAGCCTCCTACATGTTTAATGTCCATTTTTTGAAAAAGCAAACCCAACACTAGATATGATGCACACCTGTAATAACAGCACAGAAGACAGGGGTACAAGACTTAAGAGATCCAGGGTCATCCTTGGTTACATACTGAGTTTGAGCAGCCTGTACTACATGAGACAAATGTACTATTTTCTGTGTAACTCTGGTGAGCAGTAGGTGTGAGGACACAGGATGCTGTAACAACACAGGAAAAGGAACAGGCACAATCTTAGAAAAGTTTTCATCAACCTCTGATGCGCTTGCTCTCTCTTTCTCGCTCTCTCTCTCCCCCTCTGTGCTGCACGTGCCATAACAAGTGAAGGTCAGAGCACAACTCTATACAATCAGTTCTCTCCTTCCACCTCTACATGGGTTCCAGGGATCAAACCCAGATAGTCAGGCTTATGCAGCAGGTGCCTTTACCCACTGAGCCATCTCACCAGACCACTTATAAGTGACCTTGTCTATGTCTTTCTGTGGACCTGACTCTGATGTCTCTGGGCAGCTCTTGGGAGAAAGTTACTAGAGTATAATCTCTATTTGTTCTTCTTCGACAGTGCTTGGTCTGCTGGAACACAGTGTGAGGGTGTACTTTCAGTTCACTGTGGCTTTAATTCCCACAGGCCTGCATGAAATGCGAAGCTGGTCTTGTATATTAGCTTCTACAAGTTTTACTTACTTCTTTACCTCCACAGACCAATGTTGGTTTTTGTTGCTGTTGTTTGTGGGGTTTTTTTTCTTTGGGGGCAGGGGTCTTTTTGAGACAGGGTCTTCCTGTAACCCCAGCTGGTCTGGAACTCACTATGTAGACCGGGCTGGTCTTGAACTCAGAGATTCACCTGCCTCTGCCTCCCAAGTACTGGGACTAAACGCATGTGCCACCACACCCAGCTGGAAAAATACCTTGGTCTTTCTAGCATATGTACCCCAAGCCTTTTGTTTAAAACAAAACTCTCTTCATTTATGCTTTATATGGGTCATATTAACAACTGAAGTGAGGTTCTGGTATTTGGTTGTTTGAATGCAATATTTTAATATGAAGGTAAATGACCTACTTTTCCTCTTTCTAGACTGATCATTAAGAACTCAAGATTTTTCATTTTTGCTTAACTTTAAGACAGTTACAGCAGTAGGGGCTGGAGAGAGGGCTCAGCAGTTAAGAGCACAGGCTGCTTTTGTAGGGGACCAAGGTTCAGATCCCATCACCCACATGGCAGTTAGCAACCATCTGCAACTCCAGTTCCAGGGACTCCGACGCCCTCTTCTGACCTCCATAGAAACTGTGACACATGACATGGGTATACTTATATACATGCAGGCATTATACTCATACACATAATAAAATATTTTTTAAAAAAGATTACAGCGTAAGCCAATCCTAGTGACATATACCTTTAATCCCAGCGCTTGGGAGGAAGAGGCAGGCACATCTCTAGGAGACTGAGGTTACCCTGGTCTACATAGCGAGTTGGAGTTCCAGAACAGCTGGGACTACAGGAATATCCTGTCTCAAAAAAAAAAAACAGAAATAAACATGGGGCTGAAGAGGTGGCTCAGTGGTTAAGAGTACTGGCTGTTCTTACAGAGAACCTGGGTTCGATCCCAGGCACCCAACTAACAACAGTCTGTAACTCCAGTTCCAAGGGAATCCAACGCCCTCTTCTGACCTCCAAGGGCACTGCACGACACGGGTGCACTTACAAACATGCAGGCAAATATACTCAAATACACACACAAAAAAAGCAAATTTTTTAAACACAAACAAAAGATCACAGCTTTAATAAAAATTGAAATTCTGACTATCTTCCTGAACAAAAGATTAAATTCAGGAAATAAATTGACTGTAAAATATGCCCTTGTCAGGACTGCGGTTTCTTTGCACACAGGCATGATGATTAACTGGACATTTGCCAAATGGAAATTTTTAATTTTAAAAAATTATTTATTTTTATTTTATGGGTATGAGTGTGTTGTCTGCGTGTGTGTAAGTGCACCATGTCTGGCATGCCCTTGGAGGTCAGAAGAGGGTGTCAGATCCCCTAGAATTAGAGTTACAGGCAGTTGTTAGCTGCCACATGGGTGCTAGGAATCAACCTGGGTCCTCTACAAGAGCAGCCAGTGCTCTTAATCACTGAGCCCTCTCTCCAGCCCCTGTCCTTTTATATTATTCTAAAATTTTATTATTCATAAAATAGACCACTTAGGGATCCAAATCGAAGCAACATAACCTGGAATGACTAGGATGGCTGGAGGAAAGAGAGGACTTGAGAAGTGCTTGAGACTTAAAGACAGTTGTTACAGCCTTGGGTTGGCAGAGGTGGAAAAGGAGTGTGGGGAAGCTTCTGTCGGTATTCCCAACCATGCTGAGTGGATTCTTAAGATTCTTATGGAAAAATTGACTTTAGAATCAAAATTTATGGCTACAGAGTGGTCAAGTGGGAGAAATTGCCTTAAGTGGTATGCATTCTAGGATAGCAACTGCTTTGTTGTTGGTGACCCCTGCAAGGGTATTAGTTAGTTTATGTTTAGACTCATTTACCTGTTTGTAACAAAACACCTGCTGTTTTAAGTACTACGGGCTGCTCTGTGCTATTCTCAATTTGTGTGAGTGCTATGCCTGGAGAGCATGAGCTTTGGAGCCAGAATCGTAGGATGGGGCCCCTGTCTGTATGTCCCTGGAGGGATTCAGACTGTTTAGCCTCCATCCCTCATGCTGTAACTGCCACTTGCTGACACATGGGGAAACTGAAGAAGTCAGAGTACTTTGGGGGATACAAGTCTTCACTAAAGAAAAGGGCCTCTCTGTGGAGTTTTCTGTTAATTTTCTCACCGTGTGTTCACACAGTTCCCTGTGTGGACACAGTACTGTGTTAGGTAGGTGGAGTCTGGGGGCTACTCCTCTTACTAGCTGGGTGACCCAGAGTTTCTCCAGGCCTTAGTCTATGTGTGAAATGATGATGGGAGTGATGCTAGTACTGATCACAGATACTGTGATGTTTAAGTTTGTTAACACCTGTCAAATGTTTGGCATTATTATGAAACAGACAGCTGTGGGCACTCAATAAACGTCAGTTGTTCTTTTCATTGTTCCTGTCAGAGTTGATCTGGAAAACAGTGAAACTGCCTAAACCAGACTGTTCCCTGTACTGAGTGCACTGAACCCAGGAAGGATTGGTTCTTGAAGCAATGTACTAGGCAGTGCAGTAATCATCATGAGCCGGTGGTGAGCCAGGTACCCAGCCTACTGTAAATATATGCTGCATTAAGTTTTTGTCATTTGTAAGTCAGATCAGAGTGGATTAGATACTTCAAAGAAAACCAACATGCTATCTGTGTTGGACCACTTTGACTTTGTCCTTAAAAAAAAAACTTTTGAATTTACATTTATATATTTACTGTGTGTGCCTGTACATACATGTATCACATGGAATATATTTGAAGGTAAAAGGACAACTTGTACAAGTCAGTTCTTGCCTTTCAACATTTGGGTTCCAGGGTTTGAACTCAGGTTATCAGATTTGGCAGCAAGCACCTTTACCCGATGAGCCATCTTGCCAGCCCTTCCTTTTCTTAATGAAATTTTTGGGGAGGCAGGGGTTTTAAACCCAGGATCAAACCCACAGTCTTGCCTCATGCATTGTAGGCAAGATTCTGCCACTGAACTACAACTTCATCTCTAAATGGAACTTAAGAAAATTGTAAGTCATATGCACATATAATAAGAACATATTAGAAATAGGAGGAAATTAAGTCTCGTTTTTCTATTTGACAGTTTTGATGACCCGGTACCTCAATAGTGCAGACCACAGAACCCTAACATGAAATTCATTCCCCCAGCTTTGGTCACGTGGGTCCACATGGTCTGCAGTGGGATGGGCCAGTCAGGCAGCCATGGTCTCAGCTTTCCTCTTGGTAATAGCCTGCAATGGATCCAGCTGCTATGGCCGGTGCAAGTCAGCGCAGGAGGCCTGGGAAAAGTGTTTAAAATGGTGTTTCCTGGATTCCCTTCCTGGGTCTGGGGTGTATACAGAGGGCCCACCCAAAGGCCAGCATCCTGGGCCACAGGCCTGGGTAGTCACTTGCTAGGTGTTGGGACCACTCCAGGGTATTCTGCAGTTTCCTTCTGTTTTACAGTTTTCATCTGTTTCACAGAAGGAAAACAGGTGTGTGGAGCTGAAGAGACCAAAATAAACCCTCAAGCTTAGAAGATAGGCCTTATGGAGGCCTTCAGATTGCCTGATTTTCATGAGTAACTTTGGAAGTACAAACAGTTCAGATGGGCTCCTATATTGGATTTGGTTCTGGTTAAGATGCCAGCTTAGACGTACCGGTGTGCTGCATTTTAACTGGCCAGAGTACATAGAATGTGTTTCAAAAGATTTGGATATTCAAGAGTCATGTGGAGCTAAGGCAGCACATGTTGTTCTGAGGTGAGAAAAGGGAGCATGGTCCTCTGCTTCCTTCTGTTCCCCTTCCCCTTCCTTTTCATTCTCCTGGTAGTGGAACACTTCACCTGTCTTTTTTCTGCCCCTCACTCTCCTTTTACACCTTCCTGTTTTCTTATTTTCCTGGGAGCATATTCAGGCCCTCTTTCTTAAAAGGCCACAAGACAGCAACAGTTACTAGGTGCCTTGTTGGAATGAACGTACCATGGAGTCAATGAACTGACAGCAGACAAGCAAAGAGAAAAAGCATAAAGTTGTTAGGGACCCCTGAGATTTCAGACCCTTTATCTGGCAAATCCTAGACCATCTATGCTAGATAGCTTTAGCAAAGGGGGGCCTCCAAAGGGGAACTGCCTCCTTTGGACTGGCCTGTAGCCATGTCTGTAGGGCATCTTATTGATTGTTGAGAGATGTTGGAGCACCCAGCCCACTGTGGGCAATGCCACCCCTGGGCGGGTGGTGCTGTTTTGTCTAAGAAAGCAGGTGGAGCATGGGCCAGGGGAGCACGCCAGTAAGCAACATTCCTCCATGACCTGTGCTCCAGCTCCTGCCTCCAGGTTCCTTTCCTAAGTTCCTACATTGGACTCCCTCAGTGATGAATGGTGACCCAGGAGATGTGAGCCAAATAAACTCTTTCCTCCCCAAGTTGGTATTGGTCAGTATGTTTTGTCACAGCAACTGAAGGCAAATTGGAACACCATCTTTGCTAATAAAGTGAGATGTGCTTGTGAATTTTGATATGTGCACCTATAAGTTAACAATTTTTAAAAACTAGCTTACTTCCTAGGGGCTTAAAACAGCACATTTATTAGGGCTAGAGAAATGGTTCAGTGATTAAGAGCACTGATTGCTCTTGCACTTGATTCCCAGCACCCACATGGCAGCTAACAACTGTCTTTAACTCCAGTTCCAGGGCATCGAATTCCCACTTCTGACCTCTGAAGGCACAATTGTACACTTGAATGTAGGCAATACACTCATACACATAAAATAAAAATATTTTTAAAAACAGCACATTTATTATCTCCTGTTTTCTAGAGGCTTCAGGCAACATACTATCTTGAATTGCTCTGGCCTCACTGCTTCAGGGGCTCTCCAGGGCCCCAGTGCAGGTGCGGTCTGTCTGCAGGGGCAGTTGGGGTTGCTCTTCCCTGACCGGCTGTGGGACTACCTCCTTGGGGCTTGGTTTCTTTCTGCTGTTGGCTGGAGGCCTCTCAGCTACTTGCCCTGCCAGCCCTTAGTTTGTTGTGGTGGTTTGGGGGTTGAATCCAGGGCTTCAGGCATGCTATGCAAGTGCTCTACCACTGAGCTATATCCACAGCCTTTTCTTTTGTGAGACAGGATCTCTCTACATTGTCCAGGCTGACCTGAGCTGACTCTGTAGCTTAGGAAGGCCATGAACTTATGATCTTCCTGGCTTAAGTGTCCTGGGTCACTGGGATCACAGGCCTGTGGGCAAGGTATGCAGGCTCTTGGCTTTTAGCATAGTGTCAAACCTTGTTGGCCTGTCCTCCCATTCTTGTTCTGATTCATTCTTTGGTAGACTGCCTTCCCTGGAGGAGACACTCTTCATCTCCATTTACTTTACCAGTGTTTACTAAATCCTCTTTTTCTGGAAAAATAAAACTTACTGGTGCCTCTCAAGTGCCAGCAAAAGTGGGTGGTAGGCATTGTCTTCATTTTACATGAGGGGGCACTGAGAGCAAACAGGTAGCAGCTGCTCAGCCCTGTAGTAGCTGGAACAGAACGGCATGTGTCTGCATGCCACCAGCTTTGCCTCCCTTGTACCCGCCACTGTCCTACACACAAACCTTGGTTGTTTGGCCTCCTTAAGTAAGCCCTTCTTTCTGCTGCTGCTGTGTCTTACGCTCTCTGAGATGCTGTCCTTCTTTCTGCCTGGACAAAGCTTATCATCGTTCCCTAGAGGCCGGAACCCTACGCCATCTGTTCCAGGAGTCACTGCCGAATCAACTCCTGCTGACAGTGCCTGCAGCCTCTACTCCATAACTGCAGCATGTGTTGTGTATCTCAGTGTATGATACTTTATACATCGGGACTTCAGCCTCAGTGTGGCTCATTTGTTCAGGCCAGAGGCCCTTCCTCCTATTCCATTCCCTATGAAGCGTGATACCCAGCAGATAGCACCAGTGTGTTGAGTTGGTGGAATGAGCTCTGCTCCAGAGCACTGTGATGGAACAGAGGTGAAAATGAACATTCAGAATTAAGCTAAGAAGCTAATCTGCATGTAATGTACGTCAGCTTTAACAAGAGTAATTTAAATCTCAATTCTACAAAAAGCTACAAGTCACCAGAAAATTTCCCCAAACTGTTCACCTCCTCTATCTCTTTTTAAGTTATTCATTTCTTCTATTAAGAGTCACTGGAGTCAGGTCTGCTCCTTATCAACTGATACGCCATTCAGCAAGTACATGCCTTCATCTTTTCTATTATTTACCATTTATACTGCCTGGATACACTGTAAATAGATCTTATTTTTAAAAGGTGGGAGGAGCTCATACTTTGGACTCTTAATACCGAGCTCTAAATGGGACATCTACATCAACCCACTTCCAAGGCTCAGGGAACATAAAGGAAGAGGGGGGGAGGGTGGAACGAATTTAAGAGCTGGTGGGAGAAGGTGAGTGCTGTGAAATGCCCACATGGGTGAGGCCCTAACCCTAGCTGAGAAACTAGAGGCAGTTAATGATAGCTGGGGTTAGGGTAGGTTGCCCATGGTCCAATAGATGGACCCACACCCAAGTGCAAACAGGCAGCACTAACCAGACACAGTAGGATAAAAAAAAAAAATGACCAGCCAGTCCCCACAATTCAAGACAAACTGAGTAGGGCACAGTAAACACAGAAAATGGTTAGAAATGCAGTTACAAGTCCCAGTACACCACTAATTAATAGGAGAAGTCCTAGAACAAAGAAACTTTTACCTCAACTCCTTCACCTGTCAAATGGGCCAGACTGAAATCTACAGGCAATGTCCTATAGACTACTTGTGAAGCATCTTGGGCTTTGACAAATAAAAATAAGTTGGGAATTTAGTACCAAGGATTTCCTTTCTAGACCATCACAGACTGACCCAGAAAGAAGAAGAAAAACTTGAAAACAGCATATTCCAGAAGCCTCAAGATTCTCCTTGATTATCTCCGAAACTCATCATATTCAATTTATTACAAGAAACAGTCAATTCTAGCTATAAACATCTATTAGAGTTACCATGCTAACTGGTCTTCTGGCCAGACTGTGTCACTTACCTTCTAACCAAAGGTACATAGGAGTTCATTACCCCTCAGGCCTAGACCACAAGTGACTAATGGAACTGGAGAGGAATTCTTTCTCTCATTCAGCAAGTACTGCCTGAGCCATCCCATGTGACAGGCATGGTGTAAAGCAGTGCTACTCTACTGGTGCCCAGGAGAGAAAGACCCCTGCCCATGAAGCTCAATCAAGGAGAGAGATAACACAGACAAAACCAATTCCAGACAAGGGGACAACTGTGGAAGAAGCGAGGAGCACACTAACCAGAGAATGGGAGATCCTGTCAGGAAAAGACATGCTCAGGAAGACTCTAAGCTGAAAGCAGAAGATGAAGGAGTTGCACTTCCAGATTTGGGGGGCGGGGGGGTTGCTGGAGGCAACTGAGGCTCAGCAGGTCCTAGGAGCTCTGAGAGAGGTCAGAGGGAAGGAAGTGCTGAGACGGAAGGAAGCAGCATGAACATAAGGTACCTGGCAGCTCTGCCTTTTGCGTTTACTCCAAGTATCCGAGAAGCCAGTGGCATGAAATGATTTGTCATTTGTATTTCAAAAATACCCCATTAGCTGTGTAGATATGACTAGGCCAAAGCAGTCAAGTCATTCCTAGAAAAAAAAATGAACCCAGAGTAGAAATGACAACAAGCACCTCAAAATCTCTACACAAAAAAAAGTGTGACCTTCAATACTAAAAGAGCTCACTCACATCATAAAGATCCGGATCATCACTGGGGATCCTCTAAGAATCACAGAAACCCAAAAACCTGAACACAAGATACAGGCAAACATCCCTATCTGAGGGGTGGGGGTGGGGGGAGAAAGAGAGAGAGAAGCAAGAGATACATTACTTCAATGGACATCCATTGCTAAACTGAATGGCCAATTCACAGGTTGAATCTCTCATAGGCCAGGCAAAGGCCACAGTCAGTTAGGGGTTAGGGAAGGTGAAAAAGGCCAGGGTTCAGCAGGGGGGCAGGTGGCAAGAGGGACAAGCAGGGGTGGGAATACTACAGGGAAGGCTCCAGATGCTGGAGTCTGGACCTGAGGATCTTCCACAGGACACAAGAATGGGCTGCAATCCTCCAGCTAAGATGGCTATGCCACTAAGTGTCCCTCCAGAACCCACCCTCAGGAGCACCTACAGGATGCTAAGTATGGCTTCCCCAGACAGAACCACAGATAGAGAAGGAAGTTTCCTTGAGATCATCAAAGCTAAAGGCGGGGAAAAAAAATGCAGAAAGCAGGCTAAATTCCCAGAAAATGAAGACTATTTGAATTGCTATGTATTATACAAAACAAAGATCACATGAAAAACCCAAATTAGATTTTTAATTTTTTAAATTTACTTATTTTTCTTTTCTGTGTATGAGTGTTTTACCTGCATGTATGTAAGGACACCCATGTTGTACAGAATCCACAGAGGCTAGAAGAGGGGGTCAGATCCCCTGGAACTGGAGTTAAGGATGGTTGTTAGCCACCATGTGAATGCTGGGAATTGAATCCAGATCCTTTACAAGAGCAACCAGTACTCTTAACCACTAAGCCATCTCTCCAGCCCCTCAGATTAGATTTTTAAAATAACATATCCATAGCCTTTACTTATGAAAACATTGAACACTGGATTACATGCTTAGAGTGAATAATATATACAAACATGGGAACCTTACAAAGAACCTCATTTATACAAGTTAAATGAGACTGGCTATCAGGAACAGGCAAGGACACACAGCCCAGGACATTTCACAAAGGCAGCCAGTAGCTCCAACCAAGGTGATAAAGGCACTGACAACTCCAGAGGATACAAGCCTGGGCTCCCTCTTAAGCTCTACTTGATTTGCACTTGTTTTGGAGCATGAAAAGTTGAGCAGATAAGGATAGCAATAAGAAGAAATGGCACACTACTGGCTTCTACAGAGCCTGGGAATAAAAGTGGAGGGACTTACATCTCCATGGGATGTACATGTTCTAGGTTCTAAAGACCTGGACATTTCTTTAAGGTCCTGAAAAGCATAGAACTCTCCTGGTCAGAAAAGCATACCCACATTGCTCTGCCCTTAAACTATAAAACTTCTTGGTCCCAAGATAAAACCACAAATAAGCTTAAAGACCTAAGTGGCTCAGCAAGTCCTGTTCTTAGAAGTTCGGGCTCTGGGTCCAACAAAGCTGCTCTAAATCCAGTTTTTAAAAGCAGACAATGGAAACACCTAGCTCCCACATCTCCCACTCCTCAGTGCACAATGGAGACTCATCCCTCCCTTGCAGGATCACTGTAAAGATCAAAGCACTCAGAACAGTCAGGGAGGTCTGGAACTCTACTTAATGGTAGAGTTCTTGTCTCGCAAATAGAAGGCCTAGGTTCCTGCCCTAACACCACCATTTTTAAAAGGGTATATGAGAAGACAGCCAGGGAGAGTCATTCTCACCTTCCTCTCAGCAGCCACAGCAGCAAGTCAGCAGCTCTGTCCCACAGGCTCTTCCATCTGCAGCCATAGGTTCCCAGGGATATGCACAGGAGCTCTTCCTACCCACCCTCAGTCCTGTACTTCAGAACAATGCCACAAACACACTGCAAAACACTTATTACCTCAGAGAAGAGGCCCCCAGCCAAGTCACAGAACATCCTGAAAGCAGAAACGTAACTGTCCTTCCATGCCTCATAGCTTTGGGATGGCTCCCACTGCACAGAACATGACAACCCAAGGCCCATTCAGCTGAGCACTCCGTCACTATGCTGGCCTCTAACCTCATCACCACCTCTCACTTTGTGCCTTCACCTTCATTTCTGCTGCTCATGACCCGCCCCCCCCATCCAATCCCCGTTAGTAGCTGGCATGTTCCATTAAGTTGGTTGAGAACAAAATGTCACATACGGTACAACTCTGCATCCAGGTAGAAGTACATGTGAGAGTGGGCAGGATGGCAGCACTGGGGAGCAGTGTCCATAGCTGCTTTCTACCTGATGCTGAGAGAACTGGGAAGTCACGGAGTCAATTACTCCCACAAACTGCTATTTAACAATTTTCTAGGCATTTAGTTTATGGTAAATGCTGCAAAACACAGATACTCTCAAAGAGTTATAGCTGAAGAAAAAATCAATTATCTTCATATGCAGAGCCATTGAAAAAACTGTATCAAATCAATACTGAGAGCAATGGATTATATAACCCTTCAAATAAAATAAATATCCAGGAGTTCACATTTATATGAATCACGGAATAAATCAATAAATAGGGAACTGGGAAAAGCTGTTCCTTAAAGTAAAATTCCAATTATTATATGTAGAAGAAAACCAGAAATAGAACATTTTCAGTTGGAACACAACACAATAATAACTATTACAGATTAGAATCATGATGGATGCAAAAATTAGCACATACTAAGGAAGGTTATCTGCTTACTGTCAGAGAGTCTTTCAATAAGATACTCATTAATTACAAGGAAAAAAACTATGTCCCCTGAGCACACAGCTTGACTTCTATGATAATCTTGCCAAAAGTGTATCATCTCAGTTTGACATGAGAAAACATCAGACTATAAATATGGGATGTCTACAAAATAGCTAGCCAGTCACTTCAAAAAGGTGCCAGGGTCATTGGAGACAAGGAGGGGCACAGTAACCTCCCACTGTGGAGGTGACTGAAAAGACATGAAAACTACACTACATGCAAAGTAGGGTTCTGGAATAGAAAAGGGGCCTTGGCAGAAGAAAGTCAAAGGTCTGCAGACTAGTTAACATTACACCAAAAGCCAGCCTCCTGGCTCACTACTCTGTATTGTGATTGTGGAAGATGCCAACCCAAGCCAAACTAGGTGAAGCAAATTAGAATTCTTTGCCCTATTTCTGTGACTTGTTTATAAGTCTAACACATTTCAAAATATAAGCCAAAGAACTAAGGAGGACACAACCTGACTTTGGTGGCATTCTTGTCAAAAAAATTCAAAAACTCTCAGTCTAACTTGAGAAAATATTAGATAAATGCAAATGAAAGACTTCAAAGTAGCTGGCCAGTAGTACACTTCAAAATAGTGCCACGGTCACTGAACACCTTTATAAAGTTCAAGGTATATAGCTCAGTAGTAGGGTGTTTCCCTAAAACATCTGAGGCACTGAATTCAATCCCTTGCAACACACACACACACACACACACACACACACACACACACACACACACACCTATCTTTTTATGCCGTCAGCTACTGATTATCTCTAAGTATAATACTTCACACTTAAGAGACATTCAAAAAATATTAGCTAAGCTAATTAAATAATTACTTAGATAGGATGGGTTAAAAAACAAAAAGACAGACAGGGTGGTAACCACAGGAACAACCAAGGCCAGAGAGAACTGGCTGATCTAGAATAAAGACTCTTCATATTGGTTCCCAGGCAGCAGGAAAGTCCCAGTCTAGTGGGAGAAACCTGGTAAGGAGAAGAGCCCCCACACGACTCAGGGACAGTTTGGACTCTAACCTGTGCATAACCGGAAACTGCTGCATACATAATCCAAAGTATTAAAGGGACAATTCCAGAAATAATTCCTAAGTATGGTGATTTGAATAAGATGTCCCCCCCATATGCTCATGTATTTGAACACTTGGTCCCTGATAGGTGGCATTATTTTTAGAGGTTAAGGAGGTGCGGCCTTCCTGAAGGAAGTGAGTTACTACTTGTGAGCCTTGAGAGTTTATACCCCTGTCCCACTCCTGGTTCCTGTTTGCCACTGGAGATGTGAGCTCTCAGCTTCCTGCTCCTGCTGCCAAGCCTGTTGCTTGAGGCCATGAGGGACTCTTACCCTTCGGGAACCCCAAGCCCAAATAAACTCACCCTTCTGTAAATTGCCCTGGTCATAGTGGTTTACCACAGCAATAGAAAAGTAACTAATACATTGTTTTAAATTGTACGTTTATATGAATAGTGTGATAAAATCTCATACTGTCCCTTGTGTTCTGTCATTCTGTGAATCATCTCTCTGTTGAGAGTATCCAAGTTGTATATGCATCCCCTTTAGTCACCAGTCATCTAGGTTACCGGATCAACTGCTGTGGTTTACAATGCTTATGTTCAAGTACCCTGTATTTAACTTAATAACGTCCCAAAACACACAGTGGTGCTATTTCATTATAGTATATTTATTAGTTCTATTTACTAGTCTCTTATCATATTTAATTTATAAATTAACCTTTATCATAGATATGCACGGGGGAAGAACAGTATATGGGTAGCGTTGGACACCAGCTTCAGTTTCAGACATCTAATCTTAGGAAAGCATCCTGAGGACAGGGAGACACTGTAAAGTGATGCTCAGGGATCTCTCATCTAATATGCTATTAGATTTCAACAAGCACATGCAATTTTACGAAAACATAGGCTGAAGACATCTCTGGAAGTCTGCATCTTGTGCTCTTGTGTGGCTCTAACAGGTACACATACGGCTGCAGGAAATAAGAAAAACAACTATTTGTGTTTAGTTTAGCCACAAGTGCCAGGGCATCCAGAACCAGAAGAAGCAGACCCATTTCCACATACAGGTTGCAGCAGTAACTGTGAATATGGCTGCTCGTTTCTTGTGCTACTCCAGTTCTGGCTAGGTAGAAGTTGCCTAGGCAAGGAGAGCATCCAGTTCAAGATGGTCTCACTCCACCCTGATGCTTGAGGCAGGAAAAGTCAAAAGTCACTGCAAATGAATTCTCACCTTGAAATGCAATACATAGTGATTAATTCACAAATCATTTTCTCCACTACATTTTCAAAAGATGTAATCACACAATAAATCACTTAGATTAGGAAAACAATGGACTTCAAATATATGCCTGTATTCTGTTAACCCCTATATACTGTTTTCAACTTTAAAAGTATCACATTCACTCTCAAACAAGGAAAATGTATATTTTCCTTTGGTTTTTTGGTCTTTTTTGAGACAGGGTCTCCCTGTAGCCTGAGCTGGCCTGGACTTCACTATGTAGACCAGGCTGACCTTGAACTAACAGAGATCCACCTGCCTCTGCCTCCCACATGCTGGGATCAAAGGTGTGTGCCACCACACCTGGTGTCTCTGAAAATTCATAATCTTAGTACACGCTTATACCCATGTCCCACTACCTGTCCTATTAGCTGAGAGTGAATATCAATTAGTTTAATCTTAAGATGTACTAGTTTCTCTGTCACTGACAGGGTGGAAAATACTTGGACTATCATCCAACTAGGACAGGAGAGCAAAATCTGATGGATTTGCTTCACTTTTTCACATGCTCTTTCAAAATCCTTTTTCCACTGACTTCTATCACAAAACTGGTCACATGTTGCCATGCAGAAGTCTCAACAAGGAGTTGAGTTTTGATCTGTGAGGAGCATTTTCACAGCCATAAAACTTCAACAGTTTTAAATGCCAGGGTCTACATCCCACCACCAGTCCTCTCTTCTTTTCTGGCCCCTGTTCACAAACTGATAGAAATTTCACCCCCATCGAGGGCTCTCAATTCATACAAACCTTTAGAGCATCTGGCTTAGTCATGGTTTCTAAACTTAGATCCTGGAGTTGGCATGTGAAAATTCCTCTACCGTCAAGCTGTAGTGTAGCATTCTACCAGCAGGTGCTGCATCGGCACCAGGCAAGCTCTCAGCATTCCTCTGGTCCAAGAAGGCTGTCACACAGATCTAAAGGGCCCATGACTGCTGAGCATCTCAAGAAAAATGCAATGCATGGTGAGGCAACCCATTTTCAGGACCCCTCCCTGATGCAGGGAGCTGTTCTCTACTTCTCAGTAAAACCATGCTTGCTTACCCTTCATTTAAAAACAAAGAAGGGAACAGCGGGCTGCGCATACCTTTAATCCCAGCTCTTGGGAGGCAGAGGCTGGTGGATCTCTATTAATTTGAGGCCAGCCTGGTCTACAAAGTAAGAACTTGTCTCAAACAACAACAACAAGACAGGACAGAGAAGACTACAACACAGAGTCTAAAAAGACACCTGGATGGTCGAACAGACTTGGATGGTCAGACAGTACACAGAAGAAGAGGAGAAACCTGGCAGACTTTGCTTTAAAACAAATTCTATAAAGCAAGCTAAAGTCAGTTTGCTTGAACTAACCCACACTAAAAAACCCTGAACCAAGGAAATCTGCTGGGAGGAGACAGCACAGGAAATACTCTGACTAGGTTTTGAGCAATCAAAGAAACAAGGGACAGAAGAGCATTAAGATAAAAATGCAATACTGAGAAATCGAAATCCTAAAGAAATTACTGGTAGTTAGCAATAGTGTGCTTAGAATAAAACCCTAAACACCGGAGAACAATGTGAAGCTCTCTACCAGCACTAGTAGACCTGCCAAGAACCAGGGTTACCACCAGGAGTGTGGCCTATCCCTGAGGTACCCAGAGCCAGGAGCTGGGAGCCATGGTGGCAGACCCTCAAGCCGCCTTCAGAGAACAGGCTTCAGTTATGATATAGGCACCCAGAAGAACTGGAAGTGGAATTCTGAAATCTGGACAATCCCCTCCATGAACTACAAATGTCTGTGATGTAGCTCATATGAGTATTTCTCTGGGGAAAGGAGTTTTGTTTTTTTGTTGTTGTTGTTCTTTTTGTTGTTGTTTTTTGTTTGGGTCCCTGGAAAGATTAAGAGCCTCAGTACAAAACAAAAATCAAGAAAACCCCCGAGGGATGTAAATACAATATAATAATGTTCTCCTCTCCTCTTTAAGTGATGATACACTGATAAAATGGCCTACTAAGCAGTAGTACCTGACCCTGAAAAGGCCTGAGAAAAATAACTAAATAACTGGCTTGCTACTGAAGACGGAAGACATGACACACAGGTAAAACAACAGCAGACAATGCTAACACCTGCATTACCGTGACCCGCTACTAAATGCTTGATGACAATATTCTAAAGCAAGATAGACAGCTGGACTGAAAAGATGATTTTCAACAGGACAGTTTTTTCTTAAACTTCTCTGTCACATCTCCTAATGCACACACCTGACCCTACAGACTCCTTATGAGTTGCTGGGGCTGACTCTTTCAGGTTATACACCTCATTCCAAACCACCTGGAGCTGCTATTCCAACAGACACTTCTTAAATTCCTGGTTAAGAAACTTTCTACAAAATCTCATTATGTATTTTCAATTTAAATGGTCCCTTCTGCTCCTTATTTGTATCCATGATAGTGATGGCTACATTTCCTTCTGAAAAAGAACCACAGCAGTTAGTTAGTTGTGGTACTGCATGTGTGAAATCCCAGCAGGCAAAAACAGAACTAATACTGCAAGTTCAAAGTCGCCCTAGTCTACATTAGGAGTCCTAAGCCAGCCAGGGTGACACAAGACTTTGTTTCAAAAAATACACAACTAAGAAAGGAGAAGGAGGAAAAAGAACCACAGCTAACTGGTGGCACCGACAGGTTAACACAGCACTTCTCACACAATAGGACGCAACACCTAGAGTTCTTAAAAGAAAGAGAGTTGTTTTTCCATGTAGCCAATCTAACTTTGCAGTAAGTTATTTAACATGATTTTTAACTACAGAAAACAGGGGCTGGAGAGATGGCTCAGTGGTTAAGAGCACAGGCTGCTCTTGCAGAGGACCCAGGTTCAAGTCCCAGCTCACAACCATCCATAACTCCACCTCTGCAGGATCCAACACCTTCTTCTGATCTCCAAAAGCAGTGCACAACACAGGTGCAGTAACACACATGTAGGCAAAACACTCACTTATACATAAAATTAAAAATAATAGTAATAAAAATAAAACTACAGAAAACATTAACACTGGTATAAACTTTTAATACTTAAAAATATTTTTAATACTTAAAAACAACAAAATCCCAAGTAGGGTGTGGTGGCACACACCTTTAATCACAGCACTCAGGAGGCAGAGGCAGGTGGATCTTGTGAGTTCAAGGCCAGCCTAGTCTACATAGTGAAGTCCAGGCCAGATAGGGCTACAGGGAGACCTTGTCTCAAAAGACCAGAAAAAAACAAACCAACCAAAAAAAAACCCCCACAAATCACCAAACCAACAACAGAACCATGAGATTTGGAAGTAGTTCTGGGTTAGTCTCCAGTCTTACAGGAAGGGCCCTAAGTGGTTCCAGCATTCAGAAGTCAATAAAGGTATATTTCTTGTGAAATCCAGGCAGCCTTGTCTATGTAGTGAATTCTAGGCCAGCTGGGGCTGAAGGAAGACCCTATTTCAAAAAGACAAGAACAAGAGACAAACAAACAACAACAACAAAAAAACCCACTGATAAAAATCACAGCAAGGAGAGAAGCAACTGAAACCCATAAAAACATAAAACCAAGTGATACAGCCTGAAGGGTCCAAACAGTGACAATTATATAGATGAAGTGCTTGTGCAACAAGCTCAAGGACTTTACACATATCACCGCCCCCCAAATACTGCTGAGAGTCAGGGCTGTATCATTCCCCTTTATAGTTAAGGGAAGGGAATCAGAAACTAGCCCTATATGGCACAGCACAGAGCCAAGCAGACCAGTTCCAGAGCCTCCTCAGTCACTACATGGAACCAGCCAGCTTTGCGCCACACCACCATGTCCTTTGAGTTTCCCAGAGGAACCTATACTCCCACCAACCACAGGTATTCACAATGTGGGAGGAACTCAGACAAACAATCCAACATTTTTTAGTCATAATAAAAAACAGGTCTTAATATTTTAATCTTAAAAATCAGGAAACAAACCCAAAAAAGCAATCATTTCTAAACTCCATTTGAATCACAATTGAAATGAACTCAGGTTTCCCAGTGAAGTTTGTCTTATTTATTACAAAGCCTGGGCTCTTTCCATATAGCCACTGGCCTTTTAGTTTCTCTGCCTATACCACACTCAGGATCATGGAGTGTAGGGACCATCACTCAAATGCACTTCCTAATGTGAACCCTCATCTAATGGAAAGAAGGGACCACACCCCAACACCACATTTTACACACACACACACACACACGCACGCACGCACACACACAATGCCAAGGTACTCAGCTTGTCCATATTCCAAATCTACATGGCCTTTACAAGAGTAATCTGAATCCTACATCTATTTCTTTAGTTGGTTCCCTGAATTTATATCTTTCTTATATCTTAAGCATTTCTGAACCTGGTCTTGTATTTGTAGGATTTTAAGAAAAAGGGGTATATCTTACATGACAGCAAATAAAAAGGGGACCAAACATTCTTCTAGCCACAGCATGTTGCTACAGACATCTAAGGGCTGCTCTCTTAGGCATAGTAACTCATAACTAGGTCTATGTTTCCAATCATTAGAAGGCAATGACAGTGCTTTTTGAAACCATGTAGGTATCTGAGGTGCTTTTTTTCTGTATATAAACATAAAGCAAGACATTTCAACCTAGCACTATTGGCATTTGGGGCCGGAAAACTCCTAGTTATGGGGGTGCCCTGTATGTCACAGGAAGTTTGTAATGTTCCTGGATTAAGTGCCAGTAGCAACCCCTAAACCAGTTAACCACCAAAAAGGTCTCTCAGGCTTGGTGTAACTGGCTTAATTATAAAAAAAAATTTCTTTGATTACCTGGTAATTTTACATCAAAACATATCTTTATTCTTCAAGATTTATTAAATTACTCAGCACAAAGGAATAATTGCTTCAAAAACTCAGATCCATTACAGCTTTAAGAATGTAGTTGTTGGAGCTAGAGATGGCTCAGTGGTCAAAAGCATTTGCTGCTCTTGCAGAGGACCTAGGTTCAGTTCCCTGCATTCACACAGGAGCTCACAACTACCTACTGCTTCAGTTGCAAGGGATCCAATGTCCTCTTCTGGCAACTACAGGCATTGCATGCACATGGTGCACACATACAGGCACTGCACACATGTGGTACACACATATACATGCAGGCAAACACTCATATACATTAAAAAAAAAGAATGTGGTTTTGTTTTTTTTTTTTTGAAATGGTATCTGTGAAGATTTCAAGACCACCAACTGGGCAGCACAGCAAGCTACCATGGCCAAGGGTTATACAGAAATTATTATTATTAGTCACATGAGATTTCATCGCTTTTGGAAAAAGTTCCAAGAGCTTACTCCACTTTTCAAATGCCTTCTAATGGCCAGAGGCTCACAGCACTACTCACTACAGAATGAGGTATCAACCATTTACTTCAGCATCGCAGAAGAGGTTTGTTTTAGGGAGTTAAGAGACATGACTCTTACCTACATAAAATGGCTCTCTTTACATGAAAGGAGCACTTTAGTGACTCATAGTTATAAAAATGCTCACCAAATTTTGAAGCAAAGCTACAAGTACTTGGTTAATGCTGAAATCAACAGAGCAGTGAATGCAACGAAATCTCCCAGGATCACTCAGGACAGGAAGCTACCACAGACTTGTCATCATTCTTGAGTGCCCAGCCTCACAACAGAGCTGACTACTCCCCTCAGAAAAAGTGACCAGTGACTCCCAACTAGTAACAGTCCAGAACTGAGAAACACATTCATGAAAAGAGCTGGTTTGCAGCTCACTGTCCAACTGCAGGAAATGGAAAAAGACTTGGGCCTATAGTACTAAGCTTCACTTTCAGTCATTAAAGACACACAACTGAGAACTAACAAGGAAAACATAGTGATTTCAGATGATGCCAAGTCACAGCAAATGTCAGCTACAGGAATCTAGGACACAGTAACGGAAGAGATGAGTTTTGATTTGGGTCCACCAACAGTTTTAAGTTATGTAAACATGAAAGAAAAGTTGTGTGATCATTCTTCATGACTTCCTAAATTAAGGGTTTAGAATTTCTATGTGAAGACAAGAATCATAGGATGTTTGAAACAGTTGAAACATCTGGTGAGAGGGGAGATACTGCCCTGAGATAAACAGTCCTATGTAGTAACCATGCTACAAGGTTAAACTAATGAATGGATGGCTGAGGATGTAGCTCAGTGGCAGAGTGCTTGCCTAGCCCTAGGTTCCATCCCCACCACACATAAATAAAAATAAATACCAGGATAAGTACCCTTTAATAAAATAACAAATAAAAAATATTACCTGAAGCAATAAAATGAGATTAGCGTGTCAAAAAAAAAAAAAAAAAAACCACAAACTGAACCCACACAAACAGGGGACAGATCATTTAAGGAATAATCAAATCAGTCCAATTCAGACTGCCAAACTGGCCGCCAGAAAGGAAAAGAAACAAGCAGTTCCCATTCTTACTTGCCAGGGAACGAGTGCAGGAGGACAGGGGTGGATTCCGGAGCACAGTAAAGGGAGAGTGAAGAGACACAGACCCCCACTCCACTCAGGTGAGATTCGCAGCCCTGGCCCCATGGCTTCCAGCTGCTAAGAAGGGAATGCAAAGGAAGACTCGAGGGAACCCAGACACAAAGCTGCAGTGAGGCTGTCCACACCCTCAGGGCTCCTGCACAACGCTTTCAATTGTAATAAATTAAACTAGAACACATAGTACACTCTGAAAAACATCCTGCAATTTACTAAACTGTCGATATTTTTCTACTAATACATACAGTAGAGACACACAAAAACTTGTATGTATTTGATACAGTTTTCAGCTTTTAAAATTTCATTACAATTTCCCTTTTAAAAAGCTCAGTTGGGTGTAGTGGCACACTACATTAACCCCAGCATTCAGGAGGCAAAGGCAGGTGGATAGACATGGCAAGTTCCAGGTCAGCTGCATCCATAAGGAGACCTTGTCCCAAAAACATGCCCCCCCACCCAAAAAGCTTAGTAATTTTAGTGACTGAAGAGCAACATCCATCCATGTTAACCCTGGACACTGATGGCGTCAGGTGCATGCAAAATCGTAATGCAGTGGTATTTCTATGAAAATGGAAATGATAAAATAGACTTGGCTATCTTTTAATTTAAAAGGCAAAGTGCCTCAATGCCCTTAAACAAGATGTCCAATGGAATGCACACAGAGTGAGGCTCCCTTCTTCCCACCTTTCTCACCTGGATGACCTTATAGAAGTAGGCATACTGTCGTGCTGTGTTTTTATACTGGCTGAAGACATCATGGATGGCTTGAGTTGACTGAAGACACCGAACTTCCTCTTCTTCAAAGTACAGAGGAGTGTCATATTCACTGGGGAGGGTCTGAATGTATGGCTGCCAGAAAGAGTTGGGGCTGGCTCGCTCACACAGCAGATGAAAGGCCAGTGCGATATTTCCCATGGCTTGAAGAATCCGGTCTTGAGAATATAAGGGCCCTGAATTAACCCAGAAGTTAGCAGTGTAAGTTCCACAGGCTTCTTTACCCAATAAAGATCTTATAACACCTTATATCATGTGTATCTTTCTTTGGACATACAATGGGAAATATTGAATGTGGATTTGAAGGTCTGTCATCAGTTGAGAAAACAACCAAAAATGGGTTTTTTTTTGTCAAAAATGAAACTTTTATATACTTTTTCCATTTGTACTTTGCCTGAAACAAACAAATTATTCTCACCCAATACTGAATTTTTAGCAGATTCAACAGTCATTAGTAACTTCCGTGGAACCCATAAAAACAATTCTTCTGCCTAAAGGAAAAAATAAGCAAACAGTAGAATCATTAGATCACACTACAATTGTCACCGCATCTATGGTCAGAAATCCAATCACTATGAAATACAACTCAAGGCTGTACATCAGCTCCTCAGAGTATCACATGTTTACAGAGCCTCACATATGTTATAGTTACATAAGTAGAAACACATTCCAAACCTGATTTCCATTAGGAAAACTGGAAACCAGATAGTCTCTATACTGAGAACACAATCAAAAGAGGGCCTTTTGACTTTAACTTGAAGCTAATAAAACATCTCAAGAACACAAAGGCCTTTGTTTTACTGCTTGTAATACTTACATTTTTAAGTTCTAAAAAATAAAGCAATCCCTACTTCCAACCAAACCCTGGTGTTGATGTGAACTGCTTTTCCTACTGAGATCTTAAGGCCCAAGCAGCGTCCTTCCTTCACATATCTGTCTTCAAAGCACAACACCAGCTAAAGCACTAGCTCACAAAACATCCTTTAGCTCACTAATTTTTTTCACAAAGCACTATCCTATTTTCTGATATTTATGTTCTGTATTCACCTCCACTGTTGAACTCATGCCTATAGATCTCTGTTGAGTAGGGTTGTGTGCAAACTATGAAGGCAGCCCTCACCACAACTAGACATTTGGCACCTTACTGTTATACTCTCTGGCCTTCAGAATGGAGAGAAATAGATGTCCCTAAAAAAAGCACAGGTATGAGAGACCACAGCTAGGATATTCTGGGCAGTATTCACGCAAATGAGGCTTCTCACTACACCTAAGCATGTGACACCTTGCCTTTGCTGGTGCTTACTATTTGAATGATTTTCTGTTTTGTCCCTTACTATAGATTAGAAGCAGCACACAGGAAGAAACTCTAGGCTTTCCTGTAAATCTGGAATGGCAAATGAGTTACCAGTCATATGGTAGATATTTAACAGATATCTAACAGTGTAGAGATAAATCGTTAACAACAGCTTAGCCAAAAAGGCTGCTGAAGGTATGAGGAGACCCACACTAATAGCACCCAGAGCAGACAGACAACCCCACACCTAGTCACAGGCACACTGGCTCCCCACACAGCCCCTTATATTGGCTTGCCATGTGAGATCTAGGTGAAGGGCACAAAACAAAACAAACCCCCTGGAGAAACCAGCACCCATAGGCCAAGCTCAGTTCCTTCTCCCAAAATGACAGACTATGCTACCCTCCTCTTTAGGACAGCAGGGGTGAGGGTCAGAGGGAGCCTTCTGAACAGCACTCTCCCCAGAAGCTGTTTAGTTCTCCTCTCCCTGCTGCTTCTAGAGCGGCTGTTCCCATGAGTGACGAGGGACACTTTAGCTACCCAGTTATCCACCTTCCACTCTACCCCGCCAACCCATCACAGAAGCCCATGTGCTAGTCTCCCACCACAAGTCCAGATCCTTTTCCTTAGGTAAATCTCAAAATCCTAAGAGGCATAGTCTATGGTCTCCTAACAGAATTTCTGGAAATGTGATCTGATTTGCTCCAAGGCAGGGTTAATGGCACAACTTCCCAGGAGGATGAGCTGACAAGGCTGTCTAGAACTTGCCAGGCTGACGCTTTTCCTGGCCCATGGGGTCAGGTAAAGGCACTGCCGCCACCCATGAGGAAGGGAAATGCCGCCAGCATGCCACAAATGAAACCAGCCCCAGGAACATAGCTCTGTCCCATGCCCTGAGCTTTCCCTCTCACCATCATACAATAGTTCAAACACACTTAGACCCCCTTAGACCAACAGTTGATAAACTCACCTTGATGTCTCTTGTTGCTCTCAAACCAAAGCCCTCTTCTTTGAAGTTAACCATTTCAAAACCCTCGACAGAAGCCCCATTTTCAGAGGCCCATTTCATTAGATCAGGAAAGTAATCTTCTCTTTTCCCATCAAAAGTAACAGACAGACCTATATTATTCATGTTTAGAAAACAAGAGCTACTTTTAGGACATATATCATTGATATGGCTCCCAGAACATAAAAGCAGAGCACAGCTCACACTGGGTTTGGTCTTTACACTTCTATCTTGAAATAACCAAAATTAACCACAGTCAGTCATGGTACACACCCTAACAAGTTTCAGGAGGTAATTAAAATCCCTTACTCTGTGAGTCACATTGAAATATGCCCTGGTACTATGTGACAGTGACGCTGAACATGAGGCATTACTCTTAGATAATATCAATGGCCAAGGGAAAAAACCCTTGGTCACTACAACAACAGAGAAGCTTTCCCTTCAAAGTCTAACATGCCACCTCTCCAAGTCACAATGGACTTAAAAACTCCCATTAGAACAAAGTCAGCAGCTTGTCCACGTGCCCTGGAGGTCCTGAGAGAGAGAGATGGCTCTGCAGCCCCAATGCTAAGAGCATAAAATGCAGCTTCTACACAGAACTGCAACAATGTAAACAAGCGTGGTCTGTCTCCTTCCATTGCAGAGAATGTTTTTCTACTCCAGGGATAACTTAACCATAAATACAAGCAGTTATATACGGTTGTAATTAATTCTTTAAAAATGTACATAAATGCTGCCAGACTATTCTTGAGTTTTTAAGAAAACAGTGTCATTTTCTATATTTTATTTGTGTTGATATATACAGACCACACTTGTTTAAATTACTGAGTTCCAGGCTACAGCTCTATCTGGTATGTCTCATTCTTCTTCTTTTTCTTTTTCTTTTTTTTTGGTCTTTTTGAGACAGGGTCTCCCTGTAGCCCCAGCTGGTGGCCTGGAACTCACTATGTAGTCCAGACTGGCCTTGAACACACAGAGATCCACCTGCCTCTGCCTCCCAAGTTCCGGGACTAAAGGCATGTGCCACCATGCCCGGCTGAATAGGTCTTATTTCTTAAAACCAAATACAAAACAAAGCGGAGGTGGGAGATGAACAGGTGAGAGACACAGGGAAGGGCCTGAACCGCACAACTCTGACATGTGCTCAGTCTGCATAGCAGACTCTCAGGTACCTGTTAAAATATTTTTGGGACTTTCCAGCATGTTTGAAACATTTGAAAAGGTGAACTCATGCACTGGAAAAACCATCACATTCTAAGAAAGTCGGGCCAATAGACATGTTATTAACATGAGGAAATGGGTATGGAACTTAACCTGTATCACCTCCCTGAGAGCTCCCTGACACTCTTCCTGTGTCATGTCAAATATGCAAAGACACTGCTAAGGAAGACAAATGACTCAAGCTGGGAATAGTCGAAGACAGAATCACTCTCTCTTCATTCATTCTAGTGCATCGCTAACTTTAGGGCCAGTCTAGTGAACAATGTCTACTCAGAAGGGAAATTTGGGATATACAGACTTTTTTGGCGACCTCTTTGGTGGAAGAGGAGTAGCACAATGCGTTATTCAGACCAAGCACACAAATTAAAAAGGAATCTGCTCACCAGCTGGGAGTCTGAGTTCACCTAAGCTGTAAGATTACACCTGTATGGGTTTATACACAGAACAGAACCATTAAGACAGCAGACAGAAAACAGCCTTTTTCAGACTCCATGAAAGGTTTTTCTCATCTTCTGCAACACGCATTCTTGCTGTGTTTTCTACTTTTCGTGTGGCTGTGCATATCAATCTACTTTCTATGCTTTGCAGAACAAAGACAACAGTTGTACTGAAAAGGCTTTTTCAAACTGTCAGTCCCTTTGCCAGTTTGGCTGAGAATAATTAAGGTGGCTTCTAAATACACCCTGTCACAGCTTAAGAGGTACTGTGTAAGTTCAGTGGAGCTGGCCCAGCATGCACCCTGGGTTCTAACCTCAGCACACCATCCCTAAAAACCCACACAGTTCAAGAAATGAAACCATCTCTGAATCAAGATGGGCTGGAAAAGGGTACTTTGGCACCTGCCTATAATCCTGGCACTCAGAAGGCTGAGGCAGGAGGACTTTCACATGTATAAGAGCTGCATGGCGAGCTTGTGCCCAGATGGGCTGATGTTAGCCATCAACACTTAACCAGACATTAACCAGCCAGCATGTGCACTCTCTAAAAATAGTGGTATGAAAATGGGTTTAGATTTCATAAAAAGTAAAAATAAAAGCTGGTCATTTTAGTCTCAGATACAATCTCTCCTGAGAGCTCAGCATACAGGCTCTTTTCTCTCAGAATCAGTCCAGGGCATCTCTCCAGGTCTGTCTACCATGACCGGAGACTCTCACTACTCAGACCTCTGACCCATGCCACACTGCCATGTGACACCACCAAAACACAAGTATCATTCCAACAGTTTTACCTTTCTGCTTTTTTCGTATTTTCTCAACCAGAGACCGGATCTGAACATACTCTTCCCATTCTTTCCCTGGGCCAGGTGCAGGACTGCTGCATTCTGAAACATGAAAAGTCACATGAGATGCTCCTCTCCAACCGAACCCACCGGTCTACAGGATGGTCCCGATTCTATCATTGGCTCATGTTTATAGGACAGAGCTACTACAGCCATGATAATGTATGTGTGACACACAGAGCAGAAGGTACACTTTTCAAAGCACGTAAACCCTCTGAAACCCAAGGATGGCTCCATGAAGGATGCCCCCAATGTGAGTTCCCAACTGTTCTAATAACTCCTCAGAATATACTTTAAATGAGTAAAATAATCTGAAAGTTAAGCTAAAATGTAAAATGTTTCCCTAAATTCTTCTAGATTGTGAAGAGAAAGTAATATTAAATGCCTGTGTATCTTTTCCCTGAGAGCAATGGCTCTCTAAGGAAACCAGCTACCTGGACATAAGGACAATTAGTTGACAAATATTCATCCATGTGTGAACTATATTAAACATTCCAGAGGAGTTACAAAAGAGATAGCATAGGCACTGCTAAAAGAGCAGCTAAGATTCTTCTGAAGAACCTGTACTACAAATCAACACCCCAGATCAGGGGTGCCATCTTGGAAGGCTGCACACTGGCAGCCAGCCTACTGGCAGTACCGCCTTATTAAATATTCTACCAGTTTCAAGACAGAATCTCCTTCCTATGCTCCTGCCAAACCTATTGCGCCCGTGCTACGGAAAAGAGAACATGTGGCAAATAATTAACATGAACTGGTTATGTGCTGACTCCTAACTCTTAAGGTTAACCAGTCAGATTTCATTCTTCCCTCACTAAGTACTGACTGAGGCCCCGAAGTACAACAGCAAAAACAAGAGCCAGGGCTGAAGGCTGCCAGCACGTTAACGGAAGAGATGGATGTAGGTGGCGAGTGACACAGGTTAGCAAAGTCCTGTGGAGGTCCATAGGGCTCTTGGAAGCATGCAAGGAAGGACTGGCTGTGGCCTGACTGCTGCCAGCCTTCTGTTAGAAGGAAAAGCTGTATTTTTATAAGATTTAGCTATCATATAATCTAAATATAAGGGGCAAAGGACAACGGAGTGATCACAGATAAGTCTGAAACATCTGTGGCACCAGTTTTAACTGAACACTTCAAGAGTTATCAAAGTATATTAACTTAAAAAAAGCAAGTACAGGCACAAAAGATATTTCATCTCAAACCAAGAACTCTCAGACTTCATGTGAAAACCAGAAATATTCTTACATAATCACTGAAAATAAAGGCGGGCCATTCTAGAAGGGCTGCTCCCTGAGAGGTGAGCTGGGCTAGCCTGGGGCTCACCACCTTGATACATCTTCACAGGCTAAATCTCCTGAGGTCCACATCAAAGGCCTAGAGACCGTGATCTGTGTTTATCAATGGGAACGCTGAGCTTCAGTAGTTTGTAAAAATCTATGGAGCTTGTTCTTGTTCATGGGTATCTGGGGAGACCATGTTCCACAGCTGGGATATAGAAACTTCACAATGGGCAGTTACATCCTTCAACAGGCACCAAGATTTTGGTCTTTACAGAGGGGACAAGGAATAAGGAAAGATCTGTAACTGCCTGGGGCACATGGCTGCTAAGTCAAGAACAGTGCAGGAGCTGGTCTGATGCAGGATTCGAACCCCCACCACCACACACACTCATATTCATAATCTCTCTCTCTCTCTCTCTTTCTCTCTCTCTCTCTCTCTCCCCTCTTCCTCTCGGTTGAACATACAGAGGAGACAGACACTCCACTTCATGTGGCAAGGACAACAAGGGGCACTTACTCTGCAACAGCTCACTGGTCAGGTTCAAGATTTCCTTTGGTGACACAGTGGCTGTAGCCCCAGTGCCTGATTTCTGAGTTTTTACTCGACTCTTCTTACCCATTTTCTGACTACATAGAAGAGAGAAAAAACAAAGAAAAGAAGTTAAACCATCGAAGAACAAAATCAAGTAACAAGATGTGGTGCTGCAATGTCTTCACCTTGCAATGCAGAGATCTTACCTCACATACTGAACACCTTTAAAAAAAAAGTGTAAGATGCTTAAAGCCTCTGAAAACAGGCAAACCCTGCAAAGCAGTCTCCAGAAGAAAGGGGGCTCCTTCTCACCTGTAAAAGCTACAGCAAAAGCAGTTCACACTCTTACCATTTGAGCAGTACATTTTACAGTGCATCCTGATGTGTTTACCCATGGCACTGAGGGGGCAATGCTGACTAAGTGGCAGAGACACACATAGTATCCTAAGGTCAGAATACCAGAGCCTCTACTACTGCTCCTCAAACAATCACTTCCCACTAGCAGTAACATATTGTGTGGTAGTTTGAAAGGAAAATGTCCCCCACAGGCTCCAAGTATTTGGACTTTCTGTCCCCAGTTAGTGGTGCTGTTTTAGAAGGCTTTAGGTGTGGCCTTGCTGAAAGAAGCACATAACTAGAGGTAGGTTTTGAAAGCCTTGCCAGATTTCCAGTCTTGCACTGATTTCTGTGCCTGCTTAAAAATGTAATCGATCAACTTTCTGCTATACCATGCCTCCCCAACTATTATGGACTTCCTCTGGAACTATAAACCTAATAAACTATTCCTTATATAAGTTGCCTTCGACATAGAGTTTATTAACCACAACAGAAAAGTAACTAATACAGAAGCTGGTACCAGAGAGTGGGCTATTGCTGTCAAGAGCCTGACCATGTGGGTTTTTGAAGAAATGTGGAAGACTTTGAAAGTTGTGGACTAGAAAAGTGGTTGAAAGCTGCAAGCAGAAGTTAACAGTCCATTCTAGTAGAAGCATGGAAGAAAGTAGTGCTAAGAAGAATGTAGTTCCAGAGGGAAATAAGGACTTAAGCAGCAACTAGGATATTTTGGCAAAGAGTCTGCCCATCCACTAAGATCTTACCTGAGGCTAAATTGAAAAGTAACAGACTAATTTCTTTGGTGGAGGAAGTTTCAAGACAACCTAGTATAGAATTGGTGGTATGGTTACTAATGGTAAATATCATGCAGATCTACAATGAAAAAGAACAAGTAGGGCAGAAAGAAATATACAATGCACACTCTGGAGAGAAAAAGAGCACTAGGAAGCTTAGTTGGAGCCAAGGCATGTGCTAAAGGAGAGGGTTTCTTTGATAAGATTAGAGCCTTTAAAGAGCAGCCTCCTGATTTACATTTACAATGGAAAGCATTACCCTCAGGGCAAGTCCCACCCAAATAAGCTTCCTAGTGAAAGAGGTGAGTTTTTTGTTTGTTTCCTAGAAAAATGCAACCCACAAAAGCTGCTGGCAATGTGGATGAAGCCAATCAGGGTCCATCCCAGACTGGCAGCCAAATTTGGCAGTGTCGGTCACATGGTGCTGGATTTAGAGGCATGAAAGATATAAGAGTAAAGGGGTCATGAGTTCTTCCTCAGAAGTTTCAGAGAGCCTCCAAGTCGGCCAGCGTGTATGGGGCATCCCTGCAAGAAAAAGGCTGTGACAAGTCAAGAGGCCCTAATAGGCCATTTTGTGAAGCTGTGAAGGTGAAGCCTTGTTGACAGTGGAGACTCCAATATCTTGGAGATGCTGGAGCCATGAGGCATCCTCCGAGGAGAGCTGCATACAGAAAGTGGTACCAGCCTAAGAGAGAGATGTGTGTTGTAGGCAGCAAAGCTGGAGGGGCTGAGTCATCTAAGCCCTTTTGGAAGTAAAGTCTGAAAAGTTAGACATGGAGCTACTAGATTCAGTGTGTGCTCTGCTGTTTTCAGTCTTATGGTCCAGTATTTCCTCAGAATGCTCCCATTCTTCCCTTTTGGAATGGGAATGTGTGTATGGTTCCATTGTGGGTCGGAGGTATGTAATTTGTCTTTTGATTTTACAGGACCTTACAGTTAAAAGAGATTGCCTTGAGTCTCAGAAGAGACTTCAGACTCTGAACTTTTGAACAGTATTGAGACTGGTAAATTCTGAAGGCAGACTAAATGCATCTTACATTTTATATGGTCATGAGTCCATGGAGGTCAGGGAGTGGTAAGTAGTGGTCTGAACGAGAGTATCCCCATACTTTTCCCCCAGTTGGTGAAGGTGATTTGGGAGGTTTTAGGAGGTACGATCTTCCTAGACCACATCACTGAGGGTGGGGGAGGCAGCTTTGAGAATTCTTAAGCCTTGCCAGATTTCCAGTCTTGCACTGCTTCCTGTGCCTACTTGAAGATGTGATCACTCGGCTCTACTATGCCTCCCCACCATTATGGACTCACTCTGGAACCATAAGCCAAAAAACCCCCTCTACCTTCTGTAAGCTGCTCTGGTCACGCTGTTTTTACCACAGCACAGAAAAGTGACTATCATGTCACTTTTATATATCCTGGGAAGTGGTAAGTTGAACATCCCAGACAAACACTGAAGACATTAGTCTAGGTCCCACATTCCGTTCCGAAACATCAAAAATGTGCTGCCCAGGCTTCACAGGAAGGCCACAGCAGACCCTGGGCTTGCACAAGGTCTTTTACTGTCTTCAAGTGTGGCACTGCAACCACCATAAATCTTGTACCATAAGACACATGAGAAATGACCAGAACATTTCATAAACAAATGAGACAATGCAACAAAGAACATAATCATGGCATTCTGGGTCAAGACCTCTAGAAGCTGACACCTGAAAATGTTTCCTAACATCAAGTCTCAGGGGTTAGGCAATTCAAATGTTGGGGACAAGACTAGCAATGAGGAAAGGTAGTAAAGAGAGGAGTCCTGTGGGGAGGGCCTGGGGTGTCTGCCAGCGAGTTTGGATCTAACCCTCTGGAGAAAAGCATGCAAAGTCAGCAGCCCAGGAAGCTGGAAAGACCATGCCAGCCTAGGCCACCCAGAGGTCTCCTCCATGGACAGCAACTTATACCATATCAAGGGAGAATCAAACACCTACTTTGGTCCATTTCGTTATTACAGAAAGAAATACTGGGTGGAGGTAAGAATAGGGATATAGTCCAGTGTGGAGGACATGGCCTCAGTTCAATAAGCAGCACCAAAAAAGCAAAGAACTGAAATGACTGCTCAGCATGGAGAGCTGCAAGCGGACACGAGGGTTAGAACGCACACTCTCCCACTGACTTCATTCACTGAATCCAGACAAGTGATGCACGTGCTAAAATAGGAAAACAGTCTTTACTAAAATGTCTATCTTCTCTTATATATCTAATGTAGAAAATAATATGTAACATCTATATCTTGAACCTTGTAAGTGTGAAATACTCAGTGCCAGTCATCCTGGCATAAAAGAACACCAGTAAAAACATGTGAAATTATTGCAAAACAAGAAGGAATTAGTTACTTTGTGATCAAAAGTAGAAATAGGGGAGGGGCAGGAGAACCAACGCTTAAGTACCTCTTCTAACACTGAAGCTCTGTCTCAAAAGGAAACCAGCTCCCTCCAAAACAAGGGTGCAGGCTGGACAGAGCACCCTACCTTCCTCTGAAAACCAGTCCCAACCAGGTTCTGGAAGGGTACCTCTGTGGAAAGCCACAAAACTCAACCTAAAGAAATGAAAGTCACTGAGAAGCCTGATGATAAAGACTTTAATCACACTTCCAAATATAGCAGATCGAGTAGCCTGGCATGAAGAGCTGCAGAAGCACACTGCTGGTGTCTGCAACTGGCCTCTGGCTTCAGCCCTATCGTCAAGACCTGCTGCCCTGTACTGCTGAACAACTCAGACAGGCACTTTGATGAGGAGCTGCTGGCCCCTTCCCCTTATCCAACATGAAAAGCCTGCAAAATCATGTTGTTCTGCACAGGTAATGTACTTGTCAAGGCTATAAACTGGCTCTACTCCCAGGACCCTCTTCCCTCACCTCTAGTCTTCCCTGGTGCTAGGCCACCTCCCCTGACTAATTCAAGTAGCCACAACAGCTGCCTGCATTCTGCAACCCTCTGCCAGGCACATCATCATGTGCGTGTGTCCTTTCTATGGCCAAAGTTTCTCAAAGTCACTCTTCAGGTAAGAGGCTTAAGTCAGAATTTGAACTCAGAACCACCCCCAAACCACCTGTTTATATACAGAGAAGTACATGGCATTTCAGGGATCAAAGGGCTTGAAAGGTTTTCCAGACCAAGAGGGTTAAATACTGAATGCATCATACCACATTCCCACCAGTGACCAGCTGGTTCACACCTGAAAATGACAGTCTCTGTATCTCCCCAATCACTGCTTAAACCTAGCTTCATGCTACCACCTTAATTTCACAGCACTTTAGGGGCCAGCAATACCAGAGACTCCCAGGGTGACTGCTTCACCCCATCCTACCTGCCTGGCTTCATTCTATGTCCCCTTTACACTACAAAGCTCCAGGGAGCTTTGCTTGTGTTGTGGAATGAAACCACGCTTGCCAAGGCCCTTGTCTTCTCCTGGCAGTTTCCCACAAATTTTGAGACCCTGCCAAATTGTCCCCAGTGGCCTGAAAGGAAATCTTAAACTCTTCCTTGCAACCCTCATTTCTATGAAAGTCAGTAAGAAAGGTTCAAACAGGTTATTAACAGATGCTAAAGGCTTGGTTTACCTTGGAATTTGGTTTCTCTGAAGTCTCTCTGAACTGTTTTCCTCCATATAGACCGGAAGGGAAAGAAAGTGGCCAGCCCTAGTTTATACAGAAAGAATCTTCACTTAAGGAAAGGAAGAGGGATAACTGTCCCAGTCCCCACAGAACACAGGATTCTAAGTTGGCCCATCTCTTAAAATGTCCCACCCAAGGTCAGTTTCCAGCACTCTTCAGCTTTGGAGGCTCTCAGAGTTCTTAGCCCCTGAACACTGAATCTACTGACGATTCATGGTCCGTCACGTCAACAAACCATTCAACACATGAGCCTTTTGCAGGGGCACTTCATACCAAACCATAACAAGCAGAAGGAATGAGAAACCATTTATTGAGTTCTCTTAAAGAACTAGGGTAACTCTTAAAAGTAAAAAATTAAAATTAAACAAGAAGATGGATATATAGGTTGGTCACTGTATAGGAGTTGGAGATTAAGAGGGTTTCTTTTATAAATCCACAGTTCATATACACAAAGACTCTAGGGTGTTAAATAAGAGAAGCTCTGGAAATACACTCAGATTTATGAGTGTCTTTAGTCTCTTTGAAGGCAGCAAAGCAGGAAATTGCTCATTTCTATACCAAAGGAAGAGTTACAGTCAAACACAGTTTAAGCTAGGTGGGCACTTGTTACCAGATGCCTTAAGCATCTGTCCATGACTCCTATGTGCCTGGCACAGATCACAAAGCCAGTGGCAATAACTCCAGTTGTTAGGAGGCTTAGAGAAGGCTGTGATTTGGCCAAGAGACCAGAACTACCAAGCAGCAGACCCAAACCTAAAGTCCTGGATCAGCTGCCGCATACAGGATGACTCTAAACATAGGACACTTGAGTAAACAGGCTCTCTGGCGTCTCCCTGCCTAGGCAATGCTGCAATGTGAAAGACAACAAAACTAGGGACAGCTAGACCTGAGGGGGTCTCAAAGATGAGGTTAGAGAACCAAGACTTACATTCAAAACAAAGCAGCATGGATAATTCCTAAAATTTCCAACTAACTACAGAGGGAAGAACAAGGAATAAAGTACGGTTTAAGAAGAATGACTACACTTTGAGAATCAGGTAGGAGAATGTTACTATACAGTATGCTTGGTTTCCTAAATTTAACTCGCCCTTGCCATTTTTCACTAACAACAACAAAAAAGATCTATGTTGCATGATTCCCCCAATCTCATGGATTTGAACTGACTACCTACCCATCGCATCTATGACTCAAAACTGTCCTAAACACAATTTCAGTTGACTTAGGGGCTAGGGTCCAATGTTTAACAAACAAGGTAGTCAAATGGGTGCCATGCAGACCCTTAATGCTCTCACGGAGGGACCGAAAACTCACTATTAGACATTCCTCAGTTTCCTATAAAAACCAAATATTTATTATCAGTATCAGTTATTCTGAATATTCATGTAATAGATGCTTGCTAAATTAAATGTGCTCCCCCCATAAATATTAAGGTAAGGTTACAAGGCTAAGTGAAAGATATTTTCTCCCAAAGATTAGACTGAAATCGGGTATGAACTATCTTCGGAGAAGCAGAATTGCAGAACAAAAGAATGATAAAGTAATTAATACCTGGGATGAAAGAACAAAGGATAGGCTACCAGGCGAATGGAGGACATCATTCCCAGGACTCTAAGTATTTCACACATCTCCCTTTCCTAAAAGGTGCATGAGCCGTACATTCTGGCCCTTGAAAACAGTATAGACTATAAAGCAAGTTCATCAACAATAACAATCTTCCCACCTAACAGACAAGGTAAGCTTTAAGAAACATGAAAACAAATGTGACAATTGTTAAATGACTGACTAGTGAGCAGGGACACCTGCAATCAACAATTTTTGATCACTGAATTGTTTTCCATTACAGTCTGTTCAGTGGAATAAACAGGTCACATGCTAGGGACCCTGGCTAACAAAGAGGTAGTGACAGGGTTGGGTCTAGATCCTTCAGCTCATCTTCACACGGAACAGCTCAGACATACTGAGCAGATGACGGTACTCCATTGCAGGGCTTTCCCCCACCCAAAAATTTCTATTTCCATTCATAATTGAAATGGAAAGGATATACCCTTGTATTTTAAATGAGTTCTTCCTGAAAATGCTGTCTTGAACCAAATCTAACTGAAATAAACATTTTACCTTTTGATACTTACTTGACAATTTGCTCAGGAAACCCCAGCTCAGGCACAACATCATCTGCTTGTCAATGCAGTTTACACTTGACCCAACTTTACAGCTTGGCTTCCTAAAGGAGGGACTGGTCACACACTATCTCCTGCTTCAAGGCCCCAACTGCAAATGCACCCGAGTGGATAAGTCTGCCTGGCATGTACAAGAACAGGAAGTATGCTCTTCCCCCAACTCTCTAAATACTCTGTAGGCCATTAGGCTTAGACACGGAGAATTAAGCACAAAAATTGCAGGATGGGATAGGAACAGAAAGGTGCACAAGCAATGCTCTGGCTTTGCCCAGCAGTACAGCTCAACACTAGGCCATGTTACACTAACTTACAGGTGTAACTGGCACCCAGCAACTGCCACTTGACTCTAATCAACAGAGGTACTGTTGTCACAGATGTAGAAGCATGGAGAAGCCAAGGAAGGCAGTTAGAGGGTTAGTTTCAACTCAGTAGCTATTTAAGTACCAAGATAAACACAGATCTAAGTTTTACTCTATGTAGAGGAATTTGGACAGTCACATATATAATATATATTCTCAATAACCTGAGGCTTCAAAAAAAGTTGCTACTTTACATGAAAATGTTGGTTAATTTTCCACCAATTTACACAATCCCAGAGATTTTAAAACTACTCTGGCTATTTCAATATAAATAGTTTCAAATTGCTATAAATTATATTGTAAGCACACTGAAATTAACTCCTGGATTCTTCAACAGTGCCAAGATGGGACTCTGCACTCAACCCCTACCTTGGCAGGCAGCAGAAGTAGCACAATAAGTTACCAGCTGCGATGACCAAGTCCCTACTCACTTGTGTTACAGATGTGTCAGAATAGCCATAAGTACTCTGAGGGACACAAATCAGATCAACTTACAGCTCTACAGCTCTGAAATCCCCATCTGGGCCTCACTACCTTAACTGCAGGGATGTGGCTCTGAAGAACTATGCCAAACACTTTCTTCAGACTCTCAAGAGAAGAAGCATGCTGAGAAGCCGAAAAGTCTGAAGAAAGGACAAGATGTCCAAATCCTCCTGAGGTGACAGAGGCCAAGCCATTACTAGGAGAGTAGGCTGAGTGCAACGGAATATGTGTCACACTTGGGAAAAGCCGGAACCCTATCTGCTGGAATGATATAAACTGGCCAGTGACAAAAATGACTCACTGGTAAGATTTCATTGAAACTCATCGTCTGAATGAGCAGATGAAGTCCATCAAAGAGCTGGGTGACCCCATGACCAACCTGTGTGCGGTGGACGCCCCTGACTCCGTCATGACAGGGGTCCCCTTCTGCTTTGCTACAGAGTGTTCCCTGTAACCAGGACGGTGCTCAAATGCTGAGACTGGCCTAGCCCTTTCTACAAGCTGTATCAGACAGCCTAAACTCTGTTGCTTGCACCACTTCTTCAAACGAGGAATCTGGTCTACCCTGATTTAAAGGTGATTATTTAAAAAAAAATTATAAAGCTAAGGTATCATGCATATTCACTTTGATTATATCTTTCTCAACGACAGTGTTGAGTGTGACAGAGCAGCTGTAAAGTGCTAAATTACCTTCAAACCACTTACACTCCTAGCACAAGGATTCCAGATTCTAAAATTGCAGAGCATCAGGAATGGAAGATACCTTTGGGATTATCTATGTTCATCTTCAGGCCCACATGCTTCAAATAATGGCATCCAACATCATGTAGCAGCTGACTGTCAAAATGTTTTCTCTCTACCATCTGATACTAGTCTGAAAACACACGAAATGGGCAGGTGAGGAGTTGGTCTATCTGGCTGACAAAGTCACAACCTGTGCTGACTGATGGAACCACACTCAAAGCTTCCCACTCCCAGTCCTGGGCTCCTCTGTTCAGCGGCAGGCCACTGCTAGCCACCAACCTTCCACTTTGTGAGCTACTCTTGCACTGTGACCTGTTCATACCCTGTGATGACATGTACTCTCCAAAGTCTTCTCTTTTCCAGGCTTAGCATGTCCCAAAACTTACTCCTCAAATATGAACAAACTTGGTATACTGCACTCCAGAAAATAGTTCTTTAAAAGACAACAAAACCCTTCATTTCCATCTGAGCAGGGCACACTTCAGTGGCACTCCTGCCCTCCAGGAACTCAACTCAAGATCTACTAATTTTCTTAAAACTGTGTCAGGTTGTCTACATGCCAAGGATTCACTGGCTTGTCACATGTCCATTTCCTGAGTATCTCATTAGACATGCAAAGCCCCAAGAGTCTTTAGATTAAGATGGTAATCAAATATAACCATTCACTACATAAACAGATCTACAGCAAGACAGATGTGCTATACCAAACAACCGAGTTTTTCAAGCTACTACAGTAATTTGTGCTGTTACACTGTTCCAGTGTCCAGTCCCAGGCTGCTGAAACAATGGTTCCTGCCATGTGCTGTGGCATGGTTGCCAACAGGCCTGTCATCATGATTTGAGCATTATCAGGAATCACAGACATCATTATGCCCCCTTTATAGATAAGAAAGTTGATGCTTAGCAGAGTTAATGCATGCAAGATGACAAACTCAGAGCATCTCAACCACAAATTACTGACAGGCATGTCAAGGGCACAGCTCAAAGCCAGGCAGGTGAAGAACACTGACACTCGCTGCTCCCTCTGGTGCTCAAAGGAATACTGTCCTCGGCAATAACAAAACATACAGGCATAAAGGTCTTCTTCCTGCCTTTCTCTTTTTTGAAGGATAGAGCTCTTTTGTTCAATTTGTCCATAGGATAATTTTGTTCAATTTGTCCATAGGAAAAGCCTCAGGTTAAGTAAACATGGGACACAAACAAAACTTGTGAAGGAGCTTCTACCCAGTCACACCCCCTTCTCCATCAACCACTGCAAAGTCAAGGCTTTCCACAGCTCAAAAAGTTGCAGTAACAATTAAGTGACCATGACAGTACCAAACTATTACAGGCAACCAATGAAGAACTTGACTGGTCAACAGGAAATATTCTGGGTGTAAAAGATCTTGAATGACTCCTTTTCAACCCCAATCCTTATATCTTCTTAACTATGCTTAGTGGAAAATGACTGATTTTGAAGTCAAGCCTATATTTTGAAATCAAAAAATTTTATATTTAAAAAAATTGTATTTTTAATTATGTGTCTATGGGAAGAGGGTGTGTGCACTTAAGTTCAGGCATCCAAAGAAGCCAAAGGGGTCAGATCCCCAAGGAGCTAGAGTTTTCACACAGTTGTAAGCCACCCCATGTAGTTGGTGGAAACAGAACTCAGATCCTCTGAAAGAACTACGGGTGCTCTTAGTGACTGAACCATCTCTCCTGAAACTTAAAATTTTAAAGCCTCTTACTTATAAGAGCTTTTTAGACTATATCATATCCTAATGAACTATTATCTTTAAAAAACAGAAAGTGATTATTGGAAGACTATAAATTCAAGTATCAAGAGATGGTGGGAGGAGGAAGAAGAAAGGGCCAAGTGTGGTGGCACAAGCCAGTCATTCCAGCTACTTGGGAAATTGAAGCGGGAGTATCAAAAGTTCAAGTACAGCATTAGGCAGGATAGGGAGACTTTATCTAAAAGTAAAAAGTATTTTTTTAAAAGGTCTAGAGATGCACATCACTTGCCTGGGAGGTCCAGAATTCAACCCCCCAGTACCACAAAAAAAGAATGACAGACAGTAATAACCCTACAACACTGCACATTTATTGAGAGATACAGGTATAGGCAATTTTTACTTGTCAATAAAAACATTTATAAAAGTTTTCTTCTAGATATCTATTACTTATAATTGTCTAGACAAGCTTTAGTCCTCCTTAAACACTTAAAACATTTCTTCTGGCTCTAACCTCAGAGGTGAGGACTGTAAAAGGTTAAACATTCACTTTGGCTTGGTCATCAGAACCACTGGGATTCCTTTCAAAACCCTAACTTCAGCATCAGCCTTGTTTCACTGATAGGTAACTTCTGCGAAAGTATTTAAAATAAGAAAAGAAAGAATTTAAGTCTTAACTTTGATATCAAAATTTTATACCTAAGTATTTGTATATCTAAGTATTTTTTTTACTTGAAAATTATCAGTCCTTATGTTTGTGCCCCTAGTTTTATGATGCGCTTTCCAAAATGAGACTCCCATGTGGAAATGGAGTCTATGATGATAATCTCTGGCTAAGGTTACCAGGAAAATTTAATACAAAAAGTACAACTTTTACTACTGCAGATTCTTCTAATTAAGATGTATTTTTTTGGAAGGCTACTAACATATTTTTAAAAACAAGTCTCAACTACTCGTAACAGAAAAATACATTAATGGGACCGGAGAAATGGCCCAGGTTAAGAGCATGGGCTGCTCTTGCAGAGGAGTGCATTTCGGTTCCCAGCACCCACATGGCAGCTAACAATTGTCTGTAACTTCAGTTCCAGGAAGATCAAACATCCTCTTCTGGCTTCCTTGGGCACTGCATGAATGTAGTACACTTACATACATGCAGGCAAAACTCAAAAAATACAAAAAATAAAAATAAATAAATCCCCTCCCAAAAATACAGTAATGAATCAAAAGGGGTTTGGAAAGATGACTCAGTGTTACGAGTGCTTCCTGCTTTTCCAGAAGACCAGAGTTCAGTTCCCATCACCTACATTCAGTGGCTCACAACTGTCTGTAACTACAGCTCAAGCTGTGATGCCCTCTTCCAGCCTCTGCAAGCACCTGCACACACAGCATGTACTCACACACGTAACCCACATACACAAAATAAGTAACATAAATGAATCAATAGTGTGTTAGAATTTTTACACTGGGGAGAAAACATTGTAAAATTAATATTTTCTTTTCAAAATAATTAACTTCCATTTTAAAAACAAGATAATGAAGGGGTAAAAGTATGATAGCCAACGACAAAACTGTCTTACCTAATACGGTAAAAAGTGCAAACTAGAAATGTGAAAAGCAAGGGACACTTACTCCACTGTCTCAGGTGGTTCAACACAAACCAGAAGAAACTGACAATGAAGATAAACTTTTTTCACTGCAGCAAAAGAAAAAGGATGCACAGAAAATCCAAACATTCTTCACTAACAGAAAGCAAGCCAGGCATGAAGGTGCACATCTTTAGTCCCAGCACTCAGGAGGCAGAGGCAGGCGGATCTCTGTGAATTCAAGGCCACCTTGGTCTACATAGCAAGTTCCAGGCCAGCTGGTGTTACAAGGGGACCTTGTCTCAAAAATACCCTCCAACCCCTAAAAAAGAAAGATGTAAGAGAGAGAGAGAGAGAGAGATATCAAATATAATGGTGAAAACTACTGTAAGTTAATTAAGAAAACAAATACCTGGCCATAGGCAACTCCCAAAGTAACATTAGAATAATATATTTACTATTACATTCAAATAGTTAATGCCATAGAATTAAATGAGTCCTAGGTTTCTTTAGAGCAACACAGTTCCTCCATTCCCAAGATTTTGGACCAAGGTGAAGAAGCACAGTTTCTAGAAAACTTGCCCGCCCCGGCCAAAGCACCATGCACCAGAATAAGAGGTAAGTAGTTTCTGAAAGTAGAGAGTCATGGGATGGGAAACATTCATCCTACCACACACAGCAAAAGTATTGTGCTGCCAGTTACATTCTAAGAGCTAGTGGAGCTGAGACAGACATCTCAGAACTGGAAGAGCTCAGTAACTGAGCCGAAGACAGGTCCTTTCACTCTCATCTCCACCAGCTCTGCACACAGCTTAAGTAAGCCTTCCTCCCTTACCTGCAGCTCCACTAAAGAATCAACCACTGGAGATGGAAAATACTCAGGGGAAGGAAATCATCCCTACAAAACAGGTACAGAGTTCTTTTTGCCATTATTCCCTAAAGGAAACAATGTAACAATCATTTGCATAGCACTGACATTGTAATAGGTATTGCAGGTCACCGATCACAGCTCAGAGTTTGAGGTTATGTGTAGGTTAGATACAAGGCACCTGAATATTCGAAGAAGGGGGTGTGCTGGAACCCACCCTCTGGATATCAGTTTTCACTACAAGCAAGCTTCCCTGTGCTCCTGCAGACGCTTTCCCAGCTCTGTCATCTTTACTATCATCTTTTACGTGGGTCATCAAGATGTTAGGAGGTAGCTATCACTGTTCAGCATGCTACAGACAAAATCAATTTTCTAGTGGTAACCTTTAGAACAACAACAAAAATTGAGCACAATCTCCACATTTTCTCATTACCAAGTGCTTCTAAAGCAACAATTTAATCATCTTTAAATTTGTCCTACATGTACACAACACAGAAAAGATATTATTTTGTTTGGTAGTATTGGGGATGAAACCCACAGCCTCTTGCATGATCAGCAAGCATTCTACCACTGAGTTATAGCCCCGGCCCTTTTTGAGAAAAGGTCTCACTGAGTTCTGGCTGGCCTTGAACATACTCTGTAGCCCTGGCTGGCCCTGAACCTAAGACCCTCTGAGGAACCTCGGCCTCCTGGAGCTGCTGGTAGTAGCTATGCCACAAGGCCCAGCTAACCACATTTGTTCCTTAGTAGCACTCTGATGAACACTTACAGAGAATGAGCAGAAACTCATCCTTACAGTCCCTACAGGGACAAATGCTTGAATCTTCAGTGCTGAAACCTTCAGATACTGGAAGAGGAGTGAGGAGCAGCAATCACTAGAGTTCCACAGTCAAGACACTGTCGGATCTTAAGAGAAAGGAGGACAGAGAGGAAAGGAAAACCATGGTTGTCTGCAGTCCCAGAAAGAGGTTTCCCTATAACTCTTTCAGAACTTGACTTTGCAAACTATTTTCTTAAGCCAGAGAAAATCATTCCTAAATGGCTGGAATTTCACCAAAACATCAATCACAGCGGCTCTTGCAACCGATCTGTAAAGCAGGACTCTATATTAGGAGCACAAATGCAGGCTGTATCATGGTCTCAGTAAGCCTTGACCAACTTCAAGCCAGAGAGGAAACCTGCTTTTATGTCGCTGTATTCTATATCCTCATCCACTCAAACTCCCCAAGACTATCACTGTAAAGGTATCACGATTAAATTTGCACTTTTCAGTGTCCAATTCTGCTTTCAGGTTTTGTTTTTGTTTGAGACAGGGTCTTGATAAGTAGCCCAGGCAGGCCTCAAACTAGTGATCCCCGGCATCAGCCTTCCTGGGTGCACTTCTCTTAAGTTATGACAGATTCACCGCTAAAACCTTAACTCTTCAGAGATTCTGCAAGGCAAAATTACTGTCAATATCCTTTCAAAGTGTTTTTGCTTTCGAAACATCTATTTAGAAAAGGAAAATAACATGCCCCGAGTCACCCTGAACGCGTGCATACTCTGAAACGCTCCAACGTTCTATCCCAACGAGACGCGGGTTGGAGGGTAGGGGAGGCCCACGCAGCAAGTGGCGCACGTCACTAATCCTCTCCTTCTCCAATTGTAGAAACCAGAGAGAAGAGGCAGAGTTATATCGCCAAGAAAGAAGAGTTGAAACCGGAATGGCAAACTCGGAAGCAAAGAATTCTTCTCCCTCGCAGCCCGCTAGCTCGTCGCGTGTGGACCGCAGCCAGGGGCGCGTGGGAAGAAAGATGACCTATTTTCTCCCCCAGTCTCTCTCAACGAGCAGTGCAGGGAGACGCGCCGGGGCCGCCCCCGGGCCCCCCAGTGGGTACCTGGGGAGTGGACGGATCGGAGCCTTCCCCCTAGGCGGCCCCGCGGAGGGAGGAAGGAAATGAGCTCGCGCCGGCCTCACATAGCCCCGGCGCCCTGCGCGAGGGGCCCGGGCCGCACCCGAGGGCCGCGCCCAGGCCGCGCCCTGCACCTGCCGCCCTCCCGGGACCCCGCGGGCGGAGGGGAGCTGCCGGTGCCGCAGAGGCCCGCCCACCCTCCGCCCGCGCGCACACCCGCCCCCCCGCCGCCCGGGCCCGGAGCCGTCGGCCGGGGACGCGGGTCGGACCTCGGCGAGCGCCGCAGGGCCGGCCTCGGGGCATCGGGCGTGGCGGCGCCACCGTCCCCTCGGCCCGCGGGAGCCCGGCCGCCCGCACTCACCTGCCCGCTTGCCCCTGCCCGCAGCAGTGGCGCCACACTCCGGCCCGGACCCCACCGTCCGCCTCAACCAACCCCCAGGCGGCGGTGGCGGCGGCGGCGGCCGGACGGGAGGGGCGGGACCGCGGCCTGAGACAGCCCTGCCGCCCAGGCCCAACCTGGCTCCGCCCGCCACCCCGACCCCGCCCCCGGGCCGCCGCCGCCGCCACTCATTGGCCCTCGCGTCGCACGCCTCAGCGTGGCCCCGCCCCCCCGTTCAGCCGCGGTTCCGCTCGAGTCCCCTTCGGCCATTGGATGAGAGGCTCGAGGCGAGGGCGGTGCTGAGCTCGCGAATGGCCAGATCTCGCCCAGGTTCGCGCTCTGATTGAACGACGGGCATCTCTGGCTCCACCCTCAGCTCCGAGTTCCGTTAACAGGTTCGGTTGCTCCCGAACGCACTTTCGCTGAGGGGCGGTGTGGCGGGAGGAGCTACCGGATGGCTACGCCCCCTACACGCAGCAGCCTCTGGCCCTCGGGGTGGGAAAGGAGGAAGCTCATGATTGGGTAATAGGCCCCTGACGTTAGCTGCACCTCCGGTCGCTTGTTTGTCGCCACGAGACGCAGCGTGATGACGTAGTTCCCCGATATTCCAAATCCAAGATGGCGGACATCAGCCAGGAGAGACGTCTCTAAGGAGCTTACCTGAGGCGAGGGGTGAGTGACTAGCTGGCTGCGGGCCGCGCAACCCGCCTCCTGCGAACCTGGAGGTCTGAGTAGGGTACGTCGGTCGGCCTCAGTTCACTAGCAGAGCCCGTCTTCCCGATTTCGCCTCCTTCCTTCCTCTAGCCCTCGAAGCACGTTGAAGTTAGCGGGCGACGCCGGACTTGGGGACGAGGGTGCTTCTGGAGAGTCTGCGGCTCAGTTGTGCGTCCGGGATGTCCGGCGGACCCTAAGAACTGGTCGCCGACCTCACGGAGGAAGGTGGTTGCCATTTGGGGGTTCTCTGGCCCGCGAGAAAAGGGGCAGGGGCCTTCGACGCACACTGAGCTGCAGACTGACCCGGTCTTCGCCACCTTCGTTCGCCCTATGTGAACTAGGACCGAGACTTCGCAGGTTGTCCTTGTCCGGGGTCCTTTGGAGTTCCGAGAGCCATCTTGCAAGAGGGCGAGGCATGAGGAAAAATGACTGGTTCTCGCCCAGACTTCATCCTTGAGTGTTTGTGATGTGTCACCACTTGTGCAGTAAGATCCTTTCTTCCCCATTGGGTTGTCCCTCACTCTGCCCCTTCCATGCTGGCTGTTTCTCGGAGACAGTGCAGGTCCTCTGGTCCTCTCTTAGGGCCATGTCTTCCCACTTAGAGTTGTTCCTGCCACATCTTTCTGCAACTTTTCCTCCTACGCAGAGAAAAGGGCTTCCTTTTCCCTGTTGATAATTCTCTGCTTTTTTAAATTACACCGTGTCCAATGACACCCTCCCCCGTTCTTTGCTCAGTGTCATGTGGTTTTTCTCCTGGCTTAACACATCCTTCTGTTTTATGCTTTGAAAAACAACAGCAAAAAAAACTGCCCTGCTTTATCATCCTGTTTTCTCAACAGATATCTCAGAAAAACCTGTAACCTGTTTTATAGCCCTCTTTAGAGTTCCTTCTCTCCCCCTTTCCACTTTTTTTTTCCCCCACAGGATCTCCCTGTAGTCTCACCTGGCCTAGAACTTGCTATGGAGATCAGGCTGCCCTCTCACAGAGATCCAACTGCCTCTGCCTCAGGTGCTGGGAGGCATGAGCCACCACACCCAGCATCCCTTTCCACTTCTAAGAATGTTCTTTTGGTTGTATATTTGTATCTTCTTTATTGAGATACTACTCATCTACAAAATCACACATTTAACGTGTACAAGTCAATGTTTTTCACCAGGTTCCAAGTTGTGCGACCATTACCACAATCAGTTTTCCATGTCCTTAAATAAACACTTCAAACCCTCATCCTTTAAACTTTCTTTAGCATTTGTCGCTGTTGATTGCCACCTCTGGCTTAAAACCGATGCCCTTTGATTTCTCGTTCATTTGAGGATGAGAAGCTCTCTACCTCTTTACCATTCCTTTCCTTTCCCACCTTTCATCAGAGTTCTGTGACTGTGTTTCAGGCCAAGCTGAAAACGACTTGCAGGCATGAAGTGTAAGTGCTTTGGGTGTGTGTCTTATGAATAAAGGCATTGTCTATAATTACAATGTAGTAAAAATTTCTTATCCCTAAAAATAACACTAATTCCCATTGTTATCCTCTGACCACAGCCCATATTTCAAATTTCTCTAGTTTTAAAAGGTGCCAGCATCCAACCAGGCTTACGAGTTGCATTGTCAGTCTTTTAGAAACTAGAGCAGTTCTTCCCTCCCATCTATTTGCCTTCTTATGATACTGACGATTTTGAAGACACAGAATCAGCTTTCTTATTGAGTTTCCCACCTTCTGGATATGATTAATGAATGGTTCCCTTGTGCCACTTAATTTGTTCTAGTCCCCGTATTTAATGTGAACTAGTAGTTAGGTCTGAAAGTTTGGTTAGACTCAGGTGATGCCTTTGGAGGACAGAAATACTATGTAAGGTCACAGTGCACAGTGGCAAGTTCTTGGTGGCAAGTTTGAGCAGTTTATTAGATAAAATTACTATTTTTAATGGCAGCTATCACCAGTACTGGCAAACTTATTTTATACTGTCATCCACAGCCATTTTTCTATTTACTGTTTCAATTACACTGTTCTGTGAACACACCATCTCTAGCTTCTGTGCCTTTTGATAAACTTCCTAGGCTGTATTCCCAGTCTCTTCTTCATGCTAGACAGGAGCATGCTCCCTTTTAGAGGGTAGTAGTGTTAAACCAAAATTTGAGCCCTAAATTGGGCCTTACGGGAGTATAACTGCTTCTAGGTTTTAGAAGTAGACAGAGCTAGGATTACATATTATATTTCTACATAATTTATTGTGATACTTTTTACTTAGAAATTTTATATTAACATTTATGGGTATATACTCTATTTTGATACTTCCAATTAAAAGTTAACATAATTCTTTGCTTTGAAAAACTTTGTGGGACTGGAGAGATGACCAAGTAGTTAAGAACACCAATTGCTCTTGCAGAGAACCAGGGTTCAGTTCCCAGCACCCACATGGCAACTCACAACTCTCTCTAACTCCAGTTCCAGGGGATCCAGTGCCTTTTCTGGCCTCCTCAGATACTGCGTACGTGCAGGCAAAACACTTTGTGCCCGTGTATATTTATTTCCTTTGTGATGAAAATCCATAGCTAACATTAACATTTATAGATTTGTCTTATCCTATAATATACAAAATGTGATTTGAAAATACAGTACTACTGTTGTTAATGAAGTTTAGGATTTCTTGCAGTTCTTTCATCTTTAGAGTGTATCTTAAGGTAAACTAAGATCAAAAATCACTTGGAAGTAATTTTGTCTCAGGTTATAGTGTTCATTTGGTGTACAGTGAATTTGAAGATCTGCTTTTCATATTTTTAGTTATGTTTGTTAATATGCTAAATATTTACCATTCCAAAGTCAGACTTTCAAAATAACTCTGAAGTCAGCATGAAAGCTCTCAGTGGCCACAGTGAAGCAGTTTGAGCAACAAATAACGGTAGTATTGGATTGTAATCCAAACTATGCATGAATCTGTAACAGTATGACTAAATAGGAACAGACTTTTCATATACAAGAATTCTAGGGATCCGCAAGATGACTCAGAATATAAGGACACTTGTCTCCAAGCTCTGTGGCCTGTGTTCAGTCCCTGCAACCTACAGAGTAGAAGTAGAGAACCAGCACCCCTCAAGTTGTCCTCTGACCCCCACACTAAATAAATAAATAAATGTACACTTTCTAGGAGAGTGAAAGAATTCTACACAGTAAATATTGAAGTAATCAAGGAATCTGAAATAGCCGGAAGAATGCCACCCCAGTGGGGAAGATTTGGCCTCAGCCACATGGGAGACTGACAACATGTGGACATCTCAATCTCTAAAGCAGCACTACCACAATAGCAAGAGTAAGATCTCCAGACAGTGCTAAAGTCATGAGATGACTCTTTCAGAAGAAATAAATATTTGTGTGTAATATCTTGTGCTGCAAAATATTTTACAAGAAATACTAATTGTTGTGATGGTTTTGACTTAAGCCCACAAATTTGCTTCCTACCTCTTCCTTCACGCCTGTGGAAGGAAATTCCTTTATCCTCTAGAGAGACGTTGGGCTGAACCTAGATCCTGGCATCTGAAGAGTATGAAATGCACAGGGAAAAATAGCTGTTGGTGAGAAAACTGGCAGATCCACCCTCCCCCACAAACCAGGAGATCTAGAGTGACAGCCATCAGAGCATCTCCTACCATCTGTGGCTGATACCATAAGGGAAGACTGGAAAACTGTTACTACAAGACTGACTTGGGAACATGACACCTACCTAAATGCCAGCGGTACCCTGGACTAGATCTTGGAACAGGACCTGAGTGCCACAGTACCACCTCTGACTCTGGTATTTGGGAAAACTTAAAGGCTAAGTAAAGACTGCCATTTGTAGCTTATTTAGCTGTAGTTTTATCAAAGTTAATTGCTTAGTATGATGCTTGTGTAAAATGTTAACTCAGGGAAGGCTGCATGAAGGGCATGGTCAGAAGCTGGCAGTGTTTTTTGTCTTTTTAACTCTTCTGTAAATCTACAGCTATTATAAAATAAAGGGGTTTCTTAAAAGTCCAGGGCATATAGAAAGGAAGACTCAATAGAGCCCTGTCCCTGAGCCTGTGGTTTCCATCCTGTTCTTCCCTATTAGTTTGGAAAAAGTAGAGAGCTTGCCAGGTGTGGTAGCATATACCTTTAATCTCAGCACTCAAAGGCAGAGGCAGGTGAGTTCAAGGCCAGCCTGATCTACATAGAGAGTTCCAGGCAGGCAGAGCTGCATTGTGAGACCCTGTCTTAAAAAACAAAACAGTGAGCTCTTTGCATTCTTATCTACATGTGCATACTCTTCTGTTTACTATCCCACAATTCTTTCAATATTTAGATGTCTTCCTTCAGTAGCCACTCAGTATGCTGTTGTGGAACTCTGTCCCCAGGCATGACATAGCCTTTGTCATTTAAAGTCATAGCAGTTGTGATTGCCCACATGAGACCCTCACAAGACTGGGTCTGTTAACATTCCCTCCTAGCCTCCTAGAAAAGGGTCTGAGGTCCTCAGAACCTCACCTGAGATTTCAGTCACTTGGTCCTGTCCCCTTGCCAAAAGCTTGTACGAAGTTCTGTTCAACCCCACATGGTCTGGGGAAGTGCTGGAGTATATGGGAGGGGAATGTTGCCTGGAGACAGGAGACTCCAAAGATGCTAGGTAGGATTTCATTGGTCATGCAGCTGCACAATCACCCACACTCCTTTAAGTAACCTTAGTAAACTCACTGGTTCACCAAGCTAAACTTGGATGAACTAGTTTATTTGGTCAGCTGTTGCCTGGTCTGGGTTAAATATTAATGGACTCTCTAGGAAAAAGCATACGACATACACTGTTGTGTAGATGTGGCATGTTTCATTCAGTTTTATTGTTGGACAGCTCGATGGTTTGTGGGCTGCCATTACCAATACTGCAGCAAACAGTCTTGTGCATCTGTTTTATGTATCTGGATGGTGTTTCCAGAGACGGTTCCTGGCAGGGGGTGGTTAGGTCAAAGAGGATGCATGTGTCTTTGAGGGTGCTGCCAGCAAAGGAGTGGCGCCTCTTCGTTCTCTCACCAACAGCTCCTGAGACACCAGCTCGTCCTTGGCCCTCACGGCAGCAGACTGTTAAGCTTTTAGATTTCTGTAAGTGAGGAGAAAGGTATTTCAGTGTTGGCTTCTGAGACCTTAGCCAGCTCCCGCCTCCCTTGCCCTAGCAGTGCCCAGTTCAGTCAGTCACATAATAGCTCAAGCAGATGCATTCTCCAGCTGTTTAATCCTTCCTACTGAAGGATGGATCAGATGCCCTTAGATCAGCCAGGTGCCAGGAGAAAGAGAATACTCTGCCCTGCCGTGTTGGCTTTCCCACCAGAAATGAGAGAGGACCTGATGATGAGGGTAGGCTTCAGGTGACTTGATGGGCCTCTGGCCTGAGCATGAAACTGGTTTCTTACTCACCTGACTAACCTGGCTCCACCCCCTCTTTTAGAAGCCTACTCCTGCGCCTGGGTAACAGTGTTGCTCCTATGCTGTCTTGCAAAGAATCTAAATGTTGGGGTGTCTTCTAGATTAGCTCCCTGTTTTGTTTTCTCTCAACGTGTAGCTTTTAGAGAATCTCTAAATTATGAATGGCTTGAAAGAGGACGAGGGGAAGCAAGAACAGTTTCAAGGAACTGCTTCCTCCTGGACCATCTCCTATCTCTCCCAACTTTTCTTTTTTTGTCTTTTCGAAACAGGGTCTCCCTGCAACCCCAGGCCTGAAACTCACAGAGGTCCTCCTGTCTTTGCCTCTCAAGTGCTGGGACTAAAGGTGTGCACCACCATGCCTGGTCACTCCCAACATTTCTACAGCTGTGCAGTTAAGTGACTTGTGAGTAGGAGTTAAACCATCCTATGGCTTTCATAAGTGAAATCAGGTACTAAAAAGGAAAATTAAGACTAGTAGGTACTAATGGTAGAGATAGGAGGTATTTGGGAGCACCGGGTGTGAGGCAAGTCCAGGTGATCCTGGAATCTCAGCCAGCAGGAGAAGACTGTGTCAGCAACGTATTCTTACTTTCTTACAAAACTGTGTCTAGCTTAACCCTTTCCACTCCAGAGGGGAGGAAATGCTGTCCTCCTATACCACTGGAAAGTCTGGATTCAGTTGATTTAGGGTATGTGTAGAACTGACTTTAGAGGCTAGCTGCACATCTAACTGTCATCAGTAGTGTGGAGGTAGGAGCTTTAATCCACCAGCTGTGTTCTGTCACTGCAGAGGATTTATGATTGGACATGATTGGTGTGATATCCCTTTCAGATGTTGTGTCTTTTCTTTCTCTTAGGGCTGTGACATTTCCAGAGAACATTTGGGAAGAACAAGGCTATTTCAATAAATGAAGGAGAATAAAGAAAACTCAAGCCCTTCAGTAACGTCAGCAAACCTGGACCACACAAAACCATGTTGGTACTGGGATAAGAAAGACTTGGCGCATACACCCTCACAACTTGAAGGACTTGATCCGGCCACTGAGGCCCGGTACCGCCGAGAAGGAGCTCGCTTCATCTTTGATGTGGGCACACGTTTGGGGCTGTATCCTGAGTCTCTGTGGGATCTGTTTTAAGTATGCTCCCCACTCCCTGAATTAGATACTTAAACAGGGTTTGCTATTGAAGTTGTTCTGGTGGCTACCTGAGTTTTCCTGTCTTTGCTTTGTCACATAAGTGTGGCCACCCAGGAGGAAAACCAGCACCCACTAAGATCACAACTGAAGTGTTTCTTATGACTTACTAAATGTACAAAGCTTGGAAGTATGATTTTTTTTTTCTTCCGTTTGGTTGTATTGCCTGCATGTATGTAAGTGCAGCCATGTTGTGCAGTGCCAAAGGAAGTCAGAAGAGAGTGTTGGATCTTCTGGAACTGGAGTTACAGGTGCTGTTAGCCACCATGTGGGTGCTAAGAATCGAACCCAGGTTCTCTGAAAGGGCAGCCAGAGCTCTTAACTGCTGAGCCTACTCTCCAGCCCTATTTTTATTTTCTGTATGAGTGTTTTGCCTTCGTGTACATAAGTGCACCCCAAGCATACAAACCTGCAGAGGGCAGAAAAAGATGTCAGGTCCCTTGGAACTGAAGGCTGATACTGTTTTTAGCTACCATGTGTGTGTTAGGAAGCAAACCTGGGTCCTCTGAAAGAGCAGCCAGTGCTCTTAACCGTGGAACCATCTCTCAGTTCCTGAAAGGGATAATTCTTAGGCCAGGGTGCTGATACCTGAGGTTCCCTGCCTGCTTTGCCACTGCTCTCTTAACCACTGTGGATTTTGTTGTTGCTCTTGATTGTTTCTGCATTTAAGGACATAGCCTGTAAGCATTCTCAGCCAAAGTCCTTAACCAGAACAATAGTCACTATGATACCCTGGCAACTGGAATAATTTATTTCCATCGCTTCTATATGTTTCATTCCTTCAAGCAGTTCCCAAGATATGTAAGTGAACTTTACTATAACTCTGTCTCATGCTATGATTTCTCCATCCAGTTTAGTGGACTGATTACAATGTCTCTTTCCATCATATTTTCCAAAAACTGTTATTTTTATGTGACACATATGGTACATAAACAAAATTAATTGTGAATTTTTTTCCCCCCAGTTATGTTTAAATCATTTTTATCTGGGTCAGTATGGACCACAGTCATGCTGTACTTTGTATGAAAATTTACTTCTTTGCTATCTATCCCAAGATAAATTTGGGCTTAAGTAAAGCCATAGGAGAGGTACAGACAGGACTGTGGTACTCAAGGGGAAGAATGCTTACATCGGGAAGGGACTATACATGGGAGGGAGTGCTGGCAGAAAGCTGAGCTTGAATATCCAGAACTGAGATGGGCTGGAACAACAGCCACAGAAGCCAGCTTCAGTAGATGACAGGGGGAGAACACAGCCCAATGACCAGTCAGCCAAGAGCTCTGTTTGGCAGGAAGGGACTAAGACCCTGGGTCGGAAGGTAGACTGAGTCAGACTATGGTGTGCTTGAATGCCTGTCGTCTCACTGGTTTGTGGGGTTCTTAAAGGAGATAGTGTCAGAATCAGCTTTGTCCCCTGGAAGAGTGCTTATTGTCCAGTGTAATCAGAATCATGTAGAATTGGAAGAGACCAGAACCACTGGAGGAACTGTCTTGGTCCTTTTGGTTGCTCCAGCAGAATACCTTAGACTGGGTTGGGTGATTTGTACCAGAAACTTCATTCCTCTCCATCAGACTCAGTGTTTGGTAAGAGTCCATTGCTCACAGAGCACGTCTTCTTGCTAAGTCCTCACATAGGGAAGGCAGTAGCCAGTTCCTTTGGACCTCCTCCTGTAAGGGCACCATGCACAAAGAACTCCTTAGTACTGCCACCCTGGGGGTCGGTTTCAACATGATAATTGGGGAGTGGGGTGCCTACACTTGGAGCATAGCAGGGAGGAAGGTAAGTGAGGTCATGCACGGGTGTGCTGCTTCTGTCTCGGTAATGAAGATTGCTGCTCAAGGACCTGCTGGCCTTCTGGGTGTCAGGGCCCTAAAAACCCTGTTGAAGTAGAAGGAAATTCGTTTCTGTGGCTTTTTTTTTTCTTTTTGTTGCAGAGCTGGGGCTCAAGCCCAGGTGTCATGCATACTAGGCAAGTGTTCTCCCACTAAAGCACACCTTAGCTCTAAGACTATTACGTTTCACATAGTTTACGAAAAAAGCTTTTTAGGGTTGTAAAACCATCATTGAGCTTTTAGAGTGTCCAAATATTTGAAATGAGAAAGAGGCAGGCAGGAGTGGAGAACTGGGCGGTTGTAAAGGTCTGTCTTGTGTGGTCTCCACTAATCAGTGTCAAGAGCTTGTATGTCCTTTTCAGGTGACCGGAGCTTGTTGTCTCTTCTTGGCTGGGAAAGTGGAAGAAACACCAAAAAAATGTAAAGATATCATCAAAACAGCTCGTAGTTTATTAAATGATGTCCAGTTTGGCCAGTTTGGAGATGATCCAAAGGTAAGACTCATAACTTCCTTAACTCTGAGGATGGCATCATGGTACAGGTTGGTTGGTATGTGGACAGTGACTACGGCTCCTCTCTCTGCCAGTCCCACAAGGGCCTTTGTGGAAAGCTTTCCTTGCTTGTAAGACAGGAGTGGAGAGTACGTAGCCCAGGCTTACGGGCCTTTTCCACTGTGTCCAGTGGCTTCCTCAGTGCTTTGAGGGCAGCAGTGCATTTAGAAGCACCGCTCTTTCTTAGCTTCAGGTATGAGCAGAGTCCCACTTCCAGCCAGCTAGCTTCTGGATCAGACACGCATGTGCTCTTGTCTTTTGCTTTTATAGTACGTTTTTTAAAAATTGTGTGTGTGTGTCAGAGAGTAACTTGAAAGAGTTGGTTCTCTTCTCCCATCATGTAGTCTTGGAGATCAAACTCGGGGCAGCAGCTCCTTTACCAACTGAGCCGTCAACCTGACCCTGTTTCTTTCTTCTTTTTTAAGAATGTGGAAGGTTTCAACATTGAAAACATTTTCAGATCCCCAGAGATTAACACTGCTCTTGCTCTCTGTCTTGTCCCTTACCCCTAACATCCCCAAAGTCAGTAAATGGTGTTAAAATATTGCAGGTGTTTTTCTTATATAAAGATGCCATTTAAAGAGCAGGCGTTTTCCTGCACATCTGCACTCATCTCGTCCCGATCCAAGACTTGATAAGTGTCCTTCATAGTGTTGTCGTAGCTTTTGATTGCTGCTTTTTAAAAGATCTTTTTTTAAACTAGAGATAGCATCTGGCCATGTAGTTCAGGCTGGTCTCAAACTCCTGATCCTCCTGCCTCAGCCTGCCAAGTGCTGAAATTACAGGCATGGGTCACAATGCCCAGACAAAGATTTTAAATTTTTTGGAGCAGTTTTAGGTTCACAGCCAAATCATGAGACTGTGCAAAGAGTTCTTTTGTACCCCTTCCCTATAATACACAGATTCCCGTTGTCAACATGCACTCCACAGTGGTACATTTGTTAAAACTGATTAACCTACCTTGACACATCTTTACCACTGGACTCCAGTATTTAAGGTTCACTCTTGGTTTTATACCTTCTGTGGATTTGGATAAATGTGGGGCCAATGTGTCCAGTGTCAGGGCCCTAAAAACCCTTTGTGCCTTGTCCATTCATTCTTTTCTCCCTTTCAATGGCTAACAGCTACTGTTTTGTTTTGGTTTCTTATGTGTATGAGGGTATTATCTATATGCATATAAGTATTTCTGTGTCGTGCAGTGCATGGGGTCAGAAGAGGGTGCATGATCCCCTAGAACTGGAGTTACAGACTGTTGTTAGCCAACATGTGGGTGCTGGGATTTGAACCCAGTTCTTCTGCAAGAGGAACTTAACTGCTGAGCCATTTCTCCAGCCCCATGACTATGGTTTTTTTGTTTGTTTTGTCTCCGTAGCTTGGCAGAGTTGGAGTCACATATGTGACGAGCTTCTATCACTTAGCACTCTAAGTTTAATTCCTTCTATTACCTCTGTTACCTAGAATCTTATCAAATAATCATGGAGTTAACCCTTATCTTGATAGCAGACACTGTCTATCATTCTGGTACCTAGCATAGTGGCTGATAGAGGCAATCAAGGCGTTTACTGAATAAAGGAAAAACTGATGTTACAGAAGAAACTCAAAAAATCCCAGTTCAGAGAGAGCTGGGATAGTGATGCCGGACACCACTCATGGTCTTGCCAGAGGACAACTTGCCAGCATCAGTTCTCCTCCTCCTCCATATGGACCCCCAGGAATCAAACTACAGCCATCAAGTTTGGCAGTGATTGCCTTTACCCACTGTGCCATCTCACCTGCCAGGTCTTCTCTTTCTTAACTAGCCTGTTATTCCACAACAGCTATCCTCCCTTCTTCCAAGCTACACTTACATGTTATGTGTTTAAAACTTGTAACCATTTTCCTTATAGCTCTCCAGAGCTAACAGGGGTCCAGAATACTTCCTTACATATAGTCTGTAATGATTGTGGTTAACATTAATGCTTTGTAAGTATCAATACAGGCCATTCTGACCCTGAACTTAATTATACTTGTCTGTTTATAAAAATGTGAACATGTTAAAAACTCTTACTAACATAATCAGAAATGGCATTTTATAAAATGATGTGTCCATCCTGAAAATTTTCTATGCCCATAAGCATCTGCTTTTTATGGATTCTGAGTCTTGTATGCTTGATTTGACTAGCCCTGCTGCAGTGTCATGAGCTTCAGCCAAGACTTGGTCACAAAGCCGGTGATCTAAGTTGTCACATAGATCTGGGAGCACTGTGAGGCAAAGGCACATGGTAGCAGCTAGTCTGCACTGTTCTGGGGTGCCTTGGAGAAACCCCCTTTTATCTTCAACCTTAACCACTGTAGCCATAATGCCCCATAAATAGGAAAATGAGAATGGTCTTTACTGAGGACCTGAGTGAGCGACAAAGTGCTGCTCCCTTCCTGCCTCTCATGTGCAGTATCCCAGACATGATCTTTGAGGTGAGGGCCAGATCTGAGGGTGCAGAGATGTTGTGGAAGATAGCTTCCTTGGCAGAGATGAGTAAGTTGTTTTGGCAATGTAAGTATTCAAAAAAAAAAGTTGTGAGCTGGGGAACTTTTTTGGGTTAGCTTTGCTTTAACTGGTTTCCTCAGTAATGGTGATGTTTGTGTATTCAGTGGGGATATTTACTGTAACCCCTATCTTAAGCATAAAACACAGAGCCAAACAAGACATCTGTGCTGTTAGGGATTTTACAATTTGAGTGGCAGGGTACATTGTAATCACATTATGTGGTATATGCTATAAAAGATTATTTGAACGTTCTGTGAGAGCCATCTACCCAGAGGCACAGACAACTAGAGGCTGAGGGAGAACTTCCCTGAAGAGTTGTGTTTTCAGGGAGACCTATAATTACCCATTAATTGAGCATCTGAAATACAAAGGGAGAGCAGACCTAAGGCTGTCTTGTAAGATTAAATGAGCCACACCCTGGCAGCCATTGGCACACTCGGTAAAGATGATTTCTGATGGAAACACCCAGTGCCTCTAGAAAGAAACAGGTGTTGACAACAATGGGCAAGGATGGGAATTTTTTATGCTGTATGAATGTTGCTAAAGTTTTAGACAGCTTTCGTGAGAAAACACTGGATGAGAACCAATTACTTACTGGTCTCCTCTTCCCCAGATTTCAAGGGTTTGTGCAGCAGTTAACGAGAGACTTTTTTATTCCGCTACAAAGCCCTTTCTTCTCTTTTGCCAAAACAAGCCCTTCTCTAATCCCCCCAGTGTCCTGAGGCGGTCCTGTGTGTGCCAGACATTGCCAGGCTGCACACTGCTCATCAACAGGAAGTGCCTGTTAGGGACATTAACTAGGTAGAGAGTATGAGGAAAGAGGAGAATCCACTTACAGTAGCAAGAGCCAAAACAGAACACTTTAAAAACTATTAAAAGGCTGAAAAGATTTCAACAAAATTTTTACAGAATAATTTAGTATGGATTTTTTAAAAATCTCAGTCAGAGCATCAGTTCTTTTTTAATGATACTAACTAAAAAAAATGATTCCTGAATGTGGGCAGTGAAGGATATGCAAACACCAAGTTGGTTAAAAGCATGTATCAGTACTGGAGCTATCCGTTGGATCATGATACAGTTGGAGAAGTAGATCAGTGAACGAAGGATTTTATATTTGCCTAAAATTTCAAGTGTGACTGATGTGGTATTTCCAATCAAAGGAACAGCACCTTATTCAGTAGGTGCTATTGAAACAGCAAGTACAGGAAGGACAAACCCCACTCACACAGATCCACACACTCTACACAGTCATGGAGCTTACTAGGTTGTGAAGCTGGCATTTCCTCTCTTTTAAGTTTCCCATGAAAATTCCCGAGGGATTGCATTATCTGTAAATAAAAGATTTGACTGGACATGGTGGGTCGCGCCTGTAATTGGGTACTTGGGAAGTTGAGGTAGGAGGATCACTGTGAGTTTGAAGCTGGCCTGGGTTGTGAGTTCCCAGTCAGCTTGAGCCAATCTCAAAAAACTTAAAAATTAAAAAATGGCTCAGTGAGTAAGGGTGCTTGCTGTATAAGCCTGGCAACCTCTGTTCAATCCCCAAAACCTCCACACCTGCACCATGGTGCACACATGTAGGCACACACACACAAAATAAAATTTAAAACTCCAGTAAATAGTGTATTTTTAAAAGAGAGACTCATAGGGCTGGAGAGATAGATGACTTGTAGAGGACCCAGGTTCAGTTCCCAGCATCCATATGGTGGCTAACACGTCTTTAACACCAGTTCCAGGGGGTCCAACGCCCTCTTCTGACATCTACGAGCATTGTGCGACAGGAATGTACTTACGTGCAGGCAGTATACTCATACACATACAATAAAAATAATAGATTTTCTTTTTTAAAGAGAGACTCATGTACATTTGATAGAACAAAACTTCTTAGACTCCGTGTCTTGATTTTTTTTTTTTTTTTTTTTAGGTCGGTTCTGATTAATCTGTCCTGCTTTTGAGTTCTGTTTAGATTATCACTGTCTGTGTTAAAAGACTGAGTAGCAAGGGGAGTAAAGGAACAAAGAACAGCCGCTGAAGGGGACTGCAGAGCGCAGGCGGAAAGGTGCCTGCTAAGTGTTTGAGGACTGCAGCCCTAGCTAACTGTCCACACTTGCTGCTCTTAGGAAGAAGTGATGGTCCTGGAGAGAATCTTACTGCAGACCATAAAGTTTGATTTACAAGTAGAACACCCATATCAGTTCCTGCTCAGATATGCAAAACAACTCAAAGGTAGGAAGGGGGGTGCTTTTTTTGCTTGTTGGGATTTTTAGGGTGCTGGGAATGGAATCTGGGACTTTGTGTGGCAAATAAGCATTCCACCACTGAGCTACATCCCCATTTGTTTTTTTAAAAGAACGTTTCATCTGAAATCAAATCTTTTTAATTTAACAATACTCAGATTATGTTCTCAAAAGAGGAAAACAGAAAGTTCCATGTTTAAAGTACCCAGGACCTGGCTTACTCAGACAATTCAATAATGGAGCTGTTAATGCTGTTTCCTTTTGTGCATAAACAGGTTCTGTCATCCAGTTTCCAAGTGATAGGAGACAGGAAAATGAGTCAGAAGTTTTTAAATAGACTAATAAAATTAGCTTTGGAGCCAGGTTTCCCATAAACGGTGGTTCAGTGTAGGTCACGGGAAGGGAACCAAGTGTGGGTGGGGTATGGACTCATGTCATCTGTCGTCATTCCCCAGAAAGAAGCTCTCTGCTGTGCTGACACACAGTTGTTGTCAGTGACACATTCTTTTCACTTCCTATGAATTATTTTCCACTGTTCCTATTAATTTACCTTTTTTTTCTCCATTTCTAGGTGATAAAAACAAAATTCAAAAGTTGGTTCAAATGGCATGGACATTTGTAAATGACAGGTACATGAGTTCAGATGTTGATCGATCCGTGTTTAAAATAAGCAGCTATTAACTGAAAGCCCTCATCTCCAAGTAGAAGAAACTTAACTTGCCTTGAATGAAGAAAGAGCCAGTCACTGACAGAACTAGTGCTGAGTCCAGTGCACCTGTCTCCCCACACGGGCTTCTTTCTCCTCCTCTGATGTGTCACAGTGCTGGGGCAGGTGGAAATTCTTTATCACCAGTTTGATAAATGAGTAATGAGATTTTTGACTATTGAATGCTTAGAGTCTATTTGGTTTCTTGTAATGATTCTAGAGCTTTAATGTTCCTAAAATGGCAATGACTTGAGTTCCTGGTAGCCCCACTCCATGGCAGGCATAGAACCTTCTAAAATTTGACTTACTGAATGTTTGAACAACCCACTGGATTTCATTTGAAGTGGTTAGGACTTCAACAGCTAGAGAAAGAGCACGTCAGTTTTTGAAATATGCTAGAATTCGTATATTTTAAAGACTAAATCAGGAACTGGTTAAAGTAACTTATTTTGGTAATTAGATATTTGCTTTTTGTTTTTAATAGTTTAGTCTTGTGTAGGTAATTAAGCAGACCTGTTACTAGCTGTGACATCTAAGTTCTGTGTGTTGTGTGGGTCATACGTGTTGGAGGGCACCATTCAAACTGTCTTTCTGTCCTTACTGCCCTAGTCTCTGCACCACCCTGTCCCTGCAGTGGGAGCCAGAGATCATCGCAGTAGCTGTGATGTATCTCGCAGGACGTTTGTGCAAATTTGAAATACAAGAGTGGACCTCCAAACCCATGTACAGGAGATGGTGGGAACAGTTTGTCCAAGATGTCCCTGTCGACGTTCTGGAAGGTACCTGACATACTGAGCTCTCTTGGAAGAAGTCTCATGTTTAGATGATTCTTCCCTTTGCACCTTGAGGCCTAAGAATGCCTTTTCCCAAATAGTACCTGTGAGTGGTTTTTCAACAGCGTCTTTAATTAAATTCTCTAATATAATTTTTCTTTGTCCAAGCACATAGTTTGATGAACTAAAAATACAGCCCAATGTTTCACATATAGCAGTGTTGTGCACAACAAAGATGGGCAAGTTAGAAATGTGATAGCCACTTAGTAGGTGTTAAGGAATCGATGCTGGATTTTTTCTAGGTAAAATTTGTTTTAAAATGGCAATTTGTGGTGAATGTAATTGTTGCTGTCATTTAGACATCTGCCACCAAATCCTGGATCTTTACTCACAAGGGAAACAACAGATGCCTCATCACACCCCTCATCAGCTGCAGCAGCCCCCATCTCTTCAGCCTACACCACAAGTGCCACAAGTCCAACAGTCACAACCGTCTCAAGGCTCTGAACCAGCCCAGCCCCAGCAGAAGGACTCCCAACAGTCAGCCCAGCAGCAGCAGCAGCAAGCACAGCAGCCCAAGAAACCGTCTCCACAGCCTAGTCCTCCCCGCCAGGCCAAGCGCGCCGTGGTGAGTGTGCCTACGGATGGCACACATACTACTAGTCCCCTTTCTGAAGGTTTCTCCCCAACACCCAAAGCAAATGATCACCCCCCAAATTCAGTCAGCTAGGGCCTTTGCTGTGCTGAGCTGAGGGGTTCCAGCAGCCTGGAGGCTGGTAGCATCTGAAAGCTGTGAGGACACCATCCTCCTCCTCCAGCCCCACTGCTTCTGTTCCTCCCCGACAGGCTCTGAAACCTATCAGGGCCTGACCTCTGCAGGTTGTTTGCAAAGGTGCTGGTCAGGAAGCACAGGTGGCAGCATCCCAGCCAATGGCAAAAGCCCTTGGTCCCAGGGCCCCCACAAGCAGCCTCCAGGCTTCACATGAGGCACGACCTCAGTGCTGCAGGGAACTCCCTGTGCAGACAGGTAGGGTGGAAGGGAGCAGAAGTAGCCTTTTGGGTGCTGTGGTGCATGCCCTGCAAGTTCAGGTCTCGGGTCCTTTCTATTTGAGGCCCTGCCCTGTTGCTCTTACTTGGCTGTCCTCACCGCAGACTAGGGTCACTGAACATTGGGTCACTGAACAACTGCTTCCTTTTGTAACAGGTTGTTTCTCCCAAAGAAGAGAGCAAAGCCACAGGTAAAGTTCCTGCACTGAAACTCTGTTTAGTGTACCTGTCTATGCAAAACTCTGCTTTCGTTTACAGTCCTAGTTCTGCTTCCTTTCAGGTGTAGATAGGCCTTAACCTCAGAGCCCTTAAGTGACTTTGTCTGTCAGAACAGGTGTGTGGTCTTCCCTGCTGAGCATCAGACTGGGTATGTTTAGATTGTGTTTTTACAAAAGGTATCAGTAAGTGAAGGCATCACTGGCACTGAAAGCAAGCTTGGAAACACACGGAGGGTGTAGTCCTGAGTGCGGGACTATTGCAGTGAAGTTTCTTATGAGAGGAGAGTTAAGTCCATCATCAAAGACAAGAGTGAAGAGCCAGAGAGCTTGAGCTCCACATTGGGAACAGCCAGAGGACAGGCTGGGCATTCCCAGGGAGCCGTGGCACATCCTAGCTCCCCACTGGTGGGTTTCACATTTGTAGAACCCAACATTCCTTCATTTGCTTTAATATTGGAGTAGAAAGAGCAGAATCTGAAACCTCCCAGAGCAGAGAATTAGAGCTGCTTGCCCGTGTCGGGTGCGTGGTTGCGTTGGACTTTTCCCGGGCACTGCGCATCTTCACTCGTTCTGGTGCCTGGTCCCTCTGAGTCTCATACTGTTGTGCCTTCTTCAAGTTCTAAAGCAGGCGTGTTCTCAGGACCTTTGGGAGAATGAGGAGTTCAGTGCCGGGAATGGGTTCTAGCTCCACCTTGACAGGAGTTGTTGTGACCCATGCCACACGGGTGTAGTCAGGGTGAATGAATGTAGTTCTGTGAGACTCAGAGACAGCCTTGTGCTGACCTTGGAGGACATCTTGCCTTGACGCTGCCGGAGCACTTGGGTGAACTTGCCAGAGCTTCCTTGGATGCAAGGAAGCAAAGAATTTGGAATTTGGATTGATTAGAGCATGAAGAATCAAAAGAGAGTAAGCTTTTGTAGGGTTGAAAGTAGAGGTTTTCAGTCCCACATTGGGTCATTGACCAGATCCCAAAGGCCATGTGGAGAATGGATGTTGCATAGTCGCTGGGACCCGTTGAAGACGTCCACACAGGAATAGCAGGATTGGCTCATTTGCGGTCAGGAGAGCAGTAAGCAGGGTGAGTGGTTAGAGTGGAGAGGCACTACATGGTGGCCATGGGGCCAGGATGCAGGGTTAACCAGGGAGCTCCCTTGTGCTCTGAAGTTGGGACATAGGCCACTGAGGCCAAACAAGCACTTGAATTTTGGCCAAGTCCTTAAGATTATCAGCACAAACTCATCAGATTTCCAAGACGTAGTAAGAAAAGATGACATAAAATTCTTGAATAAAGTTTTATATCAAGTGCATGTTAAAATAAAAAATTTGGTATGCTAGGTTAAATAAAATCCTGACTTGAGCTTTTACTCTTCCACATGACTGCCAGAAAAGTGAGCTGTGTAGTGGCTCTTGCAGCTGTGAGATGTTGCCATGGAGACAGCTTCAGCTGTGCTGACTGTGGGGAAAGGAAGATGGAGAGTGACAGCAGTTAGAGTCAGAGGAAAGGCAGGTGAGGTACCGACCAGAGGGGCAGAGACGGAGTGCAAGATCCAGGCAGATTCTGAAGGCAAGGTAGAACCTAGACGTGAAGCTGGTCCCAGCCTTCTGGAGGTAGGGCAGGAGGTCTCAATTTTGAGGCCTCCTGGTGCTCCATGGCAAAACAGTGTCTTTTTTAAAAAGAAAGTGTACTCGTACCGTAAAGAAAGGACTTGGTCTGAGGAAGTAAGGAGCATGCGGACTGCTAGACCTTGAATCCGGCTGTGCTGAGAGGGCACTGGGACAGGGGCAGCAGAGAGCGAGAACCAAGCAGGTCCAAAGTTTCAGGAAGGAAGGAAGCCACGAAAGGAAACCAACACAGGGGTCGAGTTCTGGGCTTAGAGGCTGTTCTGTTGTTCGGTGGGCGGGGAGGGGATCGGTGATGTGCAGCACCTGACCCGAGGATGGGCTGCTGCCTCTGCCTGGAGTGATGCTGTCCGCCCTACTGTTTCAGACCTGGCATGTTCTCCCTCTAGTCCATGAACTACCTCCAGAGCTCTGCCGTCTGGTTAGACACTGCTTCTGACAGGCAGCCAACTGGAAAGCAGTATTTGAGAGTGAGAAAATAGACTCGAAGTATATCTGAACAAGAACGAAAGGTGAAGGGCTGTCTCAAGTGCCCAACAGCTGGTGACATGACATTGCTCTGTAGCACTTGTCTTTGTTCTCGGTTCACTGTCTGCTGAAGTTGTTGACTTGTAAGTGGTCAGCAAAGAGACAGAGTGGCCAGTGTGTTGGCAGGAAATGGTTAGCTGGCATTGTCTTTCAATGGAGGGAAGTATTTGAATGTGCTGCTGTTTTAACCAGGTTAGTGCACTTATAGTGGTTTTGCTGCAACCTTCCTCTAGCTCGTAGGAGACCCTGGTCACTATCTGTTCTTTTCTCCCAAAGAAATCTGTCTGTGTGATATATGTGCATAGAGGTGTGTAAGTGGCTCTTTTAAATCCACTTTTCCCTTTTTAGAACCACCACCACCACCTAAAGTCCCCAAACTTGAGACCACTCACCCACCATTGCCTCCAGCCCACCCACCTCCAGGTATGTGCGTGCTCACACTGCTTGGCCAATGTCCTTAGGGCTGTCTCCTGGAGGGATGACCTGGGAGCATCCTGTTCCAGTGGGATTATAACCAGCTAAGATAGCTGTGAGCAAGGAGCCTCCAGGCACTGCCAGCTTAGCAAGCTCGGCATGTTGTAATTTTCTTTCTGAATACTCTAACCCATCACATCCCAAACTGATGGTCTGCGTGTGGTATTTGAATCTGCGCAAGCCACCCTGCCGGTTAGGGAACACTTGCTCAGGTCTGGACAGAGTTTCTGGAAGGCTGTAGTATATCACACCTGCTTCCCCTTGGTAGGATGTCTATTTTGAAGAATAATCTGCTGTTTAGTCCCTGGAGACTAACATAAAGGGTATAAAGTTCTCAGTCAGGTACACAGGGAGCTGGAGGTTTCCCAGACAGTTTTCTTTACCTGCACTCTTGTGTCTGAACCTGGAGTATGTGAGGGGCCTGTGCTCTCCGAGAACCGATATTATTCCAGGGACTCTGCATCTCTGTCAGTTTTGCTGTCGGGTGGTTGGTGCTCATGGCTACTCTAGCTGTGGAGCTTGTGACTGCAGAAAACAGAGACTGGTCAGCACTAGCTTTCCCTCTACTCACATGCAGTCACAGTAGCTATGTGCTGTGAGAACAGAGGCATTGTGTTTCATGTGGGGCCAAGTCCCAAGTCCCCAGGTCAGTAGGAACCTTCATTAATAGGGCACAGCAACTCAGCAGTGGTCCCCAGCTCTGCTTGGCTAGGGTGAGGTGTGACGCATGGGGAGCCCAGAGCAGGGTGTCCTTGCCTATACTTGAGGCCCAGCGAGCCACCACCGTGAAAGCCTCAGCCTGCCTGTATCCTGCAGAGCACAACCAGCACCCTCTTAGTTGGCTGCAAACCAGCCCAGGACACAGGCAGTATGTGAACCAGATCAGGTGCCAGAAGCATCATGATCAGAGCAGCCCCTCAGACTAGGTCCTTGAGGTTCTTTGGTAGTTGTCTGTGAAGAAGCATCAAAGGCGTCAATGGTGGTAGATAGAAGAAAAAGGACAGAACCTGAAGAAATGCTGAGTTAGCAGCCAGGCCTAGGGGGCGTTTGGGGTCCTCTGTAACACCAGGTGGCAGCCGAGGATACACAGAGGGAGTGGTGCTGAGGAGACACCTCTTCAGGACAGCACACAGGGCAACGGCAAGTGCTTTGGGGATTGAATGGGGCTGCAGAGATGAGAGTTGAGGCAGTCTGTTTTACTTTTTTTAGTCTTTGGAGGTGGGAACAGGACCTTGCTATGTAGCTCAGACTAGCCTTGAATGACCATCCTCTTGCCTCAGATTCCCCAAGTACTTGATTAGAGGCATGCACCACTTACACCTGACCCAAGGAGGCATTTTGTTAACCCTAGATGAGAATGTGGTGCAGGTGATGCTCATGTTAGCTTTTAGAACCAAAGGACACATTGCCTGCCCTGGACTCTAAGCATATTTCTTAAAGGTGCATCTGATGGCCCGCCTTGACAAGTCTGTTGCCATTCTGAAATTGTTTGCCTTCAGCTTAGTGAGAACAAGGACACAGCAGGTGCCAGTTCTAAGCTGTAGAAAAGCAGTGTCCACCTGCACATAACTAGGACCCAGCCATGTTTTGGCCAGGAATGACATGGGCAGTCCTTGGGGAGCTGGAAACACTCGTCATGGCCTTATTCCTCTGGGCAGCCCTTTTGGCATTCTCTGTAACCAGCAGGTTTTGCTCCTGTGATTGGTAAGTTCCTTCTGGGCACTAATTGTAGAACACAGATTTTACATGTGTACATGAGGTAGAGAGAGTTGCTGCTGTCATTTTCCAGAAGTCTGACCATGACTGACGGTCACAGGCGAGTGGGGCTGTGGGGCTGTGGGGGAACAGGAGCTGTGGCTGTGCGGCCCCAGGCAGAGCCGTGTGGCCCGGTTCTGGAGGCCAGAGTCTCGGGAGTGCTGCTGCCCATCCATGGGGAAATGGCAGGAGGTTAAATGGAACCTGAATCACCACTTTCATTCTTGGCAAGTTTTTGTTGTTTGTCATCTTCGTAGATGGCCCAGAGTCTGGGGCAGGACAGATGGGCAGAAAGAGCCCCCATCTGTTTGTGTTGGGAGGAGTGAACTAAGCTGAGCCAGCTTGATACAGCAGTGAGGGAGGACTCGGGTCATTTGGAGATGGTACAGAGAGTCTCTAGACTTCATGGACTCTTTAAGGTGGCAGCCTCTCCTTGCCTTGTAAAGGTGACCCTGGGGCATGACAGTATCTCACCAGTACCATGGACACGGTCAGATTGTCACATGAGCCGGAGACCTGTAGCCCTCGTAGCCCCAGGGCTTCCCTTCTCCATAGGAGTTGGGCCTTCAGCTCTACACCAGGTAGCTTGAGTCGCAGCTAGAGCATCAGGCTGGGTACTAACTTGTCTCTCTTCTGCAGACCGGAAGCCTCCCCTTGCTGCTGCCTTAGGTGAGGCTGAGCCACCTGGTCCAGTCGAAGCCGGTGACCTCCCCAAAGTCCAGATTCCTCCTCCAGCCCACCCGGCCCCAGTGCATCAGCCCCCACCACTGCCACATCGGCCCCCGCCCCCTCCCCCTTCCAGCTACATGACCGGGATGTCCACCACCAGCTCCTACATGTCGGGAGAGGGCTACCAGAGCCTGCAGTCCATGATGAAGACCGAGGGTCCCTCCTATGGTGCCCTGCCCCCAGCTTATGGCCCACCCGCTCACCTTCCCTATCACCCCCACCCCTATCCCCCCAACCCACCCCCACCCCCTGTGCCCCCCCCACCAGCCTCCTCCCCCCCACCCACCATTCCTCCCCCTACTCCAGGCTATCCTCCACCTCCCCCCACCTACAATCCCAATTTCCCACCCCCACCCCCACGTCTGCCCCCCACCCATGCAGTTCCTCCTCACCCTCCTCCAGGCTTGGGCCTGCCACCAGCTAGCTACCCACCTCCAGCTGTCCCCCCTGGAGGGCAGCCACCCGTGCCCCCACCCATCCCTCCACCTGGCATGCCACCTGTTGGGGGGCTTGGGCGGGCAGCCTGGATGAGATAACGCGATGCTTTTTCCCTTGTTTTTTTAACAAGCGTTTTCTAATCAACTTGAAGAGTAGATTGAATGGGTGAGCAGCAGGGTATCTTGTATAATGCTAGACAGTTGCAGTGTGGAAGGAAGGGACCAGGCCCTTGGGATGAAATAGAGGTAGTTCTCCCACCTGGAGGATGGGGACAGAGCTTTAGTGTGGCCTAAGCAGTGTCTATTGCTGTCTGGCCATATCTGGTTTCAGCTAATGTTGGAGTCCTGCACTGGGTTACTTTATATTGGTGAGAATGTTAACCGGCCACATTGGCTTAATAAATAGCTTCAATAAGAAGTGACTTTCCTTCTAGAAATCAGTGCCTATTTTTCCTGGAAATTCAATTTCGGTAGTCCCGTCCTCCCGTCTGCAGTTGCGCTGTTGTTTCATTCAGTAGCTTCTGTCCATGGCCCCCAATAGGTAGGTCAGGTAGGCCACACTTAATTTGTAGCTCTGCGTCCTTTGTGATCTTGAAGGGGCTGCCTTGTTGGATGGCTTTCTTTTCCTCCATGGAGAAGGGAGAAATGTACTTGTAAAGTAACGTATGTTTACATCTCTTTGCGAAGTGCTGTACATAGAGATATATTTTTTAAGCGTGAATGTAACAACATACTGTGAATTCCATCTTGGTTACAAATGAGAACCCTTCATCAGTTACCCAAATAAATCAGTTCTGAAATTACCCCTTTGTCTGTTTGCAGTTCTGAGTTGAGGGCATGGAGTCTACTGCAGATGCAGATCTCCTGCTGGCCTAGGACCATAGGTATAGGGACCCTGGTACCAGGCCCAACGTTCCTGGAGCCTCTGTGTGTGTGTCAGTCGCCTTGCCTCAGGTCTTGTGCCTCCATTTGGAGTTCCAAGTTACACAGGCTCCTAGACTGTAGCAGAGTTGGAAATCCTTTGCATCCCCAGAGTGGAAGTGGCCTCCACTGTCCCCTGCAGCTGTCTGGGGTCAGGAGCTGAGTGCCGGGTGTAGACCCTGTCTCCACCAGTTCCCATCTGCCCAGCCACCCCTCAGCAGAGACAAGCACTGATCACAGGGTAGGAGGCTCAATGAGGCCTTTATTTATCTACCTCAAAGTATACACTGTCACAATCGTGTTTGTTACTCCTTTTACTAAAATAGTTCAAATCAATGTTTTTACCACACTATCAAAAAGGTCTATTTTTATCTCTTCAGAAATCAAAGTGGTTCAATAGAAGGTAGAAATGGGCTGGAGTCCACAGGCTCCGGCATGCACACAGCCGGGGCAGGAGGGGACGGCTGCTGGCTCATAACCATCACCTATAGAAAATAGCATAGCCGCTGGCCCAGGGCAGAAACCAGATGTTCTAGCCCCTTCCAAAAAGCAGCATAAATACTTTCCCCCGCAGTATGAAAATAGACACCTCTGCAGCCATGTAGTCAGTCTGTTTCTTTAAAGAAAAAAAAAAAAAAAAAAAAATCAGTAGTATGTATTTCACTTCCTCTCAAGTTTCAAGAAAGAAAAATGAAAGGTCACTTTTTCTCTTTAAACACTGGTGTGTAGCTTCTGAATAAAAACTGTGCCACTCTAACAGAAAGAAAAATGTGCTCAACAGATCTATGACTCCAGGATAGGCAAGGCCACCTGGGTGGGGCTGGGTGACCTGTCACAGTGGGAACTGGAGCCAGTGCAAATGTCCTGTGGGCTTGAGATGGAGAAGAGGCATGGAAAAGGTCACTCTCACCATGCCCCACAGAGCTTTCAGAGCTAAGGCTCCAGAAGGGAGGGTCGCCTGCTGTCACCCTAAGCTGTGGCCCCAAGGGTCCCCACTGAAGGAGCCCACCCAGCTCCATAACCACTGATTGCGCCCAGGCTCACAGGGTTGCTGCTGGCCCTTCCCAGGCGTTATGTTCGAGGGGTAACTCGTGGGCACAGGTCCCACCCTAGAGAACCATCCTAGTGCTGTGACTTGGCACAGCTGTGTTGTCCCAGTGGCAGGCAGGAGCTTCCCCAAGAAATGCTCTTTGGATCCCTGGATGCCTCCACAGAGTTAGGGGCAGGGTCACACCTTCCAGAGAGAGAGGTGGTTTCCAGGCTGTTTCCTAGCCAGTCTTCAGGCTCCAGGAGCCCTTACTTATTGCTTGTATCAGTGGTAGCCAAGCCATCCTGATCCAAATGTGACTGTCAGAGACTCACAGACTTGGCTCCCACCCAGTGTAGACACACAGCTCAGTGCTACACTGGGGATCCTTGGTCTCTGAGAACTGGAAGGGCCTGTGACCTGCCGGCCAAGCCGCCCACTTGGCAGAAATCACCCAGTACCAGGATCAGCAGGTTTATCACCTGACCAGACAGCAGATGCTTTCAAAAAGAGCTTCCTGGTGACACCCTCAGCAAAAGCATCAGGCCTGTCCCCTGCAGTACCTGCACAGCACTCCCTGGGCACACTGAGGGCCATGGGCCTTTCCCCTGAGAGTGTGGGACCCGAGGGTGTGGGCAGCAAGGGCAGTGGGAACAGCTCAAGGTCCCTGGGCCTTGTCTGGGAACGGAGCAAAGATGTCGTCCGCTTCCCTGACCTGTCCTTTGCTCCCAGGGCCTGAGGAGACCTGCCTGAAGGGAAGCCAAGCACTTTGGGCTCCTCGGGTGCTTGCCGCGTGGTGCTCTTAAGTACCGCTGGAAGAGGGAGGACATGGGAAAAGGGAGGATGGCTGACACAGGGTGGGAAGTAAACGGCTTGAGTGATGTCAGCAGGTGATCCCAGAACAGGTCTTGGGGTGTCATTTGTACGTGTGGGAAAATTACCCACTTCCTCTGAGCCTCATTTTCTTGGTCCAGGTGAGAAAACTTCACAGTGGATTCAGGATCAGCCGATCACTTGATCCTGAGGCCCTGGTATAGAGGGGGCCTGATGCTGCCATTTCGCATCTGAGGAGACAGGCTCAGAGGTGGGGGGTGACCTGTGATCAGACAGCAAGGCAGCCGGACAAACAGGCTAGCCCACCTAACACCTCTCCATCAGGTCACTGCATTGGCTCATCAACTGTGAGGACAGAGGCTCACTAGAGTGGGCTGGCTTCTACAGTGAGCAGGGCCAAAAGGAACCACAGATAGCCCATCCTTCCACCAGAGGCCCAGAGAGGCCAAGTGACTTGCCAAAGGTCACATAGCAACATAGCAAATAACAGCCAGAACCAAGGCAGGCTCCTTCCTTCTCTCCGGCAGCTGTCCCTAGTGACCCACATGCAGCCAGCCCTAGAGAGGGCCACACTGACCAGTGCTCCAGCACCCAGCCCCAGGTCGACCTGTCCAGAGAGAATGCTTAGCTCAACCCACACTCTCCGGGACTCCCTATGTTGCTGTAAACCACAGAAAGGGAAACCGGCAGGAGAAACCTGAAGAGAGGGCTAAACAGGCCCAGGCATGGAGATGTACAGAAGAGAGTGAACGCTAATAAAGCAGCAGCCGACATCAGGGTGGCTGGGCACCAACCCCCCAAATAGTGGGGAAACCCCAAGCTCCCAAGGCTGAGCATCAAGAAGGACCTGGACACCCAGAGCAGCCTCCAGCTAGCCATGGACACACAGAACCCAGTGCTCCATGACCTAGGATCCTGGCTATGGCAGGGGGCAGGAAGGGTGCCACCTGTGACATTCAGATTCTGGTGGCTTCTGTCCAGTGTGGCGGGCAACCAGAGAAGAAGGCTCAGTGAGATGAACTTCCTTTGAGTTGAGAACAGAGCCTAGGACAGTCCCTGGGCCTGGCGTCCCAGAAGCAGCCTTTGGCCTCTTGCTAGTGGAGCATGGGGCCCAAAGAGGAAGAGAGGCCACCTGGACACTCTGCTACAAGCAGACAGGCAGTGGCTTCTCATCTTCCCAGTTTGCTGGTGTGGGAGGCGGGAGGTGGAGCCCTGGCCATCAGTGTCACACCAGGGCAGCCAGGGCGAGCTATGTCCTATGTACAATTCACCATAGAGAAAAACTGTAGCTAGGCCCAAGGTCCTGCCGCGTCTGGGGCCTGGAACTCCAGGAAGGGCCAGTCCACATCCATGAAGGAAGGAACCTACAAAGGCCCCTTGAACTGGTTACCCGACAGGTGCTGCCGGATGGAGGGCTTGGTGCTGGCGGCATCTCCCAGTTTCCTCCAGACCACCTGTAGGGAGGCATGAGATATGAGTACGGGGCTTCACCTGAAGCCCACCCACTGGCGTCACGCGCCTTTATCACCTTGCAAAATCACCTATATCCTCACGGGGCTGGGAAGGGGACCTGAGGTCATAGGAAGGCAGAGATGCTATGATTCAGGGTTTTGCCTACCCTCACAGTCATGCCTGCCCCCGAGCAGGTCATTTGTTACTATCAGCTCATCCTCAGAGATGTCCAGTGGGGTCCATTGACCCCGAGGGTAACATGAGATGCAGTTCAGGACACCCGACCCGGGCTCAGGAAACTGCATTCCTGCTGGCTGCTGGCTCCTCAGAGATGACGAGTGGTGGTTGGGAGTTGAAGGTGAGGCTCTCACAAGCAGTTCCAGCCTCCCACAGAGCAGAGGATCCCCACCTGCACAGCCAGCTCTGAGAACTAAGTGAAAGGCCAAGAAGCCACCAGGGGGCACCAGCGAGCAGAGGCCCAGGGCCCAACAGCTGAGATGAAGACCAGAGCCCAGACTATCCAGAGCCCCCAAGGGTGGCACTACTGGGAAGGAACAGATGTATTAAGAGATCAAGGGCCCTCCAGGAAGGGGAAGATATACTGGGTGATAATGGGCCAGGGCTCCCAGAGCCTGTCATCCTCCCCTAGCTGTCTAGGCCACCTGGCTATAACTGACCAAGTTAGAAGCAGGTGGCCACACTCCTAGTGCCCAGCCCCAGCCCTGGGAAGTGCCTCACGTTGCACATCTCTCGCACGATGGCCTTTTCTTTCTCGCTTAGGTCCTCCTCACAGCTGTCCTGGAGCTGCCGATCGAGGTTCTCATGTACCTCCAGGACCTAAAGTAAACAAGGGTCAGTCGAGCAGGCAAAGGCCAACAGTGAGCCACTGAACCACCGCGGAGAGGACCATGAAGGAAACTGACAGGAAAGACAGGGACCTCAAGTAGGCGGACTCCAAGAGCCACACGAGGATGTGACAGCCTGAACCAGTTCGCATGGGACATGGCAGTCACTGCCAACACCCTGTGTGATGCTGGGTATCCATGCACACAGGGGGAGGATGACCATGGTACACATAAAGGGAAGGAGAACCTAAGCAGGGCTGTGGTCCGATATTCAAGCCCAGCCTAGGACACCAGAGCCTCCTGGGACCTACCTGCTTACATCTAGAGGCTTGAGGCTAGCCCAAGAGACACAACACAGGCTTCGGTTGGAGCCTACTCCCATCCCAAATCTCTGGCTTTAGGGGAGTGCCTGTCTCCCCAGCTGCAACACAGACAATTAACACACAGCCACATCCAGCCTGATAGGGCTCCAGGCAGCTATGCCCCCAAGCCGCCGGCAAAGAGATGCAATTTCCCATCCCCAATGCTGCTATCAGCTTAGAGACAGCACCATACGGACCTAGGTCCTCACAGTGCACACAGATGGCTAAGTGGCACATTTTACCTTCATGGCATGCACAACAGCCTCGGGCTTCTGTCCTGCTGAGGTGTAGACAGTGGAGGTGGGTGAGGGCAGCTCAGGTACATGGCAGACAGGGCCCTGCAGAAAGAACGGCATTATCTGAGCCTCCTGACTGCATCCAGGAGCCTGTCAGTGGAGTGGCCAGCAGCTTAGGTTGTGCGGCGCTAGCACCCAAGCAAGAAAATATAGGGGCTGGGGGGCCGGAGAGTGGGGAGGGGGAGAAGAGCCATGGGTGAGGCACGCAGCCTGGGAGTCCCTCTCTGCTTGGCTAGTTCCCAGGCTTCCCAGTCCCACTCCTCCTCTGCAGATCACAAGGTGATTTGCACCAAGAAGTGTCCCGGGATCAGGTGGGCAGGGAAATACTTTGCAGCCAAGACCACAGGACAGCTGAGTGTCTCCACTCCTGGCATCTGGAAGTGAGCTTATCATGGAGACTGAGGCACTTCCTCCACAGGACATGGCCCCTGAGGACTCCCAGCAAAGGGGAAAAGCTGAGCGAACAGGGAAGGCTGGCATCCTGAATCCCAGCCAGCCGAGACGTGCCGCAGGGCCACCATGCTGCAAAGGAGGGACTATTTGGATGCCCCCAGGCCCAGAGCCTTCCATAGACCTGGCAGCCCACCACTCTGATCTCTGACCACCTAGCCTGAATGTACCCCAAGGCTTTGCAAGTTGGACTGCTCCTGTTTCCACCAACCAATACCAGCAGGCACAGGGGGAGGGGTCCTTGGGCCCATTACAGGCCCCACGGGGATCTTAGAGTCTGGGAAAGCCAGGTTTGGGTGAGATGCCTTTAACTAGGACTTAAGTAGGGGCTTAGCCTGCTCTGAGCCTCAAACAGAAAGGGTCCTAGGTTCCAGGATGCATGCAGAGCCCTGGAGAATGCCCAATGGCTGCCTGGTCTATCAGTAGGAAAACCACACAGGTAGTGGGGAGCATCACCCTGGGGCTGCGGCCAGAGGCAGGTTGGCCCTGAGCTGAAGTCACACTCCACTGACTGGCCAGCAGGGGATGCCAGCCACATGAATAAAGAGAAGACAGGGATCTGGCCCAAGCCCCTTACCCTGGGATGCCCACAGCCCTCCATGTGGGACTGCCACCTGGTCTCAGGGAACACACTAGCCCAGTTTACCCTGGCACTTCTGACCTTATTTGTACCAGTTTCTAACTGCCTGCTCTGAAGGCATCCCCAGGACTGGGGTTCTACCAAAGAGCAGTGGCCACTGCTCCATGTGTTTCATGAAGAATCAGAATGAATGATATTTGGGGTTTGTGTCAGGGCTCCTTCCCCTGGAGCCCACCAAAGCCTCTCATTCACAAGCATCTGCACTGGGAGGGTCAGCCATTGGTCTTTACAACACTCACAAACCTATCTCACAGATGGACAGGACAGTCAGGTGGAGAAAATGGCTTGCCTGAAGCCAGCTGCTGTACACAAGGCTGGGCCTGAAGCCTCAGGTCTCTGTGACACCAGAGTGAATGCCCAAAGTGTGGAGTCCAGCTCTCTCTATCCAAGCCTTAATCCGCCTGTCAGAAGGCCGGGTTACAAATGCCCTCCTCCCTGGGCACAGACGGCAGCAGAGGGCAGGCAAAGGAGGGTACACCCACCCACTTTTCCCTGGGGCTCTCAGTATGACCCTGCAGCCCTCACTGAGCTCTGTGCCTAACAAGGGGTCTCCAAAGGAGACTGGCTGGCCCAAGTGTAGAGGAGCAGGGTATTAACAGTCCTGCACTGACCGTCCGACCATCAAGGTGACAAATGGACTGTCTAGGGCCCAGCCAGGCCCAGAGCCTTGAGCCTTGCCTACCACCACCACCCTCAACCCTTCCCCCCGTCCTCCTCCCCCTCTTCCCCCCCTCCTCCCACTCCTCCCCCTCCTCCCCCTCTTCCCCGTCCTCGTCCTCCTCCTCCTCCTCCACCTCCACCTCCACCTCCTCCTCCTCCACCTCCACCTCCTCCTCCTCCTCCTCCACCTCCTCCACCACCACCTCCACCTCCTCCACCGCCCCGCCTGTCTTCCCAGCAATTTCTGCCCTCTGCCCCTTGGCTCACCACACTGGAACCCTGCCCTTCTGAAACAGAGACACCCCCTCCATAACCACAATCTGACCCTTGATCATCAGACCCACTCAGGTGCCAGTTCATCCTGGAGGGACCATGTCCACTTGAGCCCATGGGCACCATCGGGTTCACTTCCTTCTCTCCAGAGCAGGGTGACAGCCCCTCTTATGGAGCAGCGTATGACTCCTCCCATGGCCTCTTCCGTGAGGCCTCTCATCACCTTCTTCCCTTCTTTCACAGCCTTCTGTCAGCACTGTTGAGGTCTGGGCATGCTCTCTACAGTCTGTGGGGATGGGCCTGCATCTGGCAGGCTGACCAGTCACCACAGCCAACACTGCACTTAACAGGTACAGATGACTTGGAGGGCTTCAGGTCACGGTGCCGTGGCCAAGAGAAGGAAGGCCTGAGGAGCCAGCCTCTGAGCGGCATCACTTAGCCCTCAGAACCCTTCATCATGAAGCAATTAGAGCCTCATTCAGCCACGGGGCTCCTGGATAAATATTTGGATTATGTGCAGTCAGCAGGCTTGGCTGCTGTAGAACATCAACAGCTGCATTCTTGGAGAAGGTGGCCAGACCTCAGAAAAGAAACAGCAGGAGCCGGTCCCCAGTGGTGGTACGAGCCTCGTCTGCCAGCACTGTGGCCCACCAAGGTCACAGAGAGCCCAGGGTCAGTCTTGATGGTCATCACGGGCTGGGGAGAGGAGGGAGGGGGTACAGAGCAGGAAAGGGGCCCACACAGTGCCCAGGAGGGTCCTCCAGAAGACCAGGCTAAGAGAGACCAGCACACGTATATGCAGTGTGTGACCAGCCCTGGGGCTTCCCCCCTCCCCCGCCAGGGCTGCTCCTGTAATCCCCAGCAAGGTGGGGGCCTGCACTCTCCTATCTGGGCAGGTAAGAATGCCAACTGGGCTGGGGCCACTCTGCAAGGAGGAAAGTGGGCCAGGACTCCCCCAGCCTGGTCTCGGGTTGACATCCTTGACACAAGGATGACAGGCCCATCCGCCCACAGGGGGCAGCCCAGGCGTAGGCAGCCAATTCCTGAGAGCCGGCTCTGAGCGCTCACCCACTTCGCATCCAGGGCAGGTCAGAGCCCAGGGGAGCATGTTTCAGATGACCCTGGAGGCCTGTGGTGTCATCTCAGTATGGAGCCTACTAGCTTGAGCTGCTCCACTACCTCAGTTACAAGGCCTGGATATGGACCCCAGTCCCAAACCTCAGGTCAGTGGACAGTGGACCCCCCCAAGACCCCCCGCCGCCGCTATGCCAGAGGAGTGACAGACTCATAAGCAGCACAGATCAGGTGCTCAGCCTGGAAAGCCCCCTTCCGTGGCCTTCAGACACTGACTGCCCTGAAGTTCTCGCAGCATCATCCACCCCAGGCTTCACTTCTCAACTTGCCACTGGGTCCGCAGGAGGCTCTAAGGTCTAAGAGCCCAGGGTCTTTTTTCAGGAGAGCAAAGAATAGGGAAGAACACTCCCAGCTGGGATCCCAAGTCCTAGATTCTTCCCATGGCTGCCCTACACACCACTGGGACTGTAGGCAAGAACCCAAGTCTTGGCTTGACTGACCATAGGTCACCCGCACACCCTGAGCTGTCGCCACCCTGTCTCAGTCCTGTCTGTCTCCTCTGGTGGCACAGGACCAGGAACCCTTCAGTTTTCCGTGGAGACACTTACATTCTGTAGGACTTCCTGGTAGGAAGGTGGCAGGGTCGCAAGCTGGGACTCCGAGTGGTACGGGGAGAAGCCTTTTCGTAGTGTCCGGAACTCTCCAGAGCCCACCTGCTGCAAGAGCAAGGAAGACAGGATCAGATCCACGAGCATCTGAAGGGTCAGAGCCCTTCATGCCAGGACCCCACCCCGGGCCCGGTACTAGTCCCAGACATGGAGTCCTCTGCACAACAGCAAGTCTGCTCAAGGGCAACTCGCTGAGGCTCCACCCAGTCAAATGTGTTAAATGACTGGATAAGCATGGGAATGTGTAGCTGGCTGCTTCATGCCTCTGTTCCAGCATCCCACAATGGGGTCCCCACACACCAATACCTGCCAGCAGGGGCTGAGGACACCCTCTCCACCCCTGGACCATGACCTCTGGTAAGGCCTCCACCTCCCTCTCTGTGGCCTCTAGGAGCCTCATCACAGTGCACAGACTGCCTCTGCCATCAGACAGAGCTCCCCCAAAGCAGGCCTGGGTGTTGCCCCTCTGAATTCACAAGACTGGTGAGAGCTGTGCCTAGGAGGACAGTGGGCATGTAAGGAGCACAAACATGTACTGGCCTGAGATGGCTCACTGAGAAAAAAATCCCTACAGACCAGGCTGGTGACCTGGGACCTGCAGCCACAGTCCCCAGGGGCCAGTGAAATTTCATGGTGGACGACAAGGCGTGGTCCAGACTGACTGTCTTCCCTGTCCAGCCCCACAGAGGACGGCCTTCCTTGCTGTACCACTAAGACTTCAAAGGATCAGAGAGAGCCGTGGGGCTGGTAAAATACAGAGGAATGTCCATAAATCAACAGGCTGCTGACCTGCCCCAAGCAGATGAAGATGGAGAAGGAGGAAGCCAGGCTGGGCTGGCAGGAGGGGGCAGCTGGACAGCGGCCCTTTGTGGGGTCCCTCCTCCCACTCAGCAGCCAACTCACCCAGCCTAGAAAGGGTCCACACACACCACTGCTGGCCTCCTAATCAGGTTTGAGGCCTGGCTCCCATTTCTCAGTAGGGGTGGGGGTGGGGGGCTTTCTCAAACCTCCCATGATTCCACTGCCAGGGCTCCTGGCCTTACCCACCTGGCAAACAATAGAACAGAGGTGCCCAGGAGACCACCAGAGGGAAGATGGGATAGCCATTCTCGACCAGTACACGCAGACCCACCCCCAAATCAGGTACTTGTCATAGAGCCCAGTCCAAGAGGAAGTCTGCCAGCAGGGCAAGGGGTGCACAGGGTTCTGTTGATCTGTATTTGTTCAAAGACCCAGGGGCAGGCAGGCAACATTGGGCTGGGGCTGGAGCCTTCAGAAGGCTCTGGATATGACCCAAGGTCATGGAGATACCCAGAAGCCTCCTGGGGTAACTGCACATCCCAGGCACGGCATCATCTGCAAAGGAGTCTCCTCAGAGGCTTGGGAACAGCCTTAGCCATCAAGTGGGGCTAGGATGCCCCGAACATGGTCCTATGTAGGCCACTCTGAGGTATTTAAGGCCATAGAAAGTCAAGTCTCCCTGATTCAGCCAATGGTTTGATCAAGTGGAACCTGCTATAACCAGATACTAAGAAAAGAGGCTGTCCCTGCCTGTGCCTAGCACCCACCATGAATGACCCCCATTACCACCAAGCCGCCCTAAGGGAGTACCCCAGCTCCATGGAAAAGAAAAATCCAAACCAAGCCACAGCCCGCTCTCTGCAATGATTAACAAAGTCTCCAGCTAAGAATGAATACCTTCTAAATCCCACTGCTCTGAAGGTCCCCATCTGAACACACCTCAAGGCTCTCTTGGGACTTACCTACCAATGCTGTTCTGTGGAAACATTCCTGCCACCTTGCAGGGACTGGGACTGAAAGTGAAGACACCAGGGGCAGGATACCAGCCTGGCCCAGAATACAAACAGTAATGTCCATTTTGAGCCACAGAACAGGGAGGGGCAACCCAGATTGTAACCCGGGCTCTCTCCCACCAACCCAGGGACCAGAATGGCAAGGCCTTTCCTGTCCTGTCCTGTCCTGTCCCCATCCACACATGGGATTGTATTTCCCTTTCCCTGGCTTTCCTGGCTCTCAATCAAACGGGCTACTGAGCAGCCAAGAGCTATTACTGAAAACACTGTCTAGTGCTAAAGCCCCCTCACCTCTCACCCTCTCCTCTTCTCCCCCTCAACTTCCCAGGGTAATTTCCTAAGGAGGAAGTATATGCGGGAGTGGGGGTGTCTCAACTAGCAGTATGCAACTCCCCACCCCTGCCTTGGGTGAGCATCTATAAATATTTGCATGTGCACAGGACTTTATTAGTAAGCCACAAAGCCAGGCAAGAAAAAAACACACATCTCATTAAGGGGCAATGTGACTAATGACGTATCGAATGAGTAACCACTGCTGCACTTAAATCCAAATTAAAAACGCTGCTGGTTGCAAGCTTTGATCCCCGGACTGAATGAAATTCCTGTTTTCAACTCAGAGGGGAAGCGAGGCGCAGCCCCCTTGGGGTGCAGAGCATTTGCCATCATAAAGCAGAATGACTCCAGGGAGCCCTCACCCCCGCCCCACCCCCACTCCCCTCATATCCTGGGGGAAGAATGAGCCTCCCTCAAACTGCTCAGGGCTGGAGCTGGACTTCTGCTGAACTGGAGTTCTGCAGTTGTGGTCCTCAACCCCCTGCTCTAATCAGCGGGATCCTTCTACCAGGTGAGATCAGACAAGGCCACCCAGGCCCTCTGGGCCCTTCTAAGGTTTCTGAGGAGCAGCATGAGAATTCTGAATCCAGAGTCACACTGGAGTCACATCTGGGATAGACTGTGTTAGCATTGCAGAGGAGGGTTCTGAACAGAAAGAGGGCACAGGTTATAGGGACCGAGGCTACCGACCTGCCCGGCTGGCCCATCTGAGATTCCTTGCCAGGGAAGGTGGGTGGCCAGAAGCTGTGGCAGGGACCCCCTTCCTGGGCTCTGCTGGAGGGAGCACCTCTCAACATCTCCCCACTTCCTTTCATCCGCTACAGATGCCATCTCTCGCAGCTATCTCATGATACAAGGCACCTGCAGAGAGCTTACTGAGTGCCAGGCACCTGGCTTCAAGGTGAAGCCAGAGCTAGGGGTAGAAGGCAGGCACTGAGGAGGCTGCTTTGTGTCTTAACCCAGTAGCCTGCTTTAAGTGGCCACTCACACGGGAAGGCCCAGAGCCCCAGGCTGATTTGGTGAGCGCCAGGGAAGGATCCCTCAGCATGGCCGCAGATGGCCTCTCAGCTCCAGGGCACTGGTGTGGGGCTTTCTGGAGAGCACAGGGCACCTGAGGGCTTCTCCTTCCCTTCCAGCCTCCAGGACATCCCAACACACACGAAACAGAGCCCGGGGTGGTATCCCACCCCAACCCCATCCCGCCCCCACCCCAGTTCCTCTCAAGAAGCCACTTTTGCTAGCAGAGAAGGAGCCCGCTTCTACCTGGGGGGGGGGGGGGGACTACGGGAGAAAAACGCCAGAAGGAGCCACGGCTGTGGGCCCTGTCACTGCCCCTGCCGTGGGCTCCCGCAGGACCCGGCTGGAGATCTACCCCTCCACAAGGCTCCAGGCTGGGAGTGAGATTACAGAAGACTCAGGTACCATCTCATCTTCGGCCATAAAGAAGAAGGGCTGTGAGAGGTCTCAGGGTTGATCACTGAAGTGTAATTAATGGTCTGGGTGCCGAATAATATACTTGGGGCCTCAGCAGCCTGAAAGCACCGCTCCACCCAAGAAACACTGGGAAACACACCAACTAGCCCTACTTAGGACAAGTGGGGTCAGGTAGGAGGGTTTGGAGGCTGGATGTCAGCCCATCGTGGCTGTGAGCGGATATCGAACCTGGACACTTTGTAAAGACCTTGCTGGGGCGACCTGGCAGTCCCAGGCCCGGGGCCTGGCACATGGCACACGGCCATGTTGCTGTAAACCACTGTTTCTCGATTAGGGTGATGCTGCCCCTGGGCAACATCTGGCAATATCTAAGACATCTTTGGCTGTCACAATTGGAGCTGTTGAGTACAGGCCAGGGAGGCAGTCGAACATCAGACAATGTGCAGGACAGATTCCCCTAACAAAGACTTACCTGGCCCCACATGTCCACAGAGCTGGCACGTGGACCAGGGTATTACAAGGACCCCCAGATGGTATGCTAGAGCAAGCACCTCAGGACTGGGAGATGAGGCAAAGGCAAAGGCAATGATGGCCTGAAGGCTGCTGAGAGAGGCTCTTGGAGCAGAACACCACAGAAGCAAAGACAGCCCCCACCCCTGCCCAGCAATATGCCCTACCCTTCTAGAATCAGAGGCAGGTCGGAGAGCCTCCCACACTCATGCAGGCCTGAGGAATCAAACATTATGTTCCAGAGCCCCAGCTAGGTGCCCACAGGCTGGGCCAGCCCTATGATCTGGGCCATTAGCCCTGGGAGCCAGAGCCATGGGGGCCAGGCCTTGGCTTCACCACTCACTCGTGTAGGGCTGCACTCCCACCCTGCACTGCAGACGTCCTCCTGCAGAACAGGGATTCCCACCACCACACAGACGCCCACGTCAGGACATCCACAGGCTGGACAAGGAGAACCACTGCAGGACTCTCTTGTTGTTATGTTGCAAAGCAGGCATTGATGGCAGCTCAGAGAGGACAGATCCCAAGAAGAAGCTAAAGGTAAGATCAGTACAGCCTGGAGATGGTCAGCTCCCAGGAAGGGACGACTGTGGGGAGAGGACCCAGCGGACACATCACATAGCACTCCGTGCCCCTCTGCCCCTCGGCCCCACTGCAAACCCCTCCCCCCAGGAGCTCTACCTGAAGCAGGCTTCTTGGGCGGCCATAGGGGCGGGGCAGCTGGAAGGAAAGAGAAGAGTGTCACACTGCAAACAGCAACCCAGTCTGCGCCCTCTGCCCAGTCCCTTCCCTGAAAAGGGACTGGCCAAAGCCATGGGACCTAGGCTGGCCAGAATAGTTTCTCCACACCCGGGCCTAGGGTAGAAGATTCTAAAAATCCACTCACAAGAACTCGAGGTTTGAGGAACTTGGGATTCAACAAGGATAAACATGATAAACACCGAGTGTGGGGCCCCTATGGATGCCCAGACTTCAGAGCCCATCCCAAAGCCCAAATACCCCGATTCTCTTCCAGGGAAGGCAGCCCTCCTGAAGGTCCTAGAGGTACCCCCCAAACTCCCCGCCAGCTCAGAAAGGCCAGTGGGAGACATACCCAGTAATGCCAACTGGATCTGCTTTCTTTCTCTTTAATCTTCAGAGAACTCATTTGCAGGCCATTAGGAACAAAGGGGCTGCTGCTTTGGCTGGGGGCCCTGAGACTTTTTCCTCATTAGCACTCAGATCAGAGAGTAGAATCATGGCTGTCCAGCTGGCACAGCCTCCCCTATCCCCAGAGAGTTTCGTGCTCCAAATCCCACTGTCAGACCTAGTGGAACTGTGGCCTATGACAGAGTAGTTCACCCATGAGACAGTCGGATCCACCACCACCACAGGGACCATCAATCTCTTCCAGGTCCCCTGTTGGTCCACTGTTTTTTGCTTAGTGAGGCGAGTGAGGGACAGACAGGCCAGTGAGGAATGCTGGAGGGATTCAGAAAATATGGAAACTCTGCTGTGGCTGGATAAGTCAAAGCAACCCATCAACTTCCTGGGCCTCTGCTAGCTGCACACAGTCTGTGGTTAAGCAGGGGTTATGGGCTAGCTCCCAACACAGCCCTCACCAGCAGCCAGCCCCACATCTCTGTGTTTTTCACAGTTGCCCTTCGGCCTTCTGAATGACTTAATAGCAGATACCATTAGTGGCTTTGTTTTACAGACGAGGAAACAGAGTCACAGAGGTTACACCAGTTGCCCAGTGTCCCCCAGCAAACACGTGGCACTCATGAGATCTGAGCTAAGACCTCTGGCTCTAGGGTCCAGCCCTGGCTGACACCCTGGTAGTGTTCTCCAAAACAGCACTGCTGGAGCACCCTCCTCATCCTGCCACACGGCTGCCCTGTCCATCTGCGGACTGGGAAGCAGGGTTCTGGAGAGCAGAGAAGCAAAGCTCCCGGCAGGGGAAAGCCAGAGAGACCCAGGTCCCTGCTATGATAGCATTTCAAATCTGCCAGATCCCTGGACTGTGCTGATCAGGACAGGGAGAATGGGGACAAGGTGCCAACCAAGACACAATAGGGGCAGAACAGGAGACCCCGCGCTGCCTAAGAAGTCAGGGGATCACGGAAGACAACACTTAGCTGCACTGCAACCATAAAGGAACAGCGAGACCAGGGGCAGATCTGGACAGCCCCGCTTTCCTCAGGGATGCTCGGAACAAAGATGAGGCAGTGGCAAGGGGTTTAGACAGTGGCAGATGGTTCTCAGCCCCAGTCTGTTCCAAATTCAGACAAGGGGCAGTGCTTCAGGCAGGGGTTCCTGGGCAAGGGGGCATTGTCAAGGGCCCTCAGGATTAGAAAAAGACAGAAGAGCAAGCACTTCCCAGGAGTACTTCCTGGGGCACATCAAGCACTGTCCTGAGGTGTCACCATCACCCCTGGATTACAGGAAGGAAACTGAGGCTATGGACTAGCACTGGAACAGAAATTGGCCCTGTTCCAGTTTGGACTCAGATCCACGCAGTGCCCAAACCCACCAGGAAGTCCGTCAAAGGCCAACACCAGTGCCGCACAGAGAACTGCCACCATTCGTGCAATGGAGTCGCAACCCGTCCTGTCCCTTGGATGAGCTGTCTTCTGAGCGGAACAGGTTAAAAGTGAGGTCATTAGCGTGGGCCCTCATCCAAGGTACCTCATGTCCTCGTGAAAAAGACAGATTAGAAGAAAGACAGCTAAGAGGGAAGAAGGGGGCATCATCAACAAGGCACGAACGAGGCCTCGGGAGTCCTCCCTGCTGACATCTTGACATCTTGATCTTGCACCTCCAACCTCCGGGACAGAAAACAGGTTTTGGTAGTTGGTGATCCCCAATCCCAATCCCCGCTGTGTGTGTGTGTGTGTGTGTGTGTGTGTGTGTGTGTGTGTGTGTGTAACTCAGCAGCCGAAGAAAACAAAGAGGGCATCCATGCTGGGAAGTACTACCCCCTCCGATCCAGCCTCAGTTCCTCCACCATGTCCGGTGTGAATCATGGGTTGCCTTTAGCAGCCCTGTGGTACCTGGGAAGGTGGGAGTTGAGGCAGGTGAGGGGAAGGAGAGGGGTGGCCTGGGATGCTTCCCAGCCATAGTCCTGGACCACAATCCCTTCGCTGCCCCAGCCGCGGCTGCACCCGCAGCAGGCCCCTCTGACCTGAGTGCAAGAACACCATGGGCCACTTGCTCTTTTTTGAGGCTCGTTTCTTGGCTCATCTTGGAGGCTTCATTTATCAACCCAGTAGGGGGCTAACTGGAAGCCCCAGCATCAATTACTGCTGCCCCCATCCCCGTGGTCTGGCTGGGCACAGAGAATCCACAGAAAAAATAATGTGCATGGAGTCTTGGGATGAATCATCTTGGAGGAAGCAGCTGTGTTGATGGAATTTTAAAGCCGACATGAGAAAGAAAATATGAACTGAGCTACAGTAATTTAGCCCGTGAGCACTCTGGCACATTTTTAATTAAAGCTATTTTAGAATTAAATAGAGGCTGTGGGGGACGGGTGGGGAAAGCGGGGAACAGGAATCATGGCCTCTCACTCGAACCCCAAGGCCACATCACCTAATGCCAGTTCTGAGAATGATAATTCTCACTCCCGCTTTCCACCGATGGACAAGTTCTCTACTTTGTGAGAAGCTAGAGGTTTCTCTAGAATATGATAAAATTATAAAATTCCACATGCCGAGCTATGAGGCTGAGGACATCAACTGCCTCACCACCACAGTTTCCTTCAAGACGCTCAAATGCAGCCACAGCATGACCGCTTAAACAGAGGCACCCTTGCTACCTGATCGGCAGTCATCCACGGTTAAGTGGACCTTCCCGATTCTGAATGAGAACCTGCCTTCCTTCCAGGAACATGGGAGGCTTCCCAGGTTGTGATCAGACATGCCAAATGTTGAAGACACAGATGTGGCCACTGAGACTCTGCAATCTGTGCTCGAGCACTTCACAGCCTGGCAGAGGTGGGGACCAGGACCCACAGGAAGGAGCATGACAGGACAGAATAGGCCAAAAGCAGGCATGGCAGACCAGGGCCAAGAAAGCTGAGGGCAAGTGTGGATGGTATACACCCAGGGGCAGGACAGGAGCGAGCTGGCTCCTGCCTGGTCCTCAGGCTCTGCCTGGTCCTCAGGCTCTGCCTCCTGCACCTGGCGGGAGAAGGGGTGCCTGCAGGTGGGGAGAGCCTCTCTGTGGGACCAGGGCCACCATAGAAAGGAAGGAGGAATGGGCTGCTTCCAGGGCTTTCATGTTCACCTGTCCTGTAAGTGCATGGCCAGGTCCAACACTTGAAACTGGGTTATAAGTTCCCAGTGGGGCAAAGTGGCCCTAGGTAGCAGAGGCACAAAGTCAAGAGACAACCCCAATTTCTGTGGAAATATAACCATGAGCCAGTCTCTGTCCTTCAGTGACAGAGCAAGTAGCATCCTGAATTTGGAACTTAAGGTCCCAATCTGCTTTTCCACAGGAACAAAGAATGGCCAGATTGAGGCCAAGTCTAGCCATGAACCACAGGACCACTGCTGGGGCCCAGCACATGAACCACAGAGGACCACTGCTGGGGCCCAGCACATGAACCACAGGACCACTGCTGGGGCCCAGCACATGAACCACAGGACCACTGCTGGGGCCCAGCACATGAACTACAGGATCACTGCTGGGGCCCAGCACATGGTTCTGGCCTTTGCTCTTCAAAGCAGTGGCCCATTCCCAGAAGCAAACACTGAAGAGAACATCTCCCTTCCTTCCCCACGAGATGCGTGCCTTCTCCAAAGCAGATGTGCCCTTCCACTTCCCAATACAACACTATCAGCCACAAGCAGGACAGGCCCCCACGGCAAGCGTGGGCCCTGGGAGCCCCACCCCACGGGGAGTGTCAGTCCCCACTTGCCTCCTGCAACACAGAGAAGACCCTGTGTCCTGTAGCCAAAGCTCTTCCACCAGAGAGTGACTGCAACCAACATCAAGCACAAAGGAAAGTCTTGTGACTCTGCCTGCTACGTGTGTGTGTGTGTGTGTGTGTGTGTGTGTGTGTGTGTGTGTGTGTGTGTAGAGTTGGGAAGAGACCTGCCAGGCTATGGGTTCAAACTGTCCACATGGCCCCAGCAAATAAGGCTAATGGAGATGACACAGTGGGACTATATTCACTGATGTGAGCGTCCCAACAGCCACCAGTGGACAGAGGAGGCCACAGTCTTCCTGTGCTGGGCAGCGGGCATCAAGCCCAGCAGTTCGGCTGGCAACAGGGCCAGGCATCTGTGCTATCTTTGAGACTGTTTCGCAGAGAAACACTCTGAGCATCCAGACACGGCCACTTGTGGGCCAGTAGCTGTAGGAAGGGACGGGGACGTTGAAATTAAGTCACAGGGGTGAGTCCAGGGGGAAAGAGGTTGGGGGACTGGTCAAGCCTGCTGGGCTCCCAAAACCACAATCAGGGCACTCCATAGCCACGCATTACCAGGCTCCATGCTGTCATCACCCACCACAAGGAAGGCTTCTTGTCTCCTTCATGTCTGGTCACAGTTCTCAGAACAGCACCTGACACCTCCCCTCCACCACCGGCCCTGACTACCAAGACTCACCCACCATCCCAATGGGCCCTACTCTACACAGGCCTGCAACCATCTGTCTATGTGAGTTGGGTCAGGCCTGAGAGGCAGGAAGGTGGTCCCCCAGTGGAACTGGCCATCAAGTCAGTGTGGCAAGGTTAATGAGGGGGAAGAGGAGTCCACATGGGTCTGTCCACATCTCCTGCCTCCACTCAGAGGGACAAAGTGGCCCATTTCTTCACCAATCGTGTGGCACTCTCTCTGGCCCAGTACGACCCCCTATGGAGCTTGCAAACCCCAGGGAAGGGGCAGTCAACATGGCTGGCAAGCTCCCGTTGCCATGGAGCCTGGACTGAGGTAAGGACTGTGGTGACTAGGCTTCCTGGTAGGTGACTGGAGAAACAGCAGTGATAGGGAGGACGGAGGGGAGAAGGAGGCCCCGGGGAAGGTAGAGATGGCCCAAGCTGCAGTCCCTGGAGAGCAGTAACCAACACCCCATGGTCCACTTACCTGTGGAGGGAGCTTGTCACTCTCCAACAGCTTCACCTTGGTCTCCAGTGGCCTAATGTAGGTGGACGAGGGATCTGAAGGACAGAGAAGAAGAGGGCGTGTTAGCCACGGGTGAACCCCCGTGGTCAGACCCCAGTCCCGCCCTAACACTCCCTCCATGTGGGCCTCAAGAGTCTGGTTTCCAGGACTTGAAGGAAGCTGGCGATGCATTCCCTGGCCCACCTGTGCTCGGGATAACGTCTTCTGCTTCCAAGAAGTTTCTTCAGGCCCCAGAATAGTTCTTATAAATATCTACAGCCAGGGATGTCCCAGGGTGAGAGTCCAGTAGGCCCCTCTCCGCTACACCATGGAGAAACTGAGGCCCACTGGGCCTGGCAAGTGATGGTTAATTTTGATTGTCATCTCCATTGGAGTGAGTCACCGACAAGATCTGTAAAGAGCACTGCGGGGTATGTCTGTCTGTGTGTGCATTGGGCTGGGGGGTGGGGGGGGATATGACTGACACATGGACATAAACGAGTAGGGAAGACCCGGCCTGGATGGGACAGGAATGTCCAATAGGCTGCGGACTCAGGTAGGGCAGAGGTAGAAAGAAAGCAGCAGCTCCGCCCGCCAAGGCCCCCGACTCTCTCTCAGCTCCCCCACTTCCCATCCCCCATGAGGTGTGCAGCCTCAGCCTCCTCTACCTCACCTCCCACTGCCTGACCTCAGGTGCAGAGCCAGCCGCTCTTGGACTGACATCTTGAAAACCAAACCACAATCCAAAGCACATCTTTCCTCCATCAAGTCATCAAGTCGGGTATTTTGTCACAGCAAGGAAAGGCCGGCCGATGCTCCAAACTGGGCCTAGGATCACTACCGTACCTGCCTCTCTACAGGTGAGCTCACCGCCACAGGAGAGCCCAGCACCGCCCGGGAACTTCTGCACTTCGATCAGGAAGCACATGCTACTGCAGGGAGTATCCACCTGTCCCACTCAACTCCCATCTCAGTTTAACCAGGGCAGGCTGAGAGCCAGATGTCCCAGGAGGAGTCCTGGGGTTGTTGCCCAATCACCAATTACTGGGCCCACATTTCTAAACAAAGCCTTGAAGGTCAGACAACCCCATGCCTATCTCTTTGGAAGAGGGAAAGTTTACCCTCCCTCACCACACCACCCCTGTTTTTGTTGGTTTGTTTTTAATCACATCAGGAAAAAAAAAAAAAAAAGGCAAAATCTCTCCGCACAGCATTTCTCTGTCCCTATCTCCTAGCCCAGGGTGCAGTGGGTGCACCTGACTCAACAGAGTGGGAGAACAGAATTCAGGAAGAGAAGAAACAGCAAGACACTGTACTCAGGGGACTCCAAGACCTGTCCCAAGCACCTCCAGAGCCAGAAAGCATGTGACACCTTAGAGTCACACAGCCACCCAATTAAAGACAGACTATTGGGCCTCCTGATAGAGGTCACAGAGCTTAGAGGCCAGCTGGGACTCCATCCACAACATGGTAAGTCACCAACGGCTATCCCCACCCCTAAAGGATGCAGGTTTTCTGGGAATTTCACACTCAAACCTTTGACCCTAAAGGCCTTTTGCCTCAGAAGACAGGAGACTGTAGACTCTGACCCAAGCCAGCTACTAAATCTACTCTGGGGACTTGAGGCTGGAGAACAGACCCCACAGGCTTCTACATTTCCTAGGTGGACAGAGAGGCTCGAGGTCTGCTGTGGACAAGCCAGGAACACCATATCAACCAGGACAGCAGTGAGGCATCTATACATAAGCATAAGACTGGCAAGACCCCAGCTGAGCCCACCCTTGGTATCCTCGTATCTAATGTTGATATCCTACCCACATCCATGGGATCTAATGAGAGACAGATGTGGAGCCCCCTCTGGCCCAGCAAGAACATGAATCTCCCAGGGATTCCTGCACCCACACAGGTGCCCAACTCTCTCACCATGACCTGCCTGCTGTGGGATACTTTCTTCCCCAGGGGTACCTGAGGAATCCTCAGACACCCCAACCTACTCAGTCCAGGTCCACAGAGCCCAGTAGGGCATCTGGTCCAGTCCAGACGGGAACTGTGGGGGCAGGAACACGACCCCGCCTACCGAGTACTAAAGAACAGACAAATCAGACCCTCCCTCCTCCTCATTCCCAACAGTCATCTCTCTGGAATGCAGTCTTTTACTGAGGAGAAGAGGGCAGTCCCTGGCAAGGTTTGGCTGGCCTACCCTCAGGAATGACAGCAGTACCCGGCACAGAGTAGCCCGAATAGGGAAGTGCTGCCTTGGACCCCAGCCTCACCACAGGGCTCCACACAGCAGCTGGCAACACAGGATTCCAAAAAAGGATGGGAAGGGTGCAGCTGAAATTCCCAGACCTTCGTGCACGGCATCCTGTCCAGGAGAGGCAGCAGAAGGGGTACACTCCGAAGACCCCACTGAGGGTTGGGTTGTGTCTCGGGGTAGAGTGCTTGCCTGGCAATGCACAGCCCTGAAGTCAATCCCCAGCATTGCATAGGCTGGGTGTGGTGGCACATGCCTATAATCTCAGTACTCAATATGTGGAGGCAAGGGGGTCAAGAGTTCAAGATCATTCTTGGTCACATAAAGAGTTTGAAGCCAGCCTGGGCTATATGAAACCCTGTCTCAAAAATTAAATTAAAAAAAAAAATTCCACTGATCTACTGAGTTAAGATATGAAGACTCTAATCACTTCCTCCTGATCCGATCCCTGTGTGGTTCCCTTGGTGAGTAAAGACCAGGGCACTGCCATGTATGATACACACAAGGGACAAGCACTCATTTTTCCTCCTTTTCAAGATGAAGCTACAAGGAACAAAATGTCTTCACTCAACGTCCAGCCCTTGTCCGACTACCAGCCCCACCCTGCAGTTCAGTTTTGGGGACCCCGGACCTTGGAGAAGAGCTGCCCAGTTCACAGAGGAGAGCCAGCATTTCACCTCTCTCCTGGATTCCCTGCTATAGCAAAATCCTCTGGCATGGCCACAAGAGTGCACACACTCACACTCACACCAGGGGACACTGCTTGCAGGCACAGCCCCAACTCAGAGCTAGATCCATCCACTTAGGTGTGAGCGATGGACAAGAAGAGACGTTAGCTGGTGCATTGTCCTTTACAGCCACAGAGCCATTGAAGAGCTGGCCAGCCACCTCCCTCAGTGGGTTTCTTTGGCGTGGGCAAGAAGCCTCCAGCATGTCTCTCTCTTGGTCAGACCGCAGTGGGAGTCATGCTTAGGACCCCAGGCCACAGATGTGCTATCTGGCCTGGGCACCACCGTGGGTGAGCCGAACTTTGAGTGGGCGACGGCCCGACACCTCTCCCAGGACGGCAGTAACAAGAACAAAACAATGGCAGCTGTCTCCAGAGAAAGGACAGAGGCCATTCACAAGTTCCCCCACCAGGCCACAGCTAGCACCAACCCTCATGGTCCACAGTCCAACCCAACAGGTCAGAACACACACGAGCACAAGCCAGAGGTCCCAGACCAAAGAATGACCCCCTGAAGTCACTTGTCATTTACCCCAAGCCCTGGGCTGCTTCCTGAACGAGCAAGATACGCGCCAGACCAAGGTTTACAGGGAGGAGGGAGAATCATTTTATTTTCCAAAAGAACAAATGTAACAGCCTAAAAACCACTTGACACCATCCAGTCATTCCAATGGAATCCAACCCAAAAGAATTAATTCTAATTATAAAGACAGAGTTAAAGTAGGCAGAACTGGAAATAACTATTTGTCTAACAATGCTGAGAGTTCCACCCTGTCATCATTAAAATGATGTTTAGCAAGTTTCTCTCCTGAACAATATGGAAAACCATTTAAGATGCCAGTGGAAAGAACTGGACACAAAATTATATGTACAATAGCTGCTGCATTTAAAAATATCTACGTACAGAAATAAACTGAGGAAGCACAGGGCAATATTGACAGTGGTGTTTCATGATTGAGGGAACCATTTCTAGTTAATTTTCAAATAGTCCACATCTAAAGCAACAAGAAATTTCCCTTCGAAGCTAGAAAAGGAATTAAATCACAACACCTTCCCACCTCTTGGCCACCCTCCTCCCCACAACCCAATGACCACTCAAGTTTTTACATTCTCCAAGCCTCACCCTATCTCCACCCAGCTCCACAATCCACATTCTCCAGAAGCCATGTAGTTGAACCTTTAAGTGCCCCTTGGGTCAGGAGCAGAGAGGAAGAAGAAGAGGAAAGGGGCTTTCTAGGAGGGAGTTGGAGGCAGGCAGCTCTGAAGGACGGGCTCCCAGAGAGGAGGGCCCCATTCTCAGGGGCCCTTTAACTCCCTCATGATCTCACCAGTGCCTCCCAGGCTCTGGGAGATGAGCAGGTAATTAAATTAATCCCAGGGCCTGAAGTAATGAGGGCAGGAGCCACAAGGGAGAGAAACATCACTCCCCAGCTTGGCTGCTTGTGGGTAAAATGAAGGAAGTGACACAGAGAGGCCTGGGATGAGCTGGCCAAGGTGCTCCCTGGGACACACCCAACCCCTCCCGACACCCACTGGGCCGGTTCTGGGAGGAGCACGGTCTAGCTTCTGACCCTCTGTCTTCCAAGAAGCAGGCGTCAGCCCTACTTCCCGTTCCTTGGGCATCCTCTGCTCCAAGCCCGGGAGCCCGGGGGTAGGTAGGAGTTGTGGGGCACCTCACCACGGGCACTGTTCTGGCTCTGAGGAGCCCTGAACTGGTCCTGCTGGTGACCTCCAAGCCATACTCCCTGCTCATAGACTATGAGGTGAGGCTGGGTCACGTGGACCATCTGGCCGGTTTCTCTTCCCGGCAGGATGGTGCCACAACAGCCCCTTCTCCAGCCTTTCTGATAGGAAGCAGCACCAGTTTGATACCTCTACAACCCCCTCCTCACGTCACTCAGCACACAGGAGGATCACAGAAAGAAAAAAGCTTGGGGACCTGGACACAAACACAGCCGTCCCCTGAAAGAAGTTGTCTTCAGTGGCCTCCCAGCTCTGAGGCCAGGGGCTCCCACAGGCAGCAGAAGCCAGTGAGCTGTTCAGACACCATGGCCTTCATGGCCCCAGCAGCTGGCACCCCAGGGAAGGAAAATCCAGCACAGGAATCCCAGGAGCCACCAAAGGCAGTGTCCTCGGGCTCCAGAACTGCAAGACGGCATATCGCATGTCTGTCTCCCAGCTGCGTGTCCGTAGCAGACCCCAGTCACTGAGTGAGGTCTGGGGGTCACCTACGCGGGGGTTACCTAAGGGGTGACCCCAGAAAGCCCAGGGAGGGAACGAGAGAAGTAAGGTGTGAAGAAGCCAATGGAAGTGCACAGTGGGGTCAGCTCAGCCACCAAAAGTTCTGAGGGGCCAGGGGCACCCAGCATGCCCACCTGGAGAGGGACCCGGAAAAGCTCCTGGGGAGGGGCTCCAGCTTGATGAATGAGTGGCAGGGACAAGTAGTCTACTGAAGAGACGAGATGAAGAGACGTAGCCATCGGAGAGGAGGCAAAGCGCAGGGTACCGCTGGGAAGCCAAGGATTCCTTCCTGAAGGAGGCGAGCGCTGAGCTCAGCAGGACCCTGACTGACAGACACAGGGTAGAATATACCAGAAGCTGCTGTGCACTGGGCCACAGCCTGAGGAAAGGCAGGAAGGGGAGACCTGACGGGTACAGGAGCACCTGCCCGATGCCTGTCGGTCCCCATTGCTTCCTGGCCAGCACCGTTGGAGGCACAAGTGTTATTTATGGATAAGCGAGAAGTATATGAGGAAGCACAGCCAGGCAGGTTGGGAAGCCTGGGCACACTCACCCAGCTGTCCACAGTTCCACCAGAGGGTGAGCAGGGTGGCACAGGCCACAGTGGCTGCTGAAGGCTTGGCAATGGCCGAGTGCCTGGAGTGGGAACGAGCTCTCGTGTCCACAAGGGGAGGCGAGAAGAGAACCGCCTTTCCTCTCACACCCACAAGTTTCTGTGAGCCCTTACTGTGAGCTCACAGTAAATTCTGTCACCCCTGTAACTCCCACATGAAGTCAAGGGGTAAACAATGCAACTACGACTCCTGTTGGTCCCGTAAGGTGGCAGGGCCTCAGAGTTTAAGCAGCAAGTCCAAGCCCACACACTGGGATAACCACAGACCTGGGGTTTCAATCTGATCTGCACACAGCCAAACTCTGTGCACCTTACCTTGTGATCCCACCACCACCACCATACACATAGCCCTGTGGGTCTGACATCTCACCAATTCTGATGGAAAAAAACAGGCTTCAGAGGGGGCCAATGATCGCCTTGTCACAGAACTCATAAAAGCAGAGGTGAAATATGATGTGTGTGTGAGCCAAGCCTGAAGCCCCTCTGGTACATGAGAAGAGACTTCTGAGGTCACCTTGCTTCTCTCCTTCTGCACCCCCCACACCCCACCTCCTGTCTCACAGCAGAATTCTCTTCACAACGCCAAGGGCTCTTCAAAATCTCACACAGTAACGGGTTCTAGGTTCCCCACTCTGAATTACATTATCCCTGGTCTCTCTCCACTAGGACCTTTACTCCAAGATCATCAAGCAAGCCCGAAGCTCTAGAACTCTAAGTGTGAGAAGACTTCAAGTGAGTAAGGTTCTAACCTGTGCAGCCAGTAAGGCTTACCAGGAAAATGCCACCCAGCAAGCTGGCTCCCGCATCTCTGCCACCCATTTCCCTGCCCAGAGATGAGGGACAGGGGGAACCTACAGACCCACCATGCCAGCTCCAGGGCTGACATAAACTGCCACACCCAGGGACCAGCCTCTCCACACGCCTAGGCAACCCATTAGACATTATAAACAGGATTGACTAAGGAATGTCCTTTCTAGTACCTGCTCCTCAAAGAAAAAGAACCAGTGAAGGGGACCCAGAAACCCGCAGTGAAGAGGACCCGGAAACCCGCAGTGGGTTCTCAGCCACTCCTGATAAGGCTGTGCCTGTCCGTCTACTCCTCAGGTGCAGAAAAACACTCTGCTCCAGGCTGGGGACATCCATGCATCAGTCTGCCTATCCCTGGCTTCTTGGGCCACCAGCATACTCAGTGTTTTATTCTGAGAGAAGTCACAAAGCTGGGCACTGAAATCAGAAGTAAGCCCAGCTCCAGCCTGGCTCATGTAGTCCTCACCCTGGTCCAGGCATGCCTGGTAGATTCAGGCATGGTATTCTCAACCAAAACCACAAATTCATTTCTTCACTCACTCCTCAAGAAGCCTAACAGACCAAGTTAAAAGTGCATCATTGGAGCTGCTAAGATGGCTCAGCAGGCAAAGGTGCTTGCCGCCAAGCCTAACAACTTGAGTTCAGTCCTTGGAACCCACAGTAAAAGGAGAGAACTGACTCCATGGAACAGGATCTCTCCTCCTTCCCACATGCTCCACGCTCTCTCAAACACGCACGCACGCGCACACACACACACACACACACACACTCATCATCACATTCTGCTCATTGCCAGTCCTAAGTTCTAATTTCACCTGTTGAGAGAGACTGTATGCAGATGTCATTCAGGCAGGACACATGGCCTGTGGCTCTCAGAACTCAGCCACACAGTATGCCCCGGGGCTCCCCCAAGGCACTCTGAAAATCTGATCTTGGGACTGGAGAGATGGCTCAGCAGTTAAGATCACTGGTTGGTCTTACAGAGCACCTGGATTCAGTTCCCAGCACCCACCTGGCAATTAACAAGCACCATCTGTAACTCCAGTTCCAGGGGATCTGATGCCATCTTCTGGCCTCTTCAGGCATTGCACAACATGGGTGCACTTACATACATGCAGGTAAAGCACTCAAATGCATATGATTTTTCAAGTTAAAAATAAACAAATTTGATCTCTTCCTGGGGCTGAGTGGAGGTGGACACTGGGTATCACTGTGCCTTTAAGGCCTCCCAGAGGTACTAATGCGGCCCTGGGGCTGGAACCAAGGAACAGTCCACCTCTCAGCTTCCTTCCCAAACAGCCCTTGGCCTCCTGGTCCTGACTAATAACCAACCATGGAGCTGAACTCCAAAGCAAGTGCAGCCTGGTAACTAAGCAGGGGATACATGTCCTAAGACTTTAACATGAAGGGGAGAATAGAGAAAGCCAGGGGAATGTTGCTGCTGTTGTCAGCTGGCAGTCAGGTCTCGACCAAGGGCCAGGGGCTGTGTGAGGGTTGAACCCACTGGCCAGGAGAGAAGGCAGGTACACCCAGAGACACACCTAGACACACACCCGGCTTTGTGCAGGAGTGGATGGCGCAGTGCGGTGACCAGCACCCAGTGGGCAGTGGCTGGAACTCACTCTTTGAGTTGGCGTCAATGATAGGGCTCATACACCCTGCAGCAAAATAAAGACGGGGCTCCAGGCAGATGCTGCTGACAGCGCTTTACTCAGCACAGAAAACAAGGACACGCCGAGCTGGAGGGCAGGATTCAGGCCCGTGGTCAAGCAGTGATAAAAATGAATTCAGCAGAGTCACACGTTTAACAAGGCTACGTCTCAGAAATGGGACGGGGTGGGGAGTGGCTCTAGGAAGGATGCTAGGAACACTGTTTATGTAAGGTTTGAAACCTCTGTTACAGATACCTGTTAGGAGGACTAAAAAACCATACACAAGAACGAAGAGCATCTGACTCAGGCCACGACTCTCTAGGAAAAGAGGGGAGGACAGAGGAAGGGACAGCAGGTAGGACAGATGACACACAGCTGTCCCCAGCCCTGCCTGTGGAGCCTAATTTTTTTTTTTTTAACCTCTATCTCCTGGCCTGGAACTTGCTATGAAGACCAGGCTGACCTCTGTCTCACAGAGACTGGCCTGCCTCTGCCTCTCAAGTACTGAGATTAAAGGTACCCACCACCACGCCCAGCTGAGCCTGCCGTTTTTAACATTTTATTTATTATTTTTATGTGCATGAGTGTATTGCCTGCATGTAGGTAGGTGTACCCATATCATGCAATGCCCATGGAGGTCAGAAGGGGGCACTGGATCCCCTGGAACTGGAGTTAACAAATGGTTGTTTGCAGTCATGCGGTACTGGAAATCGAACCAGGTCCTCTGCAAGAACCAGTGCTCTTAACCACTGAGCCATCTTTCCAGCCCCAAGCCTGACTTCTTAAAAGAAAAAGATCTGAAGTTAGCATGCCTTGGTGCTGACAAGGTGGTAAGGGGGCACTGTGGAGCACATGCCTGCCTCAGTCCCAAGCTTACTGTTCTTACATATTTTTTAAGATAAAGTATCTGGGCACCCAATAGACCTTCCAAAAAAGACACAGGGGACTCCTCCTGATGCCCAGGCTACCTCCAGACAGACATGCTGGCAATGTCCCGAGCAAAGGCCTCCACCAGAGGGAGCCGTCAACAGCAGCAACCCAGGAGCCTGCAGCAAGCACATTGTGTCAGTGAGAATAGGCCTGAGGGGCAGAAAGTCTTCCTCAAAGTAGGAAGCCAAAGCCAGCAGCAGCCCACCCCTGCTTTAAGACCTTGAGCAAGCTCACTCCCAGTTCTCCACCTGCTGCAAGAAATGAGGGCGGAAGGCCCAGACAATCCAGACGGCATGACAGGGTTGTGACTCGGTCTCCCTGGAGAGAGCATCCCTGCAATTAATTCAGCAGGACAGGGAAGACCTGCCCAGGGCGGAGGGAGGCAGATGCTGAAAATTGGGCTTCCCCTACAGCATAAAACCAACAGCAGGGTGACAAAAAAGATTAGGGACAAGCCCAGCCCTACAGAGCCACCCTGGTGGAGTTCCTGTTAGGGAAGGTATTCTCCAGCCACTTAAGAGGACTGAGTTTTTTCACCCCAATGCAAGAGGGGAACACAGGTGTTTTTAGGCAGTGCCTGCCCAGGAGGGCCTCTGGGGTTCAGAAGGGATAACTTGGGACCTGAGGAGAAGGCTCAGTTGATAAAGTACCTACCTGACAAGAATGAAAACCTTAGTTCGGATCCCCAGCACCCATGAAAAAAATCCATTGTTAATTGAGTGTGGCTTGTAACCGCAGCAATGGAGTGGCGGGAAGGGGAAGGGTGGAAACAGGCAGATACCTTGAAACCTAGTGACCAGCCAGTCTAGTGGAATTCATGAGTTTGAGGTTCAGGGAGGGACCCTGTCTCAAAAAATAAAGGTAGAGAGGGATCAAGAAAAACACCGGTTATCAACCTGACCTTTATGCACATGCACGTACACCTGCATACACACATGCACACACGGACACCAAGCAAGTACAAATACCACACATATACACAACATATACACACCAAAAGGAGGAGGGGCAAAGGAAGAGAGGAGGTAAGAGCAGTAGGGCCAAGGGCAGGAGACCCCTAGTCCCAGCAGTGCCCTCCACACAACTGCACGCCTCCACTTCCCCAGTGACAGCACCAGGGCCCCGTTCCGTAAAAAGTCCGCAGCCTGGGCGAGTCAACAGTCGTCAGCAGAACAGAACCAAAGAGGTCTACACCCTAGTCCCTAGAATACATGGATGTCCCTCACAAGGCAAGGGGGGGGGGGGCTTGAGCTGAGACGAAGGTGACAGAGCTCAGAGTAGAGAGGAGAGCCTGGATTACTCAGGGAAGAATGGGGAAGAACACAGCCACCCCAAGAGAGCTCAGAGAACTGAACTCTGGAAGCTGGGAGAGGCAGGAAGCGGGTCTCCCCCTCGAGGCACCCAGGACAGCCACTCAGCATTCCTGACCTCCAGGACGTAAGACATAACCTTACGTTGTTTAACCAAGGGTCAAGGCCATGCAGCTTTGTGCCACTGTCCCACCCACTCTAAGCCTCCCTTACAACTGAGATAAAATGCCCTCCTGGGAAGGCTGCCACCTCTGAATTCCCCAGCACAGTGCTGGGCCTGAGCTGACAGGCCCCAGGAGCCACCTCCTCCATCCAAGACTTCCATTTTGGCTGCAGGAAAGCCAGGCAGGTGGGGTCTCCGCAGGGCCAAGCTGGGCTCAGCTGGAGCCTCATGAGGCTACACCCGCCTCTACAAGTCACTGTGGGGACGTGCTGGAGTACCACTGAGGTGGGAAGGCAGGAAGGAGAAAGGACCGGGCCCCAGGGAAGGACGGTGCCAGGTGCCAAGTCGGAGTGGACTGAGCAGGAAGTCTCTACTCCTGTGTCCTCTCAACACAAGTGGGGAGACCTGCCACCCAGCTTTCCACCTCCCTCAAAGCAAGGGGTGGCACCTACGTAAGGCCTCCCAGGGAGAGATGGCAGCCACTGCGGGTGCTGGCACTGAGGTGCAGAGGGCTGCCAGCCTGGCTCCCACCCTGATACCATCGTAACTCATCTGCCAGCCCATTCCATGACCTTCACCCAGAAATGTAGCTGGAGCCTTGGACTCAAGGTTCTCCCCACAACAAAGAGGGAGGGTCACAAGGCTCAAAGGTCACCTGCTAGCCTCAGGCACAGCCTGGGAAAACCCTCCACTTCCTGCTTGGCTCCTGGCACTCTCAGAAAGACTGGTCGTATTTCACAGCTGTGTGACCTTGTGCCAGTGCCTAACCATCTCTGAGCCCCTTAGGATCATCATCTGTAAAGCATAAAGCATGCTGTCCCCTCACAGAGCAGCTAGAGGGCTGATGCACAAAGTCTGGGATGTGGAGCCAGAGCCCTGTAGCTTGGGAGTGGGATGGGGTTGGTGATTATAAACTCCTAACTCCTTCCAAGTCTCCACCAGCACAAGCTCTGGGTTTGAATCCCAAATGGGCCACTTAATCCCTATGTGGCACAAGGGACTTTTCTTAGACCTCAGTATGACCTCTGAAAGGGGAGGGCCCTTTTAGAGATGTGTGACACAAGTCTGGACCCCAAAAGGGTGACCTTCACTGCTGTTCCAGGCTGTGTGTCAATGATATAGGATCGGGTCCCTCTCCACCCCTCTGAGGCTGGTCAGGCTTGGGCAGCAGAGGGACAGAGCAGGTCACTTGCCCTCAGAACTGCATCACAAAAGCACACGTCCAATCACCTGAGCCTGGCTTTCTGAACCCTTTGTTCTTGCCCCCTCATCTATTACACTTCTCATTACCAGAGAAGCCTGTGGCCCTCTCAACACATGAGCTTCTGCAAGGCCCTGGACCTCTGGCCACAGCCTGTTTCTAAGGACCTACACCACCCCCAACACACACATGCATCATCATCATCATCCCTGGGCTGCCCATGGGTGAAGTCCATCTAGGTGTGTGTCCTATCCCAGCACATGGGATATTTCTCAACAGATAGTGAGCCTCCCAAGGCAGGCTCCCAAGGGACCTATGGCAGCGGGAGAACAGAGAAAAGCTCGCTATCCTTATTTCTCGGTGTGCTCCAGGCTTCTCTCGCCCGGTACAGTCCACACGGACAGAGTGGGAGCCAGGAGCCCTAATAATTACTGAGGACCCCGGCCACAGGAGGCACCAGCCACTCAGGGTAACACAGTTCCAGACTCACAGTTCCTTGTCTAAGAGTGCTGCAGCCTATGCAAGACTCAAACAGCCTCTGCCTCAGGCTCACAGCAAGGCGAGGGTCCACCTGAGGTCCCCCCGGAAGGGGGTCCACAAACACCTGAGACACAGACGAAAGTCCCTGTGCTGGGGCCTGGGCTCAAGTCCTGGCCCAGCCACCACCTTGCTGTTTGCCTCTGAGCAGGCTCCTTCCCAACTCTGAGCTCCAGGGCAGCCCTCAGTCAACAAGGGAGGGTTGACCTACAGGTGAGCGAGTACAGGTGAGAATGGTTCCACCCAGCAGCATGCCACGGTGCCTGCCCACAAGGCTGTGCTGCCTTGACAAGATATGAACCAGCACAGACCCAAAGGTCAGAGAGCCAGCGCCAGGGTGAGGCCCATATTTGGTTACTACGGAAAGTAAACAGGCCTTAGTCCTCCACAAGGAGGGCCCTGCTAGAGTGGGGCAGGAGGGCAGGGTAGAGAGAGAGCCACCCTCTGTGTCACCACACCACATGTAACAAGCAAGTCACCTCCTAGTCCCAGCAGGAAGGGTGATACAAGACCCTGAGAGGAGACCCTCAGGGCCCTGCCGCAGGTGGCCAACAACTTGCCCAAGGTCACAAGGCAAGTGTACAGCATGCCCTGACGAGGTCCGAGACCCCAGCCTCCAGGCTCCACGGCTGCCCGAGAGAATTCAGGCCTGGGCCTTAAGCCCCTTCTCCTCCCTGGCATGTGGCCAGCTGTGGCCAGTCATTTGTCCCTGGTCAGAAGACAATGGTACTGATAATGAGGGCCAGGCATTAAAACCTCATTAGGGAAAATGAAATCTGTATTTCATAAGAGTTCACACTGACGGAGAGAAGGAAGGAGGAAGAGGGAGGGAGAGGGGGGGAGGGGGAACGGGAGGGGGAAGGGGAGGGGGAAGGAGAAAGAAAAGGAAAGAGCAGGAAGGGGAAAAGAAAGATAAGATTCCATTTATGGTGTGGACATGAAGTAATCCTGTCTAAAGGCTCATGTACTAAAGGCTTGGCCTCCAGCTGGTGGCTCCAGTCCCTGAGAAGCATGAAGGCTCTTGTGCAGTCAACGCATCAGATCCATTAAGGAACTTGCTGACATTACTGGGACCTGGTGAATGGTCTAGAAGCGGGTCTGGTTGGAGGAGCAGATAGATCACTGGGGGCATACTCTTGGCTACTGTGTCTTTTCCTGAACCCCCTCCTCTGTGCTCTCCCTGCTTCCTCCTGCCATGGTGTGAGCAACCTCCTTCACCATACAGGTCCACAGCGGTGACATGCTCTGTGCTATGGAGCCAAGAGACTGTGGACTGAAACAATGAGCTAAGATAAACCCTCGTTTTTGGAACTTGTTCCTCCAGGAATTTTGCCCCAGCAATGAAAGGCTGAATGATAGCAGCACAGGTCACATGCCAATTAGAAAATCACCATTATCACCACCAGTGTGAGTCAGTGGCTGTTAAACATGTGCCTGAGTGTTTGGCAGAGACCAAGAGAGACAGGCAGAGGGCTGGAGTGGGGCCCCAGGGTGATTGCTACTGGGCCCTAGATTCTACCTCCAACACCATAACAAGAGACACTGACGCAGGTGAACAGGAATTAGTTGTTATTTATAAAGATGTACCCAGTGAGCTTTCTGTGGGGACCCAGCTCCCTCACTAAGACCAGTGTTCATCAGGAGTTCCTGTCAGAATGCACCATGGGTCATATGGACCACTAGTGTCCCCCAAACATACAGCCCTAATGAGAAAACACCAGACAAATTGGTGAATGGTCTACCAAATCACTAGCTTGTGTTCTTCCAAAATACCAATGAAAGATGTGGACGTGCTTCAGATGGCAGGGAGGATAGAGAATGTAGACTGTATGTGGCAGTGAACTGGAAAAAAAAACGTATTAGCCAGGCATGGTGGTACACACCTTTAATCCCAGCACCTGGGAGGCAGAAGCAGGCAGATTTCTTTTAGTTTAAGGCCAGACTTGTCTACATATTGAGTTCTAGGCCAGCCGGGGCTACATAGTGAGACCCTATCTCAAAATAAAAAAAGAAAGAAAGAAAGAGAGGGGGGGGGGGGGAGACAGGGAGGGAGAGAGGGAGGGAGGGAGAGAGGGAGGAAGGGAGGAAGGATATAGGGCTAGATGAGGGGTTAAAGCTCTTGTCACTCAAGTATGAGGACCTGAGTTTGAGTCCCCAGAACCCACATGAAGCTCGGCATGGGAACAGGTGCCTATAATCTCAGCACTCCTGTGGAAACCTGCAGGCAAACAACAGAGACCCTCCCTCAAACAAAGTGGAAGCCGTGACCAACACCCAGGGCTGTCCACTGACCTCCATGCATGTGCCATGACAAGTGCGTGCATGTGCAAAGGCGTGAGTGCACCTGTTCCTGCCACTCGGTGAGTCTGAATTTATGTCAGCAAAAGCAGAGAAAAGGCTCTCACGGGCCCAGCGTGCCACCTCTGCTACCTCCCCTCATCCTCACAGCAACTCCTGAGGGACAAGTGATTATTTCCATTCAAAAATGGGGAGGCTGAGGCCCAGACACAGTAACTCACCTAAGATCACACAGCAGAAAGTGGCGAATCTGGGACTTGAACCCACCACAGCCCAAATTCTTCCCCACCGAGCTCGTTGTCTCTGGGATTGCCCACCTATTGCAACCCAAATGGTTGTAGGTTGGAGAACGCAAAAGGACCAAGGAAGATTTTAATGATCATCTAAGGGATGCTGGGCCTCGGCCACTATCTGACTCTCTATGATGCCAGACAAGTGAGCTGACCGCTCTTCTGTCTGTCCTCAGTTTCCCCAACTGTAACACGGGGCTCATCAAGTGTCCACTGTAAACATCTGCTCTGAATGAATTAAAACAAAACCAGCCCCAAAGAAGTAGCTCTGTCTAGGTCTTCCCATGACTACCTGGCAGAGTCCAGAGATGAGCTGGGAGGAGATGCTGGCGGGGCGAGCTGACTGCGCACACGCTAGCAGCTAACGCACCCTTGCACTGGGAGAGCAGAAGCAACAGTCTTGGAGAAGTGTCCCCGTGGGAGCTGGGCTGTGTGGGTTCTGGCTTTGCTTCTCCTCTACGTCTCCCAAGTTTCTCTAGTGAGCATCCTGAAACTTTAAGGTCTTAAAAACCAACTCTTCACCTGGCACTCTGCTCCCACCGAACACTGCCGTGTTCTGTGCACTCAGCCAGCTGCACCCTGAGCTTTTGAGCTCTAAACACTAGGTACAGGGACCCAAGGCTTCTCAGTCTAGAGCAGTTACCAAGGGCACACCACTGAAGCCTGCCCTGTTGGTCTTGTGACCAAGGGAGACATCTGCGGAGCTCCACACAGGGAAGGCAGGAAGGTCGGGTATGGAAGAACCTAGATCAGACAATAAACTTTGGTGGGAGGGGGGCGGTGCGTATATATGTGTGTGGTAAGTGTGCATGTATATGTGTGTGCTCCCATGTGTGTGGGCACCTGTGTGGGTATGCATGTATATGTGCACGTAGAGGCCACAGGTTGATGCTGGCTGTCTTCCATTCCTCTCCACCTTATATACTGAGGCAGGGTCTCCCACGTGAACCCAGAGCCCCTTGACTGGGTAGTATGGCTAGCCAGCTTGCTACAGGGAATACTGTCTCCTCTTCCCAAGTACTGGGATTATAGGTAGGTTGCCATGGCTACGTGGCATTTACATGGGTGCTGAGGATCCGAACTTGGTCCTCATGCTTACATAGCAAGCACTTCACCTCCTGAGCCATCTCCCCAGCTCCCCCACCCCATCTGTAAAACAGTTAAATCCAGTCTCACAACAAGACCACAATAAGGATGCCAGGAAAGAAGTTGAGGCAGGAGGATTACCTCAAGTTCCAAGCCAACCAGGACAACAATGTGATACTTTGTCTTAGAAAAGAAAAAAGACAGATTCCCCATAAGGACAGCCACCTCTAGAACAAAACCACAGGGGCAGGAAGAATGGGGAACATGTTACCTTACACAATTCCTCAGTGCCAGGCACCAGACAAAGAAGGCTCTGCATCACATGCCTGGATGCTCAGAATGGCCCCAGGTGGAGGAGGGGGGCAGAGCTTCAGCGAGGTTTGGCAGATGGTATTCCAAAGCCACAACTAGAACCAAGATGGGGATGATGCTCTCAGAGGGTCTCAAGGGAGCTCAGTACACTCAAAACAGCCCCCACGGCCTCAAGGGCAGAGAACTGAGCTGAGGCCACCAGGTACCAATCACAAAACCCCACCAAGCACACAGGTTGGAGGATCGACAGCCTCAGTGCAGCTCAGACCAGACACCAAGCCCACAGGAGCCTGGGAAGGAAACCCAGGTCTACAGAGGAGACCCCAGACCACAAAAGGAGGTCAGGCCTACTTCCAGGGATGCCCAGTACCTAATACAATGCAGCAGGAATCCAGTTGTAACAAACAAGCAAACAACTCCCCCAGGCCTGAGGCCAAAGCACTGACATGGAGTGGGGCAGGCCCAGCCCAGTCCCTCGCTCCACTTCACCTCAGCACACCCCACCGAAACAGCACAGCCAGAGCCTGCATCCAGCCCGGAACCTGTCAAAGACATCTCACCACATCAGATGGCACTGCCTCTAGGGCCACGGGTACTATAGAAACAGCCCCTCTATGCTAAGGCAAGTCAATCCTGGCATGCCAGTCCTGGCCATGAAGCCTCAGCCTACACAGTGCTCTGAGCCGATGACTTCTGACCTCATCCTCCGCTCCTTACAGGGACTTGTATCCTGGGGTCAACACACAGTCTCACAAGAGTGGAGCTGACTATGGTGCCAGAAGCCTAGGCCAGATGAGAAAACATCTGTGCTCCTTCCCTGCGGTCTCAGAGGAGGGCAGCGTTTACACAGGCAGATCTGCTGCTCTCCGTAACAGTCCAATAGCAACAGAAAGCAAAGCTTTCCACTCCATGCACCAACTAATGGTGCAGACCTCAACCAAATCTCCTGATATGAGGGACTGGCTCAAGCAGTTGCCAGGAAGTTCCCCTGAGTTCCCCTCCTGGTCTCTCAAGAGACCTCACAGCCCCGGTTGTGAGGCTGTAGAGCCTTGAGAAGGACAGTTATGAAAAGGCTCCAAGTGGCGGTCCAGATCCACAGGACTTAGGGGGCCCAGTTGCCACCTCATCTCTTCTTCCTGCCAAACTGGGCATGTGTCATTAAGAGCAGGCGGCCTCATGCCAAGCTGGTGCTCCTGGTGTGCCAGGGCAGAAGACAGGCTTAACCACCACCCAGTCATATGCAGTGGAAACAGAGTACTTGATCCACACCCTGGTTTCCCTCAGGGGTACATTGGCTGAGCAACCCCTTGCTCTCCCTGGAAATCCAGGGCATCTATCAACTTCTCTGCCCTTCGCTGGACACCAGGATGAGGCACCACAGCTGCTCTTTGTGTGGCATTCCTGAACAGAGTCTCATACACAGCATATTATCAGTTCCGGGTTTGCAGCCAGGACACGGGCTCCAGAGGCCAGCAGCCAGCTCCAGCCCCAGGACCCATTAGACTCCGCTGACCACCACTGTCAACATGAGGGAATCCCAACCTCAGGTCCTGCCTGTCAGCTTTAGAGGGCCTCTGGGGCTCATACTCCCCCTCCTCCTGGAGACCTAGAAGTCTGACCCCATTATGTCTTTCTCAATTGGTCACTGTAAGATGTGGTCCACCTCATACTGCACAGGAACCAGCAGGCACCATGCACAACGATGTGATTGCTGCATGTCCTCGTCAATACTGAGCAGTGCTCCAGAGGGCTGGCTGTGGAGCCAAGGAAGCTCCACAGAAAGAACTAGGGGGAAGAGTCCAAAATCACAGCCCACAGCCCTGTAACCACCCCATTTCCCCTGACTAGAACTCACATGCTTATCACACCACACCTACTCAGAGGCTCTGTGCACTCGAGACCATCCCAACGTTCCCCTCATTCTCTAATAAGCTCATCCACCACCCCTGGCTAGGCCTGAGCCCTACCCAAGCCCAGGAAAGCAACCCAGGCAGGGTCAGCCCTTTCTGCAGGCTCCAAGCGCAATACAGGAGAAAGGGAAATGGCTCGTCACCTTCCTGGAGGCAGGCATCCTCTAGATCAGGAATATATTCTCTGCCAAGTCCCAATGCCTCCTCCACACCAACCTTCCCAAAGGATCCCGTAAGATGGGGCAGCAGTAGTGGACACAGGCTCCAGCTGGGACAGCCCCAGCCCTCTCCTGGACTTAAGAGTGCCTCTCTGAGTTGAGGCCCCAAATGCTCCACAGAAGAGGGATAGGAATGGGTCAAGATGGGTAGCTGTGTCCCAGACCCTGTCCAATGACCCACTCCGAGCCCTGGGGTCATTCAGAAAACAAGATTGCCCAACAGCAACCTCCCCACGCTCACTTCTGCTGTGATAGGCCAAATGAATCGTGTCTGGATTGAAGCATTGGAACAGTGCAAGCTTGGGCGAGTTACCCTGGCAACCAAATAACTCTGGCAGTGAGTACTCCATTTAGGTAGCTTAACAAGATATGGACATGCAGGGCAGGCAGGGTCAGCAAAGAGAGGCTCCAAATCACAGAGCCCTTGGCCCCACAACTCCCACGGCAGGTGGACTCAGGCACCCACACTCCTCAGAAGCCTTCATGCTGGGTCCTGAAGTCACAGATACCAGGACAAGGACCTATCTAGGAACTCCAGCAGCTAGGAGAGGAGCCAGGGCATACCATGGGCCCCACAAGGGGTGACACATCTTCCATGACCTGCTGTGCCAAGCTGGGCAAGACACGCCTCTGCTCAGTCCAGTCACTGCCTTTACTGCCTTCCCTAAGTCACAGAACAGTGTGGCTAGACACAGCAAAGGCATGAGATTTGGACCCTCCCAGAACACAGAAAAAACTGAAGCCCAGAATGGGAAAGGTGCTTAGCTGATCACAGGAGTTGGTATGCCCACGTGTGCAAACTTAATGCTGGGACTCTCAGCTAGGCCAGCTGGGGTAGTGTGGAGATGGTCCAGCCTAGAGAAACACCCCCGCCCCCGCCACCACCAGCTCTGGGCACCATGTCAGGCACACACAGGATCAGAGCTGGAGTTTAGATCAAGACTGTCCCACAGAGAAGCCATGTCCCAAACCTGTTGGGGGTCACCCTCAGGAGTAGATGGTAAGTTCACACAGAGCAGACCCCTCTGCTCAAGGGACATGTGGCTTGAAATTCTAATGAAAGCAAGAGGGTCACAGCAGAGACACTGCTGGTTCTTACATACTTTACATACTTTACATGTTCATACAAGCACACATACACCTATGTATACACGGAAGCTTCTGCATATAGTTATGTACAAATAGCCATATGTGCACAAAAGTATGCTCCCATAAATACCTCTACACACATAGATCCATATATGCACATATATATGCATATACACACTTATGTACACATACGACTGATATAAGCACTTAGGTGTGTATACGCTCATGTATGCACTTGCACACATATGCATGTATGCACAAATAGGTATGCACACACTGCCTCTCTAGGGTCTTGACACTGAGGGAAAACAGCATCGAGTTGGGAAGCTGTCAAGGGGTCATTTATTTCAATTATTAAAACAGCGGCCACTTACTTCGAGCCGTCTATAATGCCACTTAATTACCTAGTACATAAAACTGCCCTTGCATCTTAGCAGAGCAATAAATCAACTCAGAACCAAGAGTGGTCTAAGGCATTCTAGCTGAAGATTCTGGGGGCGTAATGAGCCACTCCTCACCCCATCCCAAGAAGCAATAAAACAGATCTAAAGCCTCAGCTGTGGCAGGAGCAAATGGGTGGCTCCAGCAGTGGGGTGTGTGCTAGGGGTCAGGCATCCCTCCACCCACTCCTGTCCACTCCTTGAGCCTGGGCCCTGCCCCTGCCCTGCTGCGCTCCATCCTTTGTGCGGTCAACAATAGCCCTGCCAGATGGTGTGGCACGGCAGCGCCTGCGAGCCAATCACTTATGCTGTCAGCCCCTGCAGAGCTGTGGGCAGGAGGCCTGGGAACTAGCCCAAGCCACTCATACCCTGTCCCTGCTCTGTGGCCTCCTGCTCCCCGAACGCATGGGCACAGGCAGCTCTGAGCATGTTTGGGCCAACTGGAGTATCTGGAGCAGGTACAACCCCCAAGAAGAGCAGGAAGAACTGCTAGGTGACTCCAGGAGGAAAGGGGGAGGGTGAGAGAGCAGTTAGGAAGCCGCCAGGCACCGCACTTCCCACAATGCTGGCAGAAGGCAGCAGCGCGGGGCTCACCAGCCGGAAGACATAAATCACCCCCACCCGTAGGCGACACTGGTCTCCAAGAGCCAGCAGCCCCAGCAGGCTTCTCCGTGGACAAGAAGGCCTGCAAAACGGCACACTCCAAGCAGGTGGGCTGAGTCAGTCCTGGAACCCCCGGACCCTGGTGGTGGGTACCAGTCCTCTGGCAATGACCCTTGGGGTTATCTCCAAGCTCGCCCATTTCAAGCCACCTTGCCAGCTTATTTGTAGGACATATTCACAGCAGTGACAGAGCTGGACTGAAGGGTCTGTGCCCTCAGTAGCCTGGTACTGCCCTTGCTCCCACTAGCCATATAAGACAGCATCTGTCCCATCAGAGAACTCTGCTATTTCTGACAGTGTTAGGTGAGGCCTTTGGGCCTCCTGCACTGCCTCTCTTGTTGGAGAAGTACCTAAGCTTCTCTCCTCTTCACCCTTCTACATGTTAGAAGGCTAGAAAAGTCATTAGTTCACAGAAAAGCAAGAACCCAGCTAAACCCAGGACACACACATACCTCCCAGGGTCTTGACACTATAGCTCAATGTACACAGGCAGGGCTGGACTCAGCACTTTTCTGGAAGTCTCTCCTCTATAGAGCCCTCCAGGATTGCCCTGTGGGCTGCGCGGCACAGAAGTCTGCCTCTCTATGTTAGCACTCCCAGCTCTCTTTGAAGACTGCCCCTTGCAATCTTTCCCCCAGATGTAGCCCCCGGGACCATGTGGCCTGTGTGCACGTTCCCAAGGGTCTGACACAGGGTCTTGGTAGCAGAAAGGGTCTGTTTGAGTGGGAGAAATAGCTCAAGTATAGCTGATATTCCAGGGTTCATCTCACAACCCTAGGAACAAAGTCCAGCCTTTTCAAGTCCCCTAATTACACATCCCTACTCTTCCAAATTAAACATGCCTTACAGAAAGCTACAAATTGATCTCAGCTTAGAACACCGGACAGGACTAGGGAGGGACCTAGGAGGAGAACAGGAGGAAACATAGTGAGGAACAGGCACTTGTCCACAGAATTCTCCAGAACTCTGAGAAACTGGTGCAATGGCAGCTGCCAAGGGAGGCTACTAGTCACTTTCAAGGGAGACAGGGAGCCTGGCGCTCCCTGGGGGGCCGCTGGCCTCAGATCATCCAGCCAAGCGTCTGCACTCAAGCTTTAGGTGCAGGTCATTGGGCTCACTGTTCCCAAATGATTTTGCCAACTGACCGCTGTCCAAAACTAAAGTGCGGGCATCTGGGAGCAACAGGGTCTTGCCCTGTCCTTGGAGTTCCCTGGTCCTCAAATCCCTGCATTAATTCCAGGTGCTTCCCCTGCATCTTCCAGGCACAGCCCCACAGTGAATCCTTTCCTCCCCTACGACTCAAGACTCAGCTCTGAGCAAAACTGTCCAGGTTATAGAGAAGTGGCACTGGAGTGGGGACATCAGGCTTGGTACATACACACTGTGTCTGAAGAGAGGCGTGGAGAAGGGGCTTCAATCTCACCATAACAGTTCTACATCTTATCCAACCTGAGTGGCTGACCTGGGACAAATCTGAGTTCTAGAATAAATGAAAGATGAAAAATGGGGCTGGCAAAACACTGCCAGTGTGTTAACCCGAGCAGCATACATCTTTACCGCTATGCAGCTAGGAGAAAGGCTAGGAGGCCTACAAGCTGCATGTGCATCCGGGAAGAGTGGCCTCACTGCCTGCTGGAAAACAGCCCACTGTTTGGTGGTCACAGGGAGGGGGGCTCCATCCTGGACATCCCAATCCACACAGAGAGAGTCAGAATACCAACAAGGTCGTGGGATCCTAGAAACGAAGAGTAATGACAATGAGGACAGGCTAGTGGCCCCCCATGCTCGAGAGAAGGGGAAGGCAACTGTGGCCACGTGGCTACTGTGCCAGAGGCTTGGCACTCTGCACAGAGGCATAGTGGGCTGTTGAAACGCAGCCCCAAACTGTCTTGGGTGCTGCTGATTGCAGGCTGACTTACAGAGACAACAGTGTTGGCAAAGTGTCCCTGTGTGGCCAGCCACAGGGGTTCCGTGCTTACCTGGCTCTAGTTTCCAAATGCTACTTTAAAGGAAAGTAGGTCTTTTCTAGAGCGGACTCTGCAAAAGTTCACTGCCAATATTTACATGGTGCTTACCTTGTGCCAGGCACTACGTAAAGCATGCTGCCTGAACCATCTCAGACCTAAGTGGCCCCATTTTACAGAGCAGAAAGCCAAGGCTCTGGACATGGGTGTAAATCACCCAGAATGGTCCCTGGCAGACTAAGATTTTTCATCCAAGACTGGTCCACCAGAGTCAAACTCCCCCAAAGTTCATCCCTGCCTTCCATCCCCACTCCCACTGTTCGGAGGCCAGCCTTCCTGTTCATCCTGGCACAGACAGGGAACAAGTGCCTACATCCTACTCTGAAAGGCCTCTGAGCAACCCTAGGCTCCGGAGCAGGCACTTAGCCCAGCACTGTCCAGTCCTGCTGTCCCAGCTACATGCTTGTCTCCTGAGTGTGGCAGTGGCCCTTCAGGGCGATCAAGGCCCTGAGCTCTTCAGTCTCCACCAAAATGATGGGGCTCCAACCTTCCAGGTAACAGAGGCAGATTGAGGTGGGCAATTTCAGACTCATCTGCAATACTAAGGACCTCCGAGGTCAGCAGCCTCCAAAGTCAGCAGCCCCCAGGGACAGCTGACATAACATCCACCAGGAAGCTGGGACATCCAGGATGTCTTGGAACCTTCTGCCCTTTTGCAACCAAAGAGCCGCCTCAAGTTTGTAAGTTGGTCCCTCTCTACCTTAGCCCACCTCGTCTTCCCCATCTGTGAACTGGAGAAGGCAGCCCAACCTGGGTCTGCAGGTGAGGCTGAAGAAGGGATAAAATGACCCATGTGGCCTTTCATAGCCAGTTCTGTCCCAGCACTAAAACACAGTCTGTCCATGGTGACAAGTCCACGAGGCAAACTTCTAGGGCAGCTCATGCATAGGTCGGACCTACAGAACACGGTAGAAGGGATTCTGTTTTGCCCAAGAGAACAGAAGCAAAGATGAAAGCTCTACAGGTGGATGGCAGGTGGAGGGAGGGCCAACACCTGGGCCTTTTCTGACTAGGGACCACTGGAGCTGACCAGTTCAAATGTGGACAGCTGGGCCAACCTTGGCGCTTTCTGGGACCCCATCTGGGTGGGACAAGACCTAGACTTCACCATCTTCTACTGGGGGCAGGGTTTATTATACCTAGAGACTACCCAGCTGTTCAACACACCACAGAAAGTGTCTCTTGCTTCTTTGCTGCACTGTAGCAGCCTTTAGATTCAGACTCCCAACCCCAAGTGGCAAGTGACAACTGGAGAGCATGTTTCTGAAAGGCTAGAGAGGCCAGTTCAGACCTAAGCCCCTCCCAGATCCTTCCACATCCTCTACCCTCCACTACTAGAACTTTTGCCCAAGCATCTCAGGGCCCCTCACACCTCCCCAGCTTAGAGGATGGGGGCGGGGGGGACCTGGGCTCCTCTGTGAATCCCTCAGGTACTCAGAGGTCAGCTCCCTCCAGACTGGCTGGGAGGGGAGACTAGGCAAAATCAGAGAAGCATATTCAAGAAGAAGTACTCAATATGCCCTGCGCCGAGGCTAGGGGCTGCAGAGGAGCTGGTAAAGAACAAGAGGAGTTCCCTTGGGAACAGAGACGCAGGGCCTTCCTCAGGCAGAAGGATAGGGCAGACCAGGCCACAATCCCACAATGTAAGGATTACTTTGAGTTGCGTTATTATTAGTGGTTTGGCTGGAAGCCAGACACAGACTGGGAGAAAAGGGCAGATAAAATGTGACTCCTGTCAGACTGCCCGCCAGGCCTCCGATCACAGCAGAGCTGGAACAGTGGGGGTGGGGCTCCTAACAGCCCTCTGCAGGATCTCCATCCTTTCCTCCCTCACCTGGGACTTGGGTCCTACCGGCGGGGAGGGCCTGCACAGCCCAGGAAAGGCCAGTGAGCTAACAGAGGAAAGGGTTCCTGGGGACCTGAAGGGAGAAATTCCGCTACAGAAGCTGCTAGAATTAGTGGGGAGGAGGGCACCACAAAGAAGAGAGGACAAACTGCAACTTCAGTCTGACTGTCCTCACTATCGGTCTAGCCCCTACTCCTGGGCTCAAGTGACCCTCCAGTCTCTGTCCTCGCAGGTAGCGAGGACTCCGGATAGACACCCCCACACCCATTAGCACCCTTCACAAAAGAATAAAGGAATAAGACCCACATCAGTCCACCTTCTTTATTCTTGAAGATCCAAACTGCATTTCTAGGGATGGCACTGTTTCAAAGAACTGGGAACCAGGAAACTCAGAGCCACATGTCCCAGGATTTTCCTCTAGGACACGCTGATATCCCTGACATCAACCTGCTGGGCAGGCGGGTGTTTGCTCAACTGCACCAGAATATTCTAACAGGGTTCCCGGGATGCCTGGGCCTGCATCCCAAAACACTGTGAGCACAGCCCTGTCACACCCACAGTCACTCTAACTACTCCACCACTGCCTGAGGATCTAAGTAATTACAGACTGACCCCCAGCACTGGGACAAAACCCACAGCCATGAAAATCAACGTCACCCACCCAGGACAGCTCCAAGAAGATACAAGACAGTGATCCAAGTGCCCTAGGTCACAGAGCCAGGGCACTACAAGCCAAGAGCTGATCCAAACTCAGTTGACTCAAAGTGGAACCCCACACCATCCCAGACAGCCCCATCAGAGCATGGCACCTGCACATTAGTCCTCCACTGTGACTTCGGTTTTAATGCATCTTCTGGACGATGGATGATGGGTGCTGAGATACAGGTGCCTGCCAATGAGGATGACTGCTGTCCCAGGGCGGGAGTCTGCCGTGCTGCAAGTGTTAGCAGTTAAAAAGACCCTGCCCACTCCGCCCAGCTGCCAGCTGGAATCTGGGGTGGGGTGCTCCAAAGACAGCATCTTTTATTTGTTTTTAGACCAGGCTGGCCTTGAACTCACAATCCTCTTGTCTCAGCCTCCTGAGTGTTTGGGATTATAGAAATTCACCATCATGCCAGACTTTAAAGAGGGCAGTGTGTGTGTGTGTGTGTGTGTGTGTGTGTGTGTGTGTGTGTGTGCGTGTGTGTGTGTGTGTGTGTCAGGGTGCACATGTGAGGACAACCCTCAGAAGTTGGCTCTCTCCTTCCACCATATAGATCCCAGGGATTGAACTCAGGTTCTTGGGCAGCAGGTATTTTTACCCACTGAGCCGTCTTGCCAGTCCCAAAGTGGGGATTTTTTTTGGAGGGGGCACTGGTAGTAGACCTTCCTGAGATCAAACTGTCCCCTCAGGGCAATGGTGTCCATGCAGTCTTCCGTCAGTAGTAAGCACCTTATAAACACTGTCTCTACGCCCCTCCTGCCATGAAGGAAGGTGCTGACGTTCCTACACCATGCTGCTAAGGAAAGAGGGAACAAGACCAAAGCCCCCCAACAGCAACGCCCTTCCTTCTGCTGGGCTTGGGCTAGGGTACAGGACAGCGGAGGCCCCCTAGAACCCAGTAGGCAGGGCCCTTTGCTGTGGGTGACCCTCTCATGAAAGTCTCTAAGGGTGAGGAACCACAACAGAAGACACCAGGAGCCCAGGACAGCAGAGGCGGCAGCCAGGTTTATGAGCTTTTGTTCAGAGCTGGTGTCCTCAACTGGGGCTTCTGGGAAGGTGACAGCCAACAGAACTGGGTCAAAGGCTATGGGCCCAGGCTGTAATCTACCAAGCCAAACAGAAATGAAGGCATTTCAGGACCAGGTCTTGGGTATGAGGGTCCTCCAGGAGCCCATGTCACCCGGTCTCCACGCCAACCTTTTCAGTCACTGGCCAAAATAGAGCCCCTGGCCCTGAGACTTTAGAGAGAGGGCAGAAAGCCCAGAGGAGCAGGCCCAGGACAGTAAGGGTTCCTTCCTTGCTGGAGGAACCACCTTTCTCCCCCAAGGCCTACCAGGTGCATCTCTACAGGGCCAGCGCAAGCCAGGCCACACGCCGACTCACTGTGCACTGGACCCTGCCTTTCTCGCCTATACCCATGGGGTCCACCTCCAGGCCTGTCACCCAGCCTACCCAGTCAGAAGAGAAAGGGAGGCAGCACTGAGGCTGGGAATCCAGTCCTGACAGACCTCCTCCCAGGCTGCCTCAGCAGGTCTGCCAGAAGCTCCGTGGTCACATGATAACAACAACAGTACCAGGTAAACCCCAACTCTGACTGCTACAGTGGGCAAATGAGAAAACTACAGGACAGAGGTGTTCCGTGGGCCCCACAGGACAGACTGAGCAGCCAGAGAATAAGGCACAGGCGAAGGTGGTGGTGACATGGGGCGGGGGCGGGGGGGCTGAGCCACCATGCCATCTGCAAGGGAGCAAGTCGAGCCTCCACTGCAGAAAGGTCACCCATGGCCATGAGGTTAAGTGAGCTTCATGGCACCCCTGGTTCTGGTCTTTCCTACCTCTTGCAGGAAGATTTATGATGCCAGGAAGTCCTTGGAGGACAAGGTAAATGGGAAATTGAATCATGCACATGGGCTAATTTGTGACCTGTCTGGAGCCTGATGATATATTTCAAGCAAGCAGATGAACAGTTAGGTCTGCGACCATCTCCAGAACATGAGGTGCAGCTGTTCCCCAGCTGGGGCCTGTAACTAACCATAACTCCAGTCTAGCCCCAGAAGTCTCTGGGAGCCAGAGGCAGGTCCAGACTGCTTCAAATACCCTCACAACCACAAGGGCTCACAATCACAGGTTCGTAATCCCTTGGGGCACCTCCAAGTTCGGCTTCTGTGCTGCCGGCTCTGCCAACAGGACCCCAGCAATGCTTGTGCCTGGCCAAGCTGTGGTCATCTCTGTAAATTCTTCTATCCCCAGGAAACAGCCAAGCCTCTTTCAAAGGGGAGATAGCTCAGCAGAGAAAGTCACTTGCTATCAAGCCTGACAAGCTGAGATCCCTGTGATCCACACAGAGGAAGGAGAGAACCAATTCCAGCAAGTTGTCCTCTGACCTCTACATATGCATTGGAGCATATGCATACATACATACATACACACACACACACACACACACCCCTCTCAAGTAAATAAATATAAGAAAAATTTAATGAACTGTTTTCTCTAAGAAATAGCACATGAGTCCCAGGGCCAGGGACCGAAAGCTATTGCCACATCTCCTCCTGTGAATTCTTCACAAAGACTCTGCATGCAAGGATATGTGGTGCTAGACACCAGGACAATGGAAGGCTCCTGACTCAGCCACCAGGCCCATCCTCCACAGTGAACCAAAGGGCCTGAGCACACAAGGGATGGTCCCACCTCTGCCAGCTTTGGAGAAGGTGATGGCTCTTCCCTGTGGGCTAGAAAGGCCCAAGTCCCATTCCTTGAAAGCCCCACCTTCCCACACCCCATTGGAAAAGCTCCAGGGACACAGCTCCTTCTTTCCCAGCCCAGTTCACCTGGCCCATCTTCTAAGACACCATGCCTGCTGACATCTGTTTTGGTTCTGAGCATAAGGAACTCCTATCCAATGTTTGCTGGTTGGTGGGGTTTTTTTTTTTTTTTCCCCCCAGTCTTCCCGAGGATACCTCTTCTCTGTCCTGCTCACAGTACCCAAGGAACAAGTAAACGCCATCTGATATGCAACAGGGAGGGGCTCAACAGATGCCCTGAGCACTACGAAGGATGAAGGGCCTAGATGTAAGGTTTCAATTACTTCTCTCAGATATGAAAATGACCATGTCCAAGCCACACCACCCCAGGACCTCAACTCTGCACCATGTAAGGTGGGATGACTTCACCCTCAGAGCAGGGCCATTCCAATGACTAAGGGGAGACACCATCACATAGGCCCAGGACAGAGCCTGGTGCCAGGACAAGAAAGGATGAGTAAAGAAGTCAGGGTGAGATCAATCCCTGTGATCCTCACAATGGAAGGAGAGAACCACCAGCAAGTTGACCTCTATGTGTGCACTGGAGCACATGCACACATGCTGCGCTCTCTCTCTCGCTCTCTCTCTCTCTCTTCAAATAAGTAAACTATATAAGAGTAGGAGACCCAGCAAAGAGACTCTCCTAACACCAACATCCCCTGCATTCGAGGAGTCTTCAGCCAGCTCTGCCACTGTGGCTGTCCAGCACATTCTGAGTGCAGCCTCCTTCTTCAGGGAACCCCTGAAAAGCCGCTGGAGCCCACTGCACCACCTCATGACCCTCCCAGGTCCTACCAGTTATCTGCAGGTTTCTGCAAACACGAATGGCAACTGCAGACCTACAATGTGACCTTGGCTCTCTCCAAGCACAACGGTCCAGCTTCAGATGAGCGGCAACCCCAGGGGCAGCATCCTGGTAGGTCGCCCTCGCTGGAATTCTCCTCCATGTCATCCTGGGGTAGGAGACCTAGGGAGCTGCTGTGTGGAGCTCATGATCTTGTCATCCCAAGCAGACATCCTCATTGACAGAAGGGCTTCCAGGTACATTCGGGAGATGGTGCTTCCACTATGCCCGCCTCGCCTCGGCATCAACCAGCTGAGCTGCCACCTGCCTCCTCAAGTGCTAGCAGGCCCCAGCCACATGGAAACTAAGAAAAGAAGTGAAAGTTTCCCTGGGGACCTCTTTGAAGGCTCTATGCCAGATCGTACAATCTGATCTCAGACAAATCTGTCCCAGCAAAAGACACAGAACAGTTTGCTCTTCTGGACCAGGACCCTGGCACCTGCCCTGCACCCTCACCACCCCACAGCAGGCTGAGGCACAGGGAACTCCGCGTGCACAGAAGAGCCAAGGGAGCTAGGGAATCAGAGGGCTAGACTGTAGGGAATGCAGGAGATAAGAGGAGGAGGAGGAGGGAGGGAGGAGGAAGAAAGGAGGGAACGAGGGAGGCTGAGTAAGAAGGAGGAAGGAGGAAGAGGAAAGAGGAGGAGGAGGGACAGGGAGGAGGAGGAAGAGGAGGGATGAGGAAGAAGAAGAACAGGAGGGAAGGAGGAGAAGGACGGGGAGGAGGAGAAGGAGGAGCAGGAAGAGGAGGAGGAAGACTCTTAGATTTGCACTGAGGGTGGATACATCAAACAAGGTGCCACTGCTCCCTACACTGCAGTTCAGGCATATTCTTGATTGTTTCCACATCTGTAAAATGGGACCAATCAAGGGCCTGCCATTCTGGCCAGGACCGAGGGATGGACCCTGGAAGGTGCTCAGAGTGATGCAGGTCATCTTGTGATGAGTCTCATTTTTACAACCAGAGACCAAGAAAAGCAGTGGTTCTCCAAGCCTACTGCACAGATGTCATCCTGGAGAGGATAGGGGTTCCTGGCATGGAAGATGTTGCCATGGGGGGAAGGTGGCCTTTCCTACCTCCTCTAGGGATACCAACGCTGTCCTGGCAAAGCAGGACCTCCTCAGGGTCCAGCCTGCTCTTCCCCTAGTTCCCTACATGGGAGCTACCACAGGGTGGGCTACTTCCCACCCTTAGCAGCGGTGAGCACCAGCGACTTCAGCAGGGCATATGGAGACTACCTGAGACTCAGAGAGGCATCTTGGCTCATAAGCACAAGATCTGGGCCCCTCAGACCCCAGGAACCTGCAGCACAAGCTCACCCTGAAGAGTCAAAAGCCTCGTGGGTGGCATTCAGAACTCAGCAGGCAGAGAGTCCTCCTCCTTTCTGTGGGTAACCCTTTCAAGGGTTAACGTGGGTCCCATGATATCAATGTGCAAACTGCCAAGGGCTGGGGAGATACTTCATCAGGAAAGTGCTTGCCATAAAGCAAGAGGGCCTGAGTTTGATCCCCAGAACCCAGGTAAGAAGCCATGAAAGAGTTGGCCAGGTGGCACACTTGTAATCCCAGCACTGGGGAGCCAACCTAGCTCACCAAGGTTGAACTCTGGCCTGCACATGCACACACATGCACATGAATACATGTGTGCACACATCACACCAACCCGAGAAGAAGTGGTTCGTTCAGACACGTGTGAAGGCACACTGTTCATCTCTAAACAGACCCCAACAAGGCAGCCCCATCGCCTCACACATACACACCAGCGGCAAGGCCTGTGAATTCCACTCCATACATGGCCAGCCCTTGGGTGTTGGGCCCTGCAGCCAACTGCTGGGGACCACGGGCCATGAGGTCACCCCTCTCTAGGTTTCCCCACCCGGCCCTGAGTTCCTAGGCAATCAAAGGCTGTCAGAGACCAAACAAACAGGAGCCTGTGGTAGAACCATGTCCTCTGAGCATAACAGCTGTCATCTTTATCAGAACAGCTATGGCTACTTGCAAGAGACCCTGAGACCGGGCTTGTTGGTGCTGGTATTCCTCCATGGAAGGAGGCGGTGGGAAGCATCACCAACCCCTGCCTGAGATCACAGCCACTCCCTCTTGCACCTTCCAGACATGTATAAAATTCTACCGTAATTGTACCCATGTGTCCTCTGATCTCAGGAGGTGCCAGGGCTTACGGACTGTGAGAGGTTAACAGAAGTGGGAGCTGCACTGAAGCCGCCACGGGAGCATCATCATCCACAGAGGTCAGACTTTCCCGTGGTGCAACTGCTCTGTGGTCACTCCTGTAAGCAAACCCTCTCCCGTTCCCTGTGAGTAAGCCCAACGAGCACATCGGCTCCCCACGGTGGACTCTGGCGGAGCCCAAAAAGAAGAGGGAGGACATGTATTTACATCTCCCACAAAAGAGCTGCTTCCAGGGAAGAACTGACCCTCACAGTTGGTCTATCTCACTGCTGCTGGCCACAGGGAAGAAACACTCTAAATTACCTCCCGGGTCAAATCCTGTACCTGCAGGCAGAGGTAACCAGCCGACCCGCCTCTCCTTTCCAGACCTCAAGCTGCAACAGATGACCCTGAGGAAAACCAGCTGCAACCACTCCCAGTCCCCAGACCTCACAGGTCCCCACACCTGCAACAAGGGGAGGAGGGACACATCTCCCTCCACCTGCACAGAATAACCTTAACCCCACAAAGGTGACCACGAAGGGGCAGGCAAGCCACCCAGCTCAAGGCTTCCTGCTGGGACATTCAAGACCAAGCCACTCCAGGAGGAGTAGCAGAACCACACAAGCAGTGAGGCACTGACCTGGCCTCACGGGGACAGGACAGTGTCATCCATGCGCGCCCGTGAACCATACCTGAGGCCTGCCTGTCTTGGTCTGGCAACCTCAGTCTGAGAACCTATGAAGGCTGGAAAGTTTACAGTGGACACCAGTGAGCACCAAAGGGCCAGAGACTCACCCCTCCCCTCAGGAGGCCCTCCCCGATCAGCCCTGCAGCAGGTTGGAGGCTTTGAAGGTCAGAGCTGAGTTGGGCCCAGGCTTGGCTCCCTCTCGTTTTAAGTGTGCACCCTGCTCCGTGCACGGGCGGGTGGCTTTTGGTAAACACACAATAAGGAAACGCCCCCCACCCCTACCACCACCACCACTGAAGCCTTGAGTGCAGCGCCCAGCTGCACAGTTCTTCAGTAGGGTCAGCTGAGGAGCCTGAGGCTCAAAAGACACATGGGTCTCCCAGGCACAGCCCCAGGGCTGCACTTCCTCCTATGCTGGACAAGCAGGTTTGACAAGGCCTGGGACACAAGGACACTATGTTGGGGACACTACCATGGGAAAGTGGCAGCCTCTCTATCACTCTACCTGGGTGGACACCAAGGCCAGGGCGGAACCGCAGCCCAAAGAGGGAGGTCTTGGGGAAGCACCTGCGGGAGCACACATTCCATGTAAGCAAAAGGGAAGCAGGCACGTCTAGGCCTAGACCCACTCCCTCAAGGCCCCATGCCTCAGTTTCCTCATTTGCAATGGAGAAGGGCTATGGGTTCTAAGAGCTGTGAGTTCTAAACATCGACCTCTGCCCAGTGTACTGTCAGGGCACGTGGTCAGCGACACCCTCCTCCACATATTCAGCAAGATTGTGGGTGAAGGGAGAGTTGGCTTGGGGAGCTTGTAAACAAGGTTATACTGGAGTACCTGCCACCTCCAACCTTCTGTGGACCCAGACACACCTCCTAGGAAATGTTCACCCTAGGAAATAGCTTAAAGAAGTCGGAGCTTTTCTTGAGAGGAAGTGGCAAGACACAGGCAACATTCATAGCAAAGGAAATACAGTTGCCTTCTCTCCCAATTACATGCAGTAAACTCACAGCTGTGCCAATGGCCCAGGAGTCATGAGCATTTATCAAAAGGTCAACAGCAAAAATAGACGTCGTGGGGAAGAATGCTTCTAACCACTGAACGTGACCAAGAGGGGGGTGTGCAAAGATCATGAGGCTTATGTATATCCACACGCTATGACTGGGGTAGGCGAAGGCACAGATATGCACTTCACGCTCGCTCATACAACAGCTGAGGAGGTTTGGAGGTACAGGTACGTGGCTGTCAGAACTACACACACACACACACACACACACACACACACACACACACACACATCCCTCTTCTGCTGTTCCACATCTCCCCAAAAATCAAGCTCCGAAGCCCTCTAACAGTTCATGGCCCCATTCCTTACTCCTGCTCCAGGGCCCTACTGGGCAGACTAGCCAAAGAGACCTACTGGGTAGGGCCACACACATGCTCTCCATGTCCACTGGTGCTGATCCCACAGTTGGGAGAAACTGGGCTGGGGACAGGAGAAGGGGAACCCCCAGTCCAGGCTCATCCTATAAGACCACAGCACCCGTCCATGTTCCAGAGCAATCCCACCCCACTCTCCTCTGATCCTCCTCAGAACCCAGCTTCAACCCATTCAGCCATTCAGGCAAGAAACCCAGAAAGAAAGGGTATGTTGAAAGGGGGGACTTGATCTGGAGTCTGCTGTAGGCACAACAGAAGACAGGCTACCCAGGAGTGGGATGGCCTAGGCGGCTGTCTGGCAAGTTTATGGGTCTTCAAAGAGCAAGAACTCCCACAGCTAAGTCCGGAGAGGCCCCACAGACCTACTCCTGCCTGTCTCACACCTTGCTCCCCTTACTAAAGAGACAACCAAGACACACAGACCAGTTAGTCTGTTGACTTGGGTTAGTCTGAGGCTAGACACTTCCTCTTAGCCCCAATGCCCACACCCATTGTCCACGTGGCTCAGTCCCTCCACACTGCAGCTTCAGAAGGTGAGGAACACATAATGACTCCAGTTTTGGGCTTCTATGACAAGCCACACACACCTGGGTGAGTCATTTGGGCAGACTTTGGTCCCTTGGTCTCAGCTTCACATTCCTACTAGAGAGCAGACACCTTCCAGGAACTCAGTCAGCAAGGTGGCTGCAGTCCTGGAGCCTGAACAGCAGGCCTGCTTCCAGGGACCCAGGAGGGAGAAGACCAGGGCAGCTCGAGGGCCACGCCAATCTCAGCAGCCCTGACAAGGGTGCCCAGCACCCCAGTCACTCCCAGAGTCACCCCTTAGGCCACCAGTGCCAAACCCATTTACAGGCTACATTGCCACCCTAGAGCTTACAAGGACATGGCACAACAAACGCTGGGCTCAAAGAGCTCCACGCCAGGCACTGAGGAAAAAGAGGGGCTTTTTGGCCACTGGTAGGAGGGAGTTCCTGGGAAAAGAGGTAGTAGGCACGCTGGCCAGAGCTTGAAAACAAGTCTCCAAGTGAGGGCAGGGAAGGAGAGGCGATGGACAAGGTGCACCCAGGAAGGGTCACGGGAGAAAGTAGAGCCGGACAGTAATCAGGAAGCGCTGGGCTGGAGCCAGAGAAACTTGTGCAGAGGTGGAGGAAGCAGAGTGAGGAAGGAGTCTGAGGCAGATGGAAGATCCTCCACCTTGTTCCCATGGTCCCCAAACTTGATGCTGAGGCTGAGAGGTCCTCTTAGGGTCAGGTGTGGGCTGTTTCAGAAGAACACTCCGGAAGGGCAGAGCAAGGGCTAAAGAGGGCATCCTGGAGGCACAGAAACAGTGGCCCAGTGGGAGCATAGCTTGAGAGGGTGAAACCCCACTGTCAGCACCTAAAGAGGGATGCAGTCACACCCAGTGCCCCAGGTTCACAGATGACCCAACTAACAATGGGTTCACCATGAGCCACCCAGCTTAGGGGGAGGGCAGGGTGCACAGCCCTGGGCAAGGCAACCTGCAGCCCAGGAGCAGACTGCCAACCACACCACTGGCCAGGCCATGGACATCTGAACCCTCCAGCATGGACATAGCCCCAGAATACAAATGGGGAAGTTCCTGCTCCCGGGGAGGGACCAGATGGGACAGTATGGACCCTTGGATCTGAGTCATCCTGCTCCCTTCCTCCCCTCCCCCAAAGGGGCTCATGGCCAGCCTCTGGGATGAGGGTAGAAATCCATGGCCCGGGCATGGGTCTGCTTGCTCTGGCCAGGCACCCGTTGACCCCAGCCTGGGCAGCTTAAACAATGACACCTTTTGTTTCCAGGATCCCCACTGTCTCTAATTCTCTCGCCCGTCTGCGCCAGAGCCAAAAGAGGATTTCCAGGGGGATTTCTCAATGGGCTCCGAGAGAAACATCCTGTCCCTGTCCACAGGATCTGCTGCTCATGGCCTTCCCCTGAAAGGCCGCAAAGCGGGGAGGGGAGGGGACCCTTTGGAAATAGTCAGAAAAGGTTGTTTGGGGCTGGGCGGGGGGGGGGGGGGGGAGGTAGCTCAGTGGTAGAGGGCATGCTTAGCAGACACCAGGCTTTAGATTCCAACCCTGGCATAAAACAAAACAAATATAAAACATTCTTCGGTCCTAATCTTGGCTTTCTTCATAACACCCATGCCATCATAGCCCACTGCTGTACAACAAAACTTTGCCTGCTTCTCCCAACAAGCCCCATGACATCTGTGGGTATCTAACTTCTCCAGAGGGAAACTGAGGTGAGCAGAAATGGTAGGCCTGGATCAGGATCACAGGGTCAGTGCATGCAGAGTTGAGCCTCCAGCCAGCTTCTCCGCCGGAAGCCACCCTCTGTAGGCCTGTAGGCCTAGTTCAGGCTACTTCAAACTGTGCATCATGTTCATGCAGGTTCAGGCAGCTCAGGTGAGCATATCCAGTGGCTGGTGGCTGCCTGGGGAGGTTGATGTGCCACAAGACTGTAATCATATATGAAATGTGCACCCCAATCATGCACCCTGCCCTGCTCCGTCACATTGGTCAGTTGTGATCCAAGAAACCCAAGGGCTATATTGCATCATAGGTACAGCTTCCCTTCTGACCTTCCCGGGTGCCTGGGGCATGGTCTGTCCATGCAATGGGATAAGAAGAGAACCACTTAGCATGGCATGTAAATGCAGTCATCCTGGGACACAGGTTGTAAAAACAGGTCGGAGTAAAAACTGTAACAGTCCTGTATACAGAAATCTGTCTTAAAAAGCATGTCTTGGATAAGATCCAACAGAAAAGGGCCATGAGGTAAGAACTAAGGAAATCTTAATAGAACAGAACTCCAGCTGATACCAACAGATCAGTGTTGGCTCATTCACTGGAACAAACAGACCAGGCTGCTGCAAGAGCTATTAACAGGGAAACTGGGAGCAGAGCATCTAGGAATGCTGGGTTCTAGCCTCTAATTTTTTCTATAAATCTAAAAACTGCTGAGAAAGAAAGCTTATTTTTTAAATATATAAGGAGGGCTGGGAAGATGGATTAGTGGGAAAGAGTCCTTGTTGCATAAGCATAAAGACCTGAGTTCAAGTCTCTAGAACCCACAGAAAAAGCTGAGTATTGTTGGACACACCTGTAACCCCAGCACTGAGTGGGGGTGGAAGCAGAATTGCTGGAGTTTGCTGGCCACCAGCCTAGCTCCAGGTTCTGTGGGAGACCTTGTCTCAAGGGAATAAGATGGAGTGTGACAGAGCAGGATGCCCAACATCTCTGTGCACACACACATGGGCATATACACATATGCACATGTGAATATAACAAAAATTAATTAAATAAAATACGTATATGATGACTCTATTGCATAAAATCCCATATAACATGGAGGGGGGGTAATGGAGTCCAGTTCTCTGCACGGTGCAGGGTCTACGTGCTGGCTTTGATAATATGCCTGCCATGCTTACAATAAGATGTCCCCCCTGGGACAGCTTTTCCACCATGAGCAATGGGTTGTGGAGGGGCAGGTAGCAGGTGCATCTGCACAGGTGATAAATCACAAGGGTAAGGAACAGGCTGGAACCTAAGGCCTGACAGGACAAGGTCAGATGGCAGCTGGCAGGTGTACTGGCCTGGGAGGTTTGTCTCGCTTTCTTAAGTGCATCACACCTTCTTGCACAGGGCACTTGCTGTTCCACAACCCAGTGGGGCTGTAGCCCATGATATCAGCAGAGGTTCTAGAAAACCCAGGCACCTATCAAGAGTCCCCGGGGTATGCAAGGAAGGCTGCTCTCAGGCTTGCAAGATCCTAACAAAGGCAAAAAGCCAGTATCTGGGGCATAGGGCACACCAGGAGATGGGTCACATGGAATATGTTATGAAAAATGAAACCTGTGGGCCTTGGAACCAAGTTTTCTATTAATGTCCAACCTGCCAAGACCACTGCCCACAAGGCAGGCAAGGATCACCCTCCAAGCAACAAGTGTCACTTTACATGCCCAGGGGGATGTGGAGATTCAGGCTAAACAGTGGTCACAGGGTCACCTGGCCATACATCACAGAAGTACACTGAGGCCTTCTGAGTGCTACTGTAGAAAACGGTCATTGTTCTAAAAGTTCTAAAACGAACATGTGGTCGTTGGGAACAGGCAGAGCAAGGGCTATGGAAAAGACAGAATGTGCAGGGCTAAGGGACTGGCACCCCCAAGCCCAGAGTTCGGTGTCAGCTCTGCTGCTTTCTACAGTAAGATCCTGAGCAAGCTACCTAACTTCATGGTGCCTGGGTTTTCTCTCTGAGTAAACAGGAACCATCAAAAGCTTCTCAGCTTTGCAAGGGTTGATGTCACTATGGTCATATGTTGTACAACCCTCAACAGCCCAAAGATAAAACAACTAAAGTACCCAGTCAACAGAGAAGGAAGGTGAGGCGCCTGGGTTTAATGACCTGTCTGGGGTCACACTGGTGGACCCACAATAGAGCTCAGGCCAAAGGATTCTCAATCCTCTGAGTGTCAACTAGGAAACCAACTCACCCCTCAGGACAGACCCACCTCAGCCTTCTGCCAAGCGGAGCAAGGAGGCAGGTGAGACCCAGACCTTCTCTCCTGGACCACAGCCTGAAGCAGGAAGTTGAGATGCACAGGACACAGGGCTCAGGCCTGTGGATAGCAGCCGGACAAAACATTCTTTCCAGTTCAGTGATGCCCAGACCATGTGGCAAAGCTGACCGCATGGGCAGGGGCTGAGCAACGAATATCAGGGCCCGACAAATGAATTCCAAGAAGGGGATGTCTGACAACAAACTCATGGTGAATCCTCAGTTTCCTTGAACAGTCCTCATCCCTAACTCCTCCAGGGCTCCAACAGAGAACTGTGCCCTGCTCTTCCCACAATGGGAGACAGCCCTCCATCTGTCTCTCACACACAGCCAAGTAGGACACAGCTTGGGGACTGAACAACTAGACCACCAGCAAGCACCAGAGGCACACAGGTCCCATCTGCCACTACGGACCTTCACAGTGGGCGGCACGGTCACCGGAAATAACGCGACCCAGAATTCTGAAGGTCTGGGGTATCAAGTCACCAAACCCTACTCTCACAAGTGGAATACCAAGGCACACATACCTGGAAACTCACTACAGCATGTTACAGCAGAGGAGAACAGAGTGGTGAGATAAAATTCATGACGCCTCATGCACACATTCACAAGGCCAAGGTGGCCAGGTGTGGTGGCACATGCCTTTAATCCCAACACTCAGGAGGCAGAGCAGGTGGATCTCTCTGAGATCTGAGGTCAGATTGGTCTAAGCAGTGAGTTCCAGGACAGCTGGGACTACAGGGAAACGCTGTCTCCTCTCTCTCTCTCTCTCTCTCTCTCTCTCTCTCTCTCTCTCTCTCTCACACACACACACACACACACACACACATAGGGCAGGAAAGCAGTTGGCAAGGCTCCCACTGACTGCCCCTTCCACCCCATGTTGCTGCCATCAAGACCTCCTGACTAGGAGAAGCTGTCCCTTGACAAGGCCCCAAATCACGCCAGGCAGCTTTGGCACTGCAGAGTCCTCTGCCCTTTTAAACCAGGGATTATGCCTACTCTAGTGGGCAGAATGAGGTGGACGGTGCCAACAGGAGCAGCAGGCAGAGCAAGAGTCACTTCCCCTTCCCCACAAATTCTCCCCTGTGCTTGCTGCAAGGTGAGACTCCCCCACAGCAGTACCAGGGTAAAACCTAAGGGGAGAGTAAGGGTTAGCGAGACATCTTACCCTGCACGGCCCTGCCTCAGCACAGCCCGGGCTCCAGGCAGGACTCCCTCGGTGATACCTTCACGTCCCTGATCCCACTGGCCTCCTCCTGCAAGGCCCTAGCCCCTCATCCTTTGTAAGACAAGTAAGCACCTGCATGGCCTGCAGAGCCTGCTTCTGCCCTCCATGCAGGCACTCAGAACCAGCCTCCTCTAAGGCCTCAGAGGGAGTTCATTTGTGAGTTCCCTTGTTATTTTTAGAAAGAAAATAAATAAATAAAGCTACATATATGAATCTATTCTGTGGTCCATGAGATCTCTAGGTCAAGAATCCACTTCACAGGTGACAACTGAGCCAGGGTATGGGGAAGTTCCAGGACTTCCAGCAAGCTTACTTCTCTTCCAAGCCTTGACACAAGGCCACATCACTCGCCACACACCAAATTCCCAGTTTGCTTACAAAAATGTCCCCTAGCTCGGTGTGGTGATACATGCCTTTAATCCCAGCACTCAGGAAGCAGAGGGAGAGGCAGGCAGATCTCTGTGAGATCAAGACCAGCCTGGTCTACATAGCAAGTTCCAGGCCAGCTCGGGCTGGCTACAGGGAGATCCTGTCTCAAAAAGACCAAAGCCAAAACACAGTCCACAGAAACTCGGTACCTACTCCAGAAAGTCCTGGGGTAGAAAAGACCCCAGGCGCCTAGACATCTCCAGGCAGCCACGTTCTCAGAAAACAGTCTGAGGCAAGCAGAGGTCCACAGGGTCTGAGGATCTGTGAACCTATTCCAGTTTCCCCAGGGTTTCAGGTCTGCTTTCCTGCTCTCCTGTCGGCTCATCCAGGGTCACAGAAGTATGACAGATGACCACTCTAGCCTAGAGTCCCTCACACACCGCACAGTCACAGTCTTAGAACGGTTGTACACTATGAAAACAAACCGCCACATCAGCCTCCTGGAGAGCCCCACTAGAGCATCCTGCTGGGCCTTCCCAGCTGGCCTCTGCTGCACGAGGCCGTACAGGTCCCCTGGACAAGGCACCATTTGTACTAGTCCAGCTGCCAATGGGCAAGCCCCTGAAGGGCCAGTAGAGTAAGCTGGGGATAAGGATACTTGTACTGAACACAGGGTACATGGAGGGGAAGGGAAGGGAAACGGAGGCGGGGAGGGCCGGCCTTCCCAGCTGCATTTGGCCTACGATAGAGTAGTCTCCCCTATTCATGGTTTTACTTTCCCTAGCTTCGGTTATCCACAGCCAACCACAGTCCGAAGACCATTAAGTGGGAAATTCCAGAAATAACTCATGAGTTTCCAACTGTGTACAGTTCTGAGCAGTGCGATGAATCTCAAGCCCCCGTGCCGTCTCTCCCCGGATGTGAATCACTCCTGTCCATCTAGTTCGTGTGGCACATAGTACCCACCCATCCTATCTCCCTCAATCAATACAGAATACAAATAGATCAGGACTATCTGAGGCTTTAGGCATCTGCTAAGAGTCTTGACTCCCCCACAGGTGAGAGGGAACCGTCGTACACTAGTACCATTTCGAGTCCAACGTCACTGGACACTGGTGAAGGTGCGTGCAGGATGACAAGCCTCTAGGCCAGCCCTGTCACTCCTGAGCCCGTCTCTTCCATTGAGGTAAACAGCATTCAGTGGAGGTACAAAAAGCCAGAGAGTGGGCCAACACGTTCAAACGTCACCAGAGAAGCACCCAGTCCAGGGCAGCAAGGTCAACTCCAAAGAAACAAGCGGCAGCGCTCGTGCAACGGCTGAGCAGGTCAAGGCACATGCCCCTGCAAGCCTCGAGATCCCAGTTTGACCCCCAAATGCCATGGTAAAGAACAGCACTGACTCCTGAAAGGTATCCTCTGACCTTCACACTCACACTCACACACACAGCATACACGCACACCACACAAGCCCACGCTCAAGCACAATTATAAAACTATTGTAAAAAGAAGCAAATGTTATCTCCCCTGCCTTTACTCTTCCCTGGCCTGGATGGCTGTTTGGGGACAGTGGTGCGACCTGGCACATGATGTTCGTAGGGAGACCGGGGTGGGGGGACGTGAAGCCTTCATGGGGTGCAGGGTGACAAATGACCCCTTGGCTGCTGCTTCTGATTCTCATTCAGAACCAGCCCCCTAAGTAGCTAAGCACTTGGAAGGTGAGAGCCTCGGGTCAGAAACCCAGTCCTCTGGCTACATACTGCAGGTCCTCAGTGCCTAAAGCAAGAGGAATGTAAAACAAAACAAAAACTGAAAAAAGGACTACCAGTTCAGTTGGATAGGGTAAGAAGATCGTTGGAAAGCACTTGCCTCGGTGAGGCTGATAACCAGGGAAGGTGTGGGGACCGAGAACTTTCTCAAGGTCCTCAAGGGTCTCTGAGCACCACAGACCTAATCCAATCACCTCAACTCAGAGAGGTAAACTGAGGCCGGCCGATGAGAAGAAGGAAGCTGACGGGAAGTGGGGCTATGCAAGAAAACCTAACCTGAAAGCTGTCCTACACACAAAACCCTCAGGAAGGAGGTATACACAGTGTCACCACAGCAACCTCCAAGGACAGGGGGGCCGGGGGTGAGGGGCACAGCGCCTGTCCGTCAGCAGGCATGAGCCAGACCCTCCGGGTTATACAGGACGCATGGCCATCACAGGAGACCGGGACACTTCACTCCGCTTCCTGCTTCCCCTCAGCATTCTGTGGAGTTTCCTGCTGTAGGTTGATTATTTGTTCAAGGCCTTGGGCAGGAAACTCACTAACCCAACTACTGGGTTTCTTCGACTTTTCTGAGCCACAGGCCTTAGATGAAAGCTATTGGTTGTATCCCTGGGGAAACCCAAGTGTACAGAGTCCTGGAGTTCAGATGTGGGGTGGAGAGGGGAGCGTTCCTGAGCCTGTCATCTTCCCCACAAAGGGTTCCTGAAGATGCACCAGCTGAAAAGCTACAGAAACCACTGAGGGGGCTGCAGAGATAGCTCTAGTAGTTAAGACCATTGACCTCCCTTGCAGAGGACCCAGGTTCAATTCCCAGCACTCACATGGGGGCTAACAACCATCTGAAACTCAGTCCCAGGGGATGCAATGCCCTCCCTCTTCTGACCTCCCCGGGCGGACACTGCACTGTGACACAGGACAGCTTCTTCCCTTCAAGCAATGCACCTGTACACACAAAATAAAATACTAAATAAAGTATTTTTTTAAAACCATGAGATTTGGTCAGACAGATCAAGCCAAGCTTGGAGTTGCCCAAAAGTTAGGGGATCAGGCCAGTAAATTCCAGTGTCTCTGGCTGTACAGGGGTGCCAGGAATCCAAGGAGCACTGGCAACCAATAGGACACTCCCTCCCCAACTCTACCCTACTCCGCCTTACCCGACCCTTACCTCCTCCTGCTCTCCAAATACAAGGGGGTCTTTTCGTACAGGAGTCCTACAAGGTTCAGTTCCACACACTTTGCAGCAAATCACAGTGCCAACAACCAGGCCAGAACCCATGGGAACAAACTCGTAACTCAGTGGGAAGGGATTAGGGACTCTGCAGATCAAAGAGACCCCAGGTTTGGGGGAGTCTCCATGGTGGGGATACCAGCAGATCCAGTCCAGACTCCTGACCACACTCCTGGAGATGCTCTGCCTGACTCTGCAGAAGGAATTACCACACTTAGAACCTGCCTCATGGGTCAATCTCGGGAAAATCTGCAGAGGTGACTGAGCAGGGCGTGCCTTTAGGAGAAGAGCAAGTGACCAGGAATCCTGGAAGGAGGACAGAGAATACTAGAGGCCTCCAGGGCCCCTGCTCCACCTGCCCACCTTCAATACCACTATTGCACATACAGAGTAAGACAAAGGCTTAGAAGGAGTTTTCATGTGCTCTTCCCAACTCACAGGGTCCAGGAAGCCTATTAGTGCCTTTCCCCAGATGAAGGCAGCATCCCACTCACCCTCATAGTCTCTGAGACCCTAGATCCAGTCTCTCTCTGGGCTGTATCACCGAGTTCAGACCAATGTCACCCTGACACACATACACACCAGCAGGCTCGGGCAGAATGAGGTTGCAATGAGCAGGCGGGGCCAGGCCCAGTGCCAGAGCCCCAGGTGTGGCGTGTGTAATGGACTCATCACCAGAGACAGCTGGTATAATAGCCCGCAGCTGGACCCAGGCAGCTCGTTTAACCCCAAGAGGCGCCTGCCCACTTGCCAGTCACAGCCATAGCCTCCACGGGGAATCCATGGCACTGAGGTTTGGTGACAGCGTGGCCAGATACTGTAGCCAGGTCCATAGCCTCTCCAGGAGGAAAAGCAACGGAAGGAGTGTGCCACTGGCCTGCGTCATCCCCCACCCAACTCTACCCTTCAGTTTAGAAGCCATTTTCTTTGTTTTCTGATTCTGCAGCCTTCTTGGCCTTGTTTGGAGAATAAGGAGCTGGCAGCTGGGAACCAGCTGACGAAGTTCTGCTGGGGACCCCAGGAGCCGGGTGACTCTTTCAGTACTTTGGTTTCCTGCAAACACATGGACTCACACATCCCACAATGGCCAGCAGCCATCTCCTGCCTGTGGGAATGCCTGGCACCCACCACTGCAGGGCATTGGCCATAACCCTGGCTCAAGATGCAAAGGATCCCACAGACCCTGAATAAACAAGGTCACACATCCTGTGGCCTGTTCACCTCAATGACAAAGCTAACCCTCTATGAAAAGATGGGACCTCAGAGGGTGCAGGTGGCAGGAAAAGGCCACCATGGGAGAACCTAATGTACTTACACATTGGGCAGTCAAGAGTGAGAACGTCTGCGCTCAGGATGGCAAGTCACTAAGACTGAGAGGTGGCTAAAGTCCTTGACACCAAGTTCAGATGTCCAGACTTCCTTCTGTGGGCGTCACAGGGCCTTGGGAAATCTGTCTAGACCAGCGCTGCCCTGCTGAGCTCTGTCAAGGACAGGCTGTTCTTTATCTCCAGGCCAACAAGCCATGCACACACTGAGCAGCACTGTTCCACATCACCTAACTATGACTGCATGCACTCACCTGAAGCCACCTTGCAGCCAGTGGACAGCTCAGGGCTACAACAGGACCTTGAAGTGGGGCTGGCCAAGGGTCAGGGAATGCAGCATCACAGGCAAGAGGCCATTAGTCTGAGTCAAAGCCACCTTTCCCAGGGTCCACTGCAAAGTATAACAGAGACTTCAGTCCATGGTGAAGGGAGTTCCCTCCCCACTCTGGGGGGAGGGGCAGCCGGGCAGGGTTTTGTTTTATTTCTTTGGACAAGGAAACATGAGCCTGTTTGCAGAGAAGGAGCTGGGGAGAGACCCAAAGGGAACAAGAGGAAGGAAATAATGTCGGGGGTGGTCCCCACAGGAGCAGCTGACCTAGCAAGAGAGGAAAAGAACCTTACTCTGCCGGTCAGGACAAAAAGCGAAAAAAGGAGGAAGACCCTCGATTCTGAATGTGCACATAAGTGGGGTGTGCACACGGCCAAAATTTTATAAGCAAAAAGGGCAGGCACTGAGGGAACTTCCTATTATCCCACCAGCTACTGAGAGACGTTAGGCAGCCAAGCGGCTGAGAAATGGAGCCTTGGCCCAGACAGCAAGGCCGGAACCTGCCACAAAGGGCCACTCCCAGAGCGGACTCATTAGGGAGGCCAGCCGGTGCTGCGCACAGTGACAGGCAAGTGCATTCAGGGCCCGCACACAATCAGGCCCTTGTGGTGGTTAGGGGAGCTGGGTGCTCACTGGAGCCTCTGATTCCTAGACAAGAGCAAACCTCCTTCTTGCCTTACAACCTGGAAGCTGACGGGAAGACAGATTTGAGGAGACAAAGAGATGCATCCCCTGACAGTGGATGGTCTATTTTTGGAAGTGGGTCGCCTCTTCTCTGTAGCTGCTATCTCGGTGCCAGTGGCCCTGCCTGCATCTGTCCCCTTGAATATAGCCTAAAGCCACAGCCACTCCTTTTAGGGCAGGCCTGTACTGAGCGCTGCCGAGGTAAGGCAGCCTCTCCGCAGTGTTACCCAGCTATCAGAGCTCCTGGGGAGGGAGTGCAAGTCAGGCTGTCCAATGTGAGAACTGGGCCAGGGTCCCAACTGCTATCTGTGACGGCTTGCAAGACCCTAACTGGGCACACCTAGAGCTGTGTCCCTAGGTACCCACACGGCACAGGTCAGTGAGGGTGCAACAGAAACTGGCCTGCTTCTCCTTTACTGTTAACTTGAACTGCCCTCTGGCCTCTGCTCCTGGCCTGGGATGTCCCATCATGGCCCAGCATTCTCCACTGGCCAACTGGCTGATGGAACCCAGCTCAGGGGGCCCTGTAGGCCCCACAGGTTTTCTCTAGGGTCTTCCCACAAGGGCTCTGGTTCTCCCTGCCCACAGAACCCGGAAGCCTCAGCAACCACCACTGCACTGACACCTGCTCTGTAGGCCCAGACAAAGGTATATGTCTTCATCTTTTTCGAAAGTGAAACCAATATGTAGCCAGGTTAGGAATCACAGATGAAAGCAAAGAGTGTATTAGCAATCACTAAGGGGAAGGGAGGCTTGCACACGCCACCACCGTGGCAGGTTTCATCTTTTTGTAGCTAGCTAAAGACCATTTGGTGCCAAGAACAGCAAATGAAAAAAGAAAGGGAGGTGACCAAAGTGGCTTGGCCACTATCCAGTTTAAATTATGAGAAGGCGCTCCCTGTCCTTCCTCCCAGGCCCCTCATCCCTGACTCCAGTACTGAATATGCACCAACTCCACACCCCCAAAGACTGGGCTCTGCCCTCAGGAGTATTACAGATTATGGGGAGAGACCTCAAGGGCAGGAGTAGGCCTCTTCAGCCCCAGCTGAATGGAAGTACAACATTCTCTTGCCCTAAACTCAACGCCTCCTTCTTTAAGCAGCCTTGATCAGATACTGGAAGTCAGTAATTCTCTTAGGCCCTCAAGGGAAGAGGTGGCCCAGGCAGAGTCCCAGGCTCACCAGCACTGGTAAGGTCACAGTCTCAAGACCCCAGTATCTGTGCAAACACAGGCCACCCTCTGAGGTGATTCCTGAGTCCTGCCCCAAACTGAGGCCAAACCAAGCAAGAGATAAACTCTAGTTTGGGAATATAGGGAGAAAAATCACCAAGAATACAAAGAGAGCTGGCTGGCAGCACTACCAGCGTGAGCAGAGGATGGGCAGGGCCTGCAAACCTGTCCTGAAAGGTTTGTATAGAAATTGGAGTCAAGGGGTCTCAGGATCTGGGCCTGTCTGGACCTTCCACACAGGCCCTCTTACAGATGGGAAAATGATGCACAGGGAAACTTAAGAGCTGTACACAGCCATGTCAGGTCACAAGTGACTAAAGCCGCTGGCTCTGGCAGCATCATTCAGTCTACAAGGGTAAGGCACACCAGTGGACCCCCAAGATCCCCAGATGTGGGCGAGAGTTATTAGGTCCAGCAGATGATCCACCATGTATTAATCAGGCAGGGAGCAAACCAAAGGGGACAGGCTACATAAAAACTGCACAAGCAGTTAATTCTGGATTCCAGGGCAGAGCCCAAGGAACAGGGCAGCCCGGGGGCTTCAGGAACGGCAAAGGGGCTTTACAGACTCTGTTCCCACGGGCTGTCCTGGGGCCTAGCCCTGAGCCCCCTACTCCTATCTGCACCCCACTGTACCAGCGTACCAGCCTAACCCTAGCTGCCTTGGCTGCCACCACTCCCATCACCACCACCAACACCTCTTCTCACTGGCCTCGCTCACTCCCTCGAAGGCCGTCTCAGCCCCTCCCAGCCTGCCTTCTCTGAGCCGGACAGAGGCCTGGTGAAGACTCATACCAGCAGGAGCAAGTGAACACTTCAGGCTGGGGTAGGATCCTGAGTCAGAGGCCCAGAGCTCCTAAGCCTGGCCCCGTCCTCATACCTGACCCCACATGACCTGGTATGAACTCACCTGTCTGCTCTGAGTCTGCTCCTCAGCAGAAATGGGGATTCCCTGGGGCTCCTGCTGTTGTGAGCAAAGAGTAAAACAGCAGCTCTTTATGAAGGGCAGGCACAGGCCTGGATCCATCCAAAGATGGTTTGGGAGCCTGCCCCTGCCGTGCCAAGTCTGCAGGTCAAGAGACCAGTCTACTGCATGGATTGACAGGAATGCCAGAGGGTCCGGGGCTCTGAAGGACCCAGCACCTGTGCAGCCAATACAGGAGTGGGTCCCCTTCTCTCCCAGCTCCCCGCTTGAAGCCACAACACTCCGTACAACTTGCTCAGGGTTTCCAGCTCTTCCAGGCCAGGCATTTCCTCCACTCCAAGATGTCATCATCAGTCTCACTGCTCTAGGAGAGCACTAACTATGGAAGAGAAAGACGGACAGGGAGGGAGGGAGGGAGGGAGGGAGGGAGGGAGGGAGGGAGGAAGGAAGGAAGGGAGGGAGGGAGAAAAGGGCCCTCTAGCAAGGCTCAGCGAGGCTTCAGACTTGCTCCTAACAGACCATTGAAAACCAGGCTGAAGGACCAGGAGCTAGAGCTGCTGACCTTAAGGGTGGGGCCTGAATCTTAGTGAAAAAGAGGCAACACACCTCCATTTCCAGAGAATCTACAACTGAAAAGGCAGCACTCTGAGCCTTCCTGCCCTGTACCCCCAAAACCTAGAGATAAGTGGAAACTCTAAGAACCAACACTATCCCTGGGTGACCAGCTCCAGATCTGCCCAGAACCCTCTGCCTACGGGGAGCTGTGGACATGTAACAGTGACCAGTTCTGAGGGCTGCTGAGGGGAGGGGGCGGGCCACCCCTGATGTTTTAGGATCAAGAGAATACCACAACCTTTTAGCAGAGAACCTTTCTCCCCCATCCCCAAGCCTTTGGGGAAGTCACTGAAATCTCCCTGTCCTCATACTTTGGAGGAATCAGAACGAGCTAAGATAGCTACCATGGCTGAAGAGATGGCTCAGTGGTTAAGAGCACGTACTGCTCTTCCAGAGGACCCAAGTTCAGGTCCCAGCACCCATATCAGACAGCTTACAACAGCCTGTAATTTCAACTCCGAGGGGATTCAGCACCTCTGGCCTCCACCAGCACCTGCGCACACGTGTAGGGACACACACACACACACACACACACACACACACACACACACAATTAAAAATAAATCTTAATCAGGCATGGTAGCACATGCCTTTAATCCCAGCACTCAAGAGGCAAAGGCAAGTAGATCTCTGTGAGTTCAAGGCCAGCCTGGTCTACATAGAGTTCCAGGCCACATGGGGCTACAGGGAGACCCTGTCCCAAAAAAACAAAATAAGTTAATTAATTAAATCTTGAAGGCACAACTACCTGTTTTTGAAACCCCAAGGCACCCTTTGAACAGGTCTCAGACACTAACCACAGAAGTCTGGCTGTGTCTGAGCTATTCAATGATCATGGCAAAGCAAGGGTTGAGATACAAAGAGAACAAATGTCTTCCGCAAATGCTTCCAGACCTGAGCCACTCCTAGGCACCTCAGGATCACCTGAGGTCAGGTCAGAGGTCCAAGGAGGCAGACAGGTGCTGGGGACCTACAGCAAAGGTTCTTTTCTATGGTCTCTCCCACAGTCATGACCTTCCCAGAGGCCCTCAGCTTCTCACTCCTGCCTACAGCCCAGCCTACAGGTCACCAGATGGACGCTTCTAAACTGCCACTCCCCAAGCTGGATGACATGAATCACCACAGAGGCATTGAGAACCAGAGTATAGTCAATGTTTCCCTGCCTGCTTAAAGGGTAAGCTCTGTCATCAGTTATGAAGTTCAGCTCCTACTGCCAGTTGCCCCCACAACCCACCCTGCCCTTCCACATCTGACAGCTGTCCCCTAATACAACCCAAGACTCTCAGAGCTGCATGAGACATCCATCCACAAGCCCCATCCACAGGAAAACTTCCACACACACCCCTTACTGGAGGGCTCCTGGTTCTAGAGGCCATGGGGCCTACCTAGGCCACTTTCTTAAGTCTGTCACTGAAACTTTGGGCTCCACCTGTGAGGCTACACACAGCACCAAACCCAGCCCCTCTAAGGGTTATGCTCTCATGTACACCTGGAGTGCACTGAGCAATCCTTGGCCTCTCCACAAGCAGGTTCAGTCCAGCTCCTACCTCTAGAACTTAACCATTCTGTTCCTCCCTGCCTGCGATCTCCATCTTCCTTCTACTCAACTGGAAAAGGACTCTGCCTCTGAGCCAGTGTTGGGCACCAGGGCTCCAGTCACAACCATGCATCAAGGGGTGACAAGTCCCAAGTGACACATCCCAGCATGAGATAAAAGTGTCCAGATAAAAGTGGAAGGTCATAGATCCCATCCTTGAAAAGCCCCATTATAGTAGCAAGGAATGATTGTCCTCAGGATACAAATGAGACAACTGAGACCCGGGGGATCAGTCCACCAAGGTCACAGAGCAGGCAAAAAGGCCAGAGTTTACCCAGGCTCTCTGACCCTGGAAGCAGAGCCAGAGCCAGCAGGGAAATTCAAGTTGACATACAAAGACCCACTCTCTCTTCCCTCGACCCAAAGGTTGATCATGTTTTTCCCGGGTTCAGGCTTGCCTAAGACTTTCAAGAAACTGGGCAAACAAGTGCCACAGGCATGGTGAGTGTGGAACACAGGCAGGAGCGGAGTGACTTCCTCTCCAGATATGCTGATCCTGCACCAATAGTCCTACAAATTTGTGTCCCAGGTGCGCAGTGTCCTGGTTGGGGGACAAGTATGATGGGAAGTCGGCCTGATGTAGAAGTAGGAGAATGTAAGGGGAAGGCTGGGAGGTCAGGGATGCTAATACAGGACACCCTTGCACAAACAGGGCTTCACGTCAGGGAACAGGAAGATACCATGGCTCTGGGTTGCCTCCCTGGGAAGACCTGACTGACCCTGTCACTGCACTTCTCCTCGCCCATGGAGCCTCCTCATCCATGGAGCCGGCTGGGTAGCAAGCAGAGGCAACAGGCCGAGACTGCCGACACAGAAGACAGGCTTCACCCCAGATCCCAGCCAGCCTCATGGGACCCAAAGCAAGACATAGCACCTCTTCCAACTCCAGTTTACCTGAGGCCTCCCTCCTTGAACAATGTTGAAGCTTAAACAAGTAGGCAGCTCTTTGTGGTAAACCGTGACATTCCGGGTGGATCATATGCCGGGGCCACCCTCTTTCTATGCCTGGCCCTGGGCACCTAGCACCCATGACCATGGACAATCCCACTGATCCCAAGGAGTCGGACTGGGAGGGAAGGCAAAGCTTATGTAACCTGCCTATTATCTCCTCTGACCTTTGCTCCTGGCTGGCAGGCTTAGGAAAGGCCGACTTATTAGTTGAGCCTGAAGGCCTCCTGGAAAAAAAAGACCTATTCATCATCAGTTTGCTCTGTCTTTTTTTAAGGGTCCAGACCACCCCTGCTCCACCCTCCCCTTTAAACCAATAGAAACACAAATGAGAACAAACCCAGCTCATTTTGAGCGGCTCAAATTTTTAACTCAAACAAGAAAAAAATAAACGGGGTTCATTCACATAGGCTGGGGCTTCTGGTTTCTCCGAGTTAGCCACATGGGAGTGTGGGATGAGAGAGAGAGAGCACCTAAGGAGAGGTGGGGAGAACAGTGAGGCCAGAGGAGTGGGAGAAGACAGGACGACAAACTCCCCCTCTCTCTCCTCTCTCTCTCTGTATATGTCGCTGTATCTGTGTGTGTGTGTGTGTGTGTGTGTGTTTTGCTGTAAGTGGAGCCTCATATCGTGTTGGGCAAATGTACTACCACTAGGCTACACCCCCCAGTCAGGAAAATTCTTTTGTTTGAAAATCACGTCAGTCAGGGGAGATAGAGGGGAAGAATTTCTGATGTTTAAGTCTCTCAAACTGTGGAACTAGATTAGAGTGACAGCAAGCATACTCTAGTCCTTACCTCGGGCAGCCTGGCCTAACCTAGCAAAAGCAGCCCAGCCCAGTGAATAGAGCCTACCTCAGCCAGAACTGCCCTGAATATAGACAGCCACAGCCACCACTGCCACTTGAGGCCTTCAGGGCTGTGGGTACACCAGAGTAGCTCCCCCAGAGAGGACTGCAGAGCCATTATTCCCTGGTTCAGCAGGTGCAGCCACACCCAGTGCTGAGATGTGAACTTACCTACACGCTGTGTCAAAGGCAAGCACCCTCTGAGGACTCCAACAACCACTGAGACCACTGTAGGAAGGTGCCAACCTCCCTGACCTGGTGTGGATAAAAGGGTCTGTGGGTTCTGCTCCACCTTCCAGAAGAGGGGCAGGAAGGCTAAGTTGACCAACTTGCCCAAGATGCAAGAAGGAGTCAAGATGCCCTGACCCTGCAGATACTGGGGTTATCAACTATCCACTCTGTGGTCACTGATAAGAAAGAGACACTTCCCAGCATGGAAGAAAGAGGGACAAGCCAGGTCAGGAATCAAGCCAGGGAGTCACTCTTGTTCCCTGACTAACAGTAAACCAAAAATGGTAAGAGCCAGAGCTGCAAGCCATTTCTGGCCAAAGCACATCTGACCCTGGTGGAGACCCCATTAGGTAAGGCTGGAGTCCTCTCTGTGCCTCCCTCCCCTTGCATGTCTGTACCACAGGAATAACCCTCCCAGGGCTGAGGATGCACCAAGACCAGGTACTGAGGCACAGTGTCAGACACTGCTTTTGCCACAATGTCTCTATCTGATCAACCTCAGCCCTGATCCTCATCAACACAAAACTACAAGTTCCCAGTCTGAAATGCCCAGTTACTAGGAGAAAGATCTTTTTTCTTCTTTCTAGGAATTCTGTGCATACTGAAGGAAAGATAGCTAGCTCAAGGCCACCCACTGACTTTAAGAGACAAAACTAAAAAGAACAATCCTATGTGTAACTGAAATTTGTTATAACAACCCTGAGTTTTCATTTCATGCCAAAGCAAAGCTTTGCTGCTGCAAAACTGTGGCAGTTTTGCTGCAGGGAGACTTAGGGGGGATTCGGTAGGAAACCTGACACCTCAACACCTACCCATCCCCAGTAGGGTGGAAAACCTCCAGCCTGGCCAGGTCCCTCCCTGCTGCATAATTCACCACTGCGAATGGAACTCTGGGCCAGACCCAGGCACATCTCCCTGCACACAACAACGGGGACCTTTCCTGCAAATAGACAAGGACACAAGCACACCAGTGCCCTGCAGAGACTCACTCTGGCCAAGTGTCACTGATGACACAGCTGAAAACCGGCAACATTTCATTTCCCAGCCACAGGACTGCAGTAGTCCCCTCATTTATGTTGCACTTAGGGGGAACTCAAGGCCCAGAAAGCTGACTCTTCCAGAGCCCCCAGGAAGGTCTCAAAGGGACGAAAGCACTGGTCAACACAGGCATGTGTATCCCCAACAAATTAACCCAGGAAGTTGCTGGGGCTTGGCTGAGGAGCCTGTTGGGGGAGGCACCACAGATGCAGAGTTACAAAAAGAAACCCGAGTTGCAGCGGTAGGTTGCTAATCAGTAACAAAATATCCCTCCAGCCCCAGTCCTGCCCTGAACTCACATGCTCTGGGAACAAATAAGAAGGAAACAACTTTACTGCCCCCACCTGCCAGAGGGTGTCAGGGTCTACCTGCCCCTACCCCAATATGCTTGCAGAGCATGAAACTCAAGAGAAAGCTTAGTCCTCGGCTCCAGTTGCCACTGTGAGGAAGAACAGTTCCTCAAGGCCTAAACAGGGAAAGGCTTTAAAGAGGAGAAGGGGCAGTATTCTGGTCCACCAGGCAAACAGCTCAGGCAGCAGCAGGTGCCAAAACACCAGCCTCCAAAAAATGCAAGAACAGGACAGTCAGGAGAGCAAGGAAACCGCAGGGCCAGAAAGCCACGGGACTAATGGCAGGAAGAGGGCAGACCTCTGGCTCCCACAGGCCCCAGGTGGGGACCCCCTCTGCAAAGGGCCAACACTAACCCGTGGCTGAGGAGGACAGTGCTGACCTTCCAGAGGTCAGGGGACCTCACACCCACACTCTAGCCACAGAGGACCACAGCACTTCCAGTAAGGCCATCAGGTTTACAAATCCCTTTTGGGGGCATTAACTCCACCTCAAACCCCTGAGGCGAGGATTAGGCTCTCCAATTTATAAGCCAGGAAACTGAGGCACAAGGAGAAAAGTCAGAATCCGTTCCCACTATATCCTTAGGGAACGCTGTGGAGGCCGGGTTGAGAAGGGTATCCCAACCAGTAGTACAGGACTTACGGAAACCAGGAAGCCTCTTATCTTAGCCCTGTGTGCTCTGGCCCAGCTGCCTCAAAGTCTCAACACCAGTGCCGGCACGCCAGCCCAGCCCAGGAGCAGATAAGGCTGGGAAGGAAGCGGAGGAAGCGTTCCAGCCGGCCGCGGCACACACGTGGGTGCTGACTGGGCTCCGGGAACATCTGTTGCTCCGACCCGGAGAGGAACTCACTTGCCCAAGCTCAAGGGACCTTTCTCACTCTCCCACGAAGAGCGTCTTTCTTCCCACTGCCCACCAGTTTTTTCAGGGTAGGATGAGAGGCACCCCAGACAGCCGGAGAGTGCTGTAGGTGAGAAACTTGGCGGTAGCGGCTGACTGCGCGTTCTACGCTGGTCAAGGATACCCACCATCACCTGACCCCGAGACACCGCCGCCGGAGACGCCCCAGCTGCTCTGCCGGCTTCAGGGAAAATGTGGGTCTGGAGAAGGGGGCGGGGCGGGTCCCCTATCCTGACCTCACATCACCCTGGGCCGCTCCAACACCCGAGCGAGGCCAGGGGCTCCCGGGTAGGCGGCGTCCTTACCGTGCAAGCCGTTCGGGATGCTCCGGTGGTGCGGTGGCGCGGACAGGTCATCCAGCGACCGGCGCGTGGCTCCGGCCTTGCCGTCCGGACCCTTGTGCGGGCCGGGGGCCAGCAGCGCGGACGGGACGTGGTGGTGGTGGTGGTCCGGGCTGCCGCCGCTGCCCGCACTCGAGGTGCTGCTGCCGTCGCCCACGTCGCGGGCCCCCGAGCCCGCCGCGCCGCCCGCCAGGGGCCCGCTCAGGCTGGCCTGGCTGTCGATGGAGCTGCGGGAGCCCGCGCCGCCGCCGCCGCCGCCGCCGCCGCCCGCGCCCCCCGCCGCCGCCAGCGCCGCGCGCTCCTGGTCCAGCAGCAGCACCAGCTCCTTCAGCTCCAGGTTCTCGCGCAGCAGGGCCTCCTGGCGCGCCTCGAGCTCCTGCAGCTTCTGCTGCGAGCGGGCCACCTCGTGCCACACGGCGCCGGCCGCGTGGCGCCCGAAGCGCTGCCACTCGCGCGCCAGCTTGCGCCCCTTCTGCCGGTCGTCGTCGAGGAAGCAGCAGAGCTCGCGCAGCTCCTGGTTATCGTCCTGCAGGCGCTGGTTCACGTCCTTGAGACCGCGGATCTCCAGCAGGTGCTGCTGCATCCGGCGGTTCACGTCGCGCATCAGGCCGCCGTGCTCCAGCATGAGGCCCACCTTCTCGCCCTCGGCGCGCCGCAGCCGCCGCGCCAGCTCCTCCTTGCTCCAGCGCAGCAGCTCCTCATCCGGCACCTGGCTCAGCTCCTCCGCCGCCGCCGCCGCCGCCGCCCCCGCCGCCGGGGGCTTCGCCATGGCGGGGCCGTCACCGCGGCATCGCCCTCGCCCTCCCCGGGCCGGCGCTCCCAGAGCCGGGGCTCCGCTGGGCCGGTGCGCGCGCGCGCGGGGGTCGGCCGGGGACGCGTGCAGCCCGCCCCGCGCCGCCTCGCGCTCCCTCTCGCGGCACCGTCCTGGGTCGCCCGGGAGCCCGCGCGCCTCGCGGCTCGGGAACGGGGCCGGCTGCTGCGTCGGCGGCCGCGGCGCGGGGCTCTCCCGGCTGGGGCGCAGCAGGCGGAGGCCCGCCCCCGGCCCAGCGCCTGGAGCCCCAGCCGCCCCGCCCACCCCGGGCGGGGAGGAGGCGGGACGCGGCGGCCGGGCCCCGCCTCCGGGAGGGACGCGCGGGGCGGGCGGAGGCTCTGCGGGTCCCCGAGGTCCCCTGACGTGGTGCGCCCGGCCGGCCGGCGCCCTGCCAGAGGCGCGTTGGAGCCGCGGTCCCGCCCTCCGGCCCGTCCGATTGGGCCTGTCCGGGGGTGTGTGGGAGGGGCGGGGCGCGCGCGGGGGAGGACGCGGAGATGGTACCGTCCGTCGGCTGGGCCTCCGACACCTCCTCCCCGCGGTTCGGGTTTCTGCGCCGGGAGGACGCGGCCTGGGCCAATCCCAGGGCTACAGGGCGCTTTTAAAATGCAGGTACGGCTGAGGAGGGGTGACGGGGAACGGTGGGAAAAGGTAGGGCAGGGCTTTCCTTAAAGGCGACGCGCGGAAATGCCAGCTAAGCCCCCTCCCGGACCCGCATCCCCGGCCCTCCCTTTCTCACCCTTAATAAACAAATGCCCACCATGTGGGCAGCAGCTCAGGTTCTCCCTCCCGGGGGCACCGGAGTTCAGCGCAGTCCGAGATTGGATGAACAATAGGACTCTGACGTGGGGGGTCGGGCAAGGCTGCTCTTTGTCCCTTTCCCTGCCACCAACCGCCTCCGTCCCCATCTCCACCTGAGTCTCCGGCCTAAGCTCGCGGCAGGGCTGCGTTTCCACTGCTAGCTCGTTGCTGTAGATCCGGTGCGCCCGGAGAAAGGCCAAGGCCTTGCCAGCAGTATCCCTACCCTGGTCTCCCGCCTGGATAAGACGACGGAGCCGGGTCTTGCCCATTCCCCAGAGCAGCGCTCAGAGCCCTGCCCCTCCGCGATCTCAACCGCCAAATTTCCGGGATTGGAGGAGAATCTGCGAAACCACGGGGAAAGACGGGCACGGTTCCCACCTGAGTCTTAATGCCGGGGTTCGGCCGCCCACCCCAGAACCTCTCCCCGACCCGCAGTGGTGCAGGACGCTCGGGTCTTCCCCCGCATTCACAGCGCATCTGGAGCAGTCGGGGCTCGGGAGGGGTGCTCCTTCCCCGGACCCGCAAGGAGCTATAAGTACACACACAGACACTCACACTCACACCCGCGCGCGTGCACACACAAGGCCGAGCTGCCCAGGGCCTGCGTCGCGCGCGGGCCCAGCGTTGGACATCCCCTTTCACCGTTGCTAAACCGTTTACTGAACAACTACGGGAGCCCTCTCACCCCTTCCCCGGCCGGTACTAGACTGCAGAGGCCCCAGCCCCTGGAGGGTGCTTGGCCTTGTGGGAGGTGGAGAAGGAGGAGGAGATAATAAAGAGGCTGTCACAAGCTCAGTGCAGGAAATTCAGTTGGTCCTAGAGGGAGTAGGAGGGACTAGGGCTTAGGAGCTGGGATCCCAACAACCCAGACAAAAGTAAAGAGGAGAGGGGACTAACTGTTAGTGCAGAGGCGCTAGGGTCGGCCTGTGGGCATCCTGTCCAGGAAAGGTGAGGAGGGGCAGTAAGATGGCTCAGGGGCTAAAGGTGCCTGCAGAGGTCCCTCAAGCTGTCCTCTGGCTTCCATGTGTGCACTCTGGCATGCCTCTATGCACAGATTTTTAAAGTATATTTTTATTTTTTAAGGAGAGGAAGCCAGGCGTGCTAGCCTTTAATCCCAGCACTCATGAGGCAGAGGCAGGTGGATCCTTGTAAGGTTGAGACCACCCTGGCCTACCTACAGACTCCTAGGCCAGTCTGTCTCAAAAAGGGGGTGAGTCCTGGTGGGTGACAGGTCAGAGGTCAAAGGGCAGACTCCCATGTGATCTGAGACTACCGAAAAGCCAGAAGCCAGAGTGTGATTTGGTTTACCTTTTTAATTTTTTTTTAAAATTTTACATGTATGAATGTTTTACCTGCACATATCCAAATGCACCCATGCAGCAGTTGCCTCCAGAGGCCAGAAGAGCCATGATTCCCTTGAACTCAGCTCTTAGGTGCTGAGCCAGCTCTCCAGCTCCTTGGCTTACCTTTTAAAAGTCATTCTGGCCCATGTGTCAATAAGGAATGGGGGCTACACAAGGAAATCTAGACAGAGAAAGGAGCCCCAGGGGTGCTGAGGCCTACCAGACACTGGTACATGTGAGTCAGTGAGTAAAGGGGGCTAATGTTCTGCAGGTTCAGCCCAGCACAATTTGGATTTAGAAAGGGAGGAGAAAGAAAAAAAATGAGTTGGGACTGGGTGTGGTGGTACACGCCTTTAAGCCTAGCACTTGGAAGATCAAGGCAGGCACATCTCTAGAAGATCCAGGACAGCCTAGTCTAAATACTGAGTTCTAGGCCAGCCGGGTGTGATGGCACACACCCTTAATCCCAGCAGGAGGATCCATGTGAGTTCAAGGCCAACTTGATCTACATAGTCAGTTCCAGGTCAGTTGGGGCTATAGAGAGACCCTGTCTCAAGAGACCAGAAAAGAAGAAGGGGGCGGGGTGGGGTGAAAAGGAAAGGGAGGGCCTACAGCCTACACTTGGGGAAACTGCAGATTCCTTACCCAGGAAACAAGATTATCAAGCATCCTGGAGGCTCCCCACAGAGCAAAAACTGTGTGCTGGGAGTTGCTCCTGGGAGACTGTGGGGTGAACAGAGCACACATCAGGGGACACTCTGCTCACCAGGGAAGTTGTTGAGACAATTCAATTTGTACTGTGCTTTGTGCAAACCACTTCTCTCCAGGTGGCATCCCTGTGACCTACAGTCTCTGTCCCCCATCCTCCAGGGTGACATCTTCAGGAAAAAAATGAAACCTGCATCCAAGCAGAGTTTGTTTGCATCACTTACACACTGTGTGGGCTGGACAGCCTTTCTCCAAGACCATAACATCCTCCCAGGAGAGCCCAGTTAAAGTGCTAGTGGGTGGTGGTGTTCCTGGATGGCTTGAGAGAGGCTTGCTGAGCATTCCACTGCTGCACATGCTTGGTCAGAAGAGGATCCCTGGCCTGCACTGACATCCTAAAACTAGAGGTGGAGGGACCCTCCAGAACAGATGCACTGTATCCCCTAGAACACTCAGAGTCCAGGAGAGTGGGGATCCTGGAAGGTCATGTGACCTTTCAGGGAACTGGAAAGATGACAGAGTGGTTAAGATCACTTGCTGCCCTTCTAGAAGACCCGAGTTCAGCTCTCAGCACCCACATTGGATTGCTCACTATTGCCTGTAACTAGGTCTCTGAGAGCATCCCTACACACATGGCAGACACTGACACAGGCTCTAGCAGTCCTTGTCAAGATACCCAGTAAAATTAGGTGTTAATCTTAAAATTAAGAGATGTCTCACCACCTATGTCAGAGGCTGTGAGCCATGCAGATGTTCTTAAAAGCTCTCAGGATTGCAAACCAGTATATGATCACATGATAAAACAGTCTAAGGTGCAGGGTTGCAGGCTCTGTGGAGAGAGATGATAATGGGCAGGCAGGTGGCCCCCACATACACTGCTAGGGAAAGGGCTCTTATTCCTCTCTGTGTTTAGGGTCCTGAGTGCAGACCCCAGCTTTAGTAGCCCTAGCTATTTGCTGAGTGAATGCTTGGCTCTCAGATGCATGACCCATTGAAACTGAGGCTTTCATTTTAGAGATGGAAAGGAAATAACATGGTCCAAGGTCATTTTCATTCATTACTTTGCAGAACACACAAATAAGCTCCAATAATACAGGTACTGTAGTGCATCTCATAGGTGTGTACCGCCAAAGAGCCAAACAAAACAAAACCTGTAGTTTCCCAGGACCCTGAGAAAAGCTGTCCTCGGGAAGCTGAACCAGGAAGGCTGAGTGGGAACTGGCAGTGGGGAAGATGTTGCAGCCAGAAGGAACAGAAGAAGCAGCAAAGGCGCAGGCCAGCCAGGATGAGAGCTGTTTTGAGGCGCAGGCATGGGCCTGGGCACGGAGAGGAGAGTTCAGGCAACGGAGCTGGGCAGAGGAGATTTATGAGTTAGCATGGTCCTCCCTGGAGCTCTATGTCAATGACAGTAAAAATAGCCAGCATGGATGATAACTTCCCCATAGCTGCATAGATTGAGTGTTCCTCCTCCCATTGACCTTCTGCACTGTGTACTTTTAGCACCTCCCAAAACCATGTGCAACTTGGACAGAGAACTGGGACCAGGGTGTAAGACGGGGTGACTGGCATCTCAGGGAAGAAGGTCTAATTCCCTCCCCAGCCCCTCCTCTTACAAAAGCACATCAACAAGGCCAGTCTTGAGGGTCTCTTGCTGGTTGGAACAGCTGCTATAATGAAAATAACAGCTGTTAGGCTTGGTGTAACAATGTTCCACAATGTAGGCTCTGCCTGAACGCTGAAGTTCCAAGCCCCAGATGCAGTCTTTAAGCCTAGCTGTGTATCTCTGGCCGATGCACCTTCTGCATTAGGCATCTTGGGTCACACCTGCCCAGCCTTGCAGCTTCCAGATACTCCGTATGCTAGGCCTCGGATGCTGCCTCAAGCCCAAAGTCTACAACTAGCAGTCCACCTCACCTGGGTCCCACCCACTGCAGAGATCTGAGACCAAGTTCCTCTACTGTCTGAATATTTCATGCCGGGCGGATTGAAAGTGGCCAAGACCTTAATTGTTAATGTGGCTTCTGCTGGCTGCAGGCCCAGCCCTGCCAGCCCCCTCGTTTGAAATAGTAGCAGTGATCACAGTTACTCCTCATGAACCCCAAGCCTTGTGATCTGCACTGGGTGAGGCTGTCCTGGAAAGTTTACCTCTGACCCCCAACTGGGCAGAGACATAGTGACATAGGTAATGGCAGCCAGTCCATGAGGCCCTGTGTTCTGGTCACTCTTCCCATTCAGCTCAGGACCTGGAATCCGGGTAAATGTTTGTTGAATGAAAAAACAATGGAGGAAGAAAAATCCTGGACTTTGAGTCTATGTCTTGGGCTTCAACTTACCAGCAGGGTGACCCTTGGCAGTTATAGTCATACCTCGTCTCCTGTGCCTCTAGATGTGTACCTCAGCATGGAATTATTTCCTCTTCCCTGCAGGATGAGAGATACTCGAAACACACCAGAAGGCAGGCTCACACCAGAGGCTACACCGTGAGATAGATAGGTGCTGCTCACCTAAGGAAGGGGTCGGTGCTGGGAAGAAGGGATGCTCCAAGGTCTGGACAAGATGGAGAGTTTGTGAGACTCTGAAACCTGCCCAGTGAGCTAGACCCTCTGTCGAGAGCAGGCTCACCCCACTCAGCCCCAACACCAGCACCATAATGCAGTGAAGCAACTCTATTCCCATACTCAGAGCCCATACGGGGCCCCAAGGTGACAGGGTTGCAAGTCAGCCATGAAGTTCTCAGCCCTAGAAAGTTTTAAATGCAGATGACAGGCCCCACTCAGACCAATGCCACCAGGATATCTGGGAATAATGATTCTGTCAGCGAGAACTGGGAAGCCAGGGGACAGTTTTGTTTCCTGGGATCAGGCAAAACTTGAGAGAGACACCCCCAGGTGTATGGGGCATGGCCTCCCTACGTGCCTGGGGTTTAGAGAGCTTCCTCTAAGGATATCCAGATTCCCTCAAGTGGTCCTCAGATGTGCTACTAGGATGTATATGTCTAGCCATGGGGAGGGCCAAAGATCAGTGAGTTTCACTGCAGTGTTCACACAGTGTTGCTATTTGTGTTCCATGGCTGATGGAATGAAAGGAAAGGAAATAATAAAGATATAACGGAAGAATATGACACTGTCATATATTTTCTAAGATGCATGCGTATGAGCATTCTGCTGCATGTACATAAGCACACCATGTGCATGCCGTGTCTCCAGAGGTGCCAGAAGAAGGCATCAGATCCTCCATAACTGGAGTTATGAACAGTTGTGAACTGCTGTGTGGATGCTGGGAACCAAACTCAGTTCCTCTGCAAGAGCAGCAAGCCACAGAAACTTATCTTTGGCACTCGTATTTTTTTTTTAATTTATCTGTTTTTGTTTGTGTGTATATATGTGTGTGCCTGCATGTCTACATGTGGAACACATGCATGCAGGTGCCTTGGAGATCAGAAGAGGACATTGGCTCCCCTGGAACTAGAGTTACAAGTGGTATGAGCCACTTCATGTGGGTGCTGGGAATTGAACTCAGGTCCTCTGGAAGAACAATGCATACTCTTAACCACTGAGCCATCTTTCCAGGCCCCCATATTTATTTGTAATGTCTTTTTTAAAAAAACATTTATTATGTGTTATATATTGTGCACAAGTCCATGTGCCACAGTGCGTATAGGGGTCCAAGGACAGAGGCAGGAGTTGATTCTCTCTTTCCATAGTATGGGTGGGTTCTCAGGGATTGTATTCAAGTCATCAAGCTTGACAGTAAGTAGCTTTACACACTGAGCCATCCTGCTGACTGTTTTCATATTTAAAGAAAGCTGGGCTAGCAATGTGGCTCATTGGTAGAGTTTTTGTCTCGAATACACAAAGTCCCTGTGTTCAGTTCCTAGTTCCACATAAACATGCATGGTAGTCCATACCTGTAAGCCCAGCACCAAAGAATTAGAAGTTCAAGGTCATTCTGGCTACATCGAGGTTTGAGGCCAGCCTAGTATACATGAATCCCTGACACACAACAAGGATTTAAAAAAAAAAAAAAAGTTATCTCCCAAGTAGCCTTTCTCTAAAATTTAGGAATTTGGACCAAGTAGGCCAGGTATGATGATTCACATCCATGATTCCTCAGAGGAAATATAATCACTGCAAATTCTAGGAGAGCCTGGACTACAGAGTAAGAACCTGTCTGAAAAATAAAACACTATGAATTTGGCTGGAGTGTGACATTCACCGGGCCCTGGGTTTCGGCCCCAGCACACATGCATATAGACAGGAGCAGGGGAGAATCAAGCCAAGAAACGAGGGCACATGAAACTCATAGGATGGGTCCGAAGGTGGGGGCTCTGCAACCAGAGCAGGTGAGAGACTGTGGTCCTACAGAGAGCTGCCTGGGAAAAGCATACTAACAAGTTTATTGAAATCCACAGAATCCAGTCCGATGATGAATCCCCAGATTAAATCCAGACATGATCCAAGGAATGAAGACCAGTCACAGGACAGAGCATGGCTCAGCTGACCATAAACTGTACAGAGTGTAACATACACTTATTTAACCAAAAATCTCAGCTGCACTGAGAGGTGTGGAGAGTTAGCACGAGGAGAGGAGCACAAAGCTACAGGAGAAAGGGGACAGGTGGCCGGAATGTCGGACACAGAACAGTGGGACGCACTGCTTTCAAATACTCAGATGCAGAACGCAGAGCAGAAGAGCCACCTGTGGGAAGGAAGCTGGACACCAGCAGATGGGAGAGCAGGCTGGAGGTTGAGACAGGTCTTACTATGTAGCCCTGGCTGGCCTAGAACTCACTTATGTAGGCCAGGCTGGCCTTGAATCAGAGATCAGCCTGCCTCTGCCACGTGAGTGCTGGATTAATAGTGTACGCCACCATGCCCGGCATAGTGTTGTGGTTTTTAAAAGTTCATTCTATAATTTTATTCTTGAAACAACATGGATTTTTAAAAATATTTATTTTATGTGTATGAGTGTATTGCCTGCATGTGGGTAGTTGCACTCGTGTCATGTAGTGCCCACAGAAGTCAGAAGAGGGTATCAGATCCCCTGGAACTGGAGTTACAGACAGTTATTAGCCACCATGTGGTGCAGGTCGTCTGCAAGAACAACCAGTGGTCTTAATCACTGAGCCTCTCTTCAGTCCATGTGTACATGTTTTTAAATTTATATATATAAAATTTTGGCATGGTCTATCTTGTGGACACCAAAATTTAGGAGATCACAGAGAAGTCAGTTGCCTTGAAAATGTGAGGAAAATGGATTTGCTGAATTCTCTGCTCAATCTAAGTAGAAGACAGAAACAAACACTGCAGAGATGCAAGGACTCACCTCCCCCAACTCCAAAGAAGCTCCCCTTCCAGGAAGCTTTTGGAGTGCACACTCTACTAGGAGTTGAGACTGTCCAGGAAACAGGCACTCAGGAGGAAGGTCTTCTCAGGGGCAGCAGAGGAGCCCCGGAGGATGGGGGTAAAGTGGGGGGCGGGGGGGCAGTAGATCAGATTAGATCAGATAGCACAAAACATTTGGCACTACGGTCACCAGGCTCAGTGAAGCAGAATACCTTCCAAGTTAAATAATGCATCAATTCCAAAGCATAAACAAACTGAACCATATAAGAAACTGCCCCTGGCCACCTCATGACTTCCAGGGAATAGCAAACATTCCCTAATCATCTCCTGGCCAGCTTCTGTGAAAGGGAAAAAGGCGCTCCAGGGAGGCAGGGTACAGGGAGGTGGGAGGGAGCCTGCAGCTTCATCTGCAGGATAGGAAGGCCGTGGAAACGTGTGGATGGAATAGAATGACCCAAATCCACATGTGTATATAAAACAAATTATATATAAAATGTGTGTGTGTGTGTGTGTGTTTCAGCACTAGCCCCTGAATTCAGGGGCCTCATGCAAGCTAGGCAAGTACTCTACCATTGAGCCATTTCCACAGACATTTTTATTGTTTTGAAACAAGGTCTTGCACTGTAGCCCAGGCTGGCCTTGAACTTGCAGTCTTCCTACCTCGTCCCCTTGTGTTGAGATTACAGGTCCGCACGGCTACGCACAGCTAATGAGTGTTTTTGTGTACTTTTTTATGGAGCTAATGACTGAACCCATGGCTTTGGGCATACTAGACAAGTGATCTACCATGGAGCCATTTCTTCAGCCCTATCTATACATAATTTATATAAATTATATATAACATTCATTGTATATAGGTCATATGTGTATGTAAAACATAATTTATTCAACTAATAAAACCTAGTTCTGGGCCTTGGCAGAGGAGGACAAGGGATATTCTGTAACAGGAGCCCCAGACCCGACCCTCAATTGGGGTATTCAAGCTACCCTGCTGGAGGGGGCTCCCATGTGGCCAGCCATTTGCAGCTGACTACTTTCTGGACTGTCTTACCACCCAGCAGACCTAGGAAAGCAAAGCTCTGCACACACGTATCCCTGTAGGTGTTTGTAGATAACAGTCCAGCAGTGGAAATGCCCAGCAGCAGGAAACTGGGGCTCAGGTGAGTATCGGGGCACCTGTACACCCCCCTCCCACCATGGGTATGCCTGTGGTTGAGACAGGCAGAAGATACACCTCAGGATCAAGGCTTAAAGCTGGAAGTTCAGAGCTGAAGTCGCCTTACCTGATCCAGGTGCTCTCAGAATGTGACTTTTCCCTCGTATTTAGTTGCACGTCCCACCCTCGGTGTCTGCTGGAAGAGCATTTTGCCAAAAGGGAGGGGTGACCAGTAGAGGAAGGATGCCCCAGCTGCAAAAGAAGAACTGGCCACCTGCTGGGCCTGCATGAAGGTGTCCCAGGAGCCTCACAATTCCATCCTGGAAGCCTGAGGTCGGTCAAGGCAGTGGGCAGCCTGCCTGGTGGACAGGTTTGAGAAGCAGCAGTCCTGCTCAGCGCCTGCAGTGGGCACACGGGTGTTGAGCCCCGCTGGGAAGGAACCTGTCCTAGGAGTAGGAGGCAAGGCCTGGCTGCTTTCCCACCGTGGCGGCGGCTAGGAGAGTGCAGAGGCTCTGATTCTGAAATCTTTCCTGCCGCACTCCAGCCAGCAGGATACCAGCTTGTCTTCACTACTTCACGCACTTCTCTGAAGACCTAATGGCTCCAGCAAGAACTTTACCAGTGCTTTCTCTGGGACTTAGCTCTGCTGCTGGTTTTAGATGTACCTGGCCATAAGGGCCCTCTGCCAACTTCTGGGCCTGATGTGGGCACAGCAGAGGCCAAGGCACCCCAGGAACACCCCTTTGCTCTTGGCAGAGGCCTTGCTGGAATATCCTGCCAACCTTGCCCAGCTCCCAGGCATCAGAGTGTCCTCAGAGCTGCCTGTGTGGCCTGGGGATGGGGACGGGGAGGGAGGTGACAGTGTCTCGCCCAGCCAGACATGGGTCCATTTTATAGATGCCACAGACAAGACTCGAGATTTAAATAAACACATTCTAGAAACTGTGATTGAGCAGGGCTATCACACCTGTGGAGAGAGAGCTGGGTGACCAATCACTGGATGAGAGATGGGTGTGTTTGCCAGGGCCAGGGTGAGCTTAGCTGCAATGTGGAAGTTCAAGAATCAGAGTGACAAAGTCAGGGTCCTTATACCATGCCCCCAATCCCGCTCATGCGTCACAACCCCACAACTGGCAAACCTGCCGAAGTCTTGCCAGCTCTGCCGAGGGGCGTGAGGGGCATTTCCAGGATGGGACTTTTGTAAATAACCCCCCAGGGACATGCTTGTGCACAGCTTTGCTTTCCTGTTGGATTGTTTCATTGGGATGAGTTCCCAGAAACGGGCGGAATGGCCATCTTCCTGCTCCTCACCATCAGAGTCAGCGCCATAGGATGAGGATCTGGCCTCCAGGAACAGCAACCAGCTAATCCTGCCTGGCCCTTCCGGAGGGAAACGACAGATCTGGCTCTTTCCAGTTAGAGCTAATTACCGGCTCAGCATGTCCGTGGCTGTCAGAGGGATGAGGGCCCAGGTGATTCAGTGTCATCTTTTAGGGCCTGCCGGATTGCTCAGCTAGCCTGTGATGGATTTTTCTTCATGGCAGTCACAGGAAGCAGGAAAACTGTCCTACAGCTCCCCAGGGAGGCAAGGCTGTCAGCAGCTTCAGGGGAGACCAGAAAGGAGGCAGGACCCAGTAGCAGATAATCCTCTATCCTGTTGGACAACAGAAGGCACTGCCTTCCCAGCACCACCCTTGGCCCTCAGCTGGAGAGGAATAGCAGGCTAGGGCTAGGGAAGCCACTGCCCAGACCTGGAACACTGCTTCCCCAATAAGACTTGAATCTTCTGAAGGCAAAACCAACGTCTGCCTTTCTAGACTGAATGTTCCCTTCCCTGTTGAGGGGTGAGGAGCAAAGGCAATGTGGACCGACTCAGGAGGGATCAGGAAGGGCTTGCTCTGGGGGCCTTTCTGTGGGCAGAGGGTCCATTCTGTCTTTACCCTGCTCTGTGGATTATGCCCACTTCATAGCTGAAAAAACTGAGACACAAGCTCTAACAGCCTGCCTGGCCATCTAAAGATGACTGAAGGGTAACCGAAGGCTACCCTTCATCTGGAGATAGCCCACTCTGGTATGGAGGTAGCTGGGATACCTCTCTTGAGTGGGACTGGGAGACCTTATGTGGATGAACACGACCCACTCCAGCAGCCTTCCAGGTCCAATGTGGAGGTAGATACTGGATGCTTCTTCAAGGAGTCTCAGCCATAACCCCAGTGACTTGGGGTATCCATCCAGGAACCACTGACCACAGACATGCCTGAAGAACTTTTTAAAAATGTTGTTATTTTTGTTTTTTGTTTCATGAGTATGAGTGTTTTGCCTGCAAGTCTGGAAGTGTACCCATGTCTTGCAATGCCCACGGAGGCCAGGAAAGGGCATCCAGTCTCCTGGAACTGGAGTTACAGAAGGTTGTTAGCCACCGTGTGGGAGCTGGGAACTGAACCCAGGTCCTCTGCAAGAGCAGCCAGCACTCTTAACCACTGAGCCATCTCTCCAGTCCCTCACTTTCCTCTTCTATAAAATGAAGACCCTGGCCACTTTAAAGAGTGGTAGTACAGATCATAGGCCCCATGTATAAAGTGTTCTGCATGCTGAGTAACAGAAAAAACAATTCACAAAAAGGAAAAAGAATAATGATTTAATGATACTTGTTAAATCATTGAAAGGAAGACCTCTTGATAAGGACCATGACAGGAGGACTAGGGACCACTGCAATGGGGTGTGACGGTGGAGGAAATACAACGTGGGCAGTTGAGGTTAGGATGAGGGTCAGTGGGTGGAAAATTACCAGAAGGAACCTGCAGAGGCCAGGGGGATTCTCGATAAACCAACCTAACAAGATTGTTGCTAAAGACAGGCCAGGCTGACCTGTCCTCCCCTGCCGGGTGGAGGATGAAGAATGAGTCAGGTTCAGATCCATACCATGACTGGCCAGGGTGTAGGCTCCTGCTAAGTTGACTGCAGATCCTTTGCTAAAGATTGAATTTCACAAGCAAGAGCCCAGATGAGCAAAAGATCACGGAACCTATTAAAATCTGACTAAGCCATGCATCTGAGTGTTAGTGAGCTCAGTGCCTGTCCTCAAGTTCACAGTCTAGCTGTGAATGAAGGACAGGGCAGAGTGCTCCAAACAAGACCATGTGCTGTGGGGACCTCTGGGGGACAGCGCGGAGGAGTTCACTGAGGAGATGTGAATACAGACAGGGGCTCTCCATCTCCAGAGGTGGGAGGCTGGGGTGGCATGGTGAAGAAGGTCAAGCGTGAGTGTGCTAAATTTCCTGCAGCCCTGCCAGCACTGGTTTTTCTCATTTTAACGACGGTGTGATTTAACAGGGATGTGAGCCACCACAGGCAGCCTCATTCTGCGTGGCTTTGGACGTTCGTTACCCTTTAAGGCTGCTCTGAGAGAGCCACAGTTCCTCACGGTATGAATCCAGGGAAACCATTGCCCTTCAACTTGAGATTATGAAATGAGCTCAGCCCAGGAGAATTTGGATGACTTTGGGGACGTGCACGTGAAAGAGCAGAGCAGGGAGGGGAGGGGGCAGAGAATCCCGGCATGCACAGAAGGGCAGTGCCCTCCTCGATGGGCCTGCTGTTCCCCTGGAATTCCAAAATGCAGGGCCCAGTTAGGCACAAGTATCTCTACTAGTATGTAAAACAGGGCTGGAGAGATGGTCCAGTGGTTAAGAGCACTGGCTGCTCTTGCAGAGGACCTGGCTTTGATTCCCAGCACCCACATGGCAGCTAACAACGGTCTTTAACTCCAGTTCGAGGCGATCCGACGTCTTTTTCTGACCTCCATGGGCATTGCATGACATGGATGTACTTACACGCAGCACACATAAAATAAGGATAATACATTTTTAAAATTTTGGGGTCTTTTTAAGACAGGGTCTCCCTATAGCCCCAGCTGGTCTGGAACTTACTATGTAGACCAGGCTGGCCTTGTACTCACAAAGATCTGCCTGTCTCTGTCTCCCAAGTGCCGGGATTAAAGGTGTGAACCACCAAGCCCGGCTAAATAAAAAAAAAATTTTTTTTAATACATAAATCAACACAAGGAAAGGGTTTTCCAGACAGCTGGGAAGTTCCTCATGTGAATGCACAGCAATGGTGACAGTGTACACATGACCCATGCAGGCTCAAGCCAGACGAAAACCCAGGTTGGAAGTGGGAAGTAGGAAAAAAGCCCCAACCTTAGCTGAGGAACTGGGGACAAGTGATAAGCGCTGAGAGAGGGAGAGTCTGTTTCCAAGGGTGTGATGCTGGATAGGCGAACCAGCCTCCACTTGATAGGCACACGCCAAAGGACATTTAGGGACACAAATTTGGCTTTGATACACCTTAACTTGCATGACAGAGTGCATGAAATCTCATGGAGGTGGCGATAAGAGGCACAGATAGGGGAAGGGGTCTAAATATGACCAAAATATATTGTATAAAATTCACAAAAATTCAATTAAAAATCTAAAAGACACAAAACAAAATATTTAGGACTGAACCAAGGGCTTCATGAACTGTTAGTCAAGAGCACTGTCACTGAACTGCAGGTCCAACACTGTAATCTTTCTTTTCATTTTATTTATTATTTATTTTATGTATGGCCTGCATGTATGTAAGTGCACTTGTGTTGTGCAATGCCTGAGAAGGTCAGAGGAGGGCATCGGATCCTCTGGAACTGGAGTTACAGATGGTTGTTAGCTGCCATGTGGGTGCTGGGAATAGAGCCTGGTTCCTCTGCAAGAGCAGCCAGTGCTCTTAACTGCTGAGCCATCTCTTCAGCCCCAATCTTTCTTTTTTGGGGGGAACAGGGTCTCAAGTAGCCCAGGCTGGCCTCAAAATCTCTGTGTAGCCAAGGATGACTTTGCTCTTTCTGCATTTCTCAATTGCTGGGTTTAGAAGCATGTGTCATCACGCCTGGTCCAAGTTGTAAATATTTGAAGAAATAAAATGTAAATATTTTGTCTGCAAGGAAGAAAGCATTTTGCTTTATTGAGGAGAAAGACGACAGAAACAAACTTGGAGAACCTCCTTCTTGCCCAGCACTAGGCAGCCTCGCTAGGGCGGGAGCTCCCAGCCCTACAGGTGAGAAAGAGACATGCAAAAGACAGAGGTTGCAGAATGGGGCAAGCTGACTCTCCACCCTCGCTTGGCCCTGGCACCCGACCACGCCTCTGTGGCGGTGGCTTCCAGGAGTCTGACTTGAGATAATACTAGGATCTTGGGACAGTGCCACCTGACTTGATAGCAACCTGTGGCCTGAGCAACCACTTGAGGTTTCTTCCTTCTGAAACTGGGTAGCATTAGCCCCAACCTCTGTTGAGATAAGGACAGGCACAAACATACAAAGACTGTGACCAGCACCTGGGCCAGGGCTCAGGAACCGGTAAAGCAGTGTCTTATCTTTTTGGATTCAGCCGTGCTTAGGCGTTTACTGCCTCTGTTCTGCACTGAGCGAGGCTCCGGGCCCTTCGGCAGCAGTGCGCAGCCGCTGCTTCCTCTTCCCTAGCTTCCCATCCTGAGATCTGAGGGGAGGAGGCAGGCCGTGGTGGAGGAGTTAGACTGTGAGGGTGAGTTTGTACACTGGTGTCTCTGCAAGCTCTGGATTCTCTCACTGTCCTCCACTCCAGGCCTCCGGCTCATTCCAAGGCCCAGTTCAGAATTTCTGTATGAACCTCCGATGTGTGCCCCTCTCCCAAGCCACAGGCATATATACCCTTCAGTCACCCTATATCTAAAGTACATGCCCATCAAATTCCATCTTGATGGAGAACCATCTATAGTAGTAATTACTATCCAACCTGGAAGAAATTGCAGGGTGCATCGAGGAGGAAATGGGCCAGCCACCAGCGTGTGCTGTTATCATGGGAAGTGAAAACACCCGAACACTTGTCTGCCTGGGATGTGGCTTTGGGAACCTGTAATTGCCAGTTCCCTAGGAATGCTGGGTGGGGTCACTGCATTGTGGAGCTGCCTGCCTGGGCAGCAGCTGGGGCTGACACTGGATTCTGTTCCAGGCTCTGTCCATCAGGACTAGATTGTCTGCCTGCTGTCTCTGAGCTACCTCATCCAACTTTGTAGATGGAGAGACCGAGGGGCAGGGAGGTTAAGACAGCTTCTGCGAGGCTGGGACATTGTCTTGGTTTCTTTTCCTATTGCTGTGATTTAAAAAATAAACCTGAAAACAAGCAACATTTTAAATTATTTTCATTTGTTTATTTTTTATATGTGTGAGCTTATTGCCTGTAAGTGCACCCAAATCATGCAATGACTGCGGAGGTCAGAAGAGGCCTTCAGATCCACTGAAACTGGAGTTACAAATGGTTGTTAGCTACCATGTGGGTGCTGGGAATCAAACCCTGGTCCTCTGCAAGACCAGTCGGTGCTCTTAACTGGCAAACCATCTCTCCAGCCCCTGAAAAAGGTAAAATTAAGGGAGAAGGGGCCACAGCTCAAAGATACCTCCACCTAGGTAGAAAAGTCAAGATGAGCTGGGTGTGGTGGCAGCCGCCTTTAATCCCGGCACTCAGGAGGCAGAGGCAGGCAGATCTCTGAGATGGAGGCCAGCCTGGCCTGGGGCTATAGGGAGACCTTCTCTCAAAAAGACTAAAATAATAATAATAATAATAATAATAATAATAAAAGTGACAGCTGCTGAACAGGAAGCAGAGAGCCTCCATGCGAGTGCCCAGTGGCTTTCTTCCTTTATGCACTTCAGGACTCCCGCCCAGGCGGTTTCACTGCTCATTTTTAGAGTGAGTCTTCCCACCTCAATTAACATAATCAAGATAATACCTCCCAGGCAAGGCCACAGGCTAGCCTAATCTAAATAATCCCTCACAGGTGTGCCTAGAGGCTTGTCGCCTAGGTGATTCTGATTCCTGGCAAATTGACTGCTTAACCAGCTGCCCTGAAGTCAGACTAACATAGAATTGCTTTCCTATTCACCATGCCAATCAACCTTCCGTGGTCATTACTATTATACACTGGAATTCCAAGAGCGTAGTATCTACCCTCGGCAGGTAGGTCTGACTGACAGTGACATTGGGGCCAGGTGACCAGCCAGTCAGGGCTAGAAGTAGACAGAATCTTGTCCCCACCTGCACCAGGAACAAGCTGAGGATGAGATGCTGCCACCTCACCTCACCCCCGTCAGTCCGTCAGTCCTGGGTTCCGTGGGTTCTCTCGGCCCCCATCTGTCCCGATGCACTTGGTGACGAATATGGGGCATCATGGCTACGGACACTGAACATCCAACTAGAGCCACTCAGTACTTTGAGAAAACATGGCTTCTTCCATGTCTGCCAAATCCCCTCTACCCCCAGTTCCAAAATGTAGACTTTCTCTGGTGGCACAGACCCAGGCTGGGGAGACGGTTCTGTGGTCAAATGCTCTTGCTATGAAAGCCTAGCAACCTGAATTTGTATTCTCAGAAACCTCATAAGAGCCAGACACAGTAGTACAAGTGTCTGTAATCCCAGCATGCCTATAGGAAATGAGGGTGAAGACTAGGAGAATCCCAAGACGCTCAGGGCCAGCCAGGCTGGTTTACACAGCAGCAAAGAGATGTCTCAAACAAGGAGGAAGACCAACACCCAAAGGTTGTCCTCTGATCTCTACACACGCATTGTGGCATGCACATACCCAGAAGAGTACACATCACACACATACACCTGTGACCCAGGGCTGAATTGTAGTTCTAAATTTGACATTGAGTTTGGGAGGAAGAGCTTAATGTATTTGTGGCAGAGAGGGAGGGCTCGATAAATGAATGAGGTTTGATTCCTCCACTCAGCACCTATCTTGTAAGTTCTTCAGAAGCCAGCTTCTGTGTCAGACGCCAAGGTGGCAGGGCTGAGAGATGGTACTGGAGTGGGAAACACATGTGGAAGTCCAGGCATGTGGAGTGACCAGAGGAGATGGGGCAGTGTTACGGGTGATGGACCTATCTAGGAGATTGCATTGGAGTTGACCACTTGAGAGCTGAAAAGGTAGCCACAGGCCAAGCAGGGGGCTTCCAAGAGTGCAGAGGCGAGGCTGGTGAGTGGGGCACATGGAGACAGGAGACAGGGACATGGACAGGGTGGAGACCAGAGCAGGACGGCTGCAGGGAGAAAGCAAGAAGAAAGACCCTGGGAGACATTCTGTAGGCAGAGGCTGGGAGGCTCCAGGAAGGGAAGCCATAGAGAAGGATAGTTTGGTGGGTTTGAGGCCATGAGGGACAGCTGTGATTAACTAGGTGACAAGCCCTGAGGTACCAACTAAGGACTGAGTGATGCCAGCCCTACATAGTCCTTCCTGGAGCATTGCCAGGTCTCCAGGAAGAGCTACACAACTCCTGAGTGCTGAGAACATGGGATGGGATAGGAGGAGGTGAGCCATGGTTTCCTATGGGACAGACTTCCTCTCTATCTCCACTGAATGAAAGAAAACCACAAAGATAATGAAGACTGACTTCTCTTCTCAGAACTGAGCCAGGTCCCAGTGGTCCCAACTTCTTGGCTCCAAACTTCTGGACCCCCACCTTCTGCTTGCTGTCTCTGAGGCTGCAGGATCTAGTGAATCCCCTCTAACTTCCTGTGTGGTCTCACTTAGATCACTGCCCCTCTCTGGGCCTCAGTCTTCCTGTGCGATCTCACTTAGATCACTGCCCCTCTCTGGAGCCCAGCCTCTGTGAAGGGGCAGGAAAAGGCTGGACTAGGCAGTGCTTCTTGAAATTCAAGTCCCAGCGAAGGCGTCCCCTTTCTCCTTCCTCTAAGGAAGCTTCCAGTTTGTCCTGATCACTTTCCGGCCCTAGTGTGGACACAAGCAAAACCGAGTGACACCAAGGCGCCCCCTAGTGGCCTGAGAAGTTGCTGCAGCTCCGGTTTGCTTCCTGGCCTCCACTGACATCAGGCTCCACGTGTCCCTGGGTGCCTGGCCAGGGCCACGCCACTCCACTTTACACGTAGACCATTCCATGTTCTCAGGTCTCTTAGCATTCATTGTTCTGTGAAATGAGACAGAAGCAGAACCCCAATAAATTGTCTGGATATGGATGTATTTTAAAAATAAAGGGTGATGATGCTGGTGCAGGCACAGACGTACTAGATGACGACACAGACTGTTATCACACACGAGTTTCCAGTAGGGAAGCCCAGCAAGGGCTGCATGTTAGGAAGGACCTGCTTTTCCTGGGTTCAGTTCTGTACTGAGGGGTAGAGGTGAGGTGTTCGCATGTGTGAGTGGCCAGAGGTCAGCCTTGGGTGTTCCTCAGAAACCATTAACCTTTTTTAAATTAAAAAATTAATTTATGGGGCTGGAGAGTGGCCAGCAGTTAAGAGCACTGGCTGTTCTTACAGAGGACCCGGGTTCTATTCCCAGCATCCACATGGTGGCTAACAACCATCTGTAACTCCAGAGGGATCTGACACCCTCTTCTGACCTCTGTGGGCATTGCATGACACAGGTGCACTTACACACATACAAGCAATACACCCATACACATAAAGCAAAATAAAAAATATTAAAAAAATAATTTTTGTGTATGCATGTCTGGATATGTGCACCTGAGTGCAGGTCCTTAAGGAGGTCAGAGGAGACCAGAAGAGAGTGTCAGATAGCATGGCACTAGAATTGCGGTGGTTGTAAGCCACCTAGCATGGGTACTGGGAACCAAACTCAGATCCTCTGCAAGAGTAACACATGGTTGTGTTTGGTTTGGTTTGTTTGTTGTCTTTTTGAGACAGGGTCTCTCTGTAGCCTATCCCCAGCTGGTCTGGGACTCACTACATAGACCAGGCTGGCATCAATTCCACAGAGATCTACCTATCTCCTGAGCACTGGAACTAAAGGCATGCACCACCGCATCCAGAATTTTATTTATTTGTTTATTTTTATTTTATGTGTATGAGTGATTTGCCTGGATGTATGTAAGTGCACAGATGAACTGACAGGAGGCTGCTCAGTAATCACCTGCATGCTTCCGATGACAGAATCCTCATTCCTTAACTAACTGGCCAGTCCCACCCAGAGATAAAGTTTCTCCCGGGTCCACACACCCACTCTTTGGAGACTCTCTCAAGAATCTGTAGCATATCTAGCATTGGTTCAACATCCGGTTTCTACAATCTCAGTGTTGGGCTGGACTCTGGAGGTACTTGGGACAGTCCTCCAACCACACAGGACTTCCCCCACCATACGGTGAGCAAGCTGTTGTTTGTAGCAAAGGGAGAAAGCCCTGTAGTTCAGCCCTTTCACCTATCATGATTCTACCATGTAGTAGGTAGGCGCTTCCCTGGTGACAGGGACACACAGAGAAGAAGAAATGGGTCTTGCAGAGGGCCTGGGTTCACTTCCCAGCACCCACGTCAGGCGGCGCACAGCATCTTAGTCCGCCTGCCTCTGCAATCACACCATGGTAACTGGAGTGCATGGCCCTGAGCTGGCATGACATGCAGGTCATCAGTTAGCCAAGATCAACATCCCTGAGCCCAGTTTCCTCCTTTATAGATTGGCAGTACCAAGTGAGATCTCAGTGACATGGGGCCTGGGAAGAGGCGGAAGGAGGTAGAGAAGGTTTTGTGTCCTGGGATCTTCGCCTCCACATCCACATGGCATCCCCCTGTTCCAGTATTCCCAAGGGTTTAAACTTGACCATATCCCTTTACACAGGCCTTATGGAACCCTGACCCATGACTCAGCCTCCTGCAATCCTTTCTCTAGGCCTAATGTGGGGCTCCCAAACACTCGCTGTGAACCTACCCATGTGACTTTTCATTTATGCGTAGCAAGGAGGACTTGGAGAGAAGCCTCCATCTGGGGCCTCAGCTCCGCTTGAGACTGAGATTTAGAACTACATGGGCAAGCCTAGCCAGGCAGTGGGCAGGCAGACCTGATGGATTTGCTTGAGGGACTGATTGCTTCCCAAAGTGACTGAACCATACAGAAGGTACAAGGCCAGAAACTGTCAGGGAAACATATCTCCCGCAGCCGCTGCTGACGTGTGGCTGCCTCTAGCCTGGGCTCCTGCAGGGGAGTCTTATGACATGCTGTGACCAATAGGCGGCCCAGGGGTGAGTGTACCAACCCACACCGGGCAGCTTGGGGGAGGCAGCTAGAAGGCCCTGTGGAGACACCAAGGGACTCTGTGATATCTGAGCAGTCCTGCTTATAAAGTATCCTTCCTTGGGGACCCAAAAGCCATATCATAGTCAATGAACTGTGGGCCCTGCAGCTTGGGACTTGAAGAATTCTGGAGGGAGGTGAACCAGACTTGGGCTCAACCAGGGGAAGCCCAGAAGGTGAAAATGACATTTGGAGTGTTGTGAGGGCCTGGGCCAAGTATGACAGACATCTGAGACTAGCCAGAATTCTCAAGTGGGTTGGCTACCCACCTTGCCACACCGGGGGTGATCAGTAAGGAGCTATTCCCATGGGCCTGCTTTCCCAGCAAGGCCACTGCCCTTGCTATAATACAGAATAGCCCTCTCTGTCTTCCTAACTAAGAGAATGGCAGCCTGAGCCTAGCTCTGACTCCCAGGTGTGCAGATTCCCCAGAATTATGCCCTCTGATGTCCTGGCTGGCATTTCCTGCTCCCCTGCCTCTACTTGGTCATCCAGAACAGGGTTAGACAGCCCTGGCATGTGAGAGGAACACGATGTGGAATCAAGGCTGGGCCTCAGAGTTACAGTCCAGGTGCACAGAGTCTGACCCAGGCAAAGCTGTCGCTTCCTCCTCGGAACTGGGGTGTGAAGAGAGCTGTGGGCCTTCCCCACAGGCAGACACTCTCATAGTTGGCCTGGCAAAGTTCCAGCCCAAGACTCCGGGAAACAGAGCTTGGAGTGTGCCAGCGAGTGCCCTCCAGGGCTTCTGAGCAGCAAGCTCATTTGTGTGTGTGTGCCTGTGTGCACAGGTCTCTGCAGTGCTGAGAACAGAGGTGCTGGCAGGCATGGAAACTGTTACTCTTCCCTCCTGGGCCAGAGTGACCGTGCTGTTCTGTGTTGCTGAGGCAAATAAATAAACACAGGCCAAACGGTTACAGGGCTTCTCAGGGCCTTCAGCAGGCCATGCTGTGTCTTAAATGTCTAATAGAACTTGGTATGGGATGTCCCCACACCACTTGACCACCGAGTCCTTATGTGACCTCAGCCCTGGTGAAGTGCATGGAGAAACCACATTCTACAGAACAGAGTGTGGGAAATGTTGGAGACAGAGAGGAACTGGAATCTCTCGGACAGCTGGACTGAACGGCTTTAGTGCAGATGAAGAGACCAAGGCTCAGAGTGAGACTCCTGGAGTCCTGCTGTAGGTTAGGACAGGGTGCAGAGTGAAGTCCAGGCTTGTGCAGCTGTCCAGGAGCTGAGGCCGGTCCTGTCCACACAGCCTCCGACTCACATGCCCATTCCACTGCTAGCTCACTAGTCCCGTGCAAACAGCACTCTGGGTTCAGTCTGGAGCTAGTCCTCTGTCTGTCACAGCCACTGGGTTCTGCTGAGGCCTCCTAGCCCTGTAGCTTCCAGGCCTGCAGTTCCTGGGCTTGCAGGCTGGAGGAATACCCAGAGGGAATCAGGGCCCTGGAGTCTGCCCACCCCAGGAGACAGCTGGAGTTGCTGTGTGCTCCTGGATAGCTTGACAATTTCATGAAAGTCAGGAACCACAGGCACACACTGCCTGCAGCATAGGCTGAGCCACATCTGGGCCCTGGAGGGTGAAGCTGGGCTATTGGGGGCAAGTTGGAAGGAGAAGAGGCGGTGGCAGGTGGCAGGCTGGCTCCAATCGTGTGTGTGTGTGTGTGTGTGTGTGTGTGTGTGTGTGTAATATGCTGCTTTAAGTTTGCTTATTTTAATCAATTGATTTTCAAACTTTGTAAGACAGAAACTTTCACACAGATGGAATAAAGTCCAGTGCCCACTAGCACGTTGCAACTCCAAACCAATCTCGCATGCCCACCTCCACCCACTTTCTCCATCTCAGGGTTCCTGTGGAAGCAAGTCCCACTAGAGTGTTCAGAGGGAAACACAGAAGGAATCTAGCAGGTGTGAGAGTCGGGGCAAAGAGTGATGGAGGCAGAACAGGGGCTGGGAAGAAGGCAGGTCTAACGAGGAAGCAACCATAGGCCCACCTAGGGCAGCTCTTGGGAAAACCAGCTATGAGATTAGGGGTGTTCCCAATGTGCAGGGTATCTGGGCCTCAGTTTCCCCACCCAGGTCACAAGAGGATGGGTCTGAGTTCTAAGGGTACCTCCTCTAACGGTATCCTGGGTTCTATGGTGACTGACAGAAGAGTCAGACTCTTCCTCCCCCGACCCCCAGCTTCTCCAGCTAACCCCATCTCATCTATTTCCTCTACTACAAGAGGCTGATGCAAACCCAAAGGAAGAGACCTAGGTCCTGTAGCCTAGGAAAGGCTCTGGAAGACAGAATATATGCTCTCATGGAGAATCCACATGGCCAGGCCCTGGAGGCAGAAAGGGCTGGGCTGTGGCGTGGTGTCTCTCTTCGAATGAAACACATATGTACATATGTACATAACCGTACCTTCCTAAGGGGCTGCCTTTGGTAAGCCTGAACGTGAAGGTCATAGCTACTGTGTTCTGCCGTTAGTGTGGGTCAGAGCTCCAGGCCACGAGTCAGGCACCCAAAGTCCTCCACTGTCACTGACTCTGCTGTGGCCTTCATCCTCATGGCCACTGGGCCCAGGGTTCAAATATTGACCACTGTGGTTTTTGAGATAGAGTCGCATCTAGCCCAAGCTGTTTTCAAACTTTGCCGGAGCCCGCCGGCAGAAATCAGACCATACCCAAAACGGGGAATGAGGATGAGAAAATGTAGAGATAGAGAGAAAACAGGACAGACTCAGGAGGACTGTCAGTCACGCTGAAGCAGCTTGCCTTTATTAAGTCCCCCCCTATTTATACTGTGAAGTAAGCAAAACAATACTAACACAGGCAAAATAACTTAGGACATGATTGGCTTCCTTCAAAGATCTTCATGTGACCTCAGTCTTCGGTGAAAAATAAACTTCTCCTCAGGTGTAAATCAATTTTGCCTAACGAAAACTCCTGCTTCCAACAGCACTTCTGTGCACGAGATTGACTTCTGCCTAACCCAAAACTAGGGCATAGTTTAAGGCAGGCACATGGCCCCCGACAAAACTTGCTATGCAGCAGAAAGTGACCTTGAACTCCTAATCCTCCTGTGTCCACCTCTCCAACACTGGGAAAATGTGTGGGTTACCACTCTGGGTCTGTTTGGTGCTGGGGATCAAATCCAGGGCTTTGTACATGCTACACACATACTCTACTAACTGAGCCACATCCTCAGCTGGCTCTCTCTGCTTTCTGACCCTGTTATAACCCATTTTATCACCGCCATGTGCCTCAGTTTATCCATTTACATGTGATGGGGATACATCAGCAATGCATCTGGAATGGTGAGGGAGCCAGACTTCTGTGGGCTACAGAACATCAGGGAGGTCTCTGGAGAGTCAGAAAGAACTGGGGAACCCCTGGAGTCCTGCAGGTACATGAGTGTGGGGCTCCTGGCCCTTGTGGTTCCTGAGGACCAGGCTCCAGCTGTGAACCCTGCTCAAGGTGACGCCAACAAAACCCAGGCACCGTAACACCCTCCTCTGCCTTCTGGTTTTATTTTTCCTTTTCCCAAGTTTAAAATTAAAAATAGGTGTTTTGACAAGAGAGTAGCAAAGTGTTAAATAGGCTTCAGGGAGGGCCTGGGCTGGATTCCTGCAGCTGGTTTGAGGGGGCTGTGGCAGGAGAGCATCATGGGAAGTGTAAGAACAGGCCAGGTGGCGTCTGTGCTTTCCTGGCATCCTGCATGGCCACACTTGCAAATGAGGCTAATGAGCAGACACAGGGGCAGTCAGTGGGTCTGTGACAAATTCTGTGTCACGCACAGAAACGAGGCAGATGGAGATGATGGCAGGAAGCTCTGGGTTTGATCACCAGCATGAAATAAACCAGGTGTGGTGGCCTACACAGGTGTTCCCAGCACTGAAGTAGAGGCAGGAGGATTAGGAGTCCAACGTCATTTTACACAGCACAGAACTGAGTTCTCTGTGCTAAACCTTTTCTGGCAGCCTCAGTTATTCTCATGTAGTAGATGAGCAAACCTGGGCTCAGAGAAGTCGAGTACAGCCACACAGAAAGGCGCAGAACCAAGATTCAGACCCAGTGCTTTCTTTTTTTTTAGGGTTCATGTACCCCAGTCTGGTCTCAATCTTGCTATGTGGCTGAGGATGACCTCAAACTTCTAATCCTCTCACAAGGCACCACAATGAGGCAGCAGAGAAACAGCACATTATGGTGATACCTGATGAGGACAGCCCGATCCCTGGCTTCAGTGAAAACCAAGAGTGAGCCCCATCTGCTCTGAGAATTTATTCCTTCCAAGTTCTCTCACAACTGTCCCCCAGAACGAAGGCCTTCCTATTTATTCAAACAGTATGTCGAAGCCAGATGTGGTGTATGCCTTTAATCCCAGCTCTTGGGATGCAGAGGCAAGTGGATCTCTGTGTGTGAGTTTAGGCCAGCCTGCTCTAAATGGTGAGTTCCAGACTAGCTGGGGCTACAGGGAGACTCTGTGTCAGAAAGACCAAAAAAAAAAAAAAAAAAAAGAAGAAGAAGAAAAGAGAAAGACCATCCAGAATGCCATGGGAAAAGAGAAACTTTGTCTTACCAAAGAATTTTCCCCTTCTGACCCCTTCTGACCCAGAACCCCACACACAACCAAAACAAATGTTATTAGTCTAATCCCACCTGCTGTTTGCAACATAAACTGGGGACAATTCATTGCCAAGGATTATCACTGCTTTTAGTGCTGGTATTTTCCATTCTTTCTCTCTCTCTCTCTCTTTCTCTCTCTCTCTCTCTCTCTCTCTCTCTCTCTCTCTCTCTCTTTCTCTCTTCTTTTTTGGTCTTTTTGAGACAGGGTCTCCCTGTAGCCCCAGATTGCATGGAACTTACTATGTAGGCCAGGCTTGCCTTGAACTCACAGAGATCTACCTGCCTCTGCCTCCTGACTGCTGAGATTAAAGGCACAAAGGCATGAGCCACCATGCCTGGAGAGTATCTTTAAAGTGTGTTTCTTAAAAACCTACATTTCTAAGGACCTTCTTTCTTTGTTTTTTTTTTTTTTTTGTTTTGTTTTTTTTTCTGAGGCATGACCTCATTTTCACAATACACACACACACACACTCATTATTCTGGGTCAGGAACTAGGCAGGGTCATGAGGGATTATATTCATCTTACAAGAGGAGCCTAGTAAAATTGTATACAATTGTAAACACGCCGAGAAGGCATTAAATGATCTCAAAACATAGGATTAACTTTGGTTACAAGGTTAGGTACGGTTTTCATTTGTAACAGTAGGTATTTCCAGAAAAGTCATTCCCAGGCTCATCTACCTGGAATGACAGGCTACACTATCACACCTGGTTTAACTAGAGCAGAGATCAAGCCCTGTCCTTTGTGCCTACTACCCAGGTGCTCTGCTGACTGAGCTACATCCCCAGCTCCCTCAGTGCACTTCAAAACTGTTTTATGACATTTACAGTAGGGGTGGTATGAAAACACATCATGGTGTGTATATGGAGATCAGAGGGACACTTGAGAAAGTCTGTTCTCTCCTTCAGTCATTTGGGCCCTGGGACTATAACTCAGGTTACCAGACTCGGCAGCAAGTGTCTTTACTCGCTGAGCCATCTCATCAGCCCACGAGTGCTCTATTTTTTTAAGATTTTAAAAAGTATCTTGTTCATTTTTATTTTATGTGTCAGTATTTTGCCTGCATGTCTGTATTCTGTGTGTGCAATGCCTGTGGAGGCCAGAAGAGGGTGTCAGATCCCAGAAACAGGAGTTAGCCACCACGTGAGCACTGAGAATTGAAGCCAGATCCTCTGGAAAAGCAGCAAGTACTCTTAACTGCTGAGCCATCTCTCCAGTCCCTTAAGATCACTAAAAACTTCTTTAAATTTATTTATATGTCTGTGTGTGTATGCCTGCTTATCTGTATGTTCACCATCTGTGTGCAGTGCCCACAGAGGCCAGGAGAGGGAGTAGGATCCCCTGGGATTGGAGTAACCGGGTATTGTGAGCTTCTTGATGTGGGTGCTGGGACTGAACCAGAAGAGGGCATCAGATCCCCACAAACTGGAGTTAGCCTCCATGTGGGTGCTGAGAAGTAAACCCAGGTCCTCTACAGGAGCAAGTGCTCTTCACTGAGGAGCCGTCTCCTTAGCCTGTCACCGGCTAGTGATCTTAAATGCCAGAACACACTACCTCTCACACTGCAGTGCACAGATCCTCTTGTGGTTTAGTTGTTTGCTTACTTTTTAAATTCAGGCTTCTGAAGTGAATATAGTTGAGTATTAACATTGGCAAAGTCTGCAGTGTGTTACTGGGAGTCCTTCCCTCTCTACTTGATCATTTTCCACACCTGTGAAAATTTATGAAGGCCATTGGGCTCCAGCCTGTGGTCTCTGCTGCCCCCTGTAGCCTCTTACCTGCCTTGATCCACATCCCACAGATCATCTAGCAATCCAGGTGGTGGAGTAATCACCAACTCACCCCCCAACCCAGTGCTGCCTACTTCACTTCTCCCAGCTGAGGCTAAGAGGAGGCCTGACCTGTGGAAGAACCAGGATTAACCAGCTCCTGGGCCACTGTCCCCTCCACCTCCACGGGGCAGCAGGCAGCCCAGTCCCCCTTCCTGGAGAAGGAACTAGGCAACCTTGACTAGCTGGACTGCAAAAGCTGGGGCATTGCTGTCCACACTGGCAGTTTGGACACAGAGGGCCTGGGTAGAGTTGGGCTGGCCACGGACAGTGCCCTGGAAGAGTGGGCAGTGTTCCTGGACCCTTGTAACCTTTCATAGCCCTCATGACTGTGGTGCTGGGGTGGGAGGGGCAGCAGTGGCTTGGCCTCACTTCTGTCCAATTCCCTGTTCAAAGACAAACTGAGGCTGGGTGCGGTAGCACATCCCTTTAATCCTTGCACTTGGGAGGCAGAGGCAGCGGGATCTCTGTGAGAGTGAAGCGAGCCTGGTCTACAGAGTGAATTCCAGGCCAGCTCGGGCTACAGGGAGACCCTGTCTCAAAAAAGACAACAGACAGATGCTTTTGCAGAAGACTAGAATTCAGTTCTCAGCACCCAAGTCGGACAGCTTTCAGCTACCGTAACTCCAGCTCTAGGGATCCAACGCCCTCTTCTGGCCTTCAGGAGGACCTACTTACATGTGTGGATGCACATACACACACACACACACACACACACACACACTCATTATTCTGGGTCAGGAACTAGGCAGGGTCATGAGGGATTATATTCATCTTACAAGAGGAGCCTAGTAAAATTGTATACAATTGTAAACATGCCGAGAAGGCATTAAATGATCTCAAAACATAGGATTAACTTTGGTTACAAAGTTAGGTACGGTTTTCATTTGTAACAGTAGGTATTTCCAGAAAAGTCATTCCCAGGCTCATCTACCTGGAATGACAGGCTACACTATCACACCTGGTTTAACTAGAGCAGAGATCAAGCCCTGTTCTTTGTGCCTACTACACAGGTGCTCTGCTGACTGAGCTACATCCCCAGCTCCCTCAGTGCACTTCAAAACTGTTTTATGACATTTACAGTAGGGGTGGTATGAAAACACATCATGGTGTGTATATGGAGATCAGAGGGACACTTGAGAAAGTCTGTTCTCTCCTTCAGTCATTTGGGCCCTGGGACTATAACTCAGGTTACCAGACTCAGCAGCAAGTGTCTTTACTCGCTGAGCCATCTCATCAGCCCACTAGTGCTCTATTTTTTTAAGGTTTTAAAAAGTATCTTGTTCATTTTTATTTTATGTGTAAGTATTTTGCCTGCATGTCTGTATTCTGTGTGTGCAATGCCTGTGGAGGCCAGAAGAGGGTGTCAGATCCCCAGAAATAGGAGTTAGCCACCACGTGAGCGCTGAGAATTGAAGCCAGATCCTCTGGAAGAGCAGCAAGTACTCTTAACTGCTGAGCCATCTCTCCAGTCCCTTAAGATCACTAAAAACTTCTTTAAATTTATTTATATGTCTGTGTGTGTATGCCTGCTTATCTGTATGTTCACCATCTGTGTGCAGTGCCCACAGAGGCCAGGAGAGGGAGTAGGATCCCCTGGGATTGGAGTAACCGGGTATTGTGAGCTTCTTGATGTGGGTGCTGGGACTGAACCAGAAGAGGGCATCAGATCCCCACAAACTGGAGTTAGCCTCCATGTGGGTGCTGAGAAGTAAACCCAGGTCCTCTACAGGAGCAAGTGCTCTTCACTGAGGAGCCGTCTCCTTAGCCTGTCACCGGCTAGTGATCTTAAATGCCAGAACACACTACCTCTCACACTGCAGTGTACAGATACTCTTGTGGTTTAGTTGTTTGCTTACTTTTTAAATTCAGGCTTCTGAAGTGAATATAGTTGAGTATTAACATTGGCAAAGTCTGCAGTGTGTTACTGGGAGTCCTTCCCTCTCTACTTGATCATTTTCCACACCTGTGAAAATTTATGAAGGCCATTGGGCTCCAGCCTGTGGTCTCTGCTGCCCCCTGTAGCCTCTTACCTGCCTTGATCCACATCCCACAGATCATCTAGCAATCCAGGTGGTGGAGTAATCACCAACTCACCCCCCAACCCAGTGCTGCCTACTTCACTTCTCCCAGCTGAGGCTAAGAGGAGGCCTGACCTGTGGAAGAACCAGGATTAACCAGCTCCTGGGCCACTGTCCCCTCCACCTCCACGGGGCAGCAGGCAGCCCAGTCCCCCTTCCTGGAGAAGGAACTAGGCAACCTTGACTAGCTGGACTGCAAAAGCTGGGGCATTGCTGTCCACACTGGCAGTTTGGACACAGAGGGCCTGGGTAGAGTTGGGCTGGCCACGGACAGTGCCCTGGAAGAGTGGGCAGTGTTCCTGGACCCTTGTAACCTTTCATAGCCCTCATGACTGTGGTGCTGGGGTGGGAGGGGCAGCAGTGGCTTGGCCTCACTTCTGTCCAATTCCCTGTTCAAAGACAAACTGAGGCTGGGTGCGGTAGCACATCCCTTTAATCCTTGCACTTGGGAGGCAGAGGCAGCGGGATCTCTGTGAGAGTGAAGCGAGCCTGGTCTACAGAGTGAGTTCCAGGCCAGCTGGGGCTACAGGGAGACCCCGTCTCAAAAAAGACAACAGACAGATGCTTTTACAGAAGACTAGTATTCAGTTCTCAGCACCCAAGTCGGACAGCTTCCAGCTATTGTAACTCCAGCTCTAGGGATCCAACACCATCCTGTGGCCTTCAGGGGGACCTACTTACATGTGTGGATGCACACACACACACACAGAGACACACACACAAATTGATGCTGGGGTGCGGAGACTCCTACATGTCATCACCTGGACTTACCCACACCTAGATGGGTGACGAGGCAGTTTGTGGGTCCTGTGTGATTCACCAAAGAAAGTCAGTAAGGTTTTTTCATTTTCAGGCTGGTGCCCACCACTGTTTCCAGGAGATAGGGTTTGAGGCACCCTCAACCCAAAGGACCAACTTTGTCCCTGTTGCCACTAGAACATCTCTGGTTCCACCTTTGTCCAATCATCCATGAGCAAATAAGTGCTTGACTCTTCAGTGTGGGCCAGATGCTGTACCCTGGAGACTCAACAGACAGAGCCCAGCCCTCAGGGAGTTAAGCATACGATAGAAGCTAGAGGACCCAGCTCTGGCTCCCATGCACTGTCGTTCATCTTATCCCACGCTCACATAGCGCTGCAGTTTTCTATGATTAATGTTTGTGTGGTCTATCACCATCTATTTTTTGCCTAGGTGAGTCTGTATCTTTAAAGTGTGTTTCTTATAGACCTACATTTTTATGGACCTGGTTTCTTTGTTTTCAATTTTTGTTTTTTCGGAGACATGACCTGTTTTGGTCTAGGCTGGCCTTGAACTAGCTATGTAGCCAAGGGTAGCTTTGAATTCCTAATCCCTTGTCTCCATCTCTCTTCTCTGGTGCTGGGATCACATCACGTACCACCACACCCAGCTTTGGCCCTTGTTTTAAATCCACTCTGATGATATTTGTCTTTTATTTAGTTACTCTAGTTCAAGCATTCACATTTAATGTGATTATTGATAGGGATGGATTATTATATACCACATGTATAACTCTTTTCTATTGATTACTCTTTTTTTTTTTTTTTTTTTTTTGGTATACTTGAGATGGGGTCTCTCTGTAGCCCCAGTTGGCCTGGAATTCACTGTGTAGATCAGGCTGGCCTGGATCTCACAGAAATCCAGCTGTCTCTGCTTCCCAAGGGCTGAGATTAAAAGCATGTGCCACCAAGCCAGGCTTGGTTTTTGTACTGTATTGTTTTGTTTAAGTAAATGACTTTTGGGAGAGGTTGCGACAGGATCTTACTCTGTAGTCCAGACTAGTTTTGAATTCATGATATTCCTCCTGCCTCTGCCTCTCAAGTGCTGGGATTTACAATCATGAGCCATTATGCCCAGTCTTATATTTATTTTAAAATTATTTTGGTGGGGGTTAGCAAGAATGCTCAATGGTAAAGATGCTTGCCATCAAGACTGATGACCTGACTTGAATCCCCAGGACCCAAATAGTAGACGGGGGGAACTGACTCCCACAAGTTGTTCCCAGACCACCACGTATGTGCTGTGGCATACACATAGCTACCCCCACCCCATGCAAACACATGTAATTTAAAAATTATTTTAGTGGTTGTCTAGTACTGTGCAATATACATTCTATTTTCTTAAGTTCTGATTTTTTTGTTGTTTGTTGAGATGAAGTCTCACAATGCAGACCTTAAAGGCCTGGAACTCTCTATGTAGACTTGTCTTGAACTCAGAGATCCACCTGTCCCTGTCTCCCAAGTGCTTGAATTAAATGCATTTGCCACCATGCCTGACTCACTTAGTAGTTTTAGCAAGACTTTGAGTAATTTAGATTTTAAAACAAAACATGAAATTTATGACCCACTGTCATTTAAAGAAATTTCTTCTTTTAACATTTCTTTTTGTTTTATTTTTATTTTATTTGTATGTGTGCATTACCTGGGTGTATGCAAGTGCACCCGTGTCATGCAATACCCCCAGAGGTCAGAAGAGGGTGTCAGATCCTCTGGAACTGGAGTTATGGACACTTGTTAGCTGCCATGTATGTGCTGGGATTCAAACCTGGGTCTTCTGCAAGAACAGCCAGTGCTCTTAACTGCTGAACTATTTCTCTAGCTCTTGACGTTTCTTATAAGGCACATTTACTGATGATGAATTTTCTGGGGAACTTTTCATCTCTCTCCCTCCCTCTCTCTCTCTCTCCCCCCTCTCTGTCTCTCTCTCTTCCTCTCTCTCTCTCTCTCCCTCTCCCCCCCCCTCTGTTATAAGGTCTTGCTTTGTAGCCCAGGCTGGCTTTAAACTCAGGATTCTCCTGCTTCTGTTATGGTCTTGGAGTCAGGATCTAATTAGGCTCAGAGATGGATGTGTAGCAAGGCAACAAGTGAATTATGATTGCAATCAGGCACCCACTTTCGACGGGGGTAGGAGAGGGAAGCAGCCCCAAACTGAAGCAACAGGGTCTTTTTATAGGTCTTTTATGACTTCTTGCAAGCAAGCAAAGCCGAGTACAAAAGCAAGCATTTGTGGTTAATCATTAGCACAAACTTATTATAAAGAGTCCAATGACATGGTGATCGATCAATTTTGGGAAGCCCACTTCACAAGTCATGGTCTGTTGATTTAAAAATACTTTTTATAATAGAAGAGAAACATAAGATCTTATTTCAATAGTACAATGGCCGGTCCATTCTGATCAGCCTCTATGGTCCACTGATTAGAATACCCTTTGTTAATTTAACATGAAGAACATAGACGTCAGAATGAGGCCAGCAAAGTGCCAGCCTCTAACACTTCAGCCTTCCATGTGCTATGGCTGTAGCTGTGGGCCATAAGGCCCCACTTCTCTCTTACCCTTGAAGGGTAGTTTTGCTGGATGTAGGCTTCTGGGTTGGCAGCTGTCTTCCCTTTATCATGCTGTCCCTGCTTCCTGCTCCCTTGACTTCTGAGATGTTTGCTGTGACTGCCTTGTGGCTTTGCTTCCCCACCCCTCCCTTCTCCGGCTTTTTTCAAGATTTCTCATTGTTTGGGGTTCTCGGCAGTTTGAATATGACGTGACTGCATGTCGATTCTTTCACTGTTTACGTATTGCATATGTCTCCTCAGATGCCCGCATCTGTCCTTCAAACCATTCTTACCTCAGATATTCTTTCTTCCTTTTTGCTTTCTCCTCTTTCCCGTTTCCGATTTCATATGCTTGAGAGCTTGAAATGGTCCCAGATGTCCCGTTGCTTTGTCTCTGCCCTTTCCTTCCTCTTTGTGTATCAGTTTGGAAGGGTCCTCTGCTCTGCCTTGACGCTCACTGATGTTTTTAACTTAGCTGAACACCTTTGTGCTTACCTCTGATATTTTTCTGTTACAATGCTTCCTATTGCTATTATATTTTTATTTTACTTATTATTTTTATATTATGTCTATGAGTGTATTACCTGCATGTCTGTAAGTACACCCATGTCGTGCATTGCCCGTGGAGGTCAGAAGAGTGTCTCAGATCCCCTGGAATTGGAGTTACTGATGGTTGTTAGCCACCATTTGGGTGCTGGGAATCAAACCTGGATCCTCTGCAAGAGCAATCAGTGCTCTTAACCACTAAGCCATCTCTCCAACCTCCTCTTTACATTTTAAAAATTACATTTATTTATATGTGCCTGTATTTTTGTGGGGTGGCATGCATGCCATAGTGTGTGTAAGTCAGAGGACAACTTGTGAGAGTCAGCTCTCTCCTCCCACCATGTGGGTCCCAGGGACTGCACTCAGGCCTGGCAGCAGATACCTCTACCCACTGAGTCATCTCACCAGCCTTCTGTTATATCTTTTAATCTTATTTATTTATTTATTTTGTATCACTGGCCTGGAACTCACCAAATAGTCTAAGCTCGTAGCTAGAGAGCACCATGGATCAGTTTTGGTCTCACCACCATTCCATTGGGATTATAGGGTTATAAGTGTGTGTTATCCTGCCCAGGTTTTATCTCGTGGATTCTGGGGCTCAAACTGAGGTCCTCAGGCTTGCAAGGCAAGTACTTTACTTATTGAGCAATTGCCATAGCCTTTTAAATTTGCTTCTTAAAATAATGTTTTGCTGGTGATGGAAGCCATGGCCTCACCCAGGCCAGGCCTTCATCTTTCCATCCCATGGATTGTCTCCCACAGTCAGTTGTTTCCAGGGGAGCCTTGGCATATGAATCATCGCTCTTTCAAATTCCATGTCCCATGGCTCCAGCATCTGCGTCATTAGAGTCTGGCCTCTTTCACCCGACTTTTCTTGCATTATGCCTTGTGGTTTGTTGTCGTTTCCTTTTTGTTAAGCAGACGCATAGTCTTGAACAATACAAAGTGAAGCACCTAAGTGTTTAGAGGAATGGCTTATGTAGATCTGGCTAGGGGCCGGGCTGCAGCCACAGTAACCCGAGACCAGTGCCCTTGTTGTATCATGTTGCCTGAGGTTCCTAGGATTTCCTCCTCAGGCAGGGGATGTCTTGTGCATACAGCTGCCACCGCTGCTCTGTTGGTGTTAGGGGTACATAGGGGCTCCTGATACACTTCTTTCTGACAGTCTGATAGCTGACAGGCTTGAGCCCAGAAAACAGACTGCTGATAACTGTTAGTGCAACAGCCACAAAGGGAAAGGAAGAACTCTGGCTGAAGAGGCAGGGAAGAAGCAGGGGACCTGCAGGAACTTCTTGAACTGACACAGCATTTTAACAAGCCAGGTAGGTACAGAGACAGATCCTCAGACCTGATTGTGAACTTCTGGCAACTTTTGGTGGGCTCAAGATCTCCCCTCCTCAGTCCCCCCACGTTTGACTGCTCTTGCGTAATTGATCCTATTTTTCACTCTTTCCACGTGGCAATCTGTTTTGTCATTTTTGTCCTATTTAAAGTTGATCATCCCTAACTGACAACACAATACCACTAGTGTGTACTCTTTGCTGTTTTCCCATTATATTCTTGGGTTTTGTTTTGGTTTGGTTTTTGAGACAGAGTCTCCCTGTAGCTCCAGCTGTCCTGGAACTCACTATGTGGACCAGGTTGGCCTCGACGTCATAGGCATCTACCCATCTCTGCCCCCTGAGTCCTGGGATTAAAGGTGCGTGCCACCACGCCTTGCTTCCCCATTCCCTTCTTAGTGGAGGATGGGACAAGAACTTGCTTGGGGACAGGAGGCAGTCTCCACAGACCACCTCACTGGAGTCTTGTGATGGAATAGTAAAGGGCTGGGGAGGGGTGCCTATGACCCCACACCCCTGGCTGTGACACTTGCTGTTTCCAAGATGACCATCTTCCTGCCGGGTCGGCAAGGGGAGGAGCTGGCAGTGGGGTGCTGCTTTCCTCCTCTGCGGTGAGGCTCTGGCAAAAAAGGCCTCTCTTGGAGAAAAGGCCTTTTTCGGGAACCTGACAGCACTTCTGGCCAGAATTCTCAGGGGTCTTTCTTGGGCCTTCTGTTCAAGACTCGGGTGGGGTTCCTGTAGGTAACCCCTAGACTGTGCCCCCAAGACTGCGCCACCCCTAACTTCTCACATTCCTCTATTCCCAGCTCCCAACAACTCCCCAAATGAGACTTAAGCCTCCTTCCCAGTTTGTAGCTCTGCCACGGGTCAGGTGTGTTTAGCTATGACACTGAATTTGCTGGTCTCAAACTGTGGGTGGCAATTAGACCTCTGTTCTCTCCTGGGCCTAAGAGGAGACACTGATCTTCGGGGTGATTCTGGGCTAGCTTCTGACTCTGTTCCCAAGGCCATGCTGCCCAGCCTGCGGTTCAGCCTGGCAGTTCCCTGCTCAGTTCAGCCTGGCAGAAGCAGGGGTTGAGTCGGGAGGAGGGAGAAACATGGTACTCCTCCTCTGCTCCCTCCCCCAGTCTGAAAGGGACTGTTTCCTGCTCCCACCCTTGAGGGTCCAGCTCCAGCAGGTGGACAGAGCTCCTGGTCCGCTTCGCAACCTCTGGTTGCCAAGAGCCTCGGCTGTGGCCTCCACTGTTGCCTCACTGCTCCACAGTCTCAGCCTCTGTGTCATCTGCTCTATGCTAAATATGCGCTGTTTTAAATACTTGGACATATTTGGTCTTATGGAGACCTTGACTCATCACTGGCCCCTCTTCAGGCCACAGCCACAGCCCTGCTGAATTAAAGCCACCCAAACCTCACCAAGTAGCTCTGGCACAGACCCAAACTGTTTACTCAGGGCAGCTCAAAGAGACAGCAGAAAATACAAGCGTGAGCTCGGGTCCTGAAGACCGTGTGTGTGTGTGTGTGTGTGTGAGAGAGAGAGAGAGAGAGAGAGAGAGAGAGAGAGAGAGAGAGAACGGAAGGAGATGGACATCTCATGAAGAAGCCAGTGCTGAGTTCTCTTGGGAATGTGCAGTAGGTTTGGTGTCGCGGGATTCTAGGCCCACAGTGTGTATATGTGCACTTGAGGTGGAGGTTGAGGCTGAGGCAAGGGCGGGAGGGTGGCGAGCCCACTCTGACGCCCGCTAAGGGGGCACAGCCACGAGAGCTTCCTAGGCAGAGAAAGGAGGGAGGCCTACTGGGTCCTGGGCTGGGGGCAGAGTTCCACAGTCCAGGAGAGGCCAGAAGCCTGGGGCAGGACTACGGGTTGTCCTGTGAGGCCGCGGCTGCCACCTCTTTCCTCCCACCCCCAGGCCCAGGCTTCCGGTCTTGGAAGATCCAGGGAAACACCACCTGCCTCTTACACCACACCTCCAGGTCAAATAGTTCTGCAAAAGTTCCTGTCTGGCCCGGTGGGAGATGGGACGGTAATCCAGCCGTCGGCTTTGAAAATAAAGTAGCTAAACAGCGTCCAGAGAGAGGAAGCTAAGACCCAGAGGTGGATCCGTGAAGCACTGGGCACCCGGGGCTTCCCAGAGGCCTGGCCACTGGCCCTGAATTCGTAAAGGCTCGGGTCCAGGAGGAAGGGGCTGCCCGCAGGGCTGGGACGGAGGCCGCGCCGCGTGCCTTTCCCTCCTTTCCCGCGGGGTGCTCCCTGGCAGAGGCGACCCGGGGCCAGAGGAGCCCCCGAACTCAGGCCTGCGGGGGCCGTCGCTGGCGGGCGGGCGGGAGGCGGGCGTGGCGGCCGGGAGGCGGCTCCCCGGGGACTGCACCGCCGGCCCAGCGGGCCCTCGGCGGGCGGCATGGCTGGGCCGCGGGCCGCGGCGGGGATCCGGGCCGGGGCGCTGCTGGCGCTGCGGGCGCTCCTGGCCGCCGCGCACCCGCAGTGCCTGGACTTCAGGCCGCCCTTCCGGCCGCCGCAGCCGCTGCGCTTCTGCGCGCAGTACTCGGCCTTCGGCTGCTGCACCGCCGAGCAGGACGCGGCGCTGGCCGGCCGCTTCGGGGCCCTGGCGGCCCGCGTGGACGCCGCGGTGTGGGCGACGTGCGCGGGCTACGCGCTGGACCTGCTGTGCCAGGTGAGCGGGGCGGGGCGCGGGGGCGCGCGGGGCGACCGCACGGGGCGGGAGCGAGGAGCAACGGGCGTCCGGCACTTCAGCGCTCCGGGCTATTGCGGGGAGTTACTTGTCCTCCGCAGCCCAGGGCGGTGCTTGGTTTGTCATTCATTTGCTTGCTGTGCAAAGACTTTGGACCTTTTAGGCCTCAGTTTCCCCCAGAGACTGGGGACGCCTATTCTCCAGGACATCCTGGAGCTGGGCGGCGCTGTCCTTGTCAGGCGCCAGGGTGAGCGGGTCTTTCCTAGGTCCCGGAAGGCTGGACTGGGGGGCCGTGGTCAAGATATAGGGCTATAGGGCGTGGTCTTGTTGGTAGTATGTAGTGGTATGGGGGACCCAGCTCCCTCCGAGGACCCCTCCTCAGACGTAATGGAGCCTGTGTTTCAGGGCCTGGGTAGTGCCCTAAGTGCTTAGAGACCCCACCTTTCAGTCTTGCTCCGGGCCTGACTGAGACTTCTCTCCAGAGCACCTGAGTGACAGCTCTCATCTCAGCTCTGAGGATGGAGCCTCTGCTTTGGTCTACACCAGGTGGCCATGGCTATTTTTTCCTCCTGAGTGGGGTTGATGCAGAGTATGTGGGCTTCCCCTGCCTGGCTGAACGCAGGAATGGGGGCCAGGCCAGGCATGGAAGCCCTAGACTGGCTATGGCACAGGACTGGGAAGTGAGGGACTCTGGTGGAAGGGTCCGCCCAGTTAGTACAGAGTTCCAGTCTCAGCCGGCAGGGGGCAGGCTAGCGGTAGGGACAGGAGGCCCTTGGGTTTGATCTTGCCATCTCTCCTGACTGTGAAGTTGAGGTGGACTGCTGTAGTTCAGTTACCTCATCTTTAAATCAGGGACAGATTTCTAACACTCCCCTTCCCCATGGTATGCAGACTAAATGGTAGATTAGAGGTTCAGCAGGGTTTGTAGGTGAATTCTAGCTGGACTTTGCTAGCCCCGTGTGTGAGTGAGGATTAGAGGCCACTTCAGGGAAGGTGGGCACTTACCCAGGGTCATGCAGCCTAGTGGTAGGTGAGGTTGAGGAGACTTGGACCACACTGAGTGCTTCTGTGAGCAGAGCATCTGGTGGGAAGTGAAAGATACTGGGAATCGACAGTGGGTGTAGGGGAGGCCGTAGTGCTCTGGGGTCGGCTGCTCAGTTTCTGGTGGATTCTGCCAAATCTCCAAGTGGTATATCTCAAGAAAGCCAGAAGATGTGATCCACTACCGACTTCCCTTCCCAGCCTGGAGGTCAGTACCACCAGGCCCTACACTAACCAAGTCACACAGCAGGGTTCCCACACCCCACACCCTGTCCACATTCACCTGTTGGGCATTTACTGTGCGCTAAGCTCAGTGGAGGTGAACAGCACCAAGGAGGCAGAAGGAACTAATCCAGAGGCTATTCCTGGCAGGAGGCGCCTCTTTTTTCCTTGGGAACCTGCCCAGGACAGCCTGGCCTGAGCGCCCTGTGGTAGAGTGTCTGCTCCTACCTCCAGCCGAGGCATCTCTGGGGGTGACCTCATGTCTGGAGTGAGCTTATAAGTGGCAGGCTGCTGAGGCTGTGGCATGGTCTCCCTGAGGGGACCTCGGGAAAGTGCTAGCAGGAGGATGCTGTCCTCACTGCCCACAGGCTGTGATGACTGATGGAGGAGCTGACTTTCACAGAGAGGGCCCAGGAGACTGGTCTATAGGTTTCCCTCAGTGGGCATTCACACCTGCCTTGGGGAGGCAGCAGGCTCCTGGGAGGCTTTGTCCTCCTCTGGGAGATGGCTGTGTCAGGCAGTTGTACCATGTGGCATCTTCAATGTAGCTGGTGGGTTACCTTTCATGTAGTTGAGTTCTCTGTAGCTGAGTGCCTGAGGTCATCAGAGGGAGGTAGCTGACAGAGACTTGTGGAGGCGCTTAGCAGGCTCATGTACCCAGTAAACACATCTCCAGAGCCTGTGAATGAGGGATCAGCTCTATGCTGCTGGACCCAGCCTAAAAAGCCTGTCCATTCAGTGCAGGACACAGACATTCAGCCACTTACCAGAGCATGCAAGACACCTCCCCAAAGTACCAGGGCTTATCACAAAAAAGCCCAGGAGATCTGGGACAGCTTGGGGGAGTAATCATTGAGTTATTTCCTGAGGCTTCATATTGTTTCAACACTTACTAAACAAACATACATAGCATTTCAATTTATTACTCCCAACATCTCTATGAGGTTGGAGTTCTTTTCCCTTTCTAAGATGGGGACATAGGCACAGAGAGGTTAAGGAACTTGCAGAACATCACACGGGAACATAAGCTCTAGTTCCAAAGCCCTCTTCTTAGCAGTCTGGAGCCAGACTGTGTGATGGATCATGGGATGCCTGTCCTGGGAACCTCATAGTCTGTGGGGGGACAGGCAGGCAAATTGAGATAATTAAGTCCTGGTCATGTAGATCAGCCAGGTCATCTCTGGTGGAACAGAAGAGGAGAGCTGTTCCAGTAGGTGACAAGATTCCCATGTAGAGAAGCTTGTGGGAGTCAGGGGTAGAGTGCTCTGAGCACCCAAAGGGCAACATCTGGCCCTGGGAGGAAGGAGAAAGGAGGAAGGAGATTGTGGGTTGGGCATTGCATCACAAGTAGGAATTTTCAGATGTGGAAGGGGAGGAGGAGGAAACATCCCACAGAAGGAACACTGTGTACAAGACTCAGTCTTCCTGGGGTGGGATGGGGGAGAAAAAGCCTTTGGGACTTGGGGCCATGAGTCATGAGTGGCAGTAACTTCTCAGTGGAAACCTTTGGGTGGCCGTCAGGTGGCAGGCACCCTGCCCCTGTGGTTTTCTACTGCCTGTCCCTGGACACTGAGGTCCAATGACTGGCCATCCTCCCTGCCAGCGGCAGTCACTAATTATTTACTAATTCACTAGCATTTACTAATTCTGGACTGCTCTGTTCTGAGGGCTACATTTGCATTATGTGTATAAACGAAAGAATACAGAAGCCACATGTAAGAGGCTGCTAGACTTGGTGGTTACTGTGTAAACAGATGTGGATGCCCTGTGTTCTTCCTGTGTTCCAGTTGAACCTTTGGTGAGGAAAGAGACATCAGATTTGTTTTCAAAAGTCTGCTCTGCCCCTCTTGTGTTTCTGAAGCCAAGCCAGTGCCTGGCACAACGTGTGCCCTGCAGACACTGCTTGAGTGAAGCATTACTGGGTGTCATGAGGCCTGGGGGTGAACCCTGGTCTGGCCACTTCTTGGTTTGTGGCTACTGTTAATCTGAGTTCCTCATCTATAAAACTGGAGTTCTGGTGACATAATCCTGCAAGAGGAAGTGAGGCCTGTGTGCCCATCCTCTCTGGTCTCCCCATGGCCACTGCTGATCCACACAGCAGGGTCCAGAGGATCATGGGAGAACCAGTTCTGCATGGAGCTCTGAGGCTTGACCATCTGACCTGTCACCTGCAGACTGCAAACTGGAGCATGTGAGAGATGGCCCTTCATGAGTTGAGGAGAGTGACTTGCCAGAGACTCCAAGAACACACAGGACCCTTAGTGTGTCAGGTGGGACTCAGCCCACACAATAGAAGTACCAGGGGAGAGGCATGGAATGACCAAAGCTAGATCATGTAACAGTAGGGAGTAGCCCTTGGCTGGATCTTGGGAACACAGTCCTTAAGTGATCTGGTCTCTTGCTGACCTTTGAGGTCTCCTGCTACAACTCAGCCCTGTCTCCCAGCGAGAAGAGGCAGTGTGTGGCTGTCATTGCCCTCTCTGCCTAGGAGCTGCTCTGGGGATAGGGGAGAAGAGGACCGTCATATCGGAGATCAGTAACAATAGCACAGCAGAACACAGAGAACTTCACAGAGTGGTCCCTCAAGGAGTTTGGACTGCAGGGGTTTGTCTACAGGGAGGGTAAGGAGATGGTCAGAGAAGATGAGAAGTCACTCTAAAAAAACTTATTTTGATTTTATATGTATGAGTATTGGCCTGCATGTGCTTATATTTTTACTCCATGTGTGCTTGGTGCCTGCAGAGGCCAGAAGAGGGTGGCAGATGCCCTGGAACTGCAGTAATGGAGAGTTGTGAGCCACTGCCGTGTGGGTGCTGGAAGTGGAACTCGGGTTCTCTGCAAGAGCAGCCAGTGATCTTTACCACTGAGCCATCTCTTCAGCCCCTGATTTATTTTTATGTGTATGTGTGAGTGCCTACATGTATGTATGTGCTCCACAAGCATGCAGTGCATTTAGAAGCCAGAAGAGGGCATTAGATCACCAGAAATTGAAATTACTGACAGTTGTGACCCAGCATGTGGTACCTGGAACTGAAACTTCAAGAGACTAGGAAGTGCTCTTAGCTGCTGAGCTACCCCCGGCTTCCAATGGACTCTTTTTAAATTATTTTAATTTTATTTTCGGTATATGAGTGTCTTGCCTGCATGCATGTAAGGGCACCCATGTCATGAAATGACCATGGAGGCCAGAAGAAGGCATTGAATCCCCTGGAAATGTAGTTAGAGGCAGTTGTTAGCTGCCAGGTGGGTGCTGGGAAATGAACCTGGGTCCTCAGCGAGAGTGACCAGTGCCTTCTCCTTGTGAAGAACTCATGAACACTAAATGAACAGGTAGGAGCATTTTGTCACCGATACACTGAGGTGGCCAGAGAGCTCGCATGGTCAATTATTTGGCACTATCCCCTCACTATTGGCTCTGACCTACTATGTACTGGCCTCTGTGTGAGGGTCTGGGGTATACAGAGAACAAGACCAAAACTTCCCACTCTTATAAAATGCACATTCTGAGGAAGACAGGCAACCAACAAGCAGTACATTCATTTTTAGTATAGTGTAGACTCAAGGAATGTTTGTGGGGTTTGTTTTACTTTCTATTAAATTTTATTGTTTTTATTCTGTTTGTATGAGAGTATTGCCTGCACGTACGTGCACCCGTGTCATGCAATGCCATGGTCAAAGGAGGACATCGGATTCCACTGGAACTGGAGTTATAGATGGTTGTTAGCCACCATGTGGGTGTTGGGAATTGAACCCAGCTCCTCTACAAGAGCAGCCAGAGCTCTTAACACTAAGCCACCTCTCCAGCCCGAGTTTGTTTTTCTAAGCAGAATCAGAGGCAAGGAATGAATGACAGGAGTTTGGATACGATTTTTAGGTAAGATTTTAGGAGCTATCCCTTAAGTAGGAACTCACAAACAAGGAGTAAATTTTGCAGGTGTGGGCCCAAGGTATAGCATGGAAACAGAAAGTACTTAAAGTGCGTTGACCCACCCTGAACAGGTGCTCAACGCACACACACACACATCGTGCTATTATAGTGGTGGGTATTTGCGCCATTAAGTAAGAGGAGAAAGAGGAGATACGGGCCTGAGGCCTACTGCTAAACTGCGACTAATAGTAATGGTACCCTATATTATGGAACCTGGGGGTGGTGAGCACCTGTGGCCCGTTTTGCATCTCTGAGCCTTCCTGTCTCTGCAGGAGTGTTCGCCCTACGCAGCCCACCTGTATGATGCCGAGGATCTGGCCACTCCACTGCGCACGGTGCCTGGCCTCTGTGAGGACTATTGCCTGGACATGTGGCAGACCTGCCGAAGCCTCTTTCGCCACCTCTCCTCTGACAGTGAGCTCTGGGCACTGGAGAGCAACCGGGCCAAGTTCTGCCACTCCGTGTCCTTGGATGACACCGACTACTGTTTTCCGTACCTGCTGGTGAATGAGAACCTGAACTCGAACCTGGGCCGTGTAGTGGCAGACGCCAAGGGCTGCCTGCAGCTGTGCCTAGAAGAGGTGGCCAATGGGCTTCGCAACCCGGTGGCCATGGTGCACGCTGGGGATGGCAGCCATCGCTTCTTTGTGGCTGAGCAGGTGGGGCTGGTGTGGGCCTACCTGCCCGATGGCTCCCGCCTGGAGAAGCCGTTCCTGAACGTGAGCCGAGCTGTGCTCACATCACCCTGGGAGGGGGATGAGCGTGGCTTTCTGGGCCTGGCCTTCCACCCCCGCTTCACACACACCCGCAAGCTCTACGTTTACTACTCTGTGGGTGTCGGCTTCCGAGAGTGGATCCGAATCAGCGAGTTCAGGGTCTCCGAGGATGATGAGAACACCGTGGACCATGGCTCAGAGAGGTGCGTCCTGGGAGCCCCAGTCAAGGGAGGGCTGAAAGGTCATGTGCACGACACACAATGGCTTCATGAGCGTGTCTGTGGCATATACTGTGACTATTTAACACCCCTACTGGGGGCGGAATCGTCTGTTCTGGGGCCTGTGGAGGATTTTTGCAAAACAGACATCCTGTGGGCCTATGTCCTGACCCATGCATCTGGCCTCCAGGGCTGTACACGTCACTGCTCTTCTGCTCCAGGCTGTACAGATGGTTATTTCATCTGACTCATAACCTGGCTCAGAGGGGGAAATGACTTCTTAGATCACACTGCTGGGAAGCATCTGAGCTGGAGTCCAGACCTGTTTTGTCCCCAGAATCACATCCCACCACTGGGCCTGCTTGGTAGCAACCCAAAGACACCACTCCTTCCTTTCGTCTCAGCTTTCCCCCCACTGCCTCCATTCTCTGTCTCCTGGCAGCTGGCTCTTTCCTGGCCTTTATGTAGCAGAGACTGGCCTCAAACTCCTGATCTTCCCTCTCTCCACTTCACAGTGCTGGGTTAAAAAGTGTTCAGAACCATACTCAGCTTCAACCTGACTGTATTGCTCCTGCCTGGGGCCCCCAGTGCCTGCAGAGCCTGCTCTCCAGTATATGTGCTCCAATTCTTTTGGAGGGGACTTAACCTAAGTTGGCCCAAGGGATGATGCAATGTCCGTTTAGGTCTCTTGGGAAAGTAACCCTGCCCTCGGAGACTCCCCAAGGCAGAAATGGAGATGTAGAAGGAGCTTTTCAGGTGTCAGAGTGAGGGAGGGACAGACAGCCCAGAGAAGGGAGGTGCTGTGGCTGGGTCACGGGAGAATGCTCCCTTCGTCAGAGAGCTGAAAGGACAAAAGGAGAAGTGAAAACCAGAGCCAGAACTGGGACCACTCAGTGGGAGGCCTGGTGGGGGCTGACATGACTGGAACCATGGAGAACAGGCAGAGATGTTGCCTAAAACACAGACCCAGGGAGAAAAAAGGAACATGGGGAATGTAGTTTGTAGATGCTGCCTATTCCTACTCTCCAAGCAAAGGGCAAGCAGGGGCCAGGCCAGGCCAGGAACATGGGTGGACAGGCAAATTGCAGGACATTTTATATTTGTTGAAATTGTAAAATATTTTAAAATATTGTTTTATGTGTTTGAGTGTTTTGCCTGCACGTATGTACGTGTACCTGTGTCATGCAATGCCTGAGGAAGCCAGAGAGGGCATTGAATCCTCTGGAACTGGAGTTACAGACAAATAAGCTGTCATCTGAGTGCTGGGAACCAAACCTGCATCCTTAAAAAACATTTTTTTTTTTGTCATTTTGAGACAGGGTCTCTCTGTAGACCCAACTGGCCTGGAACTCACTATGAAGGCCAGGCTGGCCTCAGACTTACAGAGATCTACCTGCTTGTGCCTCCTGAGTGTGGGATTAAAGGTGTGCAGAGGGGAGACAAAAGACAACAGAATGGATGTGTCTCCAGCCCTGACTTATACAAATTGACTTTTGATAAAAACTAAAGTTGGAAACAGTGATGCATATCCTGTGACCTCAGCACTAAGGAAGTGGAGGCAGGAGATCAGGAGGAACAGGAGGATCAGGAGTTCAAAGTTATCCTTGGTTACATAACACATTCAAGCTAGCCTGGGCTGCATGAGACCCTATTTTAAACAAAACAAAGTCCTCGAACTGGAGAGATAGCTCAGTGGATAAGAGCACTTGCTGCTCTTCCAGAGTTTAGTTCCCAGCATCCATATTGGGTACCTCATAACTATCTGTACCTCCAGCTTCAGGGGATCTGACGCCCTCCTCTGGCCTCTGGGGGCACCTTCACGTGAACACATGGTAGACACACATACACATAAATTATTTTAAAATTCTGAATTTGTGACACAAAGTATATAGATGAAAATATTTCAGACTGAGGGTTCAGCAAGGGTCCTCTGGGGTGTGGAGCTGAGGGAACCCATCCCACTCCCCCGAGAAGCTCGTGAATGAGCTGAATGTAGAGTGTGCTTGGTTTAACTAGTATGAAAATCAAGTAATGCCAGTGTCAAAGTCCATAAATTGCCATCGGGGCCCAGTGGTGCAGAGCAAGAGACAACCAGACTGGAGTCCTAGTCCCGGCGCTGATGCAGATGAACTGTGAGCCCTTGAGCGGGTCACTCAACTTTTGAGCATCCAGGGCCTTGACACAGTGGAGTGACTTAACCCTCACCCAGTTCATCTACCAGGTCCTTGTGAAGATCTGCTGTTACAAAAGGAATGAAAAGTCTCTTTCTATTGCAGATGGTACTGGAGAAAGAAGGTTTTACTGCTGTTTTGGGGATCATGTTTGGAAAGCTGTTCTTATTGAGGGATACTTCTTTTTCTTCAGAATAATCCTGGAGATTGAAGAACCAGCCTCCAATCACAATGGAGGCCAACTGCTCTTTGGGGATGATGGGTACCTCTACATCTTTACTGGAGATGGTGGAATGGCTGGAGACCCCTTTGGGAAGTTTGGAAACGCCCAAAACAAGTATGTCATGCTGTTGCCTAACTGGGGCATTGATTTGCATACTCATGAACTTCTTCTGGAGGGAGAGCTTTTTCCCCTGCCTGCAGGTAGCTGGGAACCCCAGGCAAGTCACCATTGATTAGAGAGAGCAGCTCATGGGAGATTTATCCTGAGGAGAGGAGGCAGTTGTGCTTGGCAAGGGTCAGAGCCCTGCCCACTGTCACAGGGGCCTGAAAAGTGACAGCTGTGAGCCTTTGGGATGATGAAATATCCTCCAAAGTGAGCCCTTGCTTGCTGGGCCCTGCTGAAAGAAGGTGGGTTCTCCCAGGTTAAATGGGGAAGTCAGCAGGTTGGAGCAGGGCCACAGGGGAGCATGGGATTTTTTGCCCCAGGGAGACCCAGATGCTGAAGGGTAGTCTCACCCGCATTTACCCACTTCCTGTCTTGAGCAAATGGCCTGCCCTCATCTCCTCACGTGTTTGTGTATGCACACAGACACACACTCAGAGCCATGTGCGTCCTCAGGAATATGCAGGAGTCTCAAGCCAGCCTCCTCCATTCCTTTAGCCAAAATGCACATCCTCTCTTGGCTCAGAAAGTAACAATAGTGAGGATGTGTGTATCACAGTGTGTGGCTTGTGCCATCACATGCAACAGTGAGAAACATCTTCTCATGTTGGTGACGAGTTTGGCTCTGAAGCTGAGAAAACAGAGATTGAGGATTTATAGATAATTCTACAGAAGTTAAAAGCATCATTTTGCTGCCAGAATTTTTTTGCCTGTAGATCCTAAAACTGGTAGGGTGTGGAGGTGGGGTCCTGGAGTGCCTGGCTATAGGGATGAAAGACACCCAGTGGAGTGCTTATCTCCATGAGAGAGGACATTTGTGCCAAGTCTCTAATGATGAGGGAAACACTGCGGTGCTAATGCTGTGTGCAGATGTGTCACAGGCTGGGCAGACTCCACCAGCCCTGGCTTGCAAGGCATCCTAGAAGGAGCTCCCCTGTGCTGGCAGAGGAAGAAGAAGGCATTGAACTGCTAGGCCGGAACCATCCTGTGTTTCCCTTCCTGCTGACTTGCAGGCACTTTCTGGATCTTTCCCATTGTGGGCCTCCTTGCTAATGTGATTAATGAAGCCAACAGCTACTTACCCCAGAGCTGCCTGCAGGTTACAGCTCACATGCCCTCATCCCAACTCTCCCCTGCACTCTGGTGTATCTGGCTTTGATGACCTGCCTTGGTTCTATGGCTCAGCATTTTGTGGAACCCCACTATGTGGGATCACAAGGCTGGTTATTAGAAAAAAGTTATTTTATACAGTCTTCACCCTATAGCACAGCCCTGTGAATAAGCAGCACCGAATAGGGCCCCCAGTATTACAGTTGAGGACGCTGGTGTTTCAGAGAAATTGTGGTGAAGAGCTTGGTTTCTGGGACCAGATGCTTTACCACTGACTAGCTGGGTGGCAGCTTGTCCAAGGCCCAGTGTCCTCTGTTGAAAGTGTTGCAGCAATAGGTCACGGTGGGTTAGGCCCAGGGCTTCCGCAGGGCTGGCTACACGGCAAATGCCAGACAGACACACGCAGGAGGGTGTGCAGAGGGAGCTGGAGCAGGTGCGGGGGCCTGAGGAAGGCTGGGCCCCGGGGCCGCGTACCGCCTTGCGCCCTGCTCGGGCTCCGCGGACCCCAGCCCGTGTTCTCCGCCTCCGCCGCAGGTCGGCGCTGCTGGGCAAGGTGCTGCGCATCGACGTGGACCGCAATGAGCGCGGCCCGCTCTACCGCATCCCGCCCGACAACCCGTTCGTGGACGACCCCGGCGCGCGGCCCGAGGTCTTCGCTTTCGGCGTGCGCAACATGTGGCGCTGCTCCTTCGACCGCGGCGACCCGGTGTCCGGGGCGGGCCGCGGGCGCCTGTTCTGCGGCGACGTGGGCCAGAACAAGTTCGAGGAGGTGGACCTGGTGGAGCGGGGCCGCAACTACGGCTGGCGGGCGCGCGAGGGCTTCGAGTGCTACGACCGCAAGCTGTGCGCCAACGCCTCCCTTGGTGACTGCCTCCCCGACTAGACACCCCCGACCCTCCCCTCGCAGAAACCCCCCGCATGGATCCACCCCGCCCCCTATCCCCTTGGGAACCCCCCCGCCCCCATCCCCTTGGGAACCCCCAACCAGGATCTCCACCCCGCTGGGAACTCCTAGTCTGGACTCACCACGCCCCATTCCTCCCTCCCAGAGCTGCCCCAATCCCCCTCAGGGAGCCCCCATTCAGATCGGCGTCCCCTCACCCCCCAACGCTGAGTGACCCAGACTCCCACGGGGACCACCCTGCCCCACCCCCTCCCTGGACATCGGTCATCTCCGACCCTGGCCTTATAGGCATTGCTGCCTGCCTTCTTCACCAAGACTGTCTGTTCCCCACTCCAGACCTCCCTATGCGTCAGGGGTCCTTCCAAGCAGCGCTCTAGGTCCTTCTCACGCAGCACCCCCTTGTGAACCCTTGAAAATATGGCATGCCTCTGCGAGCACCTCCCTTCTCAGGGCCACAGACCCTTCTCGGTGCTGCCCTCCATTGGGACAGAGGGCCTATTTCCCTTCTTGGGGATGGTTGGACTGTGTGGGCTCACCCCAGTTTCTCACCCATTCCACAGATGATGTGTTGCCTATTTTTGCCTACCCCCACAAACTGGGCAAATCAGTCACAGGGGGCTACGTGTACCGTGGCTGTGAGTACCCTAATCTCAATGGCCTCTACATTTTTGGTGATTTCATGAGTGGGTAAGTGGCTGCTGCCTCTGGCCCCAGGAGTGGGTCACAAACAGGTTTCTTCCTCAGGGAGGAAGGGCCAGTCACATCTTAGGAAACCCCCTGACCACCAGGAGGAAGATATAGCTGTGCTTTAAGGACCATCCTCTGGTTCAAGTGTGGCTCTTACTAGGCAGCAAAGACTTGTTCTCACTTGACTGGTGCTGTGAAGAGCTGAGGCTGAACAGAAACAACTTCCTCAATAGACAGGACCACTTCACTCCTGGGGGAAGCCAGGACTGGCACTACACTGACTGGCAGGGACCTGGAGAGCCCTGCTCATCACACCCCAGTCAGGAGCACCGGAACCATGCTAAGGAGGCCAGGGGAAGCTGGGGTGGTGTGCTGTTATGGTCTGTGTAGCCATACTTGGGAAAGTGGTAACTCCAATGAGATCATGTATGGGGGGGGGGGGGGATTATGCCCTAGACATTGATGCCTTGTGAGCCTTGTGAGGGGTGTGGAATGGGGAATAGTTGACATGTGAGATTGCTGTGAGTCAGGCTCAGTCCTTGAAACTTATGGAGTCTCATGAGCACCCTGTTCTCCCAAGAGGAGAAAAATGATAAACTGAGAGCCAGAGAAATCAGGAAGACTTGCAACTTGGCTGATACTTAAAAATACAACTGGTTGGCCTAGGGAGGTGGCTCAGCAGTCAAGAGTACTGGCTGTTCTTGCTGGGTTTGGTTCGGAGAACCCACTTGGTGACTACAAACAGTCCTGTCCATAACAATGGTCTGTAACTTCAGTTCCAAGAGACCTGATGCTCTCTGTGAGCACTGAATGTGTTCATGTGTTAAAACATGTGGCAAAACATTCATGTGTTAAAACATATGGCAAAACGTTCATGTGTTAAAACAATTTTTAAGTGCAGCTGGTCAGTCAGGCATGGTAGCGCACACCTTTAGTCCCAACATTTGGAAGCAGAGGAAGATGGGGCTCACTGTGAGACTGAAGCCAGCCTGGTCTACATAGCGAGTCCCAGGCCAGCTTGGGGCTACGGGGAGACCTGTCTCAAAATAATAAAACCAAACCAACAACAAAAAAAGGGGTAGGTGGTGCTGCACCGGTGTGGTGGTGCATGCCTTTAATCTCAGCATTTTGGAGGTAGAGGCAGGTGGTTCTCTGAGAGTTCGAGGCCAGCCTGATCTACATAGTGAGACTGTCCTAAAAAAAGAAAACAAAACAAAACAAAACACCATAGCTGAGGTGGCCCAGACTGAATCCTCCCGTGACTGTGACCTTGAACCAGTTCAAGTCTGCTTTAGTTTCTTTACTGTGGGATGCTGTTGATAGCAGTACGCACCTTCCAGGAGTTTCTCAGGATGGAGTCAGTAAACATCGCACTTAGAAACTGGTCCATGTACCAGTAACCTGAGCTTTCAGGAGGCTGAGGCAGGAGGAGTTCAAGTTTGAGGCTAGCCTAGGTTACCCATGCATGCTCATTTTGTGCAGTACCCTGCAAAATTACATGTGGTCTTGGTTTCATGGGTTCATAGATGAGTCCAAGGATGGATGAATGAATGGCTGAATGGACTGATGGATAGATGAGTGGATGGATTGATAATGGGTATCTGGATGGATGGATGGATGGATGGATGGATGGATGAGTAGATGTTTGGATGGATGGGTGGAGGGATGGAGGGATGAAGGGATGGATGGATGAATGAGTAGATATATGGATGGGTGGGTGAAGGGAGGGATGGATTTCCCCTCTGCAACATACCAAGCATGACCTCACAGCTCATTTTCCTTTGCAGGAGACTGATGTCCCTACGAGAGAATTCAGGGACAGGCCAGTGGAAGTACAGTGAGGTCTGTATGGGCCATGGACAGACTTGTGCCTTCCCAGGCCTGATCAACAACTACTACCCACATATCATCTCCTTTGCAGAGGATGAGGCTGGTGAGCATCCAAAGACACCTCCATCCTGCAGCTGGTATCTGAGACTGTCCCTACCCCTTGTCCTCCTCCATCATCCTTCTGGCCTCTGACACGAGGGAAGGCCTTGAAATGACCTTCATGCTTGGAGGAGTGTGTTCTGTGAGCTTGAGATCTTTCTTGTGCATCCTTGAGTCAGCCCTGGCCTCTCTGAGCTTCCACTTCTTTATCTGGAACCTGGAGAAGCGGTTATGTCTCTACCGCCACAGTGGGGTTGCCAGGAGAGCTGGAGAGTCCCCAGTGTTAGCAGGAGCAGGAATGATCTGGAATGAGGAATTGCAGGCACTGGAGAGGAGATTCTCTCACTGTGGATCCTAGTGGCCAGTGTATTTGAGGTACTGAGTGAAGCCACGTTTTCATTTCAAAGCAGGTGAATGCAGCCCTTTCTCTCCTGTTCCTAGGCCCCACGTTCAGGCGCTTACGTTTTCAATGCAGGGAACAGAGGGGGAAGGGAGAGAAAGAGGGACCATGGAGGCTGGATCCTGCTCCAGCCTCCTGCCTTTGTCTTTGGTCCTGGAATTGTTCCATGATAAAAGGCTAGGGGCCCCCAGAAGGCTCTGGTGCATGCTTGTTGGAGTTTCCAGGCAACGCTCACCCAGGGCCTTTGGAGGGGTATCCCCTGCAGGGCCCAGTGCCCACAGCCCCCCTAAGCCTAGTCTGGGAAACCTTTGTTGAACTGACAATCTCCCCCCATTAGAATGTGAATTTCCCAAAGAGCTGCCCCAGCCTTAGCCCCAGCTCCATTGCTATCCTTAAGCACACTGGGTCCTTGGAAGCCTTTTCTTTTGGTCACTAGGGGGTTAACATGATTTAGATGCAGCTCCTTCCCCCCTCCCATGCAGAGCCTGGAAGGAAGGTACAGTTCCCAAGGCCCCTTCCTCAGCCCTTTGAGTGACACTGAGTAATAGGAAACCAAGAGGAGGCGCCTGTAAGCCAGCAGTTCAAAGACAGTCCCAGACCACGCAAAGAACCGTGCCGGCAGCCAAGGCAAAATAGCTCTACAGCTCTCAACTCTAGCTCTGTTCTGGACATGTCAAATGACAAAGCAAGGCTCTGCCAGCCCATTCACAGCACAGACTAAGGGGGCAGGGCTGCCTAAAGCAGATTTGGTCAATATGGGCTTTATGCATATATAGGGTGCCACGTTCCAGCCTCAGCAGATCAGGGCCTGTAGAGTAGGTCTGGTGAGGTGGAGAACAGGGCAAGTCTGGGTGGAGGCAGGTGCCTGAGTCAGGTCAGGCAGGGTGAGACGTCCTCAGGACCGGGCTAAGGAGGATATATTAAAATGATGAGTGGCCGGGAACACTCTCTCAAGGTCTGCAGAGTTCAGGGTCAGCCTCTGAGCCCAAGGGGAGCTGGGGCAGGCAGGGCTTGTGCACACATGACCAGGAAGTCGTCTCACTTGCTGCCTTTTTCCCTGGGCAAAGGGGAGCTGTTCTTCATGTCCACAGGTGTGCCGAGTGCCACAGCTGCACGTGGAGTTATCTACAAAGTGATTGATCCCTCCAGGTGAGTCCCTGTGTGGGGTCTGGTAGTTCCTCCTAACTGCAGGGACGTGCAGCCCCACCATCTTTCCCCCACACCACCACCTCCACTTCCTGCTTCCTCCTCGGTTCGAGACCTGTATACTGAATCTATCTGTATAATCCTGTGATTCTCAGCTGCCCATTTTAGGAGCAGTGGTAACATGCCAGGGGACCAAAGTCTTGGCAGCATGTCAACTGGGCACAAAGCCTGCCTTCCCAGACCTATCAGCCTCTCCTGTCCTAACTCGTACTCTCTCAGCTGTCATCACCCAGGAATCACACAGCTGCAGGACTGCCTTCCTTCATCCTGTCTGGAGTATCCAGGATGTAGAGAGTATCTTCTCAGCCCTGAAATATCCCCCAGGCCCTGAAATGGTCCAGAAAGGATGGTAGGGTGTGCTTGAGGAATGTATAATGAATGAATACACGGTCTTACTAGGAACCCCTCTCAGTCTGTAGATCTTTTGTTTCTCCATCAATGTATCAAGTTACCATAAACTTCAAGACATAGTTTAGAGAAGTTATCAAACACCTATTTAACTTTTAAATTAAAAACATTTATTTATTTTTACTTTATGTGTATGATTGTTTTACCTGCTTATATGTAAGTGCACCTGTGTTGTACAATGACCCTGAAGGCCAGAAGAAAGTGTTGGATCCTCTGGAACTGGAGTTAAGGATAGTTATTAGCCCAATGGGTGCTGAGATCAGAATCCAGGTCCTCTTCAAGAGCACCCAGTGTCTTAACCACCGAGCGTCTCTCCAGCCCCCAACTGTGCTTATTTCCTAAAGTCTCTGACAGACAGAGGACAGGATTATTTAGATTAAACTGTATGTGTGCATGTGTGTGTGTGTGTGTGTGTGTTTCACTGGGGTATGTTCACGACTGTGGGAGCATGTATGTGAGTACACGTGAATACGTGTGTCTGTGTCTGTGGAGGCCAGAGATCGATGTCAGTGCCTCCCATGATTGCCCTCCACTTTATATACTGAGGTCTCTCACTGGAACCCGCAGCTCACCAGTTTGGCTAGGCTGTCAAGCCAGTTTGCTTGAAATCTTCCCTGTCTCCACCTCTCAAGGCCGGGGATTACAGATGGGTTGTCATGCCCACCTGCCATTTCCAAAGGGCTGGAGAACTCTATAAGTACTGAGCCATCTCACTGGCCCTATCTTTGTTCTACACCAGAAAACTAAATGTCTCCCGAGCGCTGGAGCTGAAGACCAGTGTTGTTTAAAAGATAATAATTAGAACATTTAGAATAGCTTCATTTATTTATCTCTTATGTGTTATCTATCCATCCATCTATCAATCAATCTATTTATTTACTTTTGGTCTTTTTGAGACAAAGTCACTCTGTAGTCTCCACTGGCTTTCCTCTCTGTGTAGACCAGACTATCTTTGATTGCACCAAGATCTGCCTGCCTCTGCCTCCGGAGTGCTGAGATTAAAGGAGAGTACCACGATGCCCAGTTTATTTATTCATTTTTTAAGGTTTTTGCCCCCTGAATGTATGTGTATCCCATGCGTGCTGAGCTCCAGGAGGCCAGAAGAGGGCATCATATTCCTTGAATCTGGAGTTGCAGGTGTTTGTGAGCTACCATGTGGGTACTGGGAACTGAACCTGGGTCCTCTGCAAGAGCAGTAAGTGCTCTCAACCGCTGACCATCTCTTTAGCCAGCCCCTGGTTATGTGTTTGAAACAGGTTCTCCTGTAGTCCAAACTGGCCTAGGCTGGTTATATAACCGAGAATGACGCTGAACTCTTGCCCTTCCTGCTTCTGCTTTCAGAGTGCTGAGCTTACCATCATTGCCAGCACACCTGGCTTAGAATAGTTTTAAGATTACAGAGATGGTTTTCTATGTATCCCCTGTCCAGCTCCTCTCCATTAATATCTTATTTTTTCCAGATGATTGGTGCAATATTCTGAACCAACTCTGTGGCCTCTGTCTTAAATCATTTATTTATTTATTTATTTATTTACTTATTTGTTTGTTTATTTATTTATTTAACTTTTTGAGACATGTTCTCCCTGTACCCCGGTGGACTTGGTAGTCGCTATGGAGACTGGGCTATCCTTCATCTCACAGAGCTCTGCCTGCCTCTGCCTGCTGAGTGCTAGGAGGGATCAGAGTCATGCACCCCACACCCAGCTCTGTTTCATATTTTAGAGGCAGGATCTTGCTTTGTTGCCTAGGCTGGCCTAAACTCTCAGACCTCTGGACTCAGCCTCTGCAGTGCTGAGAGTACAGGGATGAGCCACCATTTCTGACTCTCTCTCTTTTCTGAAAGATTACTCTGGTTCATCCTTCGTGTTGGTGTTTTCTTTTTCTTTTCCTTTTTTCCCTTTTCTTTTGTGTCTTTTTTAGAAAAGGTCTCATCTGGTTCAGGCTGGCCTTGAACTCTTGATGCTTCTGCCTCCATCTGTAACATGCTGAGATTACAGGCGTGTGTCCTGGTACCCAGTCCCTGTTCCGTCTCTACCCCAGGCTCCTGTACCACATTCCATCATGTTCTCTTAGCTTCCTCTGGTCTCTTCTCATGTTTGTTTGTTTTCAAATTTTGACTTCAGGGATCAGAGTGATCACTCAGGAGTTAAGAGCAGTCGCTACTCAGGGGACCTGGATTTAATTCCCAGCACCCACATGGCAGCTAACAGCTATCTGTAACTCCAGTTCAAAAGGATCCAATGCCCTCTTCTGGCCTCTGTGGGCACTGCACGATAGGGGTGCACTTACATCCATGCAGGCAATACACATAAAAATAACAAAATTTAAGTTTTGACTTTCCAAAGTAGAAATATTGAATGATGTAATTTGCTTAAGTTTGTTGGACGCATCACTTTGAAAAGCAGAAATATATTAACTATCGATGTCACTACACATAAGTCATAAGCCCTTTCCTTCCATGTCTCCATCCTGATCTTCCCAAGTTTCCATCTACCATCATCTCTGTGGCCTCTTACTTGCTTCATAGGCAGGCTTCCTCCCATCTGCCTCTCCCTGGTCAGCATCTCTGCCTCATAACAGTACCCTCAAAAGGATTGTCCCAAAGGAGAGTTATTTTCTGCTGAATCAATGAACCATCATCTTTCTTAGTTCTTAGAGCTCAGGCCATTTTCTTATTTTTTTCTTTTTAATATTTCTCTAAGGACCTGTCACTTATACTGAGCACCTAATTCCTTCCAGATGTTTCCTTGTCTCTGGTGTGGCTGTTGTTTTGCCACACCCTCTCCTTCTTGGGTCATTGTCCTCTGTACAGAGAGACGACTCCACAGGACTTGGGGGTTCTCTTGGGGTCTTGGGGTTAGTAGTAGGCAGAACTGGGCAGGACTCTTGCCCTCTGTTCCTGACCCACCTCCTTCACTCTCTGACCCTTGTCTGGCCCTCCCTTCTGAGGACCCTCTCGCCTTCCTCCTTTGATCACCCTCCTCCCACCCCAACCCTCCTGTCTGACCCCCCTCCCTCCCTCCCTTCCTGACCCCCTTCTCTCACTCCCACTTCCTCCTAACCCTCCTGTCTGAACCCCCTCCCTCCCTTCCTGACCCCCTTGTCTCACTCCCACTTCCTCCTAACCCTCCTGTCTGACCCCCTCCCTCCCTTCCTGACCCCCTTCTCTCACTCCCACTTCCTCCTAACCCTCCTGTCTGAACCCCCTCCCTCCCTTCCTGACCCCCTTCTCTCACTCCCACTTCCTCCTAACCCTCCTGTCTGACCCCCTCCCTCCATCCTCGACTCTCCTCGCCCACTCCCTCCTTTTCATTTTTTTAAAACTGTTTATTTATTGTTTTTAATTTATGGGTGTGTATGTATGGTGAGTATGTATATAAGGGCGCCTGTGTCATGCCTGCAGAGGTCAGCAGAAGGCTTTGGATCTCCTGGAACTGGAGACCCCATGTGGGTTCTGACATCTGAATCCAGGTCTTCTGCAGGAATAACAAGTGCTCTTAACCACCAAGCATCTCTCCAGCCCCCAACTGTGCTTATTTCCTAAAGTCTCTTGACAGACAGATTCCTGGATGCTGTCTGATCCTGGAAAATGGACAGGCTTATTTAGATAAACGTGTATGTGTGTGTGTGTGTGTGTGTGTGTGTGTGTGTGTGTGTGTGTGTGTGTATGTGTGTGTGCGTGCGCGCGTGTGTATTTCACTGGGGTATGTTCACGAGTGTGGGAGCATGTATGTGAGTACACGTGAATACGTGTGTCTGTGTCTGTGGAGGCCAGAGATCGATGTCAGTGCCTCCCATGATTGCCCTCCACTTTATGTACTGAGGTCTCTCACTGGAACCCGCAGCTCACCAGTTTGGCTAGGCTGTCAAGCCAGTTTGCTTGAAATCTTCCCTGTCTCCACCTCTCAAGGCCGGGGATTACAGATGGGTTGTCATGCCCACCTGCCATTTCCAAAGGGCTGGAGAACTCTATAAGTACTGAGCCATCTCACTGGCCCTATCTTTGTTCTACACCAGAAAACTAAATGTCTCCCGAGCGCTGGAGCTGAAGACCAGTGTTGTTTAAAAGATAATAATTAGAACATTTAGAATAGCTTCATTTATTTATCTCTTATGTGTTATCTATCCATCCATCTATCAATCAATCTATTTATTTACTTTTGGTCTTTTTGAGACAAAGTCACTCTGTAGTCTCCACTGGCTTTCCTCTCTGTGTAGACCAGACTATCTTTGATTGCACCAAGATCTGCCTGCCTCTGCCTCCGGAGTGCTGAGATTAAAGGAGAGTACCACGATGCCCAGTTTATTTATTCATTTTTTAAGGTTTTTGCCCCCTGAATGTATGTGTATCCCATGCGTGCTGAGCTCCAGGAGGCCAGAAGAGGGCATCATATTCCTTGAATCTGGAGTTGCAGGTGTTTGTGAGCTACCATGTGGGTACTGGGAACTGAACCTGGGTCCTCTGCAAGAGCAGTAAGTGCTCTCAACCGCTGACCATCTCTTTAGCCAGCGCCTGGTTATGTGTTTGAAACAGGTTCTCCTGTAGTCCAAGCTGGCCTAGGCTGGTTATATAACCGAGAATGACGCTGAACTCTTGCCCTTCCTGCTTCTGCTTTCAGAGTGCTGAGCTTACCATCATTGCCAGCACACCTGGCTTAGAATAGTTTTAAGATTACAGAGATGGTTTTCTATGTATCCCCTGTCCAGCTCCTCTCCATTAATATCTTATTTTTTCCAGATGATTGGTGCAATATTCTGAACCAACTCTGTGGCCTCTGTCTTAAATCATTTATTTATTTATTTATTTATTTACTTATTTGTTTGTTTATTTATTTATTTAACTTTTTGAGACATGTTCTCCCTGTACCCCAGTGGACTTGGTAGTCGCTATGGAGACTGGGCTATCCTTCATCTCACAGAGCTCTGCCTGCCTCTGCCTGCTGAGTGCTAGGAGGGATCAGAGTCATGCACCCCACACCCAGCTCTGTTTCATATTTTAGAGGCAGGATCTTGCTTTGTTGCCTAGGCTGGCCTAAACTCTCAGACCTCTGGACTCAGCCTCTGCAGTGCTGAGAGTACAGGGATGAGCCACCATTTCTGACTCTCTCTCTTTTCTGAAAGATTACTCTGGTTCATCCTTCGTGTTGGTGTTTTCTTTTTCTTTTCCTTTTTTCCCTTTTCTTTTGTGTCTTTTTTAGAAAAGGTCTCATCTGGTTCAGGCTGGCCTTGAACTCTTGATGCTTCTGCCTCCATCTGTAACATGCTGAGATTACAGGCGTGTGTCCTGGTACCCAGTCCCTGTTCCGTCTCTACCCCAGGCTCCTGCACCACATTCCATCATGTTCTCTTAGCTTCCTCTGGTCTCTTCTCATGTTTGTTTGTTTTCAAATTTTGACTTCAGGGATCAGAGTGATCACTCAGGAGTTAAGAGCAGTCGCTACTCAGGGGACCTGGATTTAATTCCCAGCACCCACATGGCAGCTAACAGCTATCTGTAACTCCAGTTCAAAAGGATCCAATGCCCTCTTCTGGCCTCTGTGGGCACTGCACGATAGGGGTGCACTTACATCCATGCAGGCAATACACATAAAAATAACAAAATTTAAGTTTTGACTTTCCAAAGTAGAAATATTGAATGATGTAATTTGCTTAAGTTTGTTGGACGCATCACTTTGAAAAGCAGAAATATATTAACTATCGATGTCACTACACATAAGTCATAAGCCCTTTCCTTCCATGTCTCCATCCTGATCTTCCCAAGTTTCCATCTACCATCATCTCTGTGGCCTCTTACTTGCTTCATAGGCAGGCTTCCTCCCATCTGCCCCTCCCTGGTCAGCATCTCTGCCTCATAACAGTACCCTCAAAAGGATTGTCCCGAAGGAGAGTTATTTTCTGCTGAATCAATGAACCATCATCTTTCTTAGTTCTTAGAGCTCAGGCCATTTTCTTATTTTTTTCTTTTTAATATTTCTCTAAGGACCTGTCACTTATACTGAGCACCTAATTCCTTCCAGATGTTTCCTTGTCTCTGGTGTGGCTGTTGTTTTGCCACACCCTCTCCTTCTTGGGTCATTGTCCTCTGTACAGAGAGACGACTCCACAGGACTTGGGGGTTCTCTTGGGGTCTTGGGGTTAGTAGTAGGCAGAACTGGGCAGGACTCTTGCCCTCTGTTCCTGACCCACCTCCTTCACTCTCTGACCCTTGTCTGGCCCTCCCTTCTGAGGACCCTCTCGCCTTCCTCCTTTGATCACCCTCCTCCCACCCCAACCCTCCTGTCTGACCCCCCTCCCTCCCTCCCTTCCTGACCCCCTTCTCTCACTCCCACTTCCTCCTAACCCTCCTGTCTGAACCCCCTCCCTCCCTTCCTGACCCCCTTCTCTCACTCCCACTTCCTCCTAACCCTCCTGTCTGACCCCCTCCCTCCCTTCCTGACCCCCTTCTCTCACTCCCACTTCCTCCTAACCCTCCTGTCTGAACCCCCTCCCTCCCTTCCTGACCCCCTTCTCTCCCACTTCCTCCTAACCCTCCTGTCTGAACCCCCTCCCTCCCTTCCTGACCCCTTTCTCTCACTCCCACTTCCTCCTAACCCTCCTGTCTGACCCCCTCCCTCCATCCTTGACTCTCCTCGCCCACTCCCTCTTTTTCATTTTTTTAAAACTGTTTATTTATTGTTTTTAATTTATGGGTGTGTATGTATGGTGAGTATGTATATAAGGGCGCCTGTGTCATGCCTGCAGAGGTCAGCAGAAGGCTTTGGATCTCCTGGAACTGGAGACCCCATGTGGGTTCTGACATCTGAATCCAGGTCTTCTGCAGGAATAACAAGTGCTCTTAACCACCAACTGTGCTTATTTCCTAAAGTCTCTGACAGACAGATTCCTGGATGCTGTCTGATCCTGGAAAATGGACAGGCTTATTTAGATAAACGTGTATGTGTGTGTGTGTGTGTGTGTGTGTGTGTATGTGTGTGTGCGTGCGCGCGTGTGTATTTCACTGGGGTATGTTCACGAGTGTGGGAGCATGTATGTGAGTACACGTGAATACGTGTGTCTGTGTCTGTGGAGGCCAGAGATCGATGTCAGTGCCTCCCATGATTGCCCTCCACTTTATATACTGAGGTCTCTCACTGGAACCCGCAGCTCACCAGTTTGGCTAGGCTGTCAAGCCAGTTTGCTTGAAATCTTCCCTGTCTCCACCTCTCAAGGCCGGGGATTACAGATGGGTTGTCATGCCCACCTGCCATTTCCAAAGGGCTGGAGAACTCTATAAGTACTGAGCCATCTCACTGGCCCTATCTTTGTTCTACACCAGAAAACTAAATGTCTCCCGAGCGCTGGAGCTGAAGACCAGTGTTGTTTAAAAGATAATAATTAGAACATTTAGAATAGCTTCATTTATTTATCTCTTATGTGTTATCTATCCATCCATCTATCAATCAATCTATTTATTTACTTTTGGTCTTTTTGAGACAAAGTCACTCTGTAGTCTCCACTGGCTTTCCTCTCTGTGTAGACCAGACTATCTTTGATTGCACCAAGATCTGCCTGCCTCTGCCTCCGGAGTGCTGAGATTAAAGGAGAGTACCACGATGCCCAGTTTATTTATTCATTTTTTAAGGTTTTTGCCCCCTGAATGTATGTGTATCCCATGCGTGCTGAGCTCCAGGAGGCCAGAAGAGGGCATCATATTCCTTGAATCTGGAGTTGCAGGTGTTTGTGAGCTACCATGTGGGTACTGGGAACTGAACCTGGGTCCTCTGCAAGAGCAGTAAGTGCTCTCAACCGCTGACCATCTCTTTAGCCAGCCCCTGGTTATGTGTTTGAAACAGGTTCTCCTGTAGTCCAAACTGGCCTAGGCTGGTTATATAACCGAGAATGACGCTGAACTCTTGCCCTTCCTGCTTCTGCTTTCAGAGTGCTGAGCTTACCATCATTGCCAGCACACCTGGCTTAGAATAGTTTTAAGATTACAGAGATGGTTTTCTATGTATCCCCTGTCCAGCTCCTCTCCATTAATATCTTATTTTTTCCAGATGATTGGTGCAATATTCTGAACCAACTCTGTGGCCTCTGTCTTAAATCATTTATTTATTTATTTATTTACTTATTTGTTTGTTTATTTATTTATTTAACTTTTTGAGACATGTTCTCCCTGTACCCCGGTGGACTTGGTAGTCGCTATGGAGACTGGGCTATCCTTCATCTCACAGAGCTCTGCCTGCCTCTGCCTGCTGAGTGCTAGGAGGGATCAGAGTCATGCACCCCACACCCAGCTCTGTTTCATATTTTAGAGGCAGGATCTTGCTTTGTTGCCTAGGCTGGCCTAAACTCTCAGACCTCTGGACTCAGCCTCTGCAGTGCTGAGATTACAGGGATGAGCCACCATTTCTGACTCTCTCTCTTTTCTGAAAGATTACTCTGGTTCATCCTTCGTGTTGGTGTTTTCTTTTTCTTCTCCTTTTTTCCCTTTTCTTTTGTGTCTTTTTTAGAAAAGGTCTCATCTGGTTCAGGCTGGCCTTGAACTCTTGATGCTTCTGCCTCCATCTGTAACATGCTGAGATTACAGGCATGTGTCCTGGTACCCAGTCCCTGTTCCGTCTCTACCCCAGGCTCCTGCACCACATTCCATCATGTTCTCTTAGCTTCCTCTGGTCTCTTCTCATGTTTGTTTGTTTTCAAATTTTGACTTCAGGGATCAGAGTGATCACTCAGGAGTTAAGAGCAGTCGCTACTCAGGGGACCTGGATTTAATTCCCAGCACCCACATGGCAGCTAACAGCTATCTGTAACTCCAGTTCAAAAGGATCCAATGCCCTCTTCTGGCCTCTGTGGGCACTGCACGATAGGGGTGCACTTACATCCATGCAGGCAATACACATAAAAATAACAAAATTTAAGTTTTGACTTTCCAAAGTAGAAATATTGAATGATGTAATTTGCTTAAGTTTGTTGGACGCATCACTTTCAAAAGCAGAAATATATTAACTATCGATGTCACTACACATAAGTCATAAGCCCTTTCCTTCCATGTCTCCATCCTGATCTTCCCAAGTTTCCATCTACCATCATCTCTGTGGCCTCTTACTTGCTTCATAGGCAGGCTTCCTCCCATCTGCCCCTCCCTGGTCAGCATCTCTGCCTCATAACAGTACCCTCAAAAGGATTGTCCCGAAGGAGAGTTATTTTCTGCTGAATCAATGAACCATCATCTTTCTTAGTTCTTAGAGCTCAGGCCATTTTCTTATTTTTTTCTTTTTAATATTTCTCTAAGGACCTGTCACTTATACTGAGCACCTAATTCCTTCCAGATGTTTCCTTGTCTCTGGTGTGGCTGTTGTTTTGCCACACCCTCTCCTCCTTGGGTCATTGTCCTCTGTACAGAGAGACGACTCCACAGGACTTGGGGGTTCTCTTGGGGTCTTGGGGTTAGTAGTAGGCAGAACTGGGCAGGACTCTTGCCCTCTGTTCCTGACCCACCTCCTTGACTCTCTGACCCTTGTCTGGCCCTCACTTCTGAGGACCCTCTCGCCTTCCTCCTTTGATCACCCTCCTCCCACCCCAACCCTCCTGTCTGACCCCCCTCCCTTCCTCCCTTCCTGACCCCCTTCTCTCCCACTTCCTCCTAACCCTCCTGTCTGAACCCCCTCCCTCCCTTCCTGTCCCCCTTCTCTCTCTCCCACTTCCTCCTAACCCTCCTGTCTGACCCCCTCCCTCCCTTCCTGACTCCCTTCTCTCACTCCCACTTCCTCCTAACCCTCCTGTCTGAACCCCCTCCCTCCCTTCCTGACCCCCTTCTCTCCCACTTCCTCCTAACCCTCCTGTCTGAACCCCCTCCCTCCCTTCCTCACCCCCTTCTCTCACTCCCACTTCCTCCTAACCCTCCTGTCTGACCCCCTCCCTCCATCCTCGACTCTCCTTGCCCACTCCCTCCTTTTCATTTTTTTAAAACTGTTTATTTATTGTTTTTAATTTATGGGTGTGAATGTATGGTGAGTATGTATATAAGTGCGCCTGTGTCATGCCTGCAGAGGTCAGCAGAAGGCTTTGGATCTCCTGGAACTGGAGACCCCATGTGGGTTCTGGCATCTGAATCCAGGTCTTCTGCAGGAATAACAAGTGCTCTTAACCACCAAGCATCTCTCCAGCCCCCAACTGTGCTTATTTCCTAAAGTCTCTGACAGACAGATTCCTGGATGCTCTCTGATCCTGGAAAATGGACAGGCTTATTTAGATAAACGTGTATGTGTGTGTGTGTGTGTGTGTGTGTGTGTGTATGTGTGTGTGCGTGCGCGCGTGTGTATTTCACTGGGGTATGTTCACGAGTGTGGGAGCATGTATGTGAGTACACGTGAATATGTGTCTGTGTCTGTGGAGGCCAGAGATCGATGTCAGTGCCTCCCATGATTGCCCTCCACTTTATATACTGAGGTCTCTCACTGGAACCCGCAGCTCACCAGTTTGGCTAGGCTGTCAAGCCAGTTTGCTTGAAATCTTCCCTGTCTCCACCTCTCAAGGCCGGGGATTACAGATGGGTTGTCATGCCCACCTGCCATTTCCAAAGGGCTGGAGAACTCTATAAGTACTGAGCCATCTCACTGGCCCTATCTTTGTTCTACACCAGAAAACTAAATGTCTCCCGAGCGCTGGAGCTGAAGACCAGTGTTGTTTAAAAGATAATAATTAGAACATTTAGAATAGCTTCATTTATTTATCTCTTATGTGTTATCTATCCATCCATCTATCAATCAATCTATTTATTTACTTTTGATCTTTTTGAGACAAAGTCACTCTGTAGTCTCCACTGGCTTTCCTCTCTGTGTAGACCAGACTATCTTTGATTGCACCAAGATCTGCCTGCCTCTGCCTCCGGAGTGCTGAGATTAAAGGAGAGTACCACGATGCCCAGTTTATTTATTCATTTTTTAAGGTTTTTGCCCCCTGAATGTATGTGTATCCCATGCGTGCTGAGCTCTAGGAGGCCAGAAGAGGGCATCATATTCCTTGAATCTGGAGTTGCAGGTGTTTGTGAGCTACCATGTGGGTACTGGGAACTGAACCTGGGTCCTCTGCAAGAGCAGTAAGTGCTCTCAACCGCTGACCATCTCTTTAGCCAGCCCCTGGTTATGTGTTTGAAACAGGTTCTCCTGTAGTCCAAACTGGCCTAGGCTGGTTATATAACCGAGAATGACGCTGAACTCTTGCCCTTCCTGCTTCTGCTTTCAGAGTGCTGAGCTTACCATCATTGCCAGCACACCTGGCTTAGAATAGATTTAGAATTACAGAGATGGTTTTCTATGTATCCCCGGTCCAGTTTCTTCCCTCTTAATATCTTATTTTTTCCAGGAGATTGGTGCAATATTATGCACCAACTCCATGGTCTTTGTCTTAATTAATAAATTAATTAATTTGTTTGTTTATTTCATCATTCGTTTATTTATCCTTTGAGACAGGGTATCCACTTCGTAACATTACCCTCAAAAGGATTGTCCCGAAAGAGAGTTATTTTCTGCTGAATCAATGAACTATCTTTCATAGTTCTTGGAAGCTCAGCCTATTTTCTTATTTTTTTTCTTTTTAGTATTTCTCTAAGGACCTGTCATTCATACTGAACACCTAATTCTTTACAGATGCTTCCTTGTCTCTGGTGTGGCCGTTGTTTTGCCACATCCTCTCCTTCTTGGGTCATTGTCCTCTGTACACAGAGACGACTTCACAGGACTTGGGGGTTCTCTTGGGGTCTTGGGGTTAGTAGTAGGCAGAACTGGGCAGGACTCTTGCCCTCTGTCCCTGACCCACCTCCTTCACTCTCTGACCCTTGTCTGGCCCTCCCTTCTGAGGACCCTCTCGCCTTCCTCCTCTGATCGCCCTCCTCCCACCCCAACCTCCTGTCTGACCCCCCTCCCTCCCTTCCTGAACCCCTTCTCTCACTCCAACTTCCTTCTTCCCTCCAAACCCTCCTCTTTGACCGCCCTCCTCCATCCGCAACTCTCCTCCCCCATTCTCTGACCTTCCTCCCTTTACGTATTTATCTTATGTTATGAATGCATACCCTGCATGTATATAAGTGCATCTGTGTCACATAGAGTCAGAAGAGGGCATTGGATCCCCTGGAACTGGAGTCACAGGTAGTTGTTAGCTATTGTGTGATTGTTGGGAATAAAATTCGGGTCCTCTGCAAGAGTATTCAGTGCTCTTAAACACTGAGCCATCTCTCCAGCCCTGATCCCACCTTTCACTTTTGCATTTAAAAAGAAGTGTGTTTCTTGGCTCCTTATAGGCTGATAGCAAACATTTGGAACATAAGATGGGGTGGAAGCCAGAAGGGTCACCACTCATTGTCCCAGTGGTTTTTGTTGTGTTGCTTCAATTCTTCATCATACCAGGTTTTTAAAAATACTGTTTTCTTAAGAGCAATACCCCCTCCCTTCATTGGACCTGTCCAAAAGTGTAGACCTCACTGGAGGTCAAAGTAGGGAAGGCCGGGCGTCCAGCTTTGAGAAGACTGTGTGCCTTGCAAGAGGCACGTGTCTCCTGTTCTGCCAAATCTTTCTGGATTGCATCCCCCATCACGTGGCTGCTTCACCCCCGTGCTGACGGAGCCCTCATTGAAGTCTTGAGCCCACGTGGGGCAGTCTGGGAACAGGGTCTGATCCATTCAGAGTCACAGATCACCAGCCAAAAACTAATTAAAATGGAATTCTGGTTCTTGTGCCTCTGGAGGACCGTGAAGGAGCTGTTCACACCCTGGCAACCCTTCTCAGACTCTTTTCTCTGAAACTCCAGGCCCCAAGGCTGTGCCAGGTCTGCTGAGGCTGGCTTCCCACGACTCCATTCTCCTTCCTGCTTTGTCTTTAGCTTGCCTTAGCTATCCCCAAGTTCCTCCAGGTTTACGAATCACCAGGAAGAGAGACCCTCCTCAAAGGCCTGGGGAGAAGGGGAGGACAGGAATGGGCAGTTACAGGAGGGGCAGGCAATCTGGAGGGGGCCCTCCCCATCTCCCTGGGGCATGGAGGGGCCCACAGTACCAGGTTCTTGATGACTGGACACTTGTTACTGCTGGTCCCTGCCCACACCCACGTGGCAGTGCCCTCTTTGCCTCTTCAGAGGAAGGTGGAAGGAGGTGGCTGGGGTGGTCTGCATGCTAAGGACTGGCTCCCAGGGTGTGACTCCTAATCTTTTGTCTTTGGCAGACGGGCACCTCCTGGGAAGTGTCAGATCCACCCTGCTCAGGTGAAGGTGAAGAGCCGTCTCATCCCCTTTGTGCCCAAAGAAAGTAAGTGTTCTGCAGTGGGTCACTATGAGAGAGGAAGCTTCTGCTATCCCCTGGTCAGATCTAGGACTCCAGTGGGACTTGGAATGCTTCCTCAGTCCCTGCAGCTAGCCAAAGTGTGTGGAACTATAACTTCAGTGCATCTTGTTGGATTGGCCATAACTCCTTAAATTCGGTGTCAGGCAGTAGGTAGGTGGCCCCAGAGGGCTCAGCCTCATGAAGGATGTGGCAAGAAGGATGCTCAGGTGAGGAATGCTCAGAGTTCTTGGGTTGAACACAGAGAGAGGATGTCTGTGTGTAAGGGGTGGGGCATTTGGGCTGGGCTTTCCATAGATGATTCTGTTTTGTCTCTTCTGGTGAGGAGGGTTGGAGCCATGAGCAAATCCTATGTCTGGAGGGACAAGCAAGGCTATGAATGATGGCCTTGGTCCCGGGGCAGGTGAAACAGTTTGCCCAGTGAAGGCGGCTGTTCCATTGGGCTCAAACTAGGTAAGAACAAGGCCTCGGTGTAGTAAGACCTTTTGCATCCTAAGAGATGAAGGAAATCCCTCAAGCCACTCAACCATTCATCACCTATCCATCATCTGTCTATGGGTATGTCATAATCTATGTCCATCTTCACTCCCAATCCATCCATCCACCCATCCAATGCATCAGTCCACCCCATCACCCATCTATCCACTCGCCCACCCATCTATCAACCTATCCATCCATTATTATCCACCCATCCATCCATCCGTCCATTCACCCATCCATCCATGCATCAATCCATCCACCCAACATTCACTCATCCCTCCATCATCCATCCACCCATCCAACCATCATCCACACATCTTCCATCCATCTGTCCTGCCTCCATTCATCCATCATCCAACATCTATCTGTCCATACAAATATCCAAACATCCATCCACCCATCCATCCATCCATCCACCCATCCACCCACCCATCCACCCATCCATCATCTAACCATCCATCCACCCATCATCCATCATCCATCCATCATCCATCATCCATCCACTTATCATCTAGCCAGCCAGCGAGCCATCATACATTCAGCCATTATTCATCCACCCTGCACATGTGCTTTGCACACAGTAGGTATGTAATATGAAGCAACACTGCTCTGGTATTGTCTTCTCAGGTTGCTTCATATAAACTCCTAATTTGAAAATATTGCAGCTCATTCAACACTTAAAAAGTCATCCTGTGAGAAAGAGGATCCAATTCAGCAGTCCAGGCCACCGTCTGGCAGACTGGAGGGAGAAGGAAGGAAGGGCTGAGTGCCTGGGCTGGCTGGGATATCTTACAGGAGGATGGGAGACCTGAGTAGAGGGAGGCTGGGCGAGGAGAAGACTGTGGAGGCAGGAAGGCAGACTGGATGATCCCCCGGGGAGGCTTCTCATCCACTCTTCCAGCAGTGTCTTCAGCAATATTTGTCACGCTTGGTGCTGGGTGCTGGGGACACGGGAGACATCAAAGCAGGCTCTGTCTTGGCAGGGAGACACAGAATTCATTTAGTGTTCCAGGTCTTGTTCCAGAGAGCTACCCCTGGCACTGTGGGACTCGGGGGAACAGGGGTTCCTGGAGTGTGGAGAGGAGGGGCACCCTGAGGTGGGGGCAGTCTAGATAGGGGGAAGCATCAGAGCCAGAGCTGGAGAAGTGAGGCTGTGGACTGCTGGTATGGGGGCACCTGGATTGCATCATGGTCTTCTGGGCCTTGGCCCGCACTTGGGCCTTGTTCCCAGAAGTACTTTCTCAGCCCCATCTCTGGTTTTCAAATTGAGTCTGACTGACGTGGGGTGGAGATTGTGAGGATTTGGACTGGTGGCCCCAGGGTCCTCCCCATGGAACTATGTTACTGGGGGTTTAGTTCTCCTCTGAGGGCTGTCACAGAGGGCAAAGGCTAGTGCTTGGCAGTGCATCTGCCGGAGTGGGGCCGGGCAGAGTTCTCTCTGATGTAGCATGTGGTTTGTCACTGTGGCTGACCAGGGCTAAATATCTCCCACATCTTTCTGGAACAAAGGGAGCCACCCACCTCAGTCCCCAGCACCTGTGACAACCCAGTGGGGTGGGTGTGCAGCGAGCCCTGAGCCCCCTCCTTCCCATACACCCTGACAGTACTTATCTAGCCTGTTGTGGTAGGTGACAGGGATGGCAGCCTTTGGAGCCTGGACGAGGGAGAGAGCTACCCTGACCAAAGGGGGCTTTCTATATGGGTTCAATTCTATTGTCTGACTGATGGCTTCAGACCCTCAAAAGATCATGTCTGCCTGTGGCCTCTGCTTCATCACCCCCAAAAGTCAAGAGCAAGGAGCAGAAAGGGTTCCTGCTCCCACAAGCATTCCAGACACTTTCCCCTCACTGTGCTTAGGCTATAGGGTCTTCCCACCAGCCCGGGGTAGGGAGGTCGGGCAGCAGCAGACTGGCACAGAGCATCTGTCAGCTAGGGTTTGCTGAATGACAAGCACAGTGCTAGGGTGGCATCCTTATGGGCAAGGGTGACCCATCAAACACGGTGGTGTCCTCAGAGGCACTCTCTCCTGGAATCTGAGTGCAGGCAGACAGAAAGCATCTCTCCCTGGAATCCACTTGCCCCGCAGAGGCTGGTGGTTGGCGCCGATGCAGAGCTGAACTGAGCTAGAGCAGCAGGGTCCCTCTGATCATACGCTTTTCCTCCGCACAGAGTTCATCCGGACCACGGAGCGCACCCCGCGACCGACAGCTCGCGCGCCCACCAAGGCGCCCCGCCGCAGCCGCCCCACGGCCGCTCCGCTGGCGCCCACCCCTCGGCCTGCTCGACCCCCGCGGCCCACCCGACGACCAGGAGGCCGGAGGGGTGGTGGACGACGGCGGGGCCGGCCGAGCACGGCGGTCCCTGCTCCCCAGAACGGCGCAGTGCGCCTGGTGCGGCCCACAGGCCTGAGCCCCGGCCGCGGGCGCGTGGAGCTGTTCGTGGGCGGACGCTGGGGCACCGTGTGCGACGATGCCTGGGACACCAAGGCTGCCGCCGTGGTGTGTCGCCAGCTGGGCTTTGCGCACGCGGCGCGCGCCGCCAAGCGCGCGGAGTTCGGCGAGGGCCGCGCGCTGCCAATCTTGCTGGACGATGTGCGCTGCGCGGGCAGCGAGCGCAACCTGCTGGAGTGCGCGCACGCCGGCGTGGGCACGCACAACTGTGGCCACCAGGAGGACGCCGGCGTCGTGTGCAGCCACCAGGACCCCGACTTGTAGGCTGCGCCACCGTGCAACGCTGGAGCCTGGCGTGGCCCCTTTTTTGGCCTGCGGGCACCTGGCGCATGGCGCGCTGGCCGTGGCGGAGGTCCCAAGAGCTGTCCTGTGGATCCTGGAGGCGAGTGTGTTGCACACGTGTTTTCTGTGTCCCTGCTGGTGTGCCTTCACAGGATGTGCGTGCCTACGCTCCAGAGCAGCAGGAACAATCTGGCGGAGGAACCCGAACCCACAGGACAGTCACTCTTCAGGTCCAACAGGGCGATCCCCAGACTGCCTTTACAGATGCACAGCGTCACACTGAGGACAGGGTCAGGCCTATCCTGCCAGAGCAGAGTGCCAGGTGCCAGACTAAGCGTGGCCTTGGGGGCGTGGCCTGAGAAACACGGCCCAAAGAGTGTGGACTAGTGACCCAGCAGTCCGAGGCACCGCTGAACAGGAAGGTGACAGTCTGAGGTGCCGAGTCCAGGAGTCTGTGCGGCTGTGGAGAGGAATCAAGCACCCCTGTGGGAGGAAGTTAGGCTAAGGGGCATCCTGGGGGAGTGCTGGGCCCTCTCCATCCTTAAAAGCCTACTTCCTCCAGTTCCTGGGACCAGAAGCCCCCTCAGAACTCTCACTCGGCCTCTCCAGCCTCTGGGCTCCTGTGAGCAGAACTGCACTTTCATCGCCACCCACACTCTGAAATCCCGGGGGACCCTTAGACTCCTCTAGCCCCAACTAGGGGCTAACTTCTCTGTGGGACCAGCAAGACTACAAACTCTGTCACCATGGCTGTGCCAACAATGTGACTTTAAAATCCCTCTCTCTCACCTGGAAACTGGGGTGCAAGGTGAGGGGCACAGAGACCAGAGGGTGGGCCCTCAACTTCCTTCTTGCTCCATAGGAAGAAGATCCGTTGCTCATGGAGGGCCTCACTCATGACCCTGTGCCTGGTTCCAGGACGGGAGGGAGCTCAGGGGACAGCCTCTAATGGGAGTGTGACTCGGGAAGTAGATGAGTCACTGGGCAGGGAGGACAGAATGTGACTTTGTCAGTGAGGAGTGGCCAGGGGTCTGGTGAGGCTCCCAGCCCAGCCTCTGCAGGAAAAGGCCATGCTTGCCCTGAGTTCTGAGCTGAGATCCGGGTGGCACACCAGGCCGTGGAACTGGTGCAGCCCAAGCTGTATGACATCTGCCTGTGTCCATTGCAGGAGAGAGTGGAGGATTGTATGGAGGGAGCTAGAGGGCTGCCCTGGCTGAAGTGAAATTCTGGAGGCTGGTGTTCTCTGAAATAAAAGGATTTACTGAACTGCTGTGAAGGACTGAAGAGGAAAAAGGTCATCTCCTGATGCAGAGATATGTAGCCGCCAACCACAGAGGCCACGTTAAAAGAGTATTAAAAAGACACAGGTGAAAGTCATTTTAATATAATTTATGCCTCCTAACATATCAAAAATACTTGAACAGGCAGTCAATATAAAATACCAGTGCCGGGGCCGGCGAGCTGATGCCTCAGCAGTTAAGAGCACTGGCTGCTCTTGCAGAGGACCCAGGTTCGATACCCAGCACCCACATAACAACATAACACCGTTCATAATTCCAGTTCCAGGGGATCTGATGCCCTCTCCTGACCTCTGCCGGCAGTCCATGACACAGGTGCACTTACACACATGTAGGCAATACATTCATACAGTAAAGTAAAAATAAAATACCAGTTCTGGGGAGGTGGCTCAGTTGGTACAGTGCTTGTTTTACAAGCATAAGGACCTGAGTTTGATCCCCAGAACCCACATAAAAATACACAGGCGGGCTGGGTGTGGTGGTGCCCATCTTTAATCCCAGCACTGCGGAGGCAGAGGCAGGCAGATCTCTGTGAGATAGAGGCCAACCTGGTCCACATGGTGAGTTCCAGGTCTGCTAAGGCTACAGGGAGACTGTTTTAAAAAGATTTTTTAAAAGTGTGAGAAACAAAATACATATATGACTTGACTTCTGGGAGGAGCTGCATGTCATGGTGCTCACTCTTGACGCATGATGAGATGGGAGATGGAGACAGGCAAGCCTCAGCTCCCCAGCTACCTATCCTAGGCTGCTTGGTCAAGTCCCAGATCAATGAGAGTCCTAGTCTCAAATGGTAGATGGCATCTGAGGCTGTTTTCTTGACTTCTAAGAGCACACAAAATAAAATATCCATGACTTACAAAACAACTTCTGTTGGGCTTGGAGAGAGGACTAGCAGTTAAGAGCACTAACTGCACTATCATAAGGACTGGAGTTCAGATCCCAGCATCCATCTAACAAGCTGTTTAGTGTAGACATGCTGTATAGGGTGTGGTATCCTGTTCACACCTGTAACCCCCGCCACTTTGTCTGTTTCTCTCTCTCTCTCTCTCTCTCTCTCTCTCTCTCTCTCTCTCTCTCGATTCTGGGTATTAAATTTCTAAAATCTGATATATATTTTAGATACATTCACATCCCAAGTTGGACTAGCCCTCTTTGAAATGGTGAACAGATTCACGTGGCCTGTGGCTACTATACTGAAGAGTGTTAGTGAAGACCTTGTAGTGGTCAGTCAGTCCTGGGACCAGGGCCTTGATGAGCAACTTGTGTTCCACAACTGATTATACGAGAACTGGGGCATCAGATGGGGATGGAGGCTGTAGGACAGAGTGGATGTGGGGTCTGGGATAGGGAGATTACTAACACACCCCATGAGCAACAAGGGCTACTCAAGGGACAGAGATGGTGTAGAGCCATCCAGTACCTTGTATTAGATTTTGGCAAGCACTCTACTGCTGAGCTATATCCTTAACCCTATTAGTTACTTAATATTTATTTATTTATTTTTGTTTTAAGATAGGATCTTGTTAAGTTGCCCAGGCTGGCCTTGAACTCACTATGTCGCTGAAGGTCGAGACCTTTGATCTTCCTGTGTGCACCACCGTACCCAACCCCTTTCTTTTTCTGCCTAACCACCACAACTTACCTGTGAGCATGCTGGAAATTTACACCTCCCTGGCCGCCTCATTCTCCCTCCACATCGCCCCCAAATCTAGGCCAAGTGGAGTTGGCTGACCTTCCTCTGCCCCCAAGCAGGGTCATCTGAGGTCCCTCCAGCGCACCTGCGAATGCTGCTCGCTACCACACGGGGGCGCGGTGACAAGCCGCCGTCCCTCATTTACTCCCAGGCCAGTCTGGGGTTGGATGCTTGGCTTCCAGACCTGCCCTGCTGCAGTGACCTCCCGAAGCAGAAATTCGCCTCTTCGGTCCTGGACACGGCTCCCAAATCTTGGCCCTCTATGTCACCTCGCTGCTCACGGCTCCCTAACTGCCATGCCTCTGGGGCTTTGTCCCTATTACAGCTGACAGGAGGTTCCCAAGTCTCCCCAGGACAGGCCCAAGGTGGGGTAAAGGTGTGGTTTGGGAAAAGCAGCTGTGTTCTGGCGCCCACGCCCCAGCCCTGGGAACGGTCGCCTGGTCTAGGAGTGCGCACACCTGGCCCTCCCGATCCACTGCCTGTCAGGCTGAGTGGCCCCTGGGAACCGAGACTGCGAAGTCAAGCCCTGGGCGCTCTCTGCTGGCACCTGATGGAAGGCAGAGCAGACTTCCGTTTCATTACCCTTTGGTCACCCCGGGCACACTTCTGGAGGCCGGCCCTCCGGACCCAGATTTTACGCAGTCCAGTCCACCTTCAACGGGCCAGGACCTGCGCCCCGGGCCGTGGCTTCTCCGGGCTTGGGAGGCTCCTGCGTGCCTCCATCCCCGACTCCGGCCTCCTGCGTCCCGCCGAGACCTCGACGGCCGCGTCTGCGCTGCGCTGGCGCTGGAGGACCGCGGGCGCCTGGCTGGCTCGGAGTGGCAGGGGAGGCGCCGCTCAAGGACATTTGGGGAGACCAACTTTGGGGGGATCTTGGGGAGAGGTTTGGGAATATGGGACCCTGATGGCAGGGGTGGGGTCCCCAGGAGGTTTGGGCGAGAAAGGCAGGGGCCCAGGACCCAGCGCCCCGAGACTCTGCCATTTGGAGGCGCCAAAGGGGCGGAGCCAGAGGGCTGGACTTCGCGCCCCCGCCCCGGCAGCGTGCGCTCGAGGAGCGGGGTTGCCAGGGACAACGCGTTCTGGGCGGGGCTGCCTTCGGGGCGGAGCCTGAGCCCGGCGGGGCGGGGCGGGGGCGGGGCCCTGGGGGTCCGAGCCGAAAGCGAGGTCGTGGTTGGTGAGGGCTACCTGCTCTGGGCGGGGCCGGCGAGGCGGCCGGGGCGGGGCCTCGCGGGGGCGCGGCTGCGCGGGGGCGGGTCCTGCCAGCCGGAGCCGGAGGCGGAGACGTGGTTGGCGGGTCCGCGCGCCCGGGGAGGGGTCGGGCCGGCGCGGGCGGAGCCGAGCGGCGGGGGCGGTGCTGGGGAGCGCCGGGCCTGGGGCCGAGGCGGCGCGCGGCGCTGACAGCCCAGTCGGTTCGCGGCCTCTCGCCCCCTCGGCAGCCGGCGCCGACCCCTGCCCTGCCTGGAGCCATGAGCCCTGGGCTGCTGCTGCTCGGCAGCGCCGTCCTGCTCGCCTTCGGCCTCTGCTGCACCTTCGTGCATCGCGCTCGCAGCCGCTATGAGCACATCCCCGGGCCGCCGCGGCCCAGGTGAGCGGGGGGGAGGGGACAGGGGCCGGGATGGGGTGCTCGATCCGGGGGTGTGGGGACCGCATCCGAGCCTGCGTCCGGGCCAGGGGTCCAGCCTCGCCTTCTGCGAGCGCCCAGCTCGGAGACGGAGGCCGGGAGAGGGGCGCTAACTATTCTTAGTAACAAATTACTCACAGCCGCAGCCGCAGCTGCTGGGCGCCCACCGCGCTCCGCTGGGCCCCGCCAATGTGATGGCAGCGACAGTTCTGTCAGGTAGGCGCTATTGTTACCCCATCGTTCAGACCGGGAGACTGAGGCGCACAGAGGCGAAGTCACCTGCCCAAGGTCACACAGTTGGTAAGCCTAGATTTAAACCCAGGTCAGCCTACCTCCAAAGTGGAAGCTGTCAACTCTGGGACTTGGAGGGCTAACCTGTCACAGTACACAGCTCTGTTCTCCGGTCACATTCCCTTATGTCTGTGTTTCTGTCCTGGGATATCCCGTTTGTCTTTTCAATACTTGCATTCCACTCTTAACCCCTCACCCCCACCCAATTTACCACCCTCCGATCAAAAGTCAGCCTTCCTGAAGCTTAGATAGATTTGTTTTGTCCCGGCCCCAAGGGCTTCCCATCACAGAACTTAAATAATTCAGTTCCATATGAAATATGTGGCATAGCCAGCAAGGCCCCTGCCGAGTTCTCAGGCCCAGCGGGTACCGGTCTCCTCTATCCTTGTTGATTGGCTCACAGCTGTCTCCGGTTTGCCTGTTCTCTACCTCTCGCTGGACCTTTCTATTGCTGGTCAGGCTGTGCCTGGGGTCCCACATCAACAGGCGGTCCCCCAGCCACTCCACGCAAAGCTCACCCAGCCTGGATTCCTTATGGGGACATTACCCCTGAAGTCATTTTTACACCTGTTGACTGCCCCTCTCCCCCCAGAATGTGAACCCGGGAGGGCAGAGATGCTGTGTGTTTCCCTGCATATCCCCAGAGCCTGGTGTGTTGCAATTGCTCAATAAATATCTGTTGAATGAATGAATAAACGATGGTATTAGACACACTTTTTGAAACCTCAGGACATAAACATTCTGGAAGGTACTCTCTCCAGCACAGCAATCTGAATTCCTGTTTGGTGGATTCAGAAATGATCTCAGTATCTAATGACATAGGGAAGCAACTATTCTTGCCCCTGGCCCTCTGCCCTCCCTGTGATCTCTCTCCAACCATCGAGTCTCCCTGGAACCCTTATTCTCCTGCTTAGCATCTCTGCCTTCTGCTGCACCTCAGTAGGCCTTCCCCGGCCTTCGTGGTTGCAATGCTAGCTCCTCAGGGAGGCCCCTCTTGCTGAGCCCCTCGATATATTCATTCCATAGACCCTGAAGTCACTGATAAATATCTGTTTCCTCCATGGGTCTGTCTGTCTTGTTCACTGCAGTGTTCCCAGTGTCTCTCCCAGCAGCACCTGGCTGGATGGTGGGATCTCCAGGTTGTGTCAGGGACATAGCGCCCTTGTCATGCTCCCAAGTCAGCTATCCATGACTTGGGGACGAATGACAAATGGATTCTGTGCATGTTCTGAGAGTCTCATCATTATGGGGCCTTCTTGGAACCCCAGGACCTTTGCAGATTTGCTTGGATTCGTGCCTGGGGGAGGTAGAACTGAACTCAAGCTCTTCTCCCTAAAAAATTGAGATATAATATGCATACCACCAAATCTACCCTTGGAAAGTTTTTAGCATAGCCACAGAATTGTATAACCATTACTAGTAATTCCAGAACATTTCCATCCTGTCCCCGTTAGGCATAACTGCCTGGCACGTTCCCCAACATTCCCAGCACTGCTCTGAGTTCTGTCCCCACTGATTGCCAGACATTTCATATAAATGGACTCATAAAATCTATGGCCTTTTGTGTCTCTCTTCTTTCACTTAGTATGATGTTTTTAAAGGTCATACATGTAGCAGTGTGTATTTATATTTCTCTTCTTTCAATGGTGGAATTCTCCCCATCTCTCACACCAGAGTCTACCTGTGATTTGCAGGTATGTGGAAGGAAGAATGCCAGGTTCTTTGTTTAATTAAGTTTACATATGAACAATACACATGTAAAAAGATTTTAGATTAAATGAAAGTTCTGGAACCTCTTCTAGCACAAATCAGATGCTCTGTCATTCAAAAATCTGGATCTGCAAATCCTTATGGCAACCTTGTAGCGGACAGGAAATCTGTGTAATGAGTCTCCAGTAGTGGCTCTTGTCCCTGGGCATTTCAGGACTTTGCCGGCTTGTAAGCAAGGAACCCTGTGCTCATAAGAGGCAGCTGCTATGTGTCCACCCCACCCCACCCCTATCCTCTGTTCTCTCCAGGAGGCCCTCTCTTCCAGGATGCCCTCACTGATTGTACCTGCTCTGTGCTTGAAGTATATCACCCTACTAATCTGTATAATAGCTAGATACAGCATCTTACTGATCTGCGTAGTAGCTGGAAATGTAAGCCATACACTCTGATCCCTCAGAGACAATCACTGTTTCTTTGTTTCTCTGACACCAGCCCCTACTCTCCTGACTGTGCAGTGGATGTAACTTGGCCATGAAAGGGTATTCCCACCTAGTTTTTAATGAATTCTGAAATAGATGTCTTGACATTGATTCTTGGAGGGTGCTACTTTTTTTCCACTCAGAAAGGTCAGACTCATGAACCATCCAGGGTCGGGGCTCTTCTATAAAGAGAAGATGAGGCTTAGCCGTGGTGGCGCCCCATGCCTGGGCTTGTTATGTGATGCATTCTGTGGATTCTGGGTGCCCAGCAACTCTCTGGCACGAGTCACAAACATGGCCCTCACCTGCACACATCTCTGGTGGAGAGCCTGCTTCCTCAACCATTGTGGGGACTCCCTTCATCCTCTGGTGGCCTTACAGAGGCCTCTTCAGGTAGCCCCTGCTTTAGTTATGGACCATCCCCATAGGAACCTTGGATTCCCAACTGGCCAGTCACTGTTACAGCCCGAAGTACTGGCAGGCAGACTCTGCTCTACCTGCCCTCCATGGCCTGCCCTGCCCTATGCAATCTATCACGGGGCCTTCTGGTAAGTGCTTCCCCTGTCTGAGATCCCAGGGTTCCACCTCGCAGCCTTACCTGCCTGTTTCGAGTCTTCCTTCCAGTGCCCCCTGCTGGAACGAGGAGGAATGGGCCTTAGGACCATTTGTCTGGCCTTCCCAGGGCCTTAGGACCATTTGTCTGGCCTTCCCAGGTAGCAGAAGACCCAGCAGTTAGGGTTCAGGTTTCTGAATCAGACAGGCCTGGGAGAGGAAAGAGGGCCCAAACTCACTGAGGTGACTCAGAGCTGAGAACATTCTCCTAGTATGTATAGCTTAGAGAGTGACAGATGCTTCTGGAAATAGAGTCAATAGTATGTGATGGCAAGGGATTGCTTTTCACCAAGCCCCTCACCTGGAAGTGGCCTCAGCTGCCTCACACTTTCTGCCCCGTGCACTCGCCCACCCCCTCTCCAGGCAGCCTTCTTGCCTTCTCCCAGCCCCCTCGCCTCCCCCTCCATCTGCATGCTCGACTTTTAGTTCTCGCCTCCTACTTCCCTGAACAAATAGAGCAACTGGGGAGGACTTCCTGCATGGAACTGCTGCCACAGCTGCCCACCCCTACCCCATGGCCCACGGGCACCTTCCAGCTGCTCTCACAAGTGCCTGCTGGTGCTTTGGCCAAGACCAGCCAGTGCCCTCGGCTCAGGGGCCCTGCCCCAGCAGTCCCAGCCTCCCACAGCTCTGCTTCACCTCTTCAGCATCTCTCCCATCTTTATATAACACACTGTGCCAATCTCCAGCTTGGAAAAGCCTATCTCTGTGCTCTCTTGTGTCCCTTGTCATCCGAGGAAGTGATGGATCCTCCCTTAGCCTACCTGCCTTGGCCCAAGGTCCTTTGGTCCTGACACCACTCACTGCCCCACACCTGTACCCTCTGGCTCTGTCTCCAACAGCATCTACCATCTGCCCTCTCTCATCACCACTGCTACGCACCCTGGTGTGTTGCTCCTCACCTCTCACAGCCCCCACTGGCTGATGATAACTCTGATTTTACTCTGGGCCCCAGTCTGCCTGTTACTCTCAGCATGGCCACAAAAGGGATCCATCTAAGCTCAAGTTAGATCCTCTCTGTGCTATTCTCCAAACCCACCAGTGGCCTCCACCTCACCGAGGACAAAGTCCACATGCCCTGTATCATCTACCCTCCCACCGCTGTGGTTCCATCTCGCTCCACTTTCTCTTCAAGCATCCTCTTTAGCATGTGGGTCTTCTTGCACACATACCTAGGGTTTTGTATCTGCTGTTCCCATGGTCTGGAATGCTCTTCTCCCAGATACCTGTGTGGGAAAATCTCTCAGCTTGTCTATCTCAGCTTACAGATCACTTTCTTGTATGTGTGTATAGTATATGCACGTGTGTACATATGTACATGTGGCAGCCAGAGGTCGCTATTGGGTGCCTTCAGTCACTCTCCACCTTTAAAAATATTTTATTTATTATTTTTATTTTATGTATATGAATTATCACCTGCATGTATGTAAGTGCACTCACGTTGTGTGATCCCACGGAGGTCAGAAAGGGAGGTCTGAAGGTGAGGTCAGAAAAGGGTATCTGATCCCCACGGGAACTGGAACCATGGAAGGCTGTTAGCTTCAGTTCTGGGATTTGAACCTGGGTCCTCCGCAAGAGAGCCAAATTTCCCAACTGCTGAGGCATCTCTCCAACCCTATTTTATCTTATTTATTATTTTTGTTTTATGTGTATGAGTGTATTGCTCTCATGTATGTAAATGCACCTGTATTGTGCAATGCTCACAGACATCAGAAGAGGGCGTCGGCTCCCTTGGAACTGGAGTTACAGACAGTTGTTGGCTACCATGTGGGTGCTGGGAATTGAACCCAGGTCCTGTGTAGTAGCAGCCAGTGCTCTTAACTGCTGAACCATCTCTCCAGTCCCATCTGCCTTACTGTTTTTGAACAAGATCTCTCACTGAATCTGGAGCTCAGCAATTTGGCTAGACTAGCTGGGGAGCAAGCTCCAGGAAGTCACTTATCTCTGCCTCCCCAGTACTGAAAGTACACACAGAGTCCCACTGTATAGTACTAGGTGCCTGGAACTGCCCATGTAGACCAGGCCTCAGACTCAGAGAGATCTGACTGCCTCCCCTCTCTTTCTCTGTGTCTTTGACTGCCCCCCCCCCCCGCCCACCTCCTAGGCTCTAGCCCAGGTTGGTCTCGAAGTCTGTGTAGCTGAGGATGGTCTTAAACTTCTGATTCTTCTGCCTCTGCCTGAGTGCTTGGATTACAGATATATGCCACCATATGTAGTTTATGTGATTCTTGGTATCACACCCAAAGCTTTGTGCACACTAGGCAAGCACTCTACCAAATGAGCCACATCCCTGGACTGGTTATTTTTCACTTTTACCATTCTCTGTCCTCTTATTTATCTGTGTTTTCTCAGTCTCCCTGGGAGAGTCTAAGTTCCAGAACCCAGAACGCTCAGCTGCTGTTCGGGGAGCCCATTCAGGAGGTGTAGTAAATAGGGCCAACAAAATTATGCAGGAGGCAGACATCACAGGCACCTTGAAACGTGTGTCGAGATGATACCAAGTAGGCTTTCTTATAATCTGGTATTCATACAGCAGACCTACATAGATGGTCCCCTGATGAGTAGGCATTGGTCCAGCCTGATACCAGCTGTACACTTGTGGGCATGTGGCTTCACCTTTCCTCTATCTGCCCCACCTAGAAACATTATGATAATAACAGTCATAGTGTCTGCCTTGGCTGGGAGATGCTGGAGGACTGTGAATAAGGCTTAGTGTGGGGCCTGGTACACTGATATGTGTCCCATGCATGTCAGAGGTGACCAAGACCTCCCCCTGTGCCAGCCCTGAACTCTGGTCAGGGAAACAGAAGTAAAACGACTCTCCAAGGAGGCCTTTGGCACCAGTTGGATCAGGCTTTGCACCATCTGCAGCTCTGCCTGGTGTTCCAAAGCCAGTGCGTCCTCTTCTGGTCCTGAGTGGGAGGTGGGCGTCTTTGGTGGTGGCTATTACTGGGCCTAATGCCTCCCTTTCTTCTAGTTTCCTTCTGGGACATCTCCCCTACTTCTGGAACAAGGACGAGGCTTGTGGCCGTGTGCTCCAAGATCTGTTTTTGGATTGGTGGGTTCCAGTTTGTCACTTGTCCTCACTCCAGGTCCCTCAAAGGAATCCCTACTTCACCTAACTTAGCACACAAACTCCCAGTCCACCTACCCTGCCCCTAGTCACCCCAGCGCCCATCCCCAGGTCATCCCCTGCATCTCCCGGGTCACTCAGCCCCACTCCCAGGCCATTCATAGCAGGTCACTCGAGGCTCCTCCCCTCCATGTCATTCTGACCCCTCCAGGTCACGCTCAACACCCGCCCCATGTCATTCTCAGCACCCCCAGGTCCCTTTTCACTCTTCCGCTCATGTCATTTATAGCCCCCGCCCCTGATCGCTCTCAGATTTCCACCATCATTCCCAGCACCCTCTCAGGTGCCTCTCAGTCCCCCATGTCGCTCCCAGCACCCCCTCTGCCTCAGCAGTTCTCCTGGGCACCGGAGCAGATGAGGCAGGTTTGGAGGGCAAGCTTTTCCATTGACCGAGGGACCTGAGCCCCACCATCAGAAGTTCTCTGAGCATTTCAGTTATTGTTTCTTCAAAGCTCTCCTAAAGACACGGTGTTGTTGAGTTCCCGGCACAAGCGTTAGGGAGCAACCAGGTTTGACTCTGTTTCATAGATGTGGAGACTGAAGCTCTGGGGGGCCATGGCTTAGTGGTCAGTTGGCAGCTGGGAAGAGACGATCCTGTTCTCCTGCCCCCCGGGTCTCCTGGGACCCAGAATACGATCTGTGGCCTGCTAGGAGTCTTCTGGGATGGGATGCTCCCATTTCTCCTGATAGTGGGGACCCACTGAGCTGGGTCTGATGGTACTCATGCCTTGGGGAGTTGACGGTCACTTTGGTTCCCAGGGCTAAGAAGTATGGACCTGTTGTGCGAGTCAATGTCTTCCACAAAACCTCGGTCATCATCACAAGCCCCGAATCAGTCAAGGTAGGAGGTGGTGTGACTCCCTTGCAATGTCTGTCCCTTTCCTGAGGTTGAGGGTGACGCTGGGTTCCAGGACTGACTGATGCCACCCTTCAAACCACCTCCTCTGGGGCTTCCCCAAGCATTGCCATGTGATGGATGAGAAAGGGTCTTGCTGGCCCCATTTAGGCTGGAAATATGATCACACATTTAACTTGTCATAGCTCCAGTTCTTTTATATGTAAGATGAGAATTATAACTCCTCCCATGGTCTGATGAGAATGTGATATTGATGGATTTAACAAAGAATGTGTCTAAGGATTCTTAAACAGTGCTCCCTGAGGCTGGGAGCCTTCTATTCACCACTGGAAATGTATTTAATCCTCCAAAGATGGGGCTTTCATTATCCCACCAAAAAAAGGAGTGTGGACTGTGTGGGCACTTGGAAGGGCACCTATTTTTCTGTAGGAAATGACTCAAATCTGAGCTCTACAAGCCTTGGGATCTAGAAGTTACTTCATTATTCAGTGCCTCAGTTCTTCATCTGTAAAGTAGGGATGATGGCCCACTTATAGGATAGTTTAAGAATGGGACTGAATTGATGGGTGTGAGCCCTGTGGCTCGTGCCTGACACAGTGATTGCTCAATAGATGGTGTTGCTCTCACAGTGGATGTGCGGGTGTGACTCTGCATGCAGAGTGGATGTGTGAAAGAAAAAGTCCAACTCAGAATGTTAATGTTTTTTGTCGTTTTGCTTTTGATGTTAGTCTGTTTTGTTTAGCATTGTTTTGTGGTGCTGGGGATAGATCTCAAGCCCTGGGGTATGCTAGACATGGATGCTACCTCTGAGTTCTACCTCTGGCCCTAAACTAGAACTTTATGGACATATAAGAGTCAAATTGAACAGCCATGGAATCTCTAATGCTGAAAATCACTTAAAAAATGAACTCCTTTAATCCCAGCACTCAGGAGGCAGAGATAGGCAAATCTCTGTGAGTTCAAAGCCAGCCTGGTCTACATAGGGAGTTCCAGGCCAGTCAGGGATACACAGTGAGACTCTTTTAAAAATTTTTTTCTTTTAAATTTTATTTATTATTTTAATTTTATGAGTATGAGTGTATTACCTGCATGGTGTAAATGTACTCGTGTCGTGAAATGCCCAGGGAGGTCAGAAGAGGAGGTCAGACTTCCTGGATCTGGAATTAGGGAAGGTTGCTAGCTGCCATGTGGGTATTAGGAATTGAACCCAAGTCCCCTGCAAGAGCAGCCAGTGCTCTTAACCACTGAGTCACCTCTCCAGCCCCTCAAAACTTTAAAAAAAAGATTTTTATTTTATGTGTATGAGTTTATTGCCTGTATGTATGTAAGTGGAGTGCTTCCAAATGCCCAAGAAGGTCAGAAGAGAATGTCGGAATAGCTGGAACTCAAGAGTTATAGACAGTTCTTTAGCTAACATGTGGGTGCTGGGAATGGAACCCGGGTTCTCTGCAAGTGCAGCCAGTGCTCTTAACTGCTGAGCCATCTCTCCACTCCCCCTTTTTAAAAATCACAGATACAGTGTAAGAGTTTTTTAAAGTATGCTAACCAAAACCAATATATACTGACTTTTATGATTCTTGATGAAAAAAGGGATTAAAGGTATCTGTTAATATGGTGTACTAGGGGCTGGAGACGTTTATGATGCCCTCTCTGGCCCCCTCTGGTACTGCACACAAATGGTGGACATACATACATGTAGGCACACACATATAAACATAGGAATAAATAAATCTTGTTTTTTCTTTTTGGTCTTTTTGAGACATGAGCTCCCTGTTTTCCCAGCTGGCCTGGAATCCACAGAGATCCACCTGCCTCTGCCTCCTGGGTGCTGGGATTAAAGGTGTGTACCACCATGCCTGACAGGAATAAATAAATCTTCAACATATAAAGGAGACATTGATCAGTTCCTTTTAAAAGTGTACTTTATGTATCCAGTACTTAAAACCTCTTAAATTATGGTGAAGCATAACATAAGATTTATAGTTTCAACCATTTTAGGTGTGCAGTTTAGCGTGTGCAGCTCAGCATGCTAAACACATAACTAGCGTGCGTCTGTTATGACCATTTCACCTCAGAGTTCATCTTCCCAAGCTAAAGCACTATACCTCTGAGCACATCCCTATGCGCTTGATCACACTCATCGCTCCACAGAGATGGGGTCATACAGTTGTCTGTCCTTTTGACACTGACTTGTCTGACATATTGAAGACCTTCCATGTTCACCCATGTGCATATTTCAGAATTCCATTCAACATTTGAACTGAGGATCACAGAGATCCACCTGCCTCTGCCTCCCAAGTGCTGAGATTAAGATAATGCATCACCATGCCTGTCTTCAAAATTTTTAATTACATGTATATGTGTGTGTATGTGCATGTGACTACAGTACCCCTGGAGGCCAGAAGAGGGTGTAAGAGTCCCTGGTGATTGTGAGCTGCTGGACATCCATAGATGCCAGGAACTGAACTCAGATCCTTGGCAAGAGCAGTGTGCTGTCTTAACTGTGGAGCCATCTCTCCAGCCCTATTTTGTGTGTGTGTGTATGTGTGTGTGTGTGTGTGTGTACGTGTATGTGTGTATATGTGTGTGTATGTGTGTGTGCGTGTGTGTCTATGTGTGTATGTGTGTATATGTGTGTGTGTGCGTGTGTGTGTGTGTGTGTGTGTGTATGTGTGTGAGTGCATATGTCTTTGGAGGTCTGAAGAGTGTCAGACCCTTTGGAGCTGGAATTACAGATAGTTATGAGCTGTCTGACCTAGATACTGGTAACTTAATGCTGATCCTCTGCAAGAACAGCAGTTACTCTTATCTACTTAGCCATCTCTCCAGCTCCATTACGTGTTTTTCAGTTTCTTCATATTATTAGATATTTGTCTTCCTGTTACTGGTTTCTTATTTAATACTCATCATGATTTCAATTTTTTTAATTTTTAAAAATTTATTTATTTTTATTTTATGTGTATGAGTATTTTGCCTGCGTGTAAGTGCACTCATGCATGAGATGCCCATGGAGGCCAGAAGAGGGCATTAGATTCCCTGAAACTGGAGTTAAGGACAGTTGTTAGCTGCATGAAGATGTGGTGAACTGAGCATGGGTCCTCTGCAAAAGCAGCCAGTGCTCTGAACCTCTGAGTCATCTCTCCACCCCATGATTTCAGTCCTTTTAAGAACTGAAACTCATCCTGTGGTCTGGTTATAGCCCATTTTTATGATTGTTCATAGACACCTGAAAAGAGCTTACATTCTGTAATTGTTGACAGAGTGTTTGCGAAACATCAGATGGCTCACAGGTCAGTGACGTCACTCAGGTCTCCCAGGTTCTTACTGACTTCCTCTCTGTACTAGTGGTTCCTGGTCTGAGTGTTGAACTCTGCAACTGAAGCCGTGGCGAAAGGCTTGCAGTCCTGTCAATTCCACTTCACCTATTTTTTTTTTTTTTTTTTTTTTTTTTTTTTTACTTTTTGCTGTGCTGCTGGTGGAACCCAGGGCCCTGTTCATGCAAGGCAAACATTCTACCACTAAGCCACACCACCCTCCACCCGCCATTTCCTTCATGTACAGAAACCTGTTATTAGGTGTGTATGCACCTGGAACTGCTATGTCTTCATGATGAATTGATCCCTTTATCATCAAACATGTTCCTTTATCCTTGTGGAGGCGGGAAGGTCAGAGGACAACTTGCAGCAGTCGGTCCTCTCCTTCTACCATGTGGAAGTCAAGGATCAAATTCAGGTTGGCGTCAAGTGCCATCACCAGGGGAGTCACCTTGTCCCCCTCCCCCCATCCTTGTGGACGTTCTTTATCTTTTTCTCCGCTTACAGTAATCACTGCAGCTTTCTCATGCTTAGTGTTATGTGGTTTATTTCTTTCTAAGACGTTGCTTTTTGTCTCTCTGGGATTTTGTATTTAAATTTTTATTTATTATTTTTATTTTCTGTGTTTGAGTGTGTTGCCTGCATGTGTGTAAATGCACCCATGTCATGCAATGCCTGCGGAGATGTCAGATCCTCTGGAACTGGAGTTATAGACAGTTTTTAGTTACCACATGGGTGGTGGGAAATGAACCCAGGTCCTCTGCAAGAATAGACAGTGCTCTTAACTACTGAGCCATCTCTCTAGCCCTGGACTTTGTATTTAAAGCAGTTTCTTATGGACAGGCAGCATATCCCTGTGTCTTGCTATTCTGTGCAGCCTGATAATCTTTGCTGTTATATAAAGTACTTAGGTCATTTACATTTACTGTAATAATAACAATTATTGTTATTTTGAGACTGGATTGCACTCTTGCTCAGGCTGATCTCCACCTGTGAGTCTTGAGTGATGCTCAGCTCCTGGGTAGCTGAGACTACAGGCAGGCATCACTACATCTAGCTAATGTAATTCTCTGTATAGTTGGGTTGAAATCTGCCCAGCTTCTGTTTCACTTGTCCCATCTACTCTTTCTTCCCTTCTGGATGGGTTAAGTGTAACTTAGTATTCTGTTAGTATTGTTTTATGTCTGCTATTAGCCTATTAGTGCGCTCTCTCGCTCTCTCGCTCTCTCTCTTATTGTCCTGGGGCTGATAATAACATCTTCCTGTAACTTACTTGACTCCATATTTGTCCTAATTTTGTTTCTCTTGCTGTGATAAAATACCCTGATAAAAGCAATTTTGAGGGAAAGGAGTTTATTTGGCTCTGAGTTCCAGCTTACACTCCACCACTGTGGGGAAGTCAGGGTGGCAGGACCGTGAGGCAGTTGGTCACATCCACACTCTCGAGCAGAGAGAAGGTGAATGCGTGCCTGTCTGCTGGTCAGCTGGCTCTCTTCTTGATCTCGTCCAGGACCAAAACTCAGGAAATGGTGCTGCCCACTTTTAGACTGGATCTTCCCATGCCAATGGCTATAATGAAGACTGTCCCCTACAGACCTGCCCTCCAGCCAACCTGATCCAGACAGCTGCTCACCGAGACTCTTCCTGGGAGATTCCAGACCATGTCAAGTTGACCATTAAAACCAACCACTACAATATTCAAACAATGAGCCAGACATAGCATTTCCTTTCTGTCTACTCTTCTGATTTTCTTTTTACCATTGGCTTCAGAAACTGGATCAGGATCACTTTGGGGGTTCTTTGCAATAATTCTGTCTATAATTCTTTGAACTTCTGAATATATGTGTTCAAGGAACACACTTGTAATAGTGGTTAACAGACATGTTAAAGTTCTTGTCTGTTCATTTTAGGCAAAGTTATTTGTCAGATTTTTCTGCCTTTTATCCTGTATGGTGAGTTTGGTTTTTCGCTGGATACTAGGCATTGTGAATTCTCTATAATAACTGAATTTTGTTCTAAGACCTGGATGAGGTGGTTCATGCCTGTAGTCCCAGATACTTAAAAGACTGGGCAAGAGAATTGCTTTAACTCAGGAATTCAGGACTTGCCTGGGCAACACAGAAAGACCCTGTCTCAAAAACTGTATATTTGTTTTACTTCTCTTTAACGTACCGGACTTCAGTTTGTATGTTCAGATGGTGAGTTACTTGTACATTAGTCTTGTCTTTTCCAGGCTTGCTTAAAGGCTTTTACTGGGTAGGCTAGGCCAGACTTTTCCTCCAGGGCTTGGGGCTTGGGTTAGCCCCTTTGCTGTCGGGAAACTGTCCCGGAGCTTCTACCAAGGGCTCTGTGTCTGAGGTTGGTGTGCTCTGACCACTGGGAACCATCTGTGACATGTGTGAGCTCTGAGAACCGCTCAGCCTATAGCTGCCCATTAACTCGGCCACCCCATCTCGCAGAGTGTCACTCTGTGAGTGCACAGACTTGTATTCATGCAGTACTCGGGGACCTCATGCAGAGGAGTTCCTTCAGTGCCCAGCTCTTCTCCAAATGCTGGCCTATAAACCCACGCCTCCCACTGCCTGCCTAGAGTCTGACCTCTGACTGTCCTGCTTAGCGAGCCTGCTGGACCGTATTTGGGTCTCCTCTTTCAGTGTCCATGTCCTGGAATTCAGCCCTAGGTCACAGTGCCCTGGCCTTGCTTTCCCCTTCTTCTGGTCCACAATCCTGCATGGCTTGTCCGAACATGGCACTTGAAAATTATACAAATTATACAGTTGACATTATACATTTTTTAAAAAGATTTATTTTTATTATTATTTGTGTGTGTGTGTGTGTGTGTGTGTGTGTGTGTGTGTGTGTGTCAGAGGCATCAAATCCCCTTGGAGCTGGAGTTATAGGCAGTTCTGAGCAGTCTGACGTAGGTGCTCGTAAGAGCACAGCCATCTCTCCAGCTCCAACCTTATGCATTTTTGCCCTATTTTCTAGGTGTTTGCAGTAGGAGGAGAAGTCTAGTTGTTACTGCCTCAGAGGTAGACATGTACCATCAGTGGAGGTGATCAAAGGAAGAGGAGAGATGCCAGGGTTCCCTGGAAGTCCCCCACACCCCTGAGCTCAGCTCAGGGTCAGTCACGGGATCCCAAGCCTGTGGGACGGCAGACTCGGGGTACCTGGTGGTGCGGACCCTGGCCGGAGTGCCAAGGTGCCTGTCTCAGTGGTGGTGACTCTTGTTTAGTTGAGGAAGAGCTGCCACAAATCTGACACTGCTCAGGGACTCCGAGAGGGGGCTGGGAAGTGGCATTTACTATCGTGGTCTTGGTGAGGTGGGGCAGTGACAGAACTTGGTTTATAATTACAGTGTGGAGGGGTTGAGGTCCCTGAGGTGTCATGGCACAAAGTCAGTCACCTCTGGGGTTTCTTCTCTGCTGAACACTTGTGGTGAGACCCCACAGCAGAGCCACAGAAGCCAGTATTCTTAGTTACTGCAGAGAAACCTCTGATTTCTTTCTGGGGCTACCAGGATCAAACAGGCTCTGGCAGGGCCCAATGGCCTCTGGCATCCACCCCACTTTACACATCATGGCTGTGGTGTACTACAGGACCTGGGCTCTTCCCTCAGCCTGGGTCTCAGCCTTCTCTCTTCTCCTCTGACCTCAGATTGTCTGGGTTCAAATCCTGTGTCCTCTCTGAGCATTACCTTCAGGTTTTGTTGTTATGTTTTTGAGAGAGGCCTCAAACTCACTATGTAGCCAAGGATGACCTTCTGATTCCCCTGCCTCCACCTCCATGTGCTGGCATTACAGGTGGGCATCACCATACCCACATCCAGTTTATGTATTCATAGGGATGGAACCCAGGGCCTTGTGCAAGCACTCCGCCGACTCAACCACATCCCCTGTCTCTTGGGCCAGCTTTAAATCTCAGGTTTTTCTACCTTGTAAGATGGACATAAAACAGCAGGCATGTCTTCTGATTGACTGGGCAGGATGAGAACTTCAGGATGCTCATGTTTACTTAGAATTTTTTGAGCACCTGCTGTGTACCAGGCGCTATTTTCAGCTCTTTAGCTACAGAACTAACTGGCTCCTCTCAGCAACCTGAGCGGGCAGGCTGTCTTTTTATCCTCATCTCTTCAGATGAGGGCTGTGAGGGGCAGAGAAGGAAACTCAGCCAGGGTGTGGAGTTAGCGAGTGTGGAGCAGGGATGCTGAGCTCAACCCAAGTGACTCTCCATCAGACTACATTACCCCCGGTGATGTCTGGCAACATCACTATTGCTGCCACACACTCCTGGGAGGCGAGTTCACCCTTCCTTCAGGAAGACTTCCTGGATCTTTAGGCAGACGTGGGGCTGATGACAGTGAATCTGTGTCCTCAGGGTCGCTGCAGTACCTCAAAGCCTGTCCTCTGGTCACCTTACTGTCCCCTCTGCTTTCAGAGCAGCGTGGGTCTCTGTCACGCTGCACAGGGAGGCAGTGTGGTATGGGACCCTGTGCCCACTCTAGCTGTGTGGTCATAGGGAAGTCCTGCACCCCTCCACAACTGCTCTTGTGTGAAGACAGGCCTCTGATGATGGCCTCCGTCCGCCCCCTCCTGGTGTGGCGCATTCCCTCCAGGGCCGCAGTGCTCTGAGGGTGCCATTCACAAGCACCCTCTGCAGCCTCTCATGGCTTGTATTGCTTTGGGGGGCTGTTTAGAAGTTCCTGATGTCAACCAAGTACAACAAGGACTCTAAGATGTACCGCGCGATCCAGACCGTGTTTGGAGAGAGGTAAGGACCCAGGGTGGACGGCCCCGCACCCGGAGCGGTGCATGTGACAGGGCGCCCCTTCAGGGTGACCTCACTTTCGTTTTCCTGCTCTTCTCCTTCCGGGAGTAGGTGGGGATGTGGGGTATGCTGTTGGGTGCATGGCTCCCTGGCTTATTATTTATTTACTTTTCATTGATATATAAAGTTAGCATGTTTGTGGGTGTCATATGATGTTTTAATCTGTATGTCTTCTGCTTTTAAAAATATTTTATTCATTTTGCTTTATGCGTATGAGTGTACTGCCTGCATGTGTGTAAATGCACCAGTGTCGTTCAATGTCCGTGGTCAGAAGAGGCATCTGATCCCCTGGACCTGGAGTTACAGGTGGTTGTTAGCTGCCATGTGGGTTCTAGGAATTGAACCCAGGTCCTCTGCAAGGGCAACCAGTGCTCTTAACCGCTGAGCCAACTCTCCAGTCCGACTTCCTTCTCATTGTGCTAAATGGACAAGGCCCGCTGTCTTGCCCACACTGGTGCTCATGATCTGGCAGCATTTAGTGTTTAGCATATCCATGGTGTGGCCAGCCATCATCCTGTCCAGTCCCAGGGCGCTCTCATCATCCCCAAGGTGACCTACCTAGCAGTCCCTTCCCATCCCCACTTTCTTTCTGGCCCCTGGTACCTGTCTCTTGCAGACTGTTTGGCCAGGGTTTGGTGTCCGAGTGTGACTACGAGCGTTGGCACAAGCAGAGGAGAGTCATGGACTTGGCCTTCAGCCGAAGGTGAGCGTGCTGGGAAGGGAGGGGTCTGCCTGACCGGGAACGGTGGTGCTAGCTAGAGAGGGCTCTCGGGTGGGGAGGCTTCATTCAGGGGCCTCAGTCCAACTGGAGGGACATCAGAGATCAGAAGGAGAGCGAGACAGCAGGCCTGGGGGGTGTGGAGTTGCGGGGGACTCACATGTGACTGACTTACTGGGGAACATTTAGGGCTGCATGACCCCAATGGCCAGAAGTAGTGTGTGTGCATGCATGTATCTGTGTGCAAGTGTATGTGCATGCATATGTGTATGTATGCATGTGTGTCTGTGTGCAAGTCTGTGCATGTATGTATGTGCATGCATATACGTGTATGTGTGTGAGTGCATGTGTGTGCTCATATGTGTGCATGCATATGAATGTGTGTGTGTGTCTGCTGTTCAAAACTGCCCCATTCAGATCTCCTTATTCAGTTTGTCTTTCTTATTTTACTCACTTTAATTCTTAATTAAAATATTTTTTATCTTGTGTGTATGAGTGTATTGCCTACATGTATGTAAGTATACCTGTATTGTACAATGCCTGTGGAGGTCAGAGGAGGACACTGGATTCCCTGGAACTGGAATTACAAGCAGGTGTTAGCTGCCATGTGGGTGCTGGGAACTTAACCCGGGTCCTCTGCAAGAGCAGCCAGTGTTCTTAACTACTGGACTGTCTCTCCAGCCCGGTTTTTTAATTTTTGGAGGCGCCTTATTCTCCTTTGGAGTCAGGGTCTCACTGTATGGCCATTGCTGGCCTGGAACTCGCTATATAGAGCAAGCTGCCTTTGAACTCACAAAGATCTGCTTACCTCTGTCTCTTGAGTGCTGAGATTAAAGGTGTACGCCACCATACCTGTACTTTAAAGATTTTTATTTCATTTTACTTTATGTGCATGAGTGTTTTGCCTGCTGGAGTTAAAGGTGATTATGAGCCACCTGACATGGGTCTTGGGACTCAAACTTGGGTCTTTTGCAGAAAGCACTCTTAAGTGCTTGTCTCCAGCCCCATTATTTCTGTTGGAGATAGGGTCTCATTGTACCCCCAGCTGGCTGGGAACTCACTATGTAGACCAGGCTGGCCTTGAACTCACAGAGATCCACCTTCCTCTGCCTCCTGGGTGCTGGGATTAAAGGCGTGAGCCACCATACCTGGTCCCATTATTTTTTTTAATCACTTTTTTACTGAGTTTTGAATCACACTCCATTTAATTCACTCATTTAAAAGGTGTCACTCAATAATTTTTTAATCTCTTCATAGATTCATGTCTCCATGACTCCTTGTGTCTTCCCTGTTCTCTCATTACTGGGCATCCACTAACTTCCTTCTGATTTATCTGACTTTTCATACTCTAGACATTCCATACACACGGAATCATGCAGTATGTAGTCCTTCATACCTGGTTTCTTTCATTTGGAATGATGTTTCTAAGTTTCATACATTCATCGCCTGTACCAATATTTCATTCCTTTTTTATTGTTGAATGATACTCCACTATCTGGACACCATAGTTTCTCATTTTTCAGGTAGTAGACATTGGGCTATCTCTGGTTTGGAGCTGTAATGCACAATGCCATTGTGAATATATAGATACAAACTTTTGGATAGACATATACCTTTATTTCCCTTGGGTGTGTATGCCTAGTGAGTCAAGGGGGACTGTGGTAAGTCTGTGTCTAGCATTTTGAGGGAGGTAATGTTTGATGAAGGTTCAAATTTATAGAAAAATCGTCTTTTATTAGATTTTCTTATTGTTTGTTGCTAGAGCCATGATTTGAGTTATAATATCTTTCTCTCTGCGTGTACATATATTGATTGTGCTGGGCAGGGTGGTGCATGTCTGTAACTCCAGCACTTGGGAGTCTGAGGCAGGAAGATTGCAACTTCTAGGTCAGCCTGAGCTACACAGGGAGACCCTATCTTAGACCAACAGACAAAATCTATCATCTCTCTCTCTCTCTCTTTCTCTCTCTCTCTTGATCTAATCTGTCTCCCTATCTCCCTGACTATCAACCAATTTATCTCTATCTATCTATCTATCTATCTATCTATCTATCTATCTATCTACCTATCTATCTATCTATCTATCCTGTCTCCCTATCTCCCTATCAACCAATCTCTCTATCTATCTAATCTGTCATCTATTTCATCTATCATCTGTTTATCAGTCTATCGTCTATCTATTTCTATCATCCGTCTATTGATATCCCCAGATAGCTATCTATTAGATATATACATACTTGCCCTTCATTCTCTGATGTGGGTATAGATTTATATAGTTTTCATGTGACACATCTAAGAAGCTTCTGGAGAGTAAGTAGCAACACTTTGCTCCTGCCTTCCCATCCTGGCTACGTGGCGACGTCCCCTCATGGAGGCGGAGGCTTAGTACTGCCGTCCTCACATCTGCGTTCCATTTTGTCATTTGTTCCTCTCTAGCTTTCCCTCCTAAGATCCAGTTCAGGCTCACATGTTCCACTTCACAGCCTCGTCCCTTTAGCCTCCACATTCTAGGACTGTTCTTGGTCACTCCATAGTCCTGGCCAGGCCAGCTGGGAACACTGTCCATTGGCCCAGGCATGTCTAGGATCGCTTTGGGATGAGGCTCAGGTCTGCCTCCTGAGGGTGCATGCAGATGGTCTGTCCCGTGCTGGCCATGTTAACTTGGCTCTCAGGGCTAAGGTGGGGACCATTCAAGCTTCCTGAATGTGAGGTAACTCTGGTTCTGTGTCGGTATCCTCCTCCTGAGCTGTCCTGCCGCCTGTCCATGACCCTCTAGCCCTTGTCTCCCCCCTCCAGCATTCCCTCCTTGATACCCTGGAGTGATCTCTCTAAAACTCAGGCCTATCCCTCCCCACCCTGCACCCCTTGGCTGGAAGCCCGTGTTGATCTCTGTCCACTGAAAGAGGTCACCCCTTTACCCCAAGTCTGCCCCTACCTTGCTTGCCTCCCGGTCCCACCTTCCTGGAGCCCCCATATTCTTGTTTGTACAGCCTTCTGTGGGGAATTCCTGTTGCCCCTTTGATACCCAGCTAGGCTGTCCCTCCAGGGCTGAGTCCGTGTCCCACGTGGCTCTGTCACACGCACGTGGCTCTGTCACACCCAGGCAGTGCTTTCCCTCGCACCCACCTCCCTCCTGAGGTCACGAGTCCTGGAAGGCAGAGATAGCCCTGTCCTTGAGTCCCCTATCCACCACGAGCCCTCTGGAACGCCCACAGGAGATGAGGGATTAGTAGAGGGAAGGTTGCCGAGGTGAAGATGGGAAGGCGCTGTGGGAGCCCGTGGAGCCAAGTACACCGGCAGATGAGCCCATCTGGTCCCTGTCCTCAGCAAGCTTCAAGTGCAGGGGGACGTAGATCCCAGCCAGATGATTCTAACCACACAGTCAGCATCAAAACCAGAGGATGGGTCTGATGAGATGGCTTAGTGGGTACAAGTGCTTGCTGCTGTGCCTGATGACCTGAGTTCAATTCCTGGGACCCACATGGTAGAAAGAGAAAACCAACTCCTGTAGGTTGTCCTCCTTCCTCCATGTGTGTGCTAATGTCTATATGTGTGCCCACATACATATATTCATATATGCACACAGACACATAATAAATGTTAAAAGGAAGCAAAGCCAGAGGACGCTCCTCAAGGCTCCTTGCAGGCACTGAGGACCCGGTGTCTGACTGGCACTTCAGTTCATTAAGAGCTTCCCAGGGCATTTTTAAAAAGTTCCCAGTAGCTGGTGGCTTAGTGGCTGAAGTGTTTGCTACAAAAGCATGAGAACTGGTGCCCACACCCACAGAACCTGTGCAAAGGCTTGGTGGGCTTGAAAGCCCACATATAATCCCAACACGTGGGAAGCAGAGGACTCCATGGCACGAGCTGACTATCCAGACCAGCCGCAACAGCGAGCTCTGGGTTCGGCAGGAGGCCCTCCCTGCCTCCATATATAAAGGAGAAAGAGACTGAGGAAGACACACACTGCTAACCCTGGACCTTCATACACGCTCACACATGGGTGAATGGGACCCAGTCACACACATGGGCCCATATTCATGTGCACACACACTATACACACATTAAGAAGGTTTCCATTGGCCGAGATATATGGCACCAAGCATGCCACCTTAGTCCTTTCCGGTCGCTTGATGCTCATTTGCACAACAGGGAAACTGATCTAGCCTGCTTTCTGTTGCTGTGATACACACCATAAGCAAAGGCAACTTGGGGAGGAGAGGGTTATTTCAGCTCACAGCTTACAGCCCATCATTGCAGGAGCCTGGAGGCAGGAACTGAAGCAGAGACCACAGAGGAACGGATCGCTGCTTACCGGCTGTTCCCCTGGCTTGCTTGGCTGCCTTTCTCATGTAGCCCAGATCCATCTGCCTAGGAATGACACCACCCACCGTGGGCTGGATCCTCCTATACCAATTAGACATCAGACTTTCTCATGGGTCACTGTATGGAGGAAATCCCTCAGCTGAGGTTCTGTCTTCCCAGGTGTGCCTAAGTGAGTGTTATGTTGACAAGAAAGCCAAAAATTCCCAACAGCAAAAACCAAGCTAGAGCAAAACAAACCAGCACAGCCCACACCGGGCACAGCCCGCACCAGGCGCTGCCTGCACCAGGCATTCTAAGTTGTGAACCCCACCATAAGGTATCACCTTAGGGATGATATTTTATGATAAACATCCATGTTATAGATGGAAGAGGCTCTGAAAGACATTTTTTGTCTTTTTGAGACAGGGTCTCTGTGCAACCCCAGCTGACCTGGAACTCACTGTGTAGACCAGGCTGGCCTTGATCTCACAGAGACCACCTGCCTCTGCCTCCTGAGCGCTGGGACTAAAGGTGTGCGTCTCCAGGCCTGGCTAAGATGCAAGTACTCGGAGGCTGGGTAAGTCCTAGTCACCAATGCTGTGAACATGGGAACTGCTGGCGGCCTCGGCCCCCAGCCACCGCTCCCACAGAATGTTGCTGCACTCAATAGAACTGTGAGCGGAAGTTTCCGCTTTCTGCTTTTCTAGATTTTATTTTTACTACAAAAGCTTGGTCTAGTTCTTTCTATAAAAGACCAGAGGGTTAGGGCCAGTAGGATAGCTCAGCAGGTAAAGGCATTTGCCGCCAAGCCTAATGGCCTGAGTTCAAGCCTCAGAACCCACATGGTAGAAAAAAAAAGCCAACTCCCACAAGTTGTTTCTGAGCTCCAAACATGTGCTATGGCATGCACATCTATGTACATGGACACACACACATACAATACATATGTGTTAAAAAGCATGAGCAGAGAGAAGGCTGGAACCGTACCTCCGCCAGCCTTCTCTGCCTACAGCAGAAGCAAGAGCATCAGCCTTGGCCAGTCACGCAATGCCCAAATTGTCAGCCAGAATGTGATTGTTAAAAAAGAGTGATGTCACCTAAGACATCCCTACAAGCTGTGTGAACATGAGAAGAGGAATCGAGGGCGTTAGGAGCGCATAGCGAGGCTCGAGGGTACTGTCCTGAGGACCGTCTGGAGGCCGGCAGGTGTCCAGGTAGAATGGGAGGGAAGGAGATGGAGGAAGGGGGCTCCAGGCAGAAGGGACAAGTGGGCGGGGTGCCCCTTGCAAGAGGGCACCACTGTGGGCGGAAGCCGCGGGGCAGACGCCGCCTCCCCAGCCCAGGGGTGGATTTCCACCCTTCTAAGAGCGGTTGGTGCTTCCAAGAGTTCGAGGTTGGCTAGGCAGGGCTCCGAGGGGTGCTTTCAGGAACGGTCTGGCTGCCAGGAATAAAACATCTCGCCGGCAGCCGTCAGGGAATGGGCGACAGCAAGCAGGGGGCTCTGTGCTGGAGGTAGGAAGCCGTGCAGAAGGACAAGCAATCAGTTGCCGATTTTCTTTCCTGACTAAAATATGTTCTTTCTGTTTCTTTTCTTTCCTACTTTCTAACGTTTAAAAACTTTTCGTTTGGAAATAAATCCAAATTTCCAGATACATTTAAAGGTCAAAAACAGGACAAAGAATATCCATGTACCTTTAACTCAAATTCATATTAAAACACCTAATTACAAAAGCTGAACTTCCTCCTGGTAAAACCACAGCACGTAACGTGAAAAGTGCCAGTCCCTCCTTCCCTGCGCCCTCAGTTGTGAGTCTGGATTGCATCCTTCACACATCTCTCTAAACTCTGTGCCGAGGGTGTCAGGGGAGGTCAACTGTCCTGGGGCAGGGAACATGGTGGCTCTGGGTTCCGTATAGACGTGGGCACTGACTGCCTGGGGACAGGAGTGAAGTGGGAAAACCAAAGGCTTCGAATGGTGGCCTGGGGCAGAGCGGGTGGGGGAGTAGACAGGAGAGGGCAGAAGGAGAGCAAAGTGGCCATGCCCAGGACTGCAGGAGACCCCAGAACTTCAGCTTTGTCATGCCCCTTTGAGGTCAGAATAAAGGCGTCACAGTGGCCCATGAAACCATTAAGACAGGGAAGGGGAACGGGGACCCCTCAGGACTCAGTTCAGTTGCTCTAACTCCAGCCCCAAGTCTGGGGTTCGGGAGGCTGGCAGGGGCCACCAGCCTCACTGCAGAGGCAGGACACAGGGCCCAGCTAGGGCTGATTAGGCAGTGACTTCTGTGCTGCCTCCCCAGCTCCTTGGTTAGCCTGATGGAGACGTTCAACGAGAAGGCCGAGCAGCTGGTAGAGATCCTAGAAGCCAAGGCGGATGGACAGACACCCGTGTCCATGCAGGACATGCTGACCTGTGCCACCATTGACATCCTGGCCAAGGTGACGGGTGGCGCTGGGGGAGAGGGGGCGTTTGGGGCACAGGGGCCGAGCGTCCTCTTCTTCCTCCCTCGCTCCTTCCACCCTCCTGCCCTTTCTCTGTCCTCTGTGTATTTCTCATACGTGTTGTCACTTTATCTGAAGCACCCTAGTGTGAGACTGGAATTCTGTCTCAGCCTCCAGAAATGGACTCTGAGAGGTGTCAGTGTTGAGAGGCCTGTCTGGTCAGGGCAAAGGCAGTGCTCTGAGGCCTGCCTGTCTCCATTCCCCTCTACACACCCACGGGATGTGGCTGGGATGGTGGTGGTAGACTGGTAGAGGCTCAGATACTGCCTGACTCCATCTAAAGGCCGGGCATCGTGGGGTTGTTATCACTGGATATTCTGTGAGTGTACCAAGGAAGGAGTGTGGAATCACAGGGAGAATGCAGCTCGGGGGTCAGGGGGCAAGCATCTGGTCAGGGAGAAAGTCAAGGCTCTGGACTGCCCACGGGTGGGACTCATCCTGGGTTACTGTCAGGAAGGTCTCCAGCAGCAGGTGCCAGGCTCTGCCTGCATCTGCTGTCCCTGGGCCCCTGGGGATGACCTCGTCCTTCTCTCTCTGCAGGCAGCTTTTGGGATGGAGACCAGCATGCTGCTGGGCGCCCAGAAGCCCCTGTCGCAGGCAGTGAAGGTCATGCTGGAGGGCATCAGTGCATCCCGCAACTCTCTGGCGAAGGTACTGCTCCTCCTCCCCAGTGACCGCGCCATAGCTGTGCCCTGCGTTTGCTGAAGCGCTTCCTTCAGTGACGCCTTCAGAATGGGTTTTACATTCTGGTATGTCCAAAATGACTTCTGAGTCCAGATTTGCATGCACTGCCTGAAAGCGGAGGAAAATCAGAGCCGCTTCATGTAAGTCAGGAGTTAATCTTCATCTGGTGTGACATGGTCCCCAGTCCAGACACTCTAGGGTGCTCTAATGACTTCACCATGCGAGAAGTTGCCGGAGTCTCCTGTCTTTGTGTTCCACTGTCCAGAATTTCCCTGATTGTCATAAGATGGCTGCTGTAGCTCCAGCTATCACCTCCTTATCCCAGACATAAAGAGGAACCAAGGGGAGAGATGATTCGTGATGTGGTCTGCAGACTCCCTTCTGGGACTTCAGCCTCTGAGCTTGCAGCCCCCATGGCCACCCCATCTTTTCAACCATTGACTCCACTTCATAGTCCCCTGGCTCTGACTGCCTTCCTCTCATGCTGTTCTAAGTGCTCCTTCCCACCTCCCCCATTCGGGGCCCTCCCTTCTGAATGCTGCGCAGCCTCACCTCTATGGATTTGGTGCAGAAGGGGGAAGCTCAGGTTTGAACTTTGTCCACCATCTTGAGCTAGTCTTCCTGGCTGCTTGATCTTTTCTAGAATCCCCTATGCAAGTCACTGTCTGGATTTGGGGGTGGGACGGGTGAGGGCACTGTGGAGGTTCAAGGCCGCCTTGAGCTGGAGCTTTCGTTCAGTTCATGCCAGGAAAGAGAAAGCAGCTGCAGGAGATCCGGGAGAGCATCCGCCTCCTGCGTCAGGTGGGGAAGGACTGGGTTCAGCGCCGCAGAGAGGCCCTGAAGAGGGGCGAGGAGGTCCCCGCCGACATCCTCATGCAGATTCTCAAAGGTGCTGGGTGCTTGACTTCAAGCAGGGTGGGCCGGGTGGGCCGGGTGGTCCTCCCCCACCATCCAGCACCCCAACGTCAGAGGGCAACAGCCATTGGTGCATTAAGAGTCTGGGGACTGGCAGCGGGGACTGGCAGCGGGGACTGGCCTGGAGCTGACCTTGTCCTTGTCTTTCAGCTGAAGAGGGGGCCCAGGACGACCAGGTCCTGCTGGATAACTTTGTCACTTTCTTCATCGCGGGTGTGTAGCTTGCACTGCGGATAGCTGAGTGTTGCTCAAGGTGTTTTCACACTGATTGAGAGAGAGCTCAGAGGCTGTCTGAGCCCAGCTCCCTGCAGGCCCAGGGCTGGCCCCAGGAGAAAGGAGTGTCTCCTTACAGCCCTTGTGACCTAGCTGGGCATGGGGCTGTTTTGGGAAGCTAGCCTCTTGACTCCAGAGAGCTTGGCCTTGAATTCCAGGCTCTCCTTCTCCTTTAGGTTTGCGGGGAGGCCTTGATTAGATTGGCATAGGTACATGTGCCGAGAAACCTCATTCATTTGCTTATTTTCCCGAGTGTCCTTGCCTATCTAGAGAACCCCTCCTTGCCCTCCAGTCAACTGCAGATGCACCCACACACACGCACCCACATGAACACGCTCCCTGTGCTAGCTGCTCTTCTGCTGCCCTGCTGCAGCACCATGGCCTGCAGGGACTTACAGGAGGGAGGGTTTTCCACGAACGGTCCACGTGGTGAGGAAGGCATGGTGCGCATCTGGAGCAGGAAGTGGGAGCAGGAAGCTGGCGGATCACATTTCATGGCACAGAAAGTGAAGAAAGTGAACTGGAAGTGAGGCGAGGCCTCAAAGCCCACCCTGGTGACGCCTGCCCCCTCAAGGCTGCACCTCCTGAAGGCCTGAGGGTTCCGTGACCTCCCGGAACATTGCCACCAATGGGGGACCAAGTGTCCCAGTTCCCGAGCCCAAGGGGGACATTTCTCATTCAAACCTTTCTACCCCACCCCACCCCACATACATACACACAGAAAGGGAAGACAGGAAGCATCTCTGAAGGAAGGGCAGTTCTCCTTCTCTGGCACTGGAGGCCAAGTCCAGGCTAGAGTGCCTGGAGATGCTAGGCCTCAGTTTCCCCCTTGAGAGGTAGGCTTGCCCAATGCTCCCCATCTCCCAGTGAGGACTGAATCATCCCATCACGTCTCACAGCCCATGCTGAGCCCTCCACCAGCTGCCAATCCCTGTGGAGAGCAGTGCTATCATCTGCCCTCGCTTCTCTGGGGCCTGGGTGGGGTACTCTGCTGTTAGAAGCTCTTAGTAGAGAGGTAGCTATGTCCACTGCATCTGCCCTCCCCTGGGCCGTTCCTGAGCTACCCTGGCTGCAAGATCCAGGAGCAGGAGGCCTGGCCTCCCTGGGGCAGCTGGCTGTGAGGTGGCTGAGCTGGCTAGTAGTGGCCCCTGTTGAAGCCTTCACCCCACTCAAACACATATGTGAGACAGTGTCCCCCTGAGCCTCTGTCAACTTGACAACATCCTGCCTGACCTCAGGCCCGGCCCTCTGGAGATAGCCCCTGGTATCTGGTTGGGGCAGTCTCCTGTTAGTCTCTGTGACTGGAGGGACATCTCCCTCCTTGGGCCTCTGGGGCTGCAAAGGCTTTAGGCAGGCACATTACAGCCTGGGCAGGGCAGGTCCTTGGGCTCAAACACTTCAGACTTCAAGTTTCTCTTAGCCTTGCCTTTCTTTTCTGCAAAATGGGGACAATTGCTCTACAGGCTCGTGTGGCCCAGAGGATGGTTGGAGGATGTAGGTTTCAGAGCACTTAAGTGGAAGGATGGGGCAGATGTCATGCAAAGGCAGAGGGACCATCTCCTTCATATTGCAGTCACTGGGTGGAAGGGTCTCAGCTGCTCCCAAGAGCCTGGGGTCCCAAAGCCCCTGTGGTCCCACCCAGAGCAGTGGCTCTCCTTCCTTCCCACAGGTCACGAGACCTCTGCCAACCACTTGGCCTTCACAGTGATGGAGCTCTCTCGCCAGCCTGAGATTGTGGCAAGGTATGAAGGTTGCCCTCAGGGTTGGCAAAGGACTTTTCTGATGGCATGTTCCAAGGGCTATGTGCCTCTACCTCCTGTGCCTGAAATTCTCCAATGGAGCCTGCTTCCCTTCACCCCAGGGCCTTTGCACTTGCTGTTTCTGGTCTGGGGGCTCTGCTCCTTGCTTTTCACTTGAAGAACATTCCTTTTCCTCCAGACCAAGCCTGTTTTTGCCATGAGAGCACAAGCTTCAAGGCGGCAACAATTGTGGCTCTGCCCATCCACCATCGCTGATTCTGGGCTGGTACTGAGCACAAAGTATTTATCACAGCTGGCCAGTAGCCCTGGTAGGACCAAAGAAGGTGGCAGTGGACACAGTGCTAGAACTGGTCAGGTGCCACGGGTGACCTTTGCAGACAGGCACCTTCAAGGTGACAGACAGACGATGGGATCAAGCTCAGAGCACCCTGGTCATGCAAGGTGCCACAGGAGCTCTTAGAAAGGGGGACAAGCCCCAGTTACAAACATTAGTTGTCCCTAGCGTGAGGAGAAGAGAGAGAGGGTGTGAGATTGTAAAATAGCTTATGGGGTCTTAAATATGTATTTTCAGAGACTGGAGAGATGGCTCAGTGGTTAAGAGCACTGACTGCTCTCACCGAGGACCCAGGTTTGAGTCCCAGCACCACACAGCAGCTAACAACCATCCATAACTCCATAACTCCAGTTCCAGGGGATCTGATTCCCTCTTGCCTTCAGAGACATTGTATACATGTGGTACACTCACATATAAGCAGGCAAAACACTCATACACGTAAAATAAAAATAAATGAGTCAAAAATTGAAAAATATAATCAATGTATACATAGATATACTAGACATATCACCCCATATAAAAGATGGGGTACTAGGGGTGTGCTCAGTGGTTGGTGCTTGCCCAGCATGCACAAGGCCCTGGCTTCATCTCCAGCACCGGGGAAATGGTTCACATTTGAACTATTTTTAAGTCCAGTCCAGGGACACCATTGTGCAAACCTCGGCACCACCTGGCCACAGAACCCTTTCATCTTCCCAACTCAAAAGCCTGTCCCCATTCAGCAGCTCCCTCCCTCAGGTGCCTGGCCTGAGTGACGTCAGACAGAGCTGGTCCTCCTGTGCCTCACGTTTACTCAGAATAGTCTTCAAGGTTCATGCATGTTGGGGCCTTGTGTCAAAATGATCTTTCTTTTTTAAAAGAAACTTTTTTGACTTATTTTTATTTTATGTGTCCAAGTGTTTTGCTTACATGTATGTAAATGCACCCATGTTGTGCAGTGCCCACGGGGTCCAGAAGAGGAACTAGAGTCTTGGAACTGAGGTTACAGATGGTTGTTAGCTGCCAGGCAGATGCTGGGAACTGAATCTGGCGCGCTCTAACCACTGAGGCGTGTCTCCAGCTCCATGGCCTTCCTTCTTTTGAAAGTCTGGATCCTGCTCCATCGTTCAGAGGGACTCTCTGCATACCCTGGACAGGGTGACCCTTATGCACGTCTGTCCTGTGTTTGCTGCCCCTTAGTGTTGCTGTGAATATAGGTGTGCAGTTACATTCTTGTGTCACTACCTGCAGATCTTTGGGGTTCATGCCCTGAGATGGAATTACCATACGACCATTCTGCTCTGACTTTTCTGGGGTGCTGCCACCCCACTTCCTGTGCAGTGACGTCATTTCCTCCAATAGTGCGTCTCCATTGGAGCTCGGTTCCTGTTCCTCCACGGCTCAGCATCATGTGTTGTTTTCTGGTTTTAAATTTCCATTTCTGTTTTTCTTCATTGCTGTCATGGTGGGCGTGGAGTGATCCAGATCCATCCTAAGGCTGCACATTATTCTAACCACACCTATCCTAACACTCTCCTGAGCAGCTTCCCTGGACCATTCTTGCTACTGTTTCTAGCTGCTGTCAGCCAGGTTGAGACAGGCGTCCTCATGGACAAGCCTGTGTGAGGTGTGCTCTTTCCTAAGGTGGATTCTGAGCATCAAACACCAAGAACAGTTGTTTTTAAAAATATTTTATTGATTATTTTTCTTTTGTGTATGAGTGTATTGTCTGTATGTGTGTTAGTGCACCGATGTTGTGCAATGTCCACAGAGGTCAGAAGACGGCATCAGATCCTCTGGAACTGGACTTACGGACAGTTGTTAGCCACATTGTGGGTGCTGGGAATAGAACCTAAGTGCTCTGCAAGTGTTGTCAGCCCTCAACCCCTAAGCCCTCTCTCCAGGCCCAAGAGTGGGTGTTTTAAGGCTTTGGGAATGTGGTTCCTTTTGGTTTTGGATGTGGCCTGGGGCCTGACTAGCTGCCTTTCACAATGGGGCAGGCAATGTTTGCTGCTCGGAACTCTGTGCTTCGCCATCGGTCTGCCTTCCACCTAGCTTCTTAACCATGCTGCGACCAGAAGTCTCTCTCCAGAGGTGAACGTGTCTGTCTTACCTGACAGGCTACAGGCTGAGGTGGATGAGGTTGTCGGCTCCAAGAGGCACCTGGACTTCGAGGACCTGGGGAGACTGCAGTACCTGTCCCAGGTGTGCAGTGGGGTCACCTCCAGCAGATGTGGGGAGTCAAGCTCGCTGCCTAGCTGGGCCCTTTTGTCCAGTGTTCCTCAATTTGCTGCCCGACTTCATGATAGCAGGATGAAGGGACATCATTCCTGCAGCCTCGGCATGCAGCCTGTGTAGCTGAGGTCTGAGGCTGTTAGCAAGAGGGGATGGAATTGTACCTCCAGGCGAGGCTTGTTTGAGGCCCAAGCTCCCCTTCTCACAGTGGGGCTGGCTCGGCAGGCTCTTCCATGCTGACCAAGCACAGGCCACCCTCTGAGAGGGGAGGAACCCTGACTTCTGGTCGCAGTGTTTTGTCTGAGTCCTGGACAATAACCTTCTTCTCTAGGCCTCAGTTTCTCTTTTGGTCACATGAGGAGTTGGACCCCCACCCTGGAGATCTGGGCCATCCTGGGACAGGGTGTGCACTGGGAATGAACTGGGTGGGGCAGTGCATGCTGCCACTGGCCTGGGGACCTCCTAGTCAGGAGGTGTCATCTCCTGTGTCATCTCCCTATCTGTAGGTCCTCAAGGAGTCGCTGAGGCTATACCCGCCGGCATGGGGCACTTTCCGCCTGCTGGAGGAGGAGACCTTGATTGATGGGATCAGAGTCCCTGGCAACACTCCTCTCTTGGTGTGTGGGGGCCCTGGGGTAGGCTGGCCGTTTTGCTCCAGGGTAGCCCACAGGGGACACTCCCCTGAGGTCAGGGAAGCCATGGGTCTGTTACTATCATGGCACTGGCTTCCCTGGCCGCCCTGAGCTTTCTGAGTCTCCTCCTATGACCCTGTGAGGTGTACTTCTCCATCTCTACACATCCAGCATTAGATCCCAGTAGAGAGTTCTGGGAAAGAAGTGCTTCATATACAGTTTCAAACACTGAAACTCAGAGAGTTCGGCTACTTTCCTAGGGTCACACAGTTGGCAAGAAGGAGATATGGGGTGTGCCCGGAGTCACTCCTCATCCCAGTTTTATTTTTCTATGTGTGTGTGTGTGTGTGTGTGTGTGTGTGTGTGTGTATATGCATGTTTGCAGGTATGTCAGCACACATAGGAGTGTGTGTCCATGTGGTGTACATGCACATAGAAGCCTGTGGTTCATGTTGGGAATCATCTGAGATGGATCGTCCATTTTATTTATCAAGAGAGAGTCTCTCAGTCAACCCTGAGCTCGCAGATATGGCCAGTCTTGCTGGCCAGCTTGCTCTTGGGGATCCCCTGTCTCTGTGTTCATGGTCCATCATTTGTAATAAGCCCTAAACCCACCACCGTTCCCTGCATGCCACTCCCCTGGCCCTCCTCCAACCACCCCGGAGTAATCACTGTCCGGAACCCTGTGTGTGTGTATGTATGTGTAGCCCACTCAGTGCCCATGAGGCCATCCCTGCCAGGTAGAAGGTGAAGCAAACAGAGCCAGCCACAGGCACAGGGGAGTTGTCAGTGAGTAGGGAAGAAATGAAGAGCAGACAGGGTGAGGCACGCATGGACAGGGTTTGCATGTGTGCAGAGGACGCTCCGCCCAAGCCCCCAGCTCCCGGGCTCCTCCCGCCACAACCTCAGGCTCTTGTGTGCCTGGCTCGGCCTTCGGGGGGATGATGGCACCTGAGTCATAGTTTCTACAGACGTGGGGTAGTGCCTCAGAAAACACCCCTGGCTCATACGAGACCCTAGACCCCGACCCCATACCCAGTGCTCGTCCTCACTCAGTCCTCCAGCTCCAGGCTGTCCACTTGCTGCCCCAGCCTCTCAGCACAGAGAAGTGAGGTGGGCCAGGCTCAGCAGGATTCTTTGTTCAAGGATGGGAGGGGCAGAGAGGCCACTGCTGGAGCCCAGTTATGGGGCATGTTGCCTTTCCAGAGCCAGACACATAACCTCTAAAGATTCCGGGCATAGAGGGCATACCAGCCTCCATCAGGAGGCACCCTGAGAGCAGGTGATGAGTTCAGCTTCCCCAGCCCCTGCCCTGAAGGCCAAACTGAGCAGGCCCAGAGAGCAGGAGGGAGGTGCCTTCCACCACCAGGTCTCACAGCCTCTGGTCACTTAGTTGCTGCTTGACTTCAGGCAAGTCACAGAGTTTCTCTCTGAGCCCTGTTTTATCATCAGTAAAACAGGTGTGACTATCACTCTCCACAAGGCTGTGGCAGGCATGGGTTGGTGTGGCACACCCTGCTGGTCACGGGCACATCACACTCTCTTCTCTCCCTCTTACAAGTGTTTTTTGGGGGTCAGTGGGCTGTCACACCTTCCTGAACAGGTAGAAAGGGGTACCCTGTTTCAAGTCACCCCATGAGGGGGCTGTAGTGGGTTGGGAGGCACGAGGGGCGTGACCTGGGGAACCGGTGACAGCAGCCCCTTTGCCCTGCAGTTCAGCACTTACGTCATGGGGCGGATGGAAACCTACTTTGAAGACCCTCTGACTTTCAACCCTGACCGCTTCAGCCCAGGAGCACCCAAGTAAGTCCCTCCCCGCGCTGCCATGACGGGGCTGAGCCTCCTGCACCCATGGAACCCAGGCAGTCTCTACACTCCAAAGGCATTGTGGAGGATATCACAGACCAGAGACACTGGGCCACATGCTGTCTTAGTTTCTTTTCTGTTGCTCTGATAAAATACTCTGACAAAAGCAACACAGGGAGGAAAAGTTTAAGTTTCGCTCACAGTTCAAGGTCATAGTCCATCACTGAGGGAAGAAGTCACAGTCCGTCACTGAGGGAAGTCAGTGCAACAGGAGCTGGAGGAGGCTGGTCACCGTGCCTCCCCAGCATGTTAGTGTTCAGATCACCACTCTTCCCTCTTACATAGCCCTGGACGTCCTGCCTGGGGTATGGTACTGCCCACAGTGGGCAAGTCTTCCCATTCAGTTAACATACTCAAGATCATCCCCCACAGGCATGCACAGAGGCCCCATCCTAGGTGACTCCAGATCCTGTCAAGTTGGCAGTTAATGCCATCACATCTGCCAAGGTGCAGGGCTCAGCAGTCTGCTGAGAATGGCTGTCTGCCCCTGGCCCCTGGCTGGTCCCGGGGTGGGGGGCTGTGCGGACACCTGCGCCCTATGTGACCCTCAGCGGCCTCTTTCCTGCAGGCCGAGGTTCACCTATTTTCCGTTCTCCTTGGGCCACCGCTCATGCATCGGGCAGCAGTTTGCTCAGGTAGGAGACACAGGCTGGGGGCTTCCGAAGCGACTGGAGGCTGAGGGTTTAGGGATGAGGCTGAGCCTGCTTGACAGGATGAGGACTGGTGGGGAGGGCCCCACCTTGCATCTACACCTCCACCGCCTGCCTTCCTCCCTCTGGCCTCTCCCTCCTCCCACTTTTTATCTGCCCCATGCCTTGCTCGCAGATGGAGGTGAAGGTGGTCATGGCCAAGCTGCTGCAGAGGATTGAGTTCCGGCTGGTCCCCGGGCAGCGCTATGGGCTGCAGGAGCAGGCCACTCTCAAACCGCTGGACCCGGTGGTGTGCACGCTTCGGCCCCGAGGCTGGCAGCCTGCACCCCCGCCTCCGCCCTGCTGAGCACTGGGCAGGATCAGACTCCTTGGGCCAGGACCTCTTTGGCCTCCATTGCTGCCCGCGGCCACTCACCTGGGCCCCTGCCCCCATCCTCTACCACCTCCCGTGCTGGCTCCCAAGGGCCTGAGCCCTCACCTGCTTCACACCTCAGCGCTTCCTGTCACCTGCTGGCTTCTCAGTTCTTTCTGGTGGCCCTGCCTGACTCCCAGCCACCAACACCACTGTCGTCTCTCCCTCTGAACTACGCTGGCCACATACTCAGAAGAGACACCCTAACTTTTGCTCACTCCCTAAAATCTTCAAGTGACACGTCCCCTGGGAAGCCCCCTTGCCACCCACGGCCGGGCCGGGTCCTTGCTCTGTGCATCCTCGGTCATCTGTGCTACCTCTAACTCACACTGACCACATTGTATTGTGAATGTTCGCTCATGTGACCAGCTGCCCTGCCAGGCTCCGAGCTGTACGGGGCAAGGTCTACGTGTGCTTCACCTCTGAGCCCCCTATTTCCAACCAGGGTCTGGCACAGAGTTGATACCCAATAAATGTGTATTGACTGCATGAATGGATGGCCACCTGGGCCACAGTGCTCTCCTTTTAGTCTGCTCCCCCAGGAGCTGAGGGGGCTGATAAGTTGGTCCCTGCAAGCTGGCACAGTTCTGCAAGCTGCCTGTTTACAAATGGTGCTAGAGAGGCCCAGAACGTATCACCTTGTAAGAAGCCTGCCAGTTACCAGAAGGGCCTGGGTTGGCATGAAGCAAGCTTCCTGTGCTGCATACAAGGCTGAGCTCTAGGGTGCTGGGTGCTTCTGGGGTGATAGAAGGGATCCTGGCATCAAGAGCTTGATTTGAGAGGGATGGAGGTCCTCGGCAACTCTGTGACCGAGCTGAGCACCCATACCTGCCTCATGTCTGCCAGCACCTATGGGCTCCATGCTACACCTGCTGGCCCACCCAGGGGAGGCTCTTGGCAGCCCTGAGGGGGTAGGGCTCATGTGGAGGGGCTGGGGTGAGAAGAAGCCCTTCCCTTCTCAGACTGGATGCTAACCCCTTGGTAAGCCATACGTTCTGGGCCCAGCCAGGAGAAATGGTCCTGGGTTCTTCTTTCCCTACTGGGAGCCCGTGTCAGAGACCCCTGGCCGGCGTCCGAGTCCTTAGTAAGGCCCTTTCTCTACACCAGGGAGGCATGGGTGTATGGACCTTTGATACACACTGTCTCCTTTGGTCCTCAGCTGGGGATCTTCCCCAGGAGCAGATGAGAAAACTGATGCTCTAGGAGGAAGTGACCTGCTGCGCACAGGTGAGGCCTGGGTGGAGCTGGGAATGAGGTAGCGTGTGTCTGGGCTCCTGGCCTGTCCCTGCCCCAGCCTGAGTTGGCATGCACAAATACTTCATCTCAGCCTCTGAGCAGGGGTTCAGGAACCACAGGGGTCTTGCTTCCCCACGGTCCTGACCACCTACACGTGGCCAGGCTCCTACTGAGGCACTCCTTCAGCCCCTGCCTTCTCAGTGCTGTGCCAGGTAGCCCTAAACCCCAGCTCACGGAGACGGGACAGGTGTGGCCTATGCTTCACTGCCCCCAGCAACCGGTTCCCACAGCCTCTTCAAAGTCCACTATCTCTACATCTTGTCCTTAGTCCTGTCCTACTTCACTGACCCCGACTCCCCAGCTCTTCTCTGAACTTCAATACCCCCTATGTCTGCCCCTGCCCTCTGCTGTAGTGGGTCTGACCCCCGCAGGACAGTACCTCCCTCACCATTCACCTGAAAGGGCCGTAGGTCACCGTGCTCAGGGGTTCAAACAGGCTTTGTCTAGAGCTCAGCTCCTTCAGGAAGCTTGAGTTGCCAGTTTTATCATCCCCTGACTTGGCCTGGCAATTGTTGAGCCTGAATCTTCACATCCTCATTGGGCCAAATCCTTCCAGGGAATGGGAGATAGAAACACCAAGGCTACCATCAGGACGTAATGGAGTAATGTCCTCATGGCCCTTGGTATCTGACAGCCCTCTGTCACTGCAACCCTGAGCTGACTCTCAGTGCTAGAACTCAAAAGAATGAAGAGGCAGAGGACAGGGATCCACACCCAGAGTACAGAGGGAAAATCTCCCACCTGGTCACAGTTAGGTGGGCCAAGGCCAAGCCACACACCCTATGGGGCCAATGCCCTATCACTTCCTGAGCTACCTCCTCTGCCACACAATGGGCCGTCTGCAAGGGTCAGATCCTGGCCCCACTTGTCCCTGGCTTTGGGGCTTGGGCCTCAGTTTCCCCATCCAAAAGGGAGGACTCACTTCTCTGGGTTGGAGGAGTAATTAAGAACCCCAGGTGGGATTGCTCTCTGCACAGAGCCTGCAGACTCCTGCGGGCAGATATTAACATCTTTACTGCTTGCTCCTTGTGCCAGTTTAAGAAAAACCTGCAGGACCCAGAACAGCCTCACGGGGCCGCCCTGGGGTGGAGATCCTAGGGCCTGCTAACCGTGACTGGGTGGGCGGTGCCTTCCTCATCTCATCAAGGAGGCTGCTGCCAGGCCACCAGGCCTCCAGTTTCCTAAAACCGTTCCTGGAGATGGTCTTGGTCTGATGAGGGATGCGGGCAGGCCAGTAGAGAGGGAAGCTTGATGTCAAGAGCCAGTCTGAACTCACAGACTGGCCATAACTGGCCAGATCAAAATGCATAAGGGGAGGGTTTGACATGCAGGCTCCCTCCTGTGCTGGAGGGTTAGAATGATGACCTTTTCTGAAAGTCCCCTATTTTGTAAATCTGAACATAAGAATGTGGTGAGGGCTCTGAATCTACACTCTCCTGCTGGCAGGAAGCCTCGAGTATGCGCCCTCCTCCCCCCAGACCAGAGCCCCCTTGACACAGAGTTGCTTCAGTTTCCAAGGCCTCTGCCCATCCAACTGGTCAGGAGGAGGCGTACGGCTACCAGATGGCTGATAGCCTGGGTTAGGTTAAGGATGGTCTCCAGCAGCTTAGCTAACCTCACTGTAACCAGGTGGGAGACTTTTCTCCTCTATATTCTGGGTGTGGGGACCAGAGGCTGGTGGCCCTGCTGGGCCTCTGTTAGCCAGCACTGGTGGACAGAAGGACATGTCATATTCCCCCAAAGCCACTGCCCACAGGGCAGGTTCCAGGTGGGGAGCCCAAGATGGCCCTCATTCCCTCCGGACATTTGTGGTCAAGTGGCTCTTTACCCTGGTCCAGAGATACGCTGGTTCCTTACCTCCCCGAAGAATGTCTCTTAAGTCCATACTCAGTCAGACCTCCCTGGGCTCTAGACAGCCTCAGGCTGGATATCCAAAAATAACCCTGGCTGGGGTGTAGGCAGATAGGGGGACTCACTGTGGACAGAAAGTTCTTCCTTTGATCAGGGACAGGGACCAGGAAATAGAGGGCCAGGGCCTTGTCTTTTCTAGAATACAGCCTCTCATGCATAGCCTCCTTGCTAGGGAAAGATGTAATCACCCTTCCACCCTCCCTACCCCACGGGGAGCCCCTGTTGGTGGGTCAGACCCTGGGCAGCCGGACAGAGTGGCCACCCAGCAGGAGGCAGGCTGGGCACAGGTATGGGTACTAGCTTCCAAAAAGGCAGGGTTTAGCCTCCCCTCTGCTCTGCTCTGCTTGCCTCAGGTTCAGCTCTGCCAGCTTGACTTAGGGGTCTAGTCCAAGGGTAGGGCCTGTCCACATGCTGGCCCTGCTCTGTCTCTGAGTGAGAGACTCTGGGTAGGGAGGGGTCATTGACAGAGGTAGCCCTTGCTAGGCCTTGGAGCACTACTTACTATGGCTTGTTTGGGCCCTTCTTTGCCTGGAACATGTGTGGGGCCCCAGTACTATAGACAGAGCTCAAGAGCATTTACCCTGCCACAGGGCCTGAGGCAGATGGGGAGGGAAGCTTTAATGCTTAGGGACTTTGTCCTGGCTGCAGAGCCCAGCACCTGAAGCCTGGCAAGCCTTCCTGCCAGCCTCTGGCCCCTTTTAGCACAGTGCCAGCCTCCATGGCCTTAAGCCAGATGTAAGGGCCTTGACCTGAGAAACTCAGAAGCTTCTCCTCCTGCAACCCAGGGACACTGAAGCCACTGGACAGGCCTGCCTGTCCTCTCTCCACACCCAGGGTGTGATTGGCTTGGGTGCCTAGGCTGGGCCAGAGGGCTAGATGTGGGAAGTTAATTCCTAGGACTATGCAGGAGTTCATGTGTGTGTCCTGTGTGTGTGCATGCATGTGTGTGTGTGCCCTGTGGTTGTGTATAAGCCCCATATGTGTGAACCCCATACATGTGAGCCCATGTGTGTGAGCCCCAGGGGAGCCACATGTTTGTCTGTGTGCATCTCTTTGCATCTCTGTGTGTTCTTGTCTCTGTCTTTTTGCATATGAGATGTATGTATGAGTCTCAGTAAGTGTCTGTCCACGCGTACATGTCTCCAGCAGTGTGTACCTGGGTGTGTCTGACCTTATCTCAGCTGGAGGAGGTGTCTGTTCTAACCAGAGGCCATGGAACACAGAAGTCCCACCGCAAGCTAGGCCCTAGCCTGAATTCCATGCTCAGTTCACGTACGGTGAGGTCAGGCCACCTGCCCAAGGCCACCTGCCCAGGAGGCTGCTTCAGTTCAGTGCAGACGTGCACTTGCCTTCACATTCTAGCGCTGAGGTCCCTGGGGGAAGGAAAATGGTGTTTCCAGCAGAGAGGAGGAGATACTGGACTCTCAAGACCTGGTCAGGCCAGGTGAAAGTGGGGAGAGATGAGCAGGTCTCAGCAGAGGGAGGGTAGGTGGTAAGATGCCTCCTCTGACTCTCCTAACCCAGATATCAGGCTTAGGGCTGGGCCCCACTGATGCCTAGCAAATATACGATTCTCTATGCCCTGTTCCCCTTCAAGTAGCCCCAACTCCTGCCTGGACTTATTTCTCAACACCTGCCAATCTTTCACTATTCCTGGGGCTAACTCTTCCCCATACGGCCCTTCTCCACTTCTTGCCCCGCCCCCGACTCCTGATCCTTACTTCCCAGGTCTCTGCTGAACTACTCTTCACAGGAAGGAGCCCTCCCTGATCACCCGCCCCCAGCCCAGGGCCCCGGGAGGCTGCACAGAACCCTCATTGGATCCCTGGTCGTTGCCAGTATGTTGTGGTCCACATCAAGTAGTTATTGAAATTGGTATCAGATGCTTGTGAGCCCCAGGAGCTGGTAGGCCCCAGAACAGTCAGCTGGTGACAGAACTTCAGCATGAGGTGGCAGAAGCCTGGTGGCATGTTTTTACGTGCTTGTCTCATGCATACATACTGTCTGCACACGAAAGGCACATGCATGTGCATTTGCACATGTTGTTGCACATACACTGTGACTCATACATAACCCACATGCCCACTACCATGCACATGTGTACACACGTCACACAGAGCCCCCATGTGCACCAACCTGTGCACAGATTCGCACACATGGAGTGGGCTCCTTCATTGTCGCTATGACCCCTCAAGAGCATGAGAATGAAGCATTTTTTCTTTTTTTCTTTTTTTTTCCTGACACATGGTCCCATAATAAAGAGAACAGGAAGGGACTTGGGGCCAAGGACAGGAAGGGGAAGTGGCCTGTACACAGGAGCCAGCACTGGGCTGTCCCTCTGGGTGGGACATAGAGTCAGTCAGACAGACCCATGCAGGATAGGAGGTCGAATGCACTCCCTGCCGTGGCACTCAGCCTGGTGGTCATTTTTCTGTCAGCTCCTGCCAGGGAGGATACTGAGGCTAGAGTCAGGCTTGTCCCGGTCATTCTGGGGCCACCATGGAGCTGGCATCTGACCTGGTCCATGTGCCACCAGGCTCCTTCCAGCCTTGGTCCTGCATCCCACCTGTCAGTGGCCAATCTCTGTGGAGTCTTCTTTCTGAGCCCCACTATTTGCTCCATACATGTCACATTCCCTGCTGCCCTGGCCTGGACTGTGGCAGTCTTTCAGGCCCCTAGCCTATGTCATGGTCCTATGAAATGAACCCATTCTCAGAGCCTAGGACAGGTACCGCAGAAGGGAAGCCCAGAATGGCCATGCATGCCTGATGGTGGGGAATCTGTGTGCCCTCCCGCTAGCCTGGCTTAAGGCTGGCTACAAAGGGGGTGCCCATCAAAGCTTCCGTGATGTGGCTGCAGAGGTACTGGAGGGAGCACCACAGGCCCAAACCACAGAGCAAGGCAGGCTCTAAGAGACAGGACTGACCCCCCAGTGCCCTCCCACTGCCACCCCTTCGGTGGCCATCAAGTTGCTGGTCCCACCTTCTTCTCAGGGACACAGCTGCACAGGCAAGCTCTGTGGACACCACGCTGGTGGTCCCTGCGGCTCCCATTCCCGAAGGCGAGACTCCTCCCACTGCAAGCTACACCTCCATCCTGAAGCCCCACCTCTCCTCCCTCGTGCCCACCTTACCCAGCCCTCATTTTCCACACAGGTGCAGGGCTCCTCCTGGCCCCGACAACCCTGACCTGGCACCTGGATGGTGAAGGGGAAGGAGAGTCGGTGGAGGAGATGGAGGTGTAGGGCTCCGGAGTCAGTTCCAGGGGACTGGGTTTGCTCCTCTTCCTTCACTCAAAATTCTCAGCTCATTTAGGAGGAACCCAGGAAGGTCAACTGTTCTGGTTTCCCTGGGACTGAGGGTGTTCCAGGATGTATGCAGGATGTCCAGGGCTAAAACTGGGAAGGAGCCAGACAAACAAGACAAACAGTCACCCTCCAGGGACCCCGAAGGCATCACTCCAGCCTCACCTGCTATTTGAATTCCTTCTGTGTGTCCAACTGTGCTGTCCAGCTCTGCGTGCACACTTCCAGGAGTAGTGAGCTCATTACTTATCAGGGCAGCAACTGCCGAGGTCTGAACACTGTGAGGACTAGGCATCGACCACTGGGAGGTCAGAGTTAGCATGGTGTGCAGGGCGGTGGAGGCACAGCACCAGGGGCCTTGAGTCGTGGCTGGGCAGACACAGGAAAGAGGAAAAGCGGGGAGGGAGGACAAGGATGAGGAAGAAGAGGAAGGAGGATGAGGAGGGGGAAGGGAAGAGGAGAGGAGGGGGAGGAGGGGGAGGAGGAGGGGGAGGAGGAGGGAGAAGAGGAGGGGAAGGAGGAGGGGGGAGGAGGAGGAGAGGGAGGAGAAGGGGAAGGAGAAGGAGGAGGGGGAGGAGGAGGGGGAGGAGGAGGAGAGGGAGGAGAAGGGGAAGGAGGAGGGGGAGGAGGGGGGAGGAGGAGGAGGAGGAGGGGGAGGAGGAGGAAAGGAGAAGGGGGAGGAGGATGGGAAGGAGGAGGAGGGGGAGGAGGGGGAGGAGGAGGGGGAACAGGGGGAGGAGGAGAGGGAGGTGGAAGAGGAAGATGAGGAGGAGGATGGGAAGGAGGAGGAGGGGGAGGAGAAGGGGGAGGAGGAGGGGGAAGAGGAGGGGGAGGAGGAGGAGAGGGAGGAGGAGGGGGAGGTAGGGAGGAGGAGGAGGAAGATGAGGAGGAGGGAGAGGGGGAGGAGGAGGGGGAGGAGGAGGGGGAGGAGGAGGGGGGAGGACAGAAGGAGGAGGGGGAGGAGAGGAGTAGCGGGGGAGGAGGAGGGGGAGGTGGGAGGAAGTGGAGGGGGAGGAGGAAGAGGAAAAACAGTGGAGAGGAAATTCCTGATCTGGAACAGCATGGGCGAGACCAGAAGGACCCTTAGCAGAGTCTGAATTCCTCTGCCAGCCCTGGGCCTGTCCCTGATCTCTGCCAGCCAGTGGGCCAGTGCTGGGATGAGAACGAGATGTGACTCCACATGCCTCCTCCCTCCCGACTCATAGAAAGGAAATTTCCTTAGAAACTTGAGGGCTTCAACCCTCCCACCTCCCCTCTGGGAAACGCCTTAGTGCCCGTGGAGGAGCTGTCAGCAGGCCTGAGACGCACTTTCCGGAGGCTCATTGGTCCTCCGCACAGGACTTACCCCTCCTTCAGGAGGCTGGCCTCGCTTCTCCTGGCCACATCCGTCCTTCTTTCCGCAAGTGCCGTTCCTCCTGTCTGGGACCCCGGCTGCCCCCTGCTGGGAACGGCAACTCCTTTCCATCACCCCGCTGGCCCTGTTTTTCCTGACTTGCCCTCCGGCCTTGAGAGACCTGTGCAGCCCGCAGCTCTCTGGAGGGCTCTCCCGGAGCTCTCTGACTCTGATGGAGTAGCTTCCCTGCTCCCTTCTTTTTCTTTAAGCAGCTTCACCTTCTGGTGTCTTGCAGCTGAGTTAGGCATACCTCAGGTCCCAGGAGCCCAGGAGCCCAGGAGCCCAACACTGGGTGATCCCTTTAGGAGCACTGGACTTACACTGGACCTGCCCTCTACCTTGTGGGAACCAGGAGAGGGCTGATTTGAAGTCTGGTCAAGTATACAGAAAGCACATACTAAGTGCTTGTAGCGTGTAGTCCCTCAAGATTATGTTTCCCGTACTCTGCTCTGTGCCAGGCACCGAGTCACTTCCACTCCTGTAGGGAGCTTCTCTCTTAATCTAAACATGTATGGAGTAGTAAGTGCCCAGTATGTGTATTCAGAAGTGTGGGTGCTCTTAGCAAACAAAGGCCAGGCTTCCTACCCCTTTAGAGACAGACAGCCTGGCTCCGGATCCCGGTTACACCCCTAGAGGGCTGGTTTCCCCTCAGGGTCACTTGACCCTGTCTATGGAGTGGATCTGATGTGGCTGTCAGCAGGGCAGGAGATGACAAGTGTGGTCATGCTGGGCATGGCTCCTGGTAACAGGGCTCACTCAGTGGTAGCATCTTTAGCTCTCCCTTACTAAATGTCCATAAATGGCACTGGCTCAGTGGGTGGGACCGGCCACCAGCAGGGACGGGAAAGGCATTTCGCAGTCTTCAGAGCTGGGGTCCCGGGTGCAGTGGCTTCTCAGGCAACATTCTGGGGCTGCCTAGGAGAGGCCCCAGGCAAGGGAGGGCAGTGCCCAGAATTATCCACCAATAGCACAGGTTCCTGGCACCGGGAGCATGCTCTTATCTGCCCAGCCCAGCATGGGGGGGTGGCCAGGCTGGCTGAGGCGGGACGCTGCCTAGGGGCTGGACACGGAACAGCCCCAAGCTGGGCTGGGTGGGTGACGGCTGCTGCGGGCTCTGAGCGTCCCTGCAGGCTGGTGGCCAGCTGGCCACCCATCTCCCCCACCATGTCGGACGGCGAGGGCCCCTCAGCCGGTGAGTGGCAGTGCTATATTTACCCACCGTGGCTCCGGTTGCAGAGGCAAGGCCTCGGGTCACCAAGGGCACCGGGCCCCTCACAAGCTGCAGGCAGCTGTGAGGTGGGGGACCCCTTCCTCCCAGCCTGGCATCTGGGAGCTGCAGCTCAGAGGAGGCAGTCTGACTTTTGAAGTTTTGTCCTGACCGCACCCTGTGACTTCCCAGTGGGCTTCAGCAGGAAGCAGTGCCTACAACTGTTGATTTGGAGAAGGGGGCAGGGCTGACCGAGGGACGGGGATCAAGCTAGAGCTAGGCCCCAAGCTGGGTGCAGAGTGCAGCGTACATGGGTCCCAGATATTCTATGCCAAGCAGTTTTCCAGAATAATGAGCCCCTCCACCAGCTTGAGGTAGATTTCCAGTGAACTACAGGCTCTCTGGGCTGGAGGTGGCTAGGGACACAGCTGAGCATAGATACAGTCAGATTCTGGGTCAGGCCCACATGCCCTGCCTCCTCAGGCAGTAGCTGTGGTGGGGATTGGCTGTCCCAGTTAAAGGCCAAACTATGATGTTTCCTTCAGCAGCCGTGGGCAGCTTGGGAGCTGGGGACAGCCTAATTAGGGCTTACTGTGGGGACTCTGGAGTAGGTGGTTCAGGCTATGTACCAGTCATTTCACTTTCATGTTGGGTAACCTTAGTGAGGTGACTTAACATCTCTGAGCCTACGTCTGTAGGTGACAATGGGGAAGTAGTTGGGATTGTGCGGTTTATGCAAATCATGACAATGTACACAAATATCTGCCAGTCCCTAGAGTGCTGTGTAAGAGCAGCACAAGCAGGCACTGAGGGCTTGTGGCACACGTGGCCAGGGCATCTCCTCCCAGGGTGTTAAGCTACGACTCAGCTCTGGCCCATAAAGTCCTTATCCTAAAACCTCACCTTGGTGATTCTTGGGCACTCGCAGGCATGCCAGGCTCTCTCTGGAGGCACTAGGATGCCTGATGGGCAGTCTCAGTGCCTCGGTCTGGCTCTGTGTGCGTGCAAGCATGTGTGTGTGTGTTGGGAGGGGGACACGGACAAAAGCAGCCTGACCTCGCCTGCTTCCGCCAGGCGCCAGCCAAGCTGGCTGCCAAGCATTGCTGCCACAGGCCACCAGCGTCCTGGGGAGCCGCCAACAACAGTCTCTGACTGGCCAGACCCCACACCTGACACGGACCCGGAATAGCTCTCTCTGCACCAGGGCCACAGCCCTAGTTTTAGCAGTTTGTAAAGCCACCCGCAGGGAGATGAGTATTTCAGGAAGGCCGGGACAATATTTAGCCTGTCGGGGCAATGGCGTGGGGCTTGAGTGTGCATGAATGTCAAGCCTGGAGGCCAGGAAGAGACGTCCCTTCCTTGACTAGGAGAGGCATGTTGGGCTGGGAGGGAGCGCCTGGGGTGCACACTGGCCTGCTTTGTCCTGGGTGCACAGAGATCCTGGGCAAGGTCCCAGGTTCATTTTCCTGGTTGTAAAATATGGTGTGATGGTCTCTGTCTTCCCTATATGGGTCTGACATGGAGCGTAGTCTTCAAAACTATAAGCAGCATCTGTGGGGGAGGTGGAAGCAAGCAGAAGCTGAGACCAGCTGATAGACCAAACAATAACAAACTGGCTCCTGGAGGCAAGGTAGAATGCTCTGCACAGAAAAGGGGCCTCTGAATATGCTACCTGCTGTCCAAGTTTCTCTAGGACTCCTGCCTCCAGCAACAACTGGACCCAGGAAGCTGCTGTGGAAACTACCTGTTGTCACTAACCAATCCCCTGTCCAGGCCTGTGACCACAGTGTCCTCATTCTCCAACCTGTGTGCCCTTGGGCACTGTTCAGTTTTCTCATCTGTTCGATGGGGACATACTGTTTCATGCCTGGAGGTTAGAGGCACCAACTCCATTGTGGACCTAAAGAAAAAGGTGCTCAGAGAGGCATCCGGTTGCTGTAGGCTCTAGCAGAGATTTGCACCAGGTTAGGTTCTACTCTGGGAAGCTTTCTACTCTGCATACCCAAGGGGCTAGACTGGCTATCTTGGCTCTTGCCTGTAGCAACACCCCCTTTTTTAGACATAGCTGGCTCTGCACTGCCTCCAATCATTTGGAGCCTATAAAAAAATGTGGTACCTTGTTAGGGCATCAGGAATATTCCACTCAGAGCGCAGCACAGCAGGCAGTGTAGGCTCCAGGATTTATGGCCTTGTGCCTGAACAGGCAAGCTTGGAGGAGGCTAAGGTTACCTGGGAGTCAGCATCGTATTTATAGCAGGAACTGCTGCTTCACACCAGCTTCTTCAGTGTGTGCATTCTAGGCCTGGCTGTTCTTCCTGGGTCCAGGGGGAGCCTTGGATGCATCACTTGACCTGACTGAGCCTCAGTTTCTTCACTGGTGAAATGGGGGCTTGGGACACCCATCACTGGGTCTATAAGTGATGAGCCCCTTCTTGGTACCCACCACCACCACCCTCTCCCATCCCCCAAAGGACTTGCTCTGCACATCCTGGGTCTTTCTGTGTTGACCTTGTGATATTCTGTCCACCTCAGCCGGAAGAGCATCCAGGCCTTTGGGCTGTGGGTCTCCCTGTGCTTAGGAAGTTTCCCAACAAAGGAGCAATTCAACTCTGAACAGGCTGCTGTGTTCTCAGAGTAGTGAATGCAGTCTAACCAGCTCAGGGTTCAAACTCCTGCTCTACCTCTCCCTGGCTCTGTGGCCTTGGGCAAATCACTTAATCTCTCTGAAAGAACCTGATGGGTGAACATTTGCCCTGCTGGAGGGCATGGTAAGGGTGAGCCCTCGCTGAGTCTGTGCCTGCTCACACAGTAGCCTTCTTGCTCCTCCTGGGTAACTTCTGCCGACCCCACCTTTCTGCTGTGGGTCACGGTGATTCTGTTTGCACACTGAGAAGTGATGACTCTGCTAGTACCGTGGGGTTGTTCTCTGTCTGCAAATCGCTTTCTTCCCTGCTCTTTTGCCAAGAGGTTCGGCTAAGAGGGCCCCTAACATCCTCAACCGCCAGCCCCCCACCACTCAATACTGCTCCCTCAAAGTACGTGATTCTGTAAATCCATTTTCCCCAAGTAGAGCCTGACGACATTGGGGGACCACCCATCGCTCACCAGCAACTCCAGGCGTCTGAGAGACCCAACTTCTTGCTCCCAAGGCCTCATGATGGACCCCTCAGTAGGCACCAAGCTGGCCCCCACCACTTCTTTTTATTCTGATCACCCCTAGATCCTACCTCAGTTTCTTCTGGGAGCTCTCAATTCCACCGGTTCCAGAAAGGACATACAGAGTTCTAAGGAGGAGGCCCAGGAGTGGCTCTGGAACACACAGGAGGACTCTGAGATGACGTCAGGCCACTGGCTCCAGGGAAGGTCTGGGCTAGCCTGTGTTACTCTGGGGTCCTGAGCTGGGCTTCATGCCCTGTACCTCTCACATGTCAGGCTGACTCCAGAACAGCAACAGGTGAATGCGATGTCAATGTCCCCAAGGCTCAGAGCAGCAAGGCAGCCTGGGTTTTGTCCTCTTCTGAGGCTGCTCGCTGGCTGACGGCATCATTCCTCAGCCTGGGGGCAGGGTAGAAAGCTCTGCATAGGAAAGGGGTCTCCAGCGGAGATGAACCCAGTGAATCTCTGTTCATCTGCTTCAACAGGGACAAAACGTCCAAGAACATCAGACCCCTAAGGAGGCAGGTTCGCTTTGTCCTGTTCGTGGGCCATTGGTACTGTTGCTCTAGGCCTGTAACGGGGGAGCACACGGTGGAGAAGTAGCTCACTTCACAGCAGCCAGGAAACAGAGAGAGAGGGCAGGGCCAGGTCCCAGTAACGCCTTCCAGCCTCCCATGACCTAACTTCCTACCACTAGGCCCCGCCCACAAATGTTCCACCCCACCCCACCCCCAGTATCAAGCCAGATTGGAGACCAAGCCTTTGGCACATAAGCCTCAGGGGGGCATTCAGGAGGCCACAAGCTCTGTCGAGCCTGTTCTGGGCCCGAGCCTGCTCCGAGTCGCTCTCCTTCGTGGGTGAGGACGCCTAGTCTCCCTCTTTTCGGTTAGGTAATTGCCTTCAGGGTTCATTCTTTGAGCAGCAAAGAGACAGTGAAGACTGGAGCCCAGGAGGTATCTGGACTGCTTTGGTGCTGTGACTAGAGGGACTGGGAAGAGACTGTGTAGTCAACAGGTTGGGGATGAGTTTGGTAAGATGGTCCTGAGGAGAGAGAGGGAAGCCATCTCAGGATAACAGGCCGGAAAATGAAGATTTGGCTGCTGCTGGGAGTGTGGGGGAAGGGACAAGGAGACCGAGGCTTGACCCCACCTCTCATTGGGAGGATGTGGGGGTGTGGGGGAAGGGAAGAGGAGACTGAGGCTTGGCACCACCTTCTCATTGGGAAGACATAGAGGTCAGAGCACCCATCTTTGGGATCTGAGGAGTATCTTTGGGAGATAGGGCTGCCTCTGGGTCAGCCTGTGAAAGCAATTAGGGTGAGAGAAACGGGCTGGATAGGAGGAGCCATGGCCCTGTACCCAGCCAGACTCATCAACCTTTGGCATCTCAAATGTGAAGTTAAGGTGACCTTGGGATGCTGTGGAAATCTCATGAGATGATGACTTTAAATTCTCTGTGAATTTAGGGTATAGGGCAGATAGTAGGAAGCAGGTAACCCTCAAGCATGACCCTTTAAACTGTCACCACAGATGTGCTGGGCATCTGAGACACAGCTGGCACCAAGGGCCTAACCTGAGTAACACTGAGCCTCCTCACAGGAAGGGATGCAGGTGGGACCTCTGGATGGGCACCCATTTCTGATTCTATCATGGTTCAAACACACATCCAACTCATAGGGACCTCATGGTGTGCAGGGGAAAACCAAGGCCTGAGAAAGAGAGAGAGAGAGAGAGAGAGAGAGAGAGAGAGAGAGAGAGAGAGAGGAGAGAGAGAGAGAGAGAGAGAGAGAGAGAGAGAGAGAGAGAACCAGCTCAGAGTCAACCAGTGATGACAGGGTGAGCTGGTGCGCTCAGGCTGTTCTGACAGCCCCATAGCATCCAGTGTTATACTGAGTATCCTCCTCTTCTTTTCTCCTGTTCAAAGCTATCCCCTCACCAGACATGGGTAGGGGGCCTGTCTCCAGAGACCCTTCCCTCGGGTTTGCAGCCTCCAGGGACCCTACACCCTTGTCCTCTTGTTGATAAACAGCATTGAATAGTGCCAGCTGGCCTGTCCCCCACCGTGGGCTGCGTGCAGGAACTCCCAGGTGTTGGGTGTCCAGATATGACTAGAGCCCTCGTTGCTATGTGCTCAGGGATAGGCCCCTCTCCCTTTCAGCACTCAGGGAAGTTATTTATTTTCTTTCCTAACAATTACTGGCCCTGAATCCCACAGGATAGCCATTCACGACTGTGTACACATGTCTAGTGTTTAGACAACAGCTGGACTCTCAGGCTTGCTCATCACTGCCTTCATACACGCACCTGAACTCCAAGCAGTGAATGAACGGCTTATCATTGTTAGAGCCCTGCTCCAGTGTCTCAAGGGCCCGTGGGGACTTTCCCATTTACAACAAGAAATATAGGGACAGAATAGAAGACGCCGTTAGGAATTCAATTTGGGAACCAAAGTTACCCACTTTTATTCTTTGAATCAAGTTGAATTGAATGTTGTTGAGACCACAAGATGTTCTATTATTTTATTTGTTATATATTGGCATTTTGTGTGCATGTGTGTCATCATATTGGTGGTAAGTGTATTCATCTGCTGAGCCATCTCGCTGACCCCATTTGTCATATTTAAAATTTTTTATTTTATGTTATGAATGTTTGCCTGCTTGTCCATATGTGTATGGCATGCATACAATGCCCTCATAAACCAGAAGAGGGCACCAGATTCCCTGGAACTGTGCTATAGATGTTTGTGGGCTGCCATGTGGATGCTGGAAGCTGAACTTGGATCCTCTGTAAGAAACATAAACTGCTCTTAACCACTGAACTGTCTCTCCAGCTCCCATTTGTTATTTCTTTAAAAGAAATAAAACTGTTAGCGTTTGCAAATGCATAGATTTTTCTTGATATTATATAATTAAAACAAGATGCTGAAACTGTTTGCTGAGGCAAGTTAAACACACCAGTAGTCAACCAGGCTGCACCTCAAACTCGGGCACTTTGCATTTTTATTTCGACCTTGACATTTACCAGAGCAGCCTCGTTGGCTTTTTTTCTGACTGTACTGGAAGTCAGGATAGGTTTGGCTTGCTGTGGAAAATAGATTGCAGTGGTCCACAGTGGTGAAGGTGTTCTCATTCACACATTGTCATTCACAGTCTGTTCTAAGCAGGTCAGGTCTCTTGCTCAGCACTGTACACAGTGATCCTTCCATACGGACTGACCAAGATTCCCTAAGTCATTGCACCAGGGGAAGACAGAGGACACTGCTGTGACTGGCACCTCATTGGCTAAATCCAGTCACGTGACATGTGTGGCAAGCAGAAGGGAGGGAAAGCTCTCTGAGTGAACTCTGGTAACACCCCTTCTCTGCTGACTTTCCCCCACCTGAACGTTTTGTAACTTTAAAGCAATCCACTTTAATTATGAGACTTCCAGAGCACAATGCATATTCCAGTCAGCAGGCATTCAAAATGCGTCTCGTGTAATTTTCAACATGCAAATTGCAAAGCAAGGGGCCAAATTTTTCAAGCCATCTTTCTTTCCCACAGACGTGAATTTGCACTTAAAGGCGCACACACCCATTCATCTGCTTAGAGCATTTCCGTGGCTGGCAGTGCCGCATGGCACAGGGTGCAGGTGTCCCTTGACATACTGATTCCATTTATTTTGGAGACGAATCCAGTAGTAGCATGGCTGGATCATATGGTAGGTCTATTTTTAATTTTTTTGAGGAAGCTCCGTGCTGATTTCCATAGTGGCTGAACTAGTTTACATTCCCACCCGCCGTATGTAAACAGTCTTCTTTCTCAGCATCCTAGCCAATTCTTTCTTTTAATCTTAAAGTTTCTCGTTGTTTTTATTGAGTATGTGTGTGTGCATTGCATGCCCAAGTGCCTGTGTGCAAGTCAGAGGGCAGCTTTTAAAAAATATTTTTTATTATTTTTATTTTAAGTGTATGAGTGTATTACCTGCATCCAAATAAGTGCACCCATGTTGTGCAATGCCTTCCCGCAGAGGTCAGAAGAATGAGTTGGAACCCATGGAACTGGAGTTACAGAAGATTGTTAGCTGCCATGAGGGCATGGGGATTGCACCAAGGTCTTCTGCAAGAGCAGTCAGTGCTCTTAACCGCTGAGCCGTCTCTCTAGCCTGGAAGTCAGAGGACAATTTTGGGCAGTTGAGTCTCTCCTTTAGCCTCCATATGGGTTCTGGGCATTGAACTCAGGTCGTCAGGCCTGCTTGTCAAGAGTTCTTCCTGCCAAGCCATCTTGCCTCATGGTTTTGGTAATAGCCACGCTATCAAGTGTGAGGTGATACCTCACTGTGGTTTTAGGTTTCATTTCCCTGATGATTTCTGGCCATTTGTCTTCTTTTGAGAAATGCACCTTCGAGGTGTGCTCATTTTATATGGGCTTATTTGGTTCCTAACTACTGAGGTATATGAGTTTCTTCTTTTCTTTTTCAAAGTCAAAAATGTATTTCTGCCCGGGCATGTGTCTGTGCACACATGTGGACATGTGCCCACAGACCCAGACGAGAGCACCTGATCCTGTGGTGCTGGAACTCTGGCAGTTGTGAGCTGCCCAACATGGGTGCTGGGGACTGAGCTTGGGTGTTCAGCAAGAGTGCATGCTCTCAACTGCTTTCCAACCCCTCCCCTTTTTTGTGAGTCAGGGTCTCATTCTGTAACCCAGGTGGGTCTGGAACTCGCTATGTACCCAGGCTGGCCTCAAAGTCACAGCACTCCTCTCGTTTCAGCTTCTCAGTACCGGGGTTAGAGGCATGAAGAACTGTACTTGACTTGAATTTGAGGAGACTTGTTTTTATAGATGTGCATGTCTGTTTGTGTAAGTGTCTGTCCATGTGCCTATAGGCGCCATGGTGCATCCCCTGGAGCTAGTTAGGTGTAGCTGTGAACTGCCTGACGTGCAAGCTGGGCACTGAACTCTGGTCCTTTGCAAGAACAACAAATGCTCTTAACCACTGAGCCATCTCTCTCGTCCCTCGTATTTCGTTTACAGTCTGTGTATTAACCTTTTGTGAAGTTTGGGAAGCCCTCCGTGACCCCCGAGACACCAGGGTCTGAGCATGCTCAGGTAGGTATATAAAATGATACAGTATTTGCAGATATCTCACACATTTACATAACCTCTAGATGACTTACACCACCTTCTGCTGTGTACAGCCCATGGAAATGACTGTCACACTGGGCTGGCTGTGGGAGATGACAAGCAAATGTCTGTACATGTCCAGTCCGATGAAACCTTCCTCAGCCTAACCACAGAGCACCTGTCAGCTACAGTACACTATTTTGCTTTTAGATATCTTGGGCCTCAGTTCGCTAAATCCATAGATGCAGAAGCCAAGGATTCAGAGGGGGACTGTACTGGGCAAGCATTTTTTTCATATCCTGTAGGTGGTGTTTTTGCTCTGTGGATTGTTTCCTTTGCTCTGCAAAAGCTCATTTCTTGGATATAATTCCAATTCTCTATTTATGCTTTTGTTATTTTGTGCTTTCGAGATCTTCCTAAAAACTCTTGCCTAGTTTGTTCTTCCATTAGTGGAAGAACAGAAAAAGAAGTTGTAGGATATTACAATGGAATGCTAGTCAGCCATAAAGAAGGGAAGCCAGCCATCGGGGACAACATGAAGGGAATGCGTGGAACGGGAGACATTGTTATATTAAATGACATGAGTCAGGCACCCAGAGACAGATGCTGTGTGATCTCACTTGTGTGAGAAAGAATTGATCCATAGAAGTGGAGAGCAGAGTGGTGGCTACGAGAGGTGGGCAGGGAGCAGGGAGGGGGAGGGAAATTCGTGCAAAAAGGAACGTAATCTCAGCGGTGTTCTGGTTTGCGTGCTGTTGCTGTGATAAATACTGTAGCCAAAAGCATCACAGAGAAGGTTTATTTCATCTTACATTGTACAGTCCATTATTAAGAGAATCCAAGGCAGGAACTCAAGGCAGGAAGCTGAGGCAGGAAGTGAAGAAGAGAGTGGAGGACTTGCTTCTCATAGCTTACTCAGCTACCTTTCTTATGCAGCCCAGGCCCACCTACTTAGGGGTAGCACTGCCCAGAGTGGTCTGGGCCTTCCCACATCCATCACCAATTAATAAAATGTCCCATATATGCCACAGGCCAGTCTGCCTAGGAAATTCCTCCTTTGAAGTTCCTTCTTCCCAGGTGTGTCAAGTTGACAAAGACTATGACAGTGGATTGGGGGAATACGTTTGAGATCTGTGGTATAGCATGGTGACTGAGTTAAGGATTACACATTGCATTTAAGGAAAACAGAGAGCAAGACAGTGAACAAGAAGGGCTCTGGACACAAGAGATGACTGTGTGCGGTGGACTGTTCATTAGCTAAACTCAAGCATTCCACAGTGTGTACAGACTTCAAAACAGCATGTGGAACATACTGAATCACATAACACCATGTAACTTTTTTGAGTTGAAAAAAAATCAGAACAGAGACAGGCAGAGAGATAACATCGCATGAGGACAATGGGGAAGGCCATGTGGTAGCCCAAGAGAGACCAGACCTTGTCAATACTTTGATCTTAGACCTCTGGTCACAGCATTATGGGGCAATGGATGTATGTTGTCTAAGGGAAAAAAAAGAAAGCTCCAAAATTCTGAATGATTTGGTCCCAATACCAGCAAGGAGCAGTACAGCTAAGAGAAGAATCAGCTGCTGAGGACGAAAGTCTTTTCTGTGTCTGTGTGCATGTGTATGCATGTGTGTGTGTGTCTGTGTGTGTGCGTGTGTGTGCGTGTATGTCAAGGCTACAGGTCATGTTGCATGTTTTCCTTAATTACTCTATCTTTGTTTTTGAGCCGGAGTTGATCACTAATCCCGGAGCTCACTAATTCCACTGGACCGGCCGGCTCTGGAACCCCAGCATTTCTCCATCTCTCCCCTCCCCAGCTCCCAGATTATTGGTGCACACTGCCACCCTTGACTTTTTAAGTGGGTTCTGGATATCTGAGATTAAGTATTCAAGCTTACACAGCAAGCACTTTACTGACTGAGCCATCTTCCCAGCTCCAAAAGTCTCTTTTGATGTTCTGTTTGCTAAGGCACAAAAGAGGGAGTGGGGCTATAGGGTCCAGAGTAGACTAATCAGTGTTGAACCAGTGAATTGATAAGGAAATAATTATAGAAAAGTAATGGGGAAGGGTTTGGAAAGCTCGAGGGGTAGTTTGTAATTGGTAGACACACTATAGCGGTATGACACAATTCACAAAAGAGGCAATGTCACCCACCAACCAACCATCCTATCGTTCTTCTCATACTATACGTGTATAGATGAAGAAATTTAATTAAAAGTTTGCAGTCTGACAGAGGACGAAGCACAACACACATTGGTTCTTATAACAAGAGAAGACCTAGTTTAAAAATACAGCTTGCTGGACTGGGGAGATGGTTCAATTAGTGCAAGCACGAGGACATGAGTTCAGATCCCCAGCACTCACATAAAAAGCAGGGCACGGTTGCATGTGCCTGCAAGTTGAACACTGGAGGTGCAGAGACAGGAATATCCTAAAATCTAGCTGGCTGGCCAACCTGGCAGAAATGGTGAGCTTCTGGTTCAGTGAGAGACCCTATCTCAGGGCACTAAGAAGGAGAGAGATAAAGGAAGATACTAATGTTCTGCTCTATTCTTTGCATGCCTATGTATCTGCAAACTCATGTATGCAACACACACACACACACACAAACACACACAGGATGCTAAGGGTCTTAACTCTTCTGGAAATGTTCAAATGTACAAAGTACACTGAGCTCTGTCTCAGTCCCAGTCTGAGAGGCTGAGCCCTGGTCAGGAGGAAGGCACCCAGGAGTACAGTATCACAGAGAGCATTTGAGGAATACCAGTTATGACTAAAAGGTGGCAGTTTGCGGGGAGGACAGGCCTTCTTCTGAGGGTGACTTGTGCTTTGTAGACAGTGGGGAGAGGCCACGGCCCATGGGCCGGGGGGACCAGAGGACACACCGTTTGGATTTGTTCATCATTTCTGTGCTAAGCCTGAGTCTGCACTGGGTCAGGGTTTAGAAAGGGGAGCTGTGAGATAGGCCTGGGCATGCCCATACTGTGGGGCCTCGGGGAAAGGGGCCAGTAGGTCCTGGAAGCCCTAAGTGGAGCAGGCAGGGCACCCCTAGCTAGCACCATGGTCTTCTAATATGCCAGGATGCTGTTCTGTCCTCCAGCAGACAGCAGTCAGGTAGGGATGGGGAACAGAGCCTCAGAGTCTCCCTGCAGGGACAGCAAGAATCAGGAAGTAGACCCCATCCTACAAAACCCCAAAACACCTTCCCTGTGAACTTTTTATGCTTTTTGTTTTCTTCCTGAAACTTGCTGAGCTTCCTGGGAGAAGGGCAAGCCTCAGTAATGCCGAGACGCTGTAGGCGGGGGCCACCAGGGCCAAGGAGTGTGAAGGCTGGAGGCTGTGTGTGTTCACACTCCCCATCAAGCTGGAGGAGGGGAGACTGTAGCCAGTGCTTCCCACCATGACCAGTCTATCAGGGTGGCCTCAGCCCCACCAGAGCAGAGGGGAACAGGTCATAGCGTGGCCCTGCCCTGCCCGGGATAACTCCTGCCTGCAGCTCCAGAGAATGTGGGAATATTGGGTGGATAGCCAGCCAAGGGGGCTGTGCTCAGGGTCTTCTGAGGCCACCTGGAAAGCAAAAGGGACGCCAGGGACACTCACTGTGCAGGTTCTATGGGGAGAGGGCTGAGTCCCCCTGCCTACGGCTGGAGGTGTAGCTCAGTTGGTTAAATGCCTCCCTACCGAGCATTCTCAGCACTGCTTAAAATCAGGTATGGTGGTACATGGCTCATGCTTGCAGTCCTAGCACCCAAGAGGTAGAGGGAGAATGATCAGAAGTTCAAGTTCAACTTCTGCTACACATAAAATTCGAGGCCAGTCTGGGATACATGAGTCCTTGTCACAAACAAACAAGCACCCTTCCTTCTAACTTGCACACTCAGCAGTTGTTGGTGTAGACACTGAGTTCTGTCGCCATGCACTCAATTGCTTTCAGAACATCTCGTCACCCCAAGACATCCCATCGCCTCTAGCTCTCACACCTCTCCCCTCCTCCCAGCCCCTGGCAGCCTTGAATCTGCTTCCTGTTTCCATGGATTTGCCCACTCTGGACAGCTCATATGCATGCAGTCAGATGCTCTTGGCCTGGTGCTCTGTGATCTCTAGGGTAATATTTCCAAGTTCATCTTGACAGCTAGTGTCAGCCTGTTATTCCTTCTTATCCTGCGCGACTTCTGTTGTGTAGGCCTATCATGGTTGTCCATTCAGTCACTGGCTGATGGACATTGGGCAGTTTCTCCTTTTTGACGGTCATGAAGGGTACTGATGACTCCTGTGTGCAGATTCTGTGTGATCCCATGTTTCCATCTCCTTTGGCTATGCGTTTGGAAGTAAAATTACTGTGACGGGGGATGGGGAGATGCCTCGGCAGGGAAAAGCACTTGCTGTGCAGGCTTGATAGCCTAAGTTCATTCTCTAGAACCCACAGTAGAAGCAGAGAACTGACTCCTGAAAGTTGTCCTCCGACACCCTCCCATACCATGACACATGTGCCCACATCACACACACACACACACACACACACACACACACACACACACACTCACACATACAATTTAAATGTCAAAAAAAACACATTCTATGAAATTCTCAAAAAATATATAAGACATTTGTTTAAGAAATTACTGAGTCGAAGGCTGGAGAGATGACTCAGTGGTTTAAGAACACCGGCTGCTCTTGCAGAGGACCTGGGTTCAATTCCCAGCACCCACATGACAGCTAACAACTGTTTGTGATTCCAGTTTCAGGGGAATCTGATGTCCTCTTCTGACCTCCAGGGGCACCGCACAGCATGGTTGCACTTAAACACATATAGGCAATACACTCATACACACACACTCACACACATACACAAAATTACTGAGTCTTCTAGGAAGTCTATAATGGAATTTTTTAAATATTCTATTTATTTACTTGTTTTTTATTTTATGTGTATGAGTGTATTGTCTTCATGTATGTAACTGCACATTTGTCATGCAGTTCCCCGGAAGATCAGGAGAGTATTGAATTCCCCTGGAACTGGAGTTATGGACAGTTGTTAGCTGCCATGTGGGTTCTGGGAATTGAACCTGGGTCCTTTGCAAGAGCAGCCAGTACTCTTAACTTCTGAGTCATCTCTCCAGTCCTGGATTTTTATTTGTTTTGAGACCAGGTCTCACTAAGGTGACTAAGATGACCTTGAACTTGCAATCGTTCTGCTTTAGTCTCCTGAATGCTGGTATTATAGTGAGTTACCACATCTGACTGTAGTAGACCTTTTGAGGGCTCACCCCCCTCCCCCGAGACTGGTGCATGGCTGCATATTTTGTGTTCCCATCAGCACCACCAGCTGGCTTCTCCACCTTGTCTCCACGTTCTTACCAGGGACTGGGTATTATGATCACCGTTATCCTGGTGGGTGTGAGGTGCCATCTCACTGTGACTCTGCCTTTTGCTTCCCCAGTGACTAAGTTTGCTATGCATCTTCTCAAAAACTTACTGGATACTGCTTCTTGGTTCTGTGATCTCAAGCCTCAGTTTCCCTATTTGTACAAAGGTACATTTGCATCACAGGCTGAAGTGATACTCAGGTCCCGACCTTGAGGGTCTTCCAGTAGGCATTGCTGCTTGGAGCTGCAGGCTGTATTAGGGTTCTTCCTCCGAGAGGTAGGAGAGAAGGACTCAGAGGAAGCTAGACTCATGGAAGCTTCTGTGTGTCCCAAACCCCACTGGAAAGGGATGTATACCACCAGAGGGCCTGGTCCCTGGTGATTTGCCTCCCAGCTTTGAGGTGCTACCAGTCTGTGGATGGGCAGGCCAAGGCAGACAGTACATGGTGGAACACAGAAACACAGACAGACCTGGCTGGCACCAAGCCACTGAACGGGACATTTCTGTGTCCTCATGAATCACTTGGCTATTGTTGAACTTGCTGCAGTGGTTTCACCACGCTTGAGCTGGCGGGTGGTGAGCTCTGCAACTGGGACCATCCTCCTGTGAGGCTGGGGAACTGTGTGCCACGTTGGGGTGCCTGTGGCTTGGTGGAGATGCTGTGGTCAGGCTGATTGTGTAGTGGTAACCTGAGTAAGGCAGAGGTGATGGACCATAATCAGTCTGTCAGAGTGGAAACCAATCTCCCTGGGAACAAAAAGCTCATTAGGAAGTTTGAGGGAACAGAACCCCTATGGAGAGGCAAGGACAGGCTATGATGGGTCTTGGATATTTGCTTGGGTCTAATGGGAGACTCCTGGCTCTGGGTTGGAAGTGTGTGGATACTGCAGCAGGCTGAGTGCCAGGTTCTTTCTGTGTCCTGTCCAGGGCCCCAGGAGAGGGCAGGTCTGAGGAACCAGATTGACAGTGACACGTGAATTCTGCCACCTAGCACTGTAAGATCTATATTCCCTCTGGATTCTTATCTCCTGTGTGCAAGACGAGGCTGATGATGTCTTTATGACTGGAATGTGAAGTGCCCCTCCTTCCAGGCTTATGTGTCTGAATGCTTGGTCCCCAGATGGTAGAGCTATTTGGGATGTTATAGATCCTTTAGGATGTGGGGCTAGCAGGAGGAAGTGGGTTGCTGAGGCTCACCTTGAGGGCTCTAACACAGTCCCAGTTTCGTACTGGAGTGCTGCTTCCTGGTCTAGCATGATATGAGCAGACCGCTTCACATTCTCACTGCCACAGCCACAAGCTGCCTCCTTCACTGTGGTGCTCTGTGTGTTCCCTCTTAAAGCAGTGAGCCCAAATACATCCTTGAGCTGTTTCTGCTGGGTATTTTTATCACACTGACAAGAAAAGCAATTAGTTCAATGTCTCAGTGAGTAGTTGCTACAAGGGACTGAGATAATGCACATACTTAAAGACCTGGGGCAGGCGGAGGACTAGGGTGCTTTTAGATTGAAGCCCCTAAAAGCAGAGCTTCTATTTTAGACATTTGGTCTGCAGAGATGACCTGCTTTCAGGAGAAACAGCGCAGGAAAGAGAAAACAGATAGCTAGGGGCCAAGTGAAGTTCACCTTCATTTGCTTCTCTGGAGAGTCTCCCTTCCGTGGAGCGTTAGCCCCCTGAAGGCAGGAACCTCGCCATTCTTTGTTGAATGACCGATTGACTGCCATCAACTCCTATGCCAGCCTTAGTCCATGGGGAGCTCTGATGCAGACATCATGGGCCCTACAGAGCCTGAGACAAATGGCCAGGCTTTGCCACAGCCTGTGGGAGTCAGGTGGCACAGAACCAGTCTGCTGCCTCCCAGCCTCCCAAGCCTCTTACTCTTGCACAAATCGACTGTGGCCATGTACCAGTTTCCTGGAACTGTTGTAATAGCCTACCACAAACATGGTAGCTTAAAACAACAGAAATTAATCTTCTCACGGTTCTGAAGGCTGAGGTCTGCCCTTAGTACCACTGGGCCCAAATCAAGGTGTCTCGGGGCTGGGCTCCTTTAGGAAGAAGGAAGTCCTTCCATGCATCTTAAAGCTCCGGTTAGTCTCCTCCACTGGCCTCTGTGCCTGCCTGCTTTTACTTTCCCTGGCAATCCTGGCCCTGCCCCTTTCTGATGAGGACATTGTGAGGATCCTGACACTCAGGATCATGAGGTTCTAATTCTTGCACTTCTCACAGAGTCACCTTCCCAGGATCGGAGATTAGGACCTGGCTTCCCTGGGAGCCACAGCTCAGCCCAGTATGGACAGAAACACAGGTTCTCAGAGAAGTCTCAGCCTCCTGGGGCTTTGGTGAGGGAAGCGGCGAAGTGGCTACAAGGGTCATATCCTTCCCTCGGTGGCTTCGCCCTGGGCCTCAGCACCGCCCTGGTGTGACCCCTGCCTGCCCCTCCCTTTGGGCACCTCTGCTTCTACTACCCCTTGCAGCTGGGCATACTCACTGGGCATATCTCACACTCTGCATCCCCCAACACGGCAGCCCAGCCTTGCACGGGGTGTTTCCGGATTTAGAAACACAGTTTTTGCATGTGTGTGTGGTGCAGGTCCACGTGCGCTGGCATTATATAGAGGACTGAAGTCGAAGTTCAGAATCTTCGTCAGTTGTTCTCCACCTTGTTCACTGAGGCAGGGTCTCTCGTCTGAACCCAGAGCTCACCTACACGGTTGGTCTAGCTTACTCCAGGGATTTCCAGTTTCTTCCTTCCCAATGCTGAGATTACAGGCAGGCTGCTACCCCTGGCATACGAATGGGTTCTACGGATCTGAACTCGGGTCCTCATGACTGGGTGGTAAGTGCTCTTCTACTGAGCCATCTCCCTAGGCCTAGAAACACTTAATCCTTATATGAAGCCTAGATCCTGATGCCATTTGCTCTTCTGTGTGGTCACTGAATTTGGGGCCTCATTGGCCTTTCAGCCCAGTTAAACTCTTGTGTCTGACTCTGGAAAGCTTTGTTGAATGAAGAACCAAGAAATTAGGTCGGGCATGGTGGCATAGGGCTCTTGTCCCAGTACTCGAGAGGAAGAAGCAGACAAATCACTATGTAGTCAAGGCCAGCCTGGTCTGCATAGTGAGTTCAAGGCCAGCCAAGGCTAGATAGTCAAACCTGTGTCAAAAAAACAAGGAGGAAAAAAAAGGAACCAAGAATTCATGGGATGCTGGACAGTGAGGCTGGTAGTCCCAGCTACTTCAGAGACCAGGGCAAGAGGATTTATTTAAGCCCTTGGAGTTCAAGGCCAGACTAGACAATATGGTATGACTCTACACCTACAAGAATTTCAGCTAAATGGTAGTAATTGTTCTGTGTAAGCAGAAGCACAATTGTCTCCAGACTCGTGGGTCTCAGGTTTGCAGCCTCATCGATCCTGGCCCACAATGGCTGCATTTTGCACTGAACATGTTGGGGCACTGTGTCATTGTTATGTCCTAATAACTCTATAACACTTTAGATAGTGTTTATATTGTATTTGGTGTTACAAGCAACCTGGGCATGACAAACTATGTGAAAGGCTGTGCACGAAGTATCTGGGTCCCCTTAGTGCAGAGCCTGAGCTACTGCTGGCCTGAGGTTTGGTGGGAGAGGCCCCCAGCACGCACCATGACTGCAGTGGGGTTCTGCTGCCCCTCTGGCTTCCAGAACCTGATCCCTGGCTGGCTGGTGAAGAGCTTGTCAAAGGCAATTGTCCCTGCTCTCCCCAACCCCCAGACCCTCTTTAGAGAAGTTGATTTACAGCCCTGAGAAATCAGGAGAGGACACAGGGGCCTGATTCCAGGGCGGGTAGCAGCTGTGACCTTTTAAAAATACACATTTTATGGGGCTAGAGAGATGGCCCTGTGGTTAAGAGCACTGGCTTCTCTTGCAGAGGACCTGGGTTTGCCTCCCAGTACCCAGATGGTGGCTAACAACCATCTGAAACTCCAGTTCCAGGGGACATGGGTACATTAGCATAGATGCAGACAAAATACTCATGCATGTAACGTAAAAATTAATTAAGAACTACACATGTTAGGGGTTGACAATTCAGCTAACAAAGAGCTTGCTGTGCAAGGATGAGGACCTGAATTTGGGTCCCCGTACCTATGTAAAAAGCATGGAGGCGTAAACCTGTAACCCTAGCACCAGGGAGGCAGAAACAATGGCTGGCTGCTAGCCTGGTGCCAGGTTCAGAGAGCAGACCCTGCCTCAAAACCAATCAACCAATCAATCAATCACTCAGTCAATCAGGAACTGGAGAGCTGGCTCAGACATTAACAGTGAGCATGTGGAGGGCAAAAGACAATTTTCAAAAGTCAGTTCTCTCCTTCCACCAGCGTTCTTAGGCAGCAAACATCCTTACCCACGGACCCATCTGACCAGCCCTAAAAAGTATATTTTTGTGTATGTGTTCGTGTGTGTGTCCACATGTTTGTGAAGGCCAAAGGTTGATGTTGTGTGTCCTGAACCGTTCTCCACCTTATTACTTATTTTTTTTAATTTTGTGGGTATGAGGGTACTTCCTGCATGCGTGTAAGTGCACCAGAGGTCAGAAGAGGATGTCAGATCTCCTGGAACTAGAGTTACGGACGGGTGATAGCCGTAACTCCTTCCATGGCCCGGCTTACCCTTGAGGACTTCTGGAGTATCCTGCCGCTAGGCCTCACCCTCTGTCAAGGCCAATGTCAATTGCCATCTTGATAGAATCTAGAATCACCTGGGAGATGGGCCTCTGAGCATGTCTGGTGGGGCATTATCTTGATTACATTAGCTGAAGGAGGCAGACCAATTTTAATTGTGAGCAGGACCAGCTGGCAGGGGACCCTGGAATGCATAACACGGAGAAAGCATCAGCGTGCAGCCGTGTCCCCTGCTCTGGCCTGGGGCTGCATGGGGAGTGACTACTTCAAGCTGTAAGCTGCTTCTGTCTTTGGTGGTGTTTCACTACGTAGTCTGACTGGCCTGGAATTCCCTAGGTAGATCAGGCTGGTTTCGAACTTGCAGAGATCACTAGCCTCTGTGTCCTGAGTGCTGGGGATTGGAGGCCTGCACCACCAAGCACAGCCTACAAGGAGGGTGACAGAGCCTCAGAGAAGGCCCACACCTCCTGGCCTTACCAGTGCAAGCCCCTCTTCCTGGAGCACAGAATCACTCCCAGGATAGCTCTTCTTTGCTACCTTTCTCCTTTCCTGGTGAGTAGGAGTTTCCTGTGTGTGGTGACAACCCCTAAGAGCCTCTTTCACTCCATGTTTGCATGTCCCCCACCAGATGGTGTTCCCTTAGGGCAGGGTCTGTATCTGAGTTCCCTCTCCCACCAGTGTCTAGGACAAAGCAGATGCAGACTTGTCATACTGGATGCTTCTCATTAACAGTTCTCCAAGGCCCTTTGGGACAGGCCTAAAGAGCCCCTTGCAGGATCCTTTACATGTGCGCAACCCCAGCAGCTGGGGTGATTTTGACTACCACTGGGTGAGAAAACAGAGGCTTGCAGGAGATGATTGCCTCAGGTTTTAAACAAGGAGGCACACCCAAGGGTTCAGCTGCAAAAGGGGAGGGGGAAGCCAGTAATCTTTTAAGAAGGACCCCCCCAAAAAAAAAACTCTGTCTGAGGCCTTCCTTAACTCAGCCACTGCCACATGGGGACCCCCCCCCGCCAGCAAGTCCCTCCCTTTCTCTGGACCTCAGTGGCTTGATTTATAAAACAGCAGAGGGAGCTGTAGCTGATGTTTCTAAGCACCTCATCCCTGCGGGTGGGAACTCACAGGACATGGCTGTGCCCTGCTGGTGTCCAGGCATTCTGGAGTGCCAGCCCCTGGAGACATGACATCACTGTGTCATCAGCTTGGCAGTTTCCCCGTCCTCCAGCCTGGCATGCCACCTCCCCCGCCTCTGCCTTCTGACATGCCATGGTGGCATGTGTGACCCTGGGCCAGAGTCCTTGTGGGCCCTGGGGCCTCTGTCAGACCTCTAGGTGGGGCCTGTCTGACTCTCCATCCTGGAGGAAGGACAGGGAAGCAGTAGCTGGAGAATGCAGCCCCCGCGCCGCCCTCCTGCACCCCTCCCTCCCCCGCCAGGCAAGCATTTTTGCTCTGTGCTGCCGACTTCTGTTTTGCTGGGTTCAGGTCGAGGCGTGGGCAGACAGGGCAGTTCAGTGCCTGAACTCACTCTTTCCAAGTCTTGTTTTGAGGACAAATGACTCAACTTGGCACTCCAGCACGGGCAGAGAGTGCTGGCAGATTTGTCTGCCAGTTGTATGATCTGAGTAGCTGCTCAGCCTTGCCCGCCTCAGTTTCCCCATTCATCACTTGGGGTGTGTAATACTAACTCTGGAAAGTGTGCTACAGACTTCTCTGGGCCATGAGTATGAAGCCCAGTATGTAGAAGGGACTCCCTCAAGCCCTGAGCAGCAGGCGTCCGCCTCTAAGTCCAAGCTGCATTGCAGGAAGGCAACGATGGCCTCAGGGGAAAAAACTAAAAACAAAAACCTAACCAGCGGCAACTCCACTAAAATATTATCTTCCTTTCCTGGGGAGGGCTTCGTGCACAGGGCCAGGAACAACAGGCCTTTGTGATGATTCTTTTGGGAAAAGGAGGGAGCACCGAAGACAAGTCAGGTGTTGGGGCCTTATCTTTCCTGGCAAAGCCAGGCCTCTGGGCCAGGTCCCTGCTGGCAGCCGGAGGGAATCATGAATAATGTAAAAAGGCTGGCACTGGGAGCCCAGCCACCTGCCTGTGTTGGGAGCCGGGGAAATGAAACAGAGAGGGGCAGTCATGGGCAGCTAGGGTGTCCCAGAGGCCCACAGCAATTCAGGGCTCGGGAGGACGTCTCTGTGGCAGGTAGATACTGTGAGGGCCCCAGGGTTACGTCTCCTGTCCTACGGCTGCGTGTTCCTGGGTCCCCATCTTCTCCTCTGTAGCGTCCTTGATTCTCTCTTGTAGTGGTGGGCTCCAAGACAGCTGGCGCAATGCCTGGCACACAATAGCTGCTTGGCAGAAGACATTGACTGGTCACTCCATCGCTGGCCTTTCAGTGAGCAGGGTTTGGAAGCAGGTACATATCTGGCTACCCGTGGGGGCCAAGCAGAAGCTGAGGAGATGTATGTAGCTTGAAGGAGGTGGTGAAGAGCTCTATCCTGGACCACACTGGGCCAGGCTCTGGGCCACAGCACAATGCAGGGATATTGTACTGATGAGGACATGGAGGCTCAGAGAGTGCCATTTGCCTGCCCAGTTACCCCCTGAGTGTGGTACCACATCCTTACCTGATGCTCTGATGCCTATCACCTAGTCTCCTCTAGAATGGACACCTTAAACCTGGGATGGCTTCCAGAAAATATGAAATGAGGGAGTGGAATCATGTTGGGTACACCCCAGGGCACCAAGAAGCCAGTCAGCTTGTATGGGCCCTAGAAGGGTTCATATTGCTGGGAGTGGCACCCTTAATTGTATCAGACCCTGGGGTCACCGGCCAGTGCTAATTACATTGATCTAAGGGGTCTAGGCAGGGAAGGGTCAGGCAGCAGGACCACATAGATCACAAAGTCATAGGTTAGCAGCTCTGGCCTGTCCTTGATGCAGGGGATATAAGGCTGACAAGGCCACTCAGTCCAACTGCACTATGAGTCACTGCCTGGCTGAAAGCCCAGGCAGAGGCTGAAGGAGGCCTGGGATTGGGCTTCCCTGTGGTTAACAGCTCATCGCTGCCATCGTGGCCCTGGTGGGCTTTGGCTCCTGGGGAGAATAGGAATGTGACATCACAGAGTGGATGGGTTTGTGGGGTAGAGTGGTGTGAAGTTCCAAGCACATCCTAAAGAATATCTGCCTCATCTATCCCCTGGGCTGAATCTGAAGCCTCTGACTAGCGAGTTTTAGCCACGTGGCTGTTAGAGATGACTGGTCGCGGGCTTATTCAGATTTCACATTCAAGCCAGGTACTTAAGGTGTGCATCTGAAGTAGAAGAATTCCTTGAGGTCAGGGGTTCCAGGCCAGCCTGAGCAACATAGTGAGACCTTGTCTTAAAAGAAAAAACACAGTCCCATCCAGACCTGTAGAATCTGGATCTCAGGGCTTCCTGTGAGGTCCCAGTGTTGGAGACCTGTCTCAGGTGCTGTTGGACGCTTTGATATAACATTTTTATTGCATTCTAAATTTAATGAATTAATTTGTGTATGTGTGAGTGTGTGTGCACATGTGCGCATGCACAGGCATGCCATGATGCATGTGTGGAGCTCAGAAGATGACTTATGGGAGTTCATTCCTTCCACCTAGTGGGTTCTGGGGACTGAGCAAAGATAGGCTTGGCTGGAAGCATCTCTATGTGCTGGGTCATCTCTCGGGCACACACTGGACGCTTTCGTGGAGATTGTACCCCCTGTTCGCCTCTATCCACTTTCTCACATCCCCACCAGGGCCTGCACTCTCTAGAACACACATGGGTGTTGCTCATGTATCGCAGGCCCGTGTGTACTTGTGCTCATGTGGACGTGCAGGCACATACACCCCAGACCGACTGCACGAGCAAAATGAACATATTCAAGGACTCCAAAGGATTTCACAGCAGAGGTTCTGGACCATCGAACCAAGTCATGGCCTGTGGGACAGCTCAGGTCAATAAGACCAGCCTTCTTCACACATCCACAATTGTCACAGATGAATGTGCCGTACAACACAGATGTGCACAAATACACACTCACATGTGCACACAAGGAGCATCCTCACACAGGCTCACAAGCAACAAGTCTTCAGAAATGTCTTTTTACTGGGATGGGAAGTGGGCTGGTTAGCATTTAATAAACAAACTCAAAACTGAGTCACATGTGATCTGTCGCCAGATGGAGCGCTCTGTGAATCACTGTCTTGGGTTTCATGAGTAGCGTTTTAATTGGATTGTGACTAGTCTGGGAAAACTTTTGAGGTTTCTCTGCCCCCAAATCCAAACTAAACTGGCATTCCTGCTTCCAAAGCCATGAAGTTCCATGAACAAAACGTGGACTGAAGGGGTTTGTGAAAATCTCTCGACCCAGAAAGAGCAACACATGGGGCAACTCTTTCTTCCTAGAAACAAGGAGGGAGAGCTGGGGCTCGGGAGAGGCTCAGTCAGTAAAGTGCTCGCTGAGGAAGCATGAGGACCCGCGTCTGATCCCCACCACCCTGCAAAAAGCCTGGTGAGCTCCTGTGACCCTAGGGCTGTGGGCAGCGAGAGGGCGGGAGGATAGAGGTGGATTACTGGAGCTTATTGGCCCGCTAGCAGAGCCAATAGGTGAGCAACAGGCTCAGTGAGAGACCTGGTCTCAAAAATAAGTAGAGAGTGATCCAGGAAGACACCTGAGGTCTGCCTCTGCTCCACACACCCATGTACATGCACATGCACACAAATATGTACTGCACGCGCACACATACACACAGACACACACAAAGGACAGACCGCACGTTTGCTGATCCCTGACAAGTCTCCCAATGCTCCCCGCCATGCAAATATCACCCTGCTTATTCAGATGCACCAGGCACAGTGCCTGGCATGCAGTAAGTATGAAGCAACGGTAGCTCACTGCTATGTTTTTTAGAACCTAGGGTTTCAGTTACTCTGAGACACATACATTTTCTGGTCCACTAAGAAAGAAAAATCTCCCTTTTAAACTCTGGCATCAGCCAAGAAGCATGGAGAAAAAGACTCGCTCCAGGGTCAGAGGTACTTAGAATGCTGATACCTGGTTAGGACTTCTTCCCTGTTCACAGATGGAAAGACTGAGGCTAGTCACCTGTCAAAGGGGCTTTGCCTCTGGATGCCATTTTATCTGAGGCTGAGCAGGGTTTACTCCTGGATGCTGTCACCACAGGGAACATTGAATTCCACTTGTCATCATGGGGCTTGCTCACTGGAACTCTGCTCCAGTGTCCCCTGAAATGCTCTTGAGCCCCTATTTAGGCAGTCTGGGGGAGGAGATCAAGAGGCTTTCTACAATGGAGGCTCCATTCTTTGGATCGCCCACATTTTAACCCAGGCAGGCACAGTTGGAGGCATTTTCTTCAAAGTGAATTTTAGAGGCCAGTAATGACGTTGAAGACTGGAGACCAGCCCTGAGCTGGTCACACCCACATGCAATGATTCATTATTCCGAGAGTCTTCACAGTGGCAACTGGCCTTGGAAGGCAAAGAGCTCATGAATATGCATAGGTTGGTCATCAATTATGCATTCCATACCCGTAGTCTCTGGGAGAGGCTAGGGAGGGCTGAGTGATTTTTAGCCCCAGGCGACAGAAGGCTTGCTCACAAGGACTTCTTGTGAAGCACACATCCCTCTCTCCCGTCCTCCCTCCTCCATCACAAATGAGGGACACAAGTTAACCCTGGACTCTGGCTTGTAAAGCCACTGGGTCTTCCTTGGCCGTGGCTTTCACTGATGGTGATGGATGTTGGCTGGTCTGGAGGTGGTTGTGGGGTCAAAAGAGACATGAACTTGATGAAGTACAGGGCATCCTTGATGTTGAAAGCCTTTTGACCCTTAGAGTCAGGTACTGGCTGTACACAGATGAGTGATTCACATATTCTCCAAACTGGAACTAGTCACCGTGGAACCAGCACTAGGTCTGGGGTCATGGTGGGATCCAGATTCTAATGGGAACAGGGCAGGAGAATAGTCTGTTCTCCCTCATGAAGATGCCAGGGGCTGGCAGAGAGGCCAACTTTGAGACCTCTTCCTTTGTTCTCTCTTCCTTGAAACGGGCTCTGCACTCCCCAGAGGAGTCAGAGCAGGGCAGAGTTGGCACCGTGTCAGCTAGGGTGGGCACCTCTGGTGACTACATGGTGCACATGGCTCAGGCTTGGCCGTCCCCAGCTGGGCCTTCTTCCTCCTGCCCACTGTCTTGGATTTCACTGACCCCAGAGGTTCTACAGGAGCCCTGAGCAGCAGGATTTTGTTTCTCATGTGTTTACAGTGGGACTTCCCACCTTTGCTGCTGTGCACAGCCTCTGATGTGGTACTGGACCTGCCCTTTCATTCTACTCTCCCCAGAAGCTGTAGAGACTGCGGTCCAGTACACACAGCTGGACCCAGAGAGGGAAGGGCTGTCTTGGCGAGCAGCACGAGGGGCGGCAGCAGTGGACATGTGCCACGTCTGCCACGTGCAGCCACTGTCTCCAGACCTGTCAGACCCATCACTTGAGGCAGTGCAGCCTTGATCTTCCTCTTCTACAGCGGAGCTTGAGAGCGCTGTCTTCACATGTTGTCTGTGTGCACGGATCAAGAGCTGTGGGGTGAGGCCCATTCAACTGGGGAAAAACCAAACTTCCAAATAATCACAAGAAGCAGGGCCTCTGTGGGCAACTGGTTAAGGGAGAAAAGAATGCAGGCAGCTACAGTCCTGCACTTGGGCTCCATCCATCGAAGGACCCCCTGCTTCCTGCCCTTGCTGTCATAGCTGCATGCTGTGCAGTTCTCCACCACACTCGGAAATCCTGTTCTGAGGGGTTGCCGAGCCTGGACTGAACAACATGGCTTTGTGCACAAAACTGTCCCTCTGCTTTTGGAGTTACTGAACAGTCTATTTGAAAGTCACTGTTCAGAGGAAGGGACTTTCTGCTGTCTGCTAATTTAGCTCTATGCCACATTACTAACCAAGGACCACTATTGCTCAGTCTCCCCACCCCTCCCTTCTACAGCATGCAACACACTAATTCTGCCTGAGGGGTCTTGAAGGAAACCTGGGAGGCAGCTTCATCCCCATAGAGGAGAGGCACGAGTGTTAGTCTTGGTGTAAGAAAGCCCCTCTCACGGTCCAGACAGACCTTGGTGTGTGGCTCACTGGTCTTATCTCATTGCTGGGCAACCAGGATCCAGCCCCATCCCTGTGTTCAGTCAAGACGTGTAAAGCTGGGGTTCAAACACTCACTCAAGGACCTTCTCTGTGGGTTTTCCCCTCTGCTACCATAGAAACAATCAAGGTCTGACCCTTGGGGAGTCTCCAGGCAAGCAGGGAGAGAGAAAATAAAGAACCGTCAACAAAGCCAGAAGGCCTAATAGACCATTATAAAGCAAGGTTTGTAGAGAGTGTTTGTCCTCCCCGCCTCCTCGGAACACCGATCAAAGAGCTTTTACAAACATTCACTCACTCATCCTCCGTGCACCCTCAGGAGGCACCATTATGATCTCCATCTTACAGGTGAGGAAACAGGCTCAGAGAAACTCTGTCATTTGGACTGAGTCTCATAGCCCTGGAGTAGCAGAGAACACCTGAATTTACCTTTCAAGTTCACCTTAGTTTTATCTACCCCTAAGGCCACTATACACAGACATTTCCATAGAAGGTGTTCAATTAGAATTTGTTGGACAGCTGGGTCTGGACAGACATGATTTTGAGTAACAGAGGAAGGCGGGGGGCAGAGCAGTGGGAGACGGCAAACAGGCCAGCAGGGATCTCCCGGCGTCGTCAGGCTCGCCTGGCCTCCCACGAGCAGAGCCAAGCTGCCTAGAGTTTGTGTGCAGGACTGGATAGGAGACACACTGACCACGTTCACAGGCCACAGCTAGGTTGGGTGGGGCAGTAGCGGGGAGCCACAGAATGAGCCCCAGGAATGGTACCTACTAGGTTAGAACTGGGGACAAAATGGCTTGAAATGCGAAGGTCGGAGTCCAGCACACAGATCAGCTTGCGGGTGACATGCTGGGGAACCAATGACAGTTGGATGTGGAAGAAGAGCCTCGGGGCTCTGTGGCTGGTCCTGAGGGCCAGACAGGTCAGGGATTTGGTATAAATCGGCTCCAAAAGTGAGCCCTGCACCAGACAGTGACCTTGTCTTCTAGCTTCTTTCCTTGTCTCACAGACAATAATAGCATTTGCATGGCTGGATCATTTCTAAATTTATTTATCTCATAAACTTAAAAAAAAACTTTACTGTAACATGCATGCAGAAGAGCTCAGGTTATTAGTGGACGGTTTCGTGGCTTGTCACAAAGTGGAGCTATCTGGCTCAAGACCAAGCTAGCTGCCTGGTCAAGACCTGCAGAACATCCAGCCAATCAATAGTTCTGCACTGATCGGAAGGGAGTCACCTCATCCTGGGGCCCCACCTCATTCCTAGCTCAAGAGGAGGGTGAAAACTCAAAACACATTGTACACCTGTATCAAGTCCTCAAGGAATAAATATATAATAGATATTTTAAAAATCTAGGTTACCTATATGAAAAAAAGAGAAAAAGAATTTCATGGCCTCCAAAGCCCCTTTTCCTCCACAAGTCCCCCCACTTGAGGCAAACACTGCTGGGGCTTCTGACATGAGCTTAGTTTTGCTTGTTTGTAATCTTTGCATAAATGACAATGGTAGATGTTGGTAAAGGCACAGAGCAACTGGAACTCACACGTGTTGCTGGTAGAATGTCTACTGCTAACACTGTTATGGAAGATTGGTGCTCTATGTTTAAATACTCTCTATGTTTTACTGTAATAAAAGACCTGGAGTACACTGGGACGGCAACTTCATAAAGAGGCTTCTGGGCTCTCAGTTCTGCAGATTCAAAGGTAATGACACCTGTTTCTGTTTGTCTCTGGTGAAGGCTTTGTGGCAAAGGGCATCAGATTGTGTGTGTGTGAGAGAGAGAGAATATAAATCTGGGGAGTGGCCAGGCTTCATCTTTGGTTTTGTTTTCTGCTGTTGTTATAGTTATTATTAAAAAGGATTTCATTATTAATGTGAAAAAAATGAATGAAAACACTAAGTATGGGACTGGAGAGGTGGCTCAGAGGTTAAGAGCACTGGCTGCAGAAGACCCAGTTTCAATTCCCAGTACCCATATGGTAGCTAACAACTGTCTGTAACTCCAGTTCCATGGGAATCCAACACTTTTTTTCTGACCTCCGTGGGCATTGCACACATGGATGCACTTACACACATGCAGGCAATACGGTTGTACACTAAAATATAAATAGTAAAATACTTTTTAAAAAAAAACACCAAGTGTGTAGACGGATTGTGTGAAATCATTACTAGATCAGTTTGTTTGCAGAAAATAACAAAAGGAACCAGATGTCTTCTAAAACAGGCTTGCTCTTGAGAGTTTGTTTGGAGGTGCTGGCAGGGGCTGCAGGGACTTGTATATCTTTAATTGAAGGCCAGTCCTCCTCTACTGGGGAAGGTCATCCTCTTTGAATAGCCTTTGGAAGGCACATGGAGCACTGAGAGAGGAAGGGGACACCCACCTAGCTAGCCAGATGAGCTAAATCAACCCTGGCAATCAGTGGGGTGACAAATGTTGCAGCCAGATCACCCTCACATCCAGGCTGGTTCTTTATATAACATCCCTGGGGTTGGAGAGGTGGCTCGGTGGTTAAGAGCACTGGTTGTTCTTGCAGAGGGCCTGGGTTCGAGTCTCAGCACCCACATGGCAGCTAGCCACCATCTGTTCCCAGGGGATCTGACCTCTTCTTCTGCCCTCCTTGGGCATTGCACAACACAGGTTCACTTACATACATGCAGGTCAAACACTCATATACATAAAATTTTTTAAATAATAAAAAAGAATTTACAACAACCCTTTCTCAGAAATTAGAAGCATTCATGAAAGTTACCGTAATCCATTCTCAGGGAAGAGCTGAAACTCTCCCCTGGTGGAAGCCAGGCCCTTTCACCCTAACCCCCACACTGAGGACATGAACCTATGGGGACACACTTGGTCTGTATCCAAACCAAAGCATGAACTAAGGCTGATAACATTCTTGAGTGTGTGTGCTTATATTTGCACATAGAGAGGCATGTGGTGTGTGTGTGTGTGTGTGTGTGTGTACCTAGGAGTGCATGTGGCAGACACACATACAAATACACATGCACACACACATATGCACACACACATGCACACACATGCACACACACATGGATTTCCTCAAGGATGACAGTGCTCACAGCAGTACATCAAGCTAGTTTCTGGCTGGAAACTAGTAATGAAAGAGACAAATGTTCCCTGGTAGAGTTTAACATAAATCACCATGGACAACTACCCTGTATCCAGCCTCGAGGTTCAAGTATGAACAAGAAGGTGATGTACATGTAACAAGGGACCCCAGAGCCAGCTCCCAGAGGAGCATTAGAAGGGAGAAAATAGGGAAAGGCAGTAAGAAGATGGAGCAAGGTGTGACTTCAGGCCCAGCCTAGCCTACTGGGTTAGCATTTTGGTATTGGTTAAGAGCTGTGGGAGAGGGATGATCCCCACATCTGTTCTCTCTGTCAGTGAAGCAACATTTCCAGCCTCCAGGAGCAGAGCTCTGAAGAAATCAATCCCACAGGAAGGCTGTTAGAGGCACAGGGATCTAAGCTGGGGCGACTTCCCAGGATGTGTTCAAAGCCTAGTGTGCCTTGTGGACTTTAGCACATCTAAATCACCTAGAAAGATCCTGACCACAGGGCCTGATGTACCTGCTGACAAGCTCCCTGGGCTGGTTTGTGCCACTGGTCCAAGGAACAGGCTTTGGGCAACAAGGAAGCATTTGGCGTCTTCATGGCATCCTTATCTTGAGGAACATGGGGACCTGTGAGTGGATAAGTGCCTTGAAGAGCCAGGGCAAGTTTCTTGGAGGGACCACCTGAGGTGAGGCTGGCAGAGAGGGAGGTGGCCATTGTGTCAAGAGGGGGGCTAGCATGACGTGCCATATTTAAGGCAGAGAATGCAGTGTGCGTTCTTGTGGCCATTACAAAGAATGAGATGGAGGCTAGGGGCTTTTTCCTAAAGCAGAGATGGATATACTTTGGAGCCCACCAGAGAGGGCAAATAACCCAGTGCCCTACGTCTTTGTCTAGTGGAATTTTATCAAGATGGTTGTAAAAACTGTGTTCTGCCCAGGATGACAGGTGTTCTGGAGGCAAAAACTGTGCTACTTCCTTGGACCAACTGAGGAAGAAATCATTAACCATATTCTATGATTGCTAGTCTTAACTTGCAGTCAGTTAAAGGTCGTTCTGTGTGGCCCCAAACTCAGGACGGGTGTTTGAGAGATAGCTAGCTGCACTTATCAGAACTAGCTTATCTTCTACCTTCCTTAGCTTTGGGACAGGAATGAATAGATTACTGTAGTCACTACCATTAGTTTACCCTTTAGCTCTGAGGCCAATTTAAAGGCCCTGCTACTGGCTAATGTTTAGCTTAAGTTACAAGCCCCAACCTCTGAGTCTGCTGCATTTTTAACTAAGCGATGACTAGTGATCTGATGACTGCTTGCCAGAATGCTACTCCAAGTGTCTTAATAAAATGTACCCTCTGGTTGCTTGGAAGACCTGTGACTTGACTGGAAGTGGGTCTGAGCCAATATACTGAGGTGCCTGAACTTGGTTTTTATACAGTCTCTCTTGGAAGTTTGGAAGTTTCTCTCTCTCTCTCTCTTTCTCTCTCTCTTTCTCTCTCTCTCTTTCTCTCTCTCTCTTTCTCTCTCTCTCTCTCTCTCTCTCTCTCTCTCTCTCTCTCTCTCTCCTCGTTTTTCTGTGGTTTGCTTTGTTTTTGAGACAGGGTCTAACATAGCCTCAGACTCGCAGTGTAGCTGAGGATGATCTTGAACTTCTGATCTTCCTGCCTCTACCTTCCCAATGCTGGGGTTACAGGTATGCATCACCACACCCAGTTTATGTGGTGCTGTGAATTGAACTGGGCTTCTATCATTCTAGGCAAGCATTCTGCTGACTGAGGTACGTCCTCAGACAGTCAGCAGTTTGGTAATGTGGAAAATACACAGCAAAATTGGCAATCTTTACCAATTTTAAGTGGACAGTGGAAGTAAGAAAATTCACACGGGTATGTGACCATCCCCATAGTCGCCAGAATGCCTTCATGTTTCGCAAAAATGTAAATGCTGTCCTCATTAAAACAATGTCTTCCCATCTGCTCTGAGATGGCTGAGTTATTAACTTGAAACATCTGGTAAGGAGGATCGGCATTTGAGGGACTTCCTCCATCAGACTGGCCTGTGGGGCATTTTCTTGATTGCTAATTGATATGGTTGGGCCCCACTCACTGTGGGCAGTGCCTGGTCTAATAAACCCTTTCTTCTCTTCACTTCTTTTGCGCAGTGTTTTTTTTTTTATGGCAACAGAGAGCAAGTTGGCAAGAACATTTGCCAACACCCATCAGGTGATCATAATTACGATTCTTCTTTCTCTCTGTCTTTGGGAATGTGACTGTTTTAGGTATGTCACATACATATGATAACAGCATTTGTCCTTTTGTGTCTGTCACATTTTACTCAGCATGACATTATCAGGCTTCATTTACATTGTGTTACAATTGTCTTCCTTTTGAAGGCTCAGTAGTATTCCCTTGTATACAGGCCAGATTAATATATCCACCCATCTGTCAATGGAGGCTTGGGTTGCTTTCACCTTTGATTGCTGTTTGCTACCATGAATACAAGTGTGCATACATCTCCCTCCTACCCATTTCTCTGGGTGAATACCCAGGAATAGAATTGCTGGATCATATTTGAATTTTATTTTTAATGATTTTGAGGAATTCTACTAGTAATTAAAAAAATCACACATACCAATTTTCAATTTTGGGAGAGTTTACCAACCATAGCCTAGGGTGGCCCTTCTGTTCCGGCTCCTAATTCTAGACCCCCAAACCAGGTTTCAGCTCTTCACTATTGAAACCCTACTGAACCACGATAAATGTCCACCTGAATCACCATGAATAAGTTGTTTCACTTGGCAAAGAGAGATGCTTAAAATTTAATGAAGCTAGCAGATTTCCACAACCCCATGTTGCCAAGCAGCAATCATGCTAATAGATGGCCAGTGCTTTTCTTGTAAGAAGAATGTGTGCACGGAGAGAACAGGTCAGCCACTAAGGCAGTGAGGCTGGCGTGGGCTTCTCCAGGAAGCAGAGAGCAATCCATCATCTCGGGAGTTTACTTTGAAAAGGCGGTGTGTCCGCTGGGAGTCCTGGCTTTCCAGAGGTTCTCCCTGCTTTTGCTGATTCATATTCCCATAATTCCTCCACCGCATAATATTTTCCCATTGCCATGGTGACCATGTGAGAAGAAGGCCTGGAAAGAAACTTCAGGGTTTGCTTCTTATTTCCAGAGCTGAGTTTGGACTTCTGCTGAAACCAGGCTGCTAATTGAGGGTGCAAAGCACAGAGGTGGGGTTCTCTCACAATCTTGCTATAGCTGAGGGGACACAAAGCCAGAGTAACAGCTTGCAGCTGGGTCTGGTTCCAGTTCTTGCTAGTCTTTGATGCTGAGCAAGACATCCCCTCTGATCCTCAGTTTCTTTCTCGATAAAATAGTGTGGAGGATGGGAATGCAGGATGTTCTCAAATGATAAAACTTTACTGCAAGCCAGGTGCGGTAACACATCTTTAATCTCGGCGTTTCAGAGGCAGAAAGGAGACAGGTTCCTGTGAGTTCAAGGCTAGCCTGGTCTACGTGATGAGTTCCGGGCCAGTTAGGGCTCCATAGTGAGACCATGTCTTAAAAGACTAAAAATCTTACCCCAAACAACCAGGAATTCCTTATTCCAGGTCAAAGCGGTGACACAGGAGATTTGAACTCTCTTCGTCGCCAGTTGCTTTTTGTTACAGCCTCTTACTCCTACACACACGCACCCTAGGTGACAGGAGTTTCACTTTGTACTAAGCCACACAGGACTTCAAGAAATACTTGAACACAAATTTGGATCCAAGTCTAGTCTGCACCAGGCTGGGGGCAGAGAGACAGATGTGTGTGCATCAGGGAGGGGCCAAGTCACCCTGGTTTAAGGGTACACCTTCGGGTTCCCTGTACTTAGTGCTGGCAAGGATACTCCCAAACTATAGGTACACATGGCACATAAGATCACCCTAACATCAATGCAGAAGGGCGTGTCTTTGTGGTCATGAGGAAGTTGGTCATCAAGTACCACATGTGAAAAGCAATCTTCACGAGGGCACATGATTCCCAGATGGGACCAAGCATCGGGTGGTGGGGTGAGTGCTAAGGTTTGCCGAGTGGCCTTCTGAGCCAGGGTGGTGACTAGACAGGGCTGATGCAGACTATGGAGCTGGCAGCTGCTTTGCAAGAAGACTTCAAACTGTGAAGAACTTGAGCCAGGCCTGAGAGCACTCGACTTTAATGCACAAGTTTTCACAGGACATCACACTGGGGATATGTTTGTTTGTTATTTCCTCAGCACTGGGATCACCAGCATACATCAATTAGACATGACTTACATGGTTTTCACATGGGTTCTGGGGAATCGGATTCAGGTCATTATGCCTGCAAGGCAAGTGCTTTACAGACTGAGCCCTCATCTTACCCTTCTCTTACATGTCAAACAAGTCCGTCTGAGGCCACATTTCCCAGGGAAGTCAGCCGGGAAGCAGGCATCAAGCAGCACTCAAACCGCTGTATGGGAGTAAATGTAGGCTTAGTTGCTGGATCCAGCTGCACCACACACACCTGGAGCACATCTTTCACCAGTCCCTTCTGCCTCTAGCTCCCTGCCACCTGACAGCCCACACCCACCAGCCACTGCCACCTGACAGCCCACACCCACCAGCCACTGCCACCTGACAGCCCACACCCACCAGCCCCTGCCACCTGACAGCCCACACCCACCAGCCCCTGCCACCTGACAGCCCATACCCACCAGCCACTGCCACCTGACAGCCCACACCCACCAGCCACTGCCACCTGACAGCCCACATCTACCACTCAAACTTTCCCTCCTTGCCACCTGTTCCAGGTGATTCTCTGTTCACACAGTTCGATGACACCCAGGCTTTGTCATGCCATTCTTCCTCAGTTTCCCCCCTCCTTCCTTGTTCCTCATTCTCTCTTCCCATCTTCCCTCTCTTCCTTCAGATTACACATATTTTATTCATCTTCGTTTGCTCCTCCCCCCATGTCATTTTCGTCAAGCTGAATCTCTCCAGTGACTTCTTCCATTCCAAACCTTCTTTTTACTTGGTTCAACGTAAGCAATCAAATTAGCAGTTTTAAAAATCTGTCTCTAGAGTCGTATAGCCTTCATAGCTATGTAAGTACCAAAACTTTTATTACCCTCAAACAGAAACCCATCATCACTCACTCCCCAGTCCTAGAATCCACTGGTCTACTTCATGTCTCTCTAGAGCTGCCTATTCTGGACAGTCCCACATAGCCACGTATTAGTTAGTTTTCCTTGTCATTGTGACAGAGTACCCGACACAGCTACTTAAAAGAGAAGTTTATCTAGGCTCACGGTTTAAGGGAACACAGTCTGTCATCATGGACAAGGTATGGGGCTCCATCCACGGTGCTGTGACTTATGACATCTAAAGATCAGGAAGCCCAGAGCTGAATCTGAAGCTTATCAGCCCCCATGGCCCACCCTTATGGCTCTGCTCCTGCTGGCTAAGCCCCGTGTCCAAAAGATTCCATAGCCTCTCAGAGAAGTTATGGGAACCAAGTGTTCATAAATATGAGCTGTGAAGGTTTCCCATTCAAACCATAATATCTCCTATAAATGGAACCACAGGAATCATAACATGAGGCCTTTTGTGACTGCCTTCTTCCTTTAACAATGTTTCAAGGTTTACCTATGGTATAGCTGATATCAGTCCTACATTTGCATGACTGAATAATATTCCATTGTAAGGACATACCACATATTGTTTGCTCATTCACCAGATAGATGGTAGATACTTAAATTGCTTCTGCTTTGGAGTTATTATCCAGATTATTTCAAATGAAGTGCATTTTCCTGCAAAGGGTCAGGGGAGAGAAAAGAGGACAGGAAAGGTAGTATACTTGAACAATGTGGATATTTTCTTGTGGAGACTCTGGATTTTGTGATGATGTTTTGAAAAGTGTTGACATTTTTTTGCTAATTAACTTGGTTAGGCTTAAACTTTAAACACTGTGACCCCTGTGGTGGGTCAGGGCTCAGATCTTGGTTCAGATTTTATTTATTTACTTTTATACTTTATTTTTATATATATGAAGGTATTGCCTTCCTGTAAATGCCCATGTTGTACAATGACCAAGGGGGCCAGAAGAGGGCTTTGGATCCTTTGGAACTGGAGTTAGAGATGGTTGTTAATCTCTATGTGGGTGCTGGGAATTGAACCCTGGTCCTCTATAAGAGCAGCCAGTGCTCTTAACCACTGAGCCACCTCTTCAGCCCCTGACACCAGGTTTTGATGCCACTTCAAACCCTGACTGCTTTCATTACTTCCAGAACCTTGGATGTTGTGTTATTCTTTGGAGTGTGTTGCTCTGTAGGACTCTTTGTGAACATTGCCAAAAGTGGGAGAAAGACTTATGACTGAGCACTTACTTCCCTTCTCTTTCTAGCTGTGTTCTGATATTTTCAGCTCTATTCCACCATTTTTTCATGTTGGAGATCCTCCTCTGGGTCTCTGCTAAATTGATTTTATGGGCCTTTAATGGGTCAAAACCCAGAGTGTGACCCATGGTGCTCTGCAACTTGATAGACAAGGGGCAGGTGCTCCTCATGAGGCACTTACTGAGTGAATACAATGCCAAGTTTCTTTCCTCCCTGCCCACAGTCCAGAGGGTCTTGCATTCTGAGATACTGGGTCCAGAGCGGGCACGTGCTGTCCCAGAAAAGGGGTGCAGACAGCGAGTAGACCCCAAGTCACTCAGGGTAGTCCTTAATCAAAACAATGATGTACAGACTTCTGAAACACTTGCCCCCCTCACTCCCCCCGATGCCCTCTGATGCCCCCAGGACAGCACTAAAGGCTGTCTGCTTCGTATTTTACCATTTAAATAAGGACATGCAGTAATGATGAATGCGCCTCTGGGTATGATTTCCCATAGGAACATTATTACTTTTTAAAATGTTATCATGTGCGCGTGTGTGTATGTGTGTGTGTATGTGTGTGTGTACGTGCATACATGTGCATGCATCTGCCACGTTGTTTATTTAGGACTCAGAGGAAAGCTTGCAGGACTTGGTTCTCTCCTTCTACCATGTGGCTCCCAGGGATCGAATTCAGATCTTTCAGGTTTGGCAGCAAACACCTTTACCTATTAAGTCATCTCAATGGCCCAAGCAATGTTATTTTGACACCCCAAATGGCCGATGAACAACCCCAGAAGAAGGAAAAGTGCTAAAATGAAACAGGTTTCCTTTCCTGACAAACTGACTCCACCCTTCTCTTACTGTTCACTGGACAGGCACCAGTAGCCTCCACCCAGCCAGCTCCCTGGGAGGCAAAGTTGGAAGGACCCAGAAGCTTCCCGAGTCCCCCTGTGTCAGGCCCTGAGTGGGTGGGCACTGCTTAGTACTAAGCTGCTGGGAGAACAAAGGGTTTCCAGCTTTTCTTAGGGCGAGTCTCTGACTGCAGAGATGCAGGCCCCGCTCCCAGAACCCTCTCTGCTCAGTAGAATTCCCAGGCCAGGGAGCTCATTTTGCTAAGTGCAGCCGTCCCCCTGAGGCATCCCTGTCTGCCCCATTTGCCATTCCCGGATACACAGGGTCTGTGGCAGAGAGCAGGATCCTGGATAGGAAGAGGAGGCAGAAGGCTGGGGTGGGGGCTGCTCCCCCCTAAGGCCCTAACCTCTTCCTGGAGCAGCTCTGGGGGTCTGAGGGGCCCATTAGAGATTGCATAATGGATGGTTCCTACTAATGACAAGGAGAGATGTGAGATCTGTTCACACGGTCGCTCTGACCCAGGCTTTCCTTGGAGCAGGCACGGCAGGGTGGCTCGAACAGTGAGGACCCGGCTTGGTGTCTTTCTTCTGCTTCAAGAAGACTGGGTGAGCACCTTCCCAGTCTCGCCCTCAGTCTGACATGCATGGGGCTGGGGTACTGGGTTATGGTGGGGAGCCTTGGAGCCGTACTTGAGTGGGCTGGTAGCACCTGGGTGGAGAAGAGTCACTGGCAGGAGAGCCAGGGCAGAAAGGAGCAGCCCAGTCCCAGCAAAGAACACAGAGCGCAGGGTGGGAGACCTGAAGGGGGGACTCTGGGGCAGGGCACTTTGTCTAGCTTTCAAAAGTGGCTCTGGTCACAGAGATGGGTGGGCTGATGACTGCAGCCTTCATACCTGTCAACAGTCCGCACCATGTATTTTAGGTACCTTAGTACCTGAGGGGGTCTAGTCTCAGCTGCAGCTGATTGGCTGTGATGATTGTGTAAGGTTCTCTATGCCTTGCCTCCCTTCCCCCAAGTCTACCTTTCTTTCCTGCGCTCTGTCATCTCTCACATACATGTGCAGCATCTGAAACATGCATGGCCAGCACACCAGGGGACCTCTGGCTCTAGCCCTGTAAGTGAAAGTTGCTGCACACTTCTAATAACTTCTTTGGGCCTAGCAGAGGATAGGGGCTCAGCTGACAACTGAGGGACACCGAGCAGCCATAGGCACGTGCCTTGCGTTCTTGGAAGGGCAACCAAGGGGGCTGGCTCTGCTCACAGTGCTCCACTGTGTGAGTAAGGGGCGATCTTGGAACCCTAGGGAGGGGAGAAGCTGAAGGGAGGAGAGGCGGGAGGGGGATAGCTTGGCAGCGGACTCTTGGAAAAGAAAGTTAAGATTTTAATTGCAAATCTTGCATCTCCCACTGACAGCTTGACTTTAAGGGAAAAGATGAGCTAAATTTAACGTAGCCAGTTAAAGAGCCAAAAATGCAATTTACTAATTGGCTTAAAATGGAAACTAGTCCAGTGATTATAAAGAGAGTTTCTGGTTGAAAGAAAAAAAATAGTTTTTCTTGATTCTGCGATGCACTGAGTACCAACCTACAGTCAGAACACAGCTTTATCAGAACACAAAGCAGAGTAGTCATGGTCCCACAAGAAAGTGGGGAGAGGGCACCTGCTCTGGGCATGATGATGTGATCCAAGTCAAACCAATTTCTAACCCTTGAGCATCAGGAGGGGTCCAGCCTCTGTTTTTAGGGAGCCCAGAGCCCAGAGCAAGCTCAGGAGGACCAGCATACCTCTGGACAGGTCCTGGGTGCTGAGGAGTTGCGGGGCTGGGCGGGGACATACGGACGGAGGGGAGAGGGGCTCTCAGGGTAAGAAGCATTTGAGGTAAGCCTTGAAAGACAGTGACTGGGACAACAGGTAGCTGTAGGAAAGGGGCTGTGCAAGTCCAGCTGTGAGCTGGACTGTGGCAGGTTCAGAGAACAGCTCGAGGATGGTTTTCAGAAAGGTCAGCTGAGACACCACAGATATGGTGGGCTCCATGCCAGCTGCCCAGGCTTCCCTGCTGTGGGCTCATAGGCCTGGCTCCTGCTTCATGTGAGGGGGCCCTTGAGCTGGGAGGTTAGATTAGAGGCACATTTTCGTCAAGCCAACATGTAGATACATTTTCATTACTTGGGTGTGTACTTTACTTAATATAGTTAAATGCAACAGAGACAGCCAGCCTAATGCACTCAAGACTCCTTAGTCTCTTCTGTCACCTACGGAATGGCAGCACTGAGGTGGTGATAAGGATTTTGAATAAAGCATTCTGCAGTCGTCCTCGGAACACATACGAATGTAAATAGTTATGGAGCAAAGGGCAATGCCCGGGGATGCAGCATTCCCACCGCACATTTTCATGCTGTAGTTTACACAGGTACCTCTCCAGCTGAAGCAGATGGGCATTGTAGACCATTCTCTTTTGAGAACATTTTCCTGCTTCTTTAAAATGGCACAATAAAATGTCTTGTGATCAACAATTAAGTCTTCCAGAGTAGGGTATCTGTATCTGTGGGCTCTGCACCTGTGGGCTCAACCCACTGCTATTGAGAGTACTTGGGAAAAAAACGCATGGGTAGTGACCATTTGCAGATTATTTTTCTTATCCTGATTCTCTAAATAATACACTGTCACAGCCACTTATTTAAGTATTTGTAGTATTATAACCCATCATCTAGAGGGAAATTAAAGCCTGGGGCTCGGGGCAGAGCTTGGGTGGAGTACTTGCCTGGAATGCTGGACTCAAGCCATTACTAGAGGAGGCTATGCACCCATTCTGGGCAACGCTATATACGAGGCTTGAGCATATGTGAGTCTTGGTATTGGCAAGGGAGTCCTGGATTCATCTCCTACAGAAACCAAGGGCTGGCTGTGTACAATAATCCTACACTCAATCAGCAACCCTTCCAGACAAGGTGGAAATGAAGCAGTTTTGTCTGCTCTAAAGGGAGAAAAGGTAAAGCCCTGTGAAATTCGTTAGTGTGAAATCCCCATGCTGGAGAGCCGAGCATGTTGCCGTCACATTTATTGGGTATAGTTTTTAATCACTACAACGTAATTAAGGGCCACATGTACACATGAATGAGTTCTAGTTTCTTCTTATTCGTAGTATAGTCTGAAGTGGGCTCCCCTCTGCTCACACTGTGATAGGCTGACCACAGATTTGTTCAAGGGCTGCCTGTCCTGCGGACTCAGGTGCTTCTCCTCAGAGCAGCCGGCATACAAAGACAGTAGTTTAGGCACTGATGTATTATTAGGAATATTTTCCTCCTGGAGGACCTTCTCCAGAACCCCTTTGAATCAAGAGCTTGTGCACATTATTGCATAATTTCATTCAGTTGACTCGTAATTACAGACTTTAAAATTCCTTGGAAACCCAGTTCCTGTGCCCCAGTGAAAAGGTCCAGAGAGCTTTCATCACTGTGCTTCTTAGTCAATGGAAAGCTCCTTTTCAGGGAGAACTGAGGCTTCTTCTTCCATCACTGCCCTCAGGGGACAGTTCTGCAGGGATCTGTGGGTAGACTGAGTGAACAGTTCAACAAACGGAAGAGCAGATATGCCAATGAAAGCTCAGGCATTAGATTAAAACGTACAAATGGAGAGCTGGGGAGATGCTCCCTTGGTAAAGTACTTACTGTAAAAGCATGTGAACTTCAGTTTGATTCCCAGCACCCAGATTAAAAAAAAAAAAAAGCCAGGCATAACGGCATGCTGGGAATGTTGGTGCTGGGAGGTAGAGACAGGTGGGTCCCAGGACAGCCAGTCTAGTCTCCTTGGTGAGTTCCAGACCAGCGAGGGATCCTGTCTCAAAAAGAAACAAGCAAGCTGGGTATGACTAAGGATAGACACCTGAGGTTGACCTCTGGGCTTCCACACACATGTGAAAGCACATATACATACAATGCTTGCACAACACACACACACACACACACACACACACGCACACACCATAGTCCTAGAAGTCTTAAAACAAAAAGACAGCAGGGACCCCCTTCATTTTCCACACGCTTCCTACCTCTGGGAAACAGGTGTCCTGGTGAGATGGGTTTACCTATCTTGAGGCATTGCCTGTCAGCTGCCCTCTGATCTTCCTGGCTGCCTGTCAGCAAGCTGTTTACCATCTGGTCCCATCCTCCTGGGGATTCCATTCCTGTCTCCTGGGTTGGACTTTGTGTTCTGGGGATCCCCTCACTCTGGACAGATCCCCCAGGGATGAATAAGCCCTGCAGGAGCGTAGTGGGAAGGAAGACCAAGGCCACCTCATAAGTGGGTCTTTTCCTTGACTTTCCTGATTTTAAAAAATCCTTATTTCTAGCAACTCTACTTTATTTCTGCAGCCCTGATGAGGAGAGACAGCTTGTAATCACATTTTAAAAAAGGAATCATTTATTTTAATTTTATGTGTATGAGTGTTCTGCCTGCACATACAAATGTGCACCACATGCATTCTTGGTGCCTTTGGAGGCCATAAGAGAGTGTTAGATTCCCTGGAACTGAAGTTACAGATGGTTGTTAGCCACTATGTGGTTGCTGGGAGCAGAACCTGGGTCCTCTGCAAGAGCAGCAAGTGCTCTTAACCACTGAGCCATCTCTCTAGCTCCTTATGATTACATTTTAAATATGCATTTATGAATATCAGTAATGTTTCCTATGAGCGCCACGGATGGGTTCTAAGTCTTTCCATGTTGAGCCTAGGAGGAATGGAGGAATGGCTCTCGTGGGTGTGGTGCTCCACACTGGTTGGTTGTGAAGCCAGTTTCTGCCCAGCACCTGGAGGGAACCTGATCCACCTGGGAACAAACTGAAATTGGCTGTGGTCAGGACCCCATCCCATAAGGCTATTGGCTAACAAGACCTTTAAGACTCTCTGCTCTTTCTTGAATAAATGAGTTTGCAGTAGACCACCACTGCTGACTCTCCATTCAACTCTCGGAGTCTGTGTTTTGATTCTGCACTTGCTCACCCCTCACCCCATGGCTGTGATCCTTTGGTCCCCCTCGGGCCAGCCCTGAGTGCTGGGACCACTAACATTTCCATATCAGCTCGGATGACCATATAATTTATCATCCCTATGAGACTACTATAGGGATGTCAAAGGGAGACAACTGGCCATCAGCCAAGGCATAGGTGGGAGCCTGACTATCCCCAACCCACTGAGATGAGTGTGCAACTCTAATATTAGCTGAGCTACTCGGTGGTCAGCCTGCGGCGTGTGAAGAACTGCTGTGAAGCCTACAGGCAGCATGATGGATCAGATAAATGAATATCCTAAAGTGAAATTGTCTGGTGGAGATGACATAACCGGTCCATGTACGGCGTCCTGTGGTGTCTGCGTCATTGTATGTGGGCTATGTAGATATTCATAGCACCGAGCTTCCTGAATGTCATGATGTTGTTTGAAAATAGAATTTTAATGGGTAATGCATTGAGTTTGAAGATTACTTTTGGCAGGATGACCATTTTCACAGTACCAAACCTAATGACCCGTGAGCATAAGAGGTCTTTTCATCTTCTGTGTCTTCTTCAACTTCTTCAGTGTCTTAAGGTTTTTACTGTATAGGTCTTTTAGATTTATTCCAAGATATTTTATGGATTTTGAAACTATCATAAATGAGATTGTTTCTTGGATTTCTTGGATGGCATATGGAAAGCTATTGAGTTTAGGAGGTTAGTTTTATATCCAGCTACTTTGCTGAATGTATTGATCAGCTCTGGAAGCTTTCTGGTGGAGTCCTTAGCATCCTTTCTCTGTAGAATGATATCGTCTACAAATAAAGGTAGCTTGACCTCTTCCTTTCTGATTTGTACTTTGTCTCCTTTACTTGCCTCCCACTCTAGCTAAGGCTTCAAGTGCTTTGTGAATAGGAACGGAAAGAGTGGACATCCTTGTCTTGCTCCTGATTTTGATGGGAATGCTTTCATGTTTTCTCCATTTAGTATGATGCTGGCTGTGGGCTTGTGATGTACTGCCTTTATTATGTTGAGACATGTCCCCTGTATGCCTAGGTTCTCCCTGGTTTTTATCATGAACAGATGTTGGATGTTGTCAAAGGCCTTTTCTGCATCTAATGAGATGATCATGTGGTCTCTGTCCTTATGTATGTTTATGTAGTGAATGACATTTATTGATTTGCATATGTTGAGCCATCCATGCATCTCTGAGAGGAAGCCAACTTGATCAAGGTGGATAATCTTTTTGAGGTGCTCTTGCATTTGGTTTGCAAGTATTTTACTGAGAAGTTTTGCATCTATGCTCATCAGAGAGATTGTTCTATAATTTTCCTTTTCTGTTGGGTCTTTATCTGGTTTTGGTATTAGAGTAATATAGGCTTTAGATATGGAATTTGTGAGTGTTGGAGAGGGGAGGGGATCTAAATATGAACAAATTATATTGTATGAAAATCACAAAAATTCAAGAAAAATGTTAATAAATAAATAAAACCATGGCAGGACTGGAGAGGGGGCTCATCAGCTAAGAGTCCATACTGCTCCTGAAGAGAGTCCATGTTCAGTTCCCAGCACCCATACTGGATGGCTCACAACCACCTGTAACTCCAGCTCCAGGGTACCTCACATCCTCTTCTGGCATCCCCGAGCACCTGCACTCAATGTGCATACCCTCCACACAGACACTCAAACATATACCTACTTAAAAGTAAAAGAGAAATCTTTCCTAAAAACAAAACCAACTGCATGTTGTCTTTAATTTTTAACACTTCACTTCAAATACTTGAGAACATGTGAATTCATCCGATGGATGCAAATCATTTAGAACTCCTTTGAATAACAAGACAATGAGCAAAATAATCTGTGGAGGGCTCTGAAGCCCAGGAGTCTGAGTGTGAGCATTTTTGTAACAGAATCCTGATGCTGGGACAGTCCAGCTCTGGATAGGGTGTCTGTGTCTTGGCTGGTGTCTCTCCCACTCCTGGCCCCGAGATACATGGACATCCAGAAGTTGGTAGCACTGGGCTAAGAATGTGGCATTTTTATGAGACAAATGATAGGTGTACCAACACACCTGGGGCTCTCGGGTGAGTGGAAAGACATTTCCAACAACAGAAGCCTCAGCAGCAAAGATCCAGAGACAGGCACTTGTGAGGTGTTTGGAAAATGAGAGGCAGAGTGCAGTGGTAAAGACCGAAGACATCAAGCTCGGGATGGGAACCACCGAGGACCTTGAATGCCAGCCCACAGGTTTACGACTTGGTACTCTGGGTTTCTTTTTCTCCACTAAGGATGAAAGTCTTAAAGTGAAAGGACAGACGAAACAGCCCACAAAAGGAGAGTCTATTGAAGGAGAGAGCTGTTGTAAGGCCTTCGGTTACCACGAATACATTCTCTAGGCACTGACGAACTGTCTTTAATTTTGCCAGATGGAATTACAGAAATCTGGAAAGGCAGAAAAGGTCATTATTTTATAAAAAGAAGAAAAAGTTGGAGCTGGAAAATACTGATGATAACGTTTGATATTAGTGTTGGATCTGAGCAAAAAATTTCAATCGCTCTTTGAAGAGTTAGCCTATAAACATTTGGCAGGGAAGGTTGTTGTTACGAGCCAGGCACACCCAGTCACTCTTTCCTTGATGCTACCAGACTAGATTTACAAAGCAATAGTGCAAAACCTTTTCAAAATCCTATGGACGATGTGGAGGAAGAGAGGCTGAGCAAGTGGCTCCTCTTTAGCCAGATCCATTCAGAGTATTGACAAGTAGATCAACAGAGGTGACTGGGAGCCCTTCCCAGTGCTCTGCCCCATCCCACGCTGCTAATGAGTTTATCAGTGACAAGGACGAAGGAGTCAGTGGAGACTCACTGTACATTCTCTGCAGAGCTGATGGGTCAGATGCCAGATTCCAGATATTAAGAGATTTTAGTTGGCTAAAATGATGGATGGAAACCAATAAAATGACATTTAGCAGGGATAAAGATAAATCCTCTCTTTAGATAAAATCCAAAATCAATTAGCCCAACACAGGATGGAAAAAACCTGACACCAGTTCATTTGAAAGAGGCTGATAGGTTTATGATTGACTGTGAACTCACTAAGCCAGCAGTACACACACACACACACACACACACACAAACACAAAATCAATGTGAATAGGGGTTACATGAACAGAAGCACTATACCCTGAGTACCGAAGGGTAGTGCCACCCTGCTAGGGCCTGTGAAGCTACTTTTTTCTGGGAACTGGCATCTGCACAGATAAGGGTTTAGAAACTTTGGACCATTTGTGTCTAGACACGCAAATGGAGACTGTTACCCAGGAGAGATGCAGGCCCTGTTTTGGAAGTCTACCCTGTGTAATGGGGAATGGTTTTCTACCTAGAGGATTCATTCATTCATTGGTATTTACAGGTGGCCTATTGCGTTTGGCATTGCGTCAAGCATGAAGCACCTTAGAGGCATACAGTCTCCTGGGAGAGATGGGCACACACTCAGTTCCCACAAGCCAAGGGACACTAACATTGGGAATATATTAGGGAGTGCAGGAGAAGACTTGACTGTGCATGTGGATCCCTGTCAGGACCTTCTTGATGGGGAAGCCTTGATTCTGGTGGGAAAGGAAGACTGATACTCAGGACAGGGGACACTTGCTGTTCTTAAGAGCACAGCATGTCTGAGAGCTGTGAGGAGTTTGCAATTAGCATGGTGTGGCAGGGGTATGTTGGATGCCAAGGATGATATTTACAGCAGGAACATAGACAAAGTCTTTGCCAAGATGTTTGCACTTAATGGTAGGTGATGGAATGCAATGGCAAGGATTAACTCTCTTTGGATAAGCTATCCCTGGATCAAGGAAGCCAGCAGAGGAGACTAGGACACTGGGTATTATTGTGATGTTTCCAAACAGACAGAAACTTCATCCATGATGCAGAGAGACCAAATAAACCAGAAAAAAGAGGATGTTTTGGCAATGGCATCTAGAATAAAAATAAACCGCAATCTATTTAATCACTGGGACTCTTCAGCTTCGAGAGGGGTTGAGTATCCTCGTGTCAGGGCATGGGAAAGACAGCTGCATTGTCAGGCAGGTAGGAAACCACAGTTTAAGGTTTCTTACTGGTGCTAAGAATCTCTATACTTCTTATTGTACAGAGGGGTAAATTTATCACAAGTAGGGATAATATATTTATATATATTGCATTGTAAGTTTATAACAGGCAGTTTTGAGACAAGATCTCACTCTGTAGCCCAGACTGGCCTCAAATTTGTCTCAGCCTCTTGTCTCAGCCTCCTAAGAGCTGGGATTATAGGTATGCCCCACCATGCCTGGCTTATAGCTTACTTTTTACTTTGGTGTTTTTTTTCCTTCTTCTTTTGGTCTTTTGGTCTTTTTGGAGGCAGGGTCTCCTTGGAGCCCTAGCTGACCTGGAACTCACTGTGTAGACCAGACTGGCTTTGAACTCCAGAGATCTGCCTGCTTCTGCATCCTGAGTGTTTGGAATAAAGGCGTGCACCATCACACCCTGCCTAGTTTATGTTTTAGTATCAGCAATGAAGGCTGGAGTCTATATACTAATCAACTTTGACTCTGAGATTCTCTGTTGACTGTACTTGCTTGCTAGGACTTCCATGGCAAAATGCCACATACTAGGTGACCTCAACAACATGTCTATTTCTTGTGTTTCTAGACCCTGGAAGTCCAGGGTCAGGGTCTGGGCAGGGCTGGTTTCTCTGAGAGCTGAGGGAGAAGGTCAGCCCTGGGCTGTCTTGGCCTCCAGGAGCTGCCTTCTTTTCCTCTTCCTGTCGTTTGCCCTCATCTATGTGAATATGTCCAAATGGCTCCGCATTCGTGTGTGTGTGTGTGTGTGTGTGTGTGTGGGTGTGTGTGTGTGTGTGTGATGTATGTGTGTGCACAGATATGGAGGCCATGGTTGATGTCTGTTGTCTTCTTCGATTCCTTACACCTTAGTTTTTGAGACAAGGTCTCTCACTGAACCTGGAGCTCACCAATTCAGCTAGCCTGGCTGCCAGCACCCCCGGAGAGCCTCCTGTCCCCACCCCACCAGCACTGGGGTCACAGACCTACACCACCACCCCTGGCTTTTCACATGAGGGACAGTGCACAGCAAAACTTTACCAATATCATGTCCCCAGATCCTGTCCTTGGAAGGACATCAGTCATAGTGGGTTGCAACTGCCACAATTTCCTTACTTTCTTTAAAGACCCCGTCTCCAGATAGACCACATTTTGAGTTTCTGGAGACTGGGACTTTTGTATAGATATCTGAGGGAACATAGTTTAGCCCATGATGCAAATTGAAGCTCAAGTTCTCTTTGACCTTAGAATAAAATCAGAACCCCTCAATGGGATCGTGAGGGCTCCTGTGAACGGGCCCCACTGTCACAGTGACATCCTCTGCTCCTCAGATGAGCCCTAGCCCCTCCCACAGACACCCTCCTGCACTGCTCTGTTTGGTCCCTTCACTTCGTCCTCAGATCAATTCTAAACCAACTCAGATCCTCCAGAATAGCCTGAAATCCTTCCACTTCTGTTTCATAAGCACTTAGAATTCATTTTTTAAAAATTTTATTTATCTTAAAATGTTATGTATGTGTGTTTGGCTTGCATGTAGGTAGGTGCACCCATGTCATGCAATGCCTGTGGAGGTCAGAAGAGGGCGTCAAATTCCCTGGAACTGGAGGTACCGAGGGTTGTCAGCTGCCACGTGGGTGCTGGGAATCAAATCTGGGTCCTCTGCAAGAGCAGCCAGTGCTCTTAACCACTGAACTATCTCTCTAGACCCACACTAAGGATTTATCGTTATACATTAATATGTATGATTATATGTCTGAATGCATCAGGAGAGATGTTTTAAACTGCCAACTCAGCAGAGGTAGACACTTTTCAAGTAAAGGCCAATGTGCCTAGTAAAAATATTTGTTTTCAGACTCTGCTCAGAGCCCTTTAGATATTTTCCTTTCTACTTCATGTTAAACATTATGGTAACATAGGAAATATAAAATTCACCATTTTACCAAGTGTTAAATTCTGTGGCATTTGGGCCTTTACATTGTTTGGCAACTATCAGCACCATCATCATCTCCAGAACTTGTGTGTGTGTGTGTGTGTGTGTGTGTGTGTGTGTGGTGTATGTGCATGTTTGTGAGCTTGGGTGTGTGCACCTCTGCATGTGTGTGGAGACTGGAGAAGAGTGTTAGATGTCCTCTATCCCTCTTTGCTTTGTTCTTTTGTGTCAGGATCTCTCTGTGAACCTGGAGCTCACATTTTTCTAGCTAGGTTGGCAACCAGTAAGCCCCAAAGTGCTGGGGTTACAGGCGTATGTCGGACCATGCCTGACTTGTTATGTAAATGCTGGGATCTGAACTCAGGTCTTCATGCTTGCCCAGCAAGTATTTTGAACTGCTGCCATCTCTCCAGATCTCTAGAACTTTTTAGCCATCATAAACTGTACCCTAAACCTAGTAAGGAGTAACTCCTCAATTCCCTGCTTCCGTTACCTATCAATCACCTTTCTTTCTAGCTCTGAATTTGACTACTCTGGAAGTTCATATGAGAACCCTACAGTATTTACCCTTTGGGAGTGGCTTAAATATTCATCATCATGTTCTCAAAGATCAACTATGTGGTAGCAGGTGTCAGAATGCCTTTCCTTTTAAAGATGAAATCCTACTCCATCACGCAGACACTGCACATTTGGTTTATCCAGTCCTTTGTCAGTGGTACTAGGGTCATCTCACCTTCGGTCTGCTGGAAATAATGCTTCGGTGGGTGTGAGTGTATACCCATCTAACCAGGTCTCTGCTTTCAATTCTTTTGAGCATACATTCAAAAGTGGGATTTTCTTTCACACGATGATCCTGTGATGAGCCATCATGGCCACCTGCAGTTTGGACAGCACTACACTTTCTTGGTGTCATTCCCGGTCCTAAGTGTGCTGCCTGGGCCTGTGCAGCTATTTTTGGAGGAATGTTGAATGAAACAATAGACGTACAAAGCCTCACATTTCTGGGATTTTGTTTGTTTCTCTATGAATAGAGGCTACAGAACACCCATTTTCCCTTTCTCTATTTTCACTTGCTGTACAAATCCTGTTATTAATTCCACTAAGCACGATGGTTACATTATCCTAGACAGTCTACCTCATTAATTACTATGACAACATTTTCTGGGCTTAGGTCACAAATTATCTCAAAATGATGTGGAATAATAGTCTGTTAAAATGTTTGGGCACAAAAAAAATCACACATTATTAATTAAATCTTCAGAGATTTTTCTTGAACTTTATGGATCTTTAAAAAAAGGCCATGTAGATTATCCTTAATTGATTTACAATGCATGTCTTATAATTATTCTAAACTTTGCTGTTTAACTGGGATCTTACAATTGTGGGAAAAACCACACTGTTTAAGCCCAGGTTAAGAATGGAATAACGGTCTTCATTGCCACCAAAGCAAATAGACTACAGACTGAGCTCCAAATTGACTTATTTGAAACTTTACTCTCATGGAAATAATCTCTTGTAAGAAAATCTCCCATCCTGTTTCGCAGCTCAGCTTTGTAAGTGTGTGCGTCCAGTCTCATTTCAGGATGTTTCTCTTTCCCAGACTTTGGCTGTGACCACCACACAGCCACAAAGAATCAAAGAATCATCTTTAATAATTTATTCTTGGTTAACATTTCTTTTCCAAGTTTAAAAACACCACTTCTCAGCTTTCTTTTTCTCTTTCTTTCTTTCTTTCTTTCTCTCTCTCTCTCTCTCTCTCTCTCTCTCACTCTCTTTTCTTTCTCTTTTGTATCACATGGATACCTTTGTGTGTATGTGAGTGTAAGGTGTGCATCTAACACAGTGTATGTGTGGGTATCGAAGTACAGCCTCAGCCATTGGTCCTCCCCTTCCATCTTGTTTGAGACCGGGGCTCTCTTTCCGTTCACCATTTCAAATCCTGGACTCACTGGTCCATGAACAACCAGGTACTCTCCTCTGTCTGCCTCCCATCTTGCTGTAAGAGCCCTGGGATCATAACCAGCTTTACATGAGTTCTGGGGATCTGAACTTGAGTCCTCACACTTGTGCAACAAGCATTTTACTAAGTCATCTCCCCAGTCCCACATCTCAGCTTTTTATGCCAACTATCCAATGTGTCCTAAAGTATAAGACTGGAAAGTAGAGAAGAGAAGGTTTAAAGCCTGGGGTTGGAGACATGGTTCAGCAGTTAAGAGCATTGGCTGCTCTTGCAGAAGACTTGGGTTCCGGTCTTGGCACATGGCAGCTAACAACTGTCAGTAACTCTAGTTCCAGGGATCTGATGCCCTTTTCTCTCCTTTACGGGCTTTGCATGACATGGGTTCACTTACATACATGGAAGCATAACACTCATACACATAATGAAAATAAATAAGAAAATTTAAAGACTGGACTAGAAGGGGAGGAGAATAAGGAGTGAGAAGATAGAGAGATACCAAGTGCACATTGGTGCTGTCTCGCCCTTTGGAAGCCTCTCCTCTGGTACTGTAACCTTTCCTCTGGTACCTGCCTCTTAGAGATGCAGAAGGTGCATCTCTGCTGGGCAGGGGACCTTAAGGACTCTAACTGGATCTTTGGTCCTGTTTATTTTCCTGCCCAAAGTCTACAGCATGCATGTCTGTGTCTCGGCTGTGATGTCCAGGATTCTGTCACGTGTCCCCCACAGCCTCTCCCAGTACTGCATGGGCCTTTCTCCAGCCTTGTCCTCACAGATTCACTCGACAGAGAGCCATGGACAGCGCCCACCTCCTGGAGGTTTTGTCTGGCTGCTTCCTGAGGCCACTTCCTGTGGGGAGCTTCCAGCCCCTCTCTCAGTGGTCTGTAGTTTTTCTTCTCTACACCTTGCCATGGCCCCAGCACCGCCCCCCAGCACCCCTCCAGCTTTCCACTCTCCTCTCTGGAGAGTTCATTCATAATCACTTTGCTGATGTCTCCTAAATCCCAATTCTGTCGCTGCAATAGTCATAGAGCATTTTTAATTAGAAGTTTTGCTGTCCTTGTTTGTTTGACCTTTGTCCTTTCAGCCCTGGGTGTCCCAGAGTGGTTTCCCTATGGTTCTGGTAACTGCCTCTTAGAGATCCATCCACTGTCCTTCCTCCCTCCAACCAACTGAGCCCACAGCACCTCATTTCTGTAATACTGTCCACACCTGGGCTGTTTTAGCAACAGGCCCTGGACCCTGTGTCCAGGTCCCATTCAACCAACCCCAGCCCACTGATCTGAGTCTGCCTGAAGATTTCTTTCCATGTGTCCTCCCTCACCAGGGCCTGGCCTAGTCCCTTCTGGTCCCTTTCCCCCTTCTCCCAGTCCAATCTCATTCTCCTCGTGTCTGAAGCATGAGCCTCCATTTGTGCCAGGTCGGCCCTCCTGGCTCTCAGCGGGCCCTGTTCTTTCTTTCCTGCATGGCTCCTTTCTAACATCGTCCTCCCTGCTGTCCTCACCCACCTTGTCACAGTCCAGCAGCACCTGGGGCCCTCCTGTCTCTACTCAGAGAACAACCTCCTTGTTTTCTGTGTGTGGTCTCCCTAACTAGAACAGGGATCAGGTCATAAACATCTCCCTTCTGCCAGCCCGGTGGAACACCAGTCCTTGTTACCCCAATGAGTTAAAGATGTCACACACACACACACACACACTCCCTGTCCCTGTTGACCACTGAAGCACTGAAGTTTAAACTGGGAGTGAAGGTAGGGATGGGACTTCTAGAAAAATAGGCTTTGGAACCCTAAAGTTTTTCCTAATAATAACTTTCCATTCGGTTGTTATTATTGAGTGACTATTGTATTCAAGCTACAGAGGTTAATACCTAAAACTTCAGAGTTTATCCAGAACTGAACCAGTGGTGTGCATTCTCAGGGAGCCCATCCTCGACTGGGTTTTCTTTCTGGCTTCCTCGCCTGTTGCTTGGCCCTGGGTGAAGCTCAGATATTAATCTAGCATTTATGCATATAGGCTGGAGGAGTTCCCAACTCTTGGAATCGTGTTTCTCTTTTGCTGGAACTCCTGCTCTCTTCCTAACAATGAATGCAAATCTCTGGGTCTGTAACAAGTTAGCAAGTCTGTAATGTGACAACATGGCAGGGGCTGGTCACACCCCACAGACCAAGTGATCCTTGTAGCTCAGAGGGCTTCCAGCTTGCTGTGCAGGTGGCCTCTCTCTGCATGGGGAAGCCTCCTTCCTCCTCTGAGGCGCAAAGGTTCCTGTGGAGTTAACAAGCCCCAGAGAGAAATCAGAAGGAACTTGGAACATCAGAGAACGTGCAGGGGGAGCTAGTCTTGCAGGACCTGCCCGCAGGGAGGAGCTCTGAGGTGGAAAGCTCAGAGGATTGTCTGTGTTTGGTGTTGCAGCTGCCGGCAGGCACAGGGACAGAGCGTCTGGAAAGGTTGGGCAGGAGGGGCTCTCTGCCCACTCTTTGTCCCCGTGCCACTTGGAGGGTGGTACAGGCCTGTCCTAGGGTCCAGGAGGGGACAAGGGCAGGGATCCAGGGTGGACCCAGGCTCGACCAAGCATAGACCCAGGGTGGATGCAGGCTGGACCCAGAATAGACCCAGGGTGGATGCAGGCTGGACCAAGCATGGACCCAGGGTGGACGCAGGCTGGATCAAGCATGGACCCGGGATCGACGCAGGCTGGACCCGGGGTGGATCCAAGCTGGACCAAGCATGGACCCAGGGTGGGCGCAGGCTGGATCCAGAATGGACCCAAAGTGGTCGCAGGCTGGACCAAGCATGGACCCGGGGTGGACGCAGGCTGGATCAAGCATGGACCCGGGGTGGACGCAGGCTGGATCCAGGGTGGATCCAGGCTGGACCAAGCATGGGCCCGGGGTGGAGGCAGGCTGGATCAAGCATGGACCCGGGGTGGATCCAGGCTGGATCAAGCATGGACCCGGGGTGGACGCAGGCTGGATCCAGAATGGACCCAAAGTGGTCGCAGGCTGGACCTAGAATGGACCCAGGGTGGATGCAGGCTGAACAAGCATGGACCCGGGGTGGATCCAGGCTGGATCAAGCATGGACCCGGGGTGGACGCAGGCTGGATCAAGCATGGACCCGGGGTGGACGCAGGCTGGACTAAGCATGGACCCGGGGTGGAGGCAGGCTGGACCAAGCATGGACCCGGGGTGGAGGCAGGCTGGATCAAGCATGGACCCGGGGTGGAGGCAGGCTGGATCAAGCATGGACCCGGGGTGGAGGCAGGCTGGATCAAGCATGGACCCAAAGTGGTCGCAGGCTGGACCTAGAATGGACCCAGGGTGGATGGAGGCTGAACAAGCATGGACCCGGGGTGGATCCAGGCTGGATCAAGCATGGACCCGGGGTGGACGCAGGCTGGATCCAGGCTGGACCAAGCATGGACCCGGGGTGGGCCCAGGCTGAACGCAGGTTGGATCAAGCATGGACCCAGAGTGGACCCGGGGTGGACCCGCCGTCCAGCGAGCCGGCATCCAGGGCGGACCCAGGCACGCCCGGCTCGGGCCCCGCCCGCCACGTCCCAGGCCGCCCCCTGGCGGGCCGCCGCGCAGCGCGGGCGCCCGGCTCTTGGCGGCGGCGGGCCCGGGTTGCCATGGAGACGGGCGGCAGCCGCAGCAGGGCCGGCCCCAGCGCCAGCACAGTGTGTGGGTGAGCGCGGCGGCGGCCGGCCGGGAGCGGGCGCGGCCCGGCGGCCTCAGCATGGAGGACGGCTTCTCCAGCTACAGCAGCCTGTACGACACGTCCTCGCTGCTGCAGTTCTGCAACGGTGAGCGCGGGCGGGCGCGGGGCGCCGCGGAGGGCCGCGCCGGGCCGCGGGCGAGGCCGCGCCAAGTTGCCCCGGTTCCCGCCGCCGCCGGGGCATTGTGCTGGGATGGCGGGGCCGCGCCTCGCCCCCGGCCCGGAGCTCCCGCCGCCGCCGCCGCGGGGCTCGCGGCCGGCCCGGGCGGGTCCGGGGCTCCCGGAGCCCGGGCGGGGACAGCGGCGGGAGGCAAGCGCGGAGGCCCGGGCAGCCTGGGCGTCCCGGGGACGGGTGGCTCCGTGGCTTCCAAACTCGCGTCTGTTTGCACCGCGCTGGATGCGGAGACTCGGCGCACAAATAAACCCTTGGAGGAGGATGCCCGCAGGGCCCGCGGCGCGTGGACCTCCACGGGCGCTGGATGAATCCCTCGCGGTTGAGTGCAGTCTCGAGCCGAGGTGGAGCGACTTAAAAGTATTGCCTCTTACGTATTTTGTTGACGGGGCCCTAGGTGTGTGCGTGTGTGTGTGTGTGTGTGTGTGTGTGTGTGTGTGTGTGTGTGTGTGTCGATTTTACAGGAAGGAAGAATCCACACTTAGCAATATGGCATCTTTAAGAAAATATAAAATCATGCATGCTTGATACATTCTTTAGTCTCTCTAGCAGGGTGGTAAAAGGCTTTTCACAGCACGCTGCATATTTTATCGGAACATGATCATGTGTGATAACTCATGCGCAAAAGTTTAATCACACATTTTTGTAATATGTCGGGGTTACTACTTTATCAGAAGTTTGTCGAAGGGGAGATATGTGGATTTTGTAGCATTTGCTTGAGTGCAGTTAGAAGCATTTTGAATTCTAGACCGTTGGAGAAGTTTGTGTTGCAGTTGTAATTGTGATCTAGCAACACCTGTTTGCAAACTGGAGGCGTCTGGGAACAGTCAAGAGTAAGTTGGCATGTTGATTCTTTCTGTACACTGAGGGGTTTTATTTTTTTTTCTGTCCTGTGAAATTTATCATCTTTTTCATGATAATATATATTCATATTTTCAGCTAATAATTTTCATATGGGGCAGATAAACTGTATTTGGTATCCCAGTAGCCTCTGGGAAACTTTATGGTATAAACTCATGGGAACGTTTGCTCCTGGGTAGGTTGAATGGATTCTTCAATTAGTGCTTAGAATAGTTTCCATAATTGACTAATCATCATCAGTCATGTTTAAATCTTTGATACTTTTGTTCTCCAAGGTAGGTGCAACCTTCCAGCATGGTAGCATTCTTGTGTTGATTGTAAAAGGCACGTGTAAAATAATGAGAAATGACAGAAATGACATTCAGACATGAAACCTTATTAAAGTCTTATGGGTGGGTATATTGTTGACAGTTTGACTCAGGATGTGACAATGAGGGCAGAGTTCTTTATTGGAGGGGTTCTTTGGAGGTGGGTGGTCAGTTTGTTCACAAATAGTTTAGTCAGGAAGTTGGTTTACACATTCATGAGTGTTCTGTTTTTTTGTCTTTTTTCATGAATTGCCAGTTTTGAGATATTTATATGGTATTTTGCTGGTAGGAAGATCCCGGGAAGAGAGTGAAAACAAGCTCTTGTATCTCCTAAAGGTCACAAAGGAAAATCACTTTCAAATCCCACCACAGCATCACTTTAAGACCCAATACAAACAGCTACTGAATTACCTTCCCTGAAAAGTTCTTAGCTGTATAGTAATTATTTGGGGAAGTTACCTTAATGACTAACATGTAAAACAAAAGTAGCCTTTAGGGCAGAAGTGATTGCTAACCAGTGGTGTGTTAGCGGCAGATGTATTGATTCGAAATCAATGTTTCACTTATAAATGACTACAATTCAGTTAATTACTATGATAATTCATTAAAACAGTGAATCACAGAGACACCATTCAAGAAATAAATTAAATATTTGAGTTTCGTTAGCTACATTTACAAAAAAATCTTGCTTTTTAAAGTAGAGAGTTGCATGGCAATGGTAAGGCCATTATAGGTCATTATAGGAACTCATACATTTCCCAATGTCCAACCCACCTCATGGCTTTCATCACCAGGAGAACGCACCCTGAGAAAATGCGTCTGTATTTACTAACTGGATGGCCTCATGGCAAGATGAAGGTAGGAGGGAATCACAGGATAAGGACAGGAAGTGTCCAACCCTCCACTTCAGCTTTTTTCCTTTTTCTCTCTACCTGGTTCCTAACAGTTGATAATATGAAGGTCTGTAGCCTTTAGGATCCAGAAAAGGCAGTCTGATCTCCTGTTGTAGGAACTGGCTCTCTTCATTTAAGCTGAAAATGTCTACAGTCTTCTTTCAGGTATTTGAGATTTGTAAAGCGAGCTGGGAATCACAAACTTCCATGTCTCCTTCTGTGTGTTCCAGTAGTGTATGTGTATGTGCATATGGAGGCCAGGGGTTGACATCTGGCACCTTCCTCCATTGTGATCTACCCCAACCCAGGGCTTGCTGTTTCAGCTGGACTGGTTGGCTAGCTAGAGATCTGTGGGGACTCTCCGGTCTCCACCACTGCCCCTCCCCAACCTAGCATTGGGATTACAGGTGTGTGCTGCTGCACCTGGCTTTTATGTGTATGCCAGGAATTCAAACTCAGGTCTTCATGTTTACATAGTAAGTACTCTACTGACAGAGCCATCTTCCCAACCCCCAAAACTTCTTTGAATGCTGTAAGGAAAATTGTATTTTGAAAAGTGGACTATCCTTTGTCAAAAAATATTTATTTTGTTTTGTTTTATTTACTTATTTATTCTGTTTTTCAAGTCAGTGTCTCCCTGTAGCCCCAGCTGTTCTGGAACTTGTTATGTAGACAAGAATGGCCTACATCTCACAGAGATCCACCTGCTTCTGCCTCCCCAGTGCTGGGATTAAAGGTGTGTACCACCATGCCTGACACTAAAATTTCTTATTACATTTATTGTGTGTGTGTGCGTGTGTGTGTGCACACTTAGTGGGAGTGTTGAGGTCAGAGGACAACTTGAGGAAGTCCATTCTCTCCTTCCACCACAAGGGTACCAGGGATCAAACTCACGCTGTCAGTCTTGGAAACAAGCACTTTTACCCACTGAGCTATCTCACCAACCCTTACTTACTTTATTTATTTTTGTGGTGCTGGGAACCAGTGCCCACTGGCTCACCACCCTAGCCCCTGGCAACCACTAACCCACTTGTCATGTCACATAAATCGAATTGAGCACCATTTGGTCCTTTGTGCCTGACTTCTTTTGTTCAGCATGTATTCTGATGTTCATCCATGTCACAGCACATGTTACTATGACCCAGACGTTCCCATTGTACAGGCATACCATATATTATCTACTCACCAGTTGAATGATATTTGAGGTTTCCTCCTACTTTAAAGAGATACTTTTAATTAGCATCTATTGTGCATAATAACAGGCTTCATTAAGACCCACTGTTTGACTATTAGGAATAACTCTGCTTCAACCTAGACATGTTCGTTTATCTTGGACAGACACCTAGAAGGGGAATTGTTGAGTCAGGTGATAACACTGGGTTTAATATTTTGAGAAGCCTATCTAAATTTGTTTGGAATCTAAATATAAGCTTTTTCTTATACTTGCTAGTAAAACAATAAGATCCAAGAGAGAAAGAAGTGGGAGCCAGAAATAAAATGTTGCTATTTTGTGTCTGTGGGTCCGTTCACTGCCTCAGTCAGAGTCAGTGCACATTGTTGCCCAACAGGTAATCTCTTCATGCTGTGCTTTCTTAGGCCTTTGAGTTGTTTCCAAACTCAAGTCCATCCAGGAACCCAAAGGTCAAGCAGACAGTTGTGACTCTACCCTAGATGAGGATGGGGAGACATCTCTGCCTGCCTCTGCCTCTGCCGTATGAGAGCAGTCCAGACTACCTCCCAGACAGCCCTTTCCTTCTTTGGGCAGTTCAGACTATTAGGTCCTATATGTAGCCAAAATTTGGTCCTGGTTTTAATCTCTTACCTAGGTCATACCATGCTTTTTATTGTTATTTATTTTTGTTTTTATTTTATGTCTATGAGTGTATTGCCTGCATGTGTGTAAGTGCACCCGTGTTGTGCAGAGGGCAGAAGAAGGAATTGGATCCCCTGGAACTAGAGTTACAGATGGTTGTTTGCTGCCATGGGGGTGCTGGGATTTGAACCTGGGTCCTCTGCAAGAATAATCAGTGCTCTTAACTGCTGAGCCATCTCTCCAGCCCCAGGTCACCCCAAGTCATGATAACTCTTTGTAATCTTCTTTTGTCTAAACAAAATTACTTATAAGATGACATTTTAGGTTGTTAATTGCTTTTTAAGTTATACGGACTTTTACCTAAAATTCTTGAATTTTACACAAATATGGCAAAGTTCTTGTCTTTATTTTCTTGGTTTTAATAATATTTCTTCTTTGAGGCATTTCCTTCAGTACGTAGAATTCTATCACGTTACAATGAAGTATAGCCCGCTTTGTGGTGCTGGGAGTAACCATAGTACTCACAGAGGGGAGTTCTTAAAGAGTGTGACCCTGGCTTACAGCTTCTTCTTGCCTTGGGCAGGAGGTGCTGTGAGAGACCTTAGATTCCCTCTGGAACCTGTATGGAGGTCAGGCCTGCTCACATTTTGATGTCGCTGTTATGATCTTCCCAGCCACTGAGATTTACTTTCTCTAGCTTTGAAATGAAAATTTATTTTAATTTCTATTCATTTTTACTTTGGGAATTAACAATAATTCAATAATAACCGTTAAATGTTTCAAAAATTACATTCTTATTTATTTTTATATGCCTGTGTTTGTACCTGTGCACGTGCCAGAGCCTACATGTGGAGGGCAGAGGACACCTTGTCAGGAGTTGGCTCTCTCCTTTTGCCATGTGAGTCCTTGGGACGGAACTTGGGTTGCTAAGCTTGAAGGCAGGTGCCTTTACCCACTGGACCATTTTGCTGGCCCCATAAAAAATAATAGCTTTATCACCTCTGACATCTGTAATAGGAGTGGCTTTCTCTTACCTATGACTTGTGCTGGAATTTTTCAAAATGACAAATACTTAGAATTTTAACCTGGATCCAGGAGCTCTGTGAGGGGAACCATGAGGTGTTTCTAAGCCTGTCTTGCATTTTTGCTTGGTGACAGAGCTCTGACTCAAGCGTCCATAGAAAGTGCAGAGCAAGCTTCCAGGCTAAGTGAGGATCCTAGTTGGTACACAGGCCCACCACCCAGCGAGGAATCTTTTTAATAACCAAACCACAAGCATTTATGACATTATAAACAAGCCCAAGTGTTTGGGTGAAAAAAAATTCCCCAAACTATTTTAAAAACAATCATTAATTGGTTATCATTTCTATCTGAGATAATGTAAGGCTTTTCCACATATTATTTAAATTTAAAAGAAGCATTTGGGTGGGACACAGGCAAGAGAAATAACATCTTTGTTTCTGCGTTACAGTCTGTTCACGCTATTAAACTAGTGGTGTAAAATCCTTCATCACAACAACATGGAAAATTGCACGTCAAAGAGCTGCAGTCATAGTGAGATAGTCTCTAAGGACTCAGAATATGCCCTGGTCTATAATTAGAAAAGTTTTCTTTTAGGAACAATTATTCCTCATTTTAAAGTCTCAGCTCACTCATTGAGGGTTTCTAGTAATGACTAAATGGTTTAAATGCCATCAGAAACATTGCTAATAATAAAAAAGGAAGCTTGCTATAAACTCTCTGTGGTGTATAATTATTCTTGATAGGAACCCCCCACAAGTTTCTGACAATGTCTGATAAATACATTTAATATTCTCCTGAAAGCAGTCCTGTTTTAATGTAGCCTAGGACTGGGGACAACCTTAGATTTGGGCAGGGGAGAGTATATTTCCTCTTTGGTTTGATCTAAATGACTCTTTGGAAGAGTTTGTTTTTCTTTGGAAGTATAGTACTTATTAATTAAGAATCAAGTAGAAGCTGGACATGGTGGGACATCCCTGTAATCCCAGCACTTGGGAGACGGGACAATCAGGATTTCATCCTTGGTTACATAGTGAGTTCAAGCCCAGCCTAAGTCGTGTGAGACCCTCTCTCAACCCCTCCCCACTGCAGAAAAGAAAGTCAGGTGGACATGTTTCTGGCTTTATGTACTCTAAAGCTTGAAGAATACTGTCTGTGTGGAAAAATCACATGCATGTGTCCTGAGATGCACTTGCCTTTTGATTCTGCTAGCTTTTTTGAAAATATTTAAACTCTTGGCTATGGATAATGACCTCTCCTGGCATTCTGGCCCATGATGTGTGTGATGGCCAAAGGCAGCAGCATCGAGCCCTGAGCCTGGCCGTGACTATGGGAAGCTTCCATTAGGGGCTTTTTGGTCAGTGGGAGGGAGAGCTACTCAGAGACCACAGGCCCTCCCAGAGTGGCAATCATATTGGGGTGTGTTCCAGGTCCATGCTCTGCTCTGCTCTGCACACCTTTTGTAGGGAACACCACCTCTGTGTTGAGGGTTTCCAACTGCAGCCCTTCAGGGGCCTAGGCCAGCATATGGCTACTTGGAGGTGAGTGTGCTGAAGGCTTTAAGGCTGTTTAGCAATAAGGTGATTTCCAGTGAACACCTCCAGTAGGCTCAAGCTCATTACAAATGGCCAACACAGAGCTGGAGACATGGTGCAGTGAGTGAAGTGAGGCCTGGGTTTGGATCCCCAGTGCCTGTGTAGAAAGCCAGGGACAGCAGTGTGTAACCCTAGCACTGGGAGCAGAAACAGAAGTGTCCTTGCCAACTAGTATAGCCAATATGTTCAGAGAGGGATGCTGTCTCAAAAATCAGGTGAAGAGCTACTGATCTCTGACCTACACACACACACACACACACACAGACCACATGCACATATATACATACACATGAACATACACATTTAATACATAGTTTACATATACCTACATGCACACACAAATGTGTACACAACACCCACGTGTACCACACTCACATGCACACATAACACACGCAAACAGTATTACTTGCATAGTCTCCCTTAGACACAGTGGACTCTGTTCGCAGCTTGGCTCAGTGGATTCTGCAGAATAGCTTACCATCCCTTCTGCTATAGCTCAGCGCCTGCCTGCTTCCCATTGAGTATAGTTTGGTTTGAACAACAGCCCTGAAACTAGTCTTCCCGCCTCAAGGCTCAGCCCACTCGGTCCATTCCTTTGTGTATTCCCTAGGAATGCGAGTCCCCAGGATGCTCATTATCACAGTGTTCCCAGGCTCCAGTGACCCGCTGGGTCCTGGCCTTTAGGAAGCCAACTGTGCTGTCAGGAGTGAGCCATCAACACTGTGTGCAGTTATTTAGTGACCACAGAACAGGTTGTGCTGAGCGGTGTGAGAATTGTGGGCGGGTGCTGCAGGTGGGGTTGGACCAGTGACTGTTTGGCGCGGCCCCATTTCTGCAGCCCGCTCATCCCGCTCATCGCAGGCAGGCAGGCAGGGCAGGAGGGAAGGCACTTCAGACCTGGGGAGTCTGCAGGAAGCTCTGGGTGGAGAGAACCTCCTGGAAACTGCAAGTGTGATGAAAGAAAGGGAATGAGTGGCTTGCAGTGAGGCTGGAGGATGGGGTGAGGCTTCCTGGCCAAGGTCTTGACCCCAAGAGCAGGAAGAAGATAGGGAAGAATTTAGAGGCATAGGATGGACGTCATCAGATTTTCAGTTTGCTTTTTATTTTTTGAAATAGAGATTTCTCTGTGGTACCTAAACTGACCTTGAACTCCAGGTCTCAGGCAATCCTTCTCCCTCAGCCTGGAATTGTAGACAGCAGTCACCTCACCTGGCTAGCTTTTTCATTTTCAAATGGTCATTATCCCTGCGGTGGGGAGGGGAGGGTTGGAAAAGCAGGCAAAGGTGGAGGAGGGAGTCTGAGGCTCAAATCCAGGGGATTCAAGGATAATCTATGTAGGAGGAATGAGAGTGGGGTTCAAGAGAGAGCAAGGGAATGGCATCAGTCGCACTGGGCTAGGAGCAGGGAGAGGGAGACCATACAGCACCACAGCTCCGGCTCCTCCGAAGCAGGAGCCAATGCAGAAAGGGGATAGAAGGACGAGTGGACAATGGCTAGTGTGGGCTTGCAAGGGACCCACAGGACATGTGGCTCAGGTGCCAAGCAGACTGTGCTGAAGGGTCTGGAGCCTGCAGGCGCCTGGGCAGACATGGACACATTGGCCAACCGTTAGCACAGACAGTAATTGAATCCATGACTGGATGAGCTCACTTAAGGGGACACCAGAACATTCCTCCTGAGTGACAGAGTCCATCAGAGCTGCACACGGATACACACATGCACACAGAGCACCCTGCAGCTCCCTTTTCATTTTGGAACCCAATGCTCTTCAGGGTGCGGCTCTGCTTAGGGCTCCTGGTCCCTTAGGCTCACCCTCCTGCCAGTGTCTGGGCTCCCCAGAGGATGAGGTCTTCTGCTTGACTATAAGCTCTTCTTGGGGTCATCTGTGTCTCTCAGCAGTGTATGGCATACGATGGGTGTATTCAGACAGGGACATCTTAATTGTCTTGTAGTGCCTCCTTGCACACACAGAGATACATACATAAATGCACCTCCATCCATCCACATGCACATATATACACAATACACATCCACGCATGCACATCCACATCCACACAGATATACACATATACCCATACACACACACACACACACACACACACACACACACACGTCTCCATGTAGCAGATGTACCAGTGGCAAAGCGCTCACACAACCTTCTTTGACTTTGTGTTCATATAGTTGAGCCTTGTATGTTGCTTATGCCAGCCCCCTCCCACACTCCCCCACCCTCACCCCCCACCCCCGTCTACACTCAGCAGTCTCTCTCATCAGAGAACCAGTAAACAATGACCCTTGGGAGGCTTTCCGGACAGGGAATCCTTATCACTGAATCCGGGATCCTGAATGTAGGATGAAGTGGGCCCAACACAGTCAGCCCTGTCCTCATGCAAAATGGCCCTAGCTGGACACTGCCATTTGACTCCAGTAAGTAGAAGCCTCTGAGGAAAGCATATGGTCGTTAACAGTCTTAACACATTATTTTCAGCCAAAGTAATTGACACAATGAAGTCGTTTTTGGCAAAGCCAGCATTTTAGCAGTAAAAAGGATTTGACTTAAACATCCCCCAAAGAAGTTATATAACAAGAATTTCACATTCTTAGAAAAATATGTCAGCTGGGAAGTGATTAAGCTGTTAGGGGTCTCTCTTGCTATAGTATTTATTAGACGATTTGGCCCCAGTTGTAGGCATCATGAACTTGTTGGAAAACCTTAGCAACTCTACTTAGTGTTGATCTGCCCTTTACTGTGGAGTCCTTGGAATGCTTACCCCACCCATGCCTAAATCATTTCAGCCACTCCCCAGGGAGCAGAGACCTAACAGAGACATGACCTGTTGGTGTGGCTTTGCAGAGTCTGTCCTGCAGAGAACATGGAACAGGACGGCACACACTCACAGCTCCCAAACACTGACATCCGTGTGCCGTGCTGTTTCTTTGCTATTCTTGAGAACTGTCTTTCTACTAAGTTGTTATAATTTGGTGATGGAAAAATATGTGTTCAGATTGCATTTTGTACTAAATTATTTCCAACACCAGAGTGAGGGTTTCCCATGCAGAGCTTTGGCCATTGGCTTTTTGAAGGTAGGAATCATGCAGTGTGTGTGTGTGTGTGTGTGTGTGTAGATGTACCAGGGCAGGGAAGAGTGGCCATGCTGTCCTGGAGTGCACCTCTGAGTCACGAAGTGTTGGTCTGGGCACCTTCCTCATATTCTCCTTTGGAGTGGCTACTATTATGTCCATTTTGACTGAAGAGGAAACTAAGGCCCCAAAATTCAAGTAACTGGCTCAAGGTGCAGTTCAGATGTTTAATTTGATTCCAGGTGTTCTGGCTCCAGTGTCTGGACTATCCGTATCCTGAGCACTGGGTTATGTCTGATGAAGATGGGTCAGATATAGACACAAAGTGAACTGACGCTTCAGTCAGCCCCGGCCTCTAGATGCGTCAGTCTCAGCCCCTAGAGTGTTACAGTGGGTTTTAGAACAAGTATCATTATTGCTATAGCCTGGATATGGTTGGGGACATCCCTAAGACTTCATATGTTGAAGTTTAATTCCCTTTGTGAGGTATTTGGAGTAGGGAAGGTAATCTGATGGTGGTCTTTAGAGGTAAGGCCTTGAGAAGTGATTAATCAGGGTTAGCTCAGGTTGTTAGAGTGGAGCCCTGTGATTGAATCCCTGTCTGATCAAGTGATGCCCTTGGCTGCCTTAGGACTCTGCCAGCAAGCGGCCATCACTATGTGGAACCCCTAATCTTGAACTGCCAGACTGAATCAAAATAACTTCTTTTCTTTATAACTCACCCATGCTGTGGTATTTTGTTTTGGCAACAGAAAATGGATGAAGATGACTGCCTTTTTGAGGCAGAGTCTTCCTGTAGCCCCAGCTGGCCTGGAACTTGATATGTAGATCATGCTGACCTTGAACTCGAAGAGCTCCATCTGCCTTTGCTTCCTGCATGCAGAGATTAAAGCAAGTGCCACGCTGCCCAGCTACACTCTACACTCTAAGGACGGAAACATTTACTTCTGTCTGAATTGACCTAAGTCCTGTGGATTTTAGCTTCAGAACAGAGCTCTAGACACAGAAACTCTGCCCATCTTTCTTCTTCCTTCACTGACCAGTAGCAAAACCCTAGATCCAGCCACCTGGACTGCTAGTAGTTTCCGAAGGTACCTGGCTGTTTTACATGCCTTTCTCTTTGCTGTGACCCCCATCCCAGTTCCTGTCTACTACCTTGTGCTTAAGATCCCATGACACATCCTGAGACCAGATGTGAGGCAGCACAATTGACCTGGTGTCCACTCTGGTCCCGAGCCAGACCAGGTGCTGCTGGAGGACAGCTTGCTGGCTCAGGGCACTGTACGGTATGATCACTCGTTGAAACAGAGCAAGTCATTTGAGAGGGGAAGTAAATGGGAATTTCAGTCTGCTTAGAGAGCTTTAGCATTCTGGGGCCGGGGCGCAGCTCAGTGCCAGAGCACATGTTTGCCATGCGTAAGAGTCTGACTTCCATCCCTAGCACCAGAGAAACAAAAAAGAAAGGATGGGTCACTGTGTAGTGCTAGAGTGCTTGCCTGGTGTGTGTGAGGCCCTTCATTCAGCCCTCAGTCCTGCCAAAGAAAGAAAAAAAGTTGCAGTAGCATCTCTTGGTCACCACTGAGTCTGCCATAGCCTTCCGTCGAGACTTCGCCCTCTCTTAACAGCCCCAGTGCTTGCAGCCTCCGGGTATCTCCTGGCTTTTCTCAGAGAGAGGAAACTGTAATTGTGACAAAGTACACCTACCCAAGAACGAGCCAGCATTAACCATGTTTAAGTAATACGGTTCAGTGGAAAGGTCGTTGCCACCCCAAGTGTCCACAGAATCCTGTTCCCCGTCCCAAGCAAAAACTCCGTCCTCTCTACCCTCCCCTCCCTGTGCCCCTGTGGCGGCCACTCTCTCCGACTTTGAGCGTGCTGGGGCCCTCAGGCAAGGGCAGCAGTGCACGATCTGTGTTCTTGTAAGTGGTTTATTTTGCTTCCAGAACTCCTTAGAAACCCTGGTTTCCTGAGGTCATAGACTTCCAAACTGAGCAGCCTCTAACTCGAAGTTTGGCATGGAGAGGGACAGACAGCATGCATCCTGGCTGTCACCACGCAGTCACGCACCCTGTACCATGCATGCTGTCGGTGCTGGTGCTCAGCCTGTGCGTGGGGTGCGGGCTTCACTTCTGGTTTCTGAGTGGTAGATGGCTCCTTCTCCCCCTGAAGCCATGCTCAAGGGTGGCACAGAATCCTGGGGTACTGGCTCTGAGACCAGCCTGCCCTGTCCACCGGTCTCTTGAGCAAAGTGGTAATGAGTGTCTGAGCTCTTCTAGGGGTGTGGGACGCAGAAGGAGATTGTAAAGCAGTTTAGAGAGCTGACGAGGGGCATATGTTCACTAGAGAAATCCCATGGCATCTGCCTTCTGGTCGCTGGTAGCACACATTCCCTCTTCACTAGCTCAGACTCTAAGAAAGGAAACAGCAGATGCAGGACCCGGGAACTAGGGAGGAACTGAACTGGAGTCTTGGAATATCTCTGAGTTTTTCCTCTTCTTTTTTTTTTTTTTTTAAAAAAAACTGCTTTTGCACATTTGGCATAATTTTCTGACACAAACGACTGTTTGGAGCTTCCAGTTTCCAGGACCATTTAAAGAGATAAGCAGACATAGGCTGCACGTGCCCCAAATGAATATATGATTCTTGAGAATCAGCACACAAGTCTACACACATTCTGTCTAGAATTCTCTGTAACTGACCACAGATCACTTTTCCAGAGGCTGTGAGCATGGGCTGTGGGGATAGGTGGGCCTGGCCTCCAAACTTGGTTCTGTGCTGTGGAAATGGCTGCAATCTTGTTGAGTGTTTCCTGACATCGTGTTCCTCAGGTGGAATAAGGGGGAGGCGGCTCCAGGGATTCTGTAGAGTCAAGGCAGAAATAATGGTACCTAAAATTTGGCAATTTAAGAGGCACTTGGTAAAACAACTGGTTTACCCTCACACGCAAAGGTGTACACTCACTCATTGGGTTAGAATCGTGTGTGGTACAGAGGCGCAGTTCCAGACCCAAGTCAGATAGGCCTGTGTGGATGGAGACGGGGCAAGCTGACCCAAGTGATGGAGAAGCTGGGAAATCAGTTCCTGGCCTCAGTCTCCCTCCCTTCCCACCTGCTGCTAGATATACGTCAGGAAGGAGGCCTAGGGGTGAAGCCCCTCTGTACAGGGAACAGGTATGAGACAGGCTCCGTAGGGCACTCACAGGCCAGCTCCAATGTCTAGAATGGCAATGCTACTATTTAGCAACAAGTGTTGTCTTCCTCTTGTCCTGATTGTTGCAACTGGGTTGGCTTGCTTGCTGCTTTATAGGTGTCCCACGAAGGTTGACTTTGGGGCCTTATCCAAATGCACCTGAGTTCTGTATGTGAGAATGGCTTTGTGGTCAGGCTGTAGTCCCTGTTGGTCTCCCGATTCCATACTGAAATGTTGCCTGTCTCTTGGGGCTCGCCTGCAGCCTGCCTCCTGGGTAAACCCTCCCCTCACAGCTTTCTCTCTTCCCATGTTGGAATTCATGCACCTCTGAACGGTGCTGGCTCCATTCTGTCTGGCATTCTAGTTAGGAAGTGCCTGTGGTTAGCTCAGAAGTTCCTTGAAGGACTTACCCTGTGCCACCTCTTGATTTTACTTTGCCCATTGCTCTGTATAGTATCTTGGTATGGGTTCACTGAATGAGAAAACATCAGTACTAAAATTATATGAAGAGCTGTTTTTACGTTATTGTGAAGCCAAAAGTGAGCTGCAAAGACTTTCTCCACCGTGTGAGGAAAAAGCGCACATTTTCATGTGGTCGACAACCCCCACCCCCCCGTTAGTGTGTGCACTCTGTGCACACTCACAGATCATATATATTTGGATTTGTACCTGGCAAAAACAATGTATGTTATTTTGTTCATCTGTTTTTGGTCAACATGACCTGTAATTGCAGGCTAAGCTTTGTGTATGTTCAGGCTGCAGATGGTAATCTGTTCCATTTTTGGAGGGATTTAGTGTGAGATGATACAGTGTACACAGAACTGTGTGTGCTTCATGCTGTAGAGTGCTTGAGGAATCTTTTGAGTAATGTTGATACACTATTTTCATCCAGTTTACTAAGTAATCCCATCTAACTGCTGCAAGACAATCTACCCTGTAGTCTGTTGTGTTCGAGATGCGGGGTGGGGGGGCTCTCCCTATTGTTGATGCAGAAACACAGCTCTCGCCTTAAAGGGGATAAGAGACAGTTTATTCTAGAGCCAAATATTAAGAACCATGATCCAAGAACACAGATTCAAGTCACTCCAAATTCCATATTCCAGTGTGGAAGCAGTTTCATGAAGTTCTTATAGTAACAGAAAGAAAGGTTGTAAATCAAGACACTTTTCAAATACATCAGTGGAAACCTTAAATAGGTGATTACAGCAGAAAAAAAATCTCAGCTATAGGTCTCGGATGTTGTCTGATGACACTCAGCCTTTTGGTTGGTGGGAGGTAGGGCTTTGTTAACTTAATACTTTCCAGAGAGTTTTTATCTGTTAGTTACAGGATGTCAAGTCAGAAGCAGAGGTGAGCAAGGAGTAGCTAATTAGAGGCTAAAGATAGCCAAGATAAATTGTCATTAGGCTTTGGACCCACAACACTCCAAACTCATCCATGATCACCGAAGTTCTAATTAGTTGATCAACCTTTGCAGAAGGTTCAGTTTCAGGATGCAGTTTTCCTGGGAACTTTCATTCACACTATGTCGACCAGGCTAGCCTTGAACTTCTGGGTTCAAGCAATTCTCCCACCCCACCCTCCACCTTCTAAGTGGCAGAGACTAAAAGCATCTGCTTCTCAATTCTTATAACCAAGCCCTAAGGTAAGTGAAATGCTGTTTTATCACATTTTTCTTATGAATTGGGCTGATGGACATTAAGTACCTTAACCAAGGCCAAGCAGTTCCATCAATAAGACCGCAGGGCTTTTTGAACTGTACTAAGCTGCCTTGGTTTTCATGCCATGCTTGTGGCGATCTGTTCATCTACATTTACAAGAGTATGGTATTTAAAAAAAATATATGGGGCTGGAGAGATGGCTCAGTGGTTAAGAGCACTGGCTGCTCTTTTGGAGGACCCAGGTTCTATTCCCAACACCCACATGGCAGCTAACAACTGTCTGTAACTCCAGTTCCATAATTAAACCATAACATTTCTGTAAAAGCAGGAAACTTGGTAAGCACAGTCAAAACAGTTCACCCCAACAGGTGGTCTAGGTTGTGTCGACAGTTAAAAAGGAACAAGTACACTAACTCATTTGTTAAAGTTGGCCTGACTTGCGACCATTTGATGGGAAAACAGAAACTTCTCTGGATTGAAGTATGTGAGTTTCAGTGGTTTCTAGTGATTACTTTTAGTGTCATAATTCTGCTTTTTCTGTAAAGATATAGGTTTTGTTTTGTTTTGCTTTTGGGGTGCTGGGGAAGGAACCCAGAATCTCATGCATGCAGACAAGTATTTACCACTGAGCTACATTCCAGGCCCCTGTATGGTTGTAGGTGATTCCCTAGACCCCTCTGGTGTATTGGCAATATCTGTTATGTGCTCCAAACTTTCACTCTAACACCCAAAGCAGAATTTAGAAGCATTAGGGTCCAGTGGTTTCAGGAAGCATATGTAGTTTGGGGATCAGTATGTCCTGATAATCCCACCCTGTACCCACACCCGGATCCCAGAGTTGTACCTGCTGCTTTCTGTGTGGTCTGGTTGTCATTTTCCTCACCTGTGGACACTGGCTTGACACTTAGGTCACATGCTCATTGAAACTTGGCATACAGTTGAATGGTGTCCCTGGGGACCCATGAGGACATACCAGCCACCTGTCACACAGCATCCTCCAGAACCCAGCTTAAACTGAGTTGCAGTCCCACGTGGCATTGTGAAAGCCAATGTGAGGCACGCGCACACACGCGTGCACAAACACACACATACACACACATACACACAAACTGGCAAGAGTCAAAGGTTTCTGAGTGCACAACAACCAAACATTAATTCGAAATCAATTGAATCAAAGTGTTTCTGGTATCGCTTGCCATGGTGTATTACACAGTTTCACCGCAGCCTTGGTCTAAACACACAACACGTGCACTTTATACTGTGCATGCAACACCAGCAACACTGCCCGAGACCCTTCAGTTCAGAAAAGACTGTTGTCAGGGTGAGCTGCAGTGTTTTGACTGTGCTTACCAAGTTTCCTGCTTTTACAGAAATGATATGGTTTAATTATGGGATGCAAAGTCTTTCAATATCTTCCTACCATTATTCCTCAAGGAACAATGATAAGTCATATGTGTTTCAATCACATTGTGTTTGAATATCTGATTAAAATTTTTAAAAAGATTTATTTATTTTTATATATGTGTGCCTACGGAGGCCTGAAGATGGCATCAGATCCTCTGGCGCTAGAGCTAACAGGTGGTTGTCAGCCACCTGACATAGTTGGTAGGAACCAAACTTGGGTCTTTTGAAAGAATATTACATGCCCTTAACTGCTGAGCCATCTCTCCAGATCCTGATTACTTGATTTTTGAAAGTGTTTGAGTTGCTGGCTTGAGTTTCATTAAAAAACCATCCAATGGATTAGGTCAGAATGCCAAGCAATTTCTGAAATGGCCCTAAGCACATTCCTGCCATTTTGTGTATATGTTTATGTGAAGCAGTATCCTCAGCAGTGGCAATTATCAAATCAAAATATCAGTCAACTCAGAGAAATGTTGAAGATGTTCTACATCTGCAACATCAAACATTCAGCCAAGGTTTTATTCTTTATGTAAAAATAAATGAGCGCATCCATGTCATTGGATACAAATTGGCTTTTGTCTTTAATAAATGGTAAAATTGTATGTATACCAAAGAATTGTTTTAAAATAATTTTTATGATCTGTTATCAGTAAGTGTACCTTGTGAAATTGTGTAAAATATTCTCAAGAGGAAAGAGATCTTGAGTGGACGAAGTTTACGGAGCGTGCTCTAGAATGAGCCAGTTGCCTAGAAAGCTGAGCAGCCAGACTGCCAGTCTGGTCCTGAGAAAGCAGAGTTCAGGAAGGTCCCACTGACTCTGCTAGATTCATTTGCCCCTCCCTTCTTTCTTGCTTTGTTCAGCAGGAATCTGTGTCCACTGTAAATAGAGCTGGCTTGTGGCCAAGCATCACCAGGGTACTTCCCATCTGTGGAGCAGCCACACTCCAGAACTTCCTGGGCATGTCTTCTCTCCTCCCTGCAGTCCCAAGGATGAGCTGCTGTTGCTGTTTTTCCCAGGTGTGGCGATCAGGGCTCTGGCTTTTCTATCCCTAACTGTGGTCCTCAGGAACGCAATTTCAACTCAATTCCAACTCAATTTCCCACTTCTGGGACCCAGCACCAGCCCGAAGTGTAACCCTTTGTCACATACCCAGGACAGACCACCTATGCTGCCTGTGCCTCAGTTTCCTGTGCCACAAATATTTGCTCCTATTCCTCACAATCTTAGGGAAACAATCTGAATGACTGATTTGTGAACTGCAAGACTCTAGCTGGTGATCATAATTCATACAGGGTTAATCCTTGGTTGATAATAACGTGTTTCAAAACAGTAGCTCTCGATGCCCCAACTGATAAGCATGTGAGCAGTAGATATGTTAATTTAATTTAATCATTCGACATTGTATATGTTTATCAAAACATCACATTTTATTCCATACATTATTTAACAATTTAATTGACAATCGTTCTTTGTCTGTTTAAAAATACCTCTCTTGAGACTGGAGAGATGGCTCAGTGGTTGAGAGCATTGACTGCTCTCACAGAGGATCCATGTTCGATTCCCAGCACCCACATGGAAGGTAACAACCCTCCGTGACTCCAGTTCCAGTGGAAGCCCATGCCCTCTTCTGACTTCTGGCATTGCACGGCATAGGTGCGCTTACAAGCATGCGGGCAGTACAGTCATACACATAAAATAAAAATAAAAAATAAAACATTTAAAAAATACCTCTCTTTGGAAGCGAACCCTAACTGTTCATTGGTGTTGGTGCAGTTAAGGGATGTATTTCAGGTAATTTGGCACTTTAAGCATGCTGATATTGCTGGGTGCCTGGGCAGCTGTGGCATCCCTGAGGCTGCATCCGTCACTTCCACGTGGAGTGTGGGTACCTGTCTGAGGGCATTCGTGCGGCTATGCTTTTGTGATGTGGGAGCAGGTGGATGTGGACTGAAGAAGAAAACTAGCCATCCAGTGTTTTCTAACCTAAATTTGAAAGTACAACCGGTGATCCTTCTTTGGATGCTGCTTCAATGGTGATTCCTTTCTGATGATCTGTAACTGGAATGTGCTGGCTTACAGACCATCTGGCCTTTGGACAAGCTATACAGCAGTAAGGTGCTCACCCCCCACCACCACTATAAACCTCTCTGTGACCCCTTCTGGCTGCATGATACACCTCCCAGCACTCTTTGTCCTCTTCTTCTCCCCACACAATGAGCTCTACAGTTTAGTTTAGAAGGTCCCTCCTTGCAAAGAAATTCACAGGGTCGAGATTTAAGAGAGGCCAGCCTTCCCTGAGGGGTGATAGAGAGCTGTAAGTGTTAAGGAAGTAACAGGAACTTCCAACCAAAGCTCAGAGCAGTTTAAATTCTGATGCCTTAGTTAGTTACCATGCTCTTCTGTTACAGATCCTACTTTATGAAACTAAACATTCTCTTACGGTTTTGCAGATAAAATGTTCCTGAGCGCAGTGATTTTTTCCTGAGGCATTGCTAACAAGCCCAGGGTGGGTCAAGACACTGCAAACCACATTTTTTGCACACTGGCAAAAAATCTTTTCCACTTTCTGCAGGTGCCCTAGTCTTTCTCTCTGGGACTGAAGATTCTGTTGGCCCAGGCTCTTCTTAGCTACCTTTCTTGAAGAAAGATGATTAATCCTGTTTTCTGAGAAAAGGATTATGGGTAGAGCCGAACCAGTTTTGTGTGCTTTGAAATAACCAGCCCTGTGGATTTTGTGTTTCTCAATAAGGGTACAACAAAGGCCAGCCCCATGCAGGAGGAGGACTGCCTTTTGATTTAAGGGACAAAAATAAAGCAATGTCCTAGCTTTCAAATCACAGCCTCCAAGGCAAAATTTCAGATGGCCTGGCTTCCACATTTACAGAGAAAATACACAAAAGTGATAGCTTTTTTTGTCACTTTTATCTTCTTCTATAACTGTCTTTACCTATTAAAAACCATAGCAACATGTCAGCTTTGCATACCATTGTACTGAAATGACTTACCAATGTTTCCATCAGCTACAATGGAATTCAGAGCTGAGTTGAGACACAATTAATTAATTAATTAATTAGTTAGTTAACTACATAGGCTCTCACAGTGTAGCCCAGGCTGGCCTCATTCATGATCCTTCAGCCTCAGCCTCTCAAGTGCTAGGATTACAGACATGCACCACCACACCCCACTTCAAGAATCCCTTTCACACCTGCCAAAAAGTTGCTGGAACCCAAGTCAGCAGCTAGGGCATGCCTTGTCTGCCAGGGAGTCCCTTCTCAGAAGACTGGAGCCGTCTGCTCCCGCAGATGACAGATGCCTGCCTGGACCTAATTGGTGATGGAGATGCATGAGTTTGCCTTCAGAGTGTTCAGTGGTATCATAACATCTGAGAAGAATAAAAGGGAGACCAGGTGTATTATCCCAGCACTAGGTGCTTGAAGTGGGATGGTCTCAAGTTCCAGGCTAGCCTGGGCTATACAAGTGAGACCTTGTCTTAGGAAAACCCAGACTCAAACAAAATAAAAAAGAAATTTAGTATTAAAATTTTACCTCAGAAAACCACCAGCAGTTCAAAAGGAAAGTCAACAACTCCTGTTTTATTATAAAGCATTTTTAAGTTGATAGCTCATAAAACTACAAAAACAAGAATAGTTTGCATAATGGATTGTGCTTGAGCCTCTGCTGAAGTTCCACGTTTTAGAGACCCATCAGAGGCTTGTGTCATATTGTACTTGAGGCTCTTAAGCCCCCTGCCAACAAGACAATGAATCCCACCCCAAATGGACCAGATCCTTTCCCTGGACATGTTCTGCATCTGCAGTACAGAAGGGCCAGCATGCACGTGTCTTTTGGGGGCTCACCGTCCAGCCAAGATGATCACCCAGCAGGCATGTGGGGAACACTTGTATCAGTGCGTGCGTGTTCTGACCTCGGTGACTGTTGGGGCAAGTTTGCAGCCAGGACAGCTGAGACCTGGAGAGGCAAGGCTCACGGCTCAGGGTCAGGCAGGGGTGTGGATGGCTTTGATCTGGCACTTCCTTGTTGTATCCATAGCAAGCATTGCCTCCTCATTTGACATCAGCAAGCCCGGTTTTTCCTGTGCCGAGCCTGAGACCTGTGCGGCTTTATCTTGGAAAGCTGAGCACCTTCTGATAGAGTGGTGGCACCCTCTGCTGTCGTAATCAACACTGACTGACACCAGAGAAGATTGTCGTCAATCTACTTTTCTTCAGGAAGCAGTGCTGCTGTCTTTTACTTACCTTTACTAAAGTGAGGATGAGTATGTACTTGCTTCAGATAGCCCCAAACCGCAGCTCATTGTGACATTTCCTGCAGTCTGGAAGAACAGTTCTGACTGGCTGTCAGCGTTGAACAAGTTATCAGGGATCAGCCAAGGACAGTTTCCAGGTTACTTGGCATTTCAAACACTAAGGGATTTTTAGGGTGTCTCTGATAGGTCTCTCTTCCTTATGATTAGAATATGCTCATTTTGGCAAGTCTGTGGTGGAGACAGCATTCTGTGTCATGTATAGTGAGGGGCAGTCCCTTGGAAAGAGACATCTGGACGTTAAGAATGCTGGGCCTCATGAAGCAGCACTTGCAGCAAGGTGGCTTCTGATGTTCCTAACATGGTGTCAAAACAGCGTCCCTTCTTCCTGCCAGCCTCCCACTGACCTCCCCTCTGTGGTTCAATGCCCTGTTGGCCACTGACTCATATGTGTCCTGCACCATCCTCTTGGATGGTTGTCACTGATCTCAGTGTGAGCATGGGGTATGCTCGAGGGCAGGGAGATCAACCTGGAAGTGTTTTCTCTGAAGTCTGATTCCCACAACAATGTGTTGGCAGGTGGTCATTCCTGATGTTGAGGTAAAGATGCAGGGACTTAGGGGGTCTCCCTTACCAGGTGGCTTTGGAGGCCAGGTAAGAACTGGACTTCTGATCCTGGCTGCCTCCCCACTTGGCCCAAGTTGAAACTGTGTAACTGATAGATTCAAGTACTAAATTCATGGTCAGGTGCCATGGCCAGTGTCTAAGAACAGGAAGGGGTGATAATGGATTTCTCTTTAAGATTCATTTTATTTTTAATTGTGTGTGTGTGTGTGTGTGTGTGTGTGTGTGTATGTGTACTGGTGTGCAGGTGCCAATGGAGGTAGCTGTGTTGGATCCCCTGGAGCTAGAGTGGTTGTGAGGGGCTAAGATTGGTGCTAGGAACCAACTGGGATCCTTTGTAAGATCAACATGTGCCCTTAACTGCTGAGCCATCCCCCTTTTCTTGAGACAAGGTCTTATATAGCACAGGCTAGGCTTGAACTCATTATGTAGTTGAGGATGTCCTTGAACTTCTGATTCTCCATTTCTATCTCCCAAGTGTTAGGATTGTAGGCATGTACCACACACCCAGTTTATGTGTCATTGGGGATTTAATCCAAGGTTTCATGCATGATAGGCAAGCACCTATCAGTTGAACTACCTCCCCAGTCTTGCTTTTGGATTGTGTGTGTGTGTGTGATTTTTCGAGGCAAGGTCATACTGTCCAGTCTCGCTGACCTCATTCTTACTATGTAGCCAAGGCAGGCCTTGAATTTATGACCCTCCTGCTCTGCCTCTGGAGCGCTGGGATTACAGGCACACCCACCATGCCCAGCAGCGGCCTGTTGATTGGAGGCATGTCTGCTGTCTTTTTGCTCCTCATCTTTCAGTGTGACCTTGTGGCCGGCGATTCTCAGCCCTGCGTTCTGCCCTGCATTCATGTGGCTTTCTTCCCACACATGGTTTTGTGGTGGCATGCTTTGGTCACTTGAGAAACTTGGATTCAGTGGGCTGTGCACATCTTCCAAGTATGACACACTTCCTTATGTAGTATTAGAACATTAAGAGGGTCACATCACCACAGTGTCATCAAAAACGTCTTTAGGCGACTCAGAGTTGATAAGAGTTTTTTTCTCTCTGGAAAGCTCCAATCTTATTGGCATCCAACACTTTCAGTTATTTTTCTTGAAGTGAGAAGCTCTCTTGTGTTTTGAGAAACTGGTTACACACACACACACACACACACACACACGTAAATGTACCACATGTATATACTTCCCACGAAGGTCAGAAAGAGTTGTCAGATCCCCAGAAACTGGAGTTACAGATGGTGATTAGCCATCGTGCGAGTGCTGAAAACAAGACTCAGGTCCTCTACAAGAGCAACTAGCGCTCTTAAATGCTGAGCCATCTCTCTGGCATCATTAGCTGTTCTTTTAAGAGAAAAATCCTGTTCCCTGAGAGAGAGCTCTCAGTTTAATTGCACAGTGCACTGCCCTGACACCTGTGGACTCCGTAGCTTTATAATGAGACCTGTGATCAAGGCTAAATTACATCAGTAGTCTTTGCAGCTTCAGCAAGCCACCGGGACAAACTCATTTCAACAGTGAGTAGGTGGCAGCGAAGTTTCAGGACTTGGTGCCCTCCCCGTGCTACGCACCGTCAGTCTTACCATACATCCAAATGTCAGCCTGGGGACAAAGGAAATTATTGGCATCACTAAGAAAATGGCTTTGACCTCATGGACTTCCTGAGAGATCTCAGGGACTCTAAGGGGTCTGTGACTTTGTTTTTAGAATGCTGCTCAGAAGAGTTAGAAACATGATCCACATGGCACTTTCCTGTGCCAGGTGCTGTGCTAGGTGCTTGGGACACAAAACCTGAATGATACAGTCCCTAATTTCAAGGAAGGCTCTAGATAAATGGGTCTTATGGGCATGGTAGGCACAGGGGAGCTCTCGAGTTAGTGGTGAGGAACTCCTTGCCCCCCCCACTTCTGTGCTGATGGTGGTGGTGATAAGTGTTTCTATGAAATAACTTGAGTTGGATTTAACAAAGTGTAAGAACACAGGAACCGAGTGTGTTCTCTGTGAACAGGGGAGAGCAGGGTGGAAATTACAGTGGCAGTTTGGGTGACCCTCCTCCACACTGTTTTCCGTTTGGCTGAACTTTCAAAGCTGTGCAAGACAAGTGAGTTTGTGTTTTAGGAAGATCGTATTGACATAATGAGGAATGGAAAGAGGGCTGATGGGACTGCTGATGGACAAGCCAAGTCAGATAGAAAGTCAGATGCAAAGGAGGCTGATGGGACTGTGAGCAGGTAAAACACTGGAGGCTGTTGGAGCCCAAGAAGCAAATGACCAGTGCTGAGGAAAAAGCCGGAGATGGAAGTCAGATAGAAAGCACTTGGTATTCTGAAAATGCAAATGTTTAGAACCAACAGGATTTTGAGATTGATTTGATGTTGCATGGAAGGAACAGGGAACAAGTCAAGGACATGGCTGGCTGCACAGTGGTCATTCACAGAATTGAGGGGAAGAAAAGCAGAGGCAAGACAGTCAGTTTAACACACACACACACACACACACACACACACACACACACACATACACACACACCCTGTGTCTCAAGGTGAAGGTGTCCATACCACACTGAGCTCTAGAGCAGCAGAGGCTGTGGCTGGAGATTCCAGCATAGGTGATGGGGAAGTCAAAGTGATAAAATCATGCAAGGAAAGGTGTGCAGACCTGCCAGGTATGATCATAAGACACATGTCAGAGGATGTCAGGGCAGGTCAACAGGCTTAGGGGAAAGAACACCTGAGGGCTGTACCTTCTGCCTCCTTCCGAACTATAGAGGAGAATGGAGAAACCATAAGACCCTTACTCTTCAAGGAAACATTTGGAGATGGCTCAGACATGCACATGGTAAATGTAGTGCTCCATGGGCAACACAGCCTGAGTACTGTACATTTGTGTCTCTGGGCTAACTCAGACTTTAGTCTGTACAGGTTGGTAAAATGCCAGTTGTGGTTTATAGTTCTTTTTCTCAGCAGAACAATTTTCTTTTAAGAGGACGGTGTCTCTTTTCCCTATCTGTGGTTTCAGAGTTCTCAGAAGTTTGACCTTCCCTCTTTATGCTGAGAAAGTATGCTGGTAGTTTTGCAAGTTATGGTTTCTGGGATGTTGGATGGCAAAGATAGGAGAAATAATGAATGGTAGGAGAGCCATCATCTTTCATGTGAGGTTTAGATGGGACCTGTCCATGGTGTCACAGGGTCAGGAAGAGAGGACTGAGTGACTTTAGGAATCAGGAGATTGTTGATCTTCCTGCATGGTCTTGGGTGTGAAGCAGATGTGGATGGGAGAGGCTGGCCTGGAAACTTAGCCTAGCCCTCTCAGCAGTCCTCGGGGAATTCCCAGGTGTATCCTGAACTGTGGCTTGGCTCCAGACAGCCAGCCTCACCTGGGACTAGAAGGGGCTGATTACTGTTTGTTTCTTTTTACATTTGAAAATCTTACAATGTGTCTTTGCCTAGACCCAGAGCACTAGCACATGCAAGGCCCCGGGTTTCCTTCCCAACAGTGCAAACAAACCAGACAGGGAAAAGAATAACCAATTAAAGTGACTTGCAGCTTTACATTTTGCTGCAAGGCAGTTTGCTTACAACCCTGGCTTCCTCTAACCCACTGCACACTCACCTGCCCCACAATGGTGAGTCTGACTGCCAGCTTGAGTGGGTTAAGAAGCGCCTCGCAAGACATACTTCTGGTGTGTCTGTGAGGGCTTTATAGAAAAGAAACCAGGCGGGGGGTAGGATGACCCACCCTGAGTATGGGTGGCATTTTCCCATGGGCTGGGCCCAGATGGCATAGAAGGAGAAGGCAAACAGCATAGTCTCCCTCCCCGTCTCCCCTGCCCATGTGCCGTGAAGTGTGCTGCTCTGACCCACCAGGTCCTCTCCACCATGACAGACTCTGAGCTAAGATAAGTGCCTACTTCCTCAAGATGTTCTCCTAAGTACTTTGTAAAATCATGAGAAAAATAGCTACTGGATTCCCATAGCACAGGGTCCAGGAGGGACTGTGAGAAAAGAGCTGAGTGTAAACATCGGAGGGTGTTACTGTCTAATACTGTCATCACTTAAAAAATTGTTGAGACAGCTGGATGGGAAGGGCCAAGGGGTCCTACCAACCTGTCAGGAAGTTTTGGAAGTTGGCTTGTATATTAGTTGTGTCTTTTGTCTCCGTAGTAACATACCTGACAGAAACAACTTGAGGGAGGAAAAGTTGATTTTGGTTTACTGTGTCACCGGATGCAGTCCGTGATGGTCGGGGAGGCATGGCAGGGTGATTCTGTGGTGGTGAGAGTGTGCTGACCTCCTCACACAGTGGCTGAGCCAGGCAGGAGGCAGAGAGTGCGACAGGAAGGTGCCAGGGGTAACATACTTCCAAGGGTCCGTCCCCGTGACCCACTTCCTCCAGCTGAGCCCCACTTCCTAAAAGTTCCATAGCCTCCCAGAATAGCACCACACCTCCAGCTGGGGACCAAGTGTTCTAACACACGAGCTTGTGAGGGAATATTTCAGACTCAAACTATAACAATCTGCCTCTAAACGTTTTTATTTAAGGCTTTTTCAGCTCCACCTCCACCCTGTGTTTCTTAATTTTTAAAGAGATGAGGGCTTAACACACAGTCCTTCGTGTTAATTGGTATGTTCTACCTTCGTGATTCCCAAAGATGAGCTTTGTGGCGAGTCGCTCTGCTTGTAGTCAGTGCACTAAGAAGAGCTCGCTCACACACTGTGGTGTGGAGGAACTCGGATCTTACTTTTCGCTCAGCACATGACAGTGTGCAGGGAAAGAATGATCACAGATGATGAGGATGAACCTTGACAACTAGGCACCTGTTTTCCACTTCATGGTTTACTGTTCAGTTGGACTCGGATCCTTAGGAAGTCAGTGCTGTGTGTAGTGACCTTTCCATAGCAAAGCATCAGACCAAAGCCACAGCAGGATCATTTCCATTATAACCTGAGGTACTTTTTTTTGAGGAAAATGGTTCCTAACCAGAGCTCACACAGCTTTATATCAGATGAGGGTCTGGGGCAGGTTCAGAATCCTGTGTTTTGCTTTGACTGACCTCCTTGAGATTGTGTTAATGTCACATCCAAGACATTGGTGTGCAGCGAACTGGAGTGGATGGCTTAGAGGAGGGGGTGTGTTTTGGAGGGAGGCAGCCAGAAGGTGGCAAGACATGCAGAGACCAGGGGCACATTTCAGCCCTGTTTGTTAACAAGTAAGTCCACCTACTTCCCACCCAGGGACAACCTGCTTTAGGTATTGTCCCACAGTGACATTGGAAGGTCACAGCAGGGGCTGTCAGGACTTCCCACATTAACTTTTACATTTTTTCTGATTTTACTTAGAGTGCGTGTGTCTGTGTCTATGTGTCCGTGTTCACAGAGAGTGCATGTGCAAGTCCATGTACTTGCATGTGGAGGCCAGAGCTCAATACTGTCTTCCTCAGTAGCTAATGAGGAAGCTAGCCACCTTATTTTTTGAGACAGGGTCTTTCATTGGTTGACCTGGAGCTTGCTGATACGACTTAAGTAGCTGGCCTACAAGCCTCTCCAGTGCTGGGATTACGGCCATGTTCTACCCTGCCTGGCTTTCACATGGGTGCTGGAGATTGAACCCAGATCCTAATGCTTATGCAGCAAGCACTTTACCTACTGAGCCATCTGCTTATCCCTTACTCAGAGCTCATAATGTGAGTCTGTCACTGAGCAAGCCTGTAAGAAAGACTCATCTTTCTTTGTGCACAGACAAGCTGTGAGTCCAGCTTTGTGTGACTTGTTCAGGGTGACAGGACTCTAGGCCCTCTGACTTCCAGAGCTCCCGCTGATTATGGCACCGGGCCTCCTGCCCCAGGAGGAAGGGCACACTGTCATGCCAAGCTGTAGGGATTCTACGTTGTGTGATTAAGAAATGATGAAATGAAATAGAGCTGTATCCAAAAGTCCTTAAGATTAGTATCTGCAAGAATGTTCCTGTTTGCTAAGATGTGGGCTTTATAATACGCGTCTGTGGCTAACCACAGGCTGTTCACAGCAAGAGGATCTGTGGTTAGATGGTTAGGATGCTCCCCTGATTGGGGCAGTGAGGCCAGAAGGCAGGTCCAAGCACAGCTTTGTAACTGCCACGTCGCAGCAGAACACCGAGCAGTCAGCAGACAGACAGCCTGGCGTGCAGACACAGGAGATCTGACTGATGGTTTCTGAGCACAGGCGCCTTACTCCCTCTGAGGCAGTTGGGACTAATTGTGAAGAGAAGTTATGACGTCTAAGTGTGGGTAGACAGACTTCCTCCACCCTAGTGTGCTCAGGACTCTTCCTTTTCGAGATGTTGACTTATTTTTAATTCCACCTTGGCTTTCTTAGTGGTGCTTTGAATACTACTTAACTTGGCTTTACATTAATTCAATTATTTTTATTTTGGTAAAACTGCTACTTAGGAGACCCTGCTGCCAAAAACACAGTTGCAGTTTGTATGCATGTGCCTGCTCCTGGCCATCTCCTGCATGGGTGGCATTAACCTTCCTCTGTTCATGCTGCAGCTAGGCACCTTCTGCTGGAGTGTGTTGGAGGCCTGGCATCTCGGAACCTGGATTAGACCTTGCAAGGGACTGAGTGTGGCACACCTTATCTAAGCCTGAAGATCTATGATCTATAATTGGATTAAGAGATCAAACAGCACCCATCCTGACTATTGTAGAAATAAATGACCCAATATGTGTGTAGACTGTGGACTCCAGATGCACTGGAGGCGTGTTGGTCTGCTTATTCCTGATACACATGTATATTGTGGGCCAAGTCTATTGTAGGTTTGGGGTAAAGAGCAAAGGAGAAAACAAACCAAGGCACTTGCATTCTGATGGGGGAGAACAGTGAAGAAGCACGTATGGGAGCCAGAGTCCTGACGAAACAGAGGTAGGACTGCAGGGACAAGGCCTCGACCATTTCCGCTTCGTCCTTAGAAAGAATGGCATGGCAGCCTTGGGTGCTGGTGTATAACAGCAGGGCAGTTGACAGCATTGGAAGCCTGGGTGTCATTGGTGTCCCTCTGCTTACAATGGGCTCAGGAACTGTTTCTTCCAGGCTTGCCCTGGTTTGTTCAGTAGCTTCTCAGTGCCGAGGACTTTCTCCATTTCCCTTGATGTAACTGTAACTCTGCCTATTGTTTTTTTCAGTGTTGGGGAGCAAACCCGAGGCCTCACGCGTGCGAGGCGAGCACTCTACACCCTAGCCCCTTCCCCATTTTTCAGTGAGGAAACTGGGATCTGAGAGATCAGACTGTCTGTACCACTTTCTAATAAGCCTTCATCAACTCTGAAGAGGAGCACCACTGTCCTGTCCCACCATGAGTGAGATGTCTTTATCTCTTGAGTCTGATGGCACCTCTGCCATGCAGTGGGACGGCAGGGGCCAATTTTCCTTTACCCTCCTTCTTGGGGAAAAAAAAACCGTAGTGCAAATCTCCAGCATTCGTGTAAAAAGTCAGCCGTGTGCACCTGTACCCCAGAGCTGGGAGAGGCGTGTGCAGGAAGACCCTTGGAGCTGGCAGGCTGCTAGCCTAGCTCCAGGTTCAGTGAGAGACCTCGTGTCAAAGGAATAAAGCAGAGAATGATAGTACAGAGTAGTCAGTGTCCTTCTCTGCCTTTGCACAAGCATACCACACACACACACACACACACACACACACTAACTAGACTGTTCAAGGGTTTCATGTGTGTTCTAAATATAACTATCCAATTTTAGAGAAAAATCCCCAAGTCCACATTGATACCAAAGAGAGGAAAAGTTGTGTTAGAGAATTGTGTGCTGGGAATGTTCTGCAAAACAAAAACACTGTGGTGCCTAGGAACAGAGCGTGATTGTGGTTCAGAACAGTGGGGGAGACTAGTCAAGGCAGTTCCAGGTACGGGTTCAGCTGGAGGGGAGTGTTGGCAAACCCATCCATTCATTTGTTCTTTCACTGGGAGCTAGGCATTGTGCATGTATTAATGTACAACACAGAAGCCATGGCTGCCACCCAGGCCTGCCCTGCTCAGCTCTGTAGCAGACTGTAAGTACCTCATAAGGGCTGGGCCTGGTAGGTTTGAGTTCTACAAATACCCAGTGGTGTAGGCTAGGGTACAGTGTGAGCACTCTAACTACCCAACAGAATAACTGGGCCTGGTGTAAGTCTGAGTACAGTAAGTACCCTACAGTAGAGCTGGGCTTGTGGGTCTGACTACAGTAAGTACCCTGTAATGTAGCTGGGTCTAGTGAGCTTAGTGCACTGAGTACACTGCAGTATAGGGCCTGGAAGGTTTGAGTAGTGTAATGTGAGTTATGTTGCTCCCAAGTTTCATAGACTGAACTCTAACCCCTAGTGCCTCAGAGTGTGACTGTATCTGGAGCAGGAACTTTAGCAATGATTGAATTTAAATGAGGCTGTTAGGGTGAACACTAATTCAACTGGACATGTACCCTCTTAAGAGGTGACTAGGACACAGCCAGGTCACAAGGGAAGGCCATATGATGACAGGGAGAAGAGGCCTCGGGGGAACACCCTGCTGGCTCCTGGCTCTCAGGCTTGCTCCTCCAGGCTTGGGAGGAACATGTGTTTCTGTTGTGTAAGTCACCAGCTTTATGCTTTTGCTATGTAACCAGCAAACCAGTGAGCACTTTCTCATGAGTATCTGTACCCAGTAACAGGAGATCGCACTTACAACTGCAGTTGTCTGGGCATGTGGGTGCCTAGTTGTAAGTGTGAATGCTTGCCCTCTGCGGAGATTTTACCATGAAGAAAGTGTAGGAATCGGTGGTGACGGTGGGGCCTGTCGTCGGGGGGTTGGTCAGACACCGGGGTTGGTCAGACACCAGGGTTCCAGGTTCTCCTTAGGACTAGCCACACATTCATCACCCACCAATTGTCTCATCTTTCTCTACTTAAAAATACGGACATGGGGCCAGGGGTGGTGTGTGCAAAGCTCTGTGTTCAGTTTCTAGCTCCACGTTTAAAAAGTGCTGCTCTTTTTTCTTTGGTTTGAATATTTCTGTTAGTGCTTTTCAGAAGAACCAAGTCCATCTTTGGAAGCCTTTCTCCTTTCTCACTCTTTTTAGTCCCTTAAAACCCAGCCACCAAGACCACTGGGCCAGCAAGCCCAATCATCCTGCAGTCTGCTTCGACTTCTTGGGGCCTCTCTGGCTTTGAATTTATGACAACCTTCCTGCATCAGCCTCCCTCCCACACCCTGGGGTTACAGATGTGCATCACTACGTCTAGCTCTAAAAATTTTGAGTTTTGTTTGCTTTATATTTATTTGCAGTGGAACACAGGGCCTTGCGCATGCTAGTTAAGCTCTCCCACTGAGCTAACTCCCAGCCCTCCGAAATGGTGGGGAATTTGGCCTCCACACTCTAGGCAAGTACCCTACCACCATCTGGCACCCTTGCTGAGTTAATTGCCACTCTCAGGGTGGCAGGGTGTCACTGCAGTTTTAATGTTCACTTCCCCAATGACTATTGAAGCATCTTTTTGAGTTTTTAATGGCCATTAGTACACCTTCTCAGAGACACCTAACTTAGAGTTTCTGTCCATTTTGAAAATGGATTGTTTGCCTTTTGTCATTGAATGAGATGGTTGGAATTTAAAGAGAGAAAATGTGCCAAAAACAGGGTCAAAGGCTCCCAATCTTGGTCTGAGGGAAGCTCTGAACTGAGTTGTTCCAGGCCTCTGTCCCCTCCCTCTTGCTCTCTTGCATTGTTGAAGCTTGCAGTTTGGAATGAACTTCAAATAGTTTTCCAGTGAAGAATCAAATTGCAAACATTTCACTTTAGAAAATGCTAGAATTCAAATTCATTTACAGTGCATGAAAAAATTAGAGAACATGACTGTCAATTTGTGTTACATAAATGCTTGTCAAAGATGATAATATGGGCTGAGGAGATGGCTCAGTGGGTAAAAGAACTTCCAGCAAGCCTGGTGTCAGAGCTCACACAAAGGCGGAAAGAGAGGACTGACCTCCACATGCACACCATAGTATACGATTCTCCCTCCCCTGTGCCCAAATGCACACACACACACACACACACACACACACTTTTAAAAAGTTGAATGTGCTTGGTGGCACACCTGTAATCCCAGCACGTAGGAGACGGAAGCAGGAGGATTATCAGTTTATCAGCCTGGGTTACATGGCAACTTCCTTCATAAAACCAAACCAAACAAAGTGATGATATCACACAAATGTTCTCTGAGCTGAAGTTTTCAACGTATTCTGGTGTGGGAATTTGAAATAGGGTGTGAAGTTTTTCTGGGTAAATCTGACCATTCAAGGAATGACTGGTGGCTGGCTATTTGTGACAGTTTTCCTCAGAATTGGAGTTGGGCAGAGTGGGAGGGGCTGTGGAGAGGCTGCAGTCCCAGGCACAGTCCTGGCCTCACGGCTCCGGTCTGGCACCATCAGCAGCAATAAGCCAGGGTTTCCAGGAATGAGAACTGCCAGTGGGATTTTAAAAGCTATTCTGAGAGTGAGGAGGTAGTGGGGAGCCATATACTTCTGTTTTGTGTGTTGAACTATGCAGTAGCACTAGCCTTGATTAAAAATAATTTTCATTTTTAAGAGCTAGTGAAAGTCTGCGATATGGGACTGGAGAGGTGGCTCAATGGTTAAGAGCATTGGCTACTCTTGAAAAAGGGCCTGAGTTCAATTCCTAGCACCCATAGGGCAATTCCAGTTCCAGGGATGCTGATACCCTCTTCTGGCCTCTGCACTATAAACACACACAGTGCACATACATATGTGCAGGCAAACACTCATATACATAAAAATTTTTAAAAGCCTTCTGTTCTCACTAGGTCTCGAAGCAGTTCAGGTCATGATTTTCCTTTTCGTATGCCCAAACCTTGTATTTTATTATTCATGGTTCATTCCATAAAGTATTTTGATGTCTTTTAAGTAAGTTTTCTGGAGTCGTTTTTTCTTTTAACTAAAAGGTGGCACATTTTTCTTCTTCCCTATACCCAAAACTCTTTGAAGAACCACTGACATATTTAAATGAACAATTTGATACATTTTGACGATGGATGTGACCATGAAGTCCCAGCCCTGGTTGGGCCGTTCACCTCCCCTCAAGTTTGTCTGTGGCCCTTTGTCAGCCCATGCCTTCCCCCACAACCAGCAGCCCGTCAGTATCGGTCAGTCCGGGCTTCATGTGATTATATCTCGGTGCAGCCACGCGTAGGTGCTCTGGGTCGGGCTCTTTTACCCAGGGCCTTATTTGGAGACCTACCCGTGCTGTTGCTTTTCTCTATGTTTCTTTCAGTGTTCAGTTCCATCGGTGGGTCACCACAGTGTTTGACCGCTTGATTATTGATGGGCATTTATACTCTCAGAGTGGTCCTGTCCCCAGTCTGTCTGTGCCTTAATTTTCTGTTCTGACCTACTGATCGATTTATACCATTTCCACATGGTCACTCCAACTTTATAATAATTAAGTCTCACCCAGCATGTATGTGGGTTCTAGGGATCCAAACTCTGGTCCTCCTGCTTGTAAAGTAAGTGCTTTAACTACTGGGCCATGTCCCCAGACCCTCTTTACATCTTCGTACATGCTTTAGATCCATTTTAGGAGGATCCTGTGCAGTGCTTTCCTGCCTCTGCCGAGATACCATGTCACTTTGCTTTGTCACAATGTGAAATACTTTGATTTTGAAAATGAAACCAATCTTTTAAAAAATTTACTTTATTATTATCCTGTATGTTTGTATGTTTGTGTGCATGTGTATTCAGGTGCCTGCAGAAATCAAAAGAGGTTGCAGGCCCAGGATCCCCCAGAACTGGAGTTACAGGCAGTTGCGAGCTGCCCACTGTCGGTGCTGGGGACAGAACTCGGGTCTTCTGCAAGAGCAGCCAGTGCTCTTAACCACTTGGCGATCTCTCCAGCTCCAGTCAGACAGGTCTTCTACTACTGCTGGGATAAGCCATTTATTTTCATGAGAGATTTGGTTCATAATCTTCTCTCCCTCCCTCCCTCCCTCCCTCCCTCCCTCCCTCCCTCCCTCCCTCCCTCCCTCCCTCCCTCCCTCCCTCCCTCCCTCCCTCATAATTTCAGTTTTGACACGAGAGTAATAATAGTCCAGTAATTGAACTCATAAATACTTCATCCTCTTCAGTTCCCTGCATGAGTTTACATCAAATTGCTATCATTTCTCCCCCCGCCCCCAAATGGCTGGTAGAATTCTCTTGTAGGGCTGAGGAGATGGCTCTGAAGTTAAGAGCACTTGATGCTGTTGTAGAGAACCCAGGTTTGGAGCCTAGTACCTCCATGGCAGTTCACAACTGTCTGTAACTCCAGTAGAGGGGATCCGATGCCCTCTTCTGGCCTCCTTGGCCACTGCACACACATGGCACACATATATACATGCATGCAAAAACACACATGTTTTGAAAAAAGAATTTTGGGGTAAGGTTGTAAGTGAAGTTATCTATGGGAAAACATTTTTTTGAGACAGGGTCTCCCTGTAGTCCCGGCTGGCCTAGAACTTGCCATGTAGACCAGGCTGGCCTTGAACTCACAGAGATCTGTCTGCCTCTGCCTCCTGAGTGCTGAAATTAGAGGTGTACAACCACCACGCCTGGCCTCTATGGAAAAATTTTTTGTAAAAGCTGTATCTCTTGAGCTTTAAATTTTGTTTAGGAATTTCATACCTGAGTATAAGGTGTTTTGATCAGATCTACCCCGCACTTCCTCTTCTCCAACTCTTCCTGTGTCCCCCACAATGACCACTTCTCCCAATTTTATGTGCTGCTTAAAAAAACCTTATTCACTTAGTGTGGCCAGTATGTGGATGAGCTTAGGGCTGTCCACCTAGCACGGGCAGCCTGTCAGGGCTGCTGGGAAGGAGCGCCAGTCTACAGGAAAGGTTTCAACTTCAGGTTCCTTTTTTTAAATTAAATTTTATTTATTTTATGTATATGAATGTTTTGTCTGCATGTATGTAAGTACAGCCATGTTGTACAATGGCCACAGAGGCAGAAGAGGCTGTCAGATCCCCTGGAAGTGGAGTTACTGATGGTTGTTAGCCTCCATGTGGGTGCTGGGAATTGAACCCAGGGCTTCTGGAAGAGCAAAGACATCTCTCCTGCCTCAGATTCTTTTTTTTTTTTTTTTCATTAGCAGGGTTGTATAGATGTCCCATTTCTTCTTACATGAGCTTTGTTAGTTTTCGTTCTTTAGAAGAACTTAGTTTTCCTCTGAGCTGTGGAATTGATTGGCAGGACTGTCCTTTCTCACTGTGCTCCTGTCTGCAGACGTTTAGAACTTAGTTTTCCTCTGAGCTGTGGAATTGATTGGCAGGACTGTCCTTTCTTACTGTGCTCCTGTCTGCAGACGTTTAGTGAGTCGTCTCTTTTATTACTGATGCTAACATTCTGTACCCTGTCTCTTTTTTTCTCCTCCTTGATCAATTTGACTAAGGTTTGCCAGCTTTTATTTTCTTGAAGAATCTACACTTCTCTCTATTAATGACCTAGAACCATCTGTAGACCAGGCTGGCCTCCATCTCACAGAAATTCCCCTGCTTCTGGGATTAATGGCATGCACCACAGAACCCAGCTGCTTTGGGTTCTTAAGATGGGAGCTACTGTCATTTCTCCTCCTCTTTCTCATCTTCTAATGTAATGTATGTGAATTTCTCTGCAAGCCTTTCTAGCTGAATCCCACAAGTTCTCTATACTGTGTTTTTATGTTCATTCAGCTCAAAATATTTCCTAATTTCCCTTTCTATCCAAATAGTTTTTGTGACAGACATAAGGTGTGTGTCTAGGTCATTCGTGTGTTTATCTTCCATGTAGACATGTAGTTGTGCAACCCTCCCAGCCCAGCACTGTTTGCTAAAATTGTGGCCCTCTTGCTGTTGAGTGGTCTCTGACCCTCAGTCACAGATAAGCTGATCGTTGTGCAGTCTGTTTTTGACTCTACTCTGTCCTGTTGATCTTGGACCTGTCGTCTCACAGATAGCGGGATATCTCTGCGGTCAGTCTTGCTGTCCTTGCCTGGGTTGCTCAGCGCTCAGGATTGTGTCAACTATTCTGATCTTTTGTCTTTCCATATAAACCTTAGAACCATTTCTTTGACAGTCACAAAATGGCTGGAATGTTGATTGGCACTGTCCTGAATCTATGGATTAGGTTGGGAAGATTTAGCATCATTTAAAAAAATATTTTATGTGTATGAGTGTTTTGCCTGCATGCATATAAGTGCATCCATGCTGTACAATGACCATGGAGGTCAGAAGAGGGCATCAGATCTCCTGGAACTGAAGTTACAGACAGTTGCTAGCTGCTATATGGGTGCTGGGATTTAAACTCAGCTCTTGTGCAAGAACAGGCAGTGCTTTTAACCATGGGCCATCTCTCTAGCCCCTAGCATTATGGTACTATCAGATCTCTTAATCCATGAACTCTTTATTCTTTCTTCGTAATATTTAATTTTCTGCATATATTTCCTGTATTTTTTAGCTTTATACCTAATTTTATTTTCAGTGCTATTGTAAATGGTGTTATAACTTGATCATTGTTGACATAACTTTTTTTTAAGATAGGGTTTTGCTTTGTAGCTCAGGCTGGCCTTGAAGTTGAATCCTCCTGCTGCAGCCTCCTGAGTGCTGGCATTACAGGCATGAACCACCATGCCCAACCTGAAAGTAGTTGAGTTTGTATTTTATATTTTAACCTTGTGTCCCATACTCATCTATGTTCTTACTGCTGTGGTAAAGTGCTTCACTGAAGAATCTTAAGGGAGGAAAATGTATCTCGGCTCACAGTTTCAGAGGGCACAGTCCATCATGGCAAGGAAGCATGGCACAGTGGCTCTGTGGTGGTAGAAGTGTGATAGATCTCCTTACCAGGTGGAGAAGGATGGCCAGGAAGCAGGAGAAGGAGGCAGAGATTATATATTCCCAACCCCAGTGACCTCCTCCAACGAACCCCACTGCCTAAAGGTTCTACAACTTCCCCGAAATAGCACCATCAGTTGGGGATTGAAATTCAACACATGAACCTGTGGGCAGATTTCATATGCAAACTAAAATACCATGTTGTAATGGCTTATTAGTTTCAGGAGGCTTTTTGTTGATTTTTTGGGCTTTTCTACATAACTGTTTTCATTTTCTGCAAACAAAAGTTTTCTTTTTCTTCCTAAACTGCACATCTTTTGTTTCCTTTCTTGTTTTATTGCATCAGCGAGGACTTGCAGATATCAAACAAATGTGGTGAGAGGGGCGGGGTGTCCTTGCTTTGATCCAGATCTTGGAAATCATCCGATTTTGCACGATTAAGTCTGATGTAATTTTTCTGTAGATGATCTATGTGTCATTAGCTTTCCATCACTATGACAAAATGACTGAGGAAAAACAACATAACACAGGAGGAAAGAGTTATTCTGATTTGTGATTTTAGAGCTTTCAGTGATGATGGCCTGGCTCTTGTTTCTTTGTGGTGGGGAGCAGGGTGAGGCACAGCTGGTTACTTCACAACAGCCAGGGTGCAGAGTGCGAGCCAGGGGCCAGGGCATGACATACCCTTCAAAGACATGCCCAGTAGCTTACCCCTCCAAATAATCCCACCCCCCAATATCCACTCAGCTCTGAATTCACCCATGAGTAGAGCCGTGATGATCCAGCTGCTTCTCAAAGCCCTGCCACTGAGCACTGCTGGGTTGAGGACCAGGCTTTCAGTACACAAGTGTTTGGGGGAGTTTCCTGCCACTACTACAACATTCTTTACCGGGTTGAGGCTATTTCCCTGTATTCTTGGTTTGCCAAGTTTTTCTCACTGGTTTTAAGCAATCTGATTTGATTTGTCTAGGTGTATTTTCTTCATCGTTTTTGTGCCTGGGATTCAGGGACTTCTGGAAGGTGTACTTAGGGTTTTTGAACTTGAAGAACTTTTGACCTTCTTTCCCCTCCTTTATAACTGGAGTCACGAAGGTATAGGGACACTGGACACTGTCTCCCAAGCTCTGCTTTCTCCATCCCCCGTACTCTCCCATCTTTGTTTCGTTTTGGATAGTTTCTGATACGGTTTCTTCATGATTAGTAAGCTTTTTGGTTAATCTCACCCAGCAATAGTGTATGTAGTTTTCATAACTAGACCTTTGGCTTGCTTTTTAATGTGTATTTTCTACATCTCTGCTTAACTTCTTCAGTCTCCTCTGTAGCTCCTAGAGCATGTGGTATAGTTACAGTCAGCGTTTAATTTTCCTTCAGTATTAATTCTGTCATCTGTGTTATTTCTGGGTTAGTTTTGCTTGGTTGACTTTTTCTTATGGGTTATGTTTTTGTGCTTTGAATTCCTGGTAACTTTCCACTGGCTCTAGACATTGAGATTTACCTTGTAGAGGGCTGGCTGTTTTTTATGTTGCAGTAAATTTGTTTGAGCTAGGATATGGGTACATTACATGCAAATATCTTGAGCCTTTTGAGTCATGAACTTAAGCTTGTTTGGGGACCAAGGTATCGTTTACTATAGGGCAGCCTTCTCTGGATTCCCTGCCCACCACCCTGTCAGGATGGTGATGGGCACCACACTGGCCCCGTGTAGGCTCTGAAGACCTTGCCCTGTCGTTTTCTTGGATGATTCTTTCCCTGGCCTTGTGTAGCTTCTCTCTTGAAGATAAGGGTGCATTCTCTGCAGATGTCTGAGCGCTCCTTCTAGCGTTCTTGCTCCTGTACAGCACCGTGCTCTCTCTCTGGTCACCTTGACTCTGCCGTACTTCCAGCCCTGTCACCCTGACGTAGTGCTGATACCAAGCAGTACCTTGTCCCTCTTGTGCAGCATGTCCTGGGAGCTGCAGCCATGTGTGGGAAAAGCCATGGCTAACCCTCTCATCCGCCGTCTCCCAGCTATCACTGTCCGTCGCTGTCTGACACCCAGGGTTTTGAAAGCCACCGTTTGATATATTTGGTCTCTTTCTTTCAGCTCTTTCAGGTTGGATGGTAAATCCAATCCTGTTATCTCATCTTGATTGGAAGCAGAAGTTGTCAGAACTTAAAAAAAATAGATCTGTGATATCAATAAAAAGTGGAAAGGACAAAATTTGTTTGGAACAACAGTAACCACACAAGAGGGTGATGAGTGGGAGTAACGCTGACTTCAAATGCTCCTTAGAGTCTGGACTTAGCTGCTGAAGCTCCTTTTTAGGCAGTGACCTAAGGGACAGGTTCTAAAGTAAGAACTTAGGTTTCTCATTCTTAAAGGACTTCACTGGCCAAGCCTATGTAGTTAGTGCCTTACCCCACAGAAGAGCTACCAGCTCCAAGATGCTTGAGGAAGTCTTATCTTGGGCAGCCAACGAGCTGGCCTTGGCCCTGCTGGTGGATTTTAAACCATTTAAACTGCTTTTCTGATTTCATCCTGACTGATATAAGACAGACTTTCATGGGCAAAGGAGTCATATCTGAAACCATCAAAACTATTAGCCAAGCAAAGTTTTGTGGGTAACCTCTAGTAATTTAAATGGAAAATAATTTATATGAATGTAAGTTAATAGAATAAAAACACCAAGAGCCATGGTCTTGCTGTGTTGATGAGGCTAGACCCAAATGTCCGGGCTCAAGCAATTCTTCTGCCTGTTTTCCAGTAGTCGAGACGCCAGACATGGACATCCACACCAGCTTAACAATAGGTTTTAATTTATTTATTTTGCCCAAAGTTTTGAAACCATGGTGCCTGATTTAAAAACTTTAACCTTATCCTTTCAGATTCTTTTTTCAAGGGGAGAGGTCTTTTTTGAGACAGGGTCTCCCTGTAACCCCAGTTGGCCTTGGAACCCACTCTGTAGACCAGACTGACCTCAATCTCACAAAGCTCCACTCATCTCTGTCTTCTGACTGCTGGGATTGAAGGTGTGCAGCACCAGGCCTGGCTCTTCTTTTCAGACTCTTTTTATTAAATTATCTCAAGAACTGATACCTGTAAATATACAACAAATACAACAAACGGGTATTTGTACTCATCTCCCTGTGACATAACCATAACCATTCGCTAAATAGCGAATCTTTGGGCTCTGTCCTTGTGGTCACTGTTTCCTCCACTTTCCCCTTCTCCCCTGATTTCTTTCTTTCTTTTCTTTTTTTGAGTCAGAGTCTCTTTGTTACCGCAACTGGGCTAGAACTGCTATGTAGACCAGGCTGGCCTTGAACTCACAGAGATCCACCTGCCTTTGCCTCCCGAGTGCTGGAATTAAAGGCATGTACCACCAAGCCCAATGAAAAACAGCTTTTATATGAGTTTCTTTTTCTGAAAATTATTGAGTAAAAGGTCATTTTTTCTTATTGCATGTATGATTGGGTTTAAAATACTAAAACTCAATACATTTTTGTGTTTGTGTACGTGTGTTTATGTAGTATATATACATGTTTTGTGGGTGTGTATACATGTCTGTGCAGGTGAGTTTACATGCACATGGAAGCCAGAGGTTGATGGTGCCTTGCTTAGTTGCTCTCCATTTCATATTTTGAGACAGAGTCTCTCACTCACCCTGGAGCACATTGACTTAGCTAGGCTGGCTGGTCAGTGAGTTCCAGAGAATCTCTGTCTCCACCTCCCCAGCACTGGGATTACCCATGTGTACTGTGATTCCCAGCTTTCTCATGGTATAGGGATCCAAACTCAGGTCCTCATGTTTGCACAGCAAGGACTTTACCAACTAAGCCATTCTCCCCATAAGAATTTTTTTTTCAGCCAAACAACATCTGTCTAATATTTTGGAAAGGAACTTGATAAAAAGTCTATATTTTTCCTAGTACCACATGGTCGCAGGGGTGTCTGTCAACTTGAGGGGCTGCATGTCTGGTGAAGAGCCTTGGTCTGTAGGTCTTCCCTTCGATGAAGGGAAGGAGAATTGGAAATTGTCTGTCTCATCTGTGACATCGGTCAGCAACTCAAAGGAAGGGTGTCTTATGACCAGAGTGGCAGGGGCTGCCATGCTGGGTCTGATTGGTAAACATTGAACATCTTAGCATCTTGGGGACAGAGCCTAGGTTCACCTTTTAAGGTTAACATCATCTTTTTTTCATCTTTTAAATAGAATGAAAGAGACAAGCTACTCAAAGAATTTTTTATGCTACTTTGTACAGTGACAAAAGTAATTAAACTTGGACTTCATAGTTGCCGGGGAACAGAGGGCACGGGCAGGGCTGCAAGACCGTCCTTTTGTTTCTGAGGCCAAAGACTTTCCAGGGCCTGCCCAGAACCTTGAAGCAACTTTTAACAGCATTCTCATGAGAGTCTGGTGGGAGATGGCGGCTTGGGAGGTGCAACTCCATGGGTCTTTCTGCCACTAATGCTCAAGAGTTTGTGTCCTATGCATAGGCTCTCAAGGTTACCGTCACATTCCCTCAACCTGGCCAGTGGGGCTTCTCCTTCAGTCCAGGCCGATCTCATAGCAAAGCACTGCTCTGTCTATAGGCTTGCTTCAGTAACTGTTGTCCCCAGTGTGATGAAGGTCGGGGTTTGCTTGTTGTAGATAGTAATGTTCACAGCAGTGAAGTATTCATGGAGGGCCTTTGCTATAAAATGCTCTCAAATCCAAAACTTTTAGAGAATCAGTGTGGCTTATTTTAGATTTCAGATTTTCACATGTTGGTCATGCTCAGGAAATTCCATACAAATCTGAAAAGCTCCCAGGTTGAAAACACTTCCTCCCGGACCCAGGTGTTTCAGGTGAGGGACACTCATTTATATATGGATATCAAACTACCCTGTGTTGAGCTTCTCCAGGTCATTAATGTACTGATATTAGATGTTCAATGCACATTAATATCCATTGTCACAAGAAGTAGAGGAAGGCAATACCATGCTCAGAGTGGTAAAGTCCCTTGCCAGGTTCACACAGCTAATGAATACAGCTCCAGAGTAAACCCTGTGGAGTCCACAGTCAGTGCTATCCTGTCCCAGCTCCCTCTGAAGCCTGGGATCCCTTCCCCTTGGATAACTCTTAACAACCTTCCTTAGAACCAACTTTCTGAAGCTGCCTGTCCCTCAGTGTGGTGCTGGGAGGTGTGAATATATGGTCTTGAGAATGACTGGCCATGGCCGAGGAGGCAGACAGCTTACAGAGTGCCCCACTCAGAGCTCTGCAGTGTCTCACCACTGTGGGCAGTTCCATTTCAGGTTAAGTTGTGTCTGCCCTGAGCCCGACAATCAGAGTGTGCAGGGTATCAGAGTGTGCAGGGTACCAGAGTGTGCAGGGTACCAGAGTGTGCAGGGTAGCTGCTTTCTGGAGATAGTCACTCTAACCTGGAAGAGACTACCTCATAGCCTAGTTATTCACTTTGCTGGGTAAGCAGAGCCCTGGTCACTCAACTAAGCCGGTGCCCCAGCCAGTGGTTTCAGTTCATACAGAAGCCTTAAAACATCCAAGAGCAGGCTGGGGATATAACTTAGTAGAGTGCTTGCCCAGAAGACAAAAAAACCTGGGTTTGATCCCCAGCACTGCATAAATCACGTGTGATACCCACATCAGTAACCACAGCACTTGGGAGGTGGAAGCAGAAAGATCAGGAGTCTAAGGTCATCCTTGGCTATATAAGTGGGTTTAGGACCAGCCTAGGCTGCATGAAACTCTATCTCAACAGACAGATTCCACGAGGTTAAAGTATAGAGCAAATTATAAAGAAAAATTTGACTTTTTCAACACCCCTGACACTACAAGAAAAATGACTGACAGGACAGGAAAAGTTTGAAGTCACTAAGAAGGAAAGGCTCAGTTACTATGTGTTAATGAGCTCCTAAAGTTACCAGAACTAAACTACTTTAAAACAGACACTTGTGGAGGTTTTATTCGTGCTGCATTCCTAGTACCCCAAAGTCTTCTTGGACAGAACTCAGAGGAAATGGGTATTCTTGTGTGGTGGAATTCTCTGATATGTCCAGATGCTGGCAGCAAATGGTCTGTGTGGGTCAGGGCAAGCTCCAGGCTTTGTTCTTCTTTGGCTAATCCGTCTCCCCAGCTGTACTGAAGTGTGGTTACTGGAGCAAGAGGGAAGATGTCAGACTGGCAGTGATGCCAAGCCGTCTCCTGGCAACACTCTTGAGATCCATTACCTCAGGTAATGGAAGGCAGCAAAGCCCCACAGCTGAGTGCAGTGATTCAGGCAGGATCATGTCACTGGGAACCTCAGCAAAGCTGGAAACAGATCTTCTCTTAAACAGACCAGAGGTTTCTGCTTCTGTTTCTATATGAAGGCAGGTATTGAAGCGCTTTTTGGCAAAAGATTAAGTTAGTATATTTTTTTTCCTGTACAAATTTGGTAATGTGATTGAAAATCTGATTTATGGAACTGGAGAGATGACTCAGCAGTTAAGAACACTGGCTGCTCTTGCAGAGGACCCAGGTTCAATTCCCAGCACCCACATGACAGCTAAAACCTGTCTGTAACTCCAGTTCTAGGGGAACCAGATGCCCTCTCTGACCTCTGCAGGTGTTGCACAACATGGGTGCCCTTACATATATGTGGGCAGTGCCCCCATACACATAAAATAAAATAGTAAATAAGATATTAAAATAAGTCTGATTTATGCAGTTTTATTCAGTCTTGCCATATCTGTCTACCTACCCATCCATCCGCCGAAGACACAGTGGTGTTTCGAATCGAATTATAGACCAAGGGCCGCAGGCCAGTCTTGTCTTACTCTGTATATTGTTCTGCAAAGTTGAAAATGCCAGTCTGGACCACACAGGCTTCACTACTGTGCTGGCTCAGACCCCATTAACTAGTCTGTGTGTTCTCTCTAGAAGCTGCTGTGTTCTATAAAGAGGTCTTAGCAGAGCCTTCCTCTGTTAGCTTTCCATCACTGTACCGGAGTTCTTGAGATAAGGAACCTTTAAAGATAAGGTTTATTATTTTGGCTCACATTTTTGGACCTTCCAGTCCATGCACAGCTAGGCCCAGCTGTGTTGGGCCTGTGGTGAGGCAGCCCATCCTGGTGACACTGTGATGGGACAAAGCCACTCACTTTGTGTCTAGGAAGCAAGAGAGAAGGAGACAGTTGGGGTGGGGGTGAAAGGATTAACCCCCACAATCCTTTCAACGGCATGTCCCCAGGGATCTCAGGCCTCCTGAGGCCTTCCCCCTCATCCCCGTCCTCAGCTTCTGCAACGTCCCCACAGCACCACTCTGACTGCCAGAGCTTTACCATGTGGGCCCTAGAGAGAAAAAATCCAAACTATAGAATTTTTGTAGTTTATAAAACACATTCAAATAAAATGCTTTATTTGCACAAAAATGTTCAGAAAAGGGTTGGAGAGATGGCTGAGGGTTAAGAACATGGCGCTGCTCTCCCAGCGGGCCTGAGTTCAGCTTCCAGCACCATGTTGGGTGGCTTACAACTGCCTGTAACTCCAGCTCCAGGAGGTCTAATACTGTCTTCTGGCTGCTGTGGGTACCTGCACTCACACTCACACAACTTTCAACATTAGCTTTTCGTTCTTTAACAGTTTGACTAAGATGACCTTGAGCCCCACATAGTGGTGCATGTCTTTAATCCCAGCTCTTAGGAGGCAGTTTTCAGAATTTAGAGCTGTGTGCTGACGTTAGGAAGGTTAAACTGAAGAGATTCTTGTTCTGCTATTTTTCTCTGGTGAGTATTGTTTCCTTGGTTGTAGTTTTTGGTCAGCACGTCTGCTGTCACTTGTGATGTTTTTGTGTTCAGCTGGAGAACTTAAATCCATTTTGTTAGGGTATTTAGGGAACCCTCTCTTGCTTTTTCCTTTCTGGAATTTTCCTAATCTCACTAACAGTCACAGTTTCTTTGCCTTACCTTTTTGATTTCTTAGTATAAGAAGATTTCAGATGTTGCCACATGTGCCCTTGCCACTACAGCATGTCACCTTAACCCAGGTTTAAAGGTATAGAAAGGTGCACACCTCTAGTCCTAGCACTCAGGAGGCAGAGTAGGTGGATCTCTGAGTTCAAAGTCAGCCTGGTCTACAAACCAGCCAGGGCTACATAGTGAGACCTTGCCTCAAAACACCAAAAGCCAAAACCCAAAGAAACAAAAGAGTTATGAGAAGGCAGATGCAGTTGTTCCCTTCCCTAGCTTCCTTCCTCCTAGTCAGTGCCAGCTCATCACCAGAGCCTTGAGTGTGCGCTCCCCAACAGGGTGTGCTGCCCACAACACAGTGAATGTGCGCTCCCCACACAGTGAGTGTGCGCTCCCCACACAGTATGTGCTCCCCACACGATGAGGGTGAGATATGCTTCTGTTCGCTTTTTGACACCTTCTGTATTATTTCCAGCTCTAATCATTGCTTTCTGTCCAGCAGAACCCTAGTCTCTCTTGTCTGGAAGCAGAATGGCCTCCATGCTGCACACATCTCAGTTGACAGAGGTAGAGAATCAACAAGCAGGCGAAACAGTCACGGTTCACAGTGTGTGCTGTGAAATAAATAAGGCACTGAGACGGAAAACATCTTTTTGTTTTCAGATAGGGTCTGATGTAGCCCAGGCTAACGTAAATTCTTGATCCTCCTGCCCCAGATGCCCAAATGTGAGCTACCTGGCTCCTAGCTAAAAGCAACAACTGTAGATAAAGTTTGTGGAGAAGTTTTCTAAAGAACTCATATTTGCATTGAGACCTAAGGAGTAAGAATTTGTCCATGCAAAAGGCTGAATATGAAATGTTCCTGAGCAAAGGCAGCAGTAGATACAAAGGCAGTAAGGAGGATGGGAAGACCCCTGGGGTGGGAGTCGGGGGAGGGTAAAGGCACTTGCTACCAAGTCTGAGGACCGGAGTTCAGTCCCTGGGACCCACATGAAGGATGGAGAGAACCAACTCCTGCAAGTTGTCCTCTGACCTGCACACGTGTGTCATGGTACACACGTGTGCAGACACATACAGCAAACTAATTAGTTAATTAATTAGATGCCCTAATTAAGGGAGAGGCCAGTGTGCTGTGAGTGCAGTCGCTGAGGGAAGGGTTCTGAGATGAGGTGGGAGAGGTGAGGAGGGGGGAGTCTCCCTCTGGAAGTCAAGGATTGTGACTCAGGGTTTAACAAGACTGTAATGACCATGGTTACTGTATGAGTTTGCTTATAGACAGGTTTTACCATCTGATGCTTTGTCCTTCAGAGAGTAGGGCCACAGTCCCCCATTGTGTGCTGACTTGGGAGCTGGGCTGTCTGAACTTCACAGAGCTGAATGTCAGCGCTGGCATCCATTGCGCGGCCCACGCACACCTCTATGCAGCTGGTGCTCTGTAGCCATGTTTGGTAGGAGAGTCCTTGTACAAGATGGCTGTTAGGCAGACCTCCTTTGATCTTAAGAGGCTGCGTAACTACAGGTTCAGTACACTGACAGGTAGTGTGGTCTTCTGACTGTGAAACCCACCTGCCAGCTAGTGCTGTTGGAATAAAAGCCAGAGACAGGCAGAGTGGAATTCTGCAGTGTTGGGAACTCGAAGTTGACAGATTCTAACACCTCTGGGGTCCTCTGGTATGACATGGTCTGCATGTAGAAAGCAGAATGTCAGTTCAGCCCTCAGTTTAAACATGAAAACACAGACGTGGAGAGTGGGAAGCCTGTAGGGGGCAGAGCTGCAACTCCACAGGGCAGCTAATTCACGGGATGCTGCCAACAAGCAGTCGTCTTCAGCCTGTGAACTTGTCGCGTCCCCTCATGGCTGTCACGATGGGCGCTGCAGACATGGGTCGGTGCTCCTCTTCTTCCTTGCGGTTACCCCTGTCCCCGGCCAGTGGAGAGAGGAGCTCGGGAGAGATTGGGTGCGCAGCATCTGTGCGCGATGTGGTGGAGATTCTACGAGACCCCTGTTGGGCCAGGAAGAGTCTACACCCGGCTTCTTCTGGTGTTATAGCTCTTTATTGTGTTACAGCTCTTTTTTGACGGAGCAGGGAAATCGCTTTACAGTGCTCAAGCATGCTCTTATATACAGTTTTCTCTCCAATCAGGTGCACTTCCTCATTTCTTAACAGCCTATTGCATTGTGTTATTTTCAAGCCTTGTATTAGCATAAATGGGCAGTTACATGGGCAAGCAAACCTACCAATCACTACAGAGGAAGAAGAATGCCTCATTAGCATATAGGTTTCCTTTTCTTATGGCCCAACAGTGAACTGTATCACATTCAAGCAACGCCCAGATGCCATCATTCTGGGGAGTGTTTCACTCACGTGGTGCTTCTCTCTGGTCTAGATGACAGCGCATCTGCGGCCAGCAGCATGGAGGTATCAGACCGCATTGCCTCTCTGGAGCAGCGTGTCCAGATGCAGGAGGACGACATCCAGCTTCTCAAGTCAGCACTGGCGGACGTGGTTCGGCGACTGAACATCACTGAAGAACAACAGGCTGTGCTTAACAGGAAAGGACCTACCAAAGGTGGGCATGACCACGTCAGAGTGGCACTGGTCTCACGAAAGGTGCTTGCTCTTGCAGATGTAGTTCACTCCAGCGTTCGCCCAGAATCAAAACACTCTCGGCCCTGCCGCAGTAATCACAATGCATGGCAGTGTTTTTGGTGTGCTGTTGGTGAGTTGTCCTGTGTGCTTCCGAGCTGCACATTTGTAAGTGATTGCTAAATGCTCCTTGAGTCAAGGGACTGTCCAAATGGATTGCTGAGAACAGAGTTAAGGTTGCCTGGGACAGAGAGCTAGCCAAAAGAACTGAGGTCCTTCTGGCCCCTTCTGGGGGTGGCATCCAGAAAGTTCTCTAACACTTCCCATCCCTTCCTGTGCCCTCTGCTCACACTGACACTGAAACACAGCAAATGCTCAGTTGCAAGGGAGGCCCCTAGGCAGGCCAGACTCAGAGGTGTGGGCCCCCTCTAGAGAGCCGAGTCCTGAAGGAATCTAGCCAGCCTGCTTGCTCAGCTTTTCTCAAGATGTGCCTTCAGCTTCTTTTGAGACCCCTCTCCCCTCAGCTGCCCTCAATGATGCAGCCTGCTCCAGAGGTCTGTACCACTGGGTTTCTGGCAAATCCAACCCATTATCTCATGTCAGTTGTGTTAAGTACCTTTTTAGTGACCTCTTCTTCAAATTTCAGAAACAAAAGACCTCATAAGAGCCCCTACACACACACACACACACACACACACACACACACACACACACACATCTGTGTCGTGACGTGTACATTTGAGTACACTGGCTCATCTCTTGCCGGAGTTAATTTTCTCTCTAGCTGTCATCTTGACTATGAGGATTCCACTGATGAAAATACCCTGAAATTGAAGCATGCTAATATCCCTTTAAAAATGTCATTCTTGGAGAGATTGTTTAGCAGGTGAGAGCACTGACTGCTCTTGCAGAGGACCCAGGTTGGATTTCCAGCACCCACGTGGCAGCCAACAACTATTTGTAGCTCCAGTTCCAGGGGATCCAACACTGTCTTCTGACCTCTGTGCACATTGCACAACATGGGTGCACTTACACACATGCAGGCAATACACTCATACACATAAAATAAAAATAATAGATAAGATTTTTTTTTTAAATGTCTTTCTTGGGCTGTGGAGACAGCTCAGTTGGTTGAGGTGGCCTGGGCTTATGATCCCAGCACTAGGGAGGCAGAGGTAGACTGGAACCCTGACACTCACTGGCCAGCCAGACTAGTTTGCTTTCTGTTGCTGTGATGAAACACTAACCAAAACCAGCTTGGAGAGGAAAGGGTTTACTTGGCTTACATGGGAAGCCAAGGCCGGAATTCAGAGCAGGAACCTGGAGGTAGGAACTGAAGCAGAGACCGGGGAGGAGGGGCGGGGACACGACACTGCTTACTGGCTTGCTCCCTGGCTTGTTCAGCTACCTTTCTTAAGTAGCCCAGGCCATCTACACAGGGGTGGCACAGCTCACATTGGGCTGGGCTTCTTACGTTAATGAGTAATTAAGAAAATGTCCCCATAGACATGCCCATGGGCCAATCTGAGTGAGGAAATTCTTTGCTCAAGGCTCTCTATTTCCAGGTGTGTTACATTGATAATGGACACCAACTATGACACTAGCTTATTTGTCAAGTCAGTGACCGGCCCTGCCTCAAAACAAGGTCCTGAGTACTGACACCTAAGGTTGACCTCTGTCGTGCACACACACACTTGCACATGTTCATGTACAAGTACAAACACACCTTTCTCGTTGGTTTGGATTTCCACTGGAGACTGGAGAAAGTTGTGTAACACTGTATCTTGGTTTTTCTCAAGTTCCTGGCTCTGGAAAGGGTCCATTCTTTGTCCTTCTGGTTTGGTGAGGCCAACTCTAGGCGAGAGGCACATGCTCCACTGAGGCCTATATTTTGACTAATCCTTTCAAATAATCTTTTTCTCCAAAGTTACAAAGTGATTAGGATTTTCAGATTAGAGACTTGGTTATTTCAGGTGTACCTGGCCCGCTCAGCTTTCCACAAATAAATCTGATGATGACTGTACCACAAAAGCCATGTCTGAAGTGCTTGCCCTATATGAAGGTTCTAAAATTTCTTTACTCTTGAATAGTAGGAGAAAATAACATGAAAGGCTTTCTCAGGAGTTTTCTCCCCTTATTATGAGTGATGTTTGATCGTTACAAAGTGTCTAAGAAAAATGGCTTTTTCCTGATTACCTGGTGCTTCATTATAATATTGTTTTCATAAATGAAAAAAGTCTGTCTGGAAGCTGGAGAGTCACGGTGAAAGACAGAAGGAAGACCACGGGAAAACGGCGAAGGGTGTGGAAGCCCCTAGGTGGACACAATAAAGGAACAGGAAGAGACTGGGGCACAGCCAAAGAATCGTGGCACTTCTGTAGACCAGGTCCTGTCTAGTCTCTAAATATGCTTGTACTATTGGAACCAAGGTGGAGACTGCTTGCACCTCACCCCCAGTCTGAAGCCAGAGAGAAAACCCCAAGCACTGTGTGATAGCTAGTCTTTGTTGTCAGCTTGACAGCTGGGAAGAGGAAGCCTCAGTTGAGGAATTTCCTCCATGAGACTGGCCTGTGGGGGTGGCTGTGGGGCATTTTTCTGATGTAGGAGGGCCCAGCAGTGTGGGCAGTGGTGCCCCCTGGGCAGGTGGTGTGGATTGTATAATTAAGCTAGCCAAGCACCGGCAGGAGGAAGCAAGCCAGTAGGCCACATTCCTCTGTGGCCTCTGCTTCAGTTCCTGCCTCCGGGTTCCAGCCTCCAGTTCCTTTTCTCTGCCCTGGGATGTAAGATGAAATAAGCCCTTCCCTCTCCAATTGCTTTAGTTTCGCACCACAGTAACAGAAAAACAAGCTAGAACACTATTTGTTCAGCTACAGAGGTGAAGCTTATGTAAACAGACTAGAATCACGTAGACCAAAAGTTACCCTTTTTTTTTTTGCCTTAGTTGTATTATGGATTTTTGATGTGTGTGTAGATGTACGTGCACATGCGTGCCTGTTATGTGGAGCCCAGAGGTTGATGTTGGATGTCTTCCTCCATCAACCTCCACTTTGATTTTTGAGACGGGGTCTCTCACTGAACCTGGGGCTCACTGATGTGGCTGGACTGGCTCCTCTCCTAGGTTGGAGTCACAGACAGGTCCTACCACACCCAGCTTCTGTGTGAGTACTGGAGATCTGAATTGAGGTCTTCATACGTATGTGGCCAGCGCTTCCACTGAGACATCTCCCTAGCTTCCCTTTTATACTTTCATTTTATTTAAAAATGTTCTGTTGTGCCAGGAATGGTAGTATGTGCCTTTAATCCCAGCCCTCAGAAGGCAGAGGTAAGTGGAGCTCTGTGAGATGGAGGCCAGCGTGGTCTACATAGTGACTTCCAGACAGGCTGAGACTAGGAGACTGTAACACAAACAAACAACAAAACAAAAGACCCCACAAAATGATCTGTTTTATGTATTCCTTAATATATAGAAAATTATGCTTTCAAAATTACGTTGTTAAGAGTCATTGACTCTGAGGTCAGCAGTGGGGCTTGTGGAAAACATCAGAGAGCGGGACTGGGGTTTGGAGTTCATCTGCCTGACCATTGTGTCATGTACACATTCCACCCAGTGCCGGAGATTTGGAGTTAAATATGGGTGGAAGTCAGCCATTCTCTCTATAGAAAGTATCAGCTTCGGTAGCTGGGAAGCAGTTCATAGTTCTGGTTTTTAGTCTGCTTGTTTACGCAGACTAAAGTTCAGCAGATACCTTTTTGAATATACCTTTTCTAGACCTTCTTATTGACGATAGAAGCTAGTGGATCCCTTAATTGGTAGACTGGGAAGCTATGTCAGTGGCTCCATCTTTGATCAGAGGATTGCTCCATGGACTCAACGGTTTCTGCGGCAGGGCGGCCTTGCCCTTCAAAGACAAGGGACCCTCTGCCCTTGGCCTTTTGCCCCTACAGCCACTATCATTACAGATGATCTTTGTAGAGCCTGTGCTAGGCATTCCACCTTTCCACAGCCCGCTGTGGGACCCCTTATACCCATCTTACAGCTGAGAAGGCAACTTCCAGGAGACTGAATGCTGTGCCCTGGGCTGCGAAGCTGGCTGGGATCAGCCTGGGTCAGGACCCCAGGGCCTGGCTCAGTTGGAACTTCGTTTGCTGTTTGCTGCTTCCTGTGTATTCTTCCTAGCCAGGTTTCTTGAATTCGAATTATTCAAGTCAAACCAAATATGTAGGAAATGAGTAACTATATTCCAAATACAATGAATCATATTCAGCACACCATCTTATAGGATACTATGCTGGAGTCTCTTCACATCGGTAAAGTAGCACATTAAAATTCTTAAGCTCTTTGCTATCAGTGAAATTAATGAACGATTAGCCCTTATCATGGAGCAAATGTGTACTTGTCAGGGTTCTTTAGAGGATCAGAACCCACAGATTGAATGTATGTTATAGGTCTGTTACATTAGGGTCTGGGTAGCCCAACAACAATTGTCCTCATTGTAATGTACAGCACCATTATTACAGTTAAAAACTGAGGGATTTAGATTCCTCTAATTGTCTAATAAATTACTCTCATTACAGTTTTTGAGATATTCACATATCATAAAATTCATCTCTTTAAATTGTACAATTTGTTGATTTCTAATATTCGCAAAGTTGTAACATTTTTAGTACTAACAAACTTTAATTTTCCTTACCAGAAAGCCTGTCCCTATTAGCAATGCTTTTCTGGTTGGCCCCTCCCACAGTCCCTGGCAACCACTAATCTACTTTGTCTCTGTGGATTTACCTGCCTTGGGCTTTTCCTGTAAACTGGTTCATGCAATCCCTGGTCTGTTATCCTAGTCTCAGCATAATTAGTTTAATGGCTCATCTGTGTCATAACATGCACCATTCCTTTTTATTGCCAAATAATATTCCACTGCGTGTAACAGTTTGTTTATCCATTCATTAGCTGGTGAACATTCAGATTATTATGACTTTGTGAAATATGTTCATTATATATATTATATTCCACATATATTTCCATTTTATTTGTTTGTTTTGAGACAGGGTCTTTTTCTGTCTCAACTTCCTAAGTGCTGTGATTATAGGTATATACTGCTATACCTGGCCTTGAGTTCTTGATATTACTGGAGTCTGACATTAATAGGTCCATGCCTCAGAATGCAAATTAAAAACATGGTACAGGGCTGAGGATATAGCTCAGTTGGTAGAGTGCTTGCCTAGCATGCATGAGACCCTGGTTTTGATCTCAAACTCTGGATGAATCAGGTAAGGTGGTACATGCCTATAACCCCAGTACTCAAGGAGGGGAAGCAGGAAGATCAGGAGTTCAAAGTCATCCCTAGATACTGAGTTCAAGGTCAGACTGGGCTATGAGACCCTGTCTCCGGAAAAACAAACAAAAAAACCCAGTACAACAGACAGCCTCATCTCCTGTTGAAAACTGTATTAATGTCAACTCTTATGTGTCCTGATGATTTTTTAATCTCTTTGAAATGGTGTAAGAGCTGGGCTTTCAGTCTGTCATAGGTCTTCAGATTTACTGCCAGATGGCATTCTCGGCTTCCCTCAGTGCTGTCTGCCCCCTGCAGCCTGTCCTGGAGGACTCATGCCAGCACAGGGCTCCCTTTAAGCCTCACAGTTCTCCACTCGAGGCCAAGCTGAGGCATGGCCTGCTTGATCCTCTTGGTGGGTCAGGCCCTGGGTGGTGTTTATGCTTCCCAACAGCACTGCACTGCAAACTGTGGCTTCTGGCGGGACATTTTGTGTTTTCCAGGATGTCTTCAGATTCCTAAAAGGGAGACAAGTGCGTCTGTAATTTAGCTAGACAAGTGGTGGTGATAGGAGTCTCCCTCACTGACAGAATGACCTGCTGCGTCTGTAACTTAGCTAGACAAGTGGCGGTGATAGGAGTCTCCCTCACTGACAGAATGACCTGCTTTGTCTTTCAGTTTAGCAAAGACAGATTCTTTGTTCTACTTGCAAATATAGACATTTTGGGCATGATTATTAGAAAGTTTTGGCATATAATGGTTAGATATGCTAAAATTAAATTTTGAATTTTTTTTTGAGGTAGGATCTCCCTGTAGCCCCAGCTGGCCTAGAACTTTCTATGTATACCAGGCTGGCCTTGATCTCACAGAGATTCACCTGCCTCTGCCTACCAAGTGTTGGAACTAAAGGCACGCACCACCACCCTTGACTAAATTTTGAATTCTTTCACTTAATCACATATATTCTTTCACATAATCTGACTTCATGTGATTAAATTTACTTCTTCTCCTGATGGGAAGCTTTACTTAGCAGACATTGTACATTGAGGTGAAAGGGCTAATGATATTAATCTAAAGGATTTCCTGATATTTAGGTTTCATTAGTATCATAATAATATGCATTAGTAGATTTGACTAGCTATATTAGAATTTCCATATTTACAGCAATTTTAAAACCACGGTTTTGAGAATATACTGTCACAGAAGGCGCTTCTTGAAGTCATACATTCTGATCCTACCATTAAGAAAGATGAAGGATGGGGCTGGAGAGCTTCTCAGTGGTTAAGAGTGCTTGCTGCTCTTGTAGAGGACCCAGGTTCAGTTCCCAACTCCCACATCAGATGGCTCACAACCTCCTGTAACTCCAGCTCCAGTATATCTAATGTACTCTCTGGTCATTGTGGAAACCTCCCCATCCCCACATACGCAGACCCACAGACACATACAAAAACAAAAAAGTATAAGTTTCTTTTAAAAAAAAGATAAGGGAAGCCTGGGAAGACGGCTTAGTTGGTCAAATACTTGCCACACAAGGTTCAACTTGGGGACCATTTCAGATCCAAACCACTGCAAACAGGAGCAAATTTGATTGGCTTTAGTACTAAATTTTTTAAATACGATAATGTGAGAGAAACCTAGAGGGCTGTTCTGTGTAAAATCAGCACTTTGTTAGCTTTTGGGTCTAGAGTAATACTACTGAGTTTTTTACTGTCTGTGGTTTTGTGAGTTAGGGTCTCCACATTGTAGCCGAGGCTAGCCCAGAACTGATGGCGTCCCCCAGGCTGGCTTCAAACTTGCAGTGCTTCTGTCTCAGCCTGGGATCATAGGCATGAGCCACTATATCTACCTTGATGCTGCTGTTCCATGAAGCCAGTGGTGTTAGAACTCTGGTGATGCTCCTAGATAGGAGTTAGCCCAAGTAAGGTTCTTTTTAACTTCATTCACAAATGGTCCCATACTATTCCTCTCTTCTCCTGCCCTCCTCCATCTGTGACTGGCGGAATCCCCAGACATGGAATCCACCAAAAGTCTTTATAAGTGGGCATGTTGTGTGGTGCTCATGATCAGACCCAGGACCTTACATGTACCAGGCAAGTGTTCTAAAACTAAGCCACATCCTTTGCTGAACTGTTACATTTTGAAGTAAAGTTTATCCTCTTCTGGAAAGGCCTGCAGCATTCAGTCTCATTTCCTCTCATGGAAAAAAGACAATTCTAGATTATCATGAGACAGAGTTTAGAAATAATAACTCAAGAATTAACAGCTGGGCAGTGTCTTTGAAAGAATGATGTAATGTCATCTCTTAAAAGCTCAAATCATTGTTTTAATTATTAATATTTTTAAGCTGTCATGTGTGGGCAGGCCAGATGGCTCAACTGGTAAAGGCACCTGCCACAAAGTGTGATCCCAGGAGCCACACAGTAGAAAGAGGGAGCTGACTTCCACAAGCTGCTCTCTGACCTCCAACATGCTCCGTGGCATAAGCCAACTCCCCACATACACAGGATCAAAATAAATAAATAGATAAATGTTTGGAGGGGTTGATGTTGTTATTGTGTGGGTTTTTTTTTGTTGTTGTTGTTGTTGTTTTTGAGAAAAGGTCTCCCTATAGCTCGAGCTGGCCTGAAACTCACTATGTAGATCAGGTTGGCCCTGAACTCACAGAGATCTGCCTGCCTCCTGAGTGCTTGGACTAAAGGCATGCACCACCAGTCTGACCATGAGGCAAGGTTTCTTATTGTTTGCATCTGTGTACACTGAGCTTACTGGCTCTCTAGCTACCAGAGACCCTCCTGTCTCATCTCCCATCTCCCATGTACATAGGTTCCCTTTACATAGATCCCTTTACATAGGTTCCAGGGATCCAAACACAGATTTTCATGCATATGCTCAGTACCCACTGAGCATCCCAAGCAAGTTTCATGTTATTTAAAAATTTTTAACTTATGCATATGTATGTGTGGATGCCGTGTGTGAGGGATTGCTTTCAGAGGCCAGAAGATGGCATCTGATTGCCTGGAGCTGCAGTTCCACGCAGTTGTGAGACACCCAGCTTGGATGCTAGGAACCAAACTTGGATCTTCTGCAAGACCAGCAAGCACTCTTAACTGCTGAGCCATCTCTCCAGCCCATTATTGAAATTCAGTGTGGGCTGATTGACACAAATACTCATCCTCTGTACCCCTGAGGGCTGGTACCTCACAGAGCAGATGGTGGAGACCAGTACCCAGCTAGGCCTCTGCAAAGACAGGTGGAGACAGTAACCATATGGGTGATGGGCACACACTCGCCCTAGTCCACTCACAGGGGAGGTCACCAATGGCAGCTCATTCTTCCTCGGTCCTGGAGGCCTGAATCCCAAAACCAATATCACATGGTAAAAATCAAGGTGTTGACAGGGCTGGTTCACCCACACATAGAAGACCCATTCCGGCTCACCCCCACACACACACAGAGGACCCATTCTGGCTCACCCACACACACACACAGAGGACCCATTCCGGCTCACCCACACACACAGAGGACCCATTCCGGCTCACCCACACACACACAGAGGACCCATTCCGGCTCACCCCCACACACAGAGGACCCATTCCGGCTCACCCCCACACACAGAGGACCCATTCCGGCTCACCCACATACACAGAGGTCTCACACACACACACAGAGGACCCATTCCGGCTCACCCCCACACACAGAGGACCCATTCCAGTTCACACACACACACAGAGGACCCATTCCAGTTCACACACACACAGAGGACCCATTCCGGTTCACACCCACACAGAGGACCCATTCTGGCTCACCCCCACACAGAGGACCCATTCCGGTTCACACCCACACAGAGGACCTATTCTGGCTCACCCACACACACAGAGGACCTATTCCGGCTCACCCACATACACAGAGGACCTATTCCGGCTCACCCACATACACAGAGGTCACACACACACACACACAGAGGACCCATTCCAGTTCACACACACACAGAGGACCCATTCAGGCTCACTTACACACACAGAGGACCCATTCCTGCTCACCCCACACACAGAGGTCTCACCCACACACACAGAGGACCCATTCCGGCTCACCCACACACACAGAGGACCCATTCCGGCTCACCCCCACACACAGAGGACCTATTCCAGTTCACACATACACAGAGGACCCATTCCGGTTCACACCCACACATAGGACCCATTCTGGCTCACCCCCACACAGAGGACCCATTCCAGTTCACACACACACAGAGGACCCATTCCAGTTCACACACACACACAGAGGACCCATTCCAGTTCACACATACACAGAGGACCCATTCCAGCTCACCCCCACACACAGAGGACCCATTCCGGCTCACCCACATACACAGAGGACCTATTCCGGCTCACCCACATACACAGAGGTCTCACACACACACACAGAGGACCCATTCCGGCTCACCCCCACACACAGAGGACCCATTCCAGTTCACACACACACACAGAGGACCCATTCCAGTTCACACATACACAGAGGACCCATTCCGGTTCACACCCACACATAGGACCCATTCTGGCTCACCCCCACACAGAGGACCCATTCCAGTTCACACACACACAGAGGACCCATTCCAGTTCACACACACACACAGAGGACCCATTCCAGTTCACACATACACAGAGGACCCATTCCAGCTCACCCCCACACACAGAGGACCCATTCCGGCTCACCCACATACACAGAGGACCTATTCCGGCTCACCCACATACACAGAGGTCTCACACACACACACAGAGGACCCATTCCGGCTCACCCCCACACACAGAGGACCCATTCCAGTTCACACATACACAGAAGACCCATTCCGGTTCACACCCACACAGAGGACCTATTCTGGCTCACCCACACACACAGAGGACCTATTCCGGCTCACTCACATACACAGAGGACCTATTCCGGCTCACCCACATACACAGACGTCACACACACACACAGAGGACCCATTCCAGTTCACACACACACAGAGGACCCATTCAGGCTCACTTACACACACAGAGGACCCATTCCTGCTCACCCCACACACAGAGGTCTCACCCACACACACAGAGGACCTATTCCGTGGCTTTCCTTGCTGCTGGTGATTGGCTGTCCCTGTCATTCCTAGTAGATGACTCATTCCTGTCTCCGCCCTCTTCACACAGCCCTCACAAGGAAGGGTTGAATTTGGGAACCACATCTACATCCTTACCTTCATTGTAGCCATAAAGACTCACTTTCCAAGTCCCTCACTTTGTGAGGTTGCTACTGGATGTGAGTTTTCAACCAAGTCCATGCACTTTAAAATAACAAAAGGGAAGGCTGGCCAGATGGCTCAGTGGGTAAAGATATTTGCCCCCAAACCTGACTACTTGAGTTCAATCCCTGGGATCTACATGGTGGAAGGAAACTTGTCCTCTGACCTCCACACATGTGCCGTGGCAGGCACACCTCCATACATAAGGTCAATAAATAAGATGCTATAAAATTCGACAGACGATGAGATGGAGGCTGATGTGGTAAGTGCATCAGAAGAGAAGGCAGAGGCCAAGGCAAGGGTCAAAGCAGGCAGTAGACGTGCGTGAACAGGGAGAGCAGATGTGAAACAAGATCAATGTCTTGGTCTAATGGACTGTGACATGTCCACCTCTGAGAAGTGCTGGCTCCTGACCCTGGCCTGGCCTCATGGTGGGAGTGAGACACCTGGGGACTCTGGGAAGGCTTGGGATGCAGGCTAATGGTCTTTTGCCAATGTTCTTCTCTGGCTCTTCCATCTTTATTTCAGTTTAAAACAAGAAGGGAGACTGGCCCTCACGTTAGGCATCGAACTTTCAGTATTTTAAAAACATAGCGTTCTATACAGAGTCCCTCAGAAACCCTAAATGGAGGTAGACTTGTTTTGTGATGAGCAGAATAAATTCTGCCAGCATTTCAAAAGTGAACTTAGAATTTTAGACTAGCTTAGATTTACAGAAGAGTTCTGAGTTCAGGTGTTTCCTGTTACATCTTCCAGGAATGCACCTTCGCTGATGTACAATAATGGTGAGTAGAGGCCATGTGTTATTCAGACCTACTTCATCTGTCTCTTACATCCTCCACCCTCGGCAGTTCCCCTGGGGTACCATATGCCTTTGACCATCATGGTCCCCAGGCTCCCCCAGACTGCAGTTTTTCTTGGTTTTGGTGACCTCGATGGTTCTGAGTGCTGGCTAGGGAGTCCATTGACCTTCCATGTGGGTCTGTTTAATGTTCTCCTGGGCAGACCCTCGGAATAAGGGGTTTAGGGAGCAAGACCGCAGAGGCAAGGGGCCATCCTCACCGTGTCACAGCTGTATGAGGCGAATGCTATCCACATGACTGACCTCTGCCAGATCAGCAGTGATGTGGATCACCTGCTTGGATGAGGGGTGTCTGCCAGGCTCCTTTCTATAAAATTACCCCTCATAATGTTCTGTCTAGAAGAAGGTTGCACAGAATTGAGCAGAGGCGTGACCTGCCTTGTGAGGATGGAGTGTCTGCACCCCGTTGTTGCTGATTCTACGGTAGAGGCTTCTCTGCTCTCCCCCGTCTGAGAACAGACCATCCATTTCTGTCATCCATGCTCATTGGTATTTGCCTATGGATACCCATCTGTCCACTCGTCTATAATCTCTCTTTGTCTATAATTTTCTCCTTGGCCTTTAGCTCCGGTGTTCCTCTGGCTTGGCCCCTCTACCCAGGGTACAATGCCTAGTAGTTGCGGCCAGCACTCTCCTCTAGCAGCTGGCCTCCCTCCTTGCTCATCCAGCCCCTCCTCTCCAACACTGAGAAACCCGACTCCTGTGTGCTTCCTTCAGCCTCGCTGTCCCACCCCAGCATCCCAGCACAGTGGCTTTAGTGTGCTCGGCTGTACCAGCAAGCTCGGTGCTACTTGCAGTTCCCTTTCCCCAGCTCCACAGCCTTGGCGTCAGAAGCTACTGGGGCCAGCACCTTTCCCCACCAGCTTCAGAAGCAGGGCGGCATGCATTTGTAATGCAGGCAGACCCTGTTGCCAAGTGGTGTCCCCTCACGGGATTCCCGACTCCTGGTTGGTTTTTTGTAGACCTTAAAGTTCATTCTTCGGCGAGGGTGTCTAGATTTTAAGAATGCTTAACATGGCAGTGCTTACAAATCTCTGCCTGGAAGTCTCACTCGCTCCCACACACCCACCCTCAGCCCTTGGTAGCACACAGCTCTGTTTCTGGCTTTACCCTTTCTGGAATGTAGAAAAGAACTGCAGCATGCCACCATTCGTACTTGCTCCCTTCACTGAGTGTCTGAGTTTCTTTCCCCATTACTATGATACTCTAGCGAAAACAAGGGAGGAAGGGTTTATTCTGACTCACAGTTCAGGGATACAGAACATCATGGTGGGAAGTCAAGGCAGTAGGGACTTGAAGCAACTGGTCACATCCCATCCATGATTGGGAACTAGAAATCGATGGACACATGCTGCTCCTCAAGTCCTTTTCTCCATCCTTATACAGTCCAGAATCCCAACCAGGGATTGATCCCATCCACAGACGGCAAGTCTTCCCACCTCAATAAACATAACCAAAATGCCACCATCACCTCCATCACCCCAGGCATGCCCAGAGTCAAGTTCCCAGTGAACACAAACCATCACACTTAGCAAAGTGAACTTCAGACCATGTATGTTTGCAGGCAGAGTAGCCTGTTGTTGAATGGACTGGTTTGTTTATCCATTTACCTACGGAAGGACATCTTGGTGGCTTTCAGGTTTTGACAGTCGTGGCTAAGGCTGCTATAAACATTTGCATGCACGTTTGTGTAGCCAAAAGTTTTCAGATCAATTATGTAAATACGTAGTGTCAGCAGATTTCCTAGATCAGATGGTAAGACTATATTTAACTTTATAAGATACTGGCAACTATTCCAAACTGGCTGCTCCAGGTTTCTTTCCTGACATCAATGAATGCAAGTTTCTATCACTCCTGACCTGTTCAGTGGTTGGTATTTTGTTTGGTTTTTTAATTTTAGCCATTCTGATAGGTATACAGAACTATTTCATTATTGATTTAATTTGCATTTCCCTAATGACAGTGATGCTGAACATATTTTCAGGTATCCATTTGCCATTAGGTAGATCTTCTTTAGGAGGTGTCTTTAATCTTTTGCCACTTAATTATTTATGCTTATGTTGATGCATACATGTATTTTGTCTACATGTATGTAAGTGCACCAGTGATGTGCAGTGCTGGTCTCACAGAGACCAGAAGAGGCTGTGAATCCCCTAGAACTGGAGTTTCAGATGGTTGTTAGCCACCATGTGGGTTCCAGAAACGGAACCCAGGTCTTGTGTAAGAGCAGCCAGTGCTCTTAGCCGCTGAGTCATCTCTCGAGCCCCTCATATCACTTGGGGTTGTTTGTAAAGGGTGAGAGAGTGTTCTCTAGGCTCAGCACTGGCTCACCGTTCCTTGAGAGATGGTCTTTCTCTGCCCATCTGCTGTGTATCTGTGTCTTCCTGCTGGTTTTTTAAACTGATAATCTCTTCCTTTCTATATAGCTGGTGCTCTGTAAGGCATTACCGCTCTAAGGGAGCACGTTCTGACTTCTTCCTGTGCTTCTCTTACAGTAAGACCACTGGTGCAGACCCTGCCTCTAAGAACCACTGTCAACAATGGCTCCGTGTTACCAAAGAAACCCAGTGGTTCCCTCCCATCCCCCTCGGGATCCAGGAAAGAAACTGTTGTGTCAGCAAGCAAAAGGTAGGCCACAAGAATGACCTTTCCTGACTTCTCAAAGCAGCTCCAACAGAGGAACTGTGTAGATTTAGCATTTGTCTTGTTTTAGGTATAACCATATTGCCCGTGAAATCTCAGCCCAAATTGCGGTGTGGCATTTTGTATTTTTACTTAAAGTTCTCTTTATAAAAACAACTGGGACTCCAACCTCGGAAAAAATGAGTGTGTTGTTCCCACCCACATCCCTACACGCAGCATAGCAAAAGTTCAGGTTGTCATAGCAACCTTGAAGGCTTATGGGTAAGCTTTGGGTGAACTCATACTTTTAAATTGCACCTAACAGAGTTCTGCATGTCAGTGCTGTCTGTCTGTCAGATCATAGTTCACTTTTCACTTTTTGACACTTTTGTCACATTGTGATGTTATATTTTGCAGCCAGTAGTAATTCTCAGACTATAGACAATTAAAAGCCTGGTGGTTTTATAGTATAGCTAGCTTTGAAGCAGTGCCTCTGCAAGCCTTTCTCATAGATATACAAGAGTGCTGCAAAGGGATGTGGAGATGGCTCAGAGGTTAAAACACTTGCTGCTTAACCAGCAAGCTTGGACCAGAGCTGGGATCTCCAGAACCATGTAAATGCCGAGTGGGCCTGGTGGCCTACCTGAAATTCCAGTATATGGAAAGCAGAGTGAGGACCTCCCCAGAGCAAGCTGGCTAGGTAAGACTAGCCTTATCAAGTGAGTTCTGCATTCAGTTAAAAACCCTGCCTCAATGCATAGGGCAGAGAACAATCAAGGAAGACTCCTAAAGTCCACCTCATGGCTCACAACCATATGTACACATACATGTGCACCCACAGACATGCAAATATGCATACACATGTACACATGCAGAGTCCACGCACACATACAAACACACAAGAAAAAGGGAAAAATAACTGCAAAACTTGCAGAGTTTGTATTTGGGTGTTGGAGCTAAAATTCCTTCTGGGAGACGTAAACAACATCCAACATCTGCTCCGTCGGTACCTGCAACAAACCAAGGTACAGTTTCACCAAACTGCAGTCTAGGAAACCAGTGAATTTATCGGGCTTCGGTGTAGAGCAGTGGTTGAGGGCTTACTTACAGGAGTGTGGGTGTTCCCCTCCTAAGGAACGTCTTAATTCAAGTATGGATGGTGACTTCCCTCCCCTTCCTCTATTTATACCCCAGTAGACCCTCCCTCTCCTGCAGCTAGGGCCCATTGGTTGGTTGGGAGGTGTGGCTGACTCTCCCTGCCCCAACTTCCTTGCAGAGTTTAACAGTCAACAAGCTTAGTTGTGATGATCCTAGGCAAGTGGGAACAAGCAAGCTGGGGAAATGGTGTCTGTCTGTGGTCTGTCTGTCAGAGGACAGTCTGTGTAACAGGTGTGGACCCCACAGTGCTCAGAGGACACCTGTGGACTTGCAGGGGTCAGTGCTGCAGCTTCTGTGACTTAGAACAGGGAATCTAGTTACTTTAATTCTTCTCCTCTTAACATGGCCTCAAAGTCCCCTTTTCAGAAGGTGACTGTGAACCCAGCTCATGCCATCCAGACTCAGGAGATTCAGACTGGCATTTGCCATGTGTTTTTTGTGGCTTGAGTTTTCATGCTGGCAGAGGCTCTACGGATAACCCCACTCATACCCCATCCATCGAGTGAAACACGGAGACTCATCAAGACGCACAGAAGCATTCTGTCCCTGTCCCAGTTTGGTTTCCTGTTGCTGGTACAGAATACCCTAACAGAAGCAACTGACAGGGGAAACAGTTTATTTTAGCTTACAGTTCCAGGTTAGAGTCCTTCCCAGCTAGGAAGCCAAAGCAGGGACTTGAAGCAGCTGGTCATATCCACAGTCAGGAGCAGAGAGAGAATGAACACATGCCTGCCTGCCTGTCCTTAGCTGGCTGTCTCCTTTTCATTCACTCTGGAGCCCAGCCCATAACATGGTACCACCTACACTCAGGGTGGGTCTTCCCACCTCTAAGAAAACCTCTCTCAGACATGCCCACTGGCTGATATAATCCAGACGGTTCTTCAGTAAGACTCTTCCCTGGGGATTCTGATTGTGTCAAGTTGACAATTAAAACTAACCACAAAGTTGCAAACAGAACCATAGAAGAGAGTGCCTGTGGGGTCCATTGAGAGTGTACCTCTAGAGACTCTGCCCTTATTAGGGCCATGGTGTCATCCTCCAGCTGTCCAGGGGGGTTGCAGACTGGCTACTTTAGAGAGATGTACTAAGTGGAAAACTTCCTGTGTCACCATCAGGTTCTTTCTGGAGTGGCAACTGACAAGTGTCCTGGGGTTTGGGTCAGTGAACTGTGAAATGAGTGAACCAGATTTCACATGGGAAGAAGCTGGAACTAGGCCAAAGGTGATGGGGTACAACTGGCTTCAAAGAGATGACGCCAAGCCTGAAAGTGGATGGTGCTGTTGCAGCTCTATCAATGTTATGACGTCTTTCGAGTGCATGTGGACTTTATACAGAGCAGCCCTCCGCCAAGTGGATTCTCCTTGCCTTTTACCTATAAAGTTGCAGGCCTTTATTTTTTATGAATTTGAAGAGAATCGCTTTACTTTGCTCATTAGAACTTTGAAGTGCTATTCTTGGTCTTATTTTAGGTCTTTCAGGACTGTTTATAGCCAACATGAACTAACTTTTGGGTTGTGACTGGCAGCCACAAGTAAAATGAGACTTTTTCTCAGTTAGATATAGGACTCACAAATTTGACTTTTTTCAATGTATTTTCAGGTTTCTGTCTGTCGTTTTTTATTGTGGTAAAATCCACCTAACAGTAAATCCATCATCTAACCATTTTTATATATTCCTGAGCTTTTCATCTCACAGAACTGAAGTTACACTGTCAGTAATTCCACCTCCCCTGCTGTGGCCTGGCACTGTACCTCTACTCCCTGTGTCTATGGTTTGGCATACTTTATTTTATTTATCTTTTAAATCTCACTGTGATTTTACCATGTTACCCTGACTGGTCTGGAACTCTCTAGGTAGAGTTCTCAAAGTCACAGAGATCCACCTGCCTCTGTCTTCTGAGTGCTGAGATTAAAGTTGTATACCACCACACCAGGCTTATAGTTTTGTTTTGTCTTGTTTTTAATAAGGAAATGTGAGGTCTTCAACTTTATTCCCTGCCCACCCCTGCCATGTTGTTGTTGGTTTTTCTTTTTTTTTGCTTTATTTTATATGTATGCATATATACAGTGCACAAATGCAGGTGCACCAGTGTCATGCAGTGCCCATAGAGGACAGAAGAGGACATCAGATGCCCTGGAACTGGAGTTACAGATGGTTGTTAGCTACCATGTGGGTGCTGGGATTCGAACCTAGGTCTTCTTCAAGAACAACCAGTACTTCTAACTACTGAACCCTTCCTCCAGCCCTGTTGTTTTTTCAAGAATGTTTTGGTTGTTTGGATTGAGTTTTGAGATTTCAATGAATGAAAATTAGGTTGGCATTTTCTATTTCTGCCAAAGCTGCCACTGAAATTTGGTAAGAATTATATTGAACCAATAAGTTACTTTAGGTATTATGGATATTTAAACAATATTAACATTTCTGTCTACAAGAATGGTCCTTTTGTTTATTGATACCCCTTTTCTTCTTTTAGCAGAGTTTATAGTGTACAAACCTTTCACTTTCTAGAACAGATTTTTCCTAAGTGGTTCATAATTTTTGACATTATAGTCAATAGAATTGCTTTCTTCATTTCCTTTTCAGAGTGTATAGAAACATATCTGACTTTAGGGTGTTGGCTTTTACACCCTGGAATTCTGCTGAAGTCACTGAATAGTTTTAGTGTTTTTTTATGCAGACTTTAAGGTTTTCTGCTTATTAGGTCTTGGCACCCACAGAGATTCACTTGTTCATTCCCTTTTTTCTTATCTAATTGCTGTTGCTAAGATTTCTAGTACTGTGTTAAATAACAGTAACAACGGTGGGTGCTACTATGTAGTTCCTAGTCTTCAAGGGAAGCTCTTAGTCCTTCATCACTGAGGTGATGCTCACTCTGGGCTTTTCATATATGGCTTTTGTGATATTGGGAGTGGTCTGCTTCTGTTCTTAGTTTATTGAGTGGGTTTATCATAAAAGCATTTTAAATTCTGTTGAATGTTTTTTCTCTAAAAATTTTTTATTGCATGTTATTATTTTGCACAGGTGTGTGTGTGTGTATGTGTGTGTGTGTGTGTGTGTGTGTGTGCGCATGCACTACAACAACCATGCAGAGGACAGAGGACAACTTGTGGGAGTTTTTTTTCCTCCTTCCACTGTGTGGATTTTAAAATTATTTTATGTGTTTATTATTTTGCAGAGGCAGTGTGTATGTGTGTGCGTGTATACCTCATGTATGTGGAGGTCAGGTGACAATTTGTGGAAATTTGTTCTTCTGCTCTGCAGTTCCAGGCATCATAGTCAGGTCCCCAGGCTTGCATGGCAAGTGTCTATCCCCAGAGCCATCTTACCGGCCCTTTTACATCAGTTGAGATGATCATGTGATATTTGCTGGTTATCCTGTCAGTGTGGTACATTACATTGTTTGATTTTCATATGTTGAACCATCTTTGCATTCCAAGTAATCCCACTTGGTCATGTTATACAGTCTTTTAAATATATTGTTCAATTCAGTTTCTTTGTGTGTTTTTGAGAACTTTTCAATTGATTCTCATAAGGGATATTGGCTTTCATTTGTCTTTTAATATTGTATTATTTCTGTTGTATGTATATGAGCGTATTGTCTGCATGTGTGTAAGTGCATCTGTGTCATGCAGTGCTTTGGAGGTCAGGAGAGGGTATCTTCTGGAACTGGAGTTAAGGACAGTTCTTAGATGCCATGTGGGTGCTGGGAATCGAACCTGGGTTCTCTGCAAGAGAAACCAATGCTCTTAACTGCTGAGCCATCTCTCCAACCCTCTGCTTTTCTTTCCTAAAAGCATCTTTGTCTGGTTTCATTATCAGAGTAATACTGGTCTCATAGGATCCAATGGGAACTGTTCTGTCCTCTTCAATTCTTTTGAAGAGCAGGATTAACGCTAATTGCTCTTTAAATGTTTGATAGGATTCTCCAATGAAATCATCTGGTATTGGGCTTTTCTTTGTGGGGAGATTTTTTTATTGCTGCTTCAGTCTCCTTGCTAATTATAGGCCTGTTCATATTTTTCATTGTTTATGAATCAGTATTATTAGGTTATATATTTCTAGGAAATTACCCATTTCCTCTAGGTTATCCAATTTATGGCATATAATTATTCATAGTAACCTCTTATAATTCTTTTTATTTCTGAGGCATCAGTTTTAATGCCCTTTCTTTCAATTCGAATTTTGATTATTTTCATCTCCTCTCTCTCTTCCTCTTTTAGTCTCTCTAAAGATTTTCCAATCTTGCTGTCTTTTCAAAAGCCAGCTCTCAGTATTGCTAATTCTTCTTCCCATTATTCTTCTGTCTTCTAGTTCACTGATTTCTGTTCTGATCCATACTTAGTCTCTTCCTCCTCCTAGCTTTTGGGTTGAGTTGTTCTTTTTCTAGTTGGTTTGAGATCCTCCTTTTCATGGAAGCATTCCCCACAAAGCTCCTCTCTCAGTACAGCCATTGCTGCCTTTCTGCAGGTAGTGCTGGGATGTTTTAATTTTTATTTGTCTCCAGATACTTTTTGATTTTCCTTCTGATTTCATCTTTGTGCTTAAGAATGAGTTCATTTCGGGACTGGAGAGATGGCTCAGTGGTTAAGAGCACTGACTGTGCTTGCAGAGGACCAGGGTTCGCTTCCCAGCACCCACGTGGTAGCTAACAACTATCCATAACTCCAGTTCCAGTGGATCTGATGCCCTCATCTCATCTCCTTGGTACACAGTAGCTTTGATGTGCAAGGATGCCCATGTTTCTGAGTTTCTTAGACGTCTTGGGATTAATTGATATGACTGTTAGCATTCCTAGAAAATTGTATTTTTAATTCTAATATTTGAAACATTTATTCAGGGTAGAATGAGGCTGAGTTTCCTGAAACTGATCAGAGGAATAACTAGAATCTAATTGATGGTTTCCCACAGGATGTGAAAGAGATGGGACATTGGTGAGTATTTTGCCCCATCTTTAAAGCAGTGATGATGGTAGCAGCAATTTTTCTTCAAGACAGGATATCATGTAGCCGAGGCTGGCCTCAAAATTACTACATAGCAAGTATGACCTTGAACTTCTGATCTTACTGCCTCCATCACCTAAGTGCTGGGATTACAAACGTGTGCCAGGAGGCCTGTTTAGATATAATCTTTTATGATAACACTATCATCTGTAATCTCCCGAACAACTTTGCAAGGTGGACTTTGTTTGGTCAGCAAGAAAACTCAGACTCAGAGAAGTAAAGCACCTTCTTCAGGGGTCTCAGGGCTAGAGGGTGGGAATGTGGGCTTCACCTGATCTGGCAAAGGTCTCCAGTATCCCTGACATCTACTCAGAAGAACTGCCTGGTATATCCAGTGTTTAGAAACAAGAACTGGAGTCAGGAGTGATGGCTATTCTGAGCAGAGGTTTCTGACAAGTTATAACCAGAGACTAAGCTGCCCGTTAATCAGGGCTATAGGGGCCTAGACTCCAGGGAGAACAGCAGGCCTGTGCTATGGGCAGAGGCCCAGGTCTTCACTCTAAGTTTCAGCCTAGTACAAAGGGTTTCTGGAAAGTGAGAACTCTCTGCATATTGTCTTAAGAAGGAAAGAAGAGGGACATTGAAAATTAAGATTTTGTAGTCATTGTGTGTGCACATAAGCACGAGCTTTCAAGCATACCCTCTGTGGCCTCTGCAAACTTTACTTTTCCTTCCTTTCTTCTTCCTTGACATACTTTCTACTTTTCCTTTCTCTTCTATTTTTTTGTAGTATTGGGATTTTTGTGTTACTAGGAACTGAATCCAGGGCCTCATGCTTCTTAGGTAAGCACTCTACCACTGAGCTACATCCCCAGCTAGACTCCTCTTTTTAATTACGAAGTAAATCCAGTTCAATTCATCTGCTCAACTGTTGTTAACGTGAGGCTGCCATCTAGAAGTATGTGGTTTTCTAGACTCTGCTATGAGTGCAGAGGACTATGGTCCTATCACCTTCCAAGGGCTTCTATGGACATGAGCCCCATCTGTCTGGAAGCTGGAGATAGCAACAGCAGCCTTTAGCCATGACTGTGGTGAGGTTCCCATAGCTCTCTCATTAGGAAAGATTTCTGACAGCAGAAATAAGCCAGCAAGACATCCTGAATATTGAGATTGAAACAGGGTCTAAGGCACAGCAAATGTGTTTAGGAGAATTTGGTTGTAATCACTGTTCCAAATGAACCAAGTTGGGACATCTGGGGGCATGCTTGGGTGTGTTTGTTTTCAAGAAAAGACTCTGGAGGTTTCCAGCCTGGTGCTTAAGAACAAAATCCCCCTTGGAAATAGTCCAGCCCCAGCAATTGTGCTTTGTGTAGCCAATTAAGACTTAGTTTGGGATTGGGGGCTCACTTCGGAATCCTTGGGAAAAGCTTTGTTTTTATCAGTCAAAGGAAAAAAGGCAGAAAACCCAGGGAAAGCATTGTAGACCATACCTTGTTCTGTAGACTGCTGGGGCGAGCAACAGAACAGCTTCCACTGGCTTAAGAAAGACGATTTTGTGCTCTCTTGGGGAGCAGGTAGAGCTTGGGGAGCTGGGGGCAGTTCCAGCGGAACTGGTAGGAGCTGCGTTTTGACAGTGCTCCACGCCAAGTGTGAGTGCAGTAGTGAAACAGCTGTTACTTCCAAACAAACGGTCCACCATCCATTGGGGAAACAGCCATGTTGCTGTCTGTGTGCCTGGACAGAAGTCAGTGCCAGACACGTGCAGCACGCAAAGAGTGGAACAAGGTCTGACTTCAGCTATGTGTGTGAATGTTTTTCCTGCATGAATATAAGTATACTTGGGTCATGCAGTGCCTTTGGAAGCCAGAAGAGGTTGTGATTCCCTGGAACTGAAGTTTCGGATGGTTGTTAGCTACCATCTGGGTGCTGGGAACCAAACCTGGGTTCTCTGTAAGAGCCACTTAATCACTAAGCCATCTCTCCAGCCCTCAGTTGATTTTTTTAAGTCATTTCTAAGCCAGGTATGAGAGTTCACCCCTGTCATCCCAGCACTTAGGAATGTGAGGCAGAAGGATTGCCATGATATAAGGCCAGCTGAGTCTACACAGTGAGTTCCAGTCCCTCCTGGACTAAAGTTTGAGACCCTGCCTCAAAAATTTTCTTTAAAATATATTTCTTTGTTATTCAGATCCAATGAAATGGAGGTGTTAAATAGATTGTGGGTTTTGAGTCTGTCCTCAGTAGCAACACAGAGTTGGGACTGTTCTCCTAATGAGTCAGGGAGGGACCAGTTAGAACATGCCAGTGCTCAGAAGTCACTGAGCAATATCAGTCCCTATTACCCAGGTACTCAGTTTTGTTTTGTTTTTTTTTTTGTCTCCATGTAGCCCCAACCAGCCTGGAACTTACTCTGTAGACCAGACTGGCCTTCATCTCGCAGAGATCTGCCTGTTTCTGCCTTCCAAGTGCTAGGATTAAAGGTATATCACACCTAGCCTAGCATTTGTATTTTTAATATTTACTTTTATTTATGAGTATGTATATGTAGGTGTATACTACAAGTGTTCAGGTGCCCACAGAGGCTAGAAGAGGCCATTGGATTCCCTGGAACTGGTGTCATAGGTAGTTATGAACTGCCTAATGTGGGTGCTTGGAACTGAACTGGGATCCTCTGGAAGTGCAGCAAGTGCTCTTCACTGCTGAGCCATCTCTCCAGCCCTAGATAGTGAATTTTCTATAGTAGAGGAAAGTGAAATGTTTTTTCTCTAAGACTTTCTAAGACAGTATTCCTCGGAAAGGATATGTGTTTTCTCCCAAAGATATAGTTTTAAGGACTGCAGAGATGGGTCAGTGATAACAGTGCTTGCTGCACATGCATGAGGCTCTGAGTTTGGAGCCCCTGTACCCACAGTGCAACCCTATGCTAGGGAACATCACAGAGGAATGGGCGGGGGCGGGGGTTGTAAGGGCCAGAGGAACAGGCCAGGCCTCCTGCTGCTAGATAATACATTTCTTGTCATGATAGGGAAGCTGTACCCACAAAATCTCTACAGTATAGTAGTGTAAAGACAAAACAAGTTGACGTACCAATGTAGATAGGGAAAATGACACAGGATCCCACCTAGTTAAAGAGCTACAGGCAATTAATGGATTCTAAGGGGTGGAGATCTGTTTTCTCCAGGTGTGAGCTCCCTAATAGATTACCTAGTCCCAAGTGCTCAGCCCTAAACATGTATACACACAAGAACACATGTATACACTAGCACCACTGAATGGTCTCAGTACATTATACGTACATATGTATATATATAAATGTATGTATGTCTGTGTGACAATAATAAGGATGAAGATCAGAAATTGAGAAGGAGTTGTGGGCACGGGAGGAGTTCTGGGGAGCAGGAGGGGGTAGAAGTGATGCACGTATAGTACTCATGTATGAAGTTCTCCAAACCTAAAAATATTTTTATAAAAGAAAGTCGGTGTAGTTGATCATGCCTGAAACCCCAGTGCTGAAAGAGATGGAGATGGGGAGGGTTCCTGGGGCTTTTCGGCCACCAGCTTAGCATCTGTTGGGTGGATCCTAGTTTCAATTTAGCATCAGAAACTCTCTGGTCATAAGAATTATCTGCCAAATCTGTCTGTTGATTGTAAACATTCGGGACCTTTTTACAAAATTTTGGGGGAAAAGTTTCTTGTGTTCAAGTCATGTGACAGCAGAAAGAACGCTGACTGTAGCTTCTCAGGCCCATCACTATCATCTAATCTCAAGAAAGCGTTGTCCATCTCCGGCGCAGAGATTTTTTTTCATGTCTGAAATTTCAATCAACAAGAATTCTTGAGTGCATATATAATGAAATATAGATACTTTCTCTTCAGACTTAGAAGTTTGGGGGTCGGGTGCACGGGAAAGGAAGAAACTACTCAGGGAGAACAGCCTGCCTCTAGCTCTGGAAAAGGTCCTGGTTATTGTGAGCCCTCTCACAAGCCGGTACCCTGCCATGTCCCAAATAAAGACCATTGTTTTTGCTGGCTGTCAGAGGCACCATGACTTCTTTGATAGTCCCTACTGGTGATTAAAGGAGGCTTCCTGCAGTGAGTCCACAGCACCACTCTCTCTGGCTGCCCTCATTGCTGCTAATGTCTTCAAGCTTCTATTTTCTGTCCTTCATCTGAGCCTTCCTAAATCCTCTTTAATTCATAAGGGCTCTTGGCTCTCAAAAGGAAATGTCTTTTTTTTTTTTCTCCTTACATATAGGACAATAGTAACTTTTCTTTTAAAGTTTAACATTTTAATGCAAATGTGGGCATGACAAATGTCTTGAAAGAGCTGTGATGGATTATACAGAGCTGTGTATGCAAAACATGATTCCGCTCCATGCTGAAGGTAGCGACTTGCGATCTGTGGAAGACGTTTGTTAGGATTCTTTCCCACACTTTCACCTGGTCCTCGTGTTCTTTCTGCTTTTCCACATGGACACAATAGGTCTGCCTAGACCAACACCAAGGTGAGGGGAGCTTGGGTCTTCTCTGTAGCCCTAGCTGCCCCTCCTCCAACACAGTGTGGCTTAGTGGCCTTATCCAGGGCAAGGCTTAACTCAGGCAGCTGTGTTACTTATTGACATTTACTAGATTTGTAGAAACCCAACAGGTCCTGCCAAGCTGGTATACTTCTGTGTGCAGAGGGAATGTAATTCCTTTGATATTCCCTGATGGAGATTAAATGTGGCTTCTGGTGACAGGAAGGTGGCTAGGAGAGAGGGCATGGGCTGGGACCATCAACCCATTCGCTTGCAGAGCCTCAGGCAAGTCACTGCCTGTCCCTGAATTTGTTTCCTTAAACTGAGGATAATATTTTGGCAGGGGGTGTGTGAGGTTTAAGTAAAATACTGGCTGTAAGATGCAGAACATGCAGCTCCTATTAACTATGTGGCCCCTGCTGTTTTCTTCATGGACACCCCTGTTGCCTCTTCCAGGCACAGGCTACGTTTCTGAAAACTGGTGTTTGCTGTGGTTGAATAATAGTCATGCCTTTTCAGCTCTGTAAGGTGTTTTATACAGTTCTTTAAATTGCTATGAACTTGCCATGAACTCCCACAAGGACACCACAGAGACGACACTCTGGGCCACTTTCTGCTGCTGCAGAGTCTCCCAGGGCCCTTTCAGCTAGTCCCACAGAAGAGCTTTGGAGTCTGCACTGCGCACTTGGCAGAGATGACTGCACAAGCTACATCAGCTGATGGTTTTCATCACGGGAAGATGGTGAACTCTGGGGAAGAAAGGTTTCTGTCATCTTTAAACTGTAATCCTGCATTTCAGAAAAGTCATGTTGGCCTAAACTGTATAATTTTCTTGTCCCCAAACTGAGCATTCTAAAAAAAACAAACACACATTGACCTTCAGGCACACCCATGCAGACTGCACTTGTAAGATGCTGGTGGCACTAATCTGAAGCTTCTTCAGTCCCCAGAGAGACTGCAGAGCATGTATGAAAAGGATCATGGTCCTGTGAGTACCTTTGTTCACTCTGAGAATGGGGTAATTTTTCAAAAGACAGCAGCACATCAAGTGGTTTTTACCAACATGCCAAGCAGTTATTACCCAAATGATTAGAAGTTACCAAGGAAAAGGGCCCAGGACTGATCTCAGTAAGGAATGGGCAGAGGAAAGCTGGGCAGACAGGGAGTACACTGAGACGGAAAGGAACAGCAGGACGTGCAGAGGGAAGAGAATGAGACAGCGGGGGGGCGTCAGTAGGGGGCACCTATGGTTTCATCCTGGAAATTCAGCCATGGATCTCATCCATGGCAGGGCTGCTGTCTCAGGTCCCTCCACGGGGCATGTCCCTTGCAGCTCCTGAGATGCCCCGACTTCCCCTCCGTACACCACCCCTGGCTCTCCACTGCCCACGGTCACAGCAGCTTTCCAACCTGAAAATTACTTTTCTCTGGGGACTCCTCTCATTTTCCAGCTCTCCTTCCCTGCTGCTCACCGGATGGCTTCCTCTACATCTCTGACTCAGTGACCTCCCTCAGTGGACACCAGATGGACAGCCCTGTCCCAAGCTGCAGCAGGGGCTGCACCCTTGCATGTGCGCCTGCCATCTCTTTGACTCCCTGTGTCCAGCCAGACCCAGTGAGGCTGGCACCTCTTCCTCTGTCCTCCAGAGTACCCCAACCCCTTTCTCATGGATAGTAGATGTGATAACAGAACAGCCCGACTCTGCCATGGTCAAGGATGCAACTTCTTTACGTTCCCATTTCTTTCATCTTGTCTCGTCTGTATGAGGCTCTCAAAGTATGTAAAAATGATGAATGTAATAAGATCGCAAAGTTGGTCAGCGAGGAAGGAACTCACAGGGAGGCTTGCAACAGTGAGCTTGGGCTGCTATACCACAATACCACAGGCCCCACAAGTCTGTGGCTAACAAGCCACAGGAAGAGGAAGTTGGTGCTCGTGGTTTGGGGCCTGGAGTTCTTGAGCAGGCTTTGTGTATCAGGTTCTGTGAAGACCTCTTTCCCGTTGAGGGCTGCCATTTCTCCTTGTGCCCTTACATGGCTGTCAGAAGTGAGAGGGTTCTCAGGGGCCCTTCCTGAGAGGACTAGCCACACTGTAAGGACTCCTCCCTCTTGATCTAATTGCTTCCCTCAAGAACTGTGGCATGGAGGGCCAGGCTTTCAACAGATGAAGACTGGAGGACATGACTTTCAGTCCATTGGCTACTCTGGGAGGTTCACTCAGTCTTCACCCTGGTTCTGCCTCGGGCCTGCGGGTTTCCCATGTATCAAGTGCCCTTGCCTGTACTACAGCTTCTTAAATAACCTTGTAGGGGGTCACATAACTGAATAAAGGGATCATGAAAAATTTGGCAGGAGTAAAAGATTGCTGCACAACCAACATCCCAAACTAGTTCAAATCAAACACACAACTCCAAGGTGTTTCAGGCAGTGTTCCATGCTGCATCATGTGGCTTCATTGCAGCCTTGGTTCTGAACACACAAAGTACACACGTTGCACTTTGTGTGCTATTTGTCATGGCACTCAGTGCCAACAACGCTGCCTGAAACACCTCAGCTCAGATTCAAGACTGTTGTGAACTGCAGTGTCTTTACCGTACACACAGAGCATCCTGCTCCTATAGAAACACGATGGTTTAATCATGGAAGAAAAAGAAACAGTATTTTTTGCTATCATTCCTCAGCACATAATCATACACCTTTGGATTCTCTTCTGTTAGAATGTTTAATTTTTTAAAATTGCTGTTTGATTCAACAACATATTTGCCTAAACAAGACCTAGATGATGACACCAGTTGACATGCTAAGAGGGATGAGGAAAATTTCACAAGGCTCTGTCTCTAGAAGAAGTACCATAGGCAGCTGATGGCTGATGAAAGCAGGAGAATTGGGGCTGGAGGGATGGCTCAGTGGTTCTTGCAGAAGATTCTAGTTCGAATCTCAGCACCCACATGGTGGCTAACAATCATCTATGACTCCAGTTCCAGGGGATCTGATGCCCTCCTCTATCCTCCAAGGGCACCACATGACACAGGTCTACTTACATACATGCAGGCATAACGCTCATACACACACACACACAAAAAAAAATAAATTTCCTTATTTAAAAAAAAAGGAAAGGAGAATCATTTTTCTCTAGGGACGACCTTCCCGATAGGTTGTCCAACCCCAGGTGGTCAGCCCTAAGCACAGGTACATATAAGCAACACTAAATGGACTCAGTAAGTTGCATATACACTATTGTGTATACATGTATACATACACACACACACACACACACACACACATATATGATTAATAATGATTAAAAAAGAGATTAGGAAAGTGAGTGAGAGTGGGGAGGACATGGATGGGAAGGGGAGTGGAATTGATGTTAAAGAAATATAAATTTTAAAATTTATATATGAATAAATTAAATGGCTGCTTGGGGCTGGAGAGATGGCTCATTGGCCAAGAGCACTTTTTCCTTTTACAGAGGACCCAAATTGGGTTTCCAGCACCGACATCAGGCAGGTAACAACCTCCTGTAGCTCCAGTTTGCAGTGTCTTCTGGCCTTCACAGGCCCTGCACTCACACCCACACATCCACACATAGATACTCACACATAGAACATATACACTTAAAAATAGTAATATTTCTTACATTTCTGTTTCAACTTGCTGACTTGAGTTTCATAAATCACTAAGTTAGTTTTGGCTTAAGATTAGAACAGAGTTTCCAACAAATTCTGGTATGGCCCTGAACTATTTCTGCCATTTTGTACTACATATTTATGTGAAGTGGATTTTCAACACTGAAAATTATCCAGTCAAAGAACCAGTCAACTCTAAAACATATTGAAGATGTTGCATGTCTGGCAGTATCAAATACTCAATCAGGATTCCATTCTTTGTTTAAAAATAAGCATATCTATTTCATTAATATTCAAATTGGCTGTCACCTCAAGTAAATGAAAAAGTTATATGTATATACCAAAGAATTGTTTTAAAATAAACTTCTTTTTGATTTATTAACAGTAAGTGTTTGACCCATTTGCCCATTTTCTGTATCTATAAACCTGGGCCATGTGAAAGCTTCCCAGGTAAAGGAGGCCACAAGTAGAATGTATTTAAGAAGACTGCCCTAGACTAGGCTCTTCTATATGGGTAATCTTAACACAGTCAAGCCCACCACTCCAGTCCTGCTGGTTCTCTCATGGGCGCCAGCATAAATAAAGGCCCTGCACCTGTGGTGGAAGCTACTGCCATTTCCCGTGGCAGCCCATCTACAGTCGTCCGAGGGTACTGAGTTCTTCAATACCTGTACTATTGGCATATGGGTTTTCCTCTACTGTGGGCTATCCTGGGTATCATTGGGTGGTCAGCAGCCTCTTTGGCCTCTACCCACTGAATGTCTGTGGCAGTCCTTGCCTCCGAGTTGGAACAATAGAAGTACCTTCAGAGGTTGCTGAATGTTTCCTGGGGGACAGCATTACCCCTGATTAAGTGCCACTCATCTGGACTGAAGCATCCTTGAGGGCAGGTTCATGTCTTTCAAAGGCTCCTCTACAGTGTATTGGCAGGGGCTCTTTGGTTCAGTTTTCTCTGTGATTTGAACTCTACTGCTTGCCAGTGCACGGTGTGCAAAGGCGTGGATTCCAAGGTACACTGTGGGCAAGTTTTGATCTCTGGAGTTAGAATTTTGGAACTCTTCTGGCTTTCACATGCCCACATGTGATAGCCTAAGTGCCTTGGTACCCTCAGCGGCGAGGGACAGCCATACTGTGTAGGGTTCATTCTCATATGGTCTGCCCTCCCTGCAGCATCAATCGGACCAGCTCTTCTGAGCGAGTGTCTCCTGGTGGCCGGAGGGAGAGCTCTGGGGACTCCAAAGGAAGCCGGAACCGCACAGGCTCCACCAGCAGTTCCTCCAGTGGCAAGAAGAATAGCGAGAGGTAAGGGTCCTCCTGCTGGCTGTGCTCTCAGCCTTCCGTTCCCCTCATCCTGAGACACAAGAAAGACCGTCCCTCCATCCCTCAGATGCAGACAAGCCCGGCTGCCGTGTGAGGACCACATCTTCTGAGATTGTGTTAATTTGCAGGACAGCTGGTAGTCATCGGTTACATAAACTGTGGTCCAGATAAGCGGTTTCTGAGAAACTGCTTAGTGTCTGGGAAGAAGATCTCATTTCCCAAGTGGGGTGCCTTCTGTCATTAGACACTTCCCCAATAACTCTTGAGATTAATTTGACTAGAATGCTTGAAACTCATCAGCAACATTTTCTGAGATGGAATGGGTCGAAAGTTGTAATTTTATTTACTCATGACTGTTTTTAATAGTGAGTTCACACTTGAAATAGGAACGATTTTTCATTCTGGTTTCATGACCTACACTTACTCCCAACTTTGAAGTTTTATGAGTTTAGTTTACAGTGGATTATGATAAATATCTGTGAAACTTATAGTAACATTTTACTCATGAAAGCTACTTGCTAGCATTTTAACAGCTTGTTTAGGAATGTGTTAGGTGAATGAGGTCAGGTTTTCTGTGTGTATCTGCCTAGCACGTGCCTTATTCTAACTTTTGGAATGTGGTATGTTGATTTTAGTCTCTGTTTAGTGAAGTCCAGGAAGGGATCTGATTCAGAGGCAGAACTTGTTTCTTTTCAGATGTTCATGGAAGGGGAAGTCTTAGTCAGAACACAGTCAGTTCCAGACCGCAGGCTGTAAGGTTCCAAGTTTGTAAATCCGTGGTGATTCAGTCCCATAAAGGATGCTTAAACATGTCTTCAGTTTTAACCCCCAAAGGGATCTTCTGTAGGAAAAAAGTGCAAACACCTCTTAGTACATGGATGTTGAGTCCAGAGTCAGCTAACAATTTCAGAAACCATGGACACTCATCGTCTAGCTAGAGATCTAGTGCTTCTTACTGGAAGATTATGCTAATAGGTGGCAGAACCTTGAGGTCAGGTAGGGAAGCGCCTGCTCCCCAACAGAGCAGGTGCTCACCCCTCCCAGGTCTCTGAATTGAAATTCCAGCTGAGCTTGGCACTCACCTGAAATGTCTAGAGCTGGGCAGGTTGTATAAACATCTGATTTTTATTAAGAATTTTCAGAAATGATCTGCATTGTGTAAACTCCAGACCTGCTTTATCTTTTAAATCCCATGGCTTTGGTTAATGTTTCCAGAAAAGATATTTACAAAGGGATTTTTGAGAAATGCCACAAAATGGAATTTTGGTTTGGAAATGAGGGAATGGGAATGCTTGCAATCATTTCTAAAAATAACCCTGGCTACTGAGAGTGTTCACTTAAAACCAAACTCGCCACTGCGTTAGAACGGAGGGACCACCCAGGCCAGCCTGCCCCAGCTGCCAGCGTCAGCAGCACCTGAGGGGTCTCAGAGAGAGCAGCCGGGTCCCTAGTAGTACTAGTGGACACTTTGGGGAGCCCATGGGCATAGCAGCTAAGAAGCAAGAGGAGCGATGGGTCAAGTTGGCAAGGTGGGCACTACCTGACCCGGTTCTCTCCTCCACATCCCTCTCTGCACATGAGCTGTCCAGGCCTGGGGCTGGTACCACACAGACTCAGAGGCTTATGGAGGAAGCCTACCTGAGGGTCTAGGCAGGTGCAGAGAAAAACCTAGGGAGCGCCCTGTGGGAGCTTTTCTGCCATGACTATATGCAGTGACACACTGGCTGTTCTCGCCCAGGAGGGCTCTGAGTTCCAGTGGGTCCATTTAGGTGGCTGCCTCGCATCCGAAAAGATTTGCCTGTTTAGCTCCTGGCTAACTGGGAAGGAAATGGAAAGATCTGGACTGTGAACCAGCCGTGCCTTGGCTTCTGCAAGCCATGACTTCCTCTCTGTGGATTTGGGATTTTTATGCCTGGCTCTTTTGACTCTTAAAAATGTGGTATCTGGGAAGAAAACACCCAACAGAGAGGGCCTGGTAGTCCGTGCTTGGTTATCTGTGCTGGGGTGGCAGAGCAGGGAAATAATCCTTGACTTCCTCCAGGATCCGTTGAGGGCACTTGATGATACCTGGAGTAACTGGTTAGTCTTTTCCTTAATGTGACATGTTTAATTACATTTATATAACTGGCCCAGGCCATTAAGTGCAACACAGATTTTGACACAATATAACTATGGTTCTGGGGGGAAAGTATGACCCACCCCCACGATCTTCCCAGCTGCCAGGCAGGCACCTGTGCTGTGTGGACCCGCAGATGAAGTGGTTCCTGGCCACCATGACTGGAACCTTCCCCTTCCTCTAAGGACAACTTCTTGCATGTGGGTGGGGGTGTCCTAGTGTCACGTGGAGAACTTGGGCTCTGCCCTGATCTGTGGACATAAACTTCTCACACAGTATTTTAACTTGTGTCAGTTACCCACCAATAGCCAAAAACTCACAGTAAGTCATGCCTCATGTGCAAAGGTGCTTTGACTCAAAAGGCACTTTTAGAAAAAGGACCCCATGTGTGTTTTCCTCGGCAATAATGGGAACAAATTCAAAGCTGTTCTGTGTAAACTCAACGATTCTTACTGCTGGACAAAATAGAAATGTTGGTCAAGTCCTAAGCATTTTCTGAATGAATAACTTACTTTAAAACAATCACACTTTTCCTTTATTAAAAACTACACTCTTTATGGTGGTTTCAGTCTTCTTCCGCCTAATCTCACTTTCTTTAGAGATTATCAGTGAATTTGACAGACTTTTCTTGTAAATCTTTGTCTTCATCTCAGGCTGTTTAACATTTTAAAATACTTTGCTTCTAGCAAGCCTCAGAATTTTAACAGTATTTAATCTCTGCACTGACAAAGCTTCTACTAGAGACAAAAGCAACATAGGACAATGTAGTATTTACTGTGGGTAATGCTCATGGCACAAGAGTATTAATAATTACATAATGACTCATGTCTCCATGAAGTACTTATTAAATTTAAATAGGGAGTCAGCAATAACATCCTGAGAGAATGAGAGAAAGCGTATCATGTAGCCAGAACACCAATCCTGTAAAGAATTTTTTTAATTTTAGAAAAGTTTTATATCAGAGAAATGGCTACTTATTTACAAGCACAGTTTTGCTAGATTGACAAAGTGTTTCAATTTTCACAATCCCCCTTTTGAAATTCTGAGGGGAGTAAAGTATGTTAACTTCCTAGCAGCAGGCTGCGTTTCTGACTGAAAATTGCCGCAGAGGCTGCTTTTGTGAAATAAGAGCTGCTTGAGCTATCATCGGAAACTTTGTTTTGACACACTTGTACTGTACATCTTTGGAGTCAGCAAGTTTGAAGGGGGAAAATAAGACAAAATAATGTTCTTCACAAGGGCAGTGTTCCCTCAGGTGCAGCCCCCTGTCAAACAGCACAGCCATACCCTTGGATGGTTTCTGACATTACTTTCATGTTAACATCCCAGAGTTATGTTAGAAACCTTCTCCACTTTCAGGCTCCTCGACCTCTCCTGGGCTCAGACATCCACACCTCTCCGCCGTGCTGTGTGTTTCCAAGTGGGGTGGTTCTCCTCTCTTTTAGAGCTAGTTTATTTAGTATACAAGTAACCTATTTTAGGAAATCCAGAGCTGCAAAAAGAGTAGGTGAAAGTCCTTTACAGGGTCAGCACATCAAGGCCTCAAGCCAACACTCTCACATTTCCAGCCAGATTTTCTTTCTAGGGCACCTGATGGGCAGCATGTTTTATCTTGACATCACTGGCTTCTGCGTATGCTTTGCAATCCTCGCTTTGGTTTGCTGTCTAAGCACAAGTGCATCTCTGTGCCAGCGCACAGACTCCTGTTATTTCAGATGTGGGTCCTCACATATCCACCCAAGTGTGCAGTGTGTTTGCTTTACATAGACATTTAGATAGCAATGGCTGCTCTTGCAGAGGACCCAGGTTCGATTCCCAGCACCCACATGGCACCTAACATTCCAGTTTCAAGGATATCTGACCCTTTCTTCTGATTCCATGGGCATTGCATGACACAGGTGCACTCACACATGTAGGCAGTACACTCATACAGATAAAAAGAATAAAATATTTTTTAAAAAACATGTACACACATAAACATATGTGATGTGTAACTCTTGGGACCTGAAAAAATGTGTGTGGAAGAGATGCTTCTGCATATCAGACCAGAACTCATGCTCTCTGGCTGATACCAGCACACCACCATAAAATGTTCATGAGTACAAGGGTTCCCCAAGTTGCAGTGCCGTTTCTGCTGCATAATCAGAACATCCTTACCAGTCAGCTATACATATGTGCACTTACCAGTGTCTAGGTATATGCATGTGTGTTTGGGGGACTTTCCCCTCTCTCTTTCTGTCTCTCTCTCCCTCCCTTCCTCCTTCCCTTCCTCCTTCCCCCTTCCTCCCTCTCTCCCTCTTTTAACAAGCTCTCACTAATGTGTTCCAGATTACGCTTGACCTTTCTCTATAACCTAGCTGGCCTGGTACTCAGCAGTCTTCCTACCTCAGCCTTCCAGGTACTGAGATTTCAGACATACGCTACCATCCCCAACCCCAACAAGGTTTTCCTCAACTAGTCAGACCACTGTAGCATCTACAACAACATCCAGACACATAGTAGGTGTTCCGCAAACATTGGTTGAGTGAGTGTTTGCCCCACTTGAGACGGAAGGGTAAAATGCGGCCCTTACAGCCACTAGTTGTGCCACGTTTGTTATGTGAGTTTCATCACTTAATGTTTCGGGGGGATTTTCTTAGTAGCATAAAGATATATTTCCATCATAATGTCATAAGTGTTAAATAAGACCCCCTGTGTCACGCCCTCCCCACTGGCCAGCCTTTGGCACCTGTAACTATGATTACTACCTTCCTTATCCCAAGGTACCAAGACCCGTGCTGGACTGTTTGCTTACAACAGTCCCCACACTGGACGCGCCCTTCTTCTTGGGATCTGACCTAGTTTCTTTTCTGTTGCTGTCATAAAAATACCCAGACTGAATGCAACTTAAGGGAAAAAGGATTCATATTAGCTCACATTCTAGGTGACAGCCCCTCCGCGTGGGGAAGTTGCAGAGGCGGGAGACTGAGGTGGCTGGTTGCATCACGTCCACAGTCAAGCGCAGAGTGGATGGAGGCATGCTGATGCCCTCAGTCTCCTGTCTGCGTTGAAATAGTCCAGGACCCAGCACTTTCAGGGTGGGCCTTCCCACCTCAACTAACCCAACTAAGACAATCCCCACAGGCTTGCCCAAGCCAGCCTTCCATAGATAGTTCATACCAAGAGTCTCTTCCTTGGAGAGTCTAGAGAATGCAAGTTGATTATGTGAAGGTATAATCATGAGGACATTTTGGAACTCCCTGTTTTCACTCCAGCCGGAAAAGAGAAAACTGAGGAATTCTAAAAATATCCATCGCCTTATTCATCTGGTCCCACAACACTGCTTCACTTAGACCTACTATGTGCATAGCACCATGCAAGGCAGGGTGGAAATGGAATGGGCTCACATGAGATTTATCTTCTTAGGATGTATTAATCACAAAATAACAGACGAGGACCGGTTTCCTTAATGTCCGTAAGACTCACCACAAACCAGTAGAGAGAATGGAGAAAGGGTTTAAATAGGCAGTTCGCAAAGAAAACAGACAGCTCACGAATTAATGAGATAACCAAACCACCTAAAGTACAGATCTCAGTAAGGCTTCCTTAATAAGCTAATAGGTTACTCTGAGATGCCTCTCTGCACTCACCAGGTGGCTGTGGTCTTCCCTCACACATAGCTGCTGGTGAGGAGTTTGGAGACAGGGTGGCAGTGTTTGGATGGACTCCAGCTCACCCTGAAGGTCTCAGCTGGAGAGCCTCGTGCCTGGCCCCCATCTGAAGGATTCTTTTCAGAAAGCCCATGACTATGGCTGCGTGCCCGTGGCCCCGCACCTCCCCGTCTACCCCACCAGTGCCCACCCCTGGGCTCTGGAAGGGCAGAAGCGTTGCCCCTTCTTAGTCTCTGCCCCTGCAGCTCTTTGCACTGTGCCCGCACTCAGAAACTGTTCAGTGGGCATTTGTTGAATGAGTGAAATTACATAAAAACTAGAGCTATTTAAGAACTGGATGAAGAGTGCCATCTACAGGCTGATCGTGAGCATATGAGTTTGTGCTGGAGTCAGGAAGCGAGCCCCTGCCTCTGAAAGGATCGCAGTCCTTTTCAAGCCTTAGCGCCAAAGACCTCTTAGCACACTTAAAAATGATTGTTGCTAATGTCCTTTGGTTGTTTTTGTTTTTCAACTGTCAGCAGAGAGATGGAGAGAAACATGTAGGTTTCTGGTGGAATTGGATGGGTAGATAATAGTTTGCACTGTGTTTTGGGCCTTTTGTCATATCTCACTTGGTCCTGAGATGGTTTTGTTCCCATTTTATGGATGGACAAGGCAAGACTTACTGAGGGAAAGGTCTGTGTTCTGAAGCTGGGCTACATAGTTTTGATTTAAATACAGTTACTTTAGGACCACAGGATTGACCCTTTCCAGTGGCCTTTGGTCTTGTGTCACCTGTGTCCAGGAGGCATCCTCTTTTCTTGTAGAGCCCTGAAAGTCCTTGGGCTTCCCTGTACTGGGAGTTCAAATCCTCTGCAGATTTTCTGTTTTCAATGGAACAGTGTCCACAACTTCATTTTTCTGTTCTTTTTTCTGTTGTTTTATTTTATGGGTATGAGCGCATTGTCTCAGTACATAAGTGCACCCGTGCTGTGCAGCGCCCACAGAGGTCAGAAGAGGGTGTCGGATCCCCTGGAACTCAAGTTACAGAGGGTTGTTAGCTGCCACGTGGGTGTGAGGAAGCAAACCCAGGTCCTCTGCAAAAGGAGCTGGTGCTCTTAACTGCTGAGCCATCTCTCCAGCCCCATACAATTGCATTTTTCTTTCTGTGTGTGTAGGGGGGCTCTCACCTATGTGCACATGTGTAGAGACCAAAGGTCAATATCAGATGTCTTTCTTAATTGTTCTAGATTTTATTTTTTGAGAGGGGCTGTTCCCTGAACCCAGATCTCATTGATTGACTAGGCTACCTGGCCAGAGAGCCCCAGGGGTCCTCCTGTGTCTGCCCTGACCCAGTGCCAACCTTTTTACATGGGTGCTGGGGATCTAAGCTCGGGTCCTCATGCTTGTGCGGCAGGCATTGTACTGACTGTCTCACTCCAGCCCCAGCCCCATCACTGTCTGTATTTCTGGGAACTGTTCTGGTTTAGTTGTGTCCCTGTTGGCAGCTTTTGCATCTTTGTACTTTTGTTGTCAACATCCAATGAAAAGAATCCTCTTCCTGGCTTTTCATCCCCTGCCTGGCTGGCTTCACTCCATAACCCTGGGTGGTTTCCCTTGCTGTCTTTTATTTTTGCTGTCCCTTTCCTGTCCTCACCCTGCCTATGAGCTTAATATACATGTAACTTGGAGTCAAGACTACGGCTGAGCACACAGATCCCAAGACTGTCACACCCTGACAGTGAAGACAAGCCAGGTGGGCCACAGAATCACAGCTATTGTAAATCTGCCACAGAGCTGAAGCCACCAAGTGGCATACTGAGCTACAACCAAAACAGAGGCAGGTCCTTTCAGAGGACAGACCCCTCTCAGAGGACAGGCCTTACTCAGGAACTAAGCTCCTCTCAGGGACCAGGCTCCTCTCAGGAGACAGACCACTCTCAAAAGACAAAATGCTTCTCTGGGGAAAGGCCCATGGCTGGCCTCATGTTTGGCAGAGCATCAGGAAGAAAAGAGCACCGGACAAGATAGGTGTAGGGGAGTCATCCGAGGCTGAGCCTGGGCTAAATGGCAGGTCAGAATTCCTGGGGGCCCAGACAAAGGGGAATCCGCACACTCTCATTTCTTTTCTAGAGACCTTCTGGGAGCTCACTCAACAGACTGGGTGCCAGGTGAGAATAGCAGGAGACTCGCTGAGGGCCACCGGGTCTTCTGAGGTTTGAGGGCAGTGCAGAGAAACCCAAGAGCAGGTCCTGCCCGGAGTGCAAGACAGCAGCTGCTCCGATAGATGCTGGGGAGGTGGCGGCAGCAGGATAAAGATCCTGTGTTCACGGGCTTCCTGCCCAGTGGAGAAGCCAAATAAAACACAGGGCTAAAAGTACTGTCGCCAGAATGACTCAGGATAGACGTACAGACAGGGGAAGCAGGGCCTGAGGGAGGGCTTCAGTGTTGGCTGGACATCTAAGAAGGCCTCACAGGAAGTGGCTGTGAGTGCGGACCCAAGCAGTGGCCCTGTGTCATCTGCAGGCCGATGTCCAGGAAGAGGGGCGGGGAGCAGATGACACACACTGCAGTGGAGCACGGAGTCCACCGAGCAGCGGAGTCCACCGAGCAGCGGGGCTGCAGAGAGGCTGGAGCGTGGAGCCGAGGGCCTAGAAAAGGCTTGTCTGGGCTGGGGCCGAGGAGCCCTGTGGGAAAGCCAGGCCTTCGGGTTGAAAGGCTGAGTGGGGCTTTTACAGCCTGTTTTCAATGACCACAGCTCAGAGTTTAGAAAACGATGCTGACAGCAGATTTTGCTTCTCATATTTGAGCCGGGCTTGAGCCACTGTGCAAGTAGCCACGCCACCTCCCACTCCACATGTGCACTCAGTGACCTGGATATCAAGGCCGATAATGTAACACTATTGACAAAGCACCGTTGAAGGGGGGCTTTAAGCCAAGGTAGATTTTTCACTGTATTTCAAGTGAAAGTTAAGGAGGAAGGAGTGATATTAGGGGCTAGGCTGATGGCTCTGTTGGTAATGTGTCTGCCACACAAGCATGGGGACCTGAGTTCAGATCCCTAGAACCCACATAAAAAAACTGGGCACAGTGGTGCTGTTCCTCTAACCCCAGCACTGAGGGCTAGGACAGAGACAGGCAGATTCCTGCAGCTCACGGCCAGGCTAACCGAATCACCGGCCTAACCAAATTGATGAGCTTCGGGTTCAGGGAAAGACCCTGTCTCTAAATAAATAAATAAATACCCAGGCACGGTAGCACACACCTTTAATTCCAGCACTCGGGAGGCAGAGACAGGTGGATCTCTGTGAGACTGAGACCAACCTAGTTTAAAAAGTAAGTTCCAGGCCAACTGGGGCTACAGGGAGACCATGTCTCAAAACAAGCAAAACACCGAGCAAATAAATAAATGTGTGTGAAGAGTCATCTAGGAAAAATTCCCAACATCTACCTCAGTCTCTGTGTGTACACACACATGTATACAGCTATAAGAACAAGTATATACACCCCATATAGTGTGTGTGCATGTACATACATTCAAAAAAAGAAGTGATATTAAGAATATATCTGCTTAGTTTTTTAAGGCAAACATACAAAAACTTGTGTCTCTAGCAGCATTTAAGGAGCGATGATAAAACCCATATTCCTTGCAGCTATTGTTTTATTTCTTTCTTACCTCAAGACCAGACAGAGCTGGGAAAGTGGGGCAATGCCTGGGGAACAGCACAGATCCCCCAGGCTGGAATTCAAGTAGTGGCCTGTGCCCCCTGCTGTCCCTGAGCCTCTGTTTCGTGTTATTCTAATCTACGGTCTGGATCCTGGCCCCACGACCTGCTGTCCCCCCTGCTGTCCCCCCTGCTGTGCCCCCTGCTGTCCCTGAGCCTCTGTTTCGTGTTATTCTAATCTAGGTCTGGATCCTGGCCCCACGACCTGCTGTTTACGGTTATCTCAGCACCACTACACTGGGACTAAGCACCAGCAAATGGACCTTTAGGTCTAATCACAGCGGCATCTCTGCTCTTGTCTGCAAAGGAGACGGAGCTGCCTCCCCACAGGTGGCCAGCCACCTGCCCCTCACCTAGGAATGTCCTCACCTAGGGGTGTCCCCATGGCAACAGCCTAAAGCCTTAGCCTAAACCTAAAGCAAGAGCCTCCTCTCCTCTTTCATCTGGTGACATCCCTCAACCTCCAGGAGGTTTTGCTTGTGTAAATCTAGAAATGACCATGGTCCACCCGAAGTATTCTCCTTCAACCCTTTGGGGCTTGGATTTCAGGGGCGCAGTTGCAGATGGTCTCAGTCCGCTGAGTGGTGGGCACCCAGGGTGGCTGGGCTCAGCAGTGGCATCCTCACATCTCCTGTGTGATGGCCTGTGCCCCAGCCTCCTGTCATCTTCAGAAGGGTTACCACCAGGAGTTGTGCTCCACCTACAAGATCTTTCTGCTAAGTTTTAAAAATGTAATTAGCATATACACTGTTAGGTCTCATTATGGCATTTTCAAACAGAATATTGATGCCCCCCATGTCCTTCCACCCCCACAGCCTCCTTTCTTCTTCCATGCACCTATGTGCTGTCGCCTTCCCCTGCTTCACCTCTCCTGAGGGCCCCTTTCCAGTTTCATCATCTATACCCCACTCACCCCAACTCTTGCACATACTTATAGATAGACATTAAAAACTAGGATCCTTATGTGAGAGAGAACATGTGATGTTTGTCCTTCTGAACATGGGTTAGCTCGCTTCCTATAATACTTTCCAGATCTATCCATTTTCCTGAGCACTTCATAATTTCATTTTCATCTCCATTCTTCTGTCAGTGGCATCTAGGCTGGTTCCTTACCCCTGCTACTGTGACTAGAGCAGCCATGAATGTAGATGTCCAAGTAGAATTAGAGTCTGCTCAATTTAAATACGTTCTTTAAGTCTGTCAGAAGAATATAGGAAAGTGAAATAAATCTACACGTTCTCCAGGACCACTCCCACCTAGATGAACCAAAGGTCCTTTCACTGTGCTTAAAAGCCCAACTTTGATGAAAAACAGGATTGCAATCCCATGAACTCAGTTTTGAGCATTTCTGTTTATATGTGTTCCCTTTGCAATGAAGTCGACCTGTTTTCCTTATTATGTGTATCGTCTACACAGCATGCATACGGAAACCAGTTGTGGTGGATAGCTGTGAGTTGTAAGTGAATGGGATGAAACATGTCAGGTGCCCCTCAAAAACCGCTTGGAGGTCTGGGGAGATGACTCAGTGGGTAAAGTACTTGCAGTGTGAGTGTGAAGACCAGAGTTCAGATCCCGAGAACCCACATAAAAGCCAAGCAGGCACGGAGGCTGCCTGTAGCCCCAGAGTGAGGGAGGTAGCAGCAGGAAACCTCTAGAGCAAGCTGGCTAGCCACACTAAGGAAGCAGCAGGCTCTGGATTCACTGAGAGCCCTGCCTCAGCATGTAAGGTAGAGAGCAGCCGAAAACCACAGACATTGACCTTGGATCAACACATGAACATGGACACATGTATGCTCACACATTTTCAGACACATACACATACATGCACACATATATATCTACATTATATACATGCAAATAAATACTTTTTTATTGATTTTTACAGCAAGCCCAAGGAGCCGTCATTCAGTGCAGGTAAGTTCTGGTTTCATTCTTGGGGAGGGAGGGGGCCTATAATTTGAATCTTGACTGATGGGCAAATCAAAAGTTGTGACCTCAGAGCCTGCCCTTGGCACCCGGAGAGCAGCTCTGCTGCCTGTGAGCTCCAGGCAGCCACCGGCGGCTCAGATAACAGTAAGAGCTCAGTAAACCGTCACATAGACCAGACCCCTACCTGCCTCTCCTCAGACCCACGTGGGACAGGTCAGTAAGGGCTGGACTAGAATGCGGCACCGGAACTCCCACAGGAAAGATACCCTTCGCCTCAGCCCTCTTTCCTGCTCTCTGACCTCTCGTGTGCTTCTAAAGGGAAATTCTCTCCTCCATCAAGTTATATAACTTTGTTTGAAATGGCTGCTCTTTTTCTGCCTGTGATTTCCTAAACTGCAAGCTAGTAATTCATAGATACTTTTCCATGTAGCTTTTAATAATATTCTTTATAATAAGGAAGATTTTGGGATTTTTATTTTAGCACATTAATTTACAGATATATTTAATATGCAAAAAAATTGCAAGTGTGTAATGCATTAAATTTATCTGGTTTTTAAGTTTTCCAGTTTTCCCCTTAAATTCAAAATTAAGATATAAAAGCACTGCTTTGTATTTAGCATCCTGTGAGTTAGTACTCATTTCATTCCAGGAAGCATGAAATTACTTCCTAAAAATGTAATTGCCATAAACCCACAGGCTTCCAATCTGAGTGCACTTGTCAGGATCCCTGAAATGTCCCCTTGTCTCCCGGGGGGCAGGGTAACACCCAGCAGGCAGGCCAGCCACACTTGCAGTACCCACCATCTCTTTGTCTAGCCCTTCAGTCTCCGAAATCCCAAGGGAAGCGCCGGGTGACACACTGCAAAGGTAGGCAGCGTTGTCCAGCTCTCCACGCAAGGCTCCTTCCCCAGCTCCAGAGACTGATCTCATGCAAGCAGAGCCCTCCTTGCATGAAAATGTTTCTGCCCTCTGTCCTACATTAAAAGCACCTCTGAGCTTTCACTTGGATGGACCTTAACACACAGCTGTGGTTTGGATCATGAGCAATGATTGGCTGATTGTAGGAATCCTTACAGACTCTGAAGAGAGCTAGAGGATGACCCACTGGGTGTCCACTGTTTGGCATGAAGTCCTGCACCACTGGCCTCTCCCTACTAGCACCTTTGAGTTTGGTGTGCTGTGCTCCTAACGTGTCTGAAAAAGGCATTGTCTCTCTCGCTGTACTGTGATATTAGATGTAGAATGCTCAAGTTACAGTCTACAACAGCTTATGGCTAAAGTCAGTGCGGTTTTGACCTAGTCAGCAATTTAGAATGGTGTCGTGAATAACCTCAGTTCTAGGAATTCTTTACCAGGGCCTGACAACCACACACTCCAGTGGATTGCTCAAACACACTGTCCTACCCATAACGGGCTCCCCATGCCTTGCGGAAATGCTCTTATATAGATGTTACTCCTTGCCTGCACTCTGAGCACCCTGGCAGAGTTGATTCACATTTCACAAATCAAGTTGATGGGTTAGAAAAGGCAGAAGTTCAGAAGAGAACAGCTGGAGCCAAGATCCAGAGGGCAGATAGGGTGACTCCTGACGGGAGAGGAGAGTGCTTGTGGGGTGGTTGTGGCAGATGAGATCAGATAAAACGAGAGCCAACAGGCAAAGAACCTGGTATGAAGCATCAGACAGACCTCAGGCTAGGCCCCAGAGGCTTGGGAGTGGCAGATAAGGTGACTGAGGGATCGCTAGGAGAACGTGCAGCCATGGCAACCTTGGATGAACTAGTCCCAGTGCAGCCAGGGAGGACAGTGCCCATGCAGAGACCATCCTAATGTTTAGCAGGGACAGTGGCTGGCATGGTGTGCAGGGATAAGCACTTTCATGATTCTTGCTTCAAAGTGAAGTTTCGTTAAGCACAGAGTCAGGAGTGTGGCATGTGCATTGAGACCCAACACGCACGTGCACGGAAACAGATGGTGCTGCATGTGACCTTGTTTGAAACCCCTAAGAATAAGACTTACAAATCCAATTGCAATGGTAGTATTTACGGTACTGTGATCACCTCATGACTCTTTCTCTCCAGTTTCCTCTCTGAGGTGACTCTCTTGTGAGTTTGGTACAGTTATTGCTGCCGGTTGCCCTGCTTAGTTTTAATACAATTGATTCTGGGTTCTTCAATCTGCAGGAGCAACTGAACAGACAGTCTGACTCTGAACTTGTCAGGAACTCATGAGACACAGTCTTTATACTTGTTAGAGCCTTAAACTCTAGGCAGAACACCCCAAACTGCTTTGTTTTTTTTAAGACCTAGAAGTTGCCTACTTTGACCATATAATTTATTAAAATATCAAAAGTTATTTTAATGGAAATACTCATTCTAGAAAACTGCCTCCTGATATTCTCTTCTCCTCTCTCTCCCTCCCTCTTTGTGTTGAGTCTTCTTTCCATTTCTGCCTTTTCTTTAAGTATTTTTAATGCATCCTTGCATGTACTCTTACTGATTAACATCCTTTGCATTTGAGAAAATTGTCCAATGTAAAAAGATGCATGCAGACATATCTTTGTAGTCCGGTGAAGCAAATTGATTTAGATACTGAAAGATATTTCATAAATGTTGAAAATGAGATTGCATATACATTCGACTCAATAAAAGACTTAAGTGGGTTTCTGGAGTTCGTTGTAATTCTTGGTGGTACATTGTCCTATCCTAATGATAAAGTGTTTGCACTAAGATGTCAGGAAGTGACTGATGGAATCAGGCTCGTGCCTTTCACAATTTCTTATAGGCACTATGAAGTTAAGAGAGAAGAATGTCAAAAGAAACGGTGTGAACTTTGGGTTCAAGCCACTTAGTTCTGTGCATTAGCTCCCCCCTCCTCCCTTAGACGACTAAGTGACAAGGACCAGGGGCTAACTGCCACATATGTTGACAGGCTACCGACAACATAGCATTTGTTTTCCAACACACTGCTGCTGGTGTCCTACTAACATCTTTGTTCTTTTTGTAGAAGAAGGCTATGTAAAAATGTTTCTTCGTGGACGCCCAGTCACCATGTACATGCCCAAAGATCAAGTGGATTCTTACAATTTGGAGACAAAAGTAGAGCTTCCAAGCAAGCGGCTGAAGCTGGAATGGGTGTATCCTTTACCTACTGACCATGTTAGAAACCTTTACACTGTCTTAGAAAAGGGGGTGCTCGGTAGGACATGCTAATAGTCGGTGGTCCTTATTCAAATGCATATCTATCATTGTTTTAAATTTTTATTTCTTATGTGTATGAGTATTTTTACCTACATGTATGTAAGTGCACTGGTGTGTGCAATGCCCAAAGAGCCCAGAAGAGGGCATCAGATCCTCTGGAACTGGAGTTTTGAATTACTCTTAGCCTCCATGTGGGTACTGGGAATTGAACTTGGGTCCTCTGCAAGAGCAGTCAGTGGTCTTAACTGCTGAGCCATCTCTCCAGCCCCACCTATTTTCTTGAAAATAATTGCAGCCTTGGGGACTGGAGAGATGGCTCAGCAGTTAAGAGCACTGGCTTCTCTTGCAGAGGACCAAGGTTTGATTCACATACATGGCAATTAATATACATCTGAAACTCCCAATTCCAGAGAATCCAATACCTCCTTTGTCCTCCACTCCACAGGCACAGCACAACACTGGTGCACTTACATACACTTGCAGGCACAACACTCATACACATAAAATAAGATTAAATAAATCAAAAAATTGCAATGTGAATTATATGGATGAATGTTTTCTGGGTCAGGGAAAATGTATCAGTAGTTTATGAGCTGGATGTCAATTTTCTAAAAGAATAGGTAATTAAACATACACAGAGAAGCTTACTGATAGTAAAAAATAGTATTTAGGATTCTAATGAGCATGAAAGAGCCAGTTGTTATTGTTGCTTTTTGAGACAAGGTCTCACTATGTGGTCCAGGCTTTAACTCACAGCAATCCTTCTGTCTTGGCCTCCTCCTGAGTGTTGGGGTTACAGATAGGAGCTGCCATACCTAGCAAAAGTTGATTATCATTTTAACAAAACTGTCATAGCTTTAGTCAAGGCTGGATGGAAAGGCCAAGAGCTCTGTGAATTCATAACAATACAGCAGTGAACACACCAGAAAATAGCGGACTTAGGTGAGAAGAGGAGTTAGCAGAAACTGAAACTAAGCCATGTTGGCAATAAGTTTTTAGACCCCAAAAAAGTGGGGCACTCCGAAAGAAAGGACTGGAACTTACATTTTAACAAAGTAGGAGCTTGGCCAGCCTTAGAAGCCCAAGTTCAAGGTCACCACTAATCTACTACAGGGGTAGTAAAAGAAAGTGAAGACTCTGAGCTAAGTGGAGATTGTAAGATGAGTGGAAAAGTAAAGTTGAAGTGGGACAGACATGTGAACTGCTTTAAAAAGGAGAAAATTACACCAAAATGTGGGTCACCAAAACCTGAACCTACTGACCAAGGGATGTTCCTGAGACCAAGCTGCCAGAGGCTCCACAGTAAGAGGTTTAGAAAAGTGAGGCTCCAAAGAGAACAGCTGGAAGTCAAGAAGACAGCTGGGGAAGGGAGCGGGGTGGAGATTTGTTCAGTGTGTTCGTGTTTCTTTAAGGAAGGCTCCAGAGACTCCTCTCAGCCTGTGAAGACGTATATACTGTGTGCCTGCCAGTTGATGGTCATTGTCAAGCTCTGAAGACAAATCCCAGACGTTGATTTAAATAGTCTCTGGCTTAATGTCATCAACAAGAGTTAGCATTTGAGGTGATGGAATCATATTCTTGGAAGTAATTTTTACTATCACATGTACCAAAATTAAACTTTTTTTTTTAGTTGTTCCGACTGATATGTCATAGGTGTTTAGTTGCACCTGTTTTGGAATCTCTTATGGTGCATGTTACTGAAAGGATTCAGCTCTTCTTTAAGTTGTTTGTTAAATCCAGTCTGGAAAATATTCAGAGAACACTTCCCATTTGTATATTAGAAGACCTAAAACAGTAAAACTTGTTCCAAATGAATTTTTTTTTGGTCAGTTTATTTTCTTATGCCCAAGTTCAATTATGTTTTGCTGTCAGAATAGTTTTTAGTATTTGGAAGTATACATGTTAAAATGTTGGGGCCAGCAAGATGACTCAGTGGGTAAAGATGCTTGCTGCCAAGCCTGATCACCTCAATTTAATCACTGAGACCCACTGGAAGGAGAAAATGAGTCCCACAAGTCATCCTCTGACTTTCACATGTGTGCTGTGGCAAGTATGTGCCCACACATACACAAATAAAATGTAACAAAATTACAAAAAATTAAACACTGAGAATTATCTCTAAAAAGTTAGGGCAAGAAGATCGATGTTTTTAACCTTTGATACATCATTTGTATTCTTTGCAAGTACTTTTATCATGTTTAAAGTATTTATTTATTATCTATATTTTATGTGTATGAGTGTTTTGTTTGCATATATGTAAGTGCACTTATGTCATACAGTACCTGAAGAGGCCAGAAGAGAGTGTCAGATCCCCTGGAACTGGAGTTACAGACAGTTATTAGCTGTCATGTGGATGCTGGGAATCAAACCTAGGTCTTCTGGAAAAACAGCAAGTGTTCTTAAGCACTGAGCCATCTCTCCAGCCCCTTTTATCATGTTTTTAAAAAGTAATTTTTCATTAAAAGATTTAATTCATTGATTACAATAGAAGATTCATAAGTGACTCAGTAGTGCTCTAAAAATAAAACATAGCTTTGTATTGTGAAAAACATGTGTTCACAGCAGGCATGGGGGTACATGCCTGTAGACCTAGTATGATGGAGGCTAAGGCAGGAAGATCCTGAGGTTGAGGCCAGCCTGGTCCACACCATGATGGCCTCACTCAAGAGCCCTAGAGTTGGAGATGTAGCTCAGTGGTAGATCCTTTGTCCAGCATCCCCATGCCTCTGGGGTTAGTCCCCAACACTGTAAGGAATTACATTCATATTACATCTTTGAACAGGCCAACTTTACTGCAGGCATCTAGGTTGTTTACTTGGCACAGAGTGTTTTCAAATTAGAGTCAGTGAAACTGGTAGGAATAGGCCTGTGGTATCGTATTATATGCTAAATAAGGCCAATGACTTATCCATTGTCAAAGACAACAGTCTTTATCTTGACACACACAAAGCTATGGGTACCGGGGGCGAGACTGTCGTAATAATCTGTACTTGCTCCCAACGGGAGAGACGGTGTACTTCATCGCGTCTGTGGTGGTGCTGTATAACGTGGAGGAGCAGCTGCAGAGACATTATGCGGGCCACAACGATGACGTCAAGTGGTGAGTCCTTCAGCTGGGGTCGCCCTGATACAGGTGAGCTAGCCTCAGTGAGAGGAAGCCCCCACTAGAGCATAGACTGGGAGGGAAGCTACCTGAGCAGAGCTTTCTGCTCATGTTGTCTGCCGGCTCCCTGGTGCTTCAGGCCTCTTTTCTGGTTAGCTTTCTATAGTCACAACATAGCTAAGTGACCAGATTATCTAAACAATTCGCTTCAGGAGACGTCTGCTTGGAAATACTCTTTACATACTGCAAGTTAAAGGCTTCAAGTTGGGTCTTTCTATTTTTGTTTGTTTGTTAAATGTGTATCAGTGTATTGCCTGAATGTGGGTAGGTGAACCTGTGTCATGCAATGCCAGTGGAGGCCAAAAGAATGTACCAGATCTCCTGGAACTGGAGTTACATATGGATGGTTGTAAGTCATCATGTAGGTGCTGGTAATTGAACCCCGGTCCTCTGCAAGAGCAATCAGTGCTCTTAACCACTGAGCCATCTCCCCAGTCCCAGGTCTTTCATTTTTGATAAAGATAAAAATATTTTGTTTTGTACTTACAGTTGGATCTGCTATGCCCACAATTTATTTTTAGCTTCAGGAAAGACCTTGGGATGATGGGGTGACAAGATGGAATTAGATATCTGTAGTCATCCTGGATCCTTGAATAAAAATCCTGCTGACAGAAGATAAAGTATCTTTCCTATTCACATACCCCAAATGACCCTTTTTTAAAAAAGATTGTGTGTGTGTGCGTGTGTGTGCGTGTGTGTGTGTGAGATGAGTGTTTGTCTCCATGAGTTTATGTGAGTCACATATGCATGGGAACCTGCAGAGGTCAGAAAAGGGCATCAAATAACCTGGAACTAGAGTTACAGGTGGTTGTGAGCCACTGTGTGGGTGCTGGCAACTGAACCCATGTCCTCTCCAGGAGTAATAAGTGTTCTTAACCACTGAGCCCCTAAAATGACATCTTAATAAAGGGTGTAGAAAAGGATGCTTTTTCCTTAAGTTTGGAAGTTCTCAAGAAGAAATAAGGGATTCCGATGAATATAACAGCACTAGCTGCTTAAAGTCCCCAGCGAGCCTGTAAGAAGCCAGGCAGTGCCACTGTCTTGTCCTCAAGTTGGCAGATTATAGTTGATCAGGGAAAAGGAAAGCTCACTGTCATTGTATATATATCTTACCAATATCCTTGTTTTAGCCTCACAGTTCATCCTGACAGGATCACCATAGCAACAGGACAAGTCGCAGGCACATCTAAAGATGGGAAGGTGAGTTGCGTTATCTTTTCATGATTTTTTTGTAAGGAACTGGCAACAACTTCCTGAAAACATCTTTACTGACAAGTCTACCTGCTTAAGTATAGTTGCGGCATCTGGAAACTTCTGAGTTGTGTTGCAAGTCAAATGTCTCACTGTGGTTTTAAACCCTCCTCCCCATCCCCTAGCTTACCTTAATTTTAGCAAATGTTAAAACAGCATTGTCTTGCCAGAGAATTCACTAATTTTTGAAACACTTATCTCCATATATAGTAAGCACTAAACTATACCATTTAATAGACAGTTAAAGTCATGATAAATAACCGCACGAATGTGAGGTGTCTTTGGCTATTAGTGCCCCATAGTCGAGCCTTCAGCCACTGGAGTCTGTACCTTTATGTAGCCACAGAGGCTGCCACAGAGCTGCATGCAAACTTTATGAGCACTTTAGCAAGATTTTAATCTGGATTTTAAGGAATAAGAGAGCGAACTAGTAGGGTGTAACAAACAGGACAGATCCGTGCTAGATTCCAGAATATCTAGTTGTCATGTTTTTACAGAACTCTGTGTAGCTTTTTGATATCTACTTTTGTATAGCTTATTCCTTTATGAAACTAATCCTAACAGGTACTTTTCCTTTTATCAACATATATTTGTCCAGAAAACATGAATGCTACCTTATTTGACAAAATGTTTCATAATATAACTTTATGCTTTTCATTAACATTCTACATTTGGAAAGAAGTCATAGGGTTAATTGAAGTTGGACTACTGTTAGGTAAATTTACAGAAATGGACAGCTGTTCATCCTTACAAAGAAAAAGAAAGAAGTTTATGACCCTGCAAAGTTCTTTGAACCAAGAAATAAACTGTCTATTCCACCCCCTAGTGGCATAAAACTATATTTGCATTTCTGGCATTGAAATTTAATCCTTACTTTAGAACCAGAGAAAATGTTACAGCTCTCTGAGCTCAACCTCGACCTGGTGCTTGCAGCGAATCTGCTGATTGCTCTACGATTTTCTTCCATGAAATGCCATTGTAAAACTTAGACAAATGCGGATGTACAAATGGAGTGTCAGTTCCTGTGGTACATTTGTCAGACTGGCTAGTCCGAGTTTCAAACTTGGTAAGCCTCTCCTGACAGCTGAGTTGTCCAAGGGCCCAGGGCCTCCTGAAGGCACTGGGAATGTTCTCTTACATCCTGAAGTGGGCTCCTCAGATGCGGAAAAGGACCTTTTGTTTGACAAAATTGAAGACACTGCCCAGATAATTTTCTAGCTTCGAGGTGAAGATATGTAACTTACTGACAGCCACAACTTACGACCGTGTTCCTCCCAAACAGCAATTACCGCCACATGTGCGCATCTGGGATTCCGTGACACTGAACACCCTGCATGTCATTGGAATCGGCTTTTTTGACCGAGCTGTCACCTGTATTGCATTCTCTAAGTCCGTAAGTATGAGTGGTCTGTCACAGCCCTGGCCACAAGGGAGAAAGCCGATCCTGGGAGGCTGCAGAGGGAGAGAGTTTGCTGCCTGGAAGCAAGTGTGTGTGTATCTGAACCTGGAAGTCTCCTGCTTCCTAGGTCCCGTCGGTCGGGACACATACTTCCAACCAAACATTTCCAGCCCCACAGGCTTGGTGAAGAAAAGAGCCCCCCACCCTAAATACTGCATACACATTCCTAAGCCAGATTGCTAGCTCTGCTCTTGAATTTGACCCACTTCCTTCATAGGGGCCCCCAAGGGTCTCTGCCATCCAACATGGGCCCGCTTGCTGCATGCCCACAGCAGGATCAAGGGGCCTTGTGGTCTTTCAGCCTTCCTCAAGGCCTGCTGGTCCAGCAGATCCATTGACTCTTCAGCCACTTCAGCCAGCTCAGACTTCCATACACACACATGGACACGTTCGCATCGAATACTCCATGCGCCTGCGTTCCTAGAGCTTCACTCTGTGCGATCCTACCGTTGCCATGTGCTGGCAGACCCTGGGCTGTGCTGCTGAGGGCAGCCTCTCTGGAAGGAGAGGGACATGAGCGCCTCTGGGGCTGCTTCTCGTGGCACTCGGTCACCCCTGTGACGCTTTGCTGTCCCAGTTTCTCTGTTTGGAATCCCACACTCACTTGCTTTTCCAGCCTAGACAAGAAAGCAGGCCTAGCTCTTTATCTTTGTGTGTGAGGGAGAGATGTATGTGTGTTCATGTGTGTGTAAGTGTATATGGAGGGTGAACGTGCATATGCATATGTGGATTACAGGTGCACGCCCCATGCCCAGCTTTTTACATGGCGCCGGGTATCAAACTCAGGTCCTCATGCTTGTACAGCAAGTACTTTACCAACTGAATCATCTCCCCCAGCCCTGCAATGGGCTCTTTACTAAAAGTAAAATTAACGTTTACCTTAAATTATATTCATCTCATTTTATTCTCAAATGCAGTCTTCCTGTGAACCACTTTTTCTTTGCAGAATGGAGGAAGCCATCTCTGTGCTGTGGACGACTCCAACGACCATGTGCTGTCTGTGTGGGACTGGCAGAAAGAGGAAAGACTGGCTGATGTGAAGGTCTCGTTCTAGCCGTACACTGAGTCTTAGTGCTATGTCCCACGGGGAGCCACCTGCACAGCCCCAGCCCCTGGGAATGACCCCTCCCCTTTAGGATCTTCTTGCCCCTACCCCTCTTCCCACATGGGACCATGCCTAAGATCTGTCTGGGTTATTTCCTCTGTTCACAATGTCTGTAGAAATTTTCCTGCCTCATATCATAATGACTATCCTAATTTTAATTCATTCAGTCACTTGTTGAGTTCAATTCCATTCATTTAACAAAGCTCAAATGCTGCTGTGTACTGGATGAGCACCCATGACGATGATGATGGTGGTACTGCTGGTCCCTCTGCCCCAGCCCAGGGGCTCATCCAAAGCTACACACAGTCTTAGACTGTGAGAGGCAAACCGGCCCCCCGTATCTGCTGTCACCTTCTTGGCTGCCTCAAAGTTACTTGGCCCAAAATGTCAAATTAACATTCCTGAAGCTCTTATGTTTTTGCCTGTTAAGATCATAATTGGATTTCTATTTTTATAAAACTTACTTCGAATTTCTCATCTTGGCCTCTGTTAACCTTAGCTAATCTTACTTGTCTAACAATAGAGACGCCATCAATGAGACAGCCTTCCCTGATAAGATTAGCATTGCTTCCGACAGCCTCTTTACATGAGGCTGCCTTCAGACTTCCTTAGCACTCACTTTCTGTCCTGTGTGTCTGGGATGCAGACCTGTATTCTAGTTAGGCATGTTTCCTGTCATGACAATCCCTGTCCTCTAATTTTCCCAGCAAGGATTTACGGTGTTCTCACTGTGCTACTAGGGTTGGAAGCAATCACAGGCAAGTTACTAGCCAGGATCAAGGATGTGTATCTGAATTATTAAGTAGACACCACAGTCAAGGCTAGACTCAGCAGAGCAGAACACCCACCCTGGAAGTCAGAATGTGGTTGAAAGGTGTGGAGTGGCTGTCAAGGAGTCATCAAGGCTACCACATGAAACCCCAGACTGGGTCCTGAGCCACAGACAGAGTTCCAGGAATTAAAACAGAATTCCTGGGAAAACAGGACAGCCACAGGGAGCCAGGATCAGGGACCTTTAGGGCATGTAGAGTCCTAGGCCCTCGCTAGAGATGGCAGTCACCGAGAGGATGAGGCCTGAAGATCTGCATGTCACCGTACACAGGTGATTTCACTGAGCAGCCAGGAGCCCACAGTGGGAGGACAGGAGCAAAGCCAGTGGATCTGAGGAGCCTGTCGCTTCCTGGGCTGCCTTCCCGCTCCCTGGCCCTGGACTCCCAGAGGCACAGACAACGGGGAGCTGGGACAGCAGCCAACAAAGACTTGAGAGAGAGAGCTAGTACTTGGCCTCAAGGAGTTTTTATTCATGCTTTAGAGTGTATCTACTTCCTTAAGTTTGTAAAGGCCCAAAGTATTTGATTCTTGGTTTGTTTTTTCTTAAAGTGTTCAAATGAAGCTGTGTTTGCTGCAGATTTCCACCCCACAGACACCAATATCATAGTCACCTGTGGAAAGTCACATCTCTACTTTTGGACCTTAGAAGGGAATTCACTTAACAAGAAACAAGGGTTATTTGAGGTAAACTCCACTTTCCTGAGTGGTGCATGTGAGGGGTGTTAAGGGAGCGCTGAAGCAGCCCAATCGTAGCATTTGTTTTGGGGGCAAATGTGGGGTGTAGAGATAACAGTGGTCCCCTGGGACTCCCCCTTATCAATGGGAAGGTCTTCATGCCTTGGGGAATTTCCCTGGTAATAAAATGGAAAAGAGCTCCCGGAGGGCACGATCCCCTACAGGTGGCGGCAAGGTATCTGCAGACATAGAAAGATGCTGCTGCTGGGGACTGGCAACCCAGCTTCTCTAAGGGTGGGGAGACTCTCTGTGCCTTGTGTGCATATAGCACAGCCCACCCCCTCATCCCTCTCCCTCATCCCTTCCCCTCATCCCTTCCCCTCATCCCGCCCCCTCATCCCTCCCCCTCATCCCTTCCCCTCATCCCGCCCCCTCATTCCTCCCCCTCATCCCTCTCCCTCATCCCTTCCCCTCATCCCACCCCCTCATCCCTCCCCCTCATCCCGCCCCCTCATCCCTCCCCCTCATCCCTTCCCCTCATCCCGCCCCCTCATTCCTCCCCCTCATCCCTCTCCCTCATCCCACCCCCCTCATCCCTCCCCCTCATCCCTCCCCCTCATCCTTTCCCCTCATCCCGCCCCCTCATCCTTTCCCCTCATCCCGCCCCCTCATCCCTCCCCCTCATCCCTCCCCCTCATCCCTTCCCCTCATCCCTCCCCCTCATCCCTTCCCCTCATCCCACCCCCTCATCCCTCCCCCTCATCCCGCCCCCTCATCCCTCCCCCTCATCCCTCCCCCTCATCCCTCTCCCTCATCCCTTCCCCTCATCCCTCCCCCTCATCCCTTCCCCTCATCCCACCCCCTCATCCCTCCCCCTCATCCCGCCCCCTCATCCCTCCCCCTCATCCCTCCCCCTCATCCCTCCCCCTCATCCCGCCCCCTCATCCCTCCCCCTCATCCCTCCCCCTCATCCCGCCCCCTCATCCCTCCCCCTCATCCCTCCCCCTCATCCCACCCCCTCATCCCACCCCCTCATCCCTTCCCCTCATCCCGCCCCCTCATTCCTCCCCCTCATCCCTCTCCCTCATCCCACTCCCTCATCCCTCCCTCTCATCCCACCCCCTCCTTCCTCCCCCTCCTTCCTCCCCCTCCTCCCTACCCCTTCTCTCCCTGCTTGAACTGTCCACAACTTGGGCATTCCTCATCCATTTGCAGTTGCCAGACATTTCTTTCCTTTAGAGCAGCTAATCCAGTGGCACAAGGTTCCTGACTGGATAGAGATGCAAGGCCCAAAGGGTGACTGTAGAAGCTGGCATGGTCCAGCAGGGGTTATTTTGACACAAGTTGAGTTGACTTGACTAACTATATGGTGTGTATTTTTTTCTACAGAAACAAGAGAAGCCAAAGTTTGTCCTTTGCGTGACGTTTTCTGAAGACGGCGACACCATTACTGGAGATTCAAGTGGCAACATCTTGGTGTGGGGAAAAGGTGAGAAGCAATTTTTCCAAATCATGACTAAGACTTCAAAGGTGGCTTTTCTAGGAATTACCAATTGATGTAATATAAACGATTCTGGTTAAGTTCCAAGTTAGATGGATGTGTTTGTATATATGGGTTTTTTTGCGTTTTAAAAAGATTTCATTTATTATTGTTATTTTATGTCTATGAGTGTACTGCCTGCATGGATGTAAGTGCCCCATGTCATGCAGAGCCTGAGGAGGCCAGAAGAGGGTGCTGCATCCCCAGGAACTAGAGCTGCTGACAGTTGTTAGCTGCCATGTGGATGCTGGGAATTGAACCCGGGTCCTCTGGACAAGCAGCAAGTGTCCTTAACTGCTGAGCCATCTCTCTGGCCCCTATATATATGGTTTTGATGAAATTGTAACTAAAATAAAAGGAAACTGAGGAAGGCTGAGTTACTGAGTTATATATGCCAGGCTTTTGAAGGCCAGGATATCATGATAGACCTAATCACTATATTGGAAGGTCTATTAACAAATTAGAGTGAAGTTATAACTGGCTGTGTAGCAGTGATGTTGCAGGTAACCTTTCTGATCCACATAGCATTTGGCGGACATTTATGGACCACTTCCAATACCAATACAGATGAGACATGTGAACACAAGTCAGATCCGAATCCCCTGCAGTTAGGGAATGGGAGACTCATCTCTCAGAAAAGAGGTATTCAGTTAGTCTGGGGAGAATTGGGGGTGTTGTTAGATTTTCCTGTGAGGATGGAGACCATGCTCCACATGTGATTTCACATGGCACAGTGACTTTCAGAGTGTCCCTTCTGCTCTGCATTGTAGGCACAGCCCCGCAGGATAAGCAGTCACCCCCCAACCCACACCATGTCACAAAGGAGAGACTGAGAGGAAGAACAGGGAACTTCTGCAGAGACACGGCCCACTAGGGAGGGGCTAGAGTGTGCGGCAGAGTCCTTGTTCTCACCCACCGCTCCCACGCAGGATGCGTTCCTCAATTACAAGGCACGTCTGGGGCCCTGTGAGCTTCCAAAATCCAGGTCCTTCATAGGCACATACTCAGAGAATGTTGTGATCAATCATAATGCCTTTAGAAACAAAATAAAATGAGATTCAACATGAGCAAGGGCCAGTCTTTCGTTGTTCACAGTAGTTTTTCTGGTGTATTTAGGTACAAATCGGATAAGTTATGCAGTTCAAGGGGCCCACGAGGGCGGCATTTTTGCACTTTGCATGTTAAGAGATGGCACACTGGTGTCGGGAGGAGGGAAGGACCGAAAGCTCATTTCGTGGAATGGAAACTACCAAAAGCTTCATAAAACCGAGGTAAGTCAGAAGCACCACTGAGGGAATTCATTCAAACCTTCACCTCCCCTAACGGGTTTCCTTTTGGCTTGGAATCCTGAGCTTAGAGCTTTGAATAAAAATTAGAGGAAATTAGACAGAGGCAGCAGTCTTAGTAAAGTCACAGAGGCATTTGTGTGCAGCTAAAATAAAACGAAGTTTATAGAACTGACTGAACTATTTAGAACTTTATGATAGGAGCAGCCTTCACTCTCCAAGGGACTGTTTTGCTCTTTGTAATTTGCCATCACAAGCCTCTCTCTTTTCGCTGATTCTACACGCTGCCTTGCACACTGTAACACAGTGAACCAGTGCTTGCCACGGCTGTTCTGTGTACAGCTCTCAGCTGAGGGCCTCCAGGCTCTCTTACTCTCTGTCCTTTGAGATCTATTTCACCTCCTGGACACCTAGTGAGCAACCTGCCTTCCCTGCCAGAGACCAGGTGCCTAGCCTCCCTGCATTCACTGAGTTTCCCGCCTCTGGTTCCAGGTTATGAGCAGGCAGACTGTAAAACTGGCCTCAGTGTGAGGGTTAACATATTATGGGACTGTTTGGCTTCTGACGCATATGTGCAATGTGATGTGTTATACCATGGGACAGCATGACACTGCTTTTGGTGGTGAAAATTTGGTCCCCACAGTTACTTAATAAAGAAAGGCTTTCATCTGAGCATTGGCGGCCCCATCCTTACTTATGGAGATTTGATTTTTTTTACTTATATGTTTTGTGTGTATGTAATGCATATGTGTACAAGCACAGACACACACCCATGTACACACATGTGGAGGCCAGAAGAGAATATCAGTGTCCTGTTTTATCAGTCGCTGTCTCATTTCCTTGAGACACGTTCTCAGTGAACCTGGAACTGGGCTGGCAGCCACAGCCCTCATGATCATCATCCAGTTCTGGGGCTACGGGTGGGCACAGCCCACTTTTTACAGGGGTGCTGAAGATCCGCACTCAAGTCTCACGGTTATTCAGCATGTCTTCTTACCACTGTGCCATCCATGTACCCAGTCTCTCAGGAAGATTTTAACCTTGCTTATAGTTTTTTTTTACTACATGGCCAGGCTGACCTTAAGCTTAATGTGTAGCCCAGGCTGACCCTCAAACTGACAGTGATCCTCTTGCCTCAGCCTTCTGAAATGTATGATCACAGACAGTTTATAACTTTTATTACAATTAATAATAATTTATTTTGTACTTGAGGTTTGCTGAGAATCCACTTTAAACATCTTTACCACCAAAGGTTGTTATATAAAGTGATGGTTATATTAATTAACTTCATTATGGTAATTATTTTATTATAAATATATATGTCAAAGCATCGTGAATATTTTAAAGATACAGTTTGTGGTGGGGTTGGTCTTTTTGAGACAGGGCCTTCGTGTAATCCCAGCTGTCCCAGAACTCGGTATGTAGACCCGGCTGGTCTTCAATTCACAGATATCGCCTGCCTCTGCCTCCTAAGTGCCGGGATTCAAGGCGTGTGCCATCACGCCCAGCCCAAGATATACAGTTTTTATTTACAATGTGTATCTCAGTAAGACTTGAAATGTTCATTTAAACAAAAAGGTCAACGTAAGAGGAAAGGATGTTGCATCTGTGTGAGGGAAGTGTCAAATGCTACAGCAGAGGTCAGGCTGTGCATCTGTGGGCGGGAAGCTATTTGTTAAGTGTTATGTCAGTTGGGCTTAGAGGCAATATATACATTGATGGCACTGACCAACTTGGAGATTTGCAGAGATCTTAGAACAGACACATCTTTGGACAGGCTGGCTTGTCATCAATTGGATTTGAAAGACCTGGGGACATCGTCTGGTTTAACCCCATTGCTTGGTTGGGTAGTACCCTAAAGTTATACACAACTCTGAACTTTGGGGTACTGAGACCGACAGGCCAGCCTCCTTGCTTTGAGAAGCTCTGCATTCCCTGCTCTTACACGAGCTGTATTGAGTTAGTCCTGTAACAACAACATCAAATACCCATGACTTTTTATAATAAGATTCGATCGATTTTCTAGGGAATGTGCTTACATTAGGCATTCTCTTATTAACTTCAACTGCAAAGAAAGTACCAGACCCTCCTCTGATGTGTGCATGTGCAGGCCAGAGGTCATCCTTGGGTGTGGTTTCCCAGGATCTATTGACCTTATTCTTTGAGACAGTGTCCTACTGGGACCTGGGCTCACTGTTTCAGCTATGCTTGCTGGCTTCCAAGCCCAGGGGATGTGCCCGTCTCCACCTCCCCAGTGTTGAGATTATAAGTACATGCCACCAAATCCAGTTTTTTTAACCTGGGTCCTAAAGATCAAACTTGAGTCCCCAAACTTGCTTAGCTGGTGCTTTACCCGCTGAATTGTTTCCTTGGCTTTTTGTGTGTGTGGCTAGGGTCTCACTATATAGTCCAGACCAGCCTCAAATGTGCAGCCTCAGCCTCACTAGTGCTAGGAGTCAGTCGTTACCCTTGCTCAAGTCTGTGCTGGCAGACACACTGCTGATAGACTGTGTGGTTGCAGGGCAAGATGCTTCTTGCCATACTAGGCCTGAGACGCCTAACAGCAGGCAGCCCCTGGGCCCAGCACCCCGGCACTCTACTATAGGGAAGGAGCAGATTTAGTGTCCTTGGCAGATGCATTTTGAAATTCTTTTTCTTGACATTCAGGTTATTCTTATGTCTGACAATATGAACAATGGATCCCAAAGTCAAATAGGGACTCGGCACTTTAAGATACAGGAGCGGTTAGGAATTTGTTACTTTTCAAGTGTTAACTGCTGTTCCATTAGAAGGTTAAATAAAGAGTAGCAGGTGTATTCCTTCTTTTTTAACTTTTTTATTAGTTCTTTGAGACTTTCCCACAATATATTTTGATCATACCCCCCTCCTCAAGTTCCTCCCAGATCCATTCCCACCTCCCCACCCATCCAGCTCCGTGTCCTTCTTAAAGAACAAAAAACGTTGAGCCTCATTTGTATTGTGCCTATACTCTTGGGTGCTGTGCCACCACTGGAGTGTGCTTGACTTAGAAGGGGCCACACCCTTAAAGAAAACTGACTCTCCGTCTCCCAGCAGCTATCAATTGCCAATAGCTCCCCAGTTAGGGGTCAAAAAATGTTTTTTTTTTAAAAAAAAGACTTAATTGACCAGGCATGGTAGTACATGCCCTTAATCCCAGGATTTGGGAAGCAGAGCAGGAAGATCTCCCTTTATATAGCAAGTTCCAGGACACCTGGACAGTTGGGGCTACAGGAGACCTGTCTCAAAACAAAGAAAAGACTTTATTCCTGATGATCCACTTAAGATATATAAGATAGTCATGATTTAAAAGTCAACTAGAGCTCTTGCCTAGCATCTCTGAGGCCCTAGGTCCAATCTCTTAATACCACAAACAGTAAATACACATATACACACATGTATATACATACGCGACACACATGCACACATGTAAGGTTTGGAGTTTTGGTCAGTTGCTCAGCACCCGGCTGTGATCTCTGTGTATAGGAGCCCCCATTCTGTGTGTGTGAAACTATCAGAATACCTTTCATGTGATACATGAGCAAGTATTTTTGAATGTTTTCACTATCCACCCATTGCCTTGAAGGCTAAACCAGCGGTATTGCTTCAAGTTTGAGGGCAACCTGGGTTACCCAGTAAGCTCTAGGGCAGCCTGAACTAAATGCATAGTGAGATCTTGTCTCAAAAAACCAATTGAGCTGGCTGTGGTGTGGTGGCACACACCTTTAGTCCCAGCACTCAGGAGGCAGAGGCAGGCAGATTGAGTTCGAGGCCAGCCTAGTTTATATACCAAGTTCAAGGCCAGCCAGGGTTACATTTGCCTGTCTAAAAAAAAGGCAAAACAAAACAAAACACAATTGAATGAAATCTTAAATCTTTGGTTTCATGTGACTTTCTGACACAGATTCCTGAGCAGTTTGGCCCAATACGGACAGTGGCGGAGGGGAAGGGCAATGTCATCTTGATCGGCACGACTAGAAACTTCGTCCTGCAGGGCACTTTGTCAGGGGACTTCGAGCCCATCACTCAGGTATGGTCCAGCTTAGCAAGCGCCACACACTTGTACTGTGTAGTCAACAAGGATAATGCAAAAGCACTGGAAAGAGGGTTCACACTGCAGCCACCTTCCATGCAGGGTTGTGTTTGGTGCCGTGATTAAGCTGGGGAGGAGGAAGCTGAGGAGACTGTGGTTGATGGTGTGGGCTCTACTGTGGCTGCAGGAACTCAGAGCTCCTGTGTCTTGGTTCTGTGCAGGGTCACACTGATGAGCTCTGGGGGCTGGCCATCCATGCCTCCAAACCACAGTTCCTGACCTGTGGGCACGACAAACATGCCACTCTCTGGGATGCTGTTGGTCACCGGCCCGTCTGGGACAAAATCATAGAGGTAAGTATGCACGTCACATTTCATCTTATAAAAATTCATCTGAAATGTGTCTTTTATTTTTGCATGAAATTAATGGTGAGAAGAAATTGTCCAAAAGCGATATTCTAATTTATCTTTTCATAGTCTTCATATCTTTTCTTGCATTGCCTTTCACGATGGCTCAAGGGTTCTCCCCCACGTGATTCTGAAGTTTGCTGTAGAACATTTTTAGCAGCACGTTAGCCTTTGCACAAGCTGGTTGTCAGGGTTGCTGAGAGCAGAGTTTTCACTGGCCTAGGTGCTCAGAGACCAGTGTGAAGAGCCTGTTTTCTGTGGTACGAGAATGATAAGCTGCGTGGAGAACGTTCGGTTTCATTTATCTTACTCTGATTGTGGTGGCAAAGAGAGTGTTTGTTTTAAAGTCAGCATTACTGGGAACTTTACACGGGAAGTACAGATTTCACATCAGAGTGTCCAAACACCTTTCCCTGCATAGAAACCCTGCTTGTGTTTCCTGAGCTTTGTATGTGCACGCCAAGCGTCAGATGTCTAGCACCCTTCATGTTAGGAGCTGCCTTCCAGGTAGGAGAATTTTGGTTTTACTCTGTTATCAAGAGAGTAAGTATAGAGAAGTTGAGTCACTTGTCAGAGTCACTACATTAGTGACAGCGCTCAGTTGCCCAACTCAGTCTGACTCCCAAACCCAGGCTGTATCACACTATCCCTGCGCAGTGAGTCCGAGGCACAGCCTCTTGTCCTGAAGACACGCATGCCTCATATAAGGAAGCACCCATTCCGCAGCGCCCAGTAGCACCCCCTTATTTCCTGCTGGCGTTTCTGAGGCGCCGGGAAGGAGTTCGGCACTCCTGTCCTGTCTTCCCCTTTCAGAGAAGACTGCCATGGCGTGCCGGACTCTGCAGCCCGCTGAGAAGGCCTGAAGGGCCAGGGTGGGAGGCAGCTCTGCAGTTCCAGAGCGTGAGGAACCGGCCCAGAGCCTCATACCGCACCTCCCGCCTCTCCCCAGGTGGCTGCCTGCCCTGGCCTGACATAGTTTGGGGCCAAGACTGGAAGCCACAGCTCTGCGGCATCTTAGCACCTCTTCCCATGGTCCCTGTGACTTCGGGTGGGACCCCTTGACCTCTCTGCACCCCGGTGCCTTCATCTGAAAATGGTTGTGAGGTTCACCTAAGCCGTGTTTACCAAAGTGCCTTCTGAGTGGCAGCAGGTGAAGGGAACGTGGGTTCTGCTGGTGTGCTCTTGACAGGCTGGGCTACATGGTGATATCCCCTCTGGAAAAAGGCACGATAATCAGCACTCACGTTTCTTTCTGCTTTCTTGTGGCTGCTGTTTATCCAGTAGCATCCTGTGCCTCCTGTTCCCTTTCCTGCCCTGGTGGTGGTCAGGGGTCATGTTTCCAGCTCAGTCAAGCACACCATTCAAGCTTTCCACTGAGCCCAGGGGTCAGCAATGAGTCTAGACATGCAAAAGGTGGCCTGGAAGGACAGTTGGCCTGTTGGCCTTTGGTGTGGTCGTGCAGGTAGGATAGGCCATACAAGAGAGACATTCTGACAGTGACTAAAGTGTGACACGCAGCCAGGGGGGACAGCATCCCCCCCACACACACTGGTTCTCAAACAGCCACACAGCCCGGGGGAGGGGCAGCCCTGTGAGGGAAGGTTTTGTGCTGCCCGTTCTGTCTGGCCATCAATTTACACTTCCTTTAAAATGTTTTAGGATCCAGCTCAGTCTTCCGGTTTTCACCCTTCAGGGTCTGTGGTTGCCGTTGGAACGCTGACTGGAAGGTAAGCCCTGCCAGCAGAGCTGCTTCAGAGCTACAGACAAGCGCTCACTGCCCGAGCTGTGCCGCCCCGGGCACGGGTGCCGGCGCATGCCAACACTTGGCTGCATCTTCTGGGCTCCAATGACTTACTGAGAATTAAGTCAAAACTCAAAAGTAAAACTTAACACAGGAGTCCTTCCCTTCCCACTGAAATCCAAAAGCTATGAACCCCTAAAAGTGTCTCCTCCCCAGCGCCCAGAGGCTCTGGAGAGCTCTTGAATCCTGCTCCAGAGCCTGGTAGAAAAGCCGCAGCTTTAGAAAAGGGCAAGAGGAATTCCAGAGCACAGTGAAGTTAGACCTGCTTTGTCCAGCTGCTCTTCCAGCACCGCGGAAGACCCAGATTGTAGGCCTCACATTCACTCAGCTGACTCTTCCCAGCCTCCTTCAACAGGCCGGGCCACAGGTCTGCATTTGAAGCCCAGCTTCGACACTTAGCAACAGTATTTCATGAGCCAGTTACCTAAAATCTCTGAATGTTTTTCTTATCCATAAATGGCAATATCTCTGATGATGACCCAAGAGGCTCTGTACGTAGGACATCTGCCAAGCTGGCCCAGTAGGTGATGTGGTGGCTGTTTCCAGGACTGTTTGGAAGGGTTTGCCTGTATTTGCAGATTGACTCAGTAGGGCCGACCTTAGGGGATGTGGTCCGAGATCCCCACTGACCCCACATAACTTATGCATATCCCTATGCTAAAGTTTAATTTAGAAATTGTGCTTAGTAAGATATTCATGACAATAATTATCAAATGGATCTGTTATGGCCATAGAGGATCTATATATGTAGTTCTCTCTCAAAGCATCTGGACTCACCTTCTTCCTGTGCTGAGGAGAGGTGACCCAGTGCCTACCTGAGGTAAGGCAAGGTGAATAACGTACTCAGAACCAGGCACAACTTAGAGCAGATGCGTTGTTTACTTCTGGATTTTCCCGTTGAATGTTTTCAGACCAAGGTTGGTGGTGGGTAAGTGAAGTCACCAAGTCTGAGAGTGGGTGCGGAGGGGCCCCCATGAGCCGGTTACAACTTCAGCTGTGTGTCCCGAGTTCCCACGCATCCTTCCTCTCTAAAAATCCAGCCCCTCAAACTCTGCTGTTGTGACTGTGAGGTATGTAGAGGTACCATGCGTTCACCATTGCCAGCAGTGGCCTAAGAGTCCTATGGCAAAATATCTGCATGGTGAGACACATGTACGCATATGGGCACACGCCCATGCGTACACACACCGTCTTCCACTTAATTCTCTAGGAGACACAGATTGAGGCTTGAACTCAGTAGGCTCCACCCCCTGAGGATCAACTGATAACCTGACAGATAGACATCACCCTCCTACCTGCTGACGGTGCACAGAGGATGAGTGACAGGTGTCCTAGGGTGACACCTGTGACCTCATGCCACCACTCCGTGTACTCCTCCTACACCAAATACATGTTAAACAGTGCCTGTCCATGTGTTGTGTGTCAGCCTCTGTGGAGGCTAATAGTATATCCAAGGTATACCTGGTTGTCAAAGATGGATGGTGATACTTAGACCCCAGATGACAGTGTCTCTGCATCTGTCATCCAGGTTTGAAACCACAGCTGCAAGGAGTCACAGCTGCAGCCTGTGAGTTCCTCAGAGACTTGGAGTGTGGTACCCTTGCTGATTCACAGCACTTCCATAGCAATGCAGTTTGATGCCGAGTCTGCGTGGCTCAAATTTGCACATTATAGTTTAGAATGGGTCCTGAGCAGTGAGAGTCAAGACTGGTCCTCCCTCTTCCTTCCGTGCTTCCTGTCCCATCACCCACCCTGCTCTCTGTTCCCGGGCATTCAGGGAAGGCCTCGCTAGTCTCAGCACAGTCGGGAGTTAACTATCATAGCTCCTCACCCTCAGGACCCGCCCTCCTCACCTTAGACCAGCTTATGCCCGTGGCTGCCTGCCGCTCCGTGGACACCAGCCCTGGCACCAGGTGTTGACCATCCTCCTCCGAGGACCGTAGCTCCTTCCACATGCAAATGAAAAGACTCATTGAGAAACCAATCAGTGCGAAGAGATGGCTGGATTCAAATGGTTGTCAGTGTGCTGTTCCTTTGTCTCCTGGTTTGCTTTCGGTTGCTAGGATGAATACTGACCAAAACCTCTTGTGGAGGAAAGAGTTTATCTCCTAGGTCACAGTCCTTCCCTGAGGGAACTACCCGCAGGAACCTGGAAGCAGAGACTGTGGAGGAAAGCTGCTTCCTAGCTTGCTTCTCTGGCCTGTGTTCAGCCTGCTTTTTATACAATTCAGAACCACCTGCCCAGGGAATGCACCACCCACACTCAAACATTAAGAAAATGCCTCCCAGACATACCCACAGTGCAGTCTAGTAGAGGAGATCCCCATTTGAGGTTCTGTCTTCCCAGTGTGTCAGGCTGACAGCTGAGGCTCTGCAGCGCACTCTCACTGGGGAGCACGGCTATGGGGGGACTTCCTTGACGGAAAGCTGGGTAGGGCTTGCTTGTTGGCAAACCCACTGTATTTATCTAGTCCTGTGATTAATAGGCTTTTACTGCGAGGTAGTCCTTTCATCTTCCTTGTGCTTTCTCATGTTTACAACAGGTGGTTTGTGTTTGACACAGAAACAAAGGACTTGGTCACCGTCCACACGGATGGAAATGAGCAGCTGTCTGTGATGCGTTATTCACCAGGTCAGAACACAACTGTGCTTTAGAATCACAATGATGTACCTTTGTGCAAGAAGTGATTTGACATGTTTCCTTCATGAAACACTTTATACAAACACATGGTTGTGGGACTTACAGGCTCTTCCCTCCTTTGGGTCCCTGTGTATGTCTTTAACTTTGTATTACAGGAAACTTCAAACTGAACTAGAAAGATGAGCAGAATGAACCCCATCCCCATCCCCACGCTTCAAGGCGATGGGCCCTGTTGCCCTCATTGCTCTCCCGTGTCCTTTGGAAGCAGTTCCCAGACTTGCTTCGCTGCCTCTGTTCATACTGTTGTGTATGTCTCAGAAAGACGAGGACCATCTTCAGTAGCTTTGAGTGTAATGTACAAGTTGTAAATGTTCTGTGGTTTGTGGGGACTGAGGAGATGGCTCAGTCTGTAAAGTATACATCGTGCATGCATGCTTTCAGACGCCATGTCTCCCCAGCCCTGTTCTGTATGTTTGAGGTAGATTTATACTTTTCTGGATTTATTCCTAAGTTACTTTTACATCATTGTGAATGAAGTTTTTCTGAGTTTTATCTTGAGATTGTTGGTTACCAGAGTATAGAAGTAAAATTGAATTTTTTCCTGCGGATCTTATATACATTCTCCTTTCTAAACTCTATAATGAGTTTTAAAGAACTGTGTGTTTGTTTGTATGTGTGTGTGATCCTAAGGATTTTTTTTCTCATGCAATGTCATGTCATGTGCAGATAAAAAAAAATTGACTTCTTTGGACTCTCGATGTCTCTAACTTCACTTACTACATCAGCTTGACCCGTCAGTAAAATGTTGAAGACCTGACCCTAGCTGCACCCTAGCCTTGCTCTGGGGAGGTTTTTAGCTGCTGACTCAGTCTTTTTTTGTACAGAGCTATTCAGATTTGTTTGCTGGTTTCTTTTAAGCACGTGGTGATGGGGGTCTCTCTGGCAGCCTGCTGGAGTTCAGTGATTTGCTGGTACAAACATGCTTACGGTATTTGCTTGTAATCACCCTCTCTGAGGTTGGTGGTAAGGGACTTGTCTTTCATTCTTGATTCTGGTGACTGCTGTTTTCTCTCTTTTCACTTACCTAGTCTAGACAAAGCTTTGCCAACCTCACTGATCTTTTCAAAGAACCAGTTTTTTTTTATTTTGTTGGTGTTTTCTTTCTCTTATGTTTCTGTCCTGATATTTATTTCCTTTTGTGTTCGGTTCTTATTTCTTGGCCCTGAAGGGGGAGGCATAGGTTATCTATGGGAGAACTTTCTTTTTTAGAACAGAAGTCTGAAACTCTGAACTTCCCGAAGCCCTGTTTGAGCCGCATCTTATAAATTTTGACATGTGTTCTCATTTCCCTTCAGCTCAAAAATATTTTATTCCATGAATGGTGGTGCACACTTTTAACCCAGCACTTAGGAGGCAGGCGGATCTCTATGAGATGGAAGCCAGCCTGGTCTACATAGTGAGTTCCAGGCCAGTTGGGGCTACAGGGTACAAATTGTCCCCACCAAAGAAATTTTCCCCTAATTTCCTGCATGTATTCTCCCTGGGCCTACTCTTATCTATGTCAAATTCTTCTTCTAGTTATTTGAAAGCTCTACAGTGAGCTGTGTTCTCCACCCTGACTTCCTAGAAAGCCTGCTCACGTGAACAGGGCCTATGGGAGGTGTGTTCCCATTTATTCTCTGTTATCCTAATGAACATTGCTAGAGCCCAGGGGGCTCTTCTCCTGATAACCCTGCCTCCCTGGCTTCTGAGCCATGGTCTGCAGGCTGTGTGGGACAAAGGTGAAAGCCCAGGACCAGCCAACCCTGTGCGGATCCAGTGCTCTTTCTTAGCACTGTGACTTTGACAAATCAGACAGCAAGTTTCCAAGAGGCTCAAGGTACCAGTGTGTTCTCTGAAGACAGGTGCGTAGAAGATAAGATGTCATCATCACCGAGAGGAACAGCACCGGCAGTAGATGCAGACGGTGGGACGTGACCCAGGCTCTCCTAAGCCTGGGGAGCCTTGTGCTGTCCAGCAGTTCAGCAAACGCACCAGATCTGGTGCCCATTAAAACCGGTTATGAGCGTCAGTGAGGACATGAATGACTATGTGGTCTGCCAGATGTAGAGCAGAGCACGGCGGCAGTGTGACTCCTGCTGCCCAAGACTTTTCCAGAGAACAGGCAGGATTGTTGTAGTATTTGTAGACTTTAGACCCCAAGGAAACAGAAATTCCTGGGTAGACAGTCACTACTATCTATTGGCGTAGAATTTCAGGGACCTGCTGCTAAGGCCCAGCCCTGAGCCACCTCCATTCCAGGTAGCTTAGCCTCCAGCTGAAGCATGCAAAGGAATGAAGCTGTCCTCCCCACGTCTCGGAAAGGCTGTGCTCCCTGCTAGAGAAAAACCCATCAGGTCTCTGCTTTTACTGAAAAACTGGAACCAGGCTGTGGGGAGCACTCAGGCCCTCAGTCACCATCTCCCTGGCCAGTAGGAATGTTACATTTCCCCTTGGTCATGTGGGCAACCTGACCACCTGGAGCCACATGCAAACAGCTGTGGCCCAGGTCATTCCACATACCATTTTCCACATGCTAGCAGTTTTGTGAACTTTAAATTTTTGTTTTATGGGTATAAGTGTTTTGCCTTCATCTATGTAAGTGCACCCATGTCATGTCATGCAGTGCTCTCAGGGGCCAGAAGAGGATGTCGGATCCGCTGAAATTGGGACTTATGGGTGCTTGTTAACCACCATGTGGGTGCTGGGAACAAAACCCCAGTCCTATGCAAGAGCAGTCAGTGCTTTTGACTTGTGAGCCATCTCTCCAGCCCCCAGTTTTATGAATTTTTAATAGTAACAGAATAAAAGAAGTCATTCAGCAAGGGACTTTTCAAATACTTTGATAGAAATAGCACCAGGTTGGGGGTGGTTGTAACAGGGCAGAGAGGTCTAGGTTAGAGGCCTCGGGGGCTGTCTGATCACATTCCTACCCTTAGGGTTGGTGAAGGCTAGTAGTCTGTTGGAATGTTCTAAGAAGATTTACCTAAATAGTCATGACAATGTTAGGTCACACACAAGAGTGGACAATGAATGGCTGTTAAGGGAGCCAAAGATAACCGCAAATATTCAAACTCTGGACCTACAGCATCGCAACTGTCCACAGTCACAAACTTCTGAGCTCAGTCAGCCTTTTTTCTGGAAACTGCAAGGTCCCACTGCAGCAGAATTGGGCTCTAAATCCTTCCAGCAATTTCTGCATTCCCTAATCACTCAGGAAAGGTCCCTCCCACTTGTGCAAAGGTCCCTAGGCCAGCTTCCCTCCCCAGAGGGATGCCCAGCCTCAAGCCCAAACTGCAGCAGCACAATGCTAAGTAGAGTTTTCAAGACATTGAATCTGAGTGTGACTGGCTGTGTGTGTGCACGTGTATGCACACGCACACAAGTGTGTCCCTGAATCTGAGTATGGCAACTGGAGATAGGGATTGCTGAGGGAAACTGCAAAATCCTTTCATTACATTTACGTATTTACGAGTGTGAGTGTGTGTGTGTGTGTGTGTCTGCCCCAGGGAGCTTGAGGTCCCCACCCTGGTGTTGCTTCCTGCGTCCTTCCTTCTGCCTCTGCTCAGGAAGGGCAGGCATTTCCGGACTAGTCTCCAGGAACTGTCCCCTTCCTGGTATGTCCTGGGTCTCTCCCATCATCGGCCTCAGCTGCTTGTTGGCCAGGCCAGAAAGGCTCGTCTAGTCTTGCGTCTAGCTCTTTGCCTGGCACCTCAGCATCAGCACTGCAGCCCGGCGGCCCGTCTTTGATGGAACAGGCAGGGGCGTCCACTGAAGGGAGCGCTAGGAAGAGGCTGCCCTGCCTGCAGGCAGACCAGTGTGGGGAGAAAGAGCCCCTGCTCTGTGAGGAAGGTGGTAGCTGCAAAGGCCAAGCCCTGGGAGCTGAGGTGGGGACGGGAACTGCTAGGGCAGGGTTTCATACAATTTATAAAATCATATTTTAGGGCCTGGAGAGATGACTCAGAAGTTAAGAGTACTAGCTGCTCTTGCAGAGGACCTGGGTTCAGTTCCCAGCACCCACATGGTGTAACAACCATCCCTAACCACAGTTCCAGGGATTCAACGCCCTTGTCTGGCCTCTGCAGACCTTGCATGCACATGGTGCATTTACATACATGCAGGCAAAACCTTTGTACACATAAAAAAAATCTTTAAAACTGTTTTTATAAACTTTTACTTTATAAAATTTTACCAGACTATCATCTTGATCCCATGGATATTTTTCCAATGAAAGCTTTGAAAGCGGTGTAGGTCACATTGGAGAGAATTGTTTCTCTATGAACAATCCCTTAATACAGCTACTTTGTTGAAATCTGTGGTCGCAGTTAGCATTTTCTCTCATGATGAATAAAACGTTGACTTTCACCTTTGAAATCTGTCCTGTTTGTGCAGATGGAAATTTCTTAGCCATAGGCTCTCACGACAACTGTATCTACATATACGGGGTCGGTGACAACGGGAGAAAATACACCCGGGTTGGCAAGTGCTCGGTAAGTTTGTCTCGCTTTCCGGGGACACTTCCAGGGTCGTTTCATTGCAGCAGTATGGTGTCGCAGATTGGAAATGGTGGACTCACCCGTGTTCTCCCCAGGGGCACTCCAGCTTCATCACCCACCTGGACTGGTCTGTGAACTCTCAGCTCCTTGTGTCGAATTCAGGAGACTATGAAATTCTTTACTGTGAGTAACAGCCCCACAGCATCTGAGCTTAGATTATAGGACGCACTCACTCTAAAACCCTCGTGGTCCTGTGGACAGGAGTCAGCTCCATTCCCTCAGTGTCCTCAGGGAGGTGGAAGTGGTCTCACAACCTCTCTGATCCTTCCTGGTGCTAAAACACCAGGTTTGGTCTGGTGTAGGACCCTCATAGGGGATGCAGGACCCACCCCTGGGAAGAGGCAGGTAAGCACTGTAGGAGTCCAGGGGTGGGCGGACGTCAGAGCATGAGAGACCCCCCTGGGAAAGGCTCCTTCTCAAGAGGCAAAGACCATGAAGTCCCTCCCATCCGAGTGCATAAAGGCTCCTAGAACGCTCTTCCTTTTCTTCCAGCCTCTCCCTGACCAGTCTCTGTCCTAAGCAGGAGCTGCAAGGAGAGAGGGTGGTGATAACGGCGTCACTGAACACTGACTGTATGCCATGCTCTGGGCAGAGACCAGGGGGTCTCATGGGACATGAGAAGGGCCTGGTTACCATCCATGGGAAGTTACTAGAAAGTGCACTGCTCTACATGTTTACTTTCTCAGGATCCACAGCACTTTCTGGCTTATCCCCTTTTATGGATGGAGAAATCAAGGCTCAGATGCCAGTAGAGAGCTGAGCCCTGGTGGGTAGGAAGTCACACTTCCCTGGGCCTGCTGCACACTTGTTAAGAAGCCTGAGAAGAGCAGGGGAGAAGAGCAGCACATTGCAGGATAGAGCCCTCTCCTCCCCAGGTCCTTCCTGTCTGCTACGGGGCAAACGGGGATGCTTTAGGGATGGGTCTGGATCTAGAACCTACTCATACATAAGCTCAGACTCCATTAACAAGACTCATCTGGGAACAGACCAGGCCCCCCGAGAGGCCTTGGCACTTGCCACCACTGGTTTCCACAAACTTCCGTTCCTGACTTAGCTAAAGGGACTGATGGGGGAGGGGTGTGTGTGTGTGTGCGTGCATGCGTGTCTGTGTGTGTTGGAAAAGGGCTGAGCAGCCTAATCACAAGGCAGGGCAGGAAATTGGAGACCAGAGATTGGTCACAGGCAAGAGAAACCAGGTAGTGGTGAGCGACTGGGGAGAACCTCAGCGATGGAGATGAAAGGCAGACCCTGCTGAGACCCAAATCTGTGCTCAGTTCCCTGGCAAGCTGACAAGTGTACACACTGTTCCCATGGTTAGGGGGCAGTGCTTTCCTGACTGGCATGGCTCTGAGGACTCTGCCTGACCAGGGAAGATCTGGGGCTTTGACTGAGAGATCACCAGGGTGTTTGTCTCTTTCAGGGGTTCCGTCTGCCTGTAAGCAAGTCGTGAGTGTGGAAATCACAAGGGACGTCGAGTGGGCCACCTACACCTGCACCTTGGGATTCCACGTCTTTGGTAGGGGCTCCGCAGACGTCGCTGCCTTTAGAGCACTTTTCTAAAGGATATGAAATCTCATCACCTCCAGTCAGTTTTGTCCAGCTGCTCTAACCCTGGCTAAGGCCAAGACATTCTCTCAGAAGGTCCCAGGGTCAGGCCAGGTTGGAAGGATGGGGAGGTGGTTAACACTGCCCATGGCACAAGGTGGTCCTCCGAGCATTTCTGAGACTCCTCCCCATCAGGGGATGTGTAGATGTACCTATGTGAACCATTATTATCATCTGTTGAGATTATTCTTTTTTTTCTGTTTTTTAACCCTTAACCTAAAATTTTCACTTCCTTCAAAGTTCAGTTTAAAAATGTCACAAATAACCTGAAACAAATTGCTACAGTCTAGGAGACTGAAAAGGAGGCACTTGTGATTCTTTCTGTAGCAATAAGAAGTCAGTAGGCTGAAAGGAACTTACAGTCCCCTCAGGTGGTGTCTCTCCGTTTCTGGTGTTAAGTGTCAGGCTCCCTGGAGCTGCCAGATGAGGAGCTCACGTGCACCCAGCCCTTATATGCAAAGTTCCCAGGACCTCATGCCCCAGGCCTCCTCTGCAGGCTCAAAGACCAGCCAGCCCTCCTCAGCCACTCTGGGAACGATGCAAAGATGTCATAGCAGAACCTGGGCCACCGGCACACTCCACTGTCGCATCCAGAAGGGCCCCAAGAGGCAGGCAGCGAAGAGTGCCATGGTGCGCAGTGCAGCCGAGTAGTGAGAAGTGCCACAGCAGTTCTCCAGGCCTGCCGGGTGATCTGGACCCAGGAGAGCCAGGAGAGCCAGGAGCTGGGACTGAGCATCCTCCTGGCCCTTGATTTTAAAGCCCAGTCTTAAGGTGGTTTTATTTTTGTGACAGCTCAGTGTTCAGCTCCTGTGTGCTATGATCTTGTGCTCCTGGAGTTTCCAGTGCCGTTTGTGCTCTGTTTTAGGAGTGTGGCCAGAAGGCTCAGATGGAACAGACATCAATGCTGTCTGCCGGGCCCATGAGAAAAAGCTCCTGTCGACAGGCGATGACTTCGGCAAAGTTCACCTCTTCTCTTACCCCTGCTCGCAGTTCAGGGTAAGGCCTCCGCCATCCCATGCTCTTCCTTCTCCCACAGTGGGCACTGATGGTCTGACCTACTTGGAAACTGAACAGAAATGAGCTGTGAGTGAGGGCTGCCAGCATATGACCTTGCCAATCTGCTGCCTGAGCACTTTGGGGCTCCCCCATTGTCCTCAAGGTCAGCCCCAACCCCTCCAGAGGCACGTCTACCCTAGACGCACCTCACCACCACCCCGTGCTCCTACTTCCTGCCTACCCTACGGCTCTAGTCCAACTGAGCTGACCAGCCCCGTGCCTCGGTTGCTTTCCTAGGCCTCGGTGACCCTGACCCTCCTTTAGCCAGAAGACCTGACCCCTGACTCCAGCAGCTGCTGAGCCCCACCCTGGCCAGCCTGCACCTGGTGCAGCCATCTGGCATTAACTGTACTTCATTCTGGGCTGTTGTGTGCTTCTGTCCCCCACCAGACCATAGAGATTCAACAGGGCTCATTCCTCTGTCACTCTGATGTCCTGCACACAAAGCAGACACAACGGTGAAGAGTCCTTTGAGCGAGCCAAAGGACTGATTTAGAGCTGAAGCCCTTCCTGAGGTCACAGTTTGCTGTGTGTAAGCTTTTCTCCTCGCCGTACTTTTCCAGGCTCCCAGCCATGTCTACAGCGGACACAGCAGCCATGTCACCAACGTCGACTTCCTCTGTGAAGACAGCCACCTCATCTCCACGGGTGGGAAAGACACGAGCATCATGCAGTGGCGGGTCATTTAGTCCCCACGGGGGCCCTGGAGCAGACATGCCCGAGGAAGACTCACGTTCTGCTTGGTCACTGTGGTTTCTATTTTGTCTAAAAGCTCTTACAAACCTCAGGAAGTCTAGCCCTCTACCAGTCACCTTAGTTTGGGCACAGCGAGTGTCACGCCAGATGAGCAGCTCCATTTCCGCATTGGTTGAATAGTGCAGAAAGTGCACACCGGGTACGGAAAGGTCCCCAGGGTCTCATGGTGGTGGCCCCAACAGAAGGGACTGGTATATCCTTAATCACTTTTCTATGAATTCTTCAAAAATGGTCACAGAATGCCTTTTAAAATATTGTATATAGTCTTCACTATTTCACCATCTAGCTTGCTAAGTCAACTATTTATGATAAATATGAATACTGAACCAGAGCCTTTCTTGACTAAGTGGTCCTAAGATGATAAATCATTTAAGAGTAAATAACTGATTTGCCCAGCTGGGTCAGGAATGTAAATACGGTCGGTTACATTTCTAAGATCTCATCCTCCCTTTGGGAGGCTGGCAAGAAGACAGGGATGTGTTCCCCTGTATAAGCAATTCTACTACAGAAGAACCTACGGATTCCAGCAGGGTGTACAGATGCTTCTGAGTTCTGGTTAGACACATAGCCGGCTTCTCAGCGCCTCCACACATTGCACCCCTTCTGTCTCCACTGTGTGCCCTGATTAATGGCAAGACACTTAGCCACCATCCTCTGTGTATTAATGGCATGATACGGTATTGTACTTGTATAGGATTTAGCGGCTTATGATAAACGCCTAAGGCTGGGCCTCGCTGTGTATGCGCTTTGGACATTGTACATTTGTACCTGATGACCAAGATGATCAAGTGGAGAAGGAACCCCTTCAGTGTCCCAGCAACCTGCAGCTCACAGGCTCCTCAGAGGCTCCAGGTACCAAGGGGAGCTTCCTTTCCTGACCCTCGTGCATAGACAGCCCACAGCTCTGTGGAACAAGACTGTGTTCTGCTGAGTAGAACGCAGGTGGTGTAACTGTCAAGAAGGCCTCACCCATTGTGTGACAAATTGAATTTCTTGTTTACATTGGGGACTGTATCTCGGATTTTTAAAAAGAAGAATCATAAACAGACTTCACAACAAATATTAAGATTTTTACTCATTTAAGGAAGTAAATGAATTACCTGAACTCTGCAGCCAGTACTGGTCATTTAGAGCGGCTGATAAAGGACAATTTGGAGAAAATTTTCTTGACATCTCTAGCCTGCTGTGAAAGTACAGGGCACCAGAAAATAACATGTTCTAAAGATGATTCTGTTTGTATGTATCCTTATCAAATATATTCTATAATGAAATAAAATCTGAAAAGTGAATTTCTTATTGACCTATATTTGTGAAAGTATATAAATTAAAATATTTAAACTTAGATATGTTCCACACTATATTCTGTTTCCTGTACAGACTGCGTAACCCTCTGGGTTTTCTATAAATGGAGCTCTGCCTTGTCTGTGCTGTGGAAGCCTTCATCAGACCGGACAGCTCTAAACACTTTGGCTCAATGATCATGCCCAGTTATTACCTTCTTTGGCCATGTAAATACTGGCAAAAAAAAATCACTTTTAACCAGGTATGGTGGTGCACACCTTAATCCCAACACTCAGGGGGGCAGAAGCAGGCAAATATCTGTGAATTCCAGGCCACCCTGTCTATATAGCAAGTTCCAAGCCAGCCAGGGATATACAGTGAGACCCTGACTAAAAAAAAATCCTTTAAAATTAATCACTGAGGGTCTGGAGAGATGACTCAGTGGTTAAGAGCACAGAAGGAACACTGGGCTCCCTCAGAGATACTGAGGGTGGGTACTGTGTTGACACACCTCAAAGCTGAAGAAAAGCATGTACTTGCTGTGTGTCCTGTGCCCAGTACTCCTCTCCTGGATTTCTTAGTCAAACCCCTGACAAGGCTGTATAGTCCTCTAATGGACTCCAAAGCCTATTGAGGGGACCTCTTAAGTATCCAGCTCTCTTCTGGCCACAGTGGGGACACCATGAAATCCAAAATTTCATCCCTTCCCCAAAATGTAAGGGCAGCTGGAAAGGAGTCAACTGACCAGAAGCAGAGCCAGTAGGAAGACCGGCTGAGGCTCTGCCGCTGAGGTGAGAGGTCTCTGTTCTTGAGACCATGCTGGGCCCTTTGGGGACTGTTCTCCTTTGGCCTGCCTGCTATATATAGCCTGACTCTAGGGCCTGAGACATCAGTGTCCCCACTCACCACCAGGTCAGAGCCAGAAATCACTGTATCTCCCTTTGAACGTGTTTGGGGGATTCCAGAGCCTGGCTGCCACCCCAGGGTAGGAGTAGATGGAGTAGATTGAGGTTGGAGAAGGAAATCACTTCATGAAGATGGACACTTGTTCTAAAGTTGTCTTAACACATCTGTGCTCTCACTGGAACATGAACAGAACCTGGTCAGTTCCATCCAGACAGCATGTTCAGTGCTGACAGATGCTAACAGAACATGCCCTGTCACATGTTAAATGCCAGCTATGCTGAGGATCATAAAACATGAGAGATCAGAAGAGGAGGACATGAGTTGCAGAGCTCTAGAGAGCGGTCTTAAGAAGCACAGAAAGAAAAGTGAGTTTGCAGAGTGGGAGAGGTACTGAGGGTGGAGGCACCGGAAGTGGGCGGCTTGTGGGAGATGACGCTGGCAAGACAGGGTGGCTGGCAAGGCCTGGGGGCATGGGGAAAGGGCTCTCTATTCTTATGAGAGCAGAGGGGAACAGGAACAGGCCGGGGCAGTGCTTGGGTTAGCACTTGGAGGTGTTCCAGCTATCAAACACGGAATGAGGGTGTCGCAATCTCAGTGAGTCCCTGTGGTGGACAGGCACAAGAGTGGTCAAGGGAGAGGTGGAAACTTTGTCAAGGGCTGTGAGGTGGCATCAGCAGGGCTAGATGTAGATGGACAGGGGAAGAGCTCCAGACTTCTGGTACCATCAAATGGCGTACCACTGGCCTCGCTGAGTTACACTGGGTCTTGGAGGACAAGTCAGGCTGGGGTGAGGTGAGGCACCAGTTCACATCCAAGTGCAAGTATGGCAAACCGGCTTTGCAGGCTCCCAGCCAGTCTCACTGGCAAGGTGAGTGTGAAGCTCTCTGGTTTTGTTGGGGTCACCCCAGGTGAGGAGGAGGAGAGGGTCTCCCAACCAGCCCAGAGGCTCCAGCGAAAACACAACCGACAGCCCATAGTGAGGCATCTGATGGGCCCAAAGGCAGGGTGCCTGGATTCAGTGCTCTTCAGGGAGGGATCGCATGTATTTGATGAATGGCCTCCCAGAATCCCCAGTACTGCAAGTGCTGGACAGGAAGTCCAGGTGTGGAAGAGAGCCTCAGCTGATCAGGGAGAAGAACGCAGGATCAAGGCGCTGTCCAGGTCCAGTGAGGAACTGGGGTGCGATGGTTGGTTCTAATTGTCTGCTTGACACATCCTAGAACCACCTTGGAAGAACGTCTCAATGAGGGACTGCCTAGGTCCGGTTGGCCTGTGGGCGTGTGTGTAGGGGATTGCCTTGACTGTCGTAATTGAAGTGGGAAGACCCAGCCTGCACGTGGATGGTCGCACTCTGCAGTCACGGGCCTTGGACCATACAAGACAGAGAAAACTACCTGAGCACTCAGCGCATTCATTTCTCTCTGCTCTTCACTGTGGCTGTGATGTGACCAGCCTTCCCAGACCCCCACTGCTGACATATCCCCACAGTGACAGACTGGGACTGGGACTAGAACAAACGCTTTCTTTCTTAAGTTGTCTGTGTGTTATCACAGCAACAGGAATGAAAGTAGGACATGCACGGGGTGAGGGGGAGCAGGGGTGAGAAGCAGGGGTGAGGGGGAGCACCGGGTGCAGGGGAGCATGGGAGGGGGAGTACAGGGTGGGGGAGCACAGGGTGGGGGAGCACGAGGAGGGAGCAGGAGACTGGCCACCACTAGGCCCTGGGTAATGAGAATTCGGTGGAGTTTTGGTGTTAGCCGACCTTATCTCTGGTCCACACTATGTGGCGCACTGGGTCAGTGGCTGCAGGGACAGGAGCTCTCGCAGCAGTTTAGGAGCCGGTTGTGGCTTACAGGCAAAAGGCATGGAAGCAATTCTGCCTGAGCCCCTCTGGCCTGGTACTGGGGCCCACTAACACACCAGGAGGAGGCCAGGCTGCAGAGAAGCGAAGTTGAGCAGCGTGCGCTTTCAGAAGGAGGAGGCGGATTCCAGGCCTCCTTGTAGCCTTTCCTCTCTTTTTATCATGATAGAAATTTTCAAGCATAACAGAAGCACAGAATGACTTTCACCCAACCTCAAAAGCCCTGAATATTCAGAAATGTCTCCCCTAACTTGGCATGGCGGTGGGAGGTAAGGGCCGGAAGTTCCAGCCTCCACCATGTCATTTCACCTGGGAACACTCCAGTCTACCACTCTGAGGAGGGTACTTTGTGCAGCCGTCAGAGCTGACATGATGATTTCAATGTTTTAAGTTTATCAAACCCAACCTGGTGTCTTCATGATGAGATGCATGTAGGGACATGATCCACTGGGCCTGCCTGCTAGTCTGCCTGCTGGGGAAGGCCCAGGTGGTGGGGCTCAAGGGTGTGTGGAGCAAGCTCAGTTTTGATTTCTTCTCCAGAGCCTACTTCTGAGCCTGCCCATCATGTGGCATCCTTCCTCTTCCTCCTGAGGCTGATGCCCTGCACTGTCATTGAAAGGGGGTGGGGGAGTTTCCTTCTAGCCTCCCTCCTCACCAGGCCCTCCACTCTGCCTTAGTCTATCCTGGGGCTCTCCCCTCCTGGGTCGCCCAGCCCAGATCTTCCCTACCGGTAGGAAGGGTTACATACCCAGAAGAGGTTCAGAACACCGTCCCTCTTGAAAGTAGGAATTCCAGCGCCCTTTGTGGGTGACCTAGGTGGTCCAAGATGTCTCCTTCACATGTTTCTGCAAAAATGAAACACAAGCTCACCTCATCCTGGGGTCAGGGGCTGACTGACCTGCTTTCAGTATACTGCAGGGAGGTGTGTAGTTGAGATTTGCTGTTTTGTCTGCAGTTGTAAGGCACACGCAAGAACAAATTTTGTTAAATAGAGTTAGAAAACAAGTAGGCATCTTAGCATCCCTAAGTTGAAAACTGTAGGGGAAGTTGCACTTTGAATTTGTATTTAACTTAACAGCCCCTCCCTCTCTGGCCAACTCCTCTGTTGGCTGCATTGCATCACCTGGTGGCAGAAAGGCAAAGCACAGCCTGTCACCTTTCCTTCCAACTGGCTGACTGGCTCCGCCCTCAGGCTGGGTGGAGAGGAAGAAAAGGAAATTCTTTTTCCATGGAGATGGTCTCTGCTCTGCGTGGGGGCATGTGTGTCACCTGACTTATCAGAGGAGCCTTCAGAGGTTCCTGGAAGACCCCAGTGTTGCTGCTGTCCTGGGAACCCCGGAAAACAGGTCCTATTCATGGAGCAGCTTCGGCACCCAGCAAGCACAGGGAGGCTGGCTTTGTTTGCCTCCCTTTGTGAGAATACCACTACCTCTCTGGGGCCCCACTGACCTGATGTGACACAATGCACCCTGGGTCTCTTGGAGAGACTCATATGTGGTCTGAGGACACATTGGTGCCTCACCATTGAGCGGCTGTTTCCACAGCCTTTTCTTGGCATCTGGCTAAGATCTGCCTCCTGCATTTGGGGTTTTTCAGATCCTGGGATCCAGAGATTAATCACATGCCAAGCTCTCCACTTGGCTAGGGGTGAGACAGAAATGACCCTCCACAATTCCCTAACGCGAAGAAGAGGGTGTAATCAACAGATTTGCCCTCCTAAAGAAATCCTCCTCCCAATTCTTTTTTCAAACTTCTTTTTAAAAATATTTTTTATTAAATGTATGTATTCATTTAGTAGCAGGTGGCGTGTGTTCGTGTTGGTGCACATGTGAAGATCAGAGGACAACTTACAGGAGTCGGTTCTCTCTTTCAGCCAGGTAGGTTCTCAGGCTTGAGGGAAAGACCTTTACCGAGTGTGCCACTTCTCCATCCATATATATATATATATGTGTGTGTGTGTGTAATAGTGTTTTGCCTGTATGTATGTAAGTATATCCATGCATGCAATGCCTGCAGGGGCCAGAAGAGGGCAATGGATCCCCTGAAACTGGAGTTATGGAGGGTTGTTAGATGCCATGTGGTGTGGGGAACTGAACCCAGGTCCTCTGCAAGAGCAGCCAGGGCTTTTAATTGCTGAACATCCCTCCAACCCCTAACTTGTCTTTATAAAATTTCTAACCTCTGACCTTGTATGTCTGTACCATGAAGGAGTCTGTAACATTCTTCCTGGGAGCCTTTTCTGACTTACCCTAGCCTACAGAGCCTCTGTAATGCCTATCTGTTAATGGACCTTGGCCCAAGTTCAGTGGCATCCAACATTCAGTTCTATCGCCAGAGATGCTGCGACTATCCTTGAATGGTTTCTTTGTGCATCTGTGCGTGGCTTTCTTTCCCCACTCCCCTTACTGAGGAAGAGGACTAACAGTTTTCTAGGGTGGGCGATGGATATTTCCAAATCATCTCTTAAGAATGGTACAGCACTGGACAGGGATACCATCTGTTCCACTTCCCCAATACACTTGGACCTGTCCTTCCACTCCTTGGTACAGCATCCGTCAGAGAAGGGGATCAACTGTTCCTCTCTGAGGATGGAACAGCAGAGTTAGAGATCAGAGATGCTTGCCCAGGGTCTCTTAGCCGGCACACGACAGAGACGTCCCGACTCCTCCAAGCCACGTCCTACAGTTCTCTGCCGGCCTTCCAAGGTCCACAGAAGCTAATGGAGGGATCCAATTAAGAGTAGAATGCACTGCATGCTATGTGTGAGTACCAGCTGCCTGGCCCAGGCCTGAAAGACTGTGTGACTAGAAAGCTAGCCATTTCTCCAACCAGAGCCCTGGACACGTTCCCCAGCCCTGATTATTGGCCCAGGGATCAATACTCCTTACATACTGCAATGGCTAATCTTGGTTTTCAATTTGATATACCGAGGAAGAAGAAATCGCAGTTGAACAATTTCCTGCATCAGATTGGCCTGTGGGTGTGTCTGTGAAGGATTTTCCTGATTGCTGATTGATGTAGGAGGGCCCAGCCCACTCTGGGTGGTACCACCTCCTGGGCATGGCACTGGGTTGTATAAGAACGCTGTCTGACAGGAGCAGTGAAAAGCAAGGCTGTAAGTAGTATTTCTTTGCATCCTGGCTTTACTTGGTCTCCAGGTTCCTGCCTTGAGCTCCCTCCCTGGCTTCCCTTGATGACATGCTGTAGCCTGTAAGTGGAAATAAGCCCTTTCCTCCCCCAAGCTGCTTTTGGGTATGGTGTTTATTTATTACAGCAACAGAAAAGTAAACTAAATCACATCCCATCCTGGTCGGTGCTGTGGGCAAGGTTAATTACTGTGATGGTTAATATTGTCAACTAATAGGATTTAGAATCAACATGAAAACAAATTCTGGTCAAGTCTGTGAAGGACTGTCCACACTACGTTAATTGACGTAGAATGACCTACTGTAAATGTGGATGGCACCATTCCATAGGTGTGCCCCCTGCTTGAATAAAAGGGAGGAAGTGAGTCGACCAGAATCTTCATCTTGCTCTCTGCATCTCGCACTGTGACCTGCTGACTCAGACTTCTTCCTGCCGTGAGGTCCCAGCCGTGAAGAACTGAACTCTTGAACTGTGAGCTAAAGTAAACTTTCCCATCTTTAACTTGCTTTTGTGGCAACAAGAAGACAAGTAATCGATGCACTCAAACAGGCTGAAGGAGAAAAAGAAGTGAAGGGGGAATCCGAGGCCCACCCTCCCCCTCCTCCCAGCACCGCTGGGAGCCCGGAGGACAAGCACACAAGGGTTTTCCTGCTCCCTCGTTCCCTCAGGCTTCAGCAAGCAGAGAAGCAAAGCCTCTTGGCTCCAGTGATGAACATGTTCGGTGATGAGCAAGTTCCGGCGAGGGGGGAGTGATCCTCTTCCTCCTCTCAGAGGTGCGTTGCCAAGGCGACGAGAGGAGGGGAAGAATGGAAGCCCCTGGAAGAGAATTTGGTGATGCAATTTCTGCGTCAAAACACAGCAAGTCAACCGTTCCTCCTCCCCAAACCTGAACTAGGAAGTTGTCTGTGTCCCTGCCATAGGGAGGCTGATGTCACATTATCTGGGACATTTTTTGAAACTTCTCTGGCCAAATGAATTTTTCTGTCTTTAAGGTTACGAGAGGGTCCTCGGAGAATGGCTACTGGAAAGGAGGGTGGACGGAAGTCCAGCTGCCCACATGCCCCCATCTCCTGCCTAGTGGCCCTCTGTTTTCGTGACTCATTTTGCCCTGATGCACACAGAGTGGCAGGCTTAGACACATCATCTGTATCTGCAGACACAGCCTGTGCTCCTGACCGCAGGCCTTCAGTCATCCATGGGCATGGTGTTGGAAATGGACTTTTTTCTCATTCTGGCACGTTCACTCCTACTCATCCCTCTTCCAACAGCAGCAGTGTTCCTAGCACACTCAAGATGGCCAAACGGCCACCACATCTTTTACCAACCCCCTGATGGTGTAGCCTGCTCTCCTGGCCAGGGTCTTTATTTGAATCATTGCAGAATGTCAGGGATGCAGAGAAGCTGAGGAGTGGGTGGTCTTGGGAGTATTCCCCAGAGTGTGCTCTGTGAAGCACAGACACCAGAGACCCTGGGTTTGGAAGGTGCTCAGTTGAATGTGTTAACTTACTTTATTAGACCAGAGGGACTACTGTCTGTCTGCCCATCCAGCTGTGTTCTCTCTCCCCGCAGCTCCCTTCCTTTCCTCCCTCCCTCCCTCCCTCCCTCCCTCCCTGCCTCCCTCCCTCCCTCCCTCTTTCCCTTCCTCTCATCCAGGCACACCCTTGGGCTGGGGCGCTCCTCCTGTCAAGGAACTGTGATTAGAGGTGGCAATAAAGAAGCGGAAAGGTATACGAGAGGTGGGTGAGTAGGGACGGAGGCTATGTGAGCCCAGCACTCAGGGAAGGTGGCCTGGTGCAGTGCGAGAGCCAGGACCTGAGCCTTGCAGCCATCCTGGGGATGTCGCAAGCCCTGAGGTATCCCAGCCACTTAGCCTGCCTTTTCTGAGCCATGGCTAATCCCTCCGGCCTGACGGCACACCACGTATGGAACATGGCTTCATTCAGCTCCCCTTTGTTAGCAGCGAGTTGTGAGAATCAAATGCAGGTCCTGCACATGCTAAGCAAGCACTCTGCCACTGTCCTGTATCTGCAACCCTCTCTTCTCTTACAGATTAGAAGTAAACCCTTAGGGAACAGAGTCACCCAAGGTCACTGTGACCTTCTCAGGGGCAGCACCAACTGCCCTGTTTGTTTCTTTTTATAAAATAAAAGAACTGTACTTTAGATGATAAAACTGTACATTCTTATTAGAGCAATAGCTATCATTTCTTAGTGCACGTCCTTCCTAGATTTTGACTCTATCGGTCAATTTTTAGGTGTGTTTCTGTGGTAATATTTTGCATATATAATGCTTTATAACTCTATAGGCATTTTCCTATTCTAATTTTGTTAAAAATAACTCTTACATATAATGTGATCAGTATTGTTGCTCCTTGACCAGTCTTCTTCCACTGATGATAATGGCGATAGTGATGATGATCATGATGGTAATGTTGGTTTTGATGACGAGAGTGGAAAGGATGGTGATAATGATAATGGTGATGATGATGATCCTAGCGATGATGACATGAGGATAACAGTGGTGTTGATGATTGTAATGATGACAATGGTGCTGATGCTAACGTTGACTTTAGTAGTTTTGATGATGCAAGTGGAGATGATGGTGATAATGACAATGGTGGTGATGGTAATGGTGATGATGGTGATGATGATGGTCCCACTGATAATGATGGTGATATGATGGTGATCATGGTAATGATAGTGATGACGATTATGATGGTGGTAATGATGGTGATGCTAATGGTGATTTTAGTGATTTTGATGATGAGTGTGGAGATGATGGTGATAGTGATAATGCTAATGATGATTATGATGATGCTAATGGTGGTTATGCTAATGGTGATTTTAATGGTTTTGATGATCAGAGTGGTGATGATGGTGATAATGATGACAATTGTTCTAAAGCTGATGATGGTGATGATGATAATTATGATGATAATGGTGGTGATGATAATAATGGTAGTGATGCTGCTGCTAGTGGTGATAGTGATAATAGTGATGTGATGATGATGATAATGTTGATAATCGTGGTGGTGATATGGTAAGATGATGATGGTGATGGTGATGGTGATGGTGACAGTAATGAGGCTTGTAGTAATGATAATAGTGATGGTAATGACAGTGATGGGGATGGTGACGGTGCTGCTGATAGTGATAATGATGATGGTGATGATGATAATGACAGTGACAGTGGTGATGGCAGTGATGATCATGACAGTGGTAATGATGACTATGATGACGATAAGGATATAGTGAAGGTGGTGGTGATTACTATGAGAAAAACCAATAGAAGCCACACTAATGAGGGCCATTCCCCAGTGTGCTCTCTCTCAGCTCTTCAACCAGGTTGGAATCTTTCCCGCTATGAGGAAGGCCTTTCAGATTTTTCCCTCACCCACAGGGCTCTGCCCTCCTCTTCCCATTCCTGGCTCCCACAGCCCAAGGCCAGCTCATCAACTCTCAGGACTCCAGTGACCTCTTTAACCTTGACTAGGCCCAAATCAGCATCTTTAGCTCAGCCTGCCTCAGCTTCAAATCCACACATTCCTCAGCCCACAGGATGTGTCTTTCTGCTCCCTCCTCTGGGGCCACAATCTCCACATGTAGGTTTTAACCTAGTCCCTCAGCCCGACAGCCCATCCTCTCTGCTGCCCAAGCCAGGAATGTGGGCGTTCCTCTCAGCCCCTCTTTTTGACCCACTGCCCATATTAGCAAGCTGCCAGTCATCACAGAGACTCCAATAGCATCACTTACAAAGCACCACCCACTCGAGGCACTGTGTAGGGCCTTGTTCATGGTCTCCAATTCCCCTCAACAATCCTAGGAACTGATTATCCCGAGCACCTGCTTTTTCCCAAGAGACATGAGTTAACCCTGCTACAAGTCAGACAGCAAATAAGCTGGGATCTTAATGCAGGCACTCAGGACTCTGAGATCACCCCCAACTCCTGCACAACTCTGCCTCTCTAAGATGGAAGTTCTACCTCACAAGGAGCCTTGACACATGTCTCCATAGGTGCTACCCCCATCCCGCCTGGCACCATACCGCCAGCTGCCAATCACTGCTGGTCCGAATACAACTATGTTGTTCTTTTGCCTGGTAGAGAGCTTTCAAAACTATCAGCATGACCATGTCTCATTCCTTAGACACCGTGGTGCTCTTAGGAAAGCAGCTCCCTTGCTCTGTGCCCAGAGTCTGCTCAGTCGACTCTGGGCCTCTCTTGTCTTCTGATACATTTTACAAAACATGAATTCCAAAATTATAGTGGCAACTGGGTAGGCTTTTTCTTTTTTAGCAAATGACTCCTTTCCTCCTTTTTAAATGTCTTCCTGGCGGAAGACACCCAGAGTTATTTTTACCTAAAGGCTGTAAACCTTGTTCTCAAAGGAGAAAGCCAGCATGCATGAAGAAGCAGTCTGTCAGTCATGCAAGTCCAGGCTCCATTGGGTCCTGAGCCCTTGCCTGGTTCTGGGTCATTTGGAAAAAGCAAGTTTAAATTATGTTCCAAATTAAGCAGTGGTTTTGTGAGAGGAAGAAAATGCACACACCCTTTCATTCACATCCATCTTCAGTTGAGAGCCAACTGTTGTGGGAAATGTAAATGAAATATATTATCTTTCCTATCAGAGAGTTAAATGAGAAAAGGAAGTTCCATCTTTAAGAAAATGTGTAAAGGCGTCATCCAGCAGAAACCCCCCCCATCGACATTTTCCTAACATAAAGCATGTGCTCAAGGTTGCCTCCTGCTCTCACAAGCTGCAATTTTATTAACGATGCTGTTTTAATTCTGTACATTGGCCAATCACGTAAGAATATGAGACTGAACTCTGACCACTCAGAATAAAAAGCACAAGACCCCATTGTGTTAGGGATAAAAACCTGGTAGGTTTTGCTGTGTATGGTGGCACTCTCAGAATTCCAGAGGCAGAGGTGGCAGATCTCTGTGAGTTCAAGGCCAGCCTGGTCTACATAATGGTTTCCAAAAAAACAGGGTTCTCTGATGGTTAAGGGTTCCCTGTACCTGCTGCTTAAGCTAGCCTATGTGCCCTTCTGCAGAAGTAAAGCTGTTTTGTTTTACAGAGTCTCCCTGTAGCCACAGCTGGCCTGGAACTCCCTATGTAGACCAGGCTGGCTGAGTGATGGGATTAAAGGCATATGCCACCACTCCCAGCAGAAGTCAAAATTTTAGCTATGCCCAAATACTTTGAATTAAATGGTCATTTTCTTGAGACCCCAGACCCATTTCTAATGGTGATGTACATCTTTAAAGTTCTAAGAATCAGAACTTTAAGAAATCAGAACATTTAAAGTTTCCTCCCAGCCACAATTAGCCTCCTGAGTTGATTTCACAGTTCAGGGACCCAATGAGCACTGGAGAGGCATAATTTCCAGGTGTGTCAGAGAGTGTTTCCAGAAGAGGTTATCCAGCAAGTGAAGTAACCTACCTCACCAGTGGGGCCTCCTCCAGTAGCTGAGCCCCTGAATCCAACAGAGAAGTAGAGGAAGGTGAGCCTGATCTGCCTCAACAGCACCTACCTACCCTTCTGTGGTAAGCTGAGGCTGTCAGCTTTCCAGTCTTTGAACTGGGGCTGAGTTTAGGCATCTGGTGGTTCTCAGGATTTCGCTTTGTACTAGAACTTTGCCCCATTTTTCTGGTAGCAGATCCTGGGTCCTCTCAGCCTCTGTGAATACGGGTGCCAAGCTCTCTTAAGTCTATATGCCTCTATATCTTGTTTCTTGGAGGAACCTGCAGCAAAACCTTTCTTCAGATAAAATCCTACAGGAAACTCTACCTTCTCCCCTAGGTTGTCCTCTCCATAGCCCATCCTTTCCCTGTGACTGGCCACCTCCAGCTGTCCCTCTAAAGCCTAGAGTCTACTGTCTTAAGTCTATCTACCTCCAAAGAAAACTGAGGTCCAGTGAGGTCAAGGGCATGTACAGGGCCACAGAGTGGAACCTAGTTGGCAGGCATCTTGCCCATTGGGTGACTGTCCTGGGGGGTCCTTCTTTCAGAGGCGCTTAGAAGCTGCTTTTGCTAAACAGCATTGACTCACTTGGGCCCAGAGTAACTAAAAGCAGAATGGAAGCCTGACATCTCTGCCTTCATTTTGCGTGTCTTTTACTACAGCTCACCTGCTTACCTCTGCATGCTGATTACTCAAGCAGTGCCTTCTAGAGACCCATGATTCCTAACCCATCCATCCCCCACCAAGGCTGAAGGCACAGAGAGAGGTAAGAGTGCCTGACACAGCTTCATGTCCGGTTCCAGATTCCCAAAAGGTGCCTGGAGATCTTCAGTTCTTATCCTAAATCTGCAGTCACTTTGGATTCCAGAAACAGCAGAGCATTAAGGAACAGACTACCAATGAGCTGAGGTGATGCTTCCCTGGGTAGGAAACATCGTCTCCTGAAAATTCCCCAAGCAATAGGGAACCCTCCTGACCACCTTGTAGAAGCAGAACTGAGAAAGGATCAAATCACACCTTGACCAGGACTAACTACGTACACCTGCTGCTTCACCTGCCCCAATTCTTTCTCATTTTTGAGATTTTTTTGTTGTATGCGTGTGTGTGTGTGTGTGTGTGTGTGTGTGTGTGTGTGTGTGTGCTTGTGTGCACTGTGGACAAATACAGAAGGCATGCGTGCACAGTACACAGAGTCAGAAACCAACTTGCAGGAGTTAGCTCTCTTTTTCAATCATGTGGTTCTAGTTATTAAATTTGGGTGCTGGAGCTTGACAGCAAGAGCCCTCACCAGCTGAGCCAGCTCCCCGGCCCTCTTTCTCTAGGACAAACTAAAGTTTATGTCAGAACCTGAAGACAGACTTGGAGTCAATGGACCCCTAATCTGTTCTTTCTATACGGCCACATTGATTGATCTCCTCTCTCTGCTTTTCAGTATGATGAGACTCTAGTACATGTATTGGGACAGGTGGCTCAGAAGAGTCCTTTGAGACTCCTAGAGCCCAACTTTTGCTTTTTGGCTCAGAAATTTCAGTAGTTCCTCAGATGTACACAACACACTGCCCGTCCCCTTCCACAAGGAGGACCCCAGGGTTGGTTCCCTAATGCTTCACCAGTCAGGGATCCTGTTCAGTTAATTTTGATTTTCAATAAAATCATCCATTTCATATAGATCCTTAAATATATTCAAGTAAAACAACAATAACATCTTATAATTATTGTAGGGTCATCTACCCTGTAATTCTGTCTCCTTTTGCGTTGCTTTTATATTCCTTTCTTTCTTGGACTTCATGGTTGTTGTTTTTTTTTTTTAAGACTTTAAATTTTTATGTGTATGTTTTGCCTACATGTATGTACATGCAGTGCCCACGGGGACCATAGGAGGGCACTAGATCCCCTGGAAACTGGAGTTTCAGATGGTTGTGATCTGTCATATAGTGCTGAGAACCAAACTCCAGTCCTCTGCAAGAGTTGTCAGTACTCTTAACCGCTGAACCACTTCTCCAGCCCCTTTGTGGAGTTTCTATTCCATTTCTCCTTGAAGAAATAGATGTTGATTTTTCTGGTTTTCTTACCAAATTCATTAATTTCAGCTTTTAGATTTATTCACACTCTTTGTAATTTTCTATTATGTTGCGTGTCAAGTTGAATGTCTTATGCATTTATGATTCATTTCTATAGAATAATAAAAATATTTAGATGCTCTCACTGCCTCCTACAGGTGTTGCTATGAAGTTTTCTTATTTTCATTAATTTCTTACTCATTGGTAGTTTTAATATCAGCCTCTTTAAGGCAAAAGTTAATTAAGAGTATTTTTATAGTTCCAAGCTAATTTTAATCATATTTCTGTGACTATGGCTTTATTACACCCTGGTAAGATTTCTGAACTTCAAGGCATCCAAGCAGCAACATCACATTCCTTCTGTACAGAAAGTACTTCCTCCCCACCCCAAGAATAGAGCCTGTATGTAGGTTACACTGCAGAGGAGAATTAAAGTTGCTGATTGGAGGGCCTCTATATCAGTCTGTTTTCTACTGTTATCACAAAATATATGAGTGAATAATATACAAACAAAAAGGTTTATTTAACAGTGTTGGAAGTTGGAAATCCAAATGGCATGGAACCAGCTCTGGTGAGGGCCTATGGTGGGATGCAGGGATGCCAGAGAGGAGGGCCAGTCTTGCTCGTTTATCTCAGCCTTCTCTCAAGAACTAACCAAGGTCCTGGAAGAACTGCTTGAATCCCTTCTACAGCCCAGTGACTTAATGACCTCCCACCAGCTCTTATGATGGCCACACCGAGGACTAAACCCCAAATATATACATGAACTCTTGGTGGACAGACCACTTCCAAACCATAGCCGCCTAAAGTTACACCTGCAACCACTGGGCCCAGGATAATCACAGGGTCTCTAGCAATGGGAAGATGTCAGCAAAGAGGGGGTCAGAGGGAGGTGTGGCCAAGAAAGATCAGTACTACCATGTGAGAACGATGAACCTATAGTAGCCTTTGGACATGGGCCCTGCCTGTTGGCATGAGCCAAGGAGTATAGGCAACCTCTAGTCAGTAGACAGATGAGGGACACGGTTCCTCCAGGTCCCCAGAAGGACACTGCCCACCCCACTCCTGTGTCAGACCTCTGATCTGCAGAACTGTAAGGTAGTGTGTGCTGTTTTAAGTTGCTTGCTTGTTATGTCCGCAACAGAACACTAGTACATAGTGTAAACTAGTTAGACTGGCCCTTGGGTTTAAACTGAAAAGGAGAACCAAAAGTTTATAGGTCTCTGAGGAAAGAGGACTATGTGCCTAGTGAAGATACCATAGGTATAAGATAGAAAACCAAGGCCATTTCTAAAGAAAGTGTGCTTCTCTTCATCTATACCTGTTATTGGGATTAAAGGCATGTACCTCCATGTAGGCCTACAAATTCCTTTTTTTAGCAGCTTTGCTGAAATAGAGTCTGCAGCCCACAGAATTCACCTGGTTAAGGTTAAGGTCTAGCACTCCATAGTTTTAGCATTTCTACAGAGCTGTGCAGCTATCACCACTAATGTCAGAACATTTTCCCTCATACCTCAAAGGAAACCTCATTTGCTAGGGCTGCCATAACAAAATACCATAGACAGTGATTAAACAACAGCTGGCCATTTCCTCGGAGTTCTGTAGGCTGGAAGTCCAAATAAAGACAGTTATTGTGGTTTGAATGTCCCCAGCTGGTGGCTTTATTTTGGAAGACTGTGGAATCTTTAGGAGGTTCTACCTTGCAGGAAGAAGTGGGTCACTGGGGATGGGCAATGTTTTATTGTCCAGTCCCACTTCCTGTCCACCCTCTACTTCCTTGTAGATGCTGGGTGACCAGCTTTTTCACACCCACCATGCGTTCCCAACTAGAAGCCAAAGTAAAGCTTTCTTTCCTTAAGTTGCTTGCAAACAGGCTTGGTTTCTTTTGAGCTTCTACTCCTGACTTGCAAACGGCCATCTTACACTGCCCTCTCTTGGTCCTTTCTTTTTCTCTGATGTCTATGTATCCTAATTTTAGAAGAACACCAGTCCGATTTGGGTTAGGCTACACCCTAACAGTTTCATTTTTGCTGAATTACCTCTTTAAGGCATTACTTCCAGCCAGGTAAAGTGGCACATTTCCATAATCGCAGGGAAGGAGGCTCACTGTAGGTTTGAAGCCAGCATGATATGCACAGTGAGTTCCAAGACAGCCAGGGCTGCTTAGCAAGATTCTATTTCAGAAACAACAACAAACAAAAGTAAAGGCACTACTTGTAAAACATGTTGAGGTTACTAGGGGAAAGGCTTTAAAGTATGATGTTTAGGGAAACAAAATGTACTCTTAAAAATATTTTTTATTTATGTGTCTGTGAGTTTATGAGCATCGTACAACTGCTGGTGGAGGCCAGAAGAGGGAGGCAGATCCCAGGAACTGGAATTACAGGTGCTCGTGAGACACCTGATACTAGTGCTGAGACCTGAGCCTGTCTCTGCAAGAGCAGTGAGTGCTCCTCACCACTGAGACATCTTTCCAGCCACCCAAATTTTCTCTTACCACCTAGTCCCACCCCAGCGCTAAGCAACCGTTCATCTGTTTTCTGTTTCTGTAGGTTTGACTGTTCTGGATATTTTACATAAGTGAGATCAAACATCTGTTATGACTAGCTTCTTTGTCCTAGCATAATGGTTTTTTAGGTCAATAAGCACACACCAGTGCTTTATTCCTTTCTGTTTCCAAGTGATATCCCATAATATATCCCACCATGTGCCACATCCTGTTTACCCATGGTACACTGGTGGGCATTTGGGTTATTCCTACTGTTTGGCTAGTATAAATAGTATCACTGTGAATGAACATTTGTCTACAGGTTTTGGTATGTAACTGTTTCATTTCTCTCAGGTGGGGACCTAGGAGTCAAACTGCTAGGTCATGCTGTAAGTTTGTGGACCACTATAAAGAGATGCCATTCTGTTTCTCAAGCATCTGCACCACACCACAGATCCATCAGAAATGTATGTGTGTTCTGATTTTCCCATTCTCAATATGCCCTGTTCATGTGACTGTGAAGCTGAACTTCAGTGTAACTTGGGTTTGTATTTCCCAACATCTGGTGATGTCGAGCAGCTTTCCGTGTGCTTGTTGGCCATTTGTATGTCTTATTTGAAGAAAAGTCTACAGAGCACTCTGCTCAACTTTACGTTGAATATTTGTCTTTTTATTATTGAGTTGTAGGCATTCATTATGTGTGCTGGATACAAGGGCTTGATCAGACATGATTCATGAATATTTTCTCCCATTCTGTAGTGGTCTTCGAAGTTTATGGATGGTATCATCCTGCAGCAAAAATATTATATGATAAAATGCAATTTGTCTGTTTTTTCTTTGATGATTTGTGCTTTGGGTATTACATATAAGAAAACTTTGTGAGCTGGAGAGATGGCTCAGCAGTTAAGAGCACTGACTGTTCTTGCAGAGGAACCGGGTTCTATTCCCAGCACCCACATGGTGGCTAACAACCATCTGTAACTCCAGTTCCAGGATATCCAACACCCTCATCTGACCTCCATGGGCATTGCATGACCCAGGTGCACTTACACACATGCAGGCAATACACTCATACACATAAAATAAAAATAATTTTTTTAAAAGAAGATGAAAGTTATACAGATTTATATACACGTGACTTCTTTCAGAAGTTTTATCTTATATTTAGGTCTATGATATATGTTGAGGTAAATCTTTTGATATGCTATTCATTGATATGGTATTGTCATGTTGATGAGATTTGAAATCACTTGGGACACACAGCCTGGGACATGTCCTGAGAGCATTTCCAGAGAGGGTGGACTGTGAAGGGAAGACTCACCCACTCCAGATGTGTGTAGTGCCACCTCAGGGGCTGACAGACCAGGCTGAATGGGAAGGGCGAGAAGAAGGAGCCAGCTGAGCAGCAGCATTCCTGTCTCCACTTCCCGACTGGATGCCATGGGAGCAGCTGCCTCACACTCCTGCCACTGTGTCTTTCTGCCAGCATGGACTGTACCCGCCTTAAACCATGAGCCAAAGTAAATCCTTCTTTCTTAAGTTCTCATTATTTACTCTGTCACAGCAATGAGAAGAGTACATGTGATGCCAAGAAAGATCCACCTCTAGCTTTTTGCATGTGGAAATTGAGTTGTTCTAGCACTCTTTATTGAAGACTAATCTTCTCCCTATTGACTTTCTTGGTACATTTGCTTAACAGCAATTGATTCATAGAGTCTGGGGTTATTTATTTTTCTTTTGTGTGTTGAGTGTTTTGCCTGTATGCATCTAAGTGCACCTGTGATGGGCAATGCCCAGAAAGGCCAGAAGAAGGTGTCAGACACCCTGGAACTGCAATTAAGGATGGTTGTTAGCCAACATGTGGTTGCTGGGAACCGAACCCGGGTCCTCTGCAAAAGCAGTCAGCACTCTTAACCACAGAACCATCTCTCCAGCCCCACAAAGTCTAGTTTTATCTCTAGGCTCCCAATTCTATTCTATTGATCTGTATATCTGTTCTTTTTGTCAGAATCACCCTGATTACTGTGACTTTTCAGTAAGATTTGAAGTCAGGACATATTAATCCTCCAGCTTTGCCTTTCTTTTTCAAGAGAGTTTTGGCTGTTCTGGGGCCTTTGAATTTGAAAATGAATATCAGGGTCAGCTTAATAATTCTACAAAAATTAAAAAGACAGGTGAGGCTTTTGACAGGCACTCAATGAAATTATAGATCCATTTTGGGTCTTTTGCCTTCAACAACTTACTCTTCCAATCCATGAATTGAAGTCTTCCTGTTTATGGTTTATGGGTCATCTTTCCATGACAGTGTAGAGTTTTCAAAGTACAAGTCCTAAATTCTTGTGTTAAATGTATTCCCAAGTGTTTTATTCTTTTGATGTCTAATTGTGGTGGTTTGAATGAGAATGTCCCCCATGGGCTCCAGGTATTTGGACATTTTGTCCCTAGTTAATGGCACTGTTTTGGGAGGTCTTAGAAGGTGTGGCCATGCTGGGGGAAGCACGTCACTGGGGATGGATTTCAGGATTTCTTAAGCCTTGCCAGATTTCCAGTTGTACTCTACTTCCTGTGCCTGCTTCAAGATGTGAGTGCTAAGCTTTCCATTCCAGACTCCCCACCATGATGGATTCTTATCCTTTAGAACTGGAAGCTCAAATAAATTTTTCCTTCTATAAGTTCCCTTGGTCACTATGTTTTGTCACAGCAACAGAAAAATGACTAATACACTTATGAACAGAATTTAATTTCATTTCAGATTAGCCAAAGTATGTATAGAGAAATACGGTTGATTTTTAAAAGAATATTGATCTTGAACACTGCAACCTTGCTGGACTTATTTGTTCTAATACTTTCTAGTAGGTTCCTTAGGATTTTCTACATACAAAACCATGTTATCTGCTAACAATAATAATATCATCATAATAATAATGTAGTAACTTTATTTCTTTCAATGTGAATGTCCTTTTTTTTTTTTTTTTGCCTAATTGCCCTAAGTGGGTGCTCCAATACTGTACTGAAGAACAGTGGTAGGAATGGGTGATTCTGACTTGTTTCTGATCTTAGGAGAATACATCCAATCTTATGAGTTCTTTGGAAAAAGGATCTGTCCTCAATGCTGGATTCTTCTTCTCTCATTGCTTTGGAATGTATATTGTTGAGAGATCACACTTCTTACTCCATCATTTATGTGTCTTTAATTTTTTTTTACATTTGTTTGTGTATTGTATGTGTCTCGTAGTACTGGTATGGAGGTGAGTTGGTTCTCTATTATGAGGGTTCTCCAGGGACTGAACTCGGGTCATCAGGTTTGGCAGCAAGCACCCTTACTTGCTGAGCCATCTCACAGACTGGACATGTCTTATTTTGTGAATGATGATTTCCATTTCCTTTTTTCACCTGCTTTGTGAGGTAATCCCTTTTCTATTTGATCTTCTAGTCACAGACTATATATATCTACAGACTGAATCCAGCCTGGTATTTATTTTTAAACCTTTTATTATTTTTCTTTTATGTGTATGAGTATATTACTTGCATGTATGTAAGTGTACCAGTGTCATATAATGCCCTCAGATATCAGAAGCAGGCATCAGATCTCCTGGAACTGGAGTTTTGGATGATTGTTAGCTGCCATGTGAGTGTTGGTAATTGAACCCAGGTCCTCTGCAGGAGCAGCCAGTGCTTTTAACTGCTGAGCCATCTCTCCAGCCCATGGCACCTATAAGTAACATTTTATTGAAACAAGTTCATACGTTCAGTTATGAATTGCCTTAGTCTATAAGGCCAACTGGAGAATGGATGGCAGAGACCAAAGGGCCTGCAAAAATTATTTACTATCTAGTCCTTTAGAGCATGAACTGAAGTTCCTGGAGAAAAGGCCACCCCTGTATAAAGGTTCTACCAGGATGACTGTCTGATTGAAGCTTCTGTGATTATAAAGAGGTGAAACGTGACGGGTACAGAGCCCAGTTCTTTGCACCATCTTTAGCCCCTCACGTTTCCACTTATTGCCCACTCCCGTGTGTGACCTGACATCCTTGTGATGTTTAGGAAAACCCTTTTAGAATGTGCTAACAGACTACTGGCTTCCACCAGTCAGAAGGTTAGTAATGTCGTTAGACAGCACTGAGACCTAGAGCAGAGATATCTCCACTTTGCTGTAACCTGCCTTCCTGATGTTTCCAGTGATGTATTTGAAAATTTCCTTGATTTGTCTTTCTTATGTTCTGTCACTATAAATACTTCTTGAAACAGTTGCTGTGCTGGAACATGGTATTTGGGGTAACCTGAATCTGTGTTTCTGCATCATAGTCACTCATATTTGGTTCCAGAATAAACCATTTCTTATTCCCTTTGAGGTGAGAGTTATGTCTTTGCATTGGTGGCAGAAAAATGTGCCAGCTTTTAGTGTAGATCAGTGTCTCTTCTGGTTTTTACCTCCTCTAACTCATTTCTTTGATTTTCGAAGTAAAGAATGTTTTAGCCAGAAGCATTGTTGCTTATTCTCAGATCACTCTGCTTCAATGTCTTCTCAATCCTACAATTCCTCCATTAATCCTTCCTTTAGACATGCTGCATTTGAGGCTGGGGAAACTTGCAATTCAGGTGTGAGGAACAGAGTTCAGATCCCCAGCGCCCATGGAAATGTCAGGCAGGTACAGCTGCCTGTAATTCCAGCCCTCTGGAGGTAGAAACGGCGGATCCCTGGAGGACACTGTGGAGCTAGTCTAGCCAAATCACCCAGCTCTAGATCATGTGAGAAACTCTGCTTCAATATTTGAGGTACAGAGTGACTCAGGAAGACCCCGATCATCAGCCTCTGGCTTTCACATGCACACACATCCATGTGAGCATGCATATAATATGTGCACATACCATACACATGCAAACAACAACAAAAGATACGCTGCTGTATCTTCAGATGCTCACCCATCTAGGGAGAAGACTGTGTCTTGTTGTATGAGAAGATGCAGCCCTCACTCTCCAAGGCCCAGGTCTCCAAGCCCTGCTGCGGGTGTGAGTTTCCCCCGCTGTCAGTCTCTACAGGGAATAAGAAACAGGGAGAAGTAACTGGGAAGCTTCTCCCAGGGTGCAAGGTGAACGGGCCCCAAGTGGGGCTTCAGGCTTGGCTAGGAGCAATGGAGATGGGAGTGTAGCACTTAAGCTGGGTGAGGTTTCCCTTCCCAGTGGCCTGGTGGCTCGTGGGAAAAAGCACAACCTACAGTGAGATTAGCTTATCTTAATCCATTGGGTTAATACAACAGAAAACCACAGGCTGTAATTTATAAAGAAAAGCAACTCAGGCTAGTGAAATGGCTCTTTGGGTAAAGGTGCTTGCCTCACAAGCCTTACAACCTGAGTTCAAGCCTAGGACCAACTCCCAAAAGTTGTCTTCGCACTTACACACACACACACCATGCACACACATGCATGCATGAAGAAAAAGAAGAGGAGGGAGAGAAGATGCTTCTTATAGGTCTGGAGTTAGAGCTGGTGAGGGCCTTCCTGCCCGTCATCCCATGCCATGGGTAGAAGGGCAAGATAGTGCTTTTTTTCTCTATTACTCATGAGAGAGTAAGAGATTCAATTTGCCATTCTGAGCCCTTTGAACATCAGCATTAACCATTCACCAAGGTAGATCCCTGTGGATTAGTCACCCCTGTGAGGTCGTTGCATTGGGCATTGAGTCTCAGAAACATACTTTTGGGGGCACACATTGAAACCATGGCAAGGACCCTGGAGACCTTCTGTCTGGGCTGACCCAGGGATGCACTTGGCTTAGTCTTAAAGAAGTTAGGTTCTCACCAAGTGGGAACCCTCAGGCTTAGCTTCAGGCAGGAGTGTTCCAACTGTGCTTTTCAATCTCCCTTCCTACAAACAGCTCCTGCAAGGCAGTACCTAAAATTCCCTCCCAACACCACCTGTCAAGCTTCTGAATGTTCCTTGTCTTTGACTCTTCCCAAGCAGGGCTGTCTACTAAGATTTGCTCCCTCCAAGTTGCACATTCTTAAGGAGAGTCATTTGGGGAACTGAAGAATTCAAGTGAGGAAAAGTCAAAATAGGAAGCCCAGGAAGAAAACTAAAAATAATTGAGAAACCAAATTAAAATTAATTGGGAAAACCCAGAGCAGGTTGCCTAAGGAAACAGACTCTGCTTGCCTAAGAAAATACCCCCATCCCACTACTTATGTGAGGAAACAGTTCGTTCCTCCCCATCCCCCCATCCCTCCCCCTGTCTCCCACATCCCTCCCTCTGCCCCTCCCCATCATTTTCCTCCCCATCTGTAAACATGCTTCCTGTTTGGAATTCCAGCTCATGGTCTCCTGACATGCAGGTTAAAGTCCCCTGTGCCTGATCTGTAGTCACATAGGTAGGCATTCAAGTCCACCAATGATGGAGTGGGTCTGGAATGATGCTGGATTGCCTATAAATACTATGAAAAATGGTGGCCTGGTGCTCAGGCTTTGGAGGGGCTTACTTGGGTCATTGTCAACAGGAATAAAACTGTGATCTTCCACTCTGTTCCTGATGATGCCTTATATTAAAGTGACAATTCCCAGCATATTTTGGTTCTCTGACCAGGAACCCCAGAACTTCAGGAACTGGGAAGTTGCTCTGGGGCATCCTGCTAGACAGAAGATCCAGCTTAGGAGGGAGGAAGCCCGATCAACTCCAGGCAACTTTCACAATTACCTGTTAGAAAAACTTCATGGGGAAGTTTCTGTCTGTGGTATAAAATAGAGTAAGTCTCTCTTCTCTCTCTCTCTCTCTCTCTCTCTCTCTCCCCCCGCCCCCCCGCAGTTGTCAAACTATGGAGTCTGAGCTCTAACCTTTGGTCCTGTGACTATCTCATAAGGCTGTAAGGCAGTGTCTGGCTCCAGAGAGAGAGGTGGTTGGCCACCCTGACTTTTTCTGCAAGTCAGATCTGGGTTCAGGACCTATATGAACTCACTGTGTGCCAAGAGGGGAGCCGCCAGGTGGATGAAGCAATTTCTCTTCAGAGCAGAGCTGCTCCAAAGGGTTCTGTCTTTACTTTGTGATGCGAGCCCAGGGGGAGGGACACGGAGATGGGCACTAAAATGACACCAGGAAAATGAAGGCACGCATTACAGAATACCCAGGGCATCCAGAGCAAATGCTGTGTACAAATCACATTATCCCTGTGCTGGCAGGCAGGGATAAAGCAAAATTATCCTGGTCACAATTAAATCCTATTCAAGAAACTGGAGGTTCCACCAAGACCCCACCAATCTTCCAGGGAGACCCAGATGAACTCCTGTTGCCACAACTTCCTTATGCTTCTCCACCTAGGGCAGAAGTCCCCCACCCCTTGCCAGAGAGCCTGTCACCACTGGTTTCCCCTCAAAGTTCCAAGGATTATACCTCTCTTTCCAGAGCAGACATCTTCCCTATATCAGAACACCTTATACCACCCAAGCCTCGCTTGAGGCCTGAGGAACCTGAACAGTGAGATGTCTTTGTTCAGCCCAGAGGCAGCAACCCACCCTCCAGATGTCCGTCCAAGAAACTAGAGGGCCACAGGATGGGAGTGTAGAGGAACACAACCTATTTTCTACTGCCAGCCGTTCTCTACCACAGACTTGCTTAATTGGAGATGCCACACACCCTCCTACTCTGTGAAACAGCAGGCTGTGACAGACCTAGTGGAATCTATTTGTCAAACTCATCTTCCCACCTCGGGTGACAGCCACCAGCTCCTCCTAACCCTCCTTAATATGGAGGAACAACAGCAAGTGATGACTGAGGCTCAAAAATGGTAACTGACTCAGGGCCTGCCTGAATGCAGTAACTGGATGCAGATACATAGATCAGAAATGCCCTCCCAGAAGGAGAGCTCCATTGGGACCGAAATTCCGAGGAGGATAAGGCCGGCCTAGGAACGCACCAACAGGCCCCACTGGAAGTACTGAAAGGGAGAGTAAGAAGCCTATCAACATGTTCAAGACCACTAAAATTCTCCAGAAACCAGATAGCTGAGAGCCCTTCTGACTTTTGAGAAGCTATGTGAATCCATCCACTTTTATGCTCCTTTTAGATCCACGCTCCCTGCCCCAACCTATGAATCATAAATCTGCCTCTGTAGGCCAGGCAGAAGTAGATATTCAGAGAATGTTGCAGAAACCAGAAGGGTTTGTCGGGATAACAGCCCTAATTGTTGGAAGTTGCCAACAAAATATTTATTATTTTTATTTTATGTGTGTGAGAGTATTGCCTGCATGTGTGTAAGTGCACCCATGTTGTACAGTGCCCAAGAAGGTCAGAAGAGGGCATCAGATTCCCCTGGAACTGGAATTACAGATGGTTGTTAGCCATCATGTGGGTGTTGGGCATCAAACCCAGGTCCTCATCAAGAGCAATCAGTGCTCTTAACCACTGAGCCATCTCTCCCGCCCCCAACAAAGTATCTGTGAACTGGGAACAGATTACTAGAAGGGAAGCAGCCAATAGAATGAAACAGGGGCAGTCCTCCTGGCAGTGGCTTTGGGCTTCACTGAAGGAAGTAAGTCACTGGGGATGGGCCTTGAGACTTTGTTGCCTGGCCCCACTTCCTGTTTGCTCTCTGCTTCCTGAGTATGGATACAATGTGACCAGCCAGCCTCTTGCTCCCGCCACCATGCCTTCCCTGCCTGCTGCCACATCTTTCCTCCCAGGGATGGACAATTTCCCCCTGGAACTGTGAATCAAAATAAGTCCTTTCTCCATTGAGTTGCTTTTGTTAAGGTATTGTTCTCACAGCAGTAACTAAGACAGAGGGTCAAAGACAGTTGCCTCAGACAGAGCCAGTGGGTTGGTATGAGAGGAGTCGGCCACATGACGGCTCCACAGGCACTGAGGCATGAAGGAATGGATGAAAACAACTTGTGCTGTATTTAAGGAAACACTGTTGGTAACTAAAATTGGCAACCAGATGAACCAGGGTCACAGCTGGTTTGTGAGTCCCCTGAACCATCTGCTGTTTAGCTCTGCTTCTGACTGGGGCATGAATTAGCAACTTGCTTCTGCTAGCTAACACAAACCAGACACCACCTCACTGGGGAAACATCAACAGCAACTCTTTTGATTATCTGTGTTGAGCAAGGTTTGATTTGGCAAATGCTAAGTAATGGAGAAGATGGTCCGTGGGTGTATTAGTCTGTTTGGTTCTGCTGTGACAGAATACCACTGCTTGAGTGGTTAATAAAGAAAAGAAACTTATTTCTCACAGTTCTGAAGGCTGAGAAGAGTGAGAACATGGTGCCAGCATCTGGTGAGGTCCTTTGTCCTACATCATCAGATAACAGAGGGCACCCCACACTGGGGAAGCAGAAGTCACAGAAAACTGGAGCCACATTCATCCTTTGATTAGGAGCCCACTGCCAAGATCACTGCCCCACCTCTTTGATAACAGCTTCAGTCCCTTCAGGAGGGCAGGGTTCTCAGGACCTGTTCAAGGTCCCATCTCTCACTACTCTTACAAGCAATTAAAATGCATCAGGAGTTCAGGAGGGGACACCCAAACTGTAGTAGTGGGGTGGTTCAGAGCCTTGGGCTAGAAAACCATTAAGAAACAGGAAGGCTGCTAGGGACATGGGGTCTGCAAAAATATGTGCTTGTTTTGCTCTTTATCTGGTTGCCTCTGAGACTTTGTGGGGTATGTTTCTGCCTTTGGGAAATAGGAGGGATGCCATATGCTTTAAAGACATTCTAGCTGTGCTGTCTGTGACTCTCAACATCTAGCAAGCACCATCTTTTCTCCCAGGAGTGGGAAATTCGGTTCAGGGTGGGCTGGGGAGCCAAGCTAATTCACCCTTCCCTTCAGATTAGGTATCATAAAATCACTGACACTGGGGAGGAACCTCAAATCCAAGGCCTGTCTGATGTCCTTCAGAAAGAAACCATTTTGGCACCACGGTTCAAAAACTGTAACTTTTCATAACTACTTTTATCAAAAGAATAGAAAACACAAAATCGTCTTCTTTCAAGGAATAAAGCCTTCATTCAGTACATGCAAACTGCTACACAGACCATGGTTTTAAATGATGGGCTGTTAGGGAAAGGGGAAGACGAGGTTGGGAGTGCTGAGAAGGGTGGGAAAGACCCTCCGGAGTCTTACTTCCTGTTGACCATGGTGCCTCAACTGATTCTACTTGATACTGTGTACTGTGAAATAGGAACCAGCTGGAACCAGCTAGCTAGCGGAGGACCTTCATATGTTGTCATTGCTCCGGCTTACCCTAGGCTCCCTTAAAGAGAGCACGTTGTCCATACTTTGAGATACCCCGCGGATGGGGCGGCCCAAGAGCCTGCCAGGGAGGGCTGGAATGCTCGGACCACGGCGTGATAGCCCAGTAGCCTCAGGGTCCTCTAGATGCTTTAGAAGGTGGTCCAGTGCGGCTCCAAGAGCCACATCACACCCGCCCCTCAAGGCCCTGCCTTCCGGATCACGTCCTCTCAGCCTGATGCTCGACCCCGTCTTCCGTCCTTCCTTCAGACCTCCGCCCATACCCCTGCGTCTTGGGCCACGCCCCCTCGGTCCTCGCTACCATCGCCCCGCCCTCCGAGCGCCACACTGGCTCTCTAAACAGCCTATCCATCACGCTTCGCCCCGCCCCCTGCGTCTTGGACCACGCCCTCTTCTACCGATGAGAGCGTTCCGCCCAAGACGTCCTCTCCGCGCAGCCTGTTGGCCCCGCCCCTCTAGACACAGACCACGCCCATCCAGAGGCCCCGCCCCCTAGCCCCGCCCTCTCTCGGGCGCGAACCAAGAGCCCCGCGCCTTTTGTGTGGAGCCTCGCGGCGCGCGCTCCTGCCCTAGGCGGCCGCGGACCGAGGGGCGCCCGCGCACGCCGTCCCTCCGGCGGACGCGCGCGCTCGCTCCCGTCGGCGAGACCCCGCCGCTCGCCCCCTCCCCGCGCCCTCGGTGGGCCGCACGCGCACGCGCCGGCCGGGGCACGCGCCCGCCAAGATGGCAGGGGCCGGGGCCCAGCTGTCAGTCGCGGCCGCCGCCGCCCTGCCCCGCAGCTAGCGGCCCGGACGCCCGCCCGGGAAGATGCGCCCCCGCCGCCGCCCGCAGCCCAGCCAGACGCGGAGCCGCCGCGCCCGGGGCCGGCTGCCCCGCTAGCGCCCGCGCCCCGCCGCGCCCTCGCCCCCGGCCCCGCGCCCGCCGGCAGCGACCATGAGGTGAGTCTGCTTGCCGGCGCGGCGCGGCCTGCGGGGCGGGCCAGGCGAGCGAGGCGAGCGGGGTGGGGGTGGGGCAGGCCCCGCCGGGCGGGAGGCCGCTGCTTTGTGCGCTCCGCTCCGCGCTTGGCGTTGCACACCGGGTGTGCGGGAGCCCGAAGGCCTCGCCTTTTGAGTTGCCAGTCAGCGGGGAGCCGGGCGGGGCGGGCTCTGGAAACCGCGTGGCCGACTCCCGGGAACCCCGGAGCCCTCGGGCCCTCTCCCAGTCGCCGCACCCACCCTTACCCTCCAGACCCGGTCCTGACCCGTTTCGGGAAGTGGCTTGTTTTTGTGCAGTTTTATCTGCTGGGCCATGTGTTCCGCAAAGGCTGGAGTGTCCATAGGTTCATTTTACCTGTTCTGTGAACCCAATGCAAGCGAGATAATACAATAGATAATACTTTGTGTCTGGCTTTCATTCAATATATAGATAGATCTAATCTATCATCTACTTACCGACCTACCTGTCTTACATCTACCTACCTACCTACCTATCTGCCCATCTATCATCAATCTCTAGCCATCTACTCTATCTCCCTGTCATTTGTCTGTCTATCCTGTCTCCCTATTTTCTCCCTACCTCTCTCCATATCTATCTATCTATCTATCTATCTATCTATCTATCTATCTATCTATCTATCATCTATCTATCTATCTATCTATCTATCTATCTATATCTCCCTATCTATCTCTATATTTGTCAACCAATCTATCTGTTTGTCTGTCTGTCTGAGTCAGGGTCTCTCTGTGGCCTCAGCTGGCCTGGAACTCGCTATGTAGACCAGGCTGGACTCCATCTCACAGAGATCCACCTGCCTCTGCCTCCCGAGTGTGCTGGGATTAAAGGCCAGGGAATACCACCAAGACCAGCAAGATATTTTTGAGATTCTCCCATCATGTGAGAATTGTTAGTTTTCTCTGATCCACTGTGTTCCACAGTATAAAATATTCCACAATTTATCCATTCTGTTGTTGGTAGACTTATGAGTTGTTCCTAGCTTTTGGCTATGAATATGCTTGTGTCTTCTAGAATATTCGTTTCTGTTGGATATATTTTATATCTACCAGTAGTTTTTAGAGTTCTTGTTAAACACCCCCTGTCAACCCTTGGTATTTTCTGCCTTGATTTTAGCCATTCATGTGTTGAGCATGAAGTGGTGCTATCGTGGTTGTGATTTGCAGTTTCTTGTTGGCTAATAAGGCTGTTGCCTTTTGTGTTTCTTTGGCATCCTTTGTTTTAAAGTACCTGTTTAAATATCATGCCTAATTTCCTTTGTGGGTTTATATGTCTTTTTCTTCCTAATTTGTAGAGTTTCTATTCCAAAGTCAAGAAGATAGTTTGCCAACATCTTCTAGAAACCATGTTGTTTTGCCTTTCATATTAAATTATTTAATTGATTTTTCTGTACATGTGTAATTGGGGGTACAGGGAGAACCTGACTCGGATGGATGGATAGATGGATAGACAGATAGGGAGACCCTGACTCAGACAGATAGATAGAATTTCATTTCTACCTAGCATTATTTAAAAATTATTACTTTTATTTTATGTCTATGAGTGTACTGCCTGCTTGTATGTAAATGCACTCATGTCGTTCACTGCCCACAGAGGTCAAAATAAGGCATCAAATCCCCTGCACCCAGAATTACGGACAGTTTTTAGCTGCCATGGGGGTGCTGGGAATTGAACCCAGGTCCTCTGCAAGAGCAGCTGGTGCTCTTGATTGCTGAGCCTCTCTCTCCAGCCCCTGCCTAGCATTGTTCATTCCTCACTGTTTATCAAAAAAGGCCATCATTCTCCCTAACTTCACTGCTACCTTTGCCAACTTCTGGTCTTCCCTTGGGGTGACTTTCTGACTGAAGACCATCCGTTAGTTAATTTTGTTTGCTGGAGTACTTGGAATCAAATCCTGCAGCTTGTACGTGTTGCATATGCACCCGCTGAGGGGCATTCCAGCTTTTGTTTGCTTTTTTTGTACTTGCAGGTGTGTGCATGAATGTGTGTGTGCATGTGCACTTGGACCCGAAGTTGACATGGGGAATCTTCATTGGTTGCTCTCCACCTTATTAACTGAGGTGGGGCTCTCACTGAACCCAGTCACTGAGATAGAGTCCCTCAACTGAACCCAGATCACTAAGGTAGGTCCCTCAGTGAACCCAGTCACTGAGGTAGGTCTCTCATTGAATCCAGATCACTGAGGTAGAGTCCCTCAACTGAACCCAGAGGTGGTCCATATAGACCACTCTAGCTAACCAACTAGACTGTCCCTTCTAAGAGCTGGACTTACAGGCAGACTGGTATACCCATCCTCCATTTTTATGGATTCTGGGGATCTGAACTCCAGTCCCTGTGCTTTTATGGGAAGCGCTTTATCCACGGAGCCATCCCCTGGGTGTTTGTTTTTGACGTGTTCTTGCGGTCTTGTTGTCTTGTTAAGTAGTTAATTACTTCAGGCTGGTTGAGAACTCAGGAGTAACCCAGACTGTCCTATAACCCAATATCTTTCTACCTCTGCCTCCTGGGTGATGGGATTCCAGGTGTGCACCTCCTGGCCTGGCCTCTTTAGTATTCTTTATTACTGTAGGTTCTGCTGGTGACAGATTCGTAGAGTTCTTTTGAAAACTTATTCTCTACCCAGGCTGGCCTCAGATTCCTTGCGGTCCTCCTACCTCAGCCTCTCAAGTGCTGGGATTATAAGCCTGAGCTGCTACAGCTGCTTCTCTGGCAACTTCTTAAGTGCTCTCTTTACCTTTGATTGTTGATTTCTCTATGTACTTTTTTTCTTTTTTTTCCTGAGATGCAGTTTTGTTATGTAGTCCTGGCTAGCCTTGAACTGGAGATCTTCCAACCTCAGCCTCCCAAACTGAGATGACAAGTGTGCAACACTACAGTCCTATGTACGTTTTCCTTTCATAATTGGGGTCTTAGGGCTCCTTGAAGCTGTGGTTCATGCCATTAGTACTTACGTGCTTTTACCCTTTGTTCTCTTACCTTTGTATCTGTGACTGTTTTTGTGCAACCATTTCTCTGTGCCTCTCCTTTGTTCTCTGCTATCTCTCTCTTCTTTCTTCTGGATGTTTCATTTATCTCTTGTCTGTCATAAATAGTTACTGAAACTATCCATTTGATTTTTAATTTCAGTGTCTCTCTTTTGTACTTCCTAATTATCTGCCCTGAATTTCAGCCTTGTCTTTTGGCACCTTGAATGTTGTGAGCAGTTATCTTAGTTTGATTATGGTGGTGTCTCAGTCATGTTGAGCATCTGTTCTTGTGAATTTTCATCCACAATTCTTTTTTTTTTTTATGACCTCATGTTCTTCTTTTTTAAAGAAGTGCTAACAGTCATATTTGCAAAATTGTAGAAAAAAATGAGGCAGAGGATGTTGTTTTTCTCTCTTAGAGATAATTCTATTTGCTTTTGTTGGGCAGGTAGGGCTACTCTGGGGTCTGCTTGGTCCAGCCCCAGGGACTGAGATGCTTCTCAGCTGAGCTTCCTTGCTTGTGAGGATATACGGTTATGCCCAGCCCTCCTCCTAGTATTCACCCCTTCACCAGCACCTTCGCTCCCCACCTCCACTCCCCACCTCCACTCCAGACCAAGCCATCACCATCTGCCTTTAGGGAAGAGTTCCTTCCCGGTCCCTGACATAACTACCCTCCAGCCCCCTGCAACAGGCATTAGTTACTGAAAATGAAAATCCTTGGTTCTTGCACTTTACAGGGACATTTTGAGTCTAATTTATGCCTCCAGGTAACGGAAGCTGTAGAGAATAGTAACACCTTGTGTTCTGTCCCTACTACATTTGTCTCTGTCAGCTTGTTACATGTTCTTAGATAAGTTTAAGAAAAAAACTGACTCGTCTTACTCTATAACTAATGAAAAACACAGTGTTTCAGCTCAGGTGGTTACTGTAAGGGTATCCATGGGACAGGTGCTTCTTCTTCATGCTTGTTTATTTCTTCTGTTTAGATTCTTTAGTTGTTTATTTGATAAAAAATCATCCTTCAATAGGTCTTTCTAAATAGAATCCATAACCTTTTGACCAGCAATAGCAAAATTCCAAGATCTTGTTCTTTTGAGTCCGATAAAAAGGCATGGATAGAGAAATGAAAAACCTTCAGTGATTTTTTTTTTTTTTCCCCCAAAATGTTTCATTCATTCATTCTTTTTCCTGTTTTTTGAAGACATAGCCTCTTTATGTAGTCCTTGCTGGTCTGGAACTTGCTGTGTACATCAAGCTGGCCTCAAACTCACAGAGATCTGCCTTGTCTGTCCCTACCCCACCCCTAAGTGCTGGGATCAAAGTTGTGTGCCACCATACCTGACTGTGCTGCAGAGCTTTACTGTGAACGTGACACAGCTGGACTGAGGGAGCCTTAGTTGGGGAATTGCTTCCATTGGACTGGCCTGTGGCCATGTCTGTGGGGTATTTTCTTGATTGTTGAGTGATATGAGAGGGCGATGTCACCCCTAGGCAGGTTGTTCTGTGTTGTATAAGAAAGCAGGGCTGAGCATGTGCCAGGAGAGCTGTGTTCTTCCATGGCCTGTGCTCCTTCCTCCAAGCTTCTTCCCTGAGTTCCTCCTTTGAGCTCCCTCAGTGATGAACTGTGACCTGGAAGATGTAAGCCTAGTAAACCCTTTCCTCCCCAAGTTGGTATTGGTCAGAGTGTTTTGTCACAGCAATTGAAAGCAAACTAGAACAGAAATTGGTACCAGGATCATGGGGTATTGCTGTGGCACACCTAACCCTGGTGTTTGGAAAGGAGTGTGGAAGTGTTTAGAACTTTGAGCTGGAAAAGTCATTAAATGCTTAGTTTGTTGCTGTGGAGCTTGGAACAGTTATGCTGAAAGAATTGTAGATGATAGAGGCCTGGCTTGTGAAGCTTCAAAGGGAAGCAGAGACTATTGGGGCTGTTAGTATGATATTTTAAATTGAGAATCTGTGGGTTCTGGTTGGATGGTGCTGAAGAATCAGTTCTGATTAAGAAGAGACCAGAACCTGAAGTGAAACCTTTGTTTTACTGGGACAACTGATGCTGGTTAGCTGGGACTGAAAAATCAGCTGTAAGTAACAAGAGACCAGCATCACTGTGGTGAAATCTTCTGGGAAGTATTTCCTCAGGGTCAGCCAGAGGGACCCTGAACTTCCATCTCAACCTGGAAGCAGGGCTTGGTAATGTGTCAGAGTCTCCTGCATGGTTCTGGTGTTGAAAGCGTAAATGGGGTCACAAAAAGCTTGGCAGCCTGAGAGGCCAAGAAAGGCCATTGGTGAAAGTGCAGTTTCAGTTGCCGTAAAGACCCCAGGACTGAAGGGATCTGGAGAGGATCTGAAGCTTTGCACCCGAGAGGCCAGAAGAGCCCATTTGTGAAGGTGCAGCCTCAGTTTCAATGGAGACCCCAGCTTTTTGGAGATGCCGGGACCATGGGACAACCACCGAGGGCAGCAGCAGGTGTGGAATGGAGCCGGCCCGGGCCTGTGAGACGAGCTGTGTGTGCTGTGGACGGCAGAGCCAGAGAAGTGGAGCTGCTGAAACCCTTTGGAGCCCAGAAGATCGTGAGTAAATCCCAGATGTCCAGCCTTGGGCTATTTGCTGGACTCAGGTTTTGCTCAGGTGTGCCCAATTCTTCCCTTTGAAATAAGACAGTACTTGGTATGGATTTTACAGGGACCAAAGTTGACTTTTAAGAGACTGTGAACTTTTAAGTGCTTGGAGTTTTTGAGGACTGTGGGGCTTTTCGGGTTGTACTATCTTATATTGTGATATTAATATTAATATACCTTGGGAACAAGAAATGGAAAGCTTATAGTTTATTAGTGATGCGTTTGTGTTTCAAATTGACAAGGGGTCAATTGTGTTTCATAGCTTTAGTTGTCAACTTGACACACCTGGGTTGAGGGAGCCTCAATTGGGGAATTGCCTCCAATGGACTAGGTCATGTCTGTGGGGCATTTCCTTGATTGTTGAGTGATATCGGAGGGCCCAGCTATGCACGGTGCCACCCCTGGGCAGGTTGTTCTATATTGTCTAAGAAAGCAGGCTGAGCATGGGCCAAGGGAGCAAGCCAGTAAGCACCATTCCTCCATGGCCTGTGCTCCAGCTCCTGCCTCTAGGTTCCTGCCCTGAGTTCCTACCTTGAACTCCCTCAGTGATGAACTGTAACCCGGGAGAGTGTGAGACAAATAAACCCTTTCCTCCCCAAGTTGGTATTGGTCAGAGTGTTTTGTCATAGTCATTGAAGCAAAGTAATACACCTGACTTAATTCATTTTCAATACTTTTTTTTTAAAGATATGGCTAATAATTTAACTTGGTTCTTTGTTGAGAATATTTATAGTTAAACACCTATACATTTATATTTATAGTTATAGTTAAACACCTATACATTTATATTTCCTTGGACCTGAAGTGTTTGTCTTTTGCAAAGAGTAAATGAAACCAGGAGATCCATGATCTCTGGTAGTAGACTACTGATTTGATTCTTTGTAAGTACAGGAAAATAAACTGCCCTCTGTTTTCACACTACAGTAATCAAAACAAAGGAGCCATGTAGCATGCACCTGGGTCTCAGTCCTGGAGGCTAAGGTGGGAGGATCACTTGAGCAGAGGAGTTTGAAGTCAGCCTGAACAATACAGTGAGATCCCCATCTCAAAACTAACAATTTACACATAAATAAATAGAAGACTTTGTGACCTCAACAGGTATGGGGATTTTCCTCACTGGAAAGTAACTCTTCTGCAAGAGTGGATACTTAGCTGACTGTCCTCCAATTTAATTCAGTTCTTTTTTTGTTTGGTTTTAGTTTTCTGAGATAAGAGTTTTGCTATGTGACCAAGGCTGACCTGGAACTCAAGCTGTCCTCAAACTTTCAGTCTCTTTGCCTCTGCCTCTCAAGTGCTGGAATTACAACTTAAATAAATTCTGATACTGTGTCAGCTCCCATGGAACAAGAACTGAGTCCTCAAGATTGCCACCTACAAATAGTCCCCATACCCAGGAGATCTACAGGAATTTACTGGGTCCCTTTTGTATTTAATTAAAATAGCCACCTATATATGTATAATATGCATATATTCTTACATACTTTCAACATCTGTTGGGAATATCACCTTCTGTGAACATTTTTCCCAATTTACATTTTATTTCATAAATATTTAGTATATAGAAGCTTAGTTTTCTTTGTCATGGAGGAATTTTACTTATGGTTTTTCCATTACTTTTTCTATTTGAGTAGTTTTATCTAGAAATTGGCTTTTTAAAATGGATTTTTTTGGGGGGGCGGTAAGGTTCTATATAAAAGGCCCTTTAAAGATTTGTTTTTCAAATTATCTGGACCATGAAGTGAACATTGAAATTACAGTTTTCTTCAAAACTGCTAGTCAAATGCTTGACTATATCAGTAATTTCTGTGGCAGAGATACCAGCAATTATTGCAGGACTTTTCCTGGGAGAAGCGAACAAATCCTTGTTCACCCTAGATAGGGTGCCAGTGTCAGGCGAAAGAAGTGATCATCCAAGTCTAGCTTGGTGAAGCAGTGAGTTTACTGGGCTTATTTATAGGAGCATGGGATACGTGAGCAACTGCATCACCAAAAGGCCCACTCCAGCGTGGGTGACTTAATGCAAAAGCAGCATCACTGGAGTTCTCTGTACAACTTGTAGGCAGTTACACCAGAGCCTTCTCCTCATCCCCAGTAATTGTTTACTGCTACATAACCTTGGGATGTCTTGTTTGATAAGTTTTCCAACCTCCTTAGTGAGTGTGCTGAGTCTTCTGAACATCTTTTGGGAAGGAATGTTTCAATTTAGAGGAAGTAACTACAAAACCACGGTGTTCTCTAGATGGGATGCCATTGTCAAAATCCAGAAGTGTCTGATTATAGCTGGTGATGCCTGAATGAGTGGGGATCTCCTGTAATCCTCAGTTTACCTATCTCTCTGCCAGCTTTGTATATGTAAGGCATGGCTAGTCTAGCCTGTCAGTAGCATTCCTTACATCAGGGAAACCCCTCATCAGATTCAAGGGCACTTTGCTAGTTCTGAGTTGTATATGATGCCTGTAGTTATAGTAGAGCATAAGATGCACAGGTATAAGCCTGGTCCTTATCATCACCTGCCTTCCCTTGCTAACGTGGGCAGGCCAAGTGCATATCTTGACTTATGGCTACAGATTGGGAGTAAGATAACAGTTTTCCAGATGTTTATGGAAGCCATGTTAAGAGCAGTTGTAGGGGACAAAGTTCACACCCTTTCTCCCTCCCCTCTTCTCCCGCTCCCCTCCCCCTTCTCCCTCCTCCCTCCCTTCGGTTCCTCTCTCCCCTTCCTTCCTCTCTCTCCCTTGTCCCTTCTCCCCCCTCCCCTTTGTGTGTGTGTGTGTGTGTGTGTGTGTGTGTGTGTGTGTGTGTGTTCAGGTTCCTGGTTTTTGGGTACTATCATTTATGTTACCTTGTGGCAATGATTTTAATTTGAGCAATATCATTAAGCTAAAGTCACTGGGCGTGTAGCTCAGTGTCTAGTAGAGAGAGTGCTTGCCTAGCTTGTAAGAGGGCCTAGGTTCCACTCTTAGAAGTCAATCAGTCGATCAGTCAGTCAGTCAGTCAGTCATGCTCCAGGAAATAACTTCCCACCCATGCTTATGCAGACAATTCTCGTTAAACTCCGTGGGTCATACGTGGAAGACTTGAAAGTAGGAGGGGAATTGTGAGGAGGAAGAAGATGCGCTTCAGTGGTAGAAAGAGGGGATGAGAGGATATGCGTTGAGAAGGACTAAAGTTCATTATATGTGCATGAATGGTCAGATAATTTAGTAAATAAATAAACTTTAAAATTGTAAAAGGGAAAGTGGGGAGAAATAAGTGAAGCAGGGGAGGGGTGTCTTTAGAATGGTGAGGTTCCATCTGTTCACCAGCAGAGGGAACCCTGCTCCCAGGTCTTGTGCATGTAGTTTTCTCTGAGGTTGGACTGTCTTTGTCTTTGGGGCTGTATGAAAGAACATCCACTCCCACACCTGCAGTTAATGTTATTGTGAGTGAACACAAACTTTTTTGTTTATATTTTTAAACTTTGTTTAACTTATCTCCACATACTTTTAACATTTTGATCCTCCATTTTTTTAATGGAATAGAAATATAGACAGTTCATTTCCCAGGGTTTTGTGAGATCAAATGGAAATATACTCAAAGTTCTTAGTTGTGATAAAGGTTATTTCCTCTGTCCCATCACAGTTTGTCCTATGAGGAAGAAAATCACTTGAAAATATGAAATAATTCTGATTTCAAATATTCTGCCCTTTGTCAGATTATTATATTAACGTCCCTCCATGTGTGATAATTTTTTTGGTTTAGAAACAAAAGTTGAGGCTGGAAAGATGGCTCAGCAGTTACAAGCATTTACTGTTCTTGCAGAGGATCCAGGTTCAGTTCCCAACACCCCTCCCAGGTGGCTCACAATCACCTGTAACTCCAGTTCTGAAGGCTCTGATACTGACAACCTCAGGCCTCTTTGGGTACCTGGATGAACATATGTTGACATACATACATACGTACACTCAGGTACACCCACACAAATGTAAAAAAAAGTTTTTTCTTTTTTTTTTTTTTAATTTTCTGCACTGGGGATCAAACCCAAGTCTTTGTATATACTAGATAAGTATCATTAAACTGCATCTTCTGTCCTTGATTTTGTTGTTTGTTTACTTTTGAGACAGAGTCTTGCCCTGTAACCTAAACTGGCTGGAATTCATAATCCTCTTGACTGATGCTGTAGCTTCTAAAAATTCAGGGACACTTTCTATTAAAGTCCCAAAAGGCAACTATTAAAATAAAGGTAAAACAGGAGACATGTTGTTTGTGGGTTGAGAAGATAATTGTACCAGAAACTTAGAGTAAGAAATACTGTAGTTGGATACATTTAACTGTAGAAGTCACAGAAATCAGCAACAAATAAGAAACATGAGCTGCTGAGTGCCTCTTCCTGTGACATGTAAGACATGTTTTTACATAGTTCTAAATGAACCTTCTCTATATCTTCTGGGGACCATGGACAGTTGGCCTTACAAGAACTTGATTTTGGCAACCCTTCACAGCTTCTCCTGTTCTTCATCCTATGATAGGTTTGATAGGCTCTCCTGAGCCTGGTCTCTAAAGATTCTGTGCTCACCCCCCAACCCCCAAACATTCTGTGTCCTTCCTGCCACAGTGCAGTTTCTGTAGAGCTCTCTTCATTACTCTGGTTCTCCTCTCTCAAAGAACCCTTAAGAAAAACCTGAACTAAATCACAGTTGATCAAAGTCTACCTCCTTTCTTACTAACTTGATAATATCTTAGTTTTCAAACCTGGTGTTACATATTTAGCTCAGTAGTTGCCCCAGGTTTGGTTTCCAGTAACACCACCTCCACCACCAACAAAATCAAATCGTTGCATACATGTCTCTTCCTTATGGAAGTAGTCTGCCCCAGAGCCCCCTGAAGGTCCCTTCCCTGTTGGTTGTTGCTGGGCTGCCCTGTGCTTTCTCTTTGTAACTATTGGTAACACTTCAGTGTGCACTGCAGGCTTCACAAAGGCAGAAAGTGGGCCTCTTTGGGTCTCTGTTAGATCCCAGCACTATGCCTGGTCCTTGGTAGATGCTTAGTAAGTATTGAGGCTGCTACCTGTCCTTAAAGTAGATGGTTTACCATGCAGTCATTCCAGCTGACTTGGTTCCTTCTAATTAGGGCATTGCAGACAGCCATCCTTGGTTAGAAGTTACCACCCAAGGTAAACTCTTTCACCTTACTTAGAGAATTCACACATTGCTGGGTGACAATGCCTTTGTTGTTTTCATACCATGAGGTATTTGTTTGATGTGAGTGGATTGGTTTGTAAAGGCATTCTCCTTTGTAAGGAGGCAACCCTTAGTACCCAGTTGTTTCTCAGCTTTGTCGTGAGTGGAATGCATTGGGAAAAAAGGGTTGTGTCCATGGGTCATTTCCAAATGGATATCCCAGGCCCCTCTCCCTAGGGAGAGAGGAACAGAGGAAGGAATGAAGGGAAGGGATCCTCATATCTTAGAACTGTTTCATTTTGTAGAAAAACTGAGCAGATACTAGAGTTTCCATATACTCCCCCATACTAGAATAGTTCTTAGTATGGTGTTACTGATACATTATCATTAGTTGAAGTCTGTATTTATTCAGGTTTCCTTTGCTAATTTTTACCTTGTGCATTTTGTTAGTTCCTTGGGCTCCTTTTGATGGTTAGTGTCTCTGTCCTTGCTTGTTTGGAGGACCTCTGGTGGGCTCTGTCCTACATTTCCATTTATTGGTATTCGTCTGATCCTTTCCTGTGATTAGACTGAGATTGGGGGAAAGGGAGATCATGGAGGTAAAGGGCAACTACTGTGAGTATGACTCTCACCTGATGGTGGTGTTTATGAAGTTTCTTCATGATAAGTTACTCCTTTCCCTTGGTGTTGCTTTTCTCACAGTAACCAGATACCTGTAAGGGAAGAAAAAAAGGTTTTCAAAGAGAAAAAGACAAGTCTGTTGAGTACATTTCAAAGGAGCAGCGGGCAGGGCAGAAACAGAACTGCTTGCCAAAAAAGGGAGGATTGTGCTGTTTCAGAGGTTTATTTGGCTCTGTGCACATGGGCAGAACCTCATGGAGATGGGAACATATGGAAGAAGAGCTCTTCCATCTCATTTTGGACAGGAAGCAGATAGGAAAAGGGTCCAAAATACAGCCCCTAAGGACATGACTGCAGTGGTCTTCTCCAGCTGGATCCTACCTTCTAAGTTTCCAGGACCCAAAATCACATCACCAGCTGAGGACCAAGGGTTTAACATAGCAGCCTGTGGGGAACATTTCATAGTCAAGCTCTATTGCAGGACTGGAGAGATGGTACAGTGGTTAAGAGCACTGGTTGTTCTTGTAGAGGACCCTGGCTCGATTCCCAGCACCCACATGGCAGTTAACTCTAACTCCAGGGCCAGGGGATCTGATGCCCTCTTCTAACCTCTGCAGGCACAGCATGACATGGATACACTTACATTTAGTCAATATATTCATACACATTAAAATAATAAAATTATAATAAAACATATTGTTTCCCTTTTATTCTGTACTATTTCCAAGGAGGCCATTATGCACAGCCCATGTGTAAGCAGTGGGGACTGTGTTATACAGATCAATGCTTCTGAGTTGTTAATTATTCTGTATTTATATTGATGTGTATTAGAAAGATACCAGCTTATCTGGTCCGTAGTGTTTTAGCTGTGTTTCCCAGAAGGCTGAACCTGAGATCAAAGCTTATGTGAGAGGAATTTTGGAGGGAAATATTATTGCAGTAAACAGGTACAAGGGAAGGGAAAACAGAGAAGACCCAGTACTAACGTTTATTATGAATCAGAATAACCATGTCAGCCAGTGTCCAGTCCCATAGGCCTGGTACCTGAGGAGAAAGGAGAGAGAAACATGTCCTGTTTATTTATCAAAGGTAGTTCTTTAACACCGGGCATATTAACTACCTGAGCCTAGTGGTATTCATGTTCTAGTTAAACTTTCTGTGGGTATAATAAACTGTTCTGACCAGCAGCACCTTGGGGAAGAAAGGGTAATTTCAGCTTACGCTTCAGGTCACAATCTATCATTAAGGAAAGTCAGGACAGGAACTTGAGCCAGGATCCACGGAGGAACACTACTTACTGGCTTAATCTTTGACTTGCTTTCAGGCTCACGCTCAGCTTTCTTTATACTGCCCAGGCACACCTGCCTAGAGATAGTACCACTCAGAGTGAACTGAGCCCTTCCACATCAATCATCAGTCCAGACTGTCCTGCATGGCCATGGCCACAGATGACTGTGATCTGGAACTTATTCTCCTGCAGGTCCTTCTTCCCAGGTGACTCTAGGTTCTGTTGAGTTGACAGTAAAAACTACACAGTACCAAGAGAGCTGCCATGGTGGTGTCCTGCACCGCAGGGAGCTCAGGAGCGGCCTCTTGTAAGTGCTTGCTTATTGTTATTAAATAAAAAGTAAGCATATTTTTCAGTCCTTTTATGTATTGCTTTTCAATTTTTTAATCATAACAAGAAAATTTTTTACATTCCTGAATTGAAGTCAGATGTTTAAGTTTCTTTTTAGTGTATATACTTGCATGAAGGGGAGGGTTTATGCAGACATTTGAATCTCTGGTTCTTTTGGGATTTGGTCCCTCACTTGAGAGATGGCTTCAGTTTTAACCTTTTCATCTGATTGTTCAGCTGTCCTAGTACCACTCCATAGAAAGCTCATCTCCTCCCCTTGTCTCAAGGTGCTAGCTTTTGTCATAAATTGTACCTGTTTCTGAATTTTCTGTTCTGTTCTACTGGTCTATATTTATTCATGTGGTAAGATACCGACTTTCAATTTCAGAAGCTTTCTCAGTTGTTTTACTATTTTGTAGGGTTAATGCTCTTGTTGCTCCAGTGAGTTGTTTTCAGAGAAAAAGTGTTAAATAATTAGCACTTATGTTAAGCAGACATGACCGCATCAATGAACCAAAGTTTGAGAAATAGTGCAATAATCCAAGGAAACAAAGCCAGAATGATACATGATCCAGTCACCCCTTGTGGAGAAGTCTCATCTACGATGCAATGCATGTGGCTTTAAAAAATGGAGTTTTTGTGCATTTCATACAATAGAGCTTAATCAAATTTAGACCCCTCTTCCATCTGCCCCTATTACCCGCCCCCCTTTGGATTTCTACATTCTGTAGTATATGTTAAGACCTATCTGGTCAAGGATTTGTGTCCAGATGTCCCTTGGTGCAAGTTGATCCCCTGGAGTCTAGTCAGCCTATCTAGAATCACTCCCTTAAAGAAGATCAACTCTCCCTCACCCCACAGTAATCAGTTGCCAGTAGTTCCTTGGCTAGAGGTGGGACCTGCTGGCCATTTCCCTAGTTCTGTGCTGGGTTTTTGTCTGATTGAGTCAGCATGGGTCTTGTACATGCTGTCAACCATTGTTTTAAGTTCATGTGAACAAGTTCCCAGTGGCCTGAAAGCCTCTGTTTCCTTATGTTCATGTACCAACCCTGACTCTTAAGAATCCTTCTGCCCCCTCTTCCAAAATGTTCCTGAGCTGTGAGTGGGTGAGGTTTGATGTGAGACACACATTCTGCAGTCTCCTGTAAAAGTTGCCTTCTGTGTGCATCATACTCTTTTGTATGAGGAAGCTTCACTGGTGAGAGTTGAGGCATATAATATTAGTATTCTCTCTGTCCCTTGTTCTGATCTATCCCCTGTTCTGCTATGTTCCATGAGCCTTAGGTATAGAGGTTCTACTGTAGATGTATCACTTAGGGCTGGACATCTCTCAGACATGTATTCTCTGTGGCCACTTTTGGAACTGTAATAGTCTCCATCTGTTGCAAAAAGAAGCTTCTTTGATGAGTGTACGATATACTTGTCAGGGTAGTAGGCAGGTCTATGGCAGGCAGATCAGGAGGCCAAAGGCAAGGTTGGAGATGGGGACAGCCTGAGGAGGGTCTAATAAACTAAGCTAGAGAATTGAGCCGGTCTGGGTGCAGGGGATCAGGACACAGTGAGTGGGTTTGTGTCAAATGTGGCTTTTGACTGTGATTGCACAAAGCATGTGTGTGGCTAAGAAGTCACTGGAAATAAAGCTTCAGGGTAAGATTGGGGTGAATTGAAAGCAATGCCACCCTCAATTCTTCACATACATACATACATGTACCTCAGTTTGTTTTGGAGGTGGTTTTGGAATAGGATCATATAGCCCAAGTTGACCTTGAATTCATTATTTATAGCTAGGATGACCCTGAACTCCTGATCTCCTGTCTCATCTCCCAAGTCCTTAGATTAGAGGTATGTGACCACTGTACCTGAATTTCTTTCTTTTTTCTTTTTTAATGGTATTGGAGATCAAACCAAGGGCTTTGTGCATGCTGGGCATGTACTCTGTCACTATACAAAACCAAACAAAAAGCAAACCAAACAAGAAAACGTACAGAACCATAGAAGGACAGAAACCTATGAGTCTAGTAGTTTTCAGCCCACAGTATATCAGAAATACTTGAAAAGGCCCTCCCTACTCCTTAGCCCTCAGAGGCCTTGACTCCAATATTTAAATAATCCGGGGTCGTGCATTAATTTGTTTCAAGTCTCCAGATACATTAGTATGTATGAAGAATTAAGGATTACTGACCTAGTCCTGAGATCAAGACCATGCCTGATCTATTTAGGACTGTAGACTCAACACCCATCAGTGTACTTGGAGGGTAGTAAGTGCTCAAGCATCTATTAACTGCCCCATTAATCTCTCATTTTTCAGAGGTCATTTGTCTAGGGCCCTCAGGTTAGCCAGCCAATAGAGCAGTGAAGCCTGGGTTTCTTACTGTTCAGTTCTGTTTTCCCTCTCCATATTTTTCCTCTTTAAAAAAATGTTTTTATTTTATGTCTATGGGTATATTGCCTGGATGTGTATAAGCACACCCGTGTCATGCGGTGCCTGAGGAGGTCAGAAAAGGGCTTCAGATCCCCTGGAACTGGAGTTAGAATGATTATTAGCTGCCTTGTAGGTGCTGGGAACCAAACCCAGGTCCTCTGCAGAAACAGCCAGTGCTCTTAACCACTGAACTAGCTCTCCAGCCCATATTTTCCTCCTTAGTTAAGGCAAAAGTAGAACAGAGCATTTGCTGTCTAGCTTCATGTTGTCTATTTTATGATTCCATTCTCGTCTCTTTTTATAAAGTTTTTGTTTTTATGGTATGTGTATGAGTGTGTTGCCTGCATGTATATCAGTGCACTGTGTCGTGCAGTGCCTGCAGAGGTCAGAAGAGGGTGTCACATCCCCTGGAACTGGAGTTATGGATGGTTGTTAGCCACCATGTGGGTGCTGGAAATTGAACCTGGGTCCTCTGGAGAAGCAGCCAGTGCTCTTAACCATGAGCACTTCCTCAGCCCCTATTTCTCATTTCTTTCTGTGTATATTCTGTTGATATTTTGTTGTGACTATCATTGCAATTATGTAAAACATTTTAAAGTTACAACAGTTTAAACTGATAGGTTGCATATAAAAACTTAAGTCCATAGCTCATTTTATGCCCCTCATATTATGATATAAATTGCCTCTTTTTAATTGAATAGTCATTAAAATAGATTTGTAGTTAATTTTTATTCTTTATTTTTTAAAATCAGATTTTAAAATTATTCATGTATCTACATTATAGTACTACAGAGTTCTGTATATATGTATTTCCGTTTACTTGAGTTGCATTTTCATATGGTTTTGTGCTGCAATAGACTTGAAGAACTTTCTTTAGCATTTCTGTAGTGTAGAAATTGTCATCATCTGTTTATCTGGGAAAGTCTTAATCTTCCCTTCATTTTTGAAGGACAGTTTTGCTGCACATAGTGTTGTTGGTTAGGTTTTTTTCTCTTTTCACTTTGAATTTGTTGTCCTGCTTCCTGCAGCCTTCACTGTTTCCAGTAAGACACCCTTCGATAATCTTCCAGGAACTCTTATCCATACTGAGTCGCTTTTCTTGTTCCTTTCAAGATTCTTTGAGACTTTTGGAAGCTTGGTTATTGTCTGAGTGTAAGTCTCTTTGGATTTAATCCCAGATGGAGTTGGTTGAGCCTCTTGGATTTGTATCTGTTTATCACCTAACATTTATCAGTTTTATTTCTTCAGGTAGGCTTTGTGCCCTTTGTTTCTTCTGCTTCTGAGATACTCATAATGCATGTGTTGTCGTTTCACTCCATTAAGTCTATTCAGGTTCTCTCCACTTAATTACCTCCCCTAGCCTGGACTGACCTGACCCTTCTGCCTCAGTCTCCTCAGTGCTGGGCTGGCAGACATGTCACTCTGCTCAACTTCTTTTTACCCTCTGATTAGCCATTTTAATGCCTTGATACCACATTTACCTGTCCATTCTTCTGCCTCATTCATTGGTCGGATTTTAGAACTTTCTAATGAACTTTTCAGTTGCTTCTCAGGTTCTTGATTGATAGTCTGTCTAGTTCGTGCAGTGGTCCTGATTTCTTTTAGCTGCCTCTCTACCTGTGTTCTCAGTTTGTTGAGCATCCTCAGGAGTTATTTAGAACCCTTTTAATTCACATACTCTGATTCTTTAGGATTATTTCTGGAAATTTAATCTGTTTTTTATTGGGCATGTTTCCCTGTTTCTTTGTATGCTTTATTGTGTCTTGTTGGGACTTGAGCCTTTGGTAAAACAGCCACCTCTCCCAATCTCTACAAAATAGTGTTGTACAGGAAAAAATGTTTATAGCTGTACTCTTGCTAGATTCTGGACATCTCTTAGCCTTTCCGGGGATAGATCTTTTCTATAGTTCACAAAAAAGTGATATACTCTGAGCTCAAAAGTACAGCTTCACAAGAGAGCCTGAATTTGATTTCTCAGTTAACATAAATGATAATAATAGCTCATATTTTTATGCATTTTTACATACCAGATACTGTTCTAAATCACTTAACGTAGATCATCTCATTTACCCTTTGCAACAGTTCCAAGAGGTAGATATTATTATTGCTTCCTTCTTGAAGAGAGGAACCTGAGGCAAGAAAAATGAAAATATAATAATGAAAGTATAGACTCAGTAGATCCCAAGCTTGACAGTCACTGTACTAATTAGGCAGCTCAGAATTTTTAGCTCAGGAATTCCAGTCATCTGATAGGCAAACCAAAACTTGTAGATATTCTGCTTCTTTGATATCACATTCATTCTTTTTTCATTTAAAAATTTTAAGTATTGTTTTTTATTTATTGTGTGTATACATATGCACACGTGTGTGCCACAGTATGTATTAAAGGTCAGGGGACAACTTGTAAGAGTCAGTTTTCTTTCACTATGTGGGTCCCGGAAATTGAACTCAAGTCATCAGCCTTGGTAGCAGGTACCTTTACCCACTGAGCCATCTTGCCAGCCCTTCACAGTCACTCTTTGAAATCACTTGCAGACTCGTTTGTATGTAGGTAACTATTCCAGCATATCATAGGCTGATGCCCAGCCTCTCGTTGGTAATTTCAGTCTCTGGGGAGAAGCTGTAAGCAAAGATAATGTAGAAGTTTTGTCCTTACAGTCTTGTGCCTTCTGCTCAGTTGTTCTTACCCAAGGACAGAGTGATGGCCTTGTACATGCTAGCCCTAATGCCAGCATAATCAATGTCAGAAGATGGGGGATCTTATACCATACTTGGGCATATCGTGTGTGCTCTGTGTCATTGACCAGGATCGAAGATTTTGTTTCTTGGAGAGGAAAAGTTGAGAAGAAAGAGGGCACAAGGAGGAGTCTGGAGTAGAGTGGTTGCCAAGTGGAGAGAGTCCGTGTTTTGTGGAATAGGGTGAGAAGAGTACGGAGATTGAATTCTGGGGTCTAGGTTCCTGCTTGACCTCCTGGTGATATTGCTTGACCTCCTGGTGATATTGTTACATTGTTTTTCTTCGAGTTGCATTGTTACCTTCTATTTGTGACAGGAGAAAATTGAACGAAGTGATATCTAAGAGCCTGTCCAGTTTGGTGATCTTTCTTCTATGGATCTTTCTAACTTAGGAATATACAGAGCTCTGGGCAGAACTTAGAGAAAGTATAAATACCTCCATTTCTTAGTTGTTTGTATTAGGATTAGTGATTCTGATACAATTAAACTCCAGACTCTCCCGATGTCAGCCTCTGGCCTTACTGCTGACTAAAGCGGAAGTACAGCCTCTCCCCTCACTTCCTGTATACAAGACCCTCTCTGTCACCAAGTATCGCTGGAAATAGATCTTGTTCAGTGTCTTATACTTTGTCATCGGCACCCTAGGAGTTGGCGGTAAGAACTAGATTTTGTTGAACTTTTGCTAAATGCCATCTAATCCATGTAGTCATTTTATGGATTGTTATTATCTATATTGGGAAACGGAAAACCAAAGCATTTAAAAGTAAATTGTTAAAGATTAATAGCTAGGAAGTGGTAGAGCTTGTATTTAGATTCTGCTATGTTTGATTCCAAAATTTAATACTGCTGTACTGTATTGCCTCTCAATTCATTTGTTCCTTTAGTTCTTAAAAAAAAAAAAAAATTATGTACTTGACAAGTGTTTCAAGTCTAGGCTCTCTCCTCAGCTGACTGCTTCTATCATGGGACTTTAATGCTCTTGAAATAGAATGTTCTATTTGTGTTTTATATGCCAGGAGAATACACACATATGTGTATTTATTTATTAAACTGTTACTGGTTTTTAACAAAAGCATACTTGGTCATTGTATAAATTCAGTGCATAAGAGTATAAAAACCGAACAAATCACCTGACATCTTTTAGATGTTAGCATTTTGTTCGCTAATATACTCCCAAATATCTCTGTATACACTACATATATATTCCTATAAAGGCACACTAATAATGGAATGACTGTTCTTTATAGTTATTATGTATTGCTTCTAAGGGGAGCATTTTTAAGTGTGTGATATCATTTGATTCTCTCTCACACACAGAAAAACTCTAGGATATAATGTTACCTCATTTTGCTTAGGAAAAAATAGATATTCAAATATTACTATGAAGTAATTTGCTCAAGGTGAAATGGTAAGCCTCCGAATGTGAAGACCATGCTTGTGACTTTTACTCTCCGTTGTGTGGAGAATGTACAATAGCACATTGGTGAGAATGTACTGTGTGTGATCTTTAGAACTTGCTTTCTTAGTTTGTGAAGGTATTTGTTACGTTTTTTAACTGATTTTAATCCTTTATAATGTTTTAACTTAACAGTAATGTGATATAGTTAATGAAAATTTACACTTAGGATTTTGGGAATCTGTTGTGTGTACTATGCTTGACCCATCCTTTAATGATAGCTCTTTGCTTCTGAAGTTAGGCAGGAATAAACATTTTTTGTGCATTTCTGATTTTAACTTAGCAGCAAGACCCCAAGTCAGGAAGTCTAAATTTGAGTGTGATGGCACTGCCATCTTTTCAGCTGTGTAGTTGCCTGCCTTGAACTTTGCTGTAATTTAGGGTCAAGTAGGGATCAGTCTTGCTGTTCCCAGAAGTGCTGTGGAAGCAGGGTGTTTTGCTATGCAAATAGTTTATCACTTGAGGGAAAGTTTATCTTAGACCCAAGGCTGAAGACCCTTGAAAATCCTTGTAGGAAGATCTGATTGGCTTAAGTTGTTTTGCCTGTGTCAACATTGTTTTTGTTTTAAACTTTCAACCTGTTGTTTTGATCCTCATTTCACAGAGTATAAATAGGTGACACTAAATAAAGTCGAGGCTGCTTAGGTATTGACTGACAGCCCTCCCGATTCTATTCTCACTCTCTCTCTATTTCTCAATCCTCACTCCAGCCTTCAGGTAAGGTTCAATTTCAGCCAGCTGGCTCCGGCATATGGCACCTGAACTGGGGACCTGTTTTACTGACTTGTTTCAAGGCTTTCTCTAGGAGAATACATTTGAAAGCTCCAGTCTGCCATTCCTGGAAATGGGAAGACACTTTAAAAATTTTTATTTTAAATTTTTTTATGTTTATGTATATGTAAGCACACCCATTTCGTGCAGTGCCCTTGGAGGTCAGACAAAAGCGTCAAATTCCCAGTAACTGTAGCTACAGATGGTTGCTACTCACTATGTGTGTGCCAGGAACTGAACCTGGGTCTTCTGCAAAAGCAGCTAGTGCTCTTATCCAGTGAGCCATCTGTTCAGCCCCTTTAAAAAAAAAAATCATCAAAGACTTGCAATCTTAAGTCACATCACAACTTTCATAGAAAATGAGAGTATTTGTGTGACAGTCTCAGGAACTGGATGTCAAAGTAGGAGCCATTGGTCTTGGAGGCTGGACTCTGGCCTCACAATATGTTAGCTTGTCTTACTGTTGTGGAAGCAGTGTTCTGGGATACATATAAAAGAGCTAAAATTTCAACTAAAGGGTCAGCTCTTGGAGAAAGAGCAGTACCAACAGCTTTCAACAGCTCCATTGTCCTCCCTGGAGGCCCTCAACATTATTATCACTTGGGGCTGGGTAATTATTCATTGAGGAGAGCTGCCCTGTCTACAGTAAAATGCATCCCTAGCCTCTACCCACTAGATGCCAGAAACAACGCTCCTCCACTGCCAAGTCAGCTAAAAAATCTCAGACATTGCCGTGTGTCTCCTGGGGTTCAGGTGGGAGCAGGATGGCCTGCCTCAGTTGAGGATCTCTCATGTGGTGCAGTCCACAGTTCTCAAACTTGAGTTCACATGAGAATCTTCTGTGAGTGGATTGGAGAGCTTGTTAAAGTACCAGATACCATCCTTCTAGAAACTCTTGATTCACTGCATCTGGTATGGTCTGAGAATGTTCATCCTTAACAAACTCCAGGTAATGCTGATGTCTTTTTGAGAGCCACTGGTGCTGAGGGTCAGTTCTTGAGCTAGGAATCAGTGATTCTGTTTCCATCTCTGAGAGCAGCTGTGTGATGCTAGGCAAGGTGCTGTTTTTCTTTTTTGGCCTAAAATGAGGAAATTGGACTGACATTTTTCTTAGGTCATTTCCCACGTTAGTGAAGTCCATGAAACCATTTAAAGTGCATGTTCTTTTGCTGTAACATGGCAGCTTTCAAGTTCCTTCTGTGCCTGTTCTGCTATCTGAAGGCATGTAATCCTTTAGCCTATTTCTTTCCTTTGTTCAGTATTTACTTTGAGGCCCAAAGAAGACTTAAATAGCTTGAGAATGAAGAACAGAAAATAAGTACTCATTTTTTTTTTTCTTTTTTTATGTTCCTGAGAAAATACCTTTTGGGGAAGAGCAGCAGTTCAAATACAGCAAGACACCCAACAAAGCCGACAGCATTAGTAACCTTGGGAAGCTCTTAATCAGTTTGTCCCCATCCTTGTTAATTCAAGCACCATGGTGATATGTTGTATGGGAACTTTTTAAACGAAGGAATATAAACAGCACTGTAAGACTGCAAGAGATGAGTGCAAAGGGGCCTGTTAATGGAAGCCAGAGGCTGTATTGTTTTGGTTGAGGAAAATACTACCTTGTATGTTTTAGTAGGAAGTCAGAAATAGACACAGTCTGAATATCAGAAATTAAATATGAGAAATAAAAAAATAGTTTGAGGGAATAAAACATGTATCTAGTGCAGAACTTTTCAAATTGTAACTATCTTGGGCATATATTCATGCATTTTTCTGTATCATTGTATCTGCCTTCCCTCCAACTCCTTACCCAGCCAGAACATGTCTTTAGTGAAAACTGTCCTTTTACTGCTTATATATCAGGATCCCATGTCAGGATTGGCACTGGACTCCAGACCTTGTTTCCTTGTTCTCTCTCACTCTCTTATTTAAAAAAATACTTTATTTTTATGTGTATGAATGTATTGCCTGCATGTATGTAACTGCACCCCTGCTGTGCAATGCTCATGGAAGACAGATGGCAGGTCCCCTGGAAGTGTAGTTACAGATAAGTGGTTAGCTGCCATGTGAGTGCTGGGATTTGAGCCTGGATCTTCTGCACGAATAGCCAGTGTTGTTAACCACTGAGCCATCTCTCCAGCACCAGGTTTATCTTTTTATTTTATGTGTATTAGTGTTTTGCCTGCGTGGGTGGGTGTAAGTGCAGACTCATGTCATGCAGTGCCTGCAGAGGACAGAAGAGGGTGTTAGATCCCCTGGAACTGGAATTATAGATGGTTGTTAGCTGCCGTGTAGGTGCTGGGATTCAAAATCTCCGTCTTGTGTAAGAGCAGCCAGTGCTCTTAACCCATGAGCCATCTCTCCAGCACCCCTCCCCCTTTAAAGAGAGGCTCTTACTATTTATATTTAGCCCAGGCTGGCCTCAGAATAACAGTCCTCCTACCTTAGCCTCCAAAGTTCATACAGAGCAGACCTTAGGTTTTCAGAACATGAGAACTAGTACTTTCTTCAAGAGTAGCATACATTCCTTCAGACCTGCATGGTATGAGTTCAGATGTAAATGTTTAACTTCTTGACTTCTCTACCTTCAGAATACAAACAGCTTGTTTGGTGCAGTGGTTTACACCTGTAGTCCCTGATGATGGCAGGAGCTGAGGGAGGAGACCCATTTGAGCCCTCATAGGGAGACCTTTTTTTAAACAAACAAATATCTTCATCCCCGCCTACCAGAGAGACCCAAAATTTCCAGTGTTCCTTCATTCGGTCTCCATATCTAAAAGTCCTAACTAGGCTAACCCCAGGAATTCTTTCCTTACTTAGTTTCTTGAAAGGCACTTAACCTGGCAGAGTATTTGAAACCCCTTTATTCCCTTAGTTCATTCACTCTCTTATTTGTCTACTTACTCATTTCAATTCCATATCCCCTGTGGGAGATGCAGACATCTACAAGACAGTCTCTGATTAATTAGATTTCCTATTCTGCTGGTCATTGTGGGGTAGGTTTATTTGTACCTATAAAATGGACTTGATTTGTGACTTCCAAATATCGTTATGGGAAAGAAAAGGATGGCAGGAATGGAATTTTGAAGGCTAGGAAATTAGGATTAATTATAGAAGCTGCCTCAGAACAGCCAGAGCTTTAAGTTTAGGAAGCTGTGAATCAGATGTTCTGTTTCTCATATTCAGGAGACGCATAAGTGAGATGGCGAGAAGTAGGGAGGACTGAAGTTCTGAAATACTCTCTCTGACCCTAAATTTCATGGTGATTGGACCTTACTAAGAAGACTAAGCAATTAGTTATAACTGACTTAAATCATTTGAAGCATTTTCACGAATGGAGCTGTGAATGAGGCAGAAGCAGGCCAGATAAGAGAACTCTTTGGATGCCATTCACTGGTATGATTAATACACAGTGTTTAGATTATTTGAAGATACTTTGGAAAAATCATGAGTTGGAAAAACAAAATATTATGTGTCCTTTAAGTATCATCCAAGAACATTTGTTCAGCAAGCCCATCAGAGGGGCATAAGGTACTTGGAGAAAATTAATGGCTGGCTTAGTTTTGTTTAGTTCCAGACTCTGCAAAGCCAGGTGCTAATTTGTAGAAAATTGGTAACTTAAAATGATTTTTGTCCAGTGGAGATCTAATTATTTCTGATTAGTAGAAAATACAATCTACAAGTTTGTGATTTCATTGTTATTTCCATGCCAGCATTGGGTCCAACTTTGCAGGGTTATCCCAGCATTCTGTCTTCCAATGACAGTGTATTTCCTGTGTTATTCTTTTTTTTAAAATTTTTATTTCAATTTTATGTGTGAGTGCTTTCATACACGTATGTATGTGGACTACTTATATGCCTGGTGCTCATGGAGGCTAGAAGAGAATGTCAGATCCCATGGAACTGGGGTTACAGATAGTTGTGAGCCACCATGTGGATGATGGGAACCAAATCTAGGTGTTTGTCATTGCTGAGCCATCTCTCCAGGCCTCTTGTGCTGCTCTTGAACCAACCAATAAATTAAGTCACGCTTTGGCACATACATTTTATTACTTGTGTGTGAATTACTTAGGCAGGAATTTGTACATATTGAGCACATAAGCATCTTAGATGAGATAAGCTATTGTCCCAGAATCAGAGTTCAGATGTGCATAAATGTGTATGCATGTGCATGTGGAAGTGAGAGGTTGATGTTGGATGTCTTTCTCTGTTGGATTTCCAGCCTCATTTTTTGAGACAGTCTGTCAGTGAACTTGGAGCTCACCAATTTGACTAGACTGGCTGGCCAGCAGACCTCAGGAGTCCTCATTACTGCCTTCCCAGCACCGAGATTACTGGCATGCACCACTGCCAACACCACTGCTTTTGCTTCTTTTGCTGGTCTTGAGGTCTAAACTCAGGTCTTCTTGTCACTTGTACCTACAAGCACTTTACCAACTGAGCCATATCTCCAATACCCACTTCAAGTATTTGTTAAGTGAGTAAAGAAAGAAATTCTTTAGTGAATGATTATTTGGGACTGGAGAGATTGGGATTCTGTGGTCACCAGGCATACATGAGATGCACTTATGTACATGCAGGCGGAGCTCTCATAAAAGTAAACAAAAATCGTTTTTAAAAAGAGGGTGGAAGGTGGGGCAGGAGGTCTAGGAGTGCGGTTTTGGGAGGCAGTGGGAGAGGAGGGGGCAGTAGTTCGTAGCAGACTGTATTCTCAACTGGGCCAAGGGAGACACTTCAGCGGAGAGAGGCAGTGGGAATACCAAACACCACAGCGGGGATTGCCAGGAACAGTGGAGGGAAGGGGACAATGCCGGAAGCCATTCCCAAAGATCCACTCCGACTCTTAAGCCAGAGACTAGGCCACCAGAGAAATGTCAGAGAACGACTGATGATTTCAATAAGTTCTACAGTTTCATCTTGGCCTATGCTGGTTACATCCTCCTAGCCTTTAAAGAGGAAAGTGACTCTGGCTCTAGCTTTCTATGTGAGATGAGAGTGAATCATACAGTGATGACGGGGACCCAGGTCCTCTGACCTTCAAACTCTCCAGACTTTTGTTAAGAACACAGTCCTCAAACACAGCAACTCAAGCTGGTCTATACAACCAGGACCCCAGGTCCACTTTTTCTTGTCTGACAGTGCCACTCTGCTTGAGAAAATGAAGCTCAAGGACTCTTTGATTTGGATGGACCCAAAGTGAGATCACCACTGTCCCCCATATTCCTGACATGACTGGCCTCCTGCTGCTCTCACCCCAGTGCCACTTTCCCAGGAGGATCTCTCCCAGACTCAAAAGAACTGAAAGTTGTGACCATGAGATTTAGGGCCTCAGCCACTCCCTGGAGATGGGGAAAAGAAGTCTGAAATCAAGAAGTTGAAAAAGACAAAATGAGGGGGTAGACTCCCACCTCCTGGCCCACCCCGGATACCCCCTAGTGATACAGACTCTGAAGAGAAGGAAGATGAAGGTGACAGTGGTAGGGGTAAAGCCCTAGCCCTTGTGCTCCCAACACCCCCTGAAGCCCTTAAGCTGCCTGCCACAGTGCACCCTGAAGGTGTTTTTCACACTGACAACAAAGGCAAGAAGCAAGTCATGGATGAGAACATCATGGTAGAATCAAGTGATGCCTCATGGAATCTGATCACATTAGATTAACTAATGCAGAAAACCCTTTGCTGGGCTGCCCATGATTGAGTACAGCCTGTGTGAGACACAGTCCACCTCTTCCGTGCTAGGTTAAGAAGACCAATGTTCCTGATTTCTTTTATTGCCAGAAATGCAAGGAACTTTGGCCAAAGGCCCAGTGGTTGAGTGGACTCCGGGGAGGGGGTTTGTCTTCCCCTGACATCACCATTTTAGGCTGAAACTTCTGATATAATTTGGGAGCTAAGCCTCAGGGTATTCAGCCTATTCTTGGATTGAGGACACTGTCCCCACAAGACCAGAATTCCTAAGGGAGACTTGATTAGAAATGAATGTCTTCTACTCTACCCTTCCTGCTCTTTCAACTTGAAATTTGGACCTGTTATAGTTGGATTGAGTCCAGGGAGGCTGTCTGAATCTGTAGACAAAATCTCTGTTCCTTGAACCTGCAACTCCTCCTTTCAGGGCCACAACCTCAACTTGGGATGTGATGGTAATGCTGTGTATCCATTGTAGTATAACTTGTAGCACTCCACTTCTCATCTTTTCTTCTGTTTCACTCCCCGTATACTTTCTCCTGCACTAGTTAGTGTTAATTTGGGGCTTCCCCTTTCTGAGCATGGCTGCTCAGAGGTATAGCACCATATAGCCTGGTGGAGGGAGGAAGGAAAGCAAAAAGGTGGATTGCTCACCTTTTTGCTTTTTAATAATGTCAGTTAGCTGCTTGTCCAGATGGCCTACATGTTGTAACAAAACAGAGTGGGTTCTTTGTGGAGAGGGAGAGAGTGAGTTAGATTACTTAATGGAAGAGATTGTTGAAAACTGTAATGCAGAAATTATTACCAAGACAATCCTTGCTTTTGAACAGTTGTGAATTTAAAAACATAATTCTGTTTGCTTCATAGTAGAACACTTCCTGTGGAAGCCTAGTTTAAGTAGATTTAAGATAGAGATACAAAGTGACTTTATTTTACATTTTAATTTTAAAGTTAAGCATCACTAGAAGTTCATTTGAACTATGCAATATGGAAAAAGACTTAAGGTCATAATATAGAATCCATACATTTCCTATTGATTTAAGAAGGGCTTAATTTTTTAGAAAAATCAGTTCAACTAGAATCAGTGAATTCAAGACATTTTTAACCAAAGACTTACATTATATGCCTAAGAATATAGTAGAATGTTCTACTTTCTGAGTGTTCAGATACGACTTAAAAACCAAGGGTCATAGCTAGTGGGCATCCCACAATTTCCGATAGGAAAATTCGGGGATGATAGCCCAAAATTACAGTGGATTTCTCTTGAAGTTGTATTTATATAGCAAGCATGCTATTTTTGAAGGTTGTATGTATATTTCTTGGAATGAGCACTACTATCTGATGGAGTTATGGAACTAAACTTGTCAGGTCTTCTTAGCCAGCACCATCAGACCTGTACCCAGTGCAGTTAGAGGCCTAGGACCTGTACTAGTTCAAGTTGCTTGACATAAGACAATTATGTGAAATTAAAAGAAAATTACTCTTGGCTTTTGTAGCAACTTTGGAGTTTTTAAAGGTCAATGTAGACTTGATTTGGGTCAGGAGGGGAACTCAGTAGGTTTTGAAACATGCACACTAACATTAGCTGTCATCGATGGTGGTTATATGTGCTGTGAATTTCATCTCTACAGCGTCCCCATGGAGTATGTGCTATCTTTCTCATTGTAGCATATGGAGCTTGAAGCTTAGCCTGTAACTATATGCCTGAGGTTTCTCAGTAGGGAGCAGTAGACTAGGATTCGAAGCCTTTCTTTGTTGTAACTGCCGTGGAGGAAGATGGAGCATTGTGAATTTGGAAATCAAGGAGAACCAGAAGTGGAGGTGTATGAATTAGATGACCAGATCAGTGAGGAGACCATCTGGCTGTACGAAGCATTCAAGTTGGCAAGTGTGAGAGATGGACTGGAACCCAGAGCAGAGCAACTGGACCCTGAGTGCCTCACTGCAGAGCTGGACTTTATACTGAAAGGTGCTGCAAAGTAGTGCTGCAAAGTGGCACCAAGTGCAGGGAGGGAGTAGGGAAGGCAGGGAGGTGAAGAGGGTTTTCAGTACAGGGACAGAAGTGAGACTGGAAGAAGGCCTCTGGGGACACTATCAAGTGCTTCCACCACTCAGTCCTCTACTCATTGGAAACCCCCTTGAGTGGACCATGAGAAATGAGTCTTTTAGTCACGACTAACCTGTTTCCATTTATGTGTCCTGTTTCACCCCTGCACAGTGCATAGTGAATGAGCATATCTGTAATTGTCAGGACAGCTTTCCTGTTTTACTTGATTGGCACATCAGACTCTTTTCATATGTTCAGTTCTTATTTTGTTTCATGCACATCCTGGCTGTGTGCCTACAACCTAAACATGTGGAAGAGAAAACAGTTGCCAAGGAAAACCTATAGGCCATTAGGGTTTGAATGGCTTCTCTTAGTCTGGTCTCCAGTGAAAACCCTGTTGAGATTGAGTACCATAAATCAGAAGTTTGCTTTCTTGGACACTTGGCCATTTCATGTAAGAAAACATGCTGCTTATAAAACTAAGGTGTGTATGTCACACTTAAGAGCTCTTTAACATGCTCTCATTTGTTGTTTGCAAGTCATCAGGACATGGGACATGTATACTTGTGTTTCTATGCAGCTTTTCAAGTTTCTTTCTCCAGAGAAGACTCAGGCAGCTCTGTGTGCAGCCGGGTTGGGTTTAGGAATGCCACTGAGCGAAAAGGAATCCAGGTTAACCAGGGTTTGGAGACCCCACAGAAAACCAGCACCGCTGGGTCTGTCAGAATTTGTGCTTCACGTTTCAAGGCTGAGTCTGAACTTTTCCTGAGGTCAGGGGTGTGTGTGTTGGGGACAGGGGACGTGTCTTGTAGAGCCTAGCTTTGGGGACTCTAAGGCTCCTCCACCTTCTTCAGTCAGAACCTTTTTACTTTTATGTGTAGTTTTTGTTTTGTTTTGTTTTGGGGTTGTAATAGAAGTAATAATTTTAAAAACAGGTAGCTAAAATTTTAAGATGTGGCCATTCCTTCGTGGTACAAAGGGAAACTAAGTTCCGAAGTAGGAATATAAGCGAGCTGTGGTGGCACATGCCTTTAATCCCAGTACTTGTAAGACAGAGGCAGGCCAGCTGGGGCTTCAGGGAGACCCCGTCTGGGAAAAAAGAAAAAAAATTGGAATATGTGTTCTCTGAGTTTTGGGTCTTTGACATGGAATGACTGTTTGTTTTTAATTATTTGGCATTTTATGGTCACAGAAATGCTCTTTGACTCTACTTTAGAAAAGATCTATATGTTGGTGGGACTTGAATCTCTACTTGGTTTCCTATTCTGAAGCTTGGGTGTCGTCAACAATGAGGCAGACTCTTCTCACCTTGGTCCTGAGGCCACACCAACCCAGGCTTCGACCCTATTTCTTCCAGAGTGTGTGTGAAACAGTTTTAAGCCTTTAGGGGGTCTCTTGCCTAGTCAAAAATCTGGGAATCATGTAGTCAGGCCAGCCACATAGACTAGCACAGACAGGTCATAGTGTCCCAGCCTTGTGACATTAGTTACTTTTGTCATTGCTGTGACCAAATAAAGACCTGCAAGAAGCAACTTTAAAGGAGGAAGAATCGATTTGGGTTCATGGTTTGAAGGTATATAGTCTTCCATGGCAGCAGGCAGCTCCATGGCAGTAGGAACATGTGGCTGAGGCTCCTTACATCCTGGGGGAAAATCCTCCTACCATTTTAGTGGAATGGAAAACAGATGGAACAGGAAGCAGAGTCAGGCTGTACACCTCAAGGTCCACCTCAAGCAATCCACTAGCCGTGTCCCATCTTCCAAAGGTTTGACATCTTCCCAGGACAGTGTCATCAACTGGGGACTACACATTTAAACTTCAGGCTATCGGGGACATTTCATATACAAACCATAGTTTGGGCCACTGGCTACCTAACAATCTTCAAATAAATCCTTTTCTGGAGACAGTTTGATCTAAGTGGTTGTTGGCATTAAGACACCAGGAGAGCATGTTGGAGTTAGACCAACCGGGGTCTGAGCCATTGCTCCTTTATCATATGACTGTATGATATTGGACAGACTACTTAACCATATTAGCCTTGTTTCCTTATAGTAAATTAGAAGATTCTGTAAAATGGTGTCCAAAATACTCTTGAGATTTGATTTTTTAGCATTTTTGAAACTCTACCAGGACTTTAAGAATAGCCCTGAAAGGTATAACCAGCCTCCAGGAAGAGAATCATGAATTACAGGTGGAGAACAGTCACAGGGTCAAGAAGCCCTCTGTCCCTCTGTCCTCTTCTGCCACAGGTCCAGACTCCTTTGTTTGTTATTTCCTAAATAGAGCAATGTAGCAGCTGTTTATGTAGTCTTTGTATTGTTGTTATGTAGTGTTAGGTGTTCTAAGTTATCCAGAGATGCATAAATTGTCTGGAATGCATATAGATGTATGCATATACTCTTGGTACCATTTTATATAAGTGTTTTGAGTACAGACCCCATCTCCCACAGACACTAAGGAACAAATAAATGTATACCTTTTGACCTGGGAATCACAGGAGAGAAATTCCTTGCCCTTGACATTGAGCACCAGTGAGCAGACAGATCCCTTCCAAAACAGTGGCCCTCTCATGAAAAGAGTCTTCAGTAATCAAAACTGTCCAGTGGAAGACCATATTGTGATTTAATAAAGGTAGGGGAGAACAGTTAATTTAGTAATGCTCTGTAAACTTTAGATGCTCCTGCCTTGGCTCCTGTGAGATACAAGGGCAGTATACACATTGCTACATTTTTACCTATGGGAAATCACATGCCAGCAGTCACAGAGTCAGTAGGTAGTGGTTCTGGGATTTAAAGCCAGATTATTTATTGGCTCAGAATATCCTGCATTTTCTGCTGTAACGTGATTCTACCAAGAAACTACTCTACCCGAAGGTCCCGTGCAGAGACTTTTGAGGAATATTGGAGAAGATGTTCTATATCCACTTGGTTGGTGTCTGTGTGGTTCAAGGGACCACAGGATCCTCCAGATCTCCTTCACTCATCACTCTGACTCATTGGACTGTTATCACTGCAGATCCTGTGAGTTGAGTCTGGACTCTTTCTTTCTCTGTGAGAAACACGAAGAATGTCACCTCAACCCAGAACCCCCTTGTAACGATGGATACTAGATCACTTTTCTCCTGGACATAAAACTGAGGCAAAAAGAGCTTCCTTTAACAAACCCCTTTTGAATAATTCCTTTTTGTGAAGTGCTGTCCCAGGAACTGGAAATACAGAACTTAATTTCACATCACCGCTCCTGTCAGGAGAGGAACTCTGCCCCAGATGAATAGGAGAGGAATGCTGGGTGCTGTAATGCCACATGGTCCAGAGGAAAGAGAGCCACTTTCTGTCCTGAGATAGTCCGAGAGAAGCAGCAGCCTAGGCGGCCACATGACAGCAGGTTGTGGGTAAGGAACATTGAATAACCTGCCCCTTGGCCAGGACCCAAAAAGGTCATCTTGCCATACATGAAAACCATAAATGTCAGGCTGAACTTGTGAAGAGTTAACTGAAGGATGAGTGGGAGAAACTAGACCTCATAAGCTAGGTTGAGGATGGTTTTATTTAGTCTTGTGGGCACTGAGGAACTAATGCACATTAAATTAAGGCAACATCAAAGTCAGACTCGGAAAAATTGCACTGGCAGAGTTTTTAGAGTGAAGGGATAACGGAGTTCAGTTACTGATGCAAGAGACTGAAAAGAATGCTGAAGGCAAGAGCTAAGGTACAGGGGACAGGGAGAAGAGCCAGCCATGAGACCCCTTCCAGATTCTGTGTCACAGTGAGTGACTGTTTGTATTTGAGAAAACATCCAGTGACTTGCAAGTTTTTAATTTGAGATTTTTCTCCCCTATTTTATAAAAATTAGTGGCAGGTTTCAGAAGACAGCCCCAGTTTGCTTGCCAAATCTTGCCAGCTGAGCTTTACAAATGAATAAACATTTCTCTGTCTTTTTGGCTGACATCTCATTTCCTTTTTCTTCTGTTCTGAGGTTATTACAGCAATTTATGTACTTCAAGGAACTAATGAGAGCTGGGTACATATTATGCACCTAGTAAAGGAATAATCAAATAGATGAGACCGCTAATCATAGTGGACCTCCAAGGTCATGGTAGCCTCCAGAAAGAGGTTGAGTGTGAACTCTGACCATGGTACTGAAGCAGCCTGTTTCTCTATATCTGTGCTAAAGGAGTTTGGTGTGGCATGGCAACATACTGGATCTGGAAGGGTTTTTCAGCGTTCTGGTGGGCTGTGAAGTATAGCCAGGTTATCTCCATACATGGTGCTCATTTACAACATGGGTCATACCTGTTCACTGTAGCAGTGGCAGCCACAGGAAGATGAGGTGATTAGGCAGATCACAAAGGAACAGGTTATATTCTCATTACAGGGCCTTCTCCCTCCTGCCCCACCCTGCGCAATTCTGGTAGAGGGTGGGATGTGCTATGTGATTCACCCAGGATCCCAGGCACACCCTGGTTCGACTTATTTCTCTAGACTAATCCAGCTCCCAGCCTGGAGCCTAAGCATACACTGCATTAATCAGACTTGCTGGAATGATCACATGGTTTTCTAGCTGCCTCCCCTGTTAGCTGCCGCTTGTCAGCAGCTGGCGGAGCTGGAGGCTGCAGGCCCCTGTCTGCAGAGAGCCTTTTACTTCAGAATATTGGGGGGTGTGGAAACCTCGCCTCTTTTTTCAGCACTTTGCACCATCTGACTGACTAAATGGTTGTCCTCGGTACCAAAAAGGCTGCCATACAATCCAAGAAAATTGCCTCTGACTAGGTCATGTTTGCATTTGAAGAATTCAGGTATGTTCTGGGTTTTCTCTGCCAGTCTGCTGCTGGGTTTTTGTTCTCATTACGTTTTTGCTGTGTAATGACTGCTTAGGCTCTGGCTGGTTCTGCACACAAAAAGGGGTTCTTGTCTGCATTTGGTGGGTTTTTCCTGGCCTTGGGGGTAGGAGGCACAGAGCTGGTGCAGGTCAGAGATGTTTACTGCAATGGGAAGTGTAGCATGGATAATTGGTTTGATTCTGTGTACATTCACCAAGGACCCCACCTTGCACTGTATTTGAGCCACCCCTGCTGGTGTAGAGTTGTGAATACAGAATAGAACGTGAATTCAGAAGGAGTCTCTTGCTATCTTTTGTTTTCTTCCTTTGTCAAACTCATGCAGTCTATTGCGCCTTTAAAAATAAAATAAGGGAATTGTATCAGTGAAGGTGAAACATTTTGTAAATATATCTGCATAGTTTGGATTTGATTTGGCTCTGATTTTTCTCATCATCAAAGGTGATCATGGGTGGGCTGCTTTCTGGGATGTGCCCTGACAGTGTTTTGTTAACACGGTCCCTTCTTTGCTTTCCTGAGCTCTTCAGCTGGTGTGCTTATTAATGCTCTAGAGTAGATCCTCTGTGAATCCCATTCCTTCTGTTTCCACCATCTCTTCCTGGGGATCAGATCCTTCTCGTGCCCATTTCTACTCATTTGGAGCATATGGATGAGTGAGTGTCTCTGTGTGTGTGTGTGTGTGTGTGTGTGTGTTTCTGACCTCTCATAGCTTCTCATTTTTCAAATGGAATTTCTGTGTGTTTTAGAAATGGGCTGAATACCCTGTTGATCGGCAGAGAGTGATTGTGCAGGACCTCAGCATACTTTGACAGACCTTTTTTCAGAGACATCGAGCCAAACTGATAAGAACTGTCTTTCACTATTTGTAAGAGGAAACTAGAGGCCTTTGAACCAATCAAGACCATAGATGAGAGGATCATTAGATTTCCACAAAGAAAAGTAAGAGTGGAAAGCTTGTTCCCACCCTTTTCTTTAAACTTGATGCCTTGGATCCTGGAAGTTACCCTTTGTTTCAGAGCATGTGTCTGCATTACGTCTAATGGAGTGGACTTTTGGAAAGAAAATTCCTCCCATGTAGCAACATGCCATGATGACCTGGGGCCTGTGCCTTTGCAGGGTGACCAGCTGTTTTAAAATAGCACCATTAGAGGATGAACAAGAATTTACTTAATACCTGGCATGTTGTACTAGATGCACCTATGGAATGAATCAGGAACCCTGGCTTCTAGTCTTAGTTTCAAGATTAGCTTTTCATATCTAAGAGTACTAGCAGTTCTGGGCCAGCGAGATGACCCATTGGGCAAAGGCACTTGCCTCTAAGACTAAGAAAGGACCTGAGTTTGAGTCCTGGGACCCACATGGTGGAAGGAGATAACTAACTTCCACAAGTTGTATTCTCAGTCTCTCTGTCTCTGTCTCACCCTTACACACAAATGTAATAAAAAATTTAAAGAGTTATGGAAGTTCTGTAAATTGTAGAAAGTTGTACCATTGTGAAACTCAGATTTTGTTATTAACATTTATCCTGCGTGGAGTAAGCCTCACTACCTTTGTGAACAGTTTAGAGTCTTTCGTTATGTTTTGTAGTTAAGGAAGAAAGATATATATCAGTAAACCCACTGTGATCGCTCCTGGTACAAAAGTTAAGAAAGACCTGAATGGATGAAGGGAGTTGAATTAAAGGCCACTGCCCTAATTAATAAAGACCACATTGTGGGCTACAAATGAGAGTTCTGTTATCCCTGATGCAGGATTCTGCTCAAACTGACCCTGAAGAACCTTGCTGGATACAACCACATTTTGTAACTGCTGCAAGGTACTAGACAGATGACTTTGTTCCTTGGTCCCAGCATTTCAGTACATGGAGCTAGGTGATGGTAGTAAGACATCCTTGGGACTAGGAAGAGTGTAGTTTTTATCTTAGTTTAAGATGGTTCCCAAGATTTTAGAACGCCACAGAATCCTAGAGAACTTATTGGAATAGAAGTTCAGAATCAATATTTCTAACAAGTGCCTAGGTGATTTTGATGCCATAGGTCTGGGGACCAGAATTTTAGAATCATTGATGTAGGAAATGCAGACAGATTTGACTATCACAGAGACGAGAAGTGTGATGTGAAGGAGGGTAGAGGAGTAGGTAGGAGAAAAATCAGAGAAGAAAAAGCTCTCATGCAGTCACCCTTTGATAGCCACAGATTGTTGCCTCTAGGAATCCCCTGAGGACACTGAAGTCCACAGATGCTCAAGTCCTATATTTGAAAATGAGTACTATTTGCATGAAATTTGTACACATCCTCCTGTATGCTTTAAACCACCTTTAGGTTACTTATGATGCTTAATACAATGTGAATGCTACATAAGTAGTTGCTACTGCATTGTTCAAGAAATAATAACAAGAAAACAAATCTGGAAGTATTCAGTGCAGTTGCAGATTTCCCCCCCAGATCTTCTCCCCTACTTCTGTTTTTAAGACAAGGCCTGGTGTAACCAGTCAGTCTCAAACTTGGTATATAGCTAGGATGACCTTGAATTTTATCTTGCTGTTGCCTCTATCTTCTAAGGGCTGGGACTCCCAGCCTTGTGCCACCGCCCAAGCCCAGCCTCCTGTATCTTTTCAGTTGGAAGTTGGTTGAATCCATGGATAACCAGCTCTACAGACAGGTGGATCCAGGCCAGTCATGCTTATGAGGTTAAACTATGGCCAATTCAGTCAGACACAGCCCTCCTCCTGCAGAGATCTTGCATAACAGTGCAAGAAAGAGTAGAATGAGACTCAGAAACCCTGGTTTATAATCCTGATGCTGCTGTGCACTACTGTGGTTTCTAGACCCTTGTAGATCTAGAAGTCTCTAGATCTTTCTTAGTGTCAGTTTTCTCAGCTGAAGAGTGAGAATGGTGGTTCCTGCCAAGAAAATCTCTCACACTATTAGCATGGAATGAAATAAGCTAAATTTTATAAATTATATTAGTCTTTCATACAGGAAGATAGAAGAGGAAGGGCAGCTCTAGCAGATTATCCACACCTTTTGGCCTTCATGTGTGGACACATTTCTCCATACAGACTCCATCACTGAGGACACAAGGGCTGCATTCATCTCAAAAAGGGAAGTCTTGATTTTGACAGAGATTTGCATATGCCATTACTCCTTATCAGCTGTGAATTCTCTGAGTTTGTAATTCCTGTATTAAACTTCCTTTCCTCAGTATTTAATACACTATTTAATAAGGCTATACTAAGCAATTGACACAATTCATTTTAACCAGGATGTTAACAAGGAATAAAGAGCAAGCAAGCAATTCAGTTAACTTGGTGCACTCCCGAGATTGGTGCCATGGTATGTGCTAGACCAGAAGCTGTAGAACAGGCCACCTGCTAATCTCCTGACAAGGATGCAGTGTCTTACCACAGCACCCCTGTGCTGGAGCTCACAGGGAGTCTACTATTGACCTTTCTCCAGAAGTACTGCTGTCTGTGCCCCAGGCCTAGACTTAGAGGTTCCAGAGAGCTGGGAGTGGTTGGCCAACATGTCCCGGTAGTGATGGGATTTCTGACCGCCATTGAATTGTAAAACTATGCTTCTAACACCAGGTAAACTTGCTGTAGCTTATTGTTATGGCAAACACAAGTCATTTCTGTTTGGTCCTTTTAGTTTTGGCTTTTTGTAGTATGAGAGTGATTTTTGCCTTAAAAAAAAAGTATTAGAGAGCTGGGAGATGGCTTAGTAGATAAAGTACTTGATGAACAAATGTGAGGACCTTAGTTTGAATCCTCATAACCCACCTAAAGCCAGGTATAATAGCAAGTGTCTGTAAACCCAGCATTCCTATATCGATATGGAATTCAGATACAGGAAAATTTCCATGAGCTTCACTGACCTCTGTTTCTCAGAGTCCGTGGTACTTGATTTGTTTCCAAAAGGAATGTGGTATACCAACTGTAAGACCTAAAATTCGGTTGGAATGTGTTGTTTACATAGGAAGTTAGTATTTTGAGTCTTTATTTTTCATTTCAAATAAAGATATCCTAAAAAGGTGAAGTTCAGACTCCAACTGACTTTTTGCTTTATTCTAATTTATATCTGGGTTTGGAGAAAGATATATATATATATATATATATATATATATATATATATATATATGTATTTCTTGCCCATTTACTGGAATGTTGAAATGAGTTTAAATGGGTGGTATCAGAGATGACATGGTTTGCTAGTCTACAGTCCCCATCTAAGTGCCAACAGCTGGAACCACCTTAGTCCCTTTCATTTTCCAGGATCTCCATCATCCCTTAAGTAACCAGCATTTAGGTGCATTGACCACACAGTGCTGAGGAGGTAGTCTCAGATCTGGTGGAGAAGGAAACGGGCTGGTCAGGGAAAGGGATGGTAAAGAGTTGCCTTGCTTATGGTAACTTCAGTCCAGCATGGATCTTAGAAAACAGAATGTGGCCCAGGCCTTGCCCCATAGTCTGGACCCATCTTTCTTTCTGCTCGTTTGACATCAGTGCTAGAGGTCTAATAAGCACCTCATACTTAGCACTTCTCACATGACCCTCCTGCTCTTTTCCAAACCTGTTCGTTCTAGAATCATGCACAGTCCAGTCAGTGCCTACTCTTCTCCCTTCCATTCTACCCTGTCAACTCTGCCTCAGAATGTACCCAGCCACTCCCACTGCAGGGTCAGGCTGCCATATGTCTTACCTGAATCTTCATTGCAGCCTTGCAGCTGACTGCCAATCTTCCTGCCTTGTTCCTGTAGTCTCAGTTCTTCACCCAATTTCCCTTTTGAAGTTTAAAATAAGTCATGTCACTCCTGGACTCAGACCTCCTTGAGTGGGAAAACCCAGACTCTCTGGTGCCTTGCAAGGCCTGCCTAGCTTGGCTCAGTCACTGCCCACATTTTACCTCCACCAGCCCTCCTGCCCTCCCAGCACCTTAGCCACATCAACCTTGTGCTGCTTCTGAACATACTGACTCTCCTCCCCAGACCTCTACACTGAGACTGCTGCCTGTATGCGCTCCTCTCTGTAGGCCTTCACTCAGACGTTACCTGACCTCTCTTTTAAAAATCTCCATGGTAGTCTTTCCTTTCTCCTTCCCCTGGTTTATATTTTGCAAGATCACACAATACCATCCACTTACTCTAGATGTTAATTTTATATTTGTTTGTTCACTGCTATTTTCCTAGTGCCTTGTATATAGTAGGTATCTAATAAATGTATTAAATGAATGAAGGATATGAAAACAGAATTTGAGAGAGGTTAGGTAATTTGCCTGAAATCACCCAGCAGTTAGGAGCAGTCTGGTCAGTTTCAGATTCTGTATGTCTGAAATGCCATCCTGTGAATCAGCATTATGTTCTGTCAGTTAGCACAACCTTTCAGAGTCTGTCCTGGGATCCCAGCACCTGTTCTGGTTGTAGGGAGGATCCTCTAGGGCAGAGTGAACTGACTCTTTCTGCTTCCCATAGCTGTTATGTCCCATATCTGCCCAATGCAGAGTGGTCATGCCATGCTGTTTTTTGTAAGCTCAAGCATATAAAAGCACAGGAGCTTCAGGTCAAGGGGTGATCTCCATACCTCCTATCACTACCATGCCTCCAGGAGGGATTATTAAATACCTGCAGACAGAATTTGAATCAAACAAGCCACAGGCCCTAACTGTAAGCAACAGACGATCACGCTTTGGTTTCCCAGAGCTTCTTAGAGTCTAGGACTCTGAGTCTTTAGAAGTGACAATAAGAGCACATGGTCAGAAGAAATCAGGAATTCAGAGAGAAGAAAAGAGCAGGGAACAGAGAAGGACAGACAGACTTCTCTGCCACAGTTTTGTTAGTGTTTGACAAACAAACCACAAGCAAAACAAACAAGTTAGCTGCCAGAATGGTAAAGACACCAGCCAGCCCTCCAGCGTTAGTGTGTGTTGCAGTTAAAGGTGAACTAGCTCATAGAGAGTCACTGTTGTAGATCAATTCTTACAGGAGAAGCAGAGGCCATCACCGTAAGTCATCAGTCTTGGCTGCCTGTCTGGGTTGAGGATCGTATGTACGAGGACATGGACAAATCACTGTGCTTACATTCTGTGTTTTGGGATCTGTGGGAATTTAGTTAAAGCTTAGTTCAGATGCTGCTTTTGAAAACCACCCTGGCCTCCCCCGACTCCTCTTCTCTTAGTGTGGTAGTAGTATCTTGTGCTGAAAACAAAGCTAAGAAAAGACCATAATAGTTCCTCACCTGGAGGAATGGGTTAATGAGTGCTGAGTCCCACGCATTCTAGAACACCTCCATGGGCCCACGTGACTCTAGGTGGAGACGTAGGATGGTTTAGAAGTATCTTCCACTGTGTAAGCTCTGCAAACTCTGGGGGTGGCTTTTTGGAATGGGAAGGTAGGAGGGTCTTTCTGCTCTTAGGATAGCCATGCATTCAACAGACATTTCCTGAATAGCTACTAAAATAGAAGCCATAAACATACTGTGTTTAGGAGCTGGAGAATAAACACCATGAGCCTGGAGTGAGGAAGCAAAAGCTGAGAATAGCTCCTGGTAGATCAGAGCTGGAGGAGAGTGGCAGCTGCTCAGGAGAAGGCATCTATCTCTTGGGTGATGCCTGGGCAAGCTCAGCTGTGGGCTTGGTGGATGAGAATTCTGAGGACTGCTGGTTGAGTGCAGAAGCGAAAAACACCTGAGGACACACTTCTCATCCTTCTGGTGTGTGCCCCTGTCTGTGATGTCTTGTGACAGGTGACTTCTCTCTGCCTTCATAGAAGCTTGCTGCTCTGCAGAGGTCATCCTTTTACACACTAGATATGGTGATGGCACCTTTGCTTTCCCATGACTCCTTTACCTCAAGGAAGTGATTTCAGTTCTTTGTGCTTTAATTTTCCTATCTGTAAAATGGGCTGTTACCCACTCCCAAGAGTTAAATGAGACTACTCACAGAAAGTGTCCAGCAAGGTGCCTGGGATTTAAAATACACTCCATAAAGAAAGTCCTTTCATTTATTAAAAGAAACAGAACAGAGTGTTTCCTCAGACCCTTGTACTGAATTAGAAATTGTATGAGAGCCAGGAAAAAGGCCAGCACATTTTAAGGACAGAGTGCTTCTAATCTCCTACCTGCTGAGAGTTCAAACTCAGAATGCTAGAAATCAGTCTTTGGAAGGTACTCCTGTTTGCTGCTGAGGTGTTTGTGACACAGTGAAGTCAACATGGTGTGACTGATCAGCAGAGAGCTTGGAGTTTTGCTTGGCTTACACAGAGATCCCCTAGTCTGAGATTAGTTAAGTCCCTTGCAGTTGACAAATGGACTGTAGTGTTTTCTGGCTGTGGTAATATAGCCAAGGCCACCACCAAGGGTCAACATTCCTCCCAGCCCCCGACAAGGGGTCTGAGTCCGTAGTGTCTGTGTACTTGCTTTAGAGCCAGTCCCCTGCATAAATGAGATGCCTCATTATCTCCAGAGCCTGGCACAATAAATAAATGTCCATTGAACTGTTTGGGCTGTACCAGGGAGGTGATACGAAAGGTCTTTTTCCATTTTCCTCACTAGAAGTGAGAATTCAGTAATTAGAACCTTTCCAACAAAATGAGCTGTTCTAGCTTTAATGGGATGTTATGCGGTTATTTTCTTAGACAGCAGGAAGAGCTCCTTCCTGGGGGACTTTGAAGAGTGTCTTTCGACTTGAGAATCCTGTTCTTAAATTGGGCCAGGGTAGATGGGGAGGATTACAGTCTGAACACAGGCCACTCCTTAGAGATAGGATTCCTGCAAGTTTGGGGCCAGCCTGGTCTACATAGTGAGTTCTAAGCCGCTTAGAGTTGCTTAGTGGGACCCTTTCTAAAAAAGAAAACGCTACAGCATTTCTAATCAGTGGAATTCTTTTTTTTAGAGAAAGGACACTTTCATAGACAAGTGTACTGTGGAGCACTGGAGCCATAGAATGAGGACCAAGAGCTGCTCACATTTTATTCTCTGATGTATTGAATCATGAAAGCAGACAGATTTGCTGAGGAGGCTTCCCTCCATCTTTGAATCTGTGGGCACACTGCAGTTGATGAAGTTCTTATTGGTTGTCCTGGGCTTCTGATTCAGGACATTCATGATGATCAGATCCATGGCATGAACAAGTTATAGGTCAGCTCATCCTTACCTGTGACGCTCCAGTCATGGTGTTTTGGGGACAGTCCTCTCCCAAGATAAAGTGCAGAACTCTTTGCCTATACAGCTTCTCATTTGCTGCACATAAAGCCTTTCGTGGTCTTTATGCCCTTCCCTTCAAGCTTAGCTCCCAGGAAGTTTAGCATGTTAGAACTAGAAATGTTTTAGATGGGACTTTCTTGTTGGAATTTTCTTTCTAGACTGAGTTTTGTATTTGGAGTGTTTAATGACATCACTCTGAGAAAATCAGAGGTTGTACTTTCACTCTAGTATGCTCCCCTTTGGACTTCTGAGTTCATTTTGTGTTTTTTTTTCTGACATATCCTTGGCAGAAGATATTTCTTTGCATAATTCCAAAATGTTGAATTTCATTCAGTGGTGTACTGGTGGTGGTTTTTTTTTTTTCTTCAGTTTTTATTCTGCTCACTCCCTCAAATGTGGCCATCTGCTTTTAGTTTGTTTTTCACTATTTTTTAAGGGATTTTTCTAGTGTATCGTCCTGTTGACGTAATTGCTCTAAATATTTCCATGATAGAGTCTGGCTCTTGGTAGGAACTACCGGGAAGAAAAACTTGCTGCTCTTTGCATGCCAGTACAGCTTCTGTGGACAGAGAGGGATGTACAAGTGTGTTTTTTTGTTTGTTTTTTACCCTTGTTATCTAAATCCTTCATTTTTTAGCATATGGACAAAGATATAATTCTGAGTTAACAATCATTCCAGTATAAATAAAGTACTGGATAAAGGAAGCTGATAATGAAACCCACAGAGTGGGAGAGGGATTCAGAGATGGCTGAAAAATTCCAACTGCAGTTTTGACCACCTCTATCCAGGCAGCTGGCTTAAGTTAAGCCAGACTTAGCTATGAATTTTGCTTTTCTGATATTATGAGCTTCCATTTTTCCCTCTTAGTATCTGTTGCTTAAAATGTAGAGAATCCAAAATAATGCAAATCTGGGAGAGAACTGAAAAGCAGAGATGGAGTTGCATTGTTTTTACCTCTAGACTAGGTAACCATTACCCTCAAAGCTGATACTGTAAGTTTAGCAGAGGTCTTAGGCACTCTGTGGTGTTAGTATGCAGTGAATTCTGTTCTCTAAAATTCACAAGTTGGATTTGGCTGTGCTTGAGTTTTTAAGAAGATAGTTAAGGTTAACTACCATCATATGGATGGGACCCTAGTCCAGCAGGACTAGTGTCCACGTGAAAAGAGAAAAGGACACCAAGACGCTCATGCAGAGAGAAGATGTCTGCCTGCCTGCAAACAGATGGGTCTGGAGAAAGTCATCATGTCATGGTATCAGTATACAAAGTTGCAGGACAGGGCTTTTCACCCAGTTTGAGGAAGACTTTTCTCCCAGCAGCCTCTCACTTGGTGCTCAAGGCGTGCCTTCTTGCTCCTCCAGGCAGAGTAAGCTCCTTTCCTCACACTCTAGGAATACCTTGCACTCTCTTCTGTGTCTGTGCTTACCACACCCTTCGTCAGCCTCACTTCTAGCTCATGAGTTGCTGGAAGGGGCTTGTCTCATCCTAGGCTGGGATGGTATGCACTCATCCCAGATGTCATGTTCGAGAAGTATTATTTTTTAAGGCCTGTCAGGTCTGATTTTGTTCCCTGAATGCTCTTGGGTTTGGGTCCATCTCCTGGAGCCTGGTAAACTTACCTGCTGTCACACCCTTAAGGAAAACTGGCTCCCTCTCCTCTTTCTGTAGCAGTCAGTTGCCAGTAGTCAGACACATGAGAGCTTAGGGCTTCTTGGCCACTTCCCTCTGCCGTGCTGGGTTTATGTCCTGGCTTGGGCTTGCAAAGGTGGACAGGTCTTGTGCATGCTGTCATGAGCACTGTGGGTTCATATGTGCAACTGTTCTGTTGTATTCCAGAAAGCACAACAGTTTCCTCGTATTCATTGATCATCTCTGGCTCTTAAAGTTTTTCTGATCCCTCTTCTGCAATGATCCCTGAGCCTCAGGAGGAGAGGATGTGATACAGGTGTCCCATTTAGAACTCAGCAGTCTCTTAGTCTCTGCGCATTGACCAGCTGTGGGTCTGTGTTGTTAATTGCCATCTGCTGCAAGAAGCAGCTTCTCTGATGAGAGTTGAGGGATGCACTAATCTGGTGGATCTAGTTTTCTTCTTTTTATTAAACCTGAAAACCTGGCCTGGGGGAATGGTGTTAACCATAGGGTGGATCTTCCCACCTCATCAAGATAATGCTCATAATCATGGTTAGAGGCTTCTCTCCTAGGTGAATCTAGATCTTTCGAGTTGATAACCAATTAATATTAATCATCATAATACTGATTACTTTTAACAAACTAGTTCCATTCATTCATTCATTCATTGAGTCATGCCATGGAACATGTGGAAGTTAGAGGACAACTCTGTAGAATCAGTTCTCATACCAGTGTATTGGCCTTGGGAATCAAACTCAGGTCATCACACTTGGCAGCAACTGCCTTTATCCATTTAGCCATCTCATTGACCCTAAACTAGTTTAATTAATTGCAAAATTATAAACTCACAGTACAAAGCTTGAACAGAATAACAAATCTTCCGGGATCCCTAAACTCTCAGCAGAGGCCGAAGGTGATGGTCTGAGATACAACTTAGGAAACATTCTGTCCTGAGGGGGGGAGTCTATTCCCCCTCCCCCATCTCTTGTGCTCTAAAGAAAAGATATAAATGTTGACTTTACATAAGGATTAGAAGTTGTTAGGTGGTTGCCAGGCCTGGTAGTGTACACCTTTAATCTCAGCACTCAGAAGTCAGAGGCAGGTGGATCTCTGGGAGTTCAAGGCCAGCCTGGTATACATAACAAATTCTAGAACCCTGTCTCAAAACAAAAAGAAATTGGACTAGAGAGAGATGGCTCAGCAGTTAGGCTGCTCTTGCAGAGGATCTGGGTTCAATTCCAAGCACTCATATGACAGCTAACAATTGTCTGTAACTTCAGTTCCAGGGGATCCAGCACCCACTTTTGGCCTCCTTGGACATTGCATGCGCATAGTGCACTTACATACATGCAGGCAAAACACTTATAGACATAAAAAATAAACATTTAAAAAATATTAAAAAGTACCAAAAAATTAAAAAGGAATAACAATAAAAAAGTTAAAGGCAGGTTTTGGTGTTTAGTTACTTGTGGTTTCCTCTTAAACATGTCCTACTTCTCCCAAAGTAGACACACTCCTCAAGAGTCCTCAGGGCGGGACTGGCTTCTGCAGAGAAAAGTGCTGGAAGGAAAGTAGGCATCAGCCAGGACAGCAACTCTGCTTAAGACCTGAAGAGCTTTTCAAAGTTTAGCCATGGGGTGGCAGCCCTGCAGGTAAGAAACAGGTTTAAACCTAGTTCCCCAGATGCTTGCTTCAGTTTCAGTTTTCCAGTCTTTCTGTTATGGTGTTTTGTTATTTTCTTAAAACCAGAACTTTAAACAGATTATTAACTCGGGTATACAGTGTGGATAAAAGAGCTGAGGTGACTGAAATGGTGGGTAAACCACATGCAAGAAAATAACGATGCAGAAGTGTATGAAGAAACTGCAGCTGTCACTGATAGGGTGGTGAGGATCATCCTACCCTGACTGACTGTTTGCTCTGGCTTGTGTATCTGAGGTGGTGTGACCATGACTGTAGACTGCTGCCCTTGCTGTTTCTGTCTTTCTACCTTGTGTTTGGCACTAGGACCACCTTGGCAAATGGCTTAGTCCATGGTACTTATGTTACTAGTACTTTGCTGCCTTACTACACATTCTCAGAAGCCCCTTCTCTTTGTTTTTGTATACTTTTAGCGTTCTCATTTCCTTTTCTTCTTTGAGTTCCTCCTCTTCGTTCAAATGTGCTGTGGCACTGCTGTCCCTGCATTCTCTCCCCAGGACACATCATAGCCTCCTGTGGTCTGATACCACATTGCTCTGTGTTGGGGCTGGTTCTGCTTGGCGTTGTTTCCTCCATGTTTTTCCTTAAGCATTGGAACAGAGAAGTGGCTCCTCCTCTGCTCCTCAGAAAACTGTCATTTCAACAGAACAAAACAGAGCCCAAACTCAGCTCATCTCTGAGAGTAAATCTTTTCATAGGTTTGGCCTATCCTTCAACTTTTCTGTTCAGCGCTTTCTTACTTCACTGCACGTGTTCAGTTCGTTTGGACCACAGTGTCCTCGAGAGTTTTCCTAAGTCATTCAACTCTTTCTATGCTGTGGTTTCCTCCTCTTTGAATGAAGTGATGCTATGGGGTGAAAGCAGAGGAACGTAGTGATACAAAGGATGCACCACATCCATGGTGTTGTTAATTTATCCATATGCAGTATTTAGTAGTGTGTGTAGAAACAGTTACATGTGGTTGATACAGTGTGACTGCTGCTAGCAGTAACGCTCCCACTTCCCATCTTCCCTTAAATTACAAGCCTATGGAGCAAGCTGAAGAAAATTCTGGGGCTGGTGAGATGGCTTAGCCCAGTGACCTGAGTTGGATCACTCAGAGCCGTCATGATAGATAGAGAACTGACTCCTGTAAGTTGTCCTCTGACTGGCACACATACCATCCTCCTCCCCAAAAGTTTTAAAAACTTTTTTGAAAAGTTCTGTTTGATAGTTTGGGGAGGGGACTTTTACTCTCCTGTGTCTAAGACTGTGCTGTCCCTTACAAGTCTTGTGATCAAGCCTTCCACACAGATTGAATGCTTTCCTTTGAAGATGGGATTTAAACATCTTAGAACCTCAGATGCACAGCACTAAGTGAAAGAAGGCAGTCTGGAAGCTATGGCTGACAGCAGCTTGAGAGCATTCTAGGAAACCTTGAAGATTATGAAATCAGTGGTTGTCAAGAATTGGGGTGGGAGTGGGGGATGAATCCTCAGTAAAGAGACTTTAAAAAATTAACTTCAGAGCCATTTTAAGTTCATAGTAGCATTGAGAGGGAGGTGGAGATTTCCCATCCCATTCCCCCTACAGACATATTTTCACCCATTGTAAACATCCCCCAGTAGAATATACAGTTGTTATAGTCAATGAACACACAATCCTCCTTGCCGTATTCCATCATTTACTCTTGATACTATACACCTAAGTGCCTGTGGGTTTGGACAAAGATACAGTGGCATGTACTCATCACAATATCAGTTGGCTATGCATGTTGTGGGGACAGTGGTAGATGGGAAATCTCTACCTCCCTTTCAATTTTGCTGTGAACCTAAACCTCCTTTTTAAAAAGTCTTTTAAAAGAAGGGGTGGGCCTAGAGAGATGGCTCGGTGGCTGAGTGCTTGCTGCTCTTCAGAGGACCAGAGTCCATTCTCATTACCCATACCAAGTGGCTCACAGCCTCCTGTAACTCCAGCTCCCAGAGATCTTCCAGATGCCCTCTTCTAGCTTCTCGGGAACCATAGATGTGCACATTTCTCTCTCTCTCTCTCTCTCTCTCTCTCTCTCTCTCTCTCTCTCTCTCTCCCTCTCTCTCTCTCTTTCTCTCTCTCTCTCACACACACACACACAAATTAAAAGTAAAAGAAAAAAATTTAAATCGAACACATAAAAAGGGAAAGTGGGGTGGAACAATAAAAGCTAACATCAGGTGAAGACCTTCCGGCAAACAGAGAGAACCCAGGTATTGACTCTTAACAGTCAACCTCGAGGCTAAGGCTTTGAGAACATGTTACTGAAATGCTGGTGAGTGGCCCTCCAGGGAGCAGGTCTCAGCAGTTCTCTTAATGTAGGACAGTGTGTCAAAATCAAATATACAAAGTCATAGGTTCCAGACCAAGATGATAGGAGTAAAACATTTTAAAATCATGAACTCAGTAGAACAATAGTTCTTAGCTAGACAGACTAATTACACTGAAGTGGAATCAGTGACATTGAAGGAGGTTCCACAAATGAAGAAGTAACTACAGGTGGTAGCAGTCACTTAGAAGATGCTGGCAGATTGTGTGGAATGCAGTTTTGCCTCTCCACTAGAAGATTGTGTTGCAGTGTATGTCAGTAGGCAGAGGTGAGGGGATAACTGATTGACTATGTGATAGAGGAAAATGTAGCCCTTGCAAACCCCTGATACTGATGCAGTGCAGTGTTCTCTGCTACCACTCCTGACACTATTCTTGAGTTGAGAACGGCTTTAAAGAGAAAGGAAAAAAAAATCCCTGTAGGTGAGCAAATTCACATCAGTATCAGTGGCCACTGGCATTATTAATAAAGAAAAGTTTTCAACAGTCCCAGTCCTCTGACAAGCATCTCTGATCAGTGAGATGTCCTACTTTTCAGGAGTCTTTCCCATTCCTTGTAGCTGCAGTCCTTCATAGCTGAGTAGCACAGACAGGAGACTGAGGCAGGGAGGTAGAAGATTCCAGAGAACCATGCTGAGTGCTAGGCTTCCTAGCCAGGCTCCTCATTTTCAAGCTGAGGAAAGCAAGGCTTCCAGACGTGAGTAGTTTACCCGAGGTCTTAAAGTTGGCCTCTGCCTCAAGCTGCCATATTGCCAAGGGCTGTCACTGCCCAACATACCTCAGTGCATACATAATTCATGAAGGTGGATTAAATGAACCATTTTGCTTGAAAAAGAAAATTTGAACAAATTTTTTAAAGATTTTTTTTTTTTCTTTAGAAAATTAATTCTTGCTGGGTGTGCACCTTTAATCCCAACCCTCAGGAGGCAGAAGCAAGTGGATCGCTGTGAGATCCACATAGTGACTTCTAGGCAGCTGGGATAAGGGAGACCCTGTGTGTGTGGTGGGGGTGGAATTAATTCATTATCACAGTGAGTATATTTGTGTCCAACCAGACCAGGAAACTGCACCGTTCCATCTGCCTCCTTAGTGACAGTTTTGGTTGGCTGCACTTGAAACAGTATCGTTGGCTTCAGGAAAAGAGAGTTTGAAACAGACTCCACTACTTTTATATATTTATTTTTATCTTATGTATATGAGTATTTTCCTGCATGTATGTAAGTGTACCCACAGAGGTCAGAAGGGGCATTGGATCCCTTGGAACTGGAGTTATAAATGGTTGTCAGCTGCCATGTGGGTGCTAAGAACCAAACACCCAGTCCCTCTGCAAGAGCAGCCAGTATTCTTAACCACTGAGCCATCTCTCCAGCCCTCAGACTACACTTTTAGAGCAGTGTCCCCTACTCTTCTGTGGCCTGCACCTCAGTGAAGTTTCAGGTTCTAACTCCAGCAGGTCTACATCTGGGCGAACAAGTAAAGAGCAAGGAAGGTGAAGAGTGGGAGAGAGGCCTGCCTAAGGCTCCAGTACACCTGTAAATCGACGGTGACTTAGGACAGAGAGTGTGAGGGAACACAACAGGAGGAAGAGGAAGGCAAGGATGCCTCAAGGCCAGGGGGCTGGCCTGAAGGTACCCATTTGCTGGTGCAGAAACTGGAACCAAACCCATGTGTTCCTTCCACCTCACCCGCCCTTCCTACACTTCTGTTCATGGAACCTTTGAGACTGTCCTGACTCTGTGGGCTTTGGGGACTCCTCCAGGGATAGACCTGCTCGGCACTGGTGTGGGGTGCTAGGCTGTAGAGGGAGGATTTGTTGAGGAGTCCTGCCCTCCTTAACACAACACTAGGACCTTGGCCAACACATTTCACTTTGTTGGGCTGTGAAAGTTCAGAAGACTGATCTGGTGGTGATTGAATGAGACCAAAGGTGTAAAGCAAGCCTCTTTAAATCCAGATTATCACCAGAATGCCAAAGGCTGTTACATCTAAGAGTCAGAAATACACTGGCAGCTGCTTCCTTGCCTCTGCCCTTCCTCTTCTCCCCCTGTGTTCCCTCACACTCTCTGTCTTAAGTCACCATGGATTTACAGGTGTACTGGAGCCTTAGGCAGGCCTCTCTCCCACTCTTCATCTTCCTTGCTCTTTACTTGTTCGCCCAGATGTAGACCTGCTGGAGTTAGAACCTGAAAACTTCACTGAGGTGCAGGCCACAGAAGACCATCACTGACTCACTGTGTACTTGAGGGCTGGTTGCTTCTGCTCTACAGGCCTCGGTTTCCTTTACATCAAGTGTTCTTGACCTCAGCACAGTCAGCACTAGGGCCCCTTTTGAGTCTTTGCAGTGCACTGTAGGGTGGTGGTCACACATGGTTTTCATCCCCCAGATGCAAACAGCAGAGCCACGCCTCCCGTTTAAATAACCTCAGCACTACCAAAGGTCTAGAAGGAATTTCCTCGCTCCGCCCACTATGAGTGCCATGCTTTGTAGATAGATGGTAATCGCGAAAAGAGGCTCTCGTTGTGGAGTTATTTTCAGTATTGAGCAATAGTGCACAGTTATTTTCTGGAGCCTACTCTGTAAGTCCTTCCTGTCTTTCTCCTCCTGCTTCACCTTAACCCAGCCATCTTTCTCACTGTCAGACTGAACGAAGGACCACCCTGTCTGTGCTTGCCTTCATTGTTCTGACCTCACTGTTGATTGTCTTCTCAAGGGGTGGGACCACATTGTACATAATTTGATATCCATGGTGTTTAGCTTGCAACATGTCATAATAATGTGCCCAGCATGTGTCTGTAACTCTCATTTAGGTGGGAGTGCCTGTCAGTCTACAAACCCCTTTCATATCTGCTGCCTTACTTGTCTCTCACCAGAGTTCATCTGGGGGAAAGTTGGATTGAGACAGTTATTCCATCTGATAGTGAACACATTCAGAAAGGGAGAGCTAGGTAGAAGATGAGATGTTCTGGCTTTCCATTGGGCCACACTGCCTCTGTGTTTTTATTTCTGATTTCTGTCCTGCCCTGGGTAGATGAGCAAAACTAAATCAACCACTAGTGTCTTTTCTTCTCAAGTATCTGTAGTTAATGGGTGGAATGAATTATGGAAAGAATCAATTCTTGAAGCATTCCGAGGCTTGTGTGGCCTGGATGATCTTAAGTAGTCTTGACAACCTTTTCCTCCAGCCATATCCTGGATATCAAAAAGCCAAGCTTGTTTCCAATCTAATGAGAGCAGTAGATCACTCAATAACAGCTCAGAACAGAAATGAAATCTTTAGAAGAGACGTGTTTGATTTGAACCCCCCCCCCATTTTGTCATTGAAAAGTATTGAAATTTGGGATTGTAAGGATTCCTTTCTCTGTGGAGCTGAGACAGTGAATCTGAAAGATCAGAAAGCCAAAAAGAGAAAAACCAGGATTCAGATGGTCTGTGAAGGGAGCCCCAGACTCTTCAGCAAACAGTGCTGATTAAGAACTTTCCCTCAGTGAGCATTTGGAAGCTTGGCCTCCAGACTCAATTTGGAACCACAGTTTTGACCCACTGGACACATCTTTTCTTTAACATAACTTCAGTCTATTTACGAGGCTGCTCACCTACCAACAGAGACAGTCATTTGATCAAATACAGTTATGGGAATATTTTGGCAACTGTTGTAAAATCAAAATCAAAGCAAGTATTCCTTCTAGTCTCTTCCCTAAAGCAAAGGTATACTCTGATTAAGTACAGTTGACTGGATCACCACTACCACATTCAAATAATTTCCCTGTTGTGACTTCTTTCCCCTATGAAAATAGAAAGTGTGTCCTGTCCATCTCCAACTCCCAGTACCAGCACAGTGCCTGCTGGGGCCGTGGATCCAGCTTCACTCTCTTAGGTCACTCTCTCTGTTTCCAGAGAGCTCCATTTCATAGGTCCAGAGCTAGTGCTCATTTTTCATGTCCCTGCTTTCCTTAGCCTTCTTTGATTTCCATTTCTATTTGCCTTAACATTTCTGGCTGCTCTTAAATTGTGACCTCAGTGTTGCATGTGCTGCCTAAAGCTGGAGAGAGAATGGGTTGCAGATTTCACAGCCTACAACTCAAATAAATAAACCAAATACCCAATCACTATTCCTGATTCAATGTTGCAGTTTTTTATAAAGGTAAATAGATAGTTAACTACCTACCAATCGTGCATGTTTACACTCTAGAAATGAAAAATATGTGCGTGACTATTGGCATCAGCCCTGTGAACAACTGTCAAGAGAGCTGTGAGCAATCCAGATGTCTTTCAGCTATGTGGATAAATAATATATACTATATTCATACGGTGGAATATTACTGTGGGAAAAAAAGCACACAAAGACACTATATTTAGTAAACACCAGGGTAGTGAATAGTGAAAGCATTATGCTGAGTGAAAAAAAAAAGTTTAAAAGGTTTATGAGAGGATTTCATTAGTATGATATTATCCGATAGACGCTTCTGAGATCGAGATTAGGCTAATGGCCTGTTGAAAATGAGGGGAGAGCTGGGGGGCTTTGTGGGGTTGTAGCTATTGGCCTTCAGTGGTAGAGGTTGCATAGAGTTACACACATGTTATATTTGTAGAAATGAAACAAAAGCAAGCCTAACCCCTAAATTCTTAGAAACAGCATTATGCATATGATTGTTTTTTCTGGCTTGTATGTATCTGCACTATATGTGTTCCTGGTGCCCTTGAAGGCCAGAAGAGGGCATTGAATCCCCAGGAACCGGAGTTATAGACAGTTGTGAGCTTCCATGTTGGTGTTGGGAACCAATCCTGCATCCTCTATAAGAACAAGTGCTCTTAACCATTGAGTTATCTCAATCCTCCACCTACTTACCCCACCTCTCCAGAACTTTAAATGATGAAAATTGGTCCCCTGTCATTATGTTCCTTTGAGTTTATTTGATTTGAAATTAACCAAATCCAATTGACCCAGAACTCACTCTGTAGCCCAAGCTGGTCTTAAACTCATAGCAGCCTTCCTGTTTCTACCTCCTGAATGCTAGGATAGTAGGTGTACATCACAGTGCCTGGCTCTGTTTGCTGTTTGTCTTTAACTCCTCTTGAACTTATACAAATTATTGAGAGGAGGCTGGACGTTTTGAGAACATAAAATACTCATTGTGCGACCAGAGGAGCCAGTGACTTGCAGATGGAGTTCAGAGCTTGTCTGAAAGCCCAGAGTACATTTGTTGGAGCTGTGTTTTCAGAGCCGTTTTCCTCAGAAGTGCCCTTGCTTCACTATTGTATTTACTCTCCCAAAACCGAAATAACTTGACAGTTATCTGCCCAGGTGAGGCTCTTTCTACTGAGGATTGTATCTGATATGACCAGAGTTAGAGGATACTTTTCTTCTACCATTTCAAAGACCCCCACTCTTCTTCATAACTCATTTGAGTGTTTTTTTCAACCTACATTTAGGGAATTATCCATCGTTTATTGGGATGGAACTCAGTTATCCTTCGGTCATTGAGATGGAACTCGTTCTAGCACTCACTAGAACTTTGCAGCCATAGCCACTATCAATTGTGGAACATGCTCACTCAGAAGGTAACTGCTCTTTAGTGTTCAGTCTTTTCACCTCACTTCTCCCCCAGCCCTAAGCAGCCACCAGTCTACTTCGGTCCACCTGGTTTGGATGTCACTATAAATGGGGTCCTTAGGACCTCTTTCCTGTCCCTAGTATTTATACTTGCTGCAGATTTACTTTGCTTTTTGAGATACTGAGGTGCACAAGTTTTCTGCCCTCTTTACTAAGTAAAACTTCACTATAGTAGTCCTCCTCTGGTGGGCAGGGAAGTGTAATGCAGGTGACACTAGACTGATGAGAGTCAGTCTCAAATGAGTTATGAAGAAGAGTGGGGGGGTCTTTGAAATGGTAAAAGAAAAGTATCCTCCAACTCTGGTCACATCAGATACAATCCTCAGTAGAAAGGGCCTCACCTGGGCAGATAACTGTCAAGTTATTTCGGTTTTGGGAAGAGTAAATACAATAGTGAAGCCAGGGCACTTCTGAGGAAAACGACTCTGAAAACACAGCTGCAACAAATGTACTCTGGGCTTTCAGGCAAGCTCTGACTCTCATCAGGCCCCCCATTAGCCTCCTAGGAAGTGTCCCCAGTGTTATAGTGGTTATCCTTGAGGACAAAGAAGAGGTTTGATTTACTCTGCATCTTCCTGTAGCTTGGCTTTTCTAACCTTAAATGTATATAACTTTAAAAGACACCTGGGTGAGGAGGTGGTGAGGAAGTGATGACACTCTCATTGAAATTTTCTTTGTTTTAATATATCTAAGTTAAATATTTTATCTTGTATTATTTTTTCCATATTGTAGTTAATTACTTTCTATACTTAAGGGTATTGCTGCATAATGCTTGTAGTTATTCTTACTAGAATATTTAATAGTCTTCTGCTTACTTAATTTTTTCTCCTAAAATTCTATTTAACTAGAATTGCAAGCAGTTGTTTCCTTTTTACTTGTAACTGTCAAATAACTTTTCCATTTATTTCTATTCCTGAAGTACCTCTCTAACTTTCTTGTGTAGACTGAATAACTTTATATTTTATATTCAATCTCATGTTCTACCCCTTAAGTAGCCATTTTAACCCCTTTTTATACGATAACCATGACTCTTACAGTGTATGGCAGAATTCAGACTGGCGCATGTGTATTCCTGGAGCCCATAAAGTCTTCCTGGGAATTCAAGGGAGCCAATTTCTAATTTTCCACTTCTATTTATAGTTCATGCAAATACTGGTTTGCTTAGAAAATGTGCCTGTATGTGAATTAAACTTACTTTTTAAAACATATGTGTATGGCCATTTTTCTGTCCCTTTTTCTCTACTCCAAAGATGCAACATCCTTATACTCAGAACACCCTGCCGCCTTTGCCACAAATGTTCATGAAATACCTGTGTGTGAATTAAACTTACTCTTTAAAACAGATTTTTGTTCATTTGAGAATTTCATGCATGCATGCATACATGCATGCAATGTATTTTAATCATATTCATCCTCCTCCAACTCCTCCCAGATCCACCTTCCACCTCCCAACCCCTCTGAACTTTGTGTCCCCTCTCTTTTTAAAAAAAAAAATATTATTTTTAGTTTATGTGTATGAGTGTATGTAGGTAGGTGCACCTGTGTTATGTAATGCCCAGGAGGTCAGAAGCGGGCATCAGATCCCCTGGAACTGGAGCTTTGGATGGTTGTTAGCTTCCATGTGGGTGCTGAGATTTGAACCTGGGTCCTCTGCAAGAAGGGCCAGTGCTCTTAACTGCTAAGTCGTCTCTCCAACCTCCTCTCTCTTTTTAATAATAAACTATGCCATATGTGCTGCCATATACTTCTAGGTGTGGGGTTTTTGGAGTTTGGTCTGCCTACCAAGGCTACATTCCTAAAAGAAACAAAACTGACTCTCCCTCCCCCAGAAGCTATTAACTGTTAGGACCCACTGGTTAAAAGCATTTGAATTACACTTATAAATGTAGTTTATTCAGTGTACATGTACAATATATAATCTATAAATACTACATCCTTTGCAATAAAGGAACATTTCTAGATGTCACCTAAAAATGTATAAGAGGACACATTTGTGTTCTGGAAGAGGAAGCGTTTGGGTTTTATTATTGTTTGAGACAGAATCTTACTTTGTGGTCTATGCTGGAATTACAGGCATAGCTACCATGCTTCGCCAAGAACATCGTTTTTCTTAAATGTCTTTATTAATAGAAGGTTTGCTTATAACCTTTGTAGGCTACCATACCGTAGCATAGTAAGAAGCTTCACTGACCACAGGCTGGTGGTTTAATCAACAGATACTTGTTTCTTCATAGAGCGGTGACTAGGAAGTCCCAGATCAAAGTACCAGTGTGTTTGGTTTCTAGCGAGGACCTCCTTCCTGCCTTACAGATGGTCACTTTTTTGCTCTGCCCTCACCTCAGGTGGGGATAACGTGCATTCTCTAACAGGCACAGAGGGAAACTCTGGTGTTTGTCACTTGAAGACACGCACTATCCTACCTTTTTAACTGTATTTCACCTTAACACCTTCTTATAGGCTGTATTTCCAAACACAGCCACATGGTGTGTTAGGGCTTCAGTGTGTTCACTTAGGGAACACAGTTAATTCATAGCAGTACACAAGCCAAAAAAAAAAAAAAAAAAAAAGTAGAAACTAGAGTACAAGTCCTTACTTCTTAAGCTTATCCTCTATTTTCTATTTTCACACTTTTCATGTTTTTCCCTCCCCTCCAGCCTTCTACTTTAAGCTTTCTGCCATTGAACTGAAAATTACAGTGCTGTTTGCTCTCCCATGGCTGTTCCTGTCTTATTTTGGCGACTCTTGCTTATACTTATTTTTCTTTACCATTGGTTCAAAGATCCCAATGTACCTGGTGCCATACACCCTCACTCCTGAACATGCTTTTATATTCTGTTCCTCACAGACAAAACACTCCACACACACCCAAAGTTTACTGTGTCTGAAATTTTTGTTCTAAAGCTATGGCTATGCTTTTTTAAAAATAGCCATTAATTATCATTGCTTATTCAAACACTGTTAACCCTTGTAGTAAGAAGCTTCACTAAGCAGGTGTGGTGGCCTATTCCCATAGTCCCAGCACTTGGGAGGCAGGAAACAGAAAGATCATGAGTTTGAGGCCAGCCTGAGCCACCTAGAGACCTTGTTTCAAAAACAAATAACAGTAAAGTAAATGATAATGTAGCTTCTTTTCCTCCCACTCTGGAGGTCCTGTCCTACTGTCTCATTGCACTGGGTATAGAAGTTAGGTCTGGTTTTTCTTTTATTGGGGTTTGATTTTATATGGAAAGTTTTTCTAGTCTTCTCTGTGGTGGTTGATGTCCTTAAACATTACAAGTGCAGGTGCACACCTACCTTGTATCTGTCAGCTGTTCTTGGCATCCTGTTGGCCTAGATCTAGCTCTTATATCATTCTTGGAATCTGTGAATTCTCTGTCGTCATTTTTCCAAATAGTCCATCTGTTCTCCTTTCCGTCCAAGACACCTTTTAGAGCAAAGTTGATACTTCTGCATCTGTTCTTTCTGGGTCTTTTTATTTACCTGTATGTCTAAGTCAGGTCTTTGTTTTGTTTTGTGTTTGTTTTTGTTTTGTTTTGGCTCTGCCTAGCCTGATGAGACTTCAACAGTTATTATATTTAGAGCTAAAAAATAGTTTGATTCTTCTTCCCTATTGTTTATCCCCACTTAATATTCTAAGTAATTTCCCCTCTCTCTCTGAAGGCATTTATTATCTATGTTGAGTTTTAATTGGATTGACGTTGCTTCATTTTAAGTCTTTCTTTCATGGTCACAGTCATTTCAGCAGAAGAGCTTAGCCAAGATTCTGAAAATATATATTATGTACCAAGAACTGTGCTGGAGCAGTGGTTATAAAGGATGACTACAAACCAGAGTAGTCCCAACCAGAAGGGCAGGGCTGTCAGAGACGTGAACAGAAGACTGCAGAGTGCTGCTGCGGCACATGCCTGAGTAGTTTTCTGTATCTTGTTGAGTAAATACTCTCCTGAAGAGGTGAGTATATTAATTGAGTCTTAGAAGGCAAGCCCAGTTTTGACTGTGGTTGGGGTGGAGGTTATTTCAGGATGTGGTGAGAGTAACTGTGTGAAGGCACAGAAGCCTGAGCCTCCAGGATGTATACAAAAAGTAGGAGTCTGGTGGCTAGATTTTACCTTTCCTTTGTAGTTTCTTCTCATGATGATGAAAGATGCATGTGAAGAAAGGTTACAGCAGTGGCCTTATATGTATGAAGCGCATGGAGCTCAGGCCACAGATGGCAGGAAAGAGGCATGTTGTTCAGGTGACCTTAGGGTATCCTTATCAAGTTCTGCAGCTCAAGGAGGAAAGTATGTCATGTGGGCAAGTCTCAGACTACAAACAGGTGATGGAGTTTCTTTCCTCCTGTGTTGCCTTGGAGCAGTTAGTTAGTCTTCACAGAGGAGATGGGCTTAGGCAGGGCCCACCACAGGAGCAGGAACTGTTCTGTATGGGTGAACAGTGGTCTTAGCATCTTGCAGCTAGCTGTGCTACTGTAGTGTGCATTCTGTAAGAAAACCTCTAAGGCGGTCATTAAAAATATAAGAATTTCCAGCAAATTCAGTTTCCATTTTGACTCTTGAAGTCATAGTTGAGGCTCTAAGACTCAGATAATAACAGCACAAATGAAATATCCAATTAAAGGCTTAGTGCAGTGTTCTGTTACATCTTCATGGCATCAGTACTAGTAATGCATCCGATATGGCATTTTTCTATCGCTTTTTCTCGACTCCAAAGATACAGCAGCCTTATACTCAGAATACCCTGCCCTCTTTGCCACAAGTTCATTCATAAAATGCCAGATCTATATTACAAGAATAATTATTTTCTCTATTTCTTAGTCAAAGTCCCTATTGTGCTTGCTGTAGTTGCTGTCCCAAAGGTCTGTGTGTTAAAAATTGATCCCCTGATGGTGTGGTTAGAGGTGGTGGCCCTTTGATAGCAGGACTGTTAGGAGAAGGTCAGTGGGTCCTTGGAGGCATGGTGGTATCTAGTCCCTCAGCCTTGATTTCTTACCTTGCCTTGTAGGTAGTTTGTTTTACCGTCTGCTTTTGCCATTATGTGTCACTCTCACCAGAGGCCCAGAGCATGGGGCAGCCTGATCTTAGACTGGAACCTCCAGATGCCTGAGCTGAACCTCTCCAGAAGTAGATTGTGCCAGGTATTTCATTACAGTGATCAAAGATGATGAATACTCATACATTCTCCAAGGTGAGATGAGGAGTACTTCGCCTGCAGAAAAAGGAATCACAATCCATCAAGTAACCAGTCTTTCCTTACTTAGCTCCCCATCTGTTTTAGCACGCTTTGCGCTCTGTGGAAATCCGGGGTTGTAGAAAATGCCCTTTCAGTTCAAGTCAGCTGTTGTAGTTTGCTAAGCATTTACTACAGTGACAAGCCAGAGCCAAAGGCCTTAGGGTTAACAGCTTGGGTAAGTTTGGTGCCATTCTTCATTCACTCACTCACTCACTCATTTGTGTATATTTATTTGTACAGTCACTGTTTACCTCAGAACCAGTATATCTTCATAATTCTGCTTAAGTGCATTGTTATGGCTAGATGGTAGGGTTCAAAGAATACCGCCCAGAAGGTTCACTCTTACTACCTGCTCAGTGAAACCAACAAATGTCAGTAGCAATGTGCAAAGGGCACGGGAAGTGGGGGAGAAACTGAAAGGCACTTTCTCACAGAGATATTACACAGAGACCAACATCTTCAGGAAATGAAAAAAAAAAAAAAAAAAGAAAGAAAAAACTTCTGCCCATGACAAAGAAATTATAGGGACTTACTTGCAAAAACAACTGTAAAAATGAAGAAAATATATGAAGGGTACTGACACTCATATGGAAACTAAATCCTCACTATTTTTAGATATTGAACAGACAACAATATTGAGAGAAGACGTACCATGATGAGCCCCACAGTGGCTGCTCCTCTGTGCCTCTGTTAGGTGTTCAGTCTTAGCCCAAGGTGGTGGAGCCTAAGCTGAAAGGTGATCTTAATGTTCTCAGAAGTAGATTCTTGGCTACCACATAGCTAGACTTGCTCTGTGGTAGGGGCAAAGACAGCAGAACTCTGTGTAGGAGTTCACTTTGGGTTGCTGCTTAAGGGCTGGCTGTGTGTGTGCAGAGCAAGGCTGTCTGAGAAGCCCAGGACAGACTGCCCACTGTAAAGCTGAGCACTGCATGAGGTGAATGCAGTGCTTCAAGGTGTTGGAGAGCTACCTCAACCTGAATGAAGAAGTCTTCCAAAGTATGGATGTGGAATGTCTCCCACAGGTTCATATGTTTGGACACTTGGTCCTCAGCTGGTAGCACTTTTGGGGGGTTGTGGAACCTTTAGGAAGTGAAGTAGGTCATTGGAGGCAGGCCTTGAGGTCTAATACCTTGACCCCACTCTGTTTTCTGCTTCCTGACTGCTAACACAATGTGACTGGCCGCCTAAGTCCTGTCTTCCCTACCATGATGAACTGTATCCTATCTTAGACCACAAACTAACGCAAATCTGTTCTTCTTAAGCTTCTTTTGTTGGGTATTTTGTCACAGCAGTGAAGAAGTAAGCAATGCAAGACCTTATTGGGTACCTCAGGGAGGCCAGGAGAGCCAGAACAGCTTCCTTTAGGAGTAAGATGGTGCCTGTGGGGAAGCAGGCCACACTCTAGAGCTCAGCTCAGAATGGAAAAAGAACTTAAGGTCGATTTAGGGACTGAAAATGTAGCTTGATGATAGAACACTTGCTTAGTGTGTGTAAAACCTTGGGTTTGATCCCCTGCACTGCAAAAAGAACAAGAGACCTGAAATTTAAACCAAACTGAATGACACCAAAAGGATCTGCCGGTAACATACCTTCTGCCAGAACAAAAATAATACCTTTAAAAGATAATAGAGTAAATTAGACTGTCATATACATACATAGCTTCTCAGAAACCGTGCGGGCCAAAAGTGTTGTAATCATATCTGTACTGAAAGCAGTGTCTGAATTCTCTATGCAGAAAAAGCATCTTCAAGCATGAAAACAAAATTTTCCCCCTGATAAAAGAAAGAAGGACTGGAATTATAGCTCATAGTCACGCACTTGCCTACCATTTGCAAGGCCCTAGGTTCAATCCCCAGATGAAAGGAGGAATGGGAGAGCAGGCCTGCAAATGGCTCAACAAGTAAAAGCACTAGCTGTGCAAGCCATATGGCCTGAGTTTGATTCCCAGAATCTATGTAAAATTGCTGGGTACCACAGCATTCCTGCAGTGAGATAGGAAGCAGAGACAGGAGAATGACCCTGGAGTTCATGGGCCAGCCTGGACCTCTACATGTGTGCTATAGTGTACTCATATACACACATACATATGCATAATACATAAATAAATGTTTTAAAAAGAGAAAACTAAGGCCAGTGTGGTGGTGCACACCTTTAACCCAGCATTCAGGAGGCAGAGGCAGGTAGATCTGTATGAGATTGAGGCCAACCTGGTCTACACAGTTCATTTCAGGATAGCTGGGTCTACAGAGAGACTCTTGTCTCAAACTCACCCCCCAAAGTCAAAACTAAGAGAATTTATTGTCTATCTACCTGCTGTACAAAAAATGCTCAAGGAAGTTCCTTGGGCTAAAAAAGATGATATAAGGAAATTCAGATGATCAGGAAGAGATCAGGATGATCGGCAGAAACAAGAATTGTAAGAGTAAACACAAAGGATCATTCCCTTAATTTCTTTAAGAGTGAGAGTGTGTGTGTGTGTACGTGTATCTGTGACCATCTAAAGCAGAAATGCATGGGATTGGGTTAGAATATGAAATACCAATGATGGCAGTACCATAAAGCACAGGAATGGAGAATGAACTTACGTTGTTGCATGATTCTAACACGTACACGAAGTGCTACAATACAAGGTATACGGTATAAAATTAGGGTACATATTGTAATCCCTAGAAAGACCTCCAGAAAATAAAGAGGAATAGCTTCAAAGTCAGTAGATAAATTCATATGGAACCCTAGAAAGTAGTCAGCTCATTTAAAAGAATGAAGTTAAGGAAGAAGGGAAGCAGAACGCAAGATAAACAAAAAATGTCAAAGCAGTTAGATAGACCTATATGCAAATTAGATAGACCTATATGCAAATAATACATTAAGTATAAATTGGCCAAAAACTCCAATTAAAGAGGTTTGTCAGACTGGAAGAGAGTGTAAGACTCAATCATATAAGGTACACTGTTTAAATACAAAGACATGGATAGTTGGGAATAAAAGGCTATGTGCTAGGCAGACTACTGCACTCCTTCATAGTCCCCAGAACTCATGATACCACCTTCCATGACAGTGGGACCTCAGGATGGAGTAGTTATCTGAATTAGTCAGTGGATTCAATCTATTCACTGGTTCATTAAAAATGAAGAACTTGGGGTTGGAAAGATGGCTCAGTCAGTGAGGTGCTTGCTGTATTAGCATGAGGATCTGAGTTTAGATCCCCAGTACCCACATAAGATGCCAAGTAGGCAGCAAACTTTTATAATCTCAGCGCTGGGTGGTGGGGAGCAGAGACAGGAAGATCTCTGGGGCTTACTGGCTAGCCAACCTAGCCAAATTGGTTTGCTTTAGGTTCAGTGAGAGATCCTGTCTCAAAAAATAAGATGGAGAATGATTAAAGAAGATCCCAACATCAGTCTGATCTCTACACACATGCAACATAAACACACGCAAAAGAAAAACGTGAAGAACTTACTAGGCTTGATGGTACATGTTTGTAATCTTAGCACGTGAAAGGCAAAACCACAAGGATCAGGAATTCAGGATCATCCTTGAGGCCAACCTAGGCTACATGAGACCCTGACTTAAAAAAAAAGAACATAAAAACGAAGATTTTTATCCCTAACTATGGACAGAAAGAAAGGACACCTTGGATGAGGGGTCAGAGTGGTATCTATTACATGCTTTAAAGATGAAGTAAGGAACCATGGACCAAGGAATGCAGGTAACTACTATGTTGGAACTAAGAAAGGCAAGGAAATAATCCTTCTCCAGACGCTACTTACATCATCTTAGATTTAGCCTAGAAAGACCAGTGTTGAAAATCTGATCCAGGTTGCATTTCTGACTACTGTTATCTTACAGAATTGAAAGATAATAAGCTTTTATTGCTGTAAGCCACCAAGTTATAGTAGCAACAATTTTAATAAAGAGAAAAGAGTGCAAAATAGTAATGTGCTCAGTAAGAGCTCTAAGACCTGAAACAAAAATTAACAGAATTAAGAAAGGAAAGAGACCTATGTACACTTACAGTTGGAGATTTAAGACCAACAGATGAAACATTTAGACAGAAACAGCAAACATTAAGGATGTAGAAGCTAAATACCTACCTGCTCCTCCAGAAGACCCAAGTTCAGTTCCCAGCACCCATGCCCAGCAGCTCACAGCATACATTCACACAGGGCACACATTCACACAGAGAGATAAAAAATCATAAAAGAATGCTACTGCTAGTTTGAGAAAGTACTTCGTGTGATCGTGGTATATTGGCTAGGACTGGACACATGCTGGGCCCTAAAAGTCTCTGTTCATGTAAAAGAACTGCACCCATATCAGGAAACACAAGAGAAGTCATATTAAACACTTGTTCTGACCACAGTAGAATTAAACAGGAAGTAAATATTTTGCAGCAGGGCAAGAAAACACCAAGTACTTTGAAATGAGACAAGATCAAGTAACAAAACACTTCCAGATAATTCACAGATGAAAGGAAAAAGTTACTTGGGAAGGAACAAACTTCAGTCAGCAAAAATGAAAACCACAATATGTCAAAAATATAATTTGCAGCTGACCCAATGCTTAACAGGGAATGTGTATCTTTAAAAGCCTTTGAAAATATGTTTTTAACACTCAGAAGGTGTTTGTCTCCCCAGTTAGAACAGACTTTTATGCTGCACTTGCACAGCTCTTCTTCGCTCTTACAATCATATGTAATGCATCTACTTGCTAACACACCCATCCTCTTTTCCCTCAGCCCTTCTTCCTTTCCTCAGAGTACCTCACTGTGTATCCTAGTCACATACATCCCAAGTGCTGGCCTTGCAGGTTTGCTGTCATACCTAATGTATCTCCCAGAACTGTAGAGGCTTTATGAAGATAAGTCTTGTCTCTTCCCAATTCTTTGCTTCTGGCTTGTAGCATAGTGCATGACCCTTAGTGAATTTTCTGTAAACATTGAAGGAAAGATAAGGAATGGACCTTTATCTTCATAAAATCCCATGGTGACAGGCAAAAGAATTGCCCCAATTTATAGTTGAGGAAGTTGAGACTGTGATCTCAGTAAATAAACAACAAACACCGAGTTTCCCATATTCCTCAAATATTTTTTTAAGCTTATGAGTTGCTGACTGCAGTATCCCGATTAGAAAGAAGTATCTCCCAGTCAAAGGGCAGATTCTGTTCTAGGATCAAATCTTCAGTCTGTGCTAGCTGTTAAACAGGCCATACAGTCCCCCTGTTCTCTGAAGGTCAAGCCAGGACTTTGAATCCTGACTGCCGCCTCATAGGGGCCTATAGAAAGTCAGCCATGCTGAACTTGCACTTTCTATGCCAAGTGGAAGCCCAGACCCAGAACCTTAGGGGCCTGAGACCCAAACAAGACAGTGGAGTTGCTAGTCACTGGTGGAGCCAGCAACACAACCTGGTCTCCCCACCTCCTTACAGACTTTGTGGCCCTTACAGGAAGCTTTTAGAAGCTTGAGGTTACCAGTCTCAGGCCTAAGCCTGCTCTCAGCCACCCACACTGGTGGGGCCCGCTCTTCTAGCTTCTTGTTTCTCTGTTTTCTACCTAGGTTTCAGTTTTTAGCTTGGGTTTATTTCCCCTTTGTCACTGGTTCAGCTTCCTTTTCCTGTTTGGTTTTAAGTAGTGTCTAAAATTGTTGCTGTCTTCAGAGGGTCTGTGGTCCTCTGATCTGTGTGGCCTGGTAGAGCATAGGACTCATTTCCACAGGGTTCCTTGTCCAGCAGTCCTCCAGCCATGGCACCAGGGTGAGTACTGGGACCCAGAAGAGGACAGAAGTGTGTCAAGAGGAAACCTAGAATCTTAATGTTGAAGGCTCTGTAGAGGTCATCTCAGGTCCCCTTGGATACCAGTCAGTGATGGGAACATGCAGGAACTAGAGGGCAAGGGACTTAAGCAGAGTCACACAACAAGTTAATAGCCTCACTCCCCTCTGTTCATTCCAGCCCCAGGCCTGTCTGTTGATGCCTGTAACATTAACTGGCTTCTGAGTCAAAAGGGACTCCCTTTCAGGGTGGGAAGGAAGTTCTAAGCTCCGTAAGGAGAGTGTTGTTTGGCTCAGAAGTGTGGATGGTAGGTTCAGATATCTTTCTAGGATGGTGGGATGCAATTTGTTTGCTGTGCTTATGGACATGAGTGCACCTATCTTTTAACTGCATGAAAGATTGTGACAGCATTTTAATCTTAGATCTGGAACTTTTATTCAGTTAGCTCATTATAGTTTTGTGTTATTACGTAAAATAATTCTCATTGCAAAAATTATTTCAGTTTGCAAAATGCTATTTTACCAACACCTTCGGTCTTTTGCCCTTCTCAGATGGATGAGGAAGGTGTGACTGCCTCATACCTGCCTTGTGGCTGAGAATTGTGCTGAGACCCTGAAAAACTGAGGGGCTTGCCCAAGGCCCACCCAGTTGAGGAAGAACCAGACCCAGAGCTCACTCAGAGCCCTTCACCCAAAGATTTTCTCAGGACGCCACTAGATTTCTGAGACACGTTTTACACTAAGTCACTGGAATAAATGTGACAGCAAGTGGAGCCTGGCCATTGCTTCTGTGCAGTAAGGCAAACTGTCCCCTCTCAGTGCACTCTGCTCAGCCGTTGCAGCCCTCGCATCCAGGCTGAGTCCACCCAGGCCAGGGAAACAGGCAGGTTTTGTTGCTTGGGTTTGGGTGGCTTTATTCTTGCCCTTTTACAGCCAGTTTTCTACCATTTTACTAGGGTTATTGTTTTTCTGCTTTTATTTTGTTTGGTTTGTGTGTGTGTGTGTGTATACATGTGTAGCTTCAAGGGATTTTTAGTTGGAACTGTGAAAAACAGAATGTTTTCCATTCAAACGTATAATTTTCAGGTGTAATTTGTGGAAATTTGAGGCAGCTTTTTTTTGGAACACTACCAGAAGTAAATCAGGAAGATGCACAGCAAGGTTTTTAAAGGCCTTTAAACGTTTAGAAATTTGAAAAGTTTCTCCTGGAACAACCCTGGACACAGTTGCACTGGGTCTTGCAGACCATCAGTTTTGGACCTCTAGCTCTCCACTTCAGCCAGAATAAATCTACTTTAATATTCTTTACACACACCCCTGAATTTTTCTGAGGAAAAGATCCTTTGTATCATTGCAAGTCATGACTGTTTTGAAGTCCCTACTACTAATCTAGTCTGGCTCTGAAGGCCTAAAGTTGGGCAAGACTTATCTGCAGTGAGTCAGTAGCCAAACTACGGCAAAAGCCCCTTTGTTGGTGCTCCTTACCTATTGGTACTGTGCTGTTGCCGGTGACCTGACACTAGTGTCTGTCCTGAGGAGTGGCAACACCCTCCATATGGGATACAATAGTGTCTAGATTCCCCAGTTACCATGGTGTCCATGGTGGGGCTACAGAGGGCTTCCTGTCACCAAAATGCACTTCATCAGCTCTGGGTTGGCCACTTCTGGATCAGGAAACCTTTTCTGAGCACCTAGTCAAGAACTGGGCTCTAGAATCTCTTGAGGGCTTTTTGGTACATGGAGCACTATCAAGTCACTGTTTCATCTCAATCTCTCAGTAATCCTGAAGAGAGCAAGTACAGGGGAAAGGAGCTTCCCATCCCCTCCACAGGCTCCATAACAGCTTCAGAAATAAACAGTGAAATGACAGATTTGTCCTACACAGGGGTACCACATGAAGCAAAACAAACATGCAATACCCAGAGAAACCCAAAGCTGCTATAGGTGCTAGGAAGAGAGAGCTGAGCCAGGTGGCCATTCTGGTCTGCAGATATGCCAGGAGCAAAATCCTAAATGAGATAGAGACAGCAGCTAGAGCAATGCATAGAGAATGGTGTGCCAACACCTTAGTTGTCCCGGTTAGTAAGAACATTTTCTTTAAGACTCCATGGGGAAATGGGGCAGACATGCAAAAATTTGGAAATGAAATGGGAAGCAAAGAGAGACCACAAAGACCCAGAGATGAGAGCACTTTGCTGGTCTGGAGGATCAGGAAGAGACCAGGGAGGACCAAGCAGTGTGACTTCCAGCCATGTGGAAGAAGGTCATTTTTACTCATCTAGTTTTGGGAAGCTTTGGAGGGTCCTAAGCAAAGGGGAAAACAACTGATAGAAGCTTGAGAGAATTCACACTGGCCACTCTGGGTAATAGTTGGCACTGTGATAAGAATGGAGGCAGAAAGACCGCTTGGGAGGCTGCTTCTGCCAGCCAGGTGAGAGGTGGTAGACCAGCAGTGGAGCAGTGGCAAGGTGGCGGAAGGATACAGGAGGGATAGCCTGCAAGGCCTCCAGGTGTATCCCCATGTGGGCGTGAGGAAGCACAGGAGTCAGACATGACTCAGGTGGGTGGTGGTTCAAGGAGAAGCAGAACTGGAGAAGGAGGGAGAGGGAGAGGGAGTCAGATCCCCTGGAACTGGAGTTACAGTTAGCCAACATGTAGGTAATGGGAATTGAACCCGGGTTCTCCGCAAGAGCAGCAAGTGCTCTTAACCACCGAACCATCACCTCTGAGCCATCTCTTGAGCCCCTTCTGCACCTGTATTTTGTAGAATATTGCCTGTGTTTTCTTCTAACAGTTTTAGTGTTTCAGATTTCACACTGAGGTCTTTGGTCCTTGGAGTTGACTTTTATGCAGGGTGTTAGATAAGGGTCTAATTTCATTCTTCCACTCGTGGAGATCCAGTTTTGCCAGCACCATTTGCTGAAGATGCTCTTTCCTCCAGTGTATGTTCTTGGTACCTTTGTCAAATATCACGTGGCGGAAATTATGTGCACTCATGTTTGGGGCTTCTGTTTTGTTCCATTGATCTACATGTCTGTTTTTGTGCCAGTGCTGTGCTGTTTTTATGACTATAGCTCCATAATATAGTTTGAGATCTGGTATGTCAATCCTCCTAGCATTGCTCTTTGTGCTCAGGATTGCCTTAGCTATCCATGGTCTTTTGTGATTCCATATAAATTTTAGGATTTATTTTTCTATTTCTGTGAAAAATGTCAAGGGAATTTTGATTGGGATTGCATTGAATCTATAAATTGATTTTGGTAGGATAGTCATTTTCACAATATTAATTCTACTAATCCATGAGCCTGGGAGGTTCTTCTATCTCCTTGTGTCCTCCTCAGTCTCTTTCTCTAAAGATTTAAAGTTTTCATTAAAGAGGTCTTTAGCATCTTTGGTTAGGTTTGTTCCTGGATGTTTTTAAAGGCCATTGTGAGTGGGAGTGTTTCTGTGAATTCTTTCTCCAGTTGCTTGTTACTGCTATTTAAGAAGGCAGCTGGCCTTTGTAAATTTTGTATCCTGCTACTTTACTAAAAGTGTTGAACATTTCTAGCATTTTCTGGTGGATCTCTTATATATCATATCTTATCTGCAGATAGGGATAATTTGACTTCTTCTCTTCCAGTAATACCCCTTTAATTTCTTTCTCTTGTCTTATTGCTCCAGGAAGAGTTTCACTGTATTTGAAAGGAGTGAGGACAGGGGGCAGCTTTGTTGAGGTATATTCCCTTCAGTCCAGTTCCAGGACCTTTATCATCAAAGCATGTTAGATTCCCCGCTCCCCAAGGCCTTTTCTGCATCTATTGAGATGATCATGTGATTTTTGTCTTTTAAGTCCATTTTTAGGATTTATTGTTTATTAATTTAAATGTATTGAAACATCTCTGCCTCTCCAGAATAAAGTCAACTTGATCATTTGATGATCTTTTTGATGTGTGTCTTTAGGTGATTTGTGAGTATTTTGTTGAGAAGTTTTACATCTAGGTTCTTTAGGGATATGGGCCTATAGTTTTCTGATTTTTATTGTCTTTTTATCTGGTTTGGGTATTAGAGTAATACTGGCTTCACAGAAGGAGTTTGGGAGTTCTCCCTCTGTTTGTATCTTTTTGAAAAAAGTATTCCCCTTATAATGTTCTGGGATCTTTTTGGTGTCTGTTGTGATATTTCCTCTTTCATCTCTGATTTTGTTGATTTGAATTTGCTCCTTCTTTCTTTTGGTTAACTGGGCTAAGTGTCTGTCTGTCTTCTTTGTTGTTTCAAAGAACCCGCTCTTAGATTCATTGATTCTTTGTATTGTGGTGTTTGTTTCTATTTCACTGATTTCTGCTCTGGTTTTCAATATTTCTTCTCATCTGTTGGGTTTGGGTTTGGGTTTGGGTTTGGTGTGTTCTTGTTTCTCCAGATTTTAAGTAGTACCATTAAGTCATTTATTTGTGGTCTTTCTGATTTTCAATGTAGGTGCTTAGAGCTATGAACTTCCTCTTCAAACTGGTTTTAATGTGTCCCAGCGGTTTTGTTATGTTGTATTATCATTTTCATTTAGTTCCAGGAATAGTTTTCTTTCTTGATTTCTTCTTTGACCCATTCATCATTCAGGAGTGTGTTTTTGAATCTCCACATGAATTCATGTAGTTACTAGAGCTTCTTTTCCTGTTTGTGTGTTTTTTAAGCTTTATTGCATTTTGGTCAAATAGACTGAATGGAATTATTATTATTATTTTTTGTATTTGTTGAGATTTATGTGGTACCCCAGTATGTAGTCTGTTTTAGAGAGACTGCCATGGACTGCTGAGTAGAATGTGTAGTCTTTGGTGCTTTTGTGAAATGTTCTGTAGATATCTGTTAAATTCATTTGATGTGTGATATCATTCAATTCAGATGTTTTCCTCTTTATTTTTTGTTTGGTGACCTGTCTATTGGAGAGAGTGGGGTACTGAAGTCCAGTAGAACTGCTTTTATGAGGTTGGGTACACCATAGTTTGTTGCATATATGTTCATGATTGGCATGTCTTCTTGATCAATTTCTCATTGATCAGAACAAAGTGACCTTCTTTATCTCTTCTGGTTGATTTTAATTTGAAGTCTGTTTTGTCAGATACTAGGATTGCAACACCTGCTTGTTTCTTAGTGCCATTTGCTTGGAATATTTTTTCTAACCTTTCACCCTAAGGTGTTACCTATCCCTGAGGATAAGATGAGATTCTGGTACACAACAAAAAGATGGATTTTGTTTCTTAATCCATTCAGCTAGTCTGTGTCTTTTTATTGGGGAATTGAAGCCATTGATATTTAAAGTTATTGAAAGATGTGTTTGGATTACTGTCGATTTTATTTCCTGCTTGTGTTCTTAGTTTTGTTTTGTGCTTCCACAATTATACTTTTATTTATTTTCTCTCTGTAGCCTCTTGGGTATGGTCACTTCTTTCTTCAGTCCTTTGCGTTGCTTCAAGTATTCTCAGTAGTGCTGGTTTGGTGGGCATGAATTCTTTCAGCCCATTTGTATCATGGAAGATTTTTCTTTCCCTTCCCCTTCATCTATGGGAGACAGTTTTGCTGGGTAAGTATTCTAGATTGACATCTACAATCATTTTGGACTTGGAGTACTTTGCTCCAGGTTTTTCTGGCTTTTATAGTTTACATTGAAAAGTCAGCTATAATTCTGATGGTTTTCCTTTGAACATAACTTGTTTTTCTCTTTCAGCTTTCAGTGCCCTCTCTTCTGTACGTTTAGGTGTTTTTACTATGATATGCTGTGGGAAGTTTCTATTCTGGTCCTGTCTAATTGGCGTTCTGTGTGCTGCTTATATCTGTGTAGGTATGCCTTCCCTTAATTTAGGGAAGTTTTTTTCTATAATCCTGTTGAAATGCCGTTGACCCTGAGGTTCTTCTCCTTCTTCTATGTCTATGATGTGTAGATTTGGTGTCCCACATTTCCTGAACATTTCATTCCTGTTTTTTAATTTTTAAAAAATTTTAGGTGAGGGGCTGGAGAGGTGGCTCAGTAATTAAGAGCACTGGCAGCCACTTAGCCATCTTTCTAGCCCCTCGTCTTATATTTAAAAAAAAAATGTTTCCTATTCTTTGCTTGAGCAGTTCAGTTCTTCAACTTTATCATCCCGTCTTGATATTCTGTTTTTCATTTGATTCATTCTGCTGGTATGACTTTTCTTCTGTCACTTCAGATTGGTTTATTGAGTTTTTCAGTTCCATCTTCATTTCAGCTTGACTTTTCTTCAATATTTGTCTCTCTTTTGTGAATTCACTTTTCGAATCCTCAGTTGTCTTTGCCACTTCATTCATCTGTAGGTTTGTATTTTCTTGAGCCTCACTCAGAAGTTTATTCCCATCCTCTTTGAGTTTTTTGTATGTTCTTTAAAGTTGTTGAATTCTTTTGCTATGTTTGTGATCTTTTAAATTCTGTGTCCTGGGACTCCTCTGGGTTGTTTTCATTGTAAAACACTTTTATAGACTGGTGGGATTTGGTAGGGACAGGTTTTTCATATTATTTGTGTTTTGTGTTGTGATCTGGGCATATGAATTTCTTTTGTTGGTTGTGTGTCCGGTATGAAATTCTAGTCTTCCTTAATTGACTTGAAGTTTGGTTCTGTTTATATTGTTGATGTAGCTTGGTTGACTTCTGATTAAGTTTGAATAGTTAATTGCTCTGTGCTTTGGGTTCTCATTTTTGACTTTTTATTTAGAGGGACCAGATGGTCTCAGATTGGGGAGTTCTCCAACAGGGGAAAGAGGCCTACACCTAAGTTTTATTGTTCTGAGAGAATGAGGCTGGTCCCAAAGCAGCTGGATGTTATTCTGGGCGTGGGTCTGGGTAGTTCACCCTGTTAGTCTGGCCCTCTCCAGCAGGCCCAAAGAGGGCAGATGGGAATAAAATGGGCCTGGGCAAATTCTGACCTGCTAGTCTGCACTTTCCTGCAGTGGCAGCAGGAAGGGGCCTAGGCCCAAGGAGGGGGCCTATGTGGACAGGAAGTCACCCAGCCAGTCTGACTAGTAGCTAAGCAGAGAAGCTGTGAGTCCTGGAGTGATCCCTAGAGTGACACGAATTAAAGTAGTCATTCTCTCCTGACATGGCATATAACTTATTTAGGTATGATTTTGGTGTTATTTTTATGATTTGCTTTCTGTCTCCCCACCACCTAAAATATAATTTCCAAGAAAGCAAGGATTTTGGTCTTTGGGGTCCACTGAAGTACAGACTTACTGTATGTCTGGATTGAATGGATTCTTTTTGATACACTGTGCTGGAGAAGCTCATCTACCATAGCTGCTCCTCACTGGAGCTGCTTCTTCCAGGGTCTCCTGTTAGAGAAGAGGCCAGAGAACCAGACAGGGCTCTTGCTCTGTGTGGTGAGTAAACCACAGTCTGTGCAGTTGATACTTGACTGTCACATGGTCATCCCCATTGCCCTCACTTCTGGCCTACAGGGCTTCAAGGTATGGAGACAGATGGAGTCTGGCTCAGCCTGGGCCACCCACAGTCTCAAAGAACCGCTGGCATTCCCTTTGAGGTTTGATTGTCCCAAAGTTTGTGGCCAAAATGATCATATAGAAAATTGCTTTCTGGGAGCACGCTTTCCTGAAGACCTGTAGCACTCCAAGAGCTTCCTCCATCCCCAATGATCCAGTCACCTCAAGCTGAGAAACACTGATGTCCAGATTCCTGGTCACGCTGACAACAGTACACTAGGTTCCTGGGGTGCCAGACAGAAAACGGATGAGAACTGATCTAGTCCTGTGGCTCACTCTCGTAACTGGGTCCACAGGGGAGAGAAGTCCAGCTGCATGAGTGCTAGGTGTCACACATCTTGCTAGTTACATGCGTGGTATGTGGCTCCCCACCTGAGGTGTTGTCTTGTATTCCCCCAGTAGGGTACTTGGTCCAGGTCACACCAGTTTCACCTGGTAGAGCTGGGACAAGAACCAGGTCTCCTGAGCATCCCAATCTGTCATCTTAGCTGCAGCTTCTCAAGGAAACTTGCCTACCATTGTCTTGGCTCAGGTCTGTTCTGCAAGGTGGTAGTATGGTAAGGTGTCAAAACGTGTAAAATCTCTTCCTAGGAGGCAGGTTCCTTCTCCAGCTGACACAAAAACTCCAGCTTTTCTCTTCCCCCAGCCTGGGATTACTGGAGAAATTTTAATTCTTAGGGTCTGTTGTTTCAATAGTCTGATAAACAGGGGCACAAGTATCTGTCTTTAGAGCATCTTCTAGGGCCAGCGTGGTTACACTGGTGGCACCTTTCACCATAACAAAGGACTTACATATAGCAACATAATAGTGTACATGTACATATGCCCTCCATCTGAAGAGACTCTGTGTTTCTTATCAACAGATGGTTGGTTGGTTTGTCTTTTAAGTACTAAGCCCAGGCATATATTTGATATGTACTCAGTATTCAGTAATTGTGGTGTTTGTTTGTTTGTTTTAAATGAATACAATGAGAGAGAAAGAGAAGCAGACATAGCCAGAGCTTAGTTGCATCATGGACCCCCTCCCCACCAAAAACTCCATGAAGGCCAAGAAATAAGATACTCAATAGAACTCTAAACTTAAAGGCTATTGTATACTCAGATACTTACTGAGCAATCATTAGGTCCCAGTGACTGGGGCCACAGAGATGACAACCTGTGTTATGGACCTTAGGTTCTAGTTAATAACAACAGTCTATGCTTCAGATCAGTGTCATATGCATTCAGAATAATGAAAAATTACATAATATGAGAGTGAGGGCCTGAGGGGTTGAGCAGAGGTAGAGGTACAAGGCAGGGCTCATAGACCCAGCATAGAAATTACCCACAGGGAGACCTCAGGGTGGTCCACCATCTTTGCAGTGGACCGAGGATGTTCCACAAAGACAGGACCCTAAAAGTGCTTCTCTGAGTCCTAATGAGGAGCCTGCCCTCTTGTATTTCTCCTTGGTGGAGATATACACACAGAAGGCAGCTGCATACCAGCCCACCCAAAGACTTGACATGAGGGGGTGCCCTTATTTGAGCCAGCATTTAACATTAGCTGAGTGCTAACATTTTTGGTATACCAGTCTCTTGTTTATTTCCTTAGTCTTACTCCATCTCCAGCAGACTTAAAAAGGTAGTCCTGCAGGATCACTACGCTTGTCTTCTAGAGACTGTCCTTACTTCCCTGAGACCTTGAGGTTATATGCACTGATGTCCCTCCACTGTCTCTTTATATTATAGAATCATGGGCTAGCCAGGACTAGGCCTTGCCTTCTGACTTTCTCTAACATTTGTTCATATTCATTCTCAATCTATCTCCCTTCCCCCATTCTCCCTTCCTCTCTTCCTCCCTCAGATTCCCCCTTTGTCTCTTCCTCTCTCTCATCTGAAAAGAAGAAGAAAAGCAAAATGGAGAGAAGCCAAGCTAGTGCTGTCTTAAGAACCCATGGGAAAGTTCCAAGTTGGGGTGGGGGTGGGTGACTGGAAGAATAAGAAGGGCAGGCCTGAGGCTGAGGAGGTACACAGGGTAGGCGGCACGTGTGAGGACAGTGTGAGTGAAGATGCTAAGGGGCTGGAAAAAGAAGCCTCCAGATAGCCTCCATTCAAGGATATTTTCTTGTGAAGTGGGGGTAATGGAATAGCAACTTCATGTCGGTGGTTTTAAGAGCCCACCAAATTACTGCAGGCTTTGACAGCACACAGGCTTCCAAGAAAGGCAGGAATTCAGCAAAGAAGATACGTTTGCTTCACCCACGACTTGTCTGAAACCCAGCAGGTAAACAGAAGCCATACTTCATCCTGGAGCCACCAGACAGGCTCTAATGAGGGGTTGTCCTGCTCCCATCTGAGGGGACTTCTTTAATGATAGTCTCAGTCATTTTTAGAGTTCACTTTTGGTGCTTGCTGTATGTTGAAAGCAAACAAGTTAAGACTTTATTCACTGCCTCCAAGTCTGGTCCTGTTTCTTGATGTGGGACATGTGTCTCCAGACCCCGCAGTTACCACTTGCTAATTCCAGGCTGCTGAGTTAGAGACACCCAGCTATGTCAGATGAATACGGCAGTGGGATTTGGTGGCTCAGCCTTCAGAAGCTCACAGTCTCAGGCTTTGTTGGAGGCTCTGGAGTGATCAAAAGCACATAGGACCTTGGAATGGGATCAGATGCAGAGACATACCTGAGCACAGGCACTGCTCCAGGGGCAGTATGAGGCACTTGCATGTGCTGTATTAATCAGTATAGAACAATACTGGTGTCTGTATTGGCTCTGGTTTGTAGATGAGAGCACCTTCCACAGGGCCTCTTCCCAGTACCCAAACCCATTTTGTAATCGTCTCTTGTTTTACCCTGAATCATAATTTTCAGGGCAATTATGTGTTCAAAGCCACACACCTTACTCTCAGTGGTTGTCAAACAAGCAGCAACAAATGGATAGGTGTTTCCTCAAGGCAGTAACACTTCACCTGAGCATTGAGAAAAGATAAGAATCAGACCTCTAGAGAAATAGTCTTTCTGATTACCTGAGTAACAGTGAAGTCATCTTAAAGGATCCACATGTCATAGGGATGCTTTTGCTGCCAAGCCCAGCTTTACTGACAGGCACTGCCTCGCCTACTTCACTGGTGTTCTAGGCAGGGCATGGGCAGCATCAGTTCCAGGAAAGCAAGAAGGGAAATTCCCTGGGACTAGCCCAGGATCTGCCATGTTGTCCTAGACCTCCAAAAGGGAAAAGGGAACCGTTTCCCACTTCCTTTAGGTCAGCACTTGCAGGAACAGCAGAGGGATCTACAGGAGACAGCTGTTGGTGTTCCCTTTAGGAACACACTGCTAGGTGGTTGGCACAGCATTATGACAGTAGGGCTTAGAGACGAACCATCTCAGACAGGGACTTAGAGAAGGCTTTTTGAAAAGTGGTGAAGTCTATCTGAAAGCTGTATGAATTAGTGAGAATTACTGTGTCAGCTAAACTGGAAAAAGCATCCCAATCAGAACAGAATGAGCTAGGGCAGAGGGACCACAGAGAACAGGATATGTTAGAGGCCTTGAGTATTTCCACAAGACTAGACCTGAGGAGAGGGGTCAGCTGGGGATGGGTAGGAAGGGTGGAATGTAAAGGGGTCTGGGGTCCTGCTCAGAGCTGGATATAACACTTCCGTGCTGTATTTTACATGCTGACATGGTATACATCTTTGATTCTCCACATAACATCCCAGGGAGATGAGGAAAGAGGAAGGAGAGAAGAGATGCAGATAAGGAGATGAGAAACAAAGAGATTAAGTCATTTGTCTGAGGTCATAATAGCTGTGAGTGCAGCAAGACTCCCAGTGAGGAAAGAAGCAGGCAGATCTCTGTGAAGTTCTTTCTGTGACCTTGTGAAAGGTATATTGGGACTTGTGAGACTGGAACCCAGAGAAAGCAGCCAGGAAACTTGTGATGGTCTAGATGAGCAATAACAAAGGCTTAGAATAGAGCAAGGAGGGAGAGAAAGGAGCAGACCTGAAATATGTTTAGAAAGTCCAACAGCTGGCCTATTGGCCACAAACGGCGAGGCACAAAGAGGTGAGTATCCGAAGTGACCTTCAGGTTTCAAACATGGCCTTGGGTAGGGGTTGCTGCCATTTCTTGAATTGGAGAACAGTATAAAGAAGGTTTTCTTGTTTGAGCATGTTGAATTTTGAGGTATCTAAGGTACAGCTAATAATTCAAATATAATACCAAAGAAAGAGGCTCAAGATCAGAGATTCATCACAGGATTTGTCCACATACTGGTGGTTATGCAAACACTGACTGTGGATGGACGCCACAAGAAGATTCCTTCTAGGACTGTCTGTACCAAAATCAGCAAGAATCTGCATTCAGAGACCCAGACTACCTGAGGCTCATACTGACTTAGGACCTCTAAAAAGGGATCTGAGAGCTTGTGTCATAATAAGCACCTTGGGGCTCTTACAACTGTGCACAGTTTTGAGAGCCACGGGCATAGAGTGAGAGAAGAAATTGGAAATAGCTCACATTTGGGAAACATTAAGATTTAAGGTAAGCTTTAAAATGGAGTTTGAAATAGTGCCTGCTTGAGAGCATGGTAAAGGCACACTTGCTTTTGCAATTGATTTTAGAGATTCTTAGACCCTTCAAGCTTTCCCTTAGCTCCAGTTTAAGAACCCCTGATATAAGATCAATGCAAAATGAAACGTAGAAGAGACTGAAAAGGAATCACCTCAGAAATAATGCAGAACCAAGGGTCAGGAGAGGCTTTCAAAACTAAAGATGCCAGCAGTGTTGGTTCTCCAGCAGAGGTCATGTGCCTAAGGAACACCTGTGTATTATCAGGGACAGAAGCCAGCTCCAGTGGCAGCTTGGAGAGTGAAGAACTGGGAAAGTTTGCTGGAAGAAAGGAGCTAGAGGGGAGCCCCTGGGAGTGAGGGTCAGGGTCCCATTCAGGTCAGCCCACAGGTATTTATTAGCTGTTTCCCCTAAGGGAGTTACTGTGAGCGAGAGACTAAATTTATAAAAAATGTGATGGCAGTAGGCTGTCTGACTTTCAAGAGGGAATGCTCTGCCTCCTCGGAAGCCCCTAAGTAATGAGTTGGTTAGGGAGATGATTTGAACCACCAAAACAGTGAAGTGTGTGCTGTTTTGTCTGACAGAAGCCATTCATTCAGGGTATCAGGGCTAACTAAGCAGGATCACTGTGCCAACTCCTGGAGAAGAGTTGGAGCCTCTTCTCCCCAGCGTTAGGTTCATACAATAGCGATTGTGACCCAGGGGAGAACATTCTGCAATCTCTGGATGTTAGTGTGACCTAGAGAGCCAGTATCTGCCCTGGGCCTGGTCCTGAGCTGAACAAAGGTATACCTTTAGAGGCAACAGACAGCTTGAGCAGGTAGCCTCCCTTTGTATGATTGGTCACCCGCAAAGTTGTGGCTTACTGACTCTCAAACCAGCCCCTGGTGAGATAGAGCACTACAAGTAATCTGTGCAGACGCTGTTGGCTAGCAGCCCCTCTCTGTCTCAGATATTAAGTGGACAATAGTGCAGATGGAATGTTACCATCAGTACACAGTCAGAAGTGTGCTTTTGCCCCCACAGTCCTAGAGCATTGTTCAACAGTCAGCTGTTAGTGTGCAAGGGGTCCCTGCGGATTGACTTTACCAAGAGAAAACAGTTTACCTGCCCAGACAGTGAAAAGACAGAGCATGTACCTTTTCTTCTTCCCCCTCACATACTGCTTGGTGCTGGGCAGTGGGCAGAGTTCTGTGGGTACTTTCCATTTATCTGGATAGCCTCTTTGGATACCCCTGAAGTGCAGATGAGGAAACTGAGGCCCAGAGTAATCTCTTTGTCATTTAAGTCATAAAAATTACAATTTGAAGCTTTCTTTGTCGTTTGTCTTGAGGCCACTTAGGGAAATGACAAATATCTTTACAAAAGCCCCAAATGACAATGGAATAGGGCTGCTTGTTCTAAAAAGCCTGCTGCCAGGAAAGACACCCCCTTCAACAAGCACATTCATGCACACATAGTTAAGTAGTAGCATGAGAAAGCCTGTGAGAGATGGAGACCTTGTGCGAAGGCAAGGAGCTCCAGGGCCATATCCGCACAGGCTGGGTTACATGGGGCTGGTCGAGAAGGAAGTAGAACAGTCTTGAGTGAAGATAATTTTGTGTGTATATTTAAAAATATTTCATCTATTTATCCAGTAAAGTTTTAAAAGAAGCTATCAAATTTAAATTTCCTCAAAGATAACTATGTTGGACATAGTAAGTTCACTGTGCTGGTGGAGTGTGTGAGTAGTACAGTTTGCATTCATCCATGGGAAGATGTTGAAAAGGCAGTTGAGTGGATAGCACACAGAATGGCAGCTGGTAGTGATCCAGATTTTATCATACACAAAATCTCAGGAACATAATAAGCTCAACTTAACAAGATCAATCACAAGTAGAATAAATGTATATTTTCTTTCATTTAGATTTTGTTAGTGGCAATAAAATGAGAGACAGAAGGGCACCATTCAGTTGGGGAGGGTGACAGGGTAGTTAACCATAAGTTTAATTTGAACCTAAAGTGTTAAAAACAGCAACAAAAAAGAAAGAAAATAGGAACTTGTGGCTGTGATGACAATAACCACAATTGTCATTGATGCTGAAGCATCTAGCCCATGACAGTCCAACAGAAGTGTTTTATTTGTGTCATCCCTCTCCTGAAACCCCTGGACACCATGTGTGGTGCCCCAGATCCACTGCACCCCACTGAGAGCTTGCAACTCTGCAGCTCTTGTGTAATGTGTGTAGCTCTCTGTGTATCATGTGGTTCTTGCCTCTGCCTCTGTCTGGGCTGTCTGTACCCTCCATTTAGACTTCCATATCTGCTTGTCTAGGGTCTAAGCACCTTCATCTTTAATCGCAAACCACCTTTTCTTCATCAAGTCTCCTCTGGTTCCCCCAGCCTCTCCTTACTGGTAAAGTTAATGGTCACTGGTCTGATTCCCTAACCATCTGTGAGCTCCCTGCAGCCCTGGAGTGTTCATCTGTTTCCTCACTCATTAGCATCTGTACCAAGGCTAGCACATTATGCCCCATTTTAGGACCCACACACTAGAGGGGAGAGTCTCACACTAAGGATGGTTACTGATACGGTGAAGGACAGCTTTATCATGGGATAATGGATGAAAAGACCAAGATGTTCTGTGGTGGTTTGGATTAGAATGTCCCCTGTAGGCTCTAAGTATTTAAATATTTTTGCCACCTTAGAAGGTGTGACCATGCTGGAGGAAACACATCACTGGGGGCAGGCTTAGAGAGTTCTTGAGCCTTGTTGGATCTCCAGTCATTCTCTCTGTGCCTGCTTGAAGATGTGAGCACTTGGCTTCTGCTCTTATTCCATCTACCTCTGCTGCCATGCCTCCCTACCATGATGGACTCTTGCCCCTTTGGATCCTTAAGCTGAATAAATTCTTCCTCTTTTAAGTTCCCTTGGTCAGTGTTTCTCTAACAGCAACAGAAAAGTGACTAATACATGTTCCTTCCGTGATCCAGTGGAGTGTCACAGACTATCCACAATGCTGTCTGTGACAGAGCAGTGAGTGGAGCATCACCAAGAACAAGGAGGGGCATCCAAGTTGAAGGCATTTGACTAAAAGGGGCCCTCAGGAGAGGAGTAAGTCAAGACTCAAAGGCGTGGTGCATGCTTTTGGGGCCACTTTATTGAACATGAGGAGGAGTTGAATTAGATCATCTGGGGCTCTTTTCAGCTCTAAATGTCTCCAGGAAGCATTTATTAGACACTTACTGTGTATATCATACTGAAAGGTAAGAATCTATACCATGGACCATCCACAATATCTGAACCACAGAGGTCTAACCTTAAAAAGCACCATTTTTTTATGTATATGAGTGTATTACTTGTGTGCATGTAAGTACACCCGTATCATGCAAGGCCCACAGAGATCAGAAGATGCATTGGAACCCCTAGAACTGGAGTTAATAACAGTTGCTAGCCACCATGTAGGTGCTGGGAATCAAACCCAGGACCCCTGCAAGAGCAGCCAGTGCTCCTAACCACTGATCCATCTCTCCAACCCCAAGGCTGATACAATATAGAACAAGGGGTAAAGATGACACTAATGAATCTTTCAACTCTTATTAATGAAGCGTCCTCATGTAACAGAGGGCTAGTAACAAAAATGGTCAAAGAATGAAGATTAGGAATCTGCAGAGTGTGGGTCCCTGGACAGGTCTCCTATTTTAAGTGTCACTCACCCAAGGCTTAGAGTCCATTGCAGTAGAGGGGCCAAAAGATTGTAAGAGCCAGTAAGGAGGTGTGTGACCATATGGAAATAGAATCCTACAAGCTCCTGGCACCCTGTTCATATGAACGTACAGCAATGATTTCGGCATGCTCAGCACCCATGCAAACAAGCAGACAGGGACTCACCATGGAACCTGAGAAATGGGTAGCAGACCCCAGTCTTTGCTGAAGAAATGTTGGCAACTGATTACTGTTGGCTGATATGCTAATCTTCCTAGAGCAAGGGACTCTGGGTAGGTAGACTGGACCTCAGTGAATGAACCTGCACTGAGTTCGCAGTAGTCTCCTCTTCCTCAGCTCCCAGCCTCTCACCCCCACCACATTGCCACAGTGTCACTAGCAAGCTGACCCTGGACAAGATGAATGTGAAGGGTAAGTGGGTCATTATGAGAGTGAACTTCAGTGTTCTTATGAAGAACAGCCAGATAACAAATACCCAAAGGATCAAGGCTGCTATCCCAAGGATCAAATTCCGCTTGGACAAAGGTACAAAATCTGTGTCCTTATGAGCCAGCCACCTAGGCCAGCCTGATGGTGTTCCCATGCCTGACAAGTGCTCCTTAAAGTCAGGTGCTGCAGAGCTCGTCTCTACTGGACAAGGATGTTCCATTATTTGAAGGATTGTGTGGACCCAGAAGTAGAGAATGCCTGTGCCAACTCAGCAGCTGGGTCTGTCATCCTGCTGGAGAACCTCTGCTTTCATGTGGAAGAAGAAGGGAAGGTTAAAGATGCTTCCGGGAACAAAGTTAAAGCTGAGCCAGCCAAAATAGATGCTTTCTGAGCTTCACTGTCCAAACTAGTGGATGTCTATGTCAGTGATGCTTTTGGCACTGTGCTCCAAGCTCACAGTTCCATGTTGGGTGTCAGTCTGCCACAGAAGCCTGTTTTTTTGTTGTTGTTGTTTTTGTTTTTGATGAAGGAGCCTTAGTCCAGAGCAACCCTTTCTGGCCATCTTGGGCAGAGCTAAAGTTGCAGGCAAGGTCCAGCTAATCAATAACATGCTAGACAAAGTCAATGAGATGATCTTTGGTGGTCCTTTCTGGGCAGATGCTCTCAGCAGTGTTCAGTACTTTCCTACCTTGTGGTTCTTGTGCATGGCCTCTAAGTCAACTTAGTGTTTTCTGCATTGGGTGTTAGCTCAAGATTCAGCTATCAGCCATGAGATGCAGCACCAGGAACTCTTACACAGTGCACGGCATCTCAGTTCATCTTTACCACACTGGGATTGTCTACATTCTTCAAGATGCCATTTAAATTCCTTAGCAACTAAACATTGCACATTCTAGAGTGATTTATGTTTTGCTTGTTAAAGGAAAGAGAGCTGCATTCTTCTTTCTCTTTTTGATGCAACCTCTGATTAGCTTTGTCACTGCTTAGGACTCAGCACGGAAATAAGATGAAATTCCAGTTGTAGGTCCGGAGAAATTGAGGATCATCTATTAAACAATAAAGATGTCCACTGGGGTTTGGTAGAAGCACCATTTCTAAAACCCAGGAACTATAGTGCTGGGGACAGGACTTTGTTCCAAATACTTTGGTTTCTGCCCTTTTAAGCTGGGTAAACTGACTGTGATGTGGCTTTTTCTTGCCTGCTTGGTCTTGTCATTTTGATTATCTGTCACTGTTCATTTTACCTCTTTATTATTACGTGGAATAGTTGGGTTTTAGACTTTGTCTCCAGTTCATCATCATCTGTGTGTGGTCTTCTTTCTGATAACTGGTGCTCTCCATTCCTGTCAGCCACTTTTTACCTTCCATTCGGGAGTCTTCAGGTGCTTCCAACTGATACTGTGTTCAGGATTCTTGGGCTTATGTGCAAGTGAAGAGCAGGAGGCTCAGAACAACTGCCTCCACTGCTGACAGGTGTCTGTGTGTTCATTCTAGCTGTGGCATTTTACTCTCCGGCAGCAGCTTCGGTTTCTCTGTTTTCTGTCATGTTCTGGACAGATGAGGTTGCTTTGCTAAGTATCTTCAGCAAAATACAACCCAGAAGTTCTGATAACTGTTGCCCTGCTGTCTAGATCTCCTGACTACCTCACTGTCTGCACAACTCATCTGATACTGTCCTGTCATGGTACTGTAAACTGAGCATTTTGTCAGATGCCACAAAGAAATTCTCCATGTGATACATGCTAGAATTAGGTAGAACGGGATGAAAATCTGAAATTCCCTTGCTAGATACTTTGTGAACCTTCATAAATTCTTCAAACCTCTAAGCCATGCCTTCCTCATCAATAAAGCAGGGGTAGTCAGTGGCTATGTCTTAGGTTAGTAGAAGTGCCCAGATACATGGTCTTATTAGACAGTTAACAAGTTAATAATAATTTCTCTTTCATTCAGTCACACACTCCTTTCAAAGAAAAACAGAGTCTCCCATGCGTCAGATCCTCCTCTCCACTCTGCATGATCTTTGAAAAATAGACTTAACACCTCATAGCACAGCTGTAGATAGTCAGAAGTTCTGCAGAAAGTTTCTTTATGTCAAGTCCCCTTTGGCCTCTGTTTCAGAAAGGGCCAACTTCCAGCCACTATAACTGAAACTGACAATATGTTTGTTTTTTTTCTTTTCTCTGCAGTGAACAAAGTATCTGCCAAGCGCGGGCTTCCGTGATGGTCTACGATGACACCAGTAAGAAATGGGTACCAATCAAGCCTGGCCAGCAGGGATTCAGCCGGATCAACATCTACCACAACACTGCCAGCAACACCTTCAGAGTCGTTGGGGTCAAGCTACAGGATCAGCAGGTAAGTGCTGGAGTCACAGGTTGTACCCTTGAGCTGTGCACCTACCAGCGTGTGCTTGGGGAAAAGAGGCCTTAAAAGGTCACTGTCTGGAATGAGACCTGGGTTCACATATGAGCCCTGTAGCCTCATACTCCAAAATATGAGACCAAAAGCAAACTTACCTCTTCTAAACTTTACTGTTTATATCTGTCATGTGGAAACAGCAATCTATACCTCCTTACTTCCCTGTGTTAGTGTCAGATTAGAATAAAATAATAGATATAAAATGTCCAGGGGGCTGAAGAGATGGCTCAGGGGTTAAGAGCTCTTGCAGAGGACCCACTTTCGATTCCCAGCACCCACATATCAGCTGATAATCATCTATAACTCCAGTTCCAGGGGAATCCAACATCATCTTCTGACCTCCTCGGGCATTGCACAACACGGGTGCACTTACACACATGCAGACAATACATTCATACACATAAAAATAATTTAAAAGTTTGAAAAAGAAGAAAAGCGTAGTATCCATGGGCTAGGGAGATGGCTCAGTAGGTAAACCACTTGCCACTGGAGTATGAGGACTTAAATTCAGATCTCCAGAAGTCATGTAAAAAAGCCAGGCAGGCATGGTAGCCACTTGCAGTCCCAATACTTGGGAGACAGAAGCAAGGGATCCCCAGAATGAGCTGACTAGCTAACTAGATTAGCCAGAATCTACAAGTTCCAGAGTCAGCAAAAGACCATGTGTTGATAAATAAAGTGGGGCATGAGCAAGGAAGATACCTTACATCAGCTTCTGGCCTCCATACTCACATACAGACACACACACGCATGCACACCAAACACATACGGAGAGTTTGAAGATGACTGGGGATCTGGGATTATTTCCCTCTTCAATGTGTAATCTAGACAAATCTGCTGAGGCAGTATGTAGTGTACCTGACAAATACCTATGCGGTTACAAGTACTAACCCGTGTCGGTCCATGTCACCAGCCACAGAAAAGTAATCTAATGGAACACAAACTGAAGTCAAAGCCTACCACTGAGCTCTTGTCACAGGTCATTAGCTGATTGCATCCCTTCATACTTTGTGGTCACTCATGAACCTCCAGAGCCATGAGCTGAATTGACCTTTTCAAAATAAAGTTAGCCTGCTTCTGATATTTCAAAATAGTTACAAAAACTGGACTAATTGCACTGGCATACTGGTTAAAGGTAGTGTGTATTATATTATTACCCAGGGGGCTAGATGGCTTTTGGTGAAATTCTGAAAGGCCATTCAGTCATTAGGTTGAAGTTTACTAACCTGTAAATTCTAGTTTTCAGATCCTCATAAATAGTATACAGCCAGGAGGATAGTTGTAGTATACTACCAAGTCGCTTTCTTTGTAAAAGACCCTTAAATTATTTTTATTCAGGGGCCTCAAGAACATGTTAGACAGTACTTGGAGTTGCAAAGGCTTCTTTTAAACACACACACACACACACACACACACAGAGGAAAGGCACTCCCATTTACTCCTACACTTCCCAAAATAAAATGTGCACACGTTGTGATTATGGGCTCCTGTTGGGAAAGTGCAGCATTTAAAAATAAGTTTATCCTTCACAAGTATCCTGCTAAATCTCAAATAATTATTTTTTTAAATAAACCTGATTAGAAGAGATTGAATACCCAGGCATGGTGGCACATGCCTTTAATCCCAGCATTTAGGAGGCAGAGGCAAGCAGTTCTCTGGGATACCAAGGCCAGCCCAGTCTATATAGCAAGTTCCAGGCCAGCTGGGGCTCTGGAGAGATCCTGTCTCAAACAAACAAGCAAAAAAGATTGAAAGTAAAATACTTAAAAAATACAAAGCTTATTAACTATAATTAGCTGATGTGGTATGTTCAGATCAGTTACAAAACCTTGTAAGGCAATATGTATTCCAAAGGATGAATCTTAATACGAGTAATAAGAGAACTAATCAAAAGGAAAGTCATAACAGCCCTAAGTTTGCAGGTGTTTAATGTATATGTTCTAAATATAGAAAGCAAAAATGGACCAAAAGTTCTGGAAAATAGAGAAGTGTACTTAGAGATACTAGTCATGCCTACAAGAAGTGAATAAGCAGATAGTGATAAATAGGAAAATAAATTTTGAATAGCATTATCAACCAACTTGACCTACTTTATATCTGTAGAAACAACAGCCAACAGATATACAGTATTGCAGTCTTCCCAAGTACACACAGACATTTACCAAAATAAGCCACATGATGAACTGAGAAAAAAATACACTCCTTTTTGAAAAATTTTAAAACTTTTATTTCTTATTCTGTGTAGATATGTATGACGTGTGTGTGTGTGTGTGTGTGTGTGTGTGTGTGTGTGTACATCCTACAACTTGTGTGAGGTCAGAAGGTAGCTGTGGAGTTGGTTCTCTCTTTCCACCAATACATGAGTTCTAGGAATTGAACTCAAGTCACAAGCCTTTTGGGAAAAGCACCTATCCCTGATGAGTCACTTTGCTGACCTCCAGAGTCTATTCTTTGACGACAGAGGAATCCTATCACTAGTAACTTGAAGACCAACTTTTTTTTCTTTTTGAAAATTATTTTTATTTTATGTGATTGTCTGCATGTTTGTAAATGCACCCATGTTGTGCAGTGTCCACAGAGGTCAGAAGAGGGCATCAGATCCCCTAGAATCTGGAATTACAGATTGTTTTTAGCCACCAAGTAAGTGCTGGGAACCAAACCTAGGTCCTCTGCAAGAAGAGCCAATGCACTTAACTGCTGAGCCATCTCTCCAACACCTTCCCCCGAACCCTCTCTTTTTTTTGTTTCCTGAGACAAGGTCTCCCTGTAGGCCCAGCTGGCCTGCCCTGCCTCTGCTTTCCAAGTGCTGGCATTAAAGGCTTATACCATCACACCCAGCAAGAATAAAATTTAAAATCTCCAAATGTTTGGTTCACTTTAAAAAAATAATAAAATGCATTATTAAGTGAATCATGAGACAAACAAGAAGTTGCAATGTAAATTGAAAAATATTTTTACTGCTCAATAATGAGGTGGCAGAACTTAACGGAGTGTGTTTAAAACTGTACAGTGGAAATTTTGTGCTATAAACATGTGTATTACAAAAGAATGATTAAAAATCAGTGGTCTATGCTTTTACCTCAAGAAGCCAGAAAGAAAAAACAAAGGTATTTTAAACTCAACAAAAGTAAAAGGAAGGGAGAAAAAGACGTAGCAAAATATTTGAAAGCAGATGAATGATAGAAGAAAGGAAGCTATCTTGGTGCTTTGAGGCAAACTATTGGTTCTTTGAAAATAAAATTAGTATGCCCATAATAAGAGTGATCAGAGGCAAAAAAAAAAAAACAAGAAAAATACAAATATCCATTATCAGGAATAAAAAGTATAGTATCATTACTATTCTATAAACATTAAAAATATAGATAGCATGCTGGGAAATTAGACAACTCAGATGAGGTAGACAGGTACCTTGAAAGATAGTTTGCAAAAACTGACACAAGAATAAATAGAAAATCCAAGTGTCTTTTAACTACTAAGGAAATTTAATCTGTAATTTCAAACTTAACCTTCCCACAAAGTCAATTCTAGGCCCAGATAGCTACTCTAGTGACTCCTTCCTTACATTTAGGGGAGAAATAATAACATCTTTACATAAATACTACCAGAGACCAGAAGGAGGACTAATTAATCCCTAAATTGCTTATTACACCAGTGTTACCATGATACAAAAGTGCACAAGAACAGTACAAGACAAAGAAAATTAAAACCCATTCATTTTAATGAACAGTGGTGTCTAGCCAAAAGATTAATGGCTTGAACTAGATAACTATATATTTTTTTAAACTCCTGACAAGTAAGATTGATTTATTACAGGAATACAAGATTAACCTAACAGAATAAAAGAGGAAGACCATGTGGTCACTTTATGGATTAGAAAAGGCATTTATTTGGTAAAATTCAGTATCCCTTTATGATAAAAATTGAGAGGACACTAGGAAGAAAGATAACTGAATCTGACAATGAATACCTCCAACTGTACTCACACTGCTTCCCCACATTCACGAAGTCGTCTTTCATCTTGGGTGAGTAACAGTGTAAAGAGAAGTCAGTGAGGTGGCTTAGCAGGTAAAGGCACTTGCCGTTGAACCGGATGACCTGAGTTCCATCTGAGACCCATATAATGGAAGGAGAGAACCAATTGCTGCTCTGATCTTCACACATGTGTCCATTCACACACACACATAAACAAATGTAATTTAGGAGTTTTTAAAAATAGTGTAGAGAGTATGACTCATGGTGTAGGGCTATGACCTTCAGTGTGTAAAAATGTAGAAAATTTGAAATATCTGCAAACTACTATAGTAATATAATTAATATATAATGTATTAACATAATATACTAAATAACTCTTTGGGGATAAGGTCAATATGCAGAAAACATATTTTTAATGTATTAGCAATGAATAACTACAAAATGAAACTTTTGAGTGTCATGAGAGAGCTTCAAAGACCTTTAAACAGCTGTTGCTGAGGTGGAAGCTGTGCATCTTCTGTGCGCTGGGGGCCATCAAGATTGCTGAGCCATTTGAAAGAAGTTGGAGCTAATGGGAAACTGAACCATGTTGATGAATAGAGGCCTCAGCGTCCTTCAGGTGTCATTTCTTCCCAAGCTCAGATCACTGTAATCCCAATTCAAATGGATATTTTGTAGACATTGGTAACTTGCTTCTGAATTCTAGATGAAATGTAAAGGTTCTAAACAGCTGAGATAATCTTGAAGAACAAAGTTGGAGATTTGTGTTGTCTGACTTCAAGGCTCCCTGTAAAGCTACAGTGATCAAGACAGGAAGATACTGAAGTAAGGATGGACTCATGGGCCTGTGGGTTAAGGAGACTCTAGATAAAGCCATACATACACGAGGTCATTTGATTTATGGCCAAAGCACCATCACATTTAATGAAGAAAGATGGTTCTTTTCAATAAATAACTCCAGTTACAAAAGACTTATGTCATACTCTCAAAATTATTTCAACCTAAACCCTAAAGGTATATCAGTAATTGGGCACCATGGCAACACACCCGCTCTCCCAGCTAGCCAGGAAGCTGAGATGGGAGGATTACTTGAGACCAGAAGTTCAAAATTGGAGAGATGGCTCAGTGGTTAAGAGCACTGACTGCTCCTGCAGAAGACCCAGGTTCAGTTCCCAGCATGCACACAGTAGCTAACAACTGTCCGTAACTCCAGTTCTAGGGAATCCAGTGCCCTCTTCTGGCCTTCATGGGTGTTGCACAGCATGGATGCACTTCCGTACACGAAAACAAAAAGAAAATTAGCCTAGGCAACATAGCAAGACCCCCATCTTGAAAGAAAGATGGGAGGTAGGGCACAAGATAATTTTTTCATGACTTTTTGGGGGGGTTGTCTATTTAGTTTTTGAGATAGGGTCTTCCTGTAGGCCCTGATAGCCTGGATGGCGTGTAACTTGCCATGTTGACCAAGCTGACATCCATCTGTAAGATCCACCTGCCTCTGCCTAGGGTGCTAGGATTAAAGACATGTACATTATGCCTCGCTTGAAAGCAGAGATCTTGGGCATAAGAAGCATAACTGTAGAGGACAAATTATGGTTGAACTTCATTGAAGTGGAAAAGTTTCCTTTGATGCTTCATTAAAATGTAGTAAGAAACAAGATCAGCCACAGACTGGGAGAGGAGAGGGTATTCACAACAGTAAATATAGATAGGTTACTTGAGTCAGGGGGATATGTACAGAGCTACCACTCAGTTTTTAAAGACAGAAGAACTAGAGCAGGAATTTCTCAGAAGAGCAGTGGAGCAGAAGAAATAACTAGTAAGCAAATAAAATGTTCTCTGGATCAGCATTCCTTAGGGAGATGCCAGTGGGAACTGCTTGGAGATGCCCATGCTAAAGGGTGTAAAAGCCCAGCAGTGCCCATGCTGTTGGACAAGTGGCACCCTTACAAGTCACAGGAGACTATTATCCTCAAGGAGCTTTATTTCTGGAAGAGCTGAATACAGTATAATCCTTCCAGGAATGCCCACAGGTCAGAGCAGACATTGTTTCCATTGACCACCTTGAGTGGTGTGGCTGAGGGTGTGAACCCGAACCCAAGCTATCTGACCTCTAACTCAGACCTTTTCACCTGGAGGTTGTAGTTAAAATAAGTTTTTCAACTTTGATTATGTTCTAAAATGACCTGATCACATCCTCACCTTCTCTGAGCCCCCTCCCATCCCCTGCTGTTTAAGGGCATAGTCTCTTTGCCTCATGGCAGCTCTCTCCAGCTCACTTAACATTTTATTTATTTAAACGTATTTCTTTTCTCCTCTAGGTTGTGATCAATTATTCAATCGTTAAAGGGCTGAAGTACAATCAGGCAACACCCACATTCCACCAGTGGCGAGATGCTCGCCAAGTCTATGGCTTAAATTTTGCAAGTAAGGAAGAGGCAACCACATTTTCCAATGCAATGCTGTTTGCCCTGAACATCATGAATTCCCAGGAAGGAGGTAAGCAAGACTTCCTTTCCACTTGATGCCGAGACCCTCTCTCATTCTACCTGCTTTCTGGCAGAGTTCTGGCACTGCCACTTTGTTGAGTGCCATTACATGGGTACTCAGAAGCCTACTGCTTGACTTAGGGTTTAGAGTAAGAGTAACAGTTAGGAGAAGGAGGGAAGAATGTGTTTGAGGTTTTTCTTGAATTCAGTTATTCTTGTGCTCAACAAAGGTTAGCTGAATACTTAGTACAAGAAACTGGCTAGGCAGAATGAGTAAGAAGTGAATGGAACCCTACCGCCAAGGCATTTTAGAGTTTTGGCGTTCACAAGTTCATAAAAAACAATTTAATGCATTACAGTTAGTACTCTTTATTAATAAAGGTATATGTGAGGTACTTGGGGAATACAGGAAAGGAAACAAGTAACTGTGGCTTTTGGGCTTCTGAGGGGGCTTTAGCAGCATCTGAGCTGAAGCTCTAGGGAGGCAGGACTGCTCCAGGCAGTGTGAACATGGACGTAGGCAAAGGAGCTACTAGTGCATGGGTAGGGGGCTTGAATGTGTTGAAAAAGAGCATCATACAGTGTGTCTTGGGCAAGGGTTCAGGAGGAACGCGACTGAAGATGAAACTAGAAGGATGGAGGTTTGTAAAACATTGTGCAGCTGCCCTGGCACATTGTCATCACTGGATGTTAGAATTTGTGAGTATTACTGATCTTGCTGCTGTTATTGCTGCTACCACCAGTATTAGCACCACGAAAACTGAGAAGTGGGGAGACTGGAGAGGAAAAAGTGCTGGAGGGAAATGGTGCTTAAACACATAGGTGCATTGGAACTGAGTTTAAACATTGGGAGAGATTTTGTTCCGCTGTTTGATAAAATTGTGTGGAGTCAAGTCCTGGAAGTTGTATGTTGAGTACTTGTACAGTTTTCCTGTCCAGCCTAGACCCTCTGTATGTGGATTTCCTGCCTAGAATGATTGATTGAGAAGCATTAGTCAGATTCCAGATTCTTTCAAAGCAAATACTCAAATAAAAATAGCTATTTCATTCCAGTCACTGTTAGAAAACAAATAAACCAGTTAATACAGCCTTCATTTTAACTTCCAGGAGTAAGAGTATAAGTCATATTCTAAGCACAGACCTTCATCCCCTGTAAATTGAGTGATTGTTCCTGTTGAGGCGGGAATGGGCACTGCTAGCTAGCTTGTTTATGTGGATCAATTGTGAATATGGCCTGATAGGAAATTGTTGTTAGCAATTGACAGTGGTTGCTGATGATTAAAATTTTTCTGCAGCTGAAATATAAACCTACTGAGAGAATCGTGCACAAATTAAAAAGGCATCCTCAGCCCCCAAAGACTCCAGCAGCTACAAAGTATTTATTTCCACGTCCATATTGCAGTTGTTTTGATGGTTTTTGAACTTCTTGCGATTATATAGTGTGGAAGTTGTGTGGATCATATAGTTGCTTGTAATATGGCAGTCTGAGCCCCACTTGCCAAAGTTGTGGGAGATTTGGGGTCCAGGATGGTGCCTGGCACATTATAAGCACTCAGCTGTACCACCTCCTTCCCTACAAGACATGTCTTCTTCTAAGGCAGTATCTGGCTCCTGAGGCCTTCTAGATGCTGCTGCAGCCACCATCTCCCATCCCTTATGTAGGCAGACACTGATATGGATTCCTGGGGGTTTCTAGGCCTGCAGATACAGGCAACTTTGCTATCACATTGTAAAGTAAGCTGTGTTTGTGCTATCTTCACACTAGACTGTGTCCAGGCTCTCGTCTGACTCTTACCACAGCACCTGGGAGATGGTGTCTCAGTCACCCTTCCTGTTCTCTGGGCCAAGAAGCCAAAGCTCAGAAACAAAAGTAGCTTCCCTGAAATCCCATAGCCACAGCTGACCCTAACCCAGGAATCACTTGTTCAGATGGTTTCTGTTTTCTGGGTGCTAAAGAGAGGCAGAGATTATGGTTTTTGGTTTTTTGAGGCAGGGTCTTATGTATCTTAGGCTAGCTGTGTATCCTGTGTACCAAGGATGACCTTGAACTCTTGATTCTCTTACTCCAACTTCTAGAATGCTGGAGTTACAGTTACTATCATGCCTGGTGTTTTGTTTTGTTTTGTTTTGTTTTGTTTTGTTTAAGACAGAGTCTTGCTATAGAGCCTAGGCTGGCCTCAAATTTGCAATCTTCCTGCCTCATTTTCCTGAGTGGTAGGATTACAGGTATGTACCTCCATGCCCAGCCTGAAAACCACTGTTGAATCAGGATTCTTAACATTATTCTGTAAGAGGATGAGGTACATCAGAGTAATATTTTTTGCTGCCTGGATTCTCCATGGAAGAATTGGGGTATTTTTGCCTGGTATCTACAGAATCTATCTGATTGCAGTGAGTTTTAGGTACTTAGTCTTCAATTTCAGACCCAACCCAGGAAACCTAAAATCAATTTAGCAGGTACAAAGTAATTAAAATAGTAGTCATGGAGCCTGGTGGTTCCCACTCCCTAGGAGGAAGAGAGGAGAAGACGCACTAGCTGAGGCTTTTGTGGGTCCCAGACACAGCTTTGGTTCATGAATTAGGTCAGTGAACAGACTCAGTCTCTGGCTTATTGAGGATTTTGACATTGGCATCAAGAGGTCATCTGTTTAGGAAAGGCTCTGTGGCTGTAATACTGCTCTCTTCTGAGTGCAGGAAGTCAAACTCTGGGTTGGCCCTGGAGGCCCCCACTACTGGAAACAGTGCTGCAGCCTAGCTGTGGTGACTGCTGCCTGGATCCACTGCTGGTTTTAAAGAGTGTGCCCCACAGACTGTGTGGCCCAGCATTTCGGGCTGCTGTGACAAGGCATAATGTGGTGGCCACAGATAGTACACAGGCCCGGGTGGAATTCAGGGAAGGAGCCCTCCTTGACCTGATTTGGCTAATGATGTGTCAGTAGTGTCAGGCTTTCTCTTCAGCATCTATACTTTTCCTTTTTCCCCAAGCTACTTCTCTATATGGACCCTCCCTGCTCTTCCTAAGGAATGACTCTCACCATCCAAGAAGCCTCACTGAATTGAGGGACCAGGAGTCCCACAGGAAGACCTGATGGAGCTACACGAGTATTGCCCTAAACTCTAAAGCACTTAACAGTGGTCAGGACATCCTACTGGGCCTGACACATGTTGATTTTGACAGGCCTGGGATCCAAAAGGGATGTATGTGCCTGAGTGTTCAGAGGAGCTGGGAGTCAAAGTTAGTCATCCACTGTTTCTGTGATTGCTTCCAGGACTCAGGGAAGACAAAAGTTCTTGTTCATCTGGTCAGAGCTGGCCAGCCTCCAGTGGGGAGGGGGTTGGCCACACAGCTCTTACAGACCCAGCCCTGCTCATTTTCCCTCTCCACTTAGGATGTGTTCTTCAGTAGCAGGAATTTTGGCATTCCCCACCTCCTCATGAACTCACTTGAGTCAGTGGGAAGAACCCAGCTTCCAGTGTCCTAGGAGTCAGGAGTGAGAGTATGTACCCGTTTCACTGCTATATTACAGGTTCAGGTATTATTTCTATCTTCACTGATGTTCTAGGCTCTCAAACAGCAGTATTGATAGATAAATATTATGCCACAGGCAAAGCAGAAAGGTGTTTGGTTATATAAAGAGCAGCCATGCCTGTAGAGCATGCAGCTCAGTCCTGCACACGGAAAGTCACTTCACATATCCCACCCAAAGCATGCAGGTGGGAAACAGTTCTAATTTCTGAGCCAGGACTTAACTCTGTTGAAAGAAAAGGTACATTTTTTACAGTTCTAATACATGCTGAATTTTTTAGGAATATGACTGACAAACTACAAAAGAAAACTCTGTTGACTGTTGGTAACCTTACCAAGAGAGTTGTTTTGTTTTAGAAAACCCTACCTCTAGCATTGTGGCTGTGATATTTTAGTCACAGATGACTCCAGAGAGCAAATCTGTCTTGTGACAACTGCATTTCCCGGGAGTCTGTGGGCAGGTGCAAGCAGCTCTCTCATTCTGTCTCCTGTTGAATGTGTGGGTGACCTTTTACATATGGAGTGGACTCTATCATTTCTCTGTCTTCCCTTTACAGAACACTTAATGTGTTACCCGGGTTTTTCTAATCTATATAGGGCAGTTATGTAATCCCTGAGTTGCATTTCATTATAATATAGGAAAGTTAAGAAATGTTTGTTCTAGAGATAGGACTTGGATTCTGAGAGGCTAAAGAACTGCTGGCCTAGACACTCCGTAAAATCAAGCTCCTTCCTTGTTTCATGTCTGTGTCTCCTTTGATCATCACCTAACAGTATCTCATCTCATAGCTGGGGAAACTGAGTCTCAGAGTGAAGAAGGGAGTACAGACTTGATCCTGTCAAGAAAAGGAATGGGATGAGAAAAAAACACTGTTTTCCTTCCATCCTGAGACAGCAGGCCTGGGAAAGAGAAGCACAGTGGGGAGAGCCAGGCTTCCTTGAGTCAAATTAATACTCTTGTGCTTGGACCCTGAGCAAGGCCCTGAATTTGTAGGTTGTCATAACACCATGCACTAATGCTCGTTATGGGACCTGATTCTTGTGTGAGATGCCTCGTGCCTGAGGATGTCCTTAAGGGCTACTCCTCCACATTTGTCCTAAGAGCCAGCATTCTTCTACCACTGTAGGTTCTCTCAGAACTTACCACAGCCATCTTATAACCACCCCTATTATTCCAGGAGAGCAGGGCCCTCATAGCACTGGAAGCAGGACTCCTGGTGGTAATGAATTTTCAAGAACTCTTTCCCCTCAAGATATTGGCTGATGTAAACGGTAGATGTCCAGCTTCAAATGAGACTTGCTAAGTAGGAACTGGAGAAGAAACCTTAGGTGTCAGGAAGCCAGGTTTGTTACCAGTAGTCAGAATGTTACCAGTCTCTTGGCCTCTTATCCAAAGAATTGAAAATAAGGATTCACATAGATTTTCAAAAGTAGCAAAATAACTTGGTTTGGAGCAAAGCAGTAGTCTAAGTTATAGAGAACTATACTGTTAAGACTGACAATGGGCCACATGAGTAAGGGTATTCAAGAGCTCCAGTTATTGTTGGGGGCTTCCTTTTATGAAGTTCAAGAGAAGGAAGAGTTAGTGGTTCTCTGTTTTGATTAATAGATTAGGTCAAAAATTCATTTTCAGTTATGTTTGTCCCTTTCTGTAATGCATCTGATTTTAATCATACACTTGCCCAATCATGCATAAGTATAAGATAATAAAGAGGGGATTATTCCTAAAAGTTCATTTAAAGGTGCTTTTGTCTTGCTAGGCTTACCCCCAAAGCCAGTGGAGGCCACCTCAGCTCTCTGTTCTTCCTATCTGAATACATTGAAAATACACTTGAAAAGAAATCATCTAAATTTGATTGTTGCTCAATGTGGAGAAACTTATAGTATTGCTTAGAGAGAGGATTCATGAAGCCTAATGTCATGCAGGTTCTAAGGTGGCTAGGGGCATTGTGTGTGCATAGAATATACAAATGGAGGGGATAGGCTGACGTGCACATTACTAGAAGAGGATGGTATACGTAACCAAAACCAAATAGGACCCCAGGCTACTAAGCTGTTCCCTGTGCTTGCCTGTCTCAAATTTATATTTCACAGATGACAAAACTAACCATCGGGTAAGGCTTACAGTAGACCACATGAGAAACAGGGTAAGAGCTGGGTCTACACCTAAGGGCTGTCCCACTAATCCCAAGCAATCTAGGTTTAAAACACCTTTCCTTCCTAGGGCCTAGGATCCGAATGTGGCTTTGGTTGTTAGCAGTTTTATGTGTCCAACTTGTTGGGAACTAGACAGTTCCTTTAAGAGCCATATGCACAGTATGAACTTGCAGCCAGAAGCCAAAGCATGGGAAAGCCTCAGGATATTAGGTATGGTTTGGAAGGTTGAGAGGGCAGGGGGAAGGAACAGTTAAAAACAGGTTTGTTTGTAGGTTTGAGGTTGGATGCAGTAAATTTCAAACTGGCTATTCTGAGGAATACCAGAGTCCAGCCAGCACCTCCAGGGTCCCCACCTTGATATCAGGATAGTTTTGCTTTACTGATGTTATATAGTGGGACTCTGAAAAAAGAAAGAAAAGAGAGATCCTGCAGCTTAGTGGAAGTTCACACTGGATGAGCTGAAATGGGATAAAGTGGCCTCTGGAACATAATGCTGTGTGCTTTTCAGACTTTGCTTGCTTGTGATGTCATTGTAACTTTTAAGATCTGACTGTCCTGATGCTGGATGATAAATGTTTTCCAAGTTTTTACAACCTACCCTGCCCAATGTCCTCATTCAATGTCCAGTGACCCACTGGCTGCCATGTTTTGAGCCGGGGAAAAGAGCCCAACAAAGGAATGTCTGGACAGGTATTTTGTGAACAGTAGTAGTTCAGGCCTGTGAACGGATAAGCTTTCCTTTCCTCGCTGAAGGGGCAAGTACAGTGTTAAACCTCAGTGTATCTTAAATTTAGCCTCAATTTTGCTTCCTATGAACCTCTTTGCTGGAAATTACCAAGTTTGATAATTACCAAGTTAGGTACCCCTAAAGAAAAAGAAATCCTGAACTGTGTTCATCTCCCTGGTTGAGGGACTACAGGCACGTTTTCCTCCCGGTATGTCTTCTGGGTTTGCTTAATCCAAGGTCACAAATACCCCTGGCTTTATTCTCTGGCTTCTACTTCATTCTGTCTGCTCTGCCCTCTGGTGGCCATGCTGTAAAAGTTAGCCCCATGTGTTTATAAGCCCATCTACCTCACTAGAACATGATTCTTAGAGGCCTGGCTGCTGGATCAGGTAGGGTCTCTGTAAAACTCTTCCATGTTCACAGGCCACACACATATTACTCCTGCCATTCTGTGTCTTCCCTACCTCTGGCCTCCAGCCCTTCTCACTCCCCCTCACCTTCAAAGTCCTGCTGGTCTTCTTGGTACATTACCCCTGTGGCAGCTATTCTCTCTCCCATACACTCCGTAGTACTTATTTTTGCTTCTGTCCTAATAGCACCACTGGGCACAGGACAGGCTCCAGCACATGAATCGAGTCAGCTTAGAAATTCAAGAACAAATCTCTTTATTTCTGGGACCTCTGAATAGAGCATGATGTCTGATACAGGAGCCTCAGTATACCCCCGCTAGGCCTGGGGAGCAAGCCAAGACCTGGGGATGTAATGGGCCTGGACCTCATCTATGTAACCCCTTAGGCCCTAACTCAGCATCAAGTACCTTAAACTGTCTGGGGAGGAATATGCACTGGGCTGAGTCTGGGGACAATTCTGCTGCATTGTAGTTTCCCATTGGCTCCCTCAGCCCCATACACTTCATATCCTTCCCAACAAGTCAGCCTTCATGTCCCCCTTTCATATGGGGACTTAGTTAGCTTTTTATTGCTGTGATAAAACTGACCACAAATAACTTAGGGAGGAAAGGATTTTTTCATCTTAAAACTCCCAAGTCACAGTCTATCCACTGGAAGAAGTCAAGGAGGAACTCAAAGCCAGAACCAGGAGTCAGGAACTGAAGCAGAGACTGTGGAGAAACACTGCTGATTGGCTTGTTTTCAGGCTCACATCCGGCTCCCTTCCTTTTAGAGCCCAGTCATCACACTCCCACACTGGGCTGGGCCCTCCTACATCAATTAGCAATCAAGAACATGCCCTCACAGGCATGGCCAAGGCCAGTATGATAGCGGAAATTCTTCAGCTCTCTTCTTCCCACATGACTCTAGTTTGTGTCATATTGACAAAACCTGACCAGCACAGGGGCCGCCTCTCTGACTACCTGGTGCTTGAGTGAGTGGTCTGCAGGTCCACACTGCCCTCACTTCATTTACTTCATGCCTTCGCCTGGTGCTGTCCTAGCAGTGCAGCAGGTCACTGACTGTCTCCTGGTGGCCTCTGCTCATCTTTTGCATTGCTATGTCTATAAAGCCATCCTGGGTGCTCGTGTCTGTATTTATCTGCATCCGAAGGAGAGACCCCTGTGAGTGTGTGGTGCACATGCAAGTGAATGAGTGAGTAAGGTCACCCTTTGTTCCTGTCATTTGCTCCTCGCCTTCATGCCCTTTTCTGAAGACCAAGATGAAGTTCCTGAGCCATCAGCACCACTTGCCTGCCAGCCTGTGAAACTGGGCTCAAGGTGAGGGGTGCTATCTGTGATTGAGGGACATGGTCAATGGAATTGTCTCACACAGAAATCGCACCCGTCACCTTGGCCTGCTAAGCACCACCCTAAACCGAGGAGCACACCTTCCCTGCCATCAGCCCTGCTGAAGGACCCTTGACTGTTGGTGGCCAGGAGGGGTCCATGCTACAGAAGGAACTTTGGACACAGACCTGGACGGACCTGGTCTTGCAGCCCTTGCATAACTCTTTTCCTGTTTTTCTATCTGTAAAATGGATTGTCACACCCACCTCACAGGGGTGTTGTGAGGGTCACATGAGACAATGTAAAACTCCTTTTTCACCCGAAAATCTCTCTCTTTACAAACCATCTGCAGAGGTATCCATCAGCACTGCTTCCAGCATGGTGTTGACAGTGCGCTATGGGACACAAAACAGTGGGGGGTTGCTCTTTGAGGGGAGTGAGTGTGTGTGGTTTACATCAAGTTCTGAGGAAAGGTTCTGCCTAGCCTTTGGGATACTCTTCCTGCACGTCCTCTTGGGCATTCTTAATATCTGAACATCTCACAAGCATCTTGCTGCCCCCACCCTCTAAAGAACTGCTAGGTCATCTGCAGTTTTCATCCCAGAGAAAAAAGGCCACCTTCCCTAGCACCTAACAACTTGCCTTTGGGGCTCTGAGTCTTGCTAAGACCCTACGCACCCAGTAAGGGGATCCTGCCCTACCACCTACTGCCTGACACTCTTCTCAGGGGAAGCTGTCCTGCTGGGGCTCAGAGCAGGACTCAGAGCATAGACTGGAGGATTGGGCCCTGCTGTACCCCAGCTGATGCATCTGCCCTGCATTCTGTTACTTGTCACAGCCATGAAACCTGGAGTAAGCCATTTTCCCATGCCAAGTTTTCATTTTCTCCTCTTTAATTGGACATAAGGACTGCAAGATGGCTTAGTGGATAAAAGTACTTTCTGACAACCTGAGTTCAGAACCAACTCCTACGAATTGTTCTCTGATAACCACATGCATGCACACAAATAATAATAGTAAATTAGTAAATAAGTGTAAAGTGAACCTCAGAAGGCTGTCATGAAGGTGGAATTATGATAAGGTAAGTGAGAATGTAGCTTTTAAGCCACATGAGGCACCATAGGGGTACAATGTATGCTAATCCTAGAGTCCCCTAGTCCTTTGATTCTCACATTGTTGATGTGGCACCCCCCAAGACTGTCATTATTCCTTAGAGAAAGAAGCAAGCCTTCCTTTCCACATGCCATTGTACAGTCTTCTGAGTCTTCATAATATCTCCTGAATTCTGTGAAGAGAGGAGGCAAAGGCTCACAGCCTTTAATAATTTGCCCAAGGCCACACTAGTGAGAGAGACTCCAGTTCTCAGTCCAGCTCTCTGTTCATCAGATTGTCTCTCCCAGAGACTCTCCTTGGCTGGTAGCCAGCATGCTGTCTAAACTATAACCCACCTTGAATTAGGGCCTCTTCACTTTTTAACTTTTAGAGTGAGTGGAGAACTCACTTGTGTCCATCCATTTTCCTTACTCTTTTATAGCACATATAATCTCTTTCCTAAAGAATGATAAAGCACACCTGTAATCCTAGTACTTGGGAGGCTGAGTGGAAAGATTGTTAATTAGCGTTTAACAGGAGCCTGGACTACATAATGAAACAGTGTCTCAACAGACAAAAAAAAACAGTAATTATTTCACATGTAGCTTTTTGCCAACTACAACTAATGTAACATAAGAACCATCTCAACTACTTTAGTGAGTAACCCTTGCCAGGCCTCAGAGAGCCAAACAAGTGGGATTCTACAGCACTGATCTACTCCATTTGTACAAACCCTGCATTATTAGCCCACTCAAGTCTTTTCCTTGCAGCAAGCAGATGCACATTTCCGGTTCCAGTCAGGTCATTTCTTACTAGAGTTCTCAGAGCCATCAGTCTTAACTTGGAATGAAGTCCAGGCCTTTGCATGTCCTTGATCCTGGATGCCTTTCTGAGCTTACCTCTTCATACGTGGCCTTACATTGCATTCTAGACATTATTGGCCTCCTTACTGTTCCCCAGAAATGCCAAAGATCCTCACTCAGGCCTGTATGCCATGGTATACCTTTACGTTCACATCTCCCCTCACTGACTGGGGACTGCTTACATATCACCCAAGCAGAGTTAGCCCATCTTAGGTCAAACCCATGCATGTTACTGTTGTTCTCATTCTGCTGTATCTTTCTTCATGTGCATATGTCTCACTACCCACCTCTCCTCTTTAGCCTATAAGTTGGAGGGCAGGTTGTATTCGTGCCTAAGTCCCTAGCACCTAGCAGGTGTTACTGGTTTGATGAATGAACTAGTACCTCTGTGACTTACTGAGCATCATCTACTCCGGGCATGTGTCAGCTTTTATACAAACATAAATCAGACATGGTTCCTGCTCACATGTTCACCAACTCCCAGCTAGGTGAAGAAGCAAGCCTTCTGGATGCAGATTTCAGTCCATAATTATTTAGATCCAAGTTTCTGGACTTGGGGTGAGGTAGTAGAACATGGTGGAACGGCATGGCAAAGGAACCCTATTCACCTCAAGGAAGCACAGGGGTGGGGACGGAAGAGGTAGAGGAAGGGGAGGAGGGAGGGAAGGGTCCAAGGACAAGATAGACCCTGCAAAGCCACACAACACCCCACTGACACACATCCTTTAACTAAGCCCCACCTAATAGCCCATTCAATGGTGAATTTGTCAATTGATTACCACTGTTGAGTTTTCCAAGTCTTTAACCTGCCACCTCTCAACAACACTGCCAAGTCTTCAACATACAAGCTTTTGGGGGATACTTTATACCCACACTATAACACCGTGCATGATCTGGGTCTTAAAGGATTGATACAAATTTGCCAGTTAAAAGTGGTCCACAAAGAGGAAGCTACACACACATGTTACAAAAACACAGCAACATGTGTGAGCCTTATACTGCTCACAGAGGTAACTGTAGAACAGAAAAGATTTGTTGGGTAGGTGAGGCCACACATGGAAGGACAAGCTCAAGTATCATATTCGAGGCTCAGACTTGTTTGGAGCTGGTGGAAAGGTCAGAGACTACCTGATACAGGCAAGACTTAAATTCAGTTCCCAGTAGCAAGTCCGCCTGTTTAGAGCAATGTCTGGCAAATAGTCTTCAAATGATGATGCTACCATTCTTGTGACATTCATCCTCGTGCTTCCCTTGTTGTAGGAAGATTATATCCCTAGGAGGGAAAGTGAGAAGCTATCCCAAGAGCACAAGACCCCACAGAATGGATCTGCTGATCCTGCAGCAGGGATTGAACTGGGCAGGACAGCATATATGAGCCTTCGTTCATCTCAGGGAATGAGTAAGATACTCTTCCCAGACAGCAGGGCCAGAAGTTTGGGGCTGTAGGTTCCACTGATGGTCAGTGTGGTTGTTTTAAAATCCACATCTATTTGTGTTGAGCATGGTGATTCAAGCCTATAATCCCAACATTTGGGACTCAGGAGGCTAAAGCAGAGAGATTATGAATTGAAAGCCAACCCCAGCTACATAGCAAGACCCTGTCTTAAAAAAATGTACATGCACATTTGGGGTATTTGCATTCTTCAGGGAAGTACACAGGTATTGGAGTACAGAGAAGGTTGAGTGAACAGAAAGTCACAATATTGATAGCAAGCTGACTTGGGCCACATGTCAGCCCACAGTAGAAGAGAAAAGAAAGAAACCAACACTGCTACCTGAGGAGTGAGGAAAGATGTTGAATGGTAGAGGGCTGCTATGTGTTCCTTTTCCAGGGGAGACATAAACAACTGTTCACCCAAGATAGAGAGGGCATTAACTGACTGCTCCATCCAGATCCAGTATGGTGCACCAGTGAGTTGAGACTATATACATGGTCATGGGTACTCAAGCAGCTATACCACCAAAATGTCCTGTCCCAACTTGGGTGACAACTCAGGAAAGCCATGTGGCAAGTGTCTCCCTCTTATATACTCCAGCGCACCCCTGTTCTGGTTTAATTTCTGTTGCTCTGGTAAAATACCCTGACCAGAAGCAGCTTAGGGGAAAAGGGAAACTGATTTACAGTTTCAAGTTATAGTTCACTAACACTTTGGATGCCCATTGTGTATAGTTCATTCAAGGTGGGAACTGAAGCAACTTGTCACCTCCACAGTTACGAGTACAGAGGATGAGCACATGGATCCCTGCTTGCTCTCTACTAGCTTTCTCCTCTCTTACGCTCTCCTGGAATCCTTGCCTAGGGAATACCACCTACAATGGGCAGGGTCTTCCTACGTCAATTAGTATTCAAGATAATTCTCCACAGGCATGCCTGTAGCCCAGCCTCCTCATTAAAGACACTCTTCCACAGATGATTCTAGGTTGTGTCAAGTTGACAGTTAATACTACCTAGCACAACACCCCAAGAGCACAAGCAGCTGGGGGCTTGGAAGATAGGAGAGAATAATGTCTGGGCCTGGTGGTACCTCCCTTCTGGAAGAATGTTTACAGCCCCATTACTGTGCCATGGACCTCACTAGCTGGACAAGGTATTCTGTAGAACATCATAGCAGTTTGCTCCCAGGTGATGATCCTGTCACACCTTGCAGAAATAGGTTCACCACAACAGCTATAGACATAGGCTATTTGGATACCAGAACATAACCAGGGGCAGGAGCACCAGCCTTCCACACAGAGGGCACTGTCACTGTCCCCTTGAGCATGGCTGAATGTACAGAGTGCTACGCAGAACAGGAGGAATGGTAGCCCAGTGTGAGAGATAAGGTTTGCTGTCAAGTTGAGGCTTGATCGTCTGCACACCTTGGAGCTGGTCAGGCTGGAAAAGAATGCAGGAACGGCAGGAGCAGGTTAGGAGAGGAGGCAGATATGATGGCAAATAAAAGGAGACAAAGAACCAAGAAGCCTGTGGAGGGCCAGAAAAGAGCTGTTGGCCAAGCTGCACACTCTTTGGGAATTCCTATGCCTTGTTCCTGTTCCTTTTCCCTGCACGCCTACCCTGGTCCCATCAGGGTAAGAGGAGATCTGGGAGGGGAGGGCCCTTCAGACAGACACCTGGTATCTCTGAAGTTTGTGGGCAGAGCCCCTGCAAGGGGTCCTCATGGTCCCTCAGGGCCTATGGACTTTGTTGGAATCAGGTAGCCAGGAGGACTCTGATAGGTTAGCTGGGAGCCTTCATTAAAGATTGACAGAGTGAAGCCCACTTGCCTGCAGGATAGCATATCAGTTACCACTGCACCAGCCAGGCGGCTGAGGAAGAGGAGGTAAGTGGCCAGGATGCGAGAGGCGCCTTGCGAACTGTGTCGAGCAGCCCTGCCAGTAATGGTCAGCAGGGAATGGACATTTCACTGCTTCTGCTTCTGCCACTGTGACTGCACCGTGCTTTGCAGAGTGACCTGTAGGTGATAGAGCTTTTTCCTCCCCTTACTGCCTCTCCTCTCGCTCCCACCTGCTTCTGGGGCCGGGTGGGACCAGAGTGCTGATCTTGGGAAAGAATGTCTCTCGCTGCTGACCATGGTCCTTGCAGAAGTGGTAGGGTAGAAGCAGCAATAGCTGATAAGGCAGCCTGAGCTCCTCCAGCTTCAGTGCTCAGTAGAGGCCTGACTACCTATGCCTACCCTTCCCAAATGAAGGCACAGTTCCCCACCTATACAATAAAGCTTTCTATTAGAGGGTTGGGCAAATTAATCCTGCAGAGTGATGTGGAGATGCTCCATAAACCATGAAGGTGTAGTAAATTGTTACTGCACTTTATTCTGTTGTAGATTCATTTCGAGATTAGTTTTGTGTCCTTATATGAGTTATTAAGAAAAGGGGGAGAAATGTCAGCCTGTGTGGGCTAGGCCTGTAGGTGGGGTGCTCTGGCCTTGGGAACAGGAGGCTAAGTTTTGGCAGTGTGTTGTCTCTGATGTGAATATGGCCTGGGGACCCCTCTGTGCAAGGAGAGGGTAGTGGGGATTAGGGAAGGGGTATTCACTAGGCCACAAGCTGTCACTTGTCAAAATTAGAAGAGGCCCTCTCCTCTACCGTGTCATTTCTGAAGGACTGGCAGGTTCTTTGCTCTGTATGACCTGGGCATCTCCCTTCTTAGTATCCACTGGAGCTGAGTTATAGCTGCCCTGTGCAGAGCCATAGCTCAGGGATAAGGGTCCATAAGTGACTGATCAGCTGGCAAAACAGTCCATTGTGAGCTTAAATTGCTGTAACAAAGACTAGGCAGAAAAGACTGGAAAATGTGTAGTGTTCTGTTAAGCAAGCAGCTAAGCCAGCATTAAATGTGGAGGGTGGAGGTCAAGCATCTGTCCACTACTGAGCTGAGCAGGAGAGCTGCCTTTGCTTTCTAAACACAACATGGAGGTGTCAGTGTAGGTCTGAGTAAGCATCGGTATGCTGGGAGGGACAGTCCTGGGCTGGGAGACATTTGTCCTGGGTGCTGGTCCCAGTCCTACCAATTCCTGTGTAGCTTTAACAGGGGACTCATGGCCAGACCCAGTCACAGACTCCATTCACACATAGACATTTGTCTACCTGGCAGCAGGACTAGCACCCATGAGGAAGGCATGCTGGGAGTCCCTTCCCAGAACACCTCATGCAGTATCTAACCAAAATGGAAAGCATAAACGGAGGCAGCTAGAGAGATGGTAGACAGGGAGAGCAACTCAGGAAGGCTTGGGACTCTGCCCAGCCTGACCAGGTGGCTGTTGTTCACTGGCCAGAAATTCCATCATGCATCACTGAGCAGGTGCTGGATCCTTTGTCTCTGACACTCCTGGGATCTCAGATTGCATCTTTTCAGGAGGCCAGGAGTGCCTTTCCTATAGAGATGAGCTGGAAACTTAGCCTATGCCCCTGTCCCAGAGGAGCTGGGGCTGCTATCCCAGAGCCTCTTCAGTGTGTGGGGTGAGAACAGAGGCCTTTGTTAGGAGAAGGTGTCAGCTTTACCTCAGCTACCCACCTCAGGCTGTGTAAAGTAATGCACAACACCTCAGGCAGGAGACCTGCAGGACTGGTGGCCTCTGAAGGGGCTTATGGCCATTTACTTATTTATCCCTAGGGTGGTGCCTGCTAGTGCAGTCTGGAAATTCAAACCGAGGGAAACCCCACCAGTCCAAGATACTCATTGTTAATACTTTGACATGTTTCCTTATTTGTCCTTTTGAATATAGAGATTTGGAGGCTAGGGATGTTGCTTAGTGGTAGAGCACTTGCCTAGCAAGCACAATCTGGGTTCAGCCCCCTGTGAGGGTATAGGAAACTGAGGCCCAAAGAGGAAAGGGATTTCCCACAGCACTTAATTACTTAGTGATAGGATTTCAACAAAGAGTCATCTCTGCCCTGGGTGTGGTGGTACACACCTTTAATCCCAACACTTGGGAGGCAGAGACAGGTGGGTGGCTTTCTGTGAGTTCAAGGCCAGCCTGGTCTACATAGTGGGTTCTAGGCCAGCTGGGGCTACAGGAAGACCCTGTCCTTTCCTGCACTCAGGAGGCTGAGGCAGAAAGATGCTGAGTTCAAGGCCAACCTGAGCTACATAGTGAGACCCTGCTTCAAAATGCTAAAAAGTAAAGAAGAATAAAGTCACCCTGAAGGTGACTTCTATAAACTGAAGCATCCCAGAAGAGCACAGCCAGCCATGGGAAGGGGCTGAAAGGTGAGAGTGAGGGCAGTGAGAGAGCTAGAGGGGAGCAGAGCATAGTTCCCCATTTCCCAGGACCTTGAAGGATCTTTGCAAGACCACCCCTTCTAATCCTGACAAACCTCTGGGAACAGCCCTGCCTGGACAGGTTTCAGCCATTGGGAGGAAGACTTGGTGCCAATGTGAACTGCCCAGTCCGGTTAGGGTCCAGCACACATATCTCCCAGTATACAAGGCCAGACTCAGTGGTCCTTAAGGCTCTGTGGAGCTTTGTGTGCTTCTTTTCTCTTGGGATACCTCTCCCAGGTCCCACATAGATGGGAACACTGGGTCAGTTGGCCAATGGGTACTGAGAGGCTGCAGCTTGTCCTGATCCTGTCCAAGGAAGGAGTTATCAGGATGTGCTACGAGGTGGTTCCTCTGATCTTGTGCTGTGGGTGGCTGTAGTGCCCCTTCCTATCCTGACCATTTCCTTACTCTCATCTGCTCTGTCTCACTGCAGTCATGCAAATTAGTGGCAGGTATTGGCTTTAGGGCCCTCTGTGCCATAGCTCAACCTCATTTTCAGTCTTGACCTACAAAGAGGCCATGCTACTTTTGCTTCAGTTCCCCGACATCCCTGCTTTCTGAAAATGACTCTGAGCTCATAGTAGCCTTTTAGGGTAAGTGAGGGTCAGACATGGCATCACTTGTAAAGTCTTCACAGGACTTGATGCATAGCACAGTCAACATCCAATACATTTGAGTGTTCTTCTTCCTTACCCCGGACAATCACTCTGCTCTCTGGAAGTTTGTGGAATGTAGGCCCTGGCTCAGCCTGTTGTGATAACATTTGAACCATAGACTTATGCTATTTTCTGAGATTTTGTCACCAGTGGTCTTATTGCTTGGAGCTCTTCAGTTTGTTACCCATCCTTTAGATTCAAAAAGAATTGATTGCATGTCAACTGGGTGCCAAGAACTGTATTAGTGCTGGGAGTCTGGAGGTGACAGCAGTTATGTCCCTGGAGTGCTGGTTAGGCGACCCTGTGCCTGTGCTCTTTATGTCTTCTGGGTTTGTACAAACATGTATAACATGCCCTGGTGAGCACAGGGCCCAACATTACAAACTGAGTCCTGACATAGTGCAGTGTGTGCACCCAGGCCGCTCATGACCATGCCTGTCCTGTCAGCAAGATGACCGGGTTGTCTCTCTGAGACTGAATGCTGACTCTTCCTATCTCTGTTCTCCTTACCTTTTCCTGAAGATGATGGTACCCTGCTCAGAATCCTTTATCAAATCCTTATGTCAAAGACAGGTGCTACGAAAGCCCTCTTAAAGGGGCAGTATAAGACCTTGGGAGCTCACTCAGTAAAACACTTGAGGACCTGTATGAGTCCCAGAATCCACATAGAAAAAGAGTGATGGTGTGTACTTGTAATTCCAGCACTGGGGCAGGGGGATGTGGAGAGAGGCATATCCCTGGGGTTCACTGGCCAGCAAGCCTCGCCTAATTGGTGAGTTCTAGGCCAGTGAAACCTTGTTTCAAGAAAGAAAGAAAAGGTGAGAGGCACTGAGGAGCAATATCTGAGGTTGTGATCTGGTGTACACATGCACACGCATACACATACGCATGGGGTGGAGTACAAAATAAGTAAGCGATGAGTTTCTAAGTCAAGACTGTTTTGGCCACCTCACAGTTTGCCACTTGCTGAAACACAATGAGTTTAGCAAGAGAAAGTCTGTTTACATGGTAGCTAAGTGTGTCTCAAATCGACCTCCACAGAGGATAGGGTTTGGAGACATCCGTGGGCTGAACAGGATGATTTAAGATATGGGGAAAGGTGGGAGGAGGGTGGTTAGAATCATCCATGATCTGCACATGTGTAATCATTTCTCAAATCCTTGTAGCATTCTTTATTAGTTTGCTTTCTGTTGCTGTGATAGAAACACTGACCAAGGAAGAGTTTGTTTAGCTTACAATTCCAAAGGGGCAAGAGTCCATCTTGGTGGGGCAGAGGTAGAGTAGACACAGAAGCTAAACACTCACATCTTCAAGCAGGTATAGGAAGCAGGGAGTGACTGGCAAGGCTTAAGAACTCTCTAAGCCCACTCCCAGTGATATACTTCCTCCAGCATGGACAAGACCTCCCAGAACAATGCTACCAACTGGGGACAAAATGTCCAAATACTTAGAGCCTATAGGGGACATTCTTATTCAAACCACCACACATGCATTTCTAGAAACAGTAGCACGGCTGTGTGGTGGTGCAGCCTATAGTCCCAGTATTCAGGAGGTCAAGGCAGGAAGAGGATCATGTGTTCAAAACCACCCTATGCTACATTAAAAGGGGGCTAATGAGATGGCTCAGTTGTTCAGAGCACTGACTGCTCTTGTAGAGGACAGGTTCGGTTCCCAGCAGCCACATGGCAGCCAACAACCTTCCGTAACTCCAGTTCCAGGGGAATCGATGCCCTTGCCCTCCTTTTTCCTCCTTGAGCATTGCACGACATGGGTGCACTTATGTACCTGTAGGCAATATACTTTTTGTACATATAAAAAAATTAATAAGTAAAAATTAAAAAAAGAAAACATGCTGTCTCTGAAGGGTGTGGATATAATCCTAGCTCTTGGGACTCTAGCCCTCAGGAGGTTGAAGCAGGAGATCAGGAGTTCAAGGTCATGCTGCCTCACTAGTACAGGCCAGTGAAGGGATCCATGATTTCAACAAACATAGGTTTCAAGTACCTGAAAGTAATCTAGGCAATGGCTATCTTCATGACCCATACACCAGAGGTGTTTTCTACAGCCAAACTAGTGGGGGACTAATGATATATTGCTCAGCTGTGTGTCCTCCCAAAATAGTGATTTTTAAATTCAACTGAAAGAAAAGAAAGCACATGTTTTTTTCCAGATTTTGCCTCAGTTTCAAGAATTGGCTTACCTAGTCGAGACGCAGCCTGTGAAGGGTGGAAGAAGTTACCTGACACCTCAGTCAGTACCTGGTGTGCTTCACCCTGCTCAGTGCTGATCTCACCCTCAGCAGGGACTCAGCCTCCTAGCCTCACACCTTCCAGCCACACTCTGGACCTCTGAGCTTGGGTTCGAGTTTCAGCCAGCAGCTCAGCCTCTGGCAGCTGTCCCTTTGCAGCTTTGTGTTCTGAGAGGAAGTCAGTTAGGAGAAAGGTCTCAGTCTGTCTCTTGTTTTCCCCTGCCCCATGGCTGGCTTGCTGCCAGGGATAGTACCTGCCACTGGGAGATAGACACGCAGGTGCCAGTCATGCCCAGCTGTCCTGCTTTTCCCACAGTCTGATGTTCTACTTGAAATTTCCACTTCGTGTGTCTGTAGTATGACAAGGCTCTTCGTTTTGACCTTGAGAAAACTTCTCTGCAGTGAATGGGAGAAGCTGAACGTTATCCTCAGAAATCTCCAGTGGGTGGCCCAGAGCCCTTCCTCCTGGCAAGATCAGCTCACAGATGATGAGCCCTGTGGCTGTTGGACAAGTTCCCTGTCCTCTCCCCACCACTGTCCACAGGAAAGGGAATTCCTTTCTTACTGGTACCTGCAGACTCACTAGGACCAGGGGCCATTTAAATATTCAACTATGCAAGTGGGTTCATGTCTGCCTTGGCAGAAAGGCCAACCAAAGTGCTTTAAATAGTTATGATAATAAGAGCTGGGGTTTATCTCAGTGGGTAAAGTGCTTGTTGAGCAAACACAAAAACCTGAGTTCAGATCCCCGGGACCCATGTAAAAGCCAGGCACAGCAGCTCACACCTGTAACCCCTAGCACTTGTGGGGCACTGAGGGCAGGCAGATCCCAGTGGCTCACTCACCAGCCTGAAACAGTGAGGTTGAGATTCAGTGGGGGACCCTGTCTCAGAAAAATAAAAGTTGAAAGTGACACACCTTTAGCCAGGTCACTCACAGTGACCTGACCACTATTTGGAGGGTCTAGAATCCAGTGAGATTCTTCCTGCTGCATTGTTCCATGGCAGGAGGATAAGGGAGCAGACAGGAAGGGGCCAGCCTTACCCCTTTATAATGGCACCCCTTCAACCCATGAGAGTGGAGCCCTCGTGGCCTATCACACTGTAACATTGTCTGTTACAAAGGCAGTCAATTTTCAAGAGTTTTGCAAGTGACAGATACTCAAAACATAGGACCTTCTCGGCCCATATTGCTTATCTCGAGTGGTCAATTTTTATCCAGGCCATTTCAACCTTGCTTCTTCAGCTGGGCTTCCTACAAGCTTGGTAATCATGAGTTCCCTCAAATCTTCCAGTTCAATCTAATAAGATCTTGACCAGGGAAAGCCAGTATACCCAATGTCCCATGTGAACTATACCCTGAGCTAAGCAAAAGATGTGCTATCTGTCCTCAAGAAGCTTCAGGTACGGGGTGGAAGAGAAGACCCCAATGCTTGGATGTGAATCAGTTGTAGGTTTCATGAGAGAGGCAATAGCCACAGCACCAATAAAATTGGTAACTATGGAAGGTGAAAGAGGAGGTCAGGGCTCCTCCTTCCCATCACCTTGCAGCCTATAGGATCACAGCTCAGCTCAGGAGGCAAGAAGTAACACCATGAATCTGCTATCTTGGCCTGCGATTCCAGCCCTCAGGGAAGTTACCTGTAATGGCTTAGCTCCAAGACAAATGAGCATTGTTATAATGAGCAGAGAGCTTTCCTATTGGCATCTACTCCCAGCTGAGAAGCAACACCTTGCTGAAGAGGTCTCTGCAAGTGGGCTGTTGCCCAAGGCTTCCCAAGGGACCATTCTGGAGGAATGAGCCTTCTCCTTGTCCTTTCTGTGATTCTGCTGTGGAACAACTGAACTAGCGAATGGAGAAAAGAGCTTCATGCAAGCAGGAGCCAGCCTTTCCTGCTTTCAGCTGACTTTGGAGTGTGTATTAAGGATGGAGCTGGGCCTGGAAGGGTCTGGGGCTCCTGATGATTTTCCCCTGCTCTCTGTGGTAGCAAGTTAGCTGAGAGCATTGGGAAAAGTGTAGGCCAACATGCAGATTAAAGAATCCAAAGTGTATGACAGTAGAACATGACTGCCATCTGAGGTCTTGATGGGACAGGAAACAGCCACAGTAACCAGGCCAGGCCAGCAGCTGCAGAGGACTTTGCAGGAGCCAGTAGACCCCGGGCATCCAGGACCTTGGCCCTAGGGCAGGGACCAAGCCTTAGATAAGGGACTACATGAGGTTGCCAGGGTAGGGACTCAGCCTTCAGAAGGACAGAGTCTAGATTCAGAAATGGGTTCAGTTGTCCAAGCTAAGAGCCAAAAATCTGAGTCAGTGAAAGCAGAGTGTCATAATGAAGAACTGAAGGACTGTGAAACCTCCTGCTTCAGCCCACATGAGTAAGGCAGGGCCAAGGACTTCTGTCCACCATGCAGACACTGGGCACATCTGAGAGCACCATCCAGGGCAGATTGGCTCTTCCAGTGGCATGTGAGTCTACCAACTTCATTCTTCAAGCCAGATCACTATGATCTGATCATAGTGAGACTGAACTTCAGAAAGAATGATGTGGCATTTGGCAGGTGCTTTCTGTCTTGATCTGCCACTTTTTTTCTGTGGCCTCTGAGGGAGTCACCTGACCTTCTTGGACCTGGCCTCCTTAGTGGTCCCAAGTCCGCATGGGCATTCTCCTATGTGAGATGACAGCCGAAAGGTAGATTAAGTCAAGACAGTTGTCTAGGCATTGCTATAGTTGGTCCCCATCCTAATGGTTTCCATTTTCTGAGAACAAGCAGAGGAGAACCAAGACCCTGGGCCTCAAAAGAATGGGAGACTGAAGAGACTCCCCCTCCTGTTGCCGTGGTTGTAGTCTGAGTTGCTCTCACTTCGTTCACTGGTGGAAACAAAGCTGCTTTCCCAGCTCCTCTTAGTCACTGACCCTCTATACTTCAGGGAACACCTAAGCCATCTAGAGAAGAAACAATCATCTCTTGGGACTACAGCCTAGGTTTCATTTTAAATGTGGCACAAAGCATGCTGATGTAGGCTCCCACCACCAGCCCTCCTCTAAACATGAGGCTCAGCAGTGGGGTTCTGCCCTATGGGGTTTGGGTGGGTATGGCCTGGAGGCTTCTTGGTAGCCTAGAACAAAGGGAGCAATGGACAGGATCCCACTGCCTCCCATTCATCGCCACAGACTCGCAGTGTGAGCAGCAGGCACAGGGAAGAGAGGCCCACCCTACATTTGTAGTCCCAGGTTCAAATCTGGCTCTTGCCAGCTGTAGACACCAGTCCAGTACTCAGAGCCTGGAGTAAAATTGACCTATCAGGTTTGGTGTTTTAAACCCACTAGATGTCAGGATAGAGTCAGTGTAAAGGAGTTGGGACAGTGGCAAGGGAGGAAGCAGCAATTGATATTTGCAAGGAAGGAGACAGGTCAACAGCTGAGTTGTGGCTCATACTTACAGCTCAGAGGGAGGAGCCACAAGAAATCAGGAGAGAGAAGGTAGGTGAGAGACTGAGGTAGTCAGGCATTACACAGATTTGAGAGCCCACTTTTGTTTTTTTTAATTTATGTTCATGTGTATGAGTGTATTGCCTCCATGTACAAAAGTATACCGTGTGTGTGCAAAGCCCACTGAGACCAGAAGAGGGTGTCAGATCCCCTGGAACTGGAGTTACAGGTGGTTGTCAGCCACCATATGGGTGCTGGGAACCAAACCCAGGTCCGCTGCAAGAGCAGCCAGTGCTCTTAGTGCTGAGCCCTCTCTCCAGGCCTATGAGAGCCCTTTTTAAAAGGAAAGCTGGGGTCTCCCCTCCCTAGCCAGCAGGAGGGGAGCATGTGTGGTTGTTTGTCGAGGACTTTCTCCCCTCTACTGACTGCTCCACTCTGCTTCTCTGCCCCACAGGCCCCTCCACCCAGCGTCAGGTGCAGAATGGCCCCTCTCCTGAGGAGATGGACATCCAGAGAAGGTAACCCTGTTCCCCAGAACTGCCCACCTGACAGTCTCTCCAGAAGTACCAGGGATGCCCTTCAACTAGTCAGGACACCACAGAGCTCAGAACAGCACTCGCAAGGGCATGTGCTGGGAACAGGGCACCACCAGGAAAGACAGGAGAACTAATGCAAACGCTTCTCCTGGACGTCAAGACAGAAGCTAGGTGGAGTGTTTTACAGAGAACACCCCTGAACCCTGAATGCAGCCTTCCTTGGTGATAACCCTGAAGGTGTCCTGAGCGTTGGTCCTTGGTGTTTAATTGAACTCCTGAGGGCATTAGGAAACTGTTATGAAGGGGAGAGAGTGTCCTGTGGGGAGGGCAGCTCCCCTGGGCTTGGTTGATAGGATAGGAGGCCTGCTAGGGAGGATGGAACTGTGTCCTTGGACCACACAAGAGATCAAAACAACCTGTCCAAGGTCATGTTGCCAGAAAATGAACTGAAACCCAGATCTGTTATCTGTGCCTGGAGCTCTGCTTCTACTTGACTCTGACTCTCAGGTATGTGGATCTCATTGAAGGAGGCAAGCCCAAGCTAGCCCTGCCCTGCTCTGTAGAACATGGAGCAGAGCTCCAGATGTGGTGACAGGCTCAGACTCCTTGACAAGGGTCAGGAAGCTGGCATCAGCTCCCCGACAGCTGACCTGAGCTTCCATGTAAGACTTCTTCTCAGGCCTCTCCAGACATCCTGGAGTGAATAATTACAGAGTCTTTTGACTCTGACATGGTACATCATGAGCCCAGGCAAGATGCTGGTCTAGCCTCTGGTTTCCTTGTTTGAAGATGGTGTGGCTCTTGCTTTGCCTGTCTCAAGCACAGAGGTATTGGATGGACATATGATTGGTTGTGTGTTTACAGGTATGAGTTCATTTGTGTCCATTCACAGGCATTACTGATCTGCAGGCCTGACTTCTAGCCCCTCAGGACTAGACTTTGCAATTTATGAAGGCCTGGAGTGCTGTGTCTTGTTTTAATCCTCACACTAACCCTTGGGAGTTGTTGTCACTGTTTCCCAGATGAGCTAGAAGCTCAGAGTGAACATGGCTCAACCCCAGAAATCAGAGCTAGAGTGCTAGAGCAGAACAAGCCAATGCTCAGATCTGACTCCAGGCCACAGCTCCCTGCCACATCCCACGGTTCCTGCATGCAAAGGAGGACAAGGAGTGAGCCCTTCAGCTGACTGGAGGCAGATTGGTGCTGCATAGATCTTTCTCTTCTAAGAACATCTACAGCCTCCTAAATCCTAATCCAAGTCCAAGTCAGAAAGTGGACAAGTAGAGCTCAAGGTCCTACAAAGGGCTCCTCCTAGGTCCAGAGTGCCTCCTAATGGTCATCCTGTGTACTGAAGGAGCCCTGCTTATTTCAGATGGAGGATGACTTGCTCCACATCATAACTTCAGAACATGTGGGGGTAGGGGGTGCACTTGAGGCCACAAGCATGCCAGGCAACTTCTCTACCACAAAGCTACATACACAGGCTGAGGCCTGATTTTAAATGTTTTTCAAATGTCCTCACTTTTTTGGCATCTTGCAGAGGACGTTGGCAGCACATGAAGTTAATGCAGAAGCTACTGGGAGCTTATCACATATTTCGGATGCCCCAGGGAACATTTACATCCTTTTTCAAGTATCTGGCATACCCTTACAAGAACCCATGACAAGTGGAGCTATGTTCATTTTACAGACAACCACCTGAGGCCAGGAAAGGGAAATAATGTACCCATGATCACAGCTCCATGAATCCCAGAACAGGAACCTGAAAGCTCTTTTCTTGAGATCTACATACTCATCCTCCTCATAGCACTTACTGAGCACCTAACTGCATACCAGAGATCCATGAGCTCCCTGCAGACCAAGACTGCAGGTTCATGGCTGTCCTAGTTTGCCTTCAGTCACTGTGACAAAACACTCTGACCAAAACCAACTTGGGGAGGAAAGGATTTATTTGGCTTACATCTCCCAGGTCATAGTTCATCACTGAGGTAGCCCAAAGTAGGAACTCAGGGCAGGAGCCTGGAGGCAGGAGCTGAAGCGCAGGCCATGAAAGAATGCTGCTTACTGGCTGGCTCCTCTGCCCTGTGTTCAACCTGCTTTCTTATACAATACAGAACCACCTGCCCAGGGGTGGCACCATCCACAGTGGACTGGGGGCTGGGCTCTCCCACATCTCTCAGCAATCAAGAAAATACCCCACAGACATGGGCACAGCCCAGTCCAATATAAGCAGTTCCCCAACTGAGGTTCCCTCTATCCAGGTGTGTTAAGCTGACAACTAAAGCTGTCAGGCATAATGGCCAACAGACCTGCATGGTTATAACCCTTCCACCATGACAGAAGCACAGCTTGTGAACCAGAGCTATCCTTGGAACATTCAACTCTGAGCTTCAGTAGTACATGTTTAGAGCTTGCTCCTCTGGTTGCAACCCTACTGCCATCTCTGGAAGATTCCAAAAGGCCCCTCTCTTTCTACAGTTTTACTTGCTGAATTGTATAGACATATTTATGGGTCACTGTCTTTACCTGTCCAACCTCTAAGAGCACCTGAGGCCAGTCTGCAATGAAAGACTAGGTACCTCCCTATTACAGACCAAAGATCTTTGAGCTCACTGCACATCAAGGCCAACAAACTCGTAGTACCGTAACCCCTTCTGAAGTACTCTGCTCTGTAGTATCTAATGGCCCTCTGAAGGAGGACTGGACCCATGGCCTTCATAGCCATTTTTCCTGACAACTAACACACCTAAGAATTATCCCAAGGAATTCAACCAAGGACTTTTCTAAAGCCTCATTTATTGAAGCCATGAGCCTCTACAGGTGAGCCCATCAGCCCAGTAAAAAGTTTATCACCCCAGTGAGTGAATCTAATTAGCCAGAGAGTCACTGAAGCTTCTGTGACTCGCTCCCTGCTCAGTATGTCCCAGCATAGGAAACTGCCAGTTCTCTGCCATTTGGGTACTTGAACAAAGAGCAGGCAGCCCAGAGAGCTAGGAGATAGTTCAGACAGTAAAGAACTTGCCTTGTAAGCACAAAGACACATACTCACAGAGAGATGGCTCTGTGGTTAAGAGTACTGGCTGCTCTTTCAGAGGACCCAATTTCAGTTCCCAGCACCCACATGGCAACTAAAAACCATCCTAACTCCAGTTTCTGGGTATCTCACACCATCTTCTGACCTCTGTGGGCATTGCACAACATGGGTGCTTACCTATATGCAAGCATAGCACTCTTACACATAAAATAATATTTAAGAACATTAGGTATGATCCCCCCACACTTATAATCCCAGAGCTGGAGAGGCAGAGACAAGGCAACTCTTGGGGCTCATTAGCCAGGCAGCCTGGCCTACTTTGCAAGTTCCAGTCCAGTGACAAACCCTGTCTCAAAGAAAAAAGAAGAGTGGATAATGCCTAAGGAACAACATTCAAGATTATCCTTTGACCTCCACAGGCACATGTTCCTACCCACATACAAACATGCACATGCACACACACAGTCCAGTGCTCTGTCTCAGGAATACCACAGAACCAGCGCTGAAGCTTCGGCTTGTGGGCCTAGAAGGCATTGTTCTGGGCACAGCAAGGTCAGGCTATCTGCTATGGTTGTTTTTCAGACAAGTGATGGAACAGCAACAGCACCGTCAGGAATCTCTGGAGAGAAGAACTTCAGCTACAGGTGAGAGTCTTCTGCCTCCAGGCCACCTCCCACAGTCCCTATCATGGCCCCTCTACTCAAACGAGACGCCCTGAGATACCGCTGATTACCCAGGCGGCAAGTATGACCATCACTTCAGATGAAGGTAGGGGATGAGAGACCAAAGCAAAGGATTAGGAGGTTGCTCGGTTTGGTCTAGTTCCTACTTGCCAGCCTTCTGGCCCTCCCATTGCTCAGTCCCCAGCTGAACATACAAGGAGTATCTTTTGTGTTAGGAACTGTGTTAAGAGCCAGGCACAGTGTGGACAAGGCAGACAATCCCTGTCCCTAAGAAGCCATGCCCGCCCTAACCTAGCCATGGGTCCTAGAGGCACCCAGAGGAATGGCCAAAGCTCCTTGACTCAGAGAGGACGGCCAAAGCAGAGGCCCTGGGTGCCAAGTGCGACTTAGCATAGCACAGGAAGGAACGTGAGCTCACTGGCATGGACAGGGCTTTCTCAGTGCCTCATACTTTCATATCCATGTTTATTCAAGCTCAAATGCATTCTGAAGTAATCAGAAGAATATCGTCCTGTTTTGCTGATGAGAAAACAGCCCCGTTGCCCTCCCAAGTGTCCCATGCTTGGGCTGAAGCCCTCTGATGGGTACATAGCCTCCTCCCACTGTCCACTCCCACCACTAGTCCTTGTACTGGTCTAGTCCTGCCATCATGTCAGTTTTTCCTATCACCCCTGGTGACATAGTTATGGAGTGCCGCTTCATCCTGCCCCTCCTCTCTAGCACTCTGGCCTCTTGTGGTACTTCCAATATCTTCTTCCTCCTATCTGGTCTCACTCTCCAAGGCAGTTGTGCACGAACTTCAGGCTTCACAGGCATCATGGCACTGTGTGCTGTTCATGGTAGCCTGTGTCTTGTAACTTGCCATAAGCCCAATTCTGTGTTCACCTGTGTGATTCATTGACTTTCCCCACTAGCCTTTGAGCACCATGCCACAGTGCCTGCCACACAGTAGAAGCTCAGGCAGCATTGGATAGACAGCTGGTGAATGGTATATAATGGAGCCCAGCATTGTTCTTTAACCCAAAGGCCCAGTCAGTCCTTGGAACCCACAGTGACCTGACACCATCCTCAGAGGCTAAAGGTCAGTCCCAGTGACATCTTGGGACCAAATTCAGTCAGTGCCTAAGATGGTACCAAGTACTTAGAAGGGAAAAAGGCACACATGAAGAACTTTCCCTCCCACTGGAGGAACATAACTGGAGCAAGAGAAAGTTCAGTGTATTCAAGGAGTATTACGCTGGTGTGTGGCACTTCAGTTCAGCCAGGCCCCAGACTCCAAAGACACCAAAACACAGAGTAATTGTAACTGAGCCAGGTTCATTCTGCAGGGCCTTCCCAAAGAAGCAAGCAGGCTCTGGTCCTCAGTCCTCCGAGGAACAAGCTGCCTTCTATCCTCCTCCGGGGACCTAAGATAAGAACAGCTGGGCACCAGCCAGCTGCTAGAGACTGACTTCTCCCCATTGCATTTCAGGGCCCGTCCTCCCACCTGGGCATCCCTCATCTGCAGCCAGCACCACCCACTCATGTAGTGGACCTCCACCCCCACCCCCACCCCCAGTCCCACCTCCACCCACGGGGGCTACTCCCCCTCCCCCACCCCCCCTGCCAGCTGGAGGAGCCCAGGGTGCCAGCCACGATGAGAGCTCTGCATCAGGACTGGCTGCTGCCCTGGCTGGAGCCAAGCTGAGGAGGGTACAGCGGGTAAGAGTCTCTGCTGGGGCAGCAGGGGCAGCGCCCTCCACACCTCTGCAGAGTTGCCCCTGCACCCTACCCTCACTTGTCATCACCGAGGTGCTACAATAGGCTGTCCTCAGCCCAGCCAGCCCTTTGCCAGTTAGTAAACATGCACACTGGGACAGCGCTTTGTCAGCTGCAAGCTGCCTCAGTCACATAAGCTGCTGCTGACCCTTATGCTGACCTTCGCAGGTGGAGCAGGCCTCGTTTCCTCTTACAAGTGAGGAAATTAAGGCACGGGACATTTAAACACCTCGTTCCAGTCACACAGCTTATACATTACAGTTCGGGCTCAAGCTCTGGGTCTTCTGAATCTACCTTTCCTTTGCTTTTCCCATGGAACTCACTTCAGCTTTGCTCTGGAAGGAGTGTGAACTCATGTGGTCATAAATGTGGTTGTAAAAGAGTGACTCTGATATAGATCACTGGCTTAAATCTGCTTCCCTTCTGCAGAACTGTGCTTCCTCCCATGCTGTGACCAGCTTGCCTTAGCAAGGACTCAAGCCTATGGGCCTTCTATACCTGTCCCAAGGCCTCTCTAGATTCTGGTTTTCTCACCGGTGGGATTGGGAGTATTGGACAAGAAGCCCCACTCGTGGGGTCTTAGGACTCACGCACACATTTCTGCATCCCCTGAGAGAGGAGTTGCCACTCTTACCACCACACCAGAGTCTAGTGTGTGCTTCTTCACCCTCAGCCAGAAGACACATCTGGAGGCTCCAGTCCCAGTGGGACCTCAAAGTCTGATGCCAACCGGGCAAGCAGTGGGGGAGGCGGAGGAGGCCTCATGGAGGAGATGAACAAACTGCTAGCCAAGAGGTGGGTCTCATGCCTCCTAGAAGCCACATGCTTGGTGGGAAACTGCCATTCCTCAGCATTGCATGGGGAATCCCTGCTGGGACCCAGAGTTCTTTGTTCCTGGGTTTAGGTCAAGCAGGTTCCTTAAGTTCCCTTCTTAAGGGCTGTCTGAAGGATCAGGCCAGAGGGATTCCTCTCAACTCTAACCAGCCCATCCCTTCTCTTTCAGTTTGACAAGTATCTAGTGAAGCCTCTTTCCTGAGCAATGCTAAACTAGAGGTCATTGCTAAAACACATTGAAGAAAAAGAATACCCCAGGTACTTGAGCCCAGCAGTCATAAAACTCAGTTCCAGACTTTCAGAGAGCTCTCTGGAGAATGAAAGAAGGTATCCACCCCACCAGGCTCATTGTAAGAGAAAGCAGGAAAGGAATTGTGTAAAGTGGCATGAGCCCAGAGAGGTGGGAGGAGATAGGTCCCTCAGTGTTGTGGTCAGCTCTGGGCCCATTACCTGGTCACCCACCTCTCCAACAAAGGGGGTGAAATTCTAGCCTGCACAAGGCCATTAGCCTGTTAAGTGACATTGACCCAGCCCAGGAATATGCTGACTCTGGGTTACTACAGTTGTGGCTGACCTGAGCACCAGAGAGCACAGGGACAGGCCTAGTGCCAGGGGACTTCTGATGCCTAAAAAAAGCTTGGTACAGATAACCCACAGCAGAGGCTGGTCCCCTCGGTGCCCACTTGCTTTCTCTCTTTCTTAGCCCTCCAGGCCACCTTCCAGGCTGGCCAACCGCTGTGTGCCTGGGCTTTCCACACTGTTGCCGAATTCATCTCATTAAATCCAAGAGGAGGAGGCTCTATGAGGATGAAAAGAGCTGACGGGCCCATTAGTGCAGGCAGCTGGACAGAGCCTGGGTTCCTCCATACATGTAGCAGAGACTGTTGCACAGAGGAATGCAACTGTCAAAGCATCGAAGTGCTCTATAGCTTTGGCCTGTCCTGAGCGCTCAGTCAGCCTAGGCAGTCATAGAAGCAACCTTCACACAAGTCAAGGCCTGCAGGGTTGATTAGAGTTGAATAAGGAAAGAATGGGCCTCAAAGAGAAGGTGCCACATACACTCAATCTCAGGGGGAAGTGCAGTTTTCAGGGCTTGAGAAGGAAGCCTGTCTCATGAAAGAATAGCAGAGGTGGAAGGCAATGTTCAAGCACCTGCAAAGGCTGAGAAGTTATATGTGAAGGACTAGACTGGTGGGGGTGGCCAGCTAAAACTGAAGAGTGCCTCACTGTCCAAGAGAGTCACAGTTCTGAGAGATGAACAGGGCCTCAGAAAAGAAAGTAGCTACACCTTCTCTGACTCTAAGACCAGGGACCTAACAACTTGGCGTAGATGGTGTGCTCAAACTCAGAGGGAGTACTCTCTGTCTCTGAAAACAGGAAAAGGCCAGAGTTGCCAGGAGCCAAGGGGACGCCAGGTGCTGGGGGGAGTCCAGGTCCTGCTAAAGCAAACATCTTTACACACCCTGCAGAGATCAATTAAGCTGCTCTTTGAAATCCAACTTGGTGATAGGTGCTGGATGGAGTTGGCAGGCATTCCTTCTGGGAGGAATGTCCTTCTGGGCATTTCTTCTAATGATGCTCCTAAAGCCTTTGTCCCCTGCTCCCTTTGTGGCAGGCATTTAGAATTTCTCTCTAGAACCCAGGGGACCATGAATACCTACTGAGAGTTGCTGTGTGACCAGCCCTTTCACCAACATTTTATCTCTAAATCGTCACAATTTGGAGTGGCTTGGTCTGGAATTGTTTGTTATTTGTCTGTTTTTAGTGTTGGGGAGGGACTTCTTAGCCTCACAGATGCTAAGCAAACATTCTACCACTGAACTACACCCTCAGCCCTGAGATGAAATGTGGCTTCTGGGCAGCAGTAGATTGAAGTGGGACAAGGTAACTGAGGAGGTCTCCTAGTGAGGAGACCATTGTGATCCAGGAAGAGGTCACACTGGCTGGCATAAAGCCAATGGCAGTAAAGATAGGAAACAAAATAGGAAGAAAATCAAGAGAGAGAATTAACAGGCTCACTGTTCCAAGTTTCTGGGCTGAATAACCAGGTAGGTAGACCTCTCTCTGAGATAAAGAGACCACTCTGTGAGCCTTGCCAATGGCCACTGGCAACCATGGGCAGCTCCACACCATACATCAGGCTCACTTCACTCTTGGCAGGCAGCTAAGTTCAGGTTATAAGAAATTAATGCTCTGGAAGTATCACAGTTAAAATCCAGAAGAACACCTTTGAGGGATATGAAAGGCCTGTATGTCTAGACATGAGAGGGAGCCAGGTACCAGTGATCACAGAGGTCAGGTATAAATGAAATCTTAGAGCCATGAGAAGGAATTCCTGTATGTAAGAGTTGAATACACAGCAGCCCGAGCTACCAAAGATGTTTTTAGGTTCTTAGTAGTGTTGTAGACTAGGAAGGATGTGTGACTAGGTTAACTAAGGTCCAAGGCAGGAGAGTAGCAAAAGAAACTTTCTTGTTCCCAGCTACTAAGGGCTTGGATTGATATATACCAGCCAGCCTGCAGAATAGAAGCCTCCCACAGCTCTGGCCTGAGAGAGACAGACCATGGCCCAGGGAGACACCAGTCCATCTACTATGCTAGGCCTTGAGTATCTTCGGAGTATAGCTGCCTCTCAGCTAAACCCTGACCTCTGGGAGACCTAGAAAGGGTGCAGCCAACTTCCTCTCCAGTAGAAGCTATGGTTATGGGAGACTAAACCCCAAATGCCTCCTTCCTTCCCAGACCAGTTTGAGTCTGGGTCATGGGTGAGCACAGAAGGCCATATTCCTCCATCCTTGACTCCTGTGCATAAGGGTGCCTAAGTGGTCCTTTCACGTAAACAGACGTCCTACTCCCCACTCACTCAGTCCATTGGAGGACTAAGTGGTTCTGGCGTGGAGCAGTCCAGATTTCTAGATCAGTGTGAAATCTTAGGAAGCTGATTTGTCTTTTTCCTCCCTGACATCTAGGAGAAAAGCAGCTTCCCAGACAGACAAGCCCACTGACAGAAAGGAAGACGAGAGTCAAACGGTAGGCAACACTCCACCCAACTGCCTTCCCTCAGACCTGTCCCACTCTAGGCTGATCAAACAGGAAGGCTGCTGTAGAACTGGGTACCTGGTTTGGACATGACTGTAATCCAGTGCCAGGGATCCTTCTATAGTGACGTTTCCACCAGACTTGCACATCTGAAGCATTCTCTTTTTTTTAATTGAAATTTTGTGCATTTCATATAATACATCTTAATCATACTTAAACCCCCTCCTATCTACACCCTCATACCTCCTCACCAGATTGCGTGCATTCTGTCATATGTAAAGGTTAAGTCAAGTTTGTGTCCACAGATGTGCTCAGTGTGAGTACATCCACTGCAGCCTGGTCAACCTATCCAGTGTCACTCCCTCACTCAGCAGTGATCAGCTGCCAGTAGTTCCTCAGCTAAGCTTCAATCTTTCTCTTGACCAGACACTGCTCCACTTTTGGAGTGGTAGCTAAGCATGATAGCTGATATAGGCAGAAAATCCAGAGCCATGGGGGATGATTTAAAGGGGGTCTTGAGCTCCAAGGAAGTGCCACAGGGCCACCTTGACCACCTCAAAGCAGGACACTCAACACACCAAGGCCTCATCAAATGATTTGATTTCATCTACAGAAATCTTATGGAAGCCAAAGCGGTTTTTATTTCAAATTATTTCTAATCCTAAACACTCCACTGGAGTCCATCAAGTCCACCTGGGAACTGAGGTCTGCCGGGTCAAAGGACCCTGGAACCCTAGGCTCTTGTCCTCGGTGAGCATCTGGAGCCTAGTCTAACAGCACAATGCCTCCAGTCTCAACCTCTGGTTTATGGTGACCAGTTTTCTTTTCATGCATGTTGAACTTTCTTACAAAGACTGACTTCTGTGGGCACTACCAAGCTTAGACCTCAAGTATACGTGGTGTGAAGGTTACACCTCACTGACAGAACGAGAAAAAAGAAATACAACTAACTAGGGCCAGTGTATACTTCCTGCCTCCATTTCCCAGCTGACCAGCCAGTGAGGCAGACCTGGTGTCCCCTGGGCTCCATCCCTTCTTGCCAGTCTGAGCTTCTCTGCCACGTCACTGAGTATGTGCAGTTCTCTCTGCCCACCAGATAGCTCCTTTCGGTCTGCACTTACCTTACTCCTTAACCCAGGCTTCCCAGTCCCTAGGGTAGAAAGGCTGCCCCCTTCCCCTAACTCTCTGCTTCTCCCAAGCCCTTCACACAGTCAGGGTTGCCTTGCAGAAATGCAAGGGGCCAGGCTAGGGTCCTCACTCACCCAGCTAACCATGTCTTCTCATCTGTGGGCTTCAGCCACACGTTATTGAAAACACAAAGTCCTGTGTGGCCAGAAGCCATAGGTAGTTACTTAGTTAGGTGTGTTGGAACCTGGGCTGCATTCCCTCTACTCAATCCTGGTCTTTCTTGGGTAGTTGTTGGTACTTCCCAGCCCCAGCTTAGTTAGGATACCTCATGCAGCAGAAAGAGTGAATTTCATAAGCCAGCGTTCTGAAAGTGAGGCACACTATTTATTGAAACCATCCTCAGACCCCATTTCCCTACCTTTTAGAGTTGGGTGTTTCTTTTTTTTTTTTTTGAGGCAAATCTTCCTGGTAGCCCAGTCTGAGTTTAAATTTGTAGTTCTCTTGCCTCTACCTACCAAGTGTCTGGGATTACAAGTATGTGCCCCACATCTGACCCCCTCTGGCCACTGGTCACTACTTACTGCTACTTCCCATGCAGCCAGGCCATTCTTACCCCTAGACTGCCCTCTAAAACCGAGGGTCTGTAGACGCCCAAGTGCAGAATGAGGCACACTGATGGTCACCCTGCACTTGCTTCTGGGTGACTTCTCTTCAGTGAACACGCACCGGGTTTATAATTGAGAACAAATAAATATTGTTTGAAAAAAGAAAGAAGCTCCCACATGCAAGTCAGGTGTGAGGAGGCACTTTCCTAGCCTGAAGTGAGGCATAGATAACTTTCATTCAGGGATTTTAAAAAAATAATATCATGACAACATCAAAGAAATTGTTGTTTGAGATATCTCATGTAGCCCAGGCTGATCTCAAATTCAGTGTATATCAATAAGGCTAGACTTGAACTTGTAGTCCTCTTGTCTCCACCTCCCAAGTGTTGGGATTACAGGCATGTGCCGCTATGGCTGATTAAAATTCTAATTGAGGGGTCGGGTGGATTTGGGGGTTATATTTAGGTTTTGGTTTTGGTTTTTGGTTTATTGAGACAGGGTCTCACTATGTAGCCCTGGCTGGCCTGGAACTCTCAGAGATCCTCTTGCCTCTACTTCCTGAGTGCTGAGATTAAAAGCATGTGCTACCATGTCTAGCTAAAATTATTTTTTAATGACTCTAAATGTTCTTGCTGGATTCTTCAGGCCATGGACCACAGGTTCATTTATTCATTTATATAACCTCCTGGTCAGCTCTCCTTAAAATGAGCAGGCCTGAGGAGCCTCATCCCAAGACCCACAGCCGAGCACATTCTTTTCTCTCAGACCAGACATTCTCCACATTCATTCACTCACCCACAAGTGCTGTGGGGTCCTGACCATTTTCAGACCTGTTCTCGGTGTGGGGACAGTAGTGAGCAATTGGAGCTCTCTGTGGGCTCATGTTTAGACAGTGGTGTGGCTTCTGCTCTGAGCTCAGAGTCTAGGTCCTGGAGGTGGTGGTAGATGTCCCAGAGCCTCCAGCCTGCTCCAGGCCTGTCAAGGGCTGAGTGAGCAGGAACAGGGCAGACGAAGCCAGGCAGTGAGACACAAAGACTCCACTTCCCATCAGAATGACACCAGTCCAGATCTGGGCATGCAGTACATGCTGTAATTGCAGCACTCAGGGGCTGAGGCAAGAGGTTTGGTAATTCAAGGCCAACCTAGGGTATAGAGCTAGACCCTGTCTCAGAAAAAAAAAAAAAAAAATACTCCATGTTATAAGGTTGTATTGTTATTTAATAAAAGTAGAAGTAATGTTACTTATTAAATACTATTTTCTTAGTGAAAAATCTTTGCAAAAGGCATGCATCCTATAGTAAGTGTTTGCTTGTGTTGCTGTTGAATGGCTCCCATGAATTATTTGAATATGCAGATTCCTTGCATGGATGTGGCAGACATGTTTGTCAGGCTTTGTGGACCCCACGGTAGTCCTGGCACTGGGTTTGTAGTTGGAGATCCAGAGAGCCACAAGACGTGGCCTTGCCCTCAGTGAGCTCATAGTCTGTTGGGAGAGGCAGGGAGTTGCCTGAGAACGTGAACAAAGCAAAGATGAATGGCAAGAATATAGGAGGCCTGATGAGAAGCCGTGACTGCACAAAGCTCTAAGGAATGGCTGGAGAGTGCAGGTGGGACAGGAGTGGAGTGTGCTGGACACAAGAGCTCCAGGGAATAAGACACACAATAGGTGGGGTGCAGTTCCTGGCCAGGGAAAGCCAGTAGAGGCAAGGCTGAGCGCCAGGCCTGGGCCTGTACCAGACAAGTGCCTCCACGAGCTGTGGGCACAGGGCCAGACCTCAGCTTTTTTTTTTTTCGTCTTTTTGAGACAGGGTCTCCCTGTAGCCCCAGCTGTCTGGAACTAGCTATGTAGACCAGGCTGGCCTCCATCTCACAGTGATCCCCCGCAGCTGCCTCCCTGGTGCTAGGCTTAAAGGCGTGCTCCACCACACCCAGCTTTAGAACTCTTGCTTTGGAGCAACATCAATGGACTTGTAGGCCAGCTGGGGTAGGCAGAAAGCTTAGAGTAGATTCTTACCACTCCCTGCTCTCTTAGGGACAGACACGAGGGACATGTGTGATCTTCCCCAGTGGGGTGTGGACTGTGTTATGGCCAGGTCCCTGCAGGCTGGGGACCACCGCCATTGTCACTGTGCCCACACAGAACTCCCTAGGGTGAGCCAGACATCTGGCCCTCACACCAGCTTAGAAAAGGTGAACACTGGAAACCACTCAACAGATAAGCCAGGCTCCAGAGAGGAGAGGCTAGGTACACAGGTAAGTCCTGCCTTCTGCTCCCTCAGCCTTCACAGCTGTGGAGAAGACTGGGCCTGGACAGCGAGCAGAAGCCCTTTGTGACGAGCGCCAAGTGCTTGCACAGCAAACAGGTCGCTGCAGAGAAGTGTGTGGACGTCAGACCTGGCTAGGGTGCTGGTCAGAAATTGCATCACCGGGCAGAGACGCTGCCCTCCTGACATCCCTTCCTTCCCACTGTCCACAGCCTGGTGAACCCCTACCAGAGTGTGGGCGTTTGTTCTCTAATGATTGGCATCTGATCATTCCTTGAGGGCATTGGAAAACAAACTATTCCAAAAGTGTCATGCCCAATGTCAAGCAGCCTTCCTAACAGACTAATGGAAGGGCCTTTCTCTTTGGTTTTAGGAAGATCCTAGTACCTCCCCATCCCCAGGGACCCGAGCTACCAGCCAGCCACCTAACTCCTCAGGTAAGAGGGCATCTGGCACAACAAATCTTGAAGTCTTAGAGCAGGACAGCTGATCTGGCCACTTTAGATGTCAGCAGAGTAGGTCAAGCCTGTAGAAGCCCAGATCCTCAGAGTGCCCACACCTCCCAAAGGAGCCCAAGCAGCTGGGCAGCTGAAATAAGCTAACCATGAGGGCATCACCATTCCCCCATCCTCCCCTGAACCCTGGGACAGCTGAGGAAGGTATTCATGGCACCATTCCGTGGAGCACACTGGTGGAGCCTGGAGAGGGCTGGGTTGCCTAGAGGTGTTAACTGTGGTCTTTTGCAGTACGGAGGATCAATTCCAGGGCCCTCCCATATGTTCATTTAGGAAGCTACTACTGAGCACACCCCTGACCAAGAAGATACTTGATATTATAATTTGTGGCTCCTGTGTAATGCCAACTAGATTGGAGCTACAAAGAGATCACTAGTAGATCTTAGTCCATTCAGAAACAGCCCTGACCCTGCCCTGGTCACTGCAATCAGCTATGGCAGAGGGAGTGTGATTAGGAGAGTGTAATGAAGCTTGGCCATGGAGGAAGACTTGAGGGCTGGTTATTCAGTCACTCAATAGACACCCCATGGCAGCTTCATAGCAGACCTGGAGCCCATGAACATTTTGAGAAGAGACTGAGGGAGTCAGGCTACCCCATCTGACAGGAGACTTTTACCAGCTGTGTGCCTACTGCAGCGCACATGTTGGCATGTTGGCATACCTTCTAGGACTCTGCCTGGGGTGTTGCTCCCCAACTCTGCACATTCTTGGTCAGTGTTATTGCCTTGTTTTCCTACTTTGTGGGTTAAAGGATTCCCCATACTTAGCATTTAAGGATTCCTGCAGCTAAGTGTCTGTTTGAGGCCACACACCTAGACTGTGGCTGTGGTCCTAGGTCTTGTTTCTACAGGCCTCGCACATAGGCCAAAGGTGGCTCTAAGGCAACCTGCCTCACACCTAAGATTGTTCTTCAGGCAGAGTTCAGCTTGGGGCAGGATGGGCTCATCACCCCCATGTTCATCCCATTACCCAGTGGGTTCTGCTCAGTTTGGTCTGTTTCCTGTGAACTGGAGCATGAATTATAATCTGTTACAGGATAAGCATACCCAGTTTCCAAACCAAAAATGCTCCCGAGTCTGAAACTTTTTCATCAAGTTACAGATTAATTCTGCAAATATTTTTTTAAGTACTTCATATGAGGGAGAGTCTGTACCACTTAGAAAAGGAAGAGCAAAATGGGTGTGGTGGTGCAGGTCTTTAATCCCGGGCACTCAGGAGGCAGAGGCAGGGGGATCTCTGTGAGTTCAAGGCTAGCCTGGTCTACCTAGTGAGTTCTAGGCCATCTGGGGCTACAAACTAAAAGGAGGAGGGGAGTGTGGTCAAATAAAAGGAAAGGAGAGGGGAAGGGAGGGGAGGGGAGGGCAGGGAAGGGAAAGCAGTTTCCAACCAGGAAGGGAGCGGGCCAGGCTCAGCATGTGCGAAGACTAGACAGAAGAGGTGCAGCGGGACCCCAGGGAGCCCAGCTATCAGGCGGGGGGGGGGGGGGGGACGAGCAGTGAGAACCTGTGGCTGGAGTCACTACTTCCCTGCCAGCCGGACCGTGCTCCAGGGAGAGGACTCAGAATCAAATCACATGTCAAGGGAACAGGAACCCTGAAATGGGGAAGACAGGGAAACAGCTGGACTGCTGCAGCGCTCCAGGAGTGCCCTGGCCTAAGGGGAGCTGAGGTCTGGGAGCCAGGTTGCAGCTCCTCTAAGCATCCTTCCTGCAGTGGCTCTGTACCGTCAGCCCAAGGAGGCCCTGCCAGGGCATTTAGGAGTCCTCTCAACTCTGACTCAATGAAATGAATTGACAGAGGCTGGCCGGAAGCCCTGGGAACGGAGCAACTCGGTGGAGAAGCCTGTGTCCTCGTTGCTGTCCAGGTGAGCTGCCCTGGGAAGGGCCAGGCGACAAGTCCGGTGGGCAGAGGTGGGCGCCAACACCGGCTTATGTGTCTGTTTCATTCCATTGCTATAGAACCCCGTCTGTGGCAAAGAGCCCCGAAGCTAAGAGCCCCCTTCAGTCGCAGCCTCATTCTAGGTACCGACAACCCTCCTGCCCATGTGTTGCCTGGGCTCTGGGGCCTCCTCTGTCCCCCTGCCCATAACTAACACTCCCCCAGCCGTCGTGTGCCCTGGCTTTAACAGTCTGCTCTGGGAAGGGTGATCTGCTCTTTCAGACCTGGGCAAGCAGAGCTAGATGCCTCACAAAGGTGTAGGCTCCCTTCTCCCCTCTGAGAGGGAAAGGCCGAGCCCTGGAGAGACACGACTGCCAGATGGAAAGTAGGGCAGACACCAAGGTGAGGTCCGTCAGCTCTCACAGGACAGCTATGGGGCTGCTGTGTGCATACAGCTGAACCCAGGACTCCTCACTATCCGTAGCCCAGCACCTGCCCTCAGATCATTGTTGGTCCCCTTCCCCTGGGTGCAGCACACCTAGTTAGCCTCCCCAAGATCCACTGATCATGTTTCCCAATTTCCCAAACCAGAAACCAGTGTGAAGCAGGATAGACAGTTGAGAACTAAGCTGGCCTTCCACAATCAAAGACAGCCCTATAGTAACTAAAGCCAAATGGTGCCTGCATTTGAAGGACCCCCAAAGCCACACCAGGAAATATCTCCACTGCCTACCCCAAGTGGAAGGAAACAGCTCTTGTCACAGAGCGGGTGGTATGCTGGGAACACCCTTGCCCACAGGAGCTCTGTAAATTGTTCAGCTGTGGCTCCTGAGAGGGCTCTGAAGAAGGCAGTAAGCCACGTGGTGGTCTGAGTGGGGCTAGCCAGACATCTGGGTGAGGGGGATCTACACAGGGATTTGGGGGACAGCCACCAAATGGAAGGGATGGAAGGTGCTGAGGTCTTGCATGTAACCACCCTAGCGAGGTCAGAGAACAGTCCAGTGTGGCCAGAGAAGGTGAGAAATGGAAAGAGTGGTCATGACAGCTAGTCACGGACTGTCATTCTACATGCAGGGTCTCTGCAGTTCACTTGAACACAGGACCCAGCAGGATGAGCCAAGAAGAGGCTCGTTCTACTGGGAAGGGGAAGGCATGTTGAGCAAGATAAAAACCAGGCACGAAACTGGGCACAGGGGCAAACCAGTGACCTTCAAGCAGACCTGGTTCTGACTGTTGGTGGATTTAGAGTAGGATGCACCTTCTGAATCCATGTGTCCCTCGTTGCCAAGGCCTCCCTTCTTTGGAATGTAACCTTCTTCTAGCTTTGAGGCAGATGTGTTCTCTAGTTTCAGAGGATGTGCAGTAGCCATCACTCTCAGAACATACACATGCTTTTCACAGTGACTGTTAGTGTGTAGCTGGGAGAGCTGAGGCCTAGAGAAGTGGGACAGCTGCCTCAGGTTCCCTCAGCTACTGCTGAAGCAGGGCCTACCACCTACCGGAAAGGACCCAGGGGCCTGTGGCTGGGTACGTTTGCACACTAGAATCTAGAATTCCTTGCAAACCTGCTGTGTCTTCAGTAGCTGTTCTCTCCACATGGGCAGAGAATTGGGTCTAGACTATGTCTGCCTTCAGCACCTCCATGTTCTGAAAGGAGCATTGTGCCTAATGAGTTGGATTATCCAGGGAGGGTGCCTGTGAAGAGTCATCGAGGTTCAGGTCAGTGCCTGTCAGTCAGTATAGCCTATGAAGACTGCCTCAGGAGAACAAAACCACATCCCAGGATATTTCTAGGAGTGAAGCAGTAAGGCCACTCACCATCCCGGGGTAAAACGGTGCCCCAGGGTGCAGCTGACCATTTCATTTGCTACCATTGTGGGCTGTTATCAGTACTCTTTCTCTCCAGGGAGGCGATGGGGCACAGACAGTGTGTCTCAGGTGTCTCCTCTGTGTAATACCTCTCAAGCTCCTAGCTCGCCCTACATCCTGATCTGGACTGGAAAGGGTAGTAGCAAAATTGTGGAGCCTCTTAGGTGGGCAGGACACTCGACATTCTTTTCCAGCAGCCCTGGGTAAAAAGAGCAGAGCAGAGGAGCTGGGGAGTGGGTGGTACGGAGGCCCTGAGAGGTGCCCCTGGCACCCACCTTTCTGCACCTTCCATTTTTTTCTTAGGGTGAAACCTGCTGGAGGTGTGAATGATGTGGGTCTGGATGCCTTAGATTTGGACCGGATGAAACAGGTGAGAGGACCAGGAGCTGTAAGCAGGGTGGGGCCCTTGTTTGACTGTCACAATGGAGGCAGTGCCACAGAGGCAGGCTTGGAGGCCAGCCAGTGGAAGAAAAGGAAGTGCTTGGGAACCCCTGCAACCTACCTCTGGGGCCCCTCCCTGTGCAAAGCCCCTGTCTTACCAATAAAGTGTGGACTTGAGGGGTAGTGGGAGCAGGGTTTGCCTAGGGCCTGGCTGAGAGCAGGCCCCTAGCACATCCCACTGGAGCCAGCCACCTGTCCTTCATTCCGAGGCTTTGCCCAGCAGGAGATCCTGGAGGAGGTGGTTCGTGAGCTCCATAAGGTAAAGGAGGAGATCATCGATGGTAAGTGAGGGCCATCTCTACAGAGATGTCACCCCAGGTCGTGCCATACAGTGGAGGGTACAAAGAAAAGGGAGACTTGACACTGCTGTACCCAGGAGGCCTTGTTGTCCTCCCGGCATCCCCATCCCCACCCCAATCTGTAGCTGTGGAAACTGAAACTCAGAAAAGTTTAAGTGACTTGTTGAGCGCATAGCTCCCCAGGGAGTAGCTCCTGAGCCTGCGTCTCCCTCACCCGATTCCTCCTGGAGGGTCATCCTGTGAGGAGAGGGTGGGCCCAGAAGACCCCTGGGTTTCTGTACTTTTTGATCTGCTCACTTCTGTCACCCGTCTGATCCTCCACCTCCCATCACTGCTGCCTCCTGGGAGTGCCTGAGTTCCTTCATGTCCTCCGTGACCCTCCTCCCAGAAGAGCCTCTGGCCCAGAGAGCAAGACTGTGACCCACACATCACATTCATCCCTGGCAGGGCCTTTGAGGGAGCAGGCTCAGATCTGTAGCCAGAGGGAAAGGGGAGGTCTGGGTAGAGCTGACTCAGGCCGGACAGAGCGGCACACAGCTATACCCACGCCCCACCTAGCTCTGGCCCCAGGCTGTCAAGAGTGACCCAAGCAAGAAAGGCCTATGAAATCAACGGAAGCTAATGGGAGACTCCCACAGAGTAGATGATCTATGGGGATCCTGGTGAGAGCTGGCAACCAACACAGCCTCCTGACCCTAGCCAGGCTACGACCCTTGACCATGGAGTACTCGGTTCCTGTCTGTCCAGTTCCACCAGAGTCAGGTCTGGGAAACAGTGTGCGTGGGGAGGGAGACAGCTCGCACAGAGCTGTGACTTGGCCTCTCTGCGCCCCACCTCCAGCCTCTGGGGCTCCCTTGCTGACACTCAGGGTTGGAAACCTCGAGCTGGTCTGGGCCCCAAAGCAGCACAGCCCGGGGAGAAAGCAGGGAGTGTGGTGGGAGCCACAGGTCTCCTCCAGATCCCACCTACCATCGTCACGTAAGCCCGTGGGAACCCTCCTCGCGAGCAGCCGAGAGCCCGCATGCCGGGCCTGGCCCCGCACACTTCCTGTTACTAGACGGCGGTCTCCCTGCCTGTTGGCTCCAGCAGGGTCTGTCCAGGGAGAGGCCTGGGAAGGAGAGGAGAGAATGCATGGGCTGAGTGGAAGAGGCCCAGATCTGGTGCAGAAATGGGGATGAGGGGACAGAAGAGAGTAGAACCTGGGGAGGCTCAAAGGTCCTGTAGAAGTCAGAACAGGGCCAGGCACTGGGCAGGCTGGAGCCAGTCCACCTTCACGGGGAGGGACTTACAGGGCTCCCAGCAGATGAAGATGGTGAGGCCTCATCAGCATAAAGTTCCCCCTGGTGAGTCCAGTCCTGCCACGGAAGGCGGCTCTTGGGCTAGACATAGTACTTGGTTTTTCCAAAACCCTGTCAACAGGGACAGAGACCTACAAGGGCCATGCTCCACAAACGTCTGTCCCAAAGCTGCCATGCTGGTGGGCCTTCAGCCTATGTGCAGTCCTTGGCAGCCTGGGCAGGGTGCTTCCAGGAACCTAGCTGGGACAGGCGGGCCGGCAGGCCCATGGCAGACACGGGCTCCCTTATCCCCGCTACACCCAGCCTCTCTCTCCTGTCCCGCCCTCAGCCATCAGGCAGGAGCTGAGTGGGATCAGCACCACGTAAGACAGCGCCAGCCATCGAGGACAGCGAGGAGCCGTGCCGGCCCCCAGCGAGCCGTAAAGCTGGGATATACTTAAGTCTCAACCTGTGATACAATATTGAAATGAGGAAACAAAGTTCAACTCCTGGATTTTTTTAGTCTGACACAGAACACCGGGTTTATTCTTGTTTTGTATTTTATATTTGCTTATTTAAGTGTACATTTCTTTGGTTTATAGAGAAAACACCCCCAAATCACCCGCTTTGTTAGATGGCTTCCAAGTTTTCTCCTAAGTGATGCTGTTAGCACCTCAGCTGGCCGTGAGCAGCCGGGTGCAGCATGAGCTGTCCAAACACAGCTCGGTTCCACAGCGCGGTGTTAACAGTTGGTTCACGCAGTGCGTGTTATGTCCACCCAGTAATAAACCGTTCACTGTCCACACTCAGACTCTGGCTCTCTCTCGTGCGCCAGCCCTTGACTGCCCTGGCAGGACACTCCTTTTCAGGGAGTGTCTGGGCCAACACGAACAGGACTAGTGGGAACAAGGCAGGGATTTCCGTGACAGCCAGGTTCCATCAGAACATCCCCAGGCACCTCCCATGCTCGGGTCCTACCTGTAGGGAACCACATAGCCCCAGGATCACAAGGACCCTAAGTGCTGCCCCCTTGCCCTGGACTCTCAGGGGTTCCATGTGCATTGTGCTTGTCGAGTGGTGGAAATGGACCTTGCTCAGGGAAGTGGCAAGAAGCTCTACCCACACAGACTCCCACCACCTCCACAGTAGACGACACTGGTCTGTGACATCACCAGGAATAGTCCGTGGCAGCCTAGTCAGGGGTCCAGAACTTGTTCCTCATTGTGGCTACAGAAGCCTCTGACCCTTGGTCTCAAGGACAACTGTCCAGGTGGTCAGGAGCCTAGCTAGTGGACCTTGTTGCCCTGTCGCGATTCCCCACGTGACCCGTGCTCATCAGAACCACGGAGCAAGCTGTCCGATGGCTGGCCCAGTGCTGAGGCCTAGAGGGGACAGCATGAGGTGAGGTCCTTGACACACTTTATCTCTTCAGGTTCCTGTCAACCTCACAACCAGGAATGTGAGCAATGGGCCTGTGAGGAAACAAGAAATCCAAACAGCCTGGCAGAGAGGGCCTGATCAGGGCAGTAGACTCCACATTCCCAAGAGCCATTCTGCTGCAGCCCTCTCAGCCCCGAGCCTGCCCCAGCCTCTCCTAAAGGCCCCTCAGCTCAGTCCAATCAAAGCACCCTCCCACACCCTTCAGCCCTGGGCAACCTCTGACATGAGGGAAGGCCTGGACACCGTCCTTGGCACTGTCTACTGGAGGCAGACTGGTGGATGTGGGTGGGGTGAGGCACAGCCATGAAGGTGGGGTGGCAGCTGGGTTCACTGGGGTTCCCCTCAGCTTCTGGACTGGCCTATGTGCACAGGGAGGGGCCACTTGCCCTGGCTCAAAGTCCTTTCTCAGAATGAGTTCGTAGCCCAGGCCTTCTCCCACATCTCAGCAGTCACACTGCTCACAGATACCCGTGCCTGGCACCACAGAGGACCACGCCCAGGCAGGGACCAAGGCCATAGCACACCCTTTCCTGGCCTCCCTCTCCTAGGTCAGCACACTGTCTTCACATACAGTGCAGTCTCTGGCCAAGCCCAGCATGTCAGCCCCAGGCCCCAGGTTGTAGGAGGAGCTGCGAGGCTGGGCCCCTCCTGTCCCTTTCTGCCAAGGGAGCTTCTTGCACCCTGCTGTCATCTGCCTGCTCAGGGCAGCAGGACCTGCTAGAGCCCAGCCCCCTAGAACCAGGTCACTAATCAGAGACTGCTTTCAAAGTCTCAGCTGTGCTGTTAGCCTCTTGCACAAAGAGAGGGATCCAGGAAGACAAGGATACTGCCCAGCCTGGCCTTGCAGGCTGGAGTTCACCTGTGTGTCCACCTGTCTGCCCAGCCAGCCATCTGACTTGGAGGCTTGTTACATGCAGGATGGGGGAGAGGAATCTCATGCTATCAGCATGACTCTGTCCTAGGAGACTGACCCTATCTAGGAAGATTCTGGGCCTCGTGCTGTCAGCCTGGCCCTGGAATGGTTCTGCAGGACAGAGCACCTGAGGTTGCCGGAGGGGGTCTTCTGCTGCCCATGATTAGAGACTACTCCACAGGGACAGTCTTGAGGAGCAGCTTCCACAGTCCCGGAAAGCCTGAGTGAACGGTATGGGCATGGGGATGGCCAAGAGGCCCTCCTGGTCCTAGGCTTAAACTACCTGGATTCAGGCCCTGTTCTCAGACCAAGACTCTACAGCACCCCACCCAAAAGAACACATGGACTGTAAAGACAAAAGTTGGGTTTAATCTAGGGTGCAGGAAGAGAGAAGCCAGCTCCATGGGTACTGTGGGCACAGAGTATCCTGGTCACAGGCATTGCTGAGGCTCATAAGGGCTTAGGTAAGCCCAGGTACCCCAGCTGCAGTGTCTACTGTTGCTGGGCAACTCCCAGGGCTCAGCATGGGCCAGAAGCAGCACGGAATGGGAGGAACAGCTCTGGGGTCCTGGCCTGCGGGAGTGGAGGCGGCGGCGGCCATCTGTGTGGGTGCATGAGGGCATGGGGCTGCCCCTCGGGGCTTCTGGGAAGCCAGGGTCAGAGGTGGTCTTCTGCCAGCTTACACTTACGCTTGACTCTGGCGTAGGGGCCCAGAGAGTCCTCAAACACAAAGTCCCAGAGCACCTTCACCCAGGAGTGGTGCTGTGGCAGGTGGTTGTAATACTCAGGTGCAATCTTCCTCACCTGTGGAGAGAGGCTGGGGTCGGGGCAGTGCCTGGGCTGGTGCTGTGCCACACACACTGCGAGTGGACACGCACCCACACAAGCACTCGTGTGCCCAGCCTCATCGCTTGAACTGGCCACCTACCCCATTACTCCCTGAGCGCTCTGAGCTGCTACAGGTGGAGGAGGCTCCAGCAGAGAGGGTACTACCAGCCCCAAGTGCCCCACCCCAAACCCACCAACATTCTGATCAGGAGGTCAAGGTGGACCCACCATAGATTCATTTCCCATGACACCCACAGCGTTCTGAGGCCTGCACACCTTACAGACCTCAGGCCAGGCCCTCACTCTTCAGCCCAGTGTCCTGTACCCTCTCCAGCCCACCAGCCTCTTGGCCTTGGCTTTCCTCACTCAGCATACTTCCTCTGCCCACAGCCTCTGCCCTGGCCTGAGCTGCCACGTCTAACTCCTCCCCCAGGGAACGCTCTAACACAGACCAAAGCAGCACAGTTACCAGAAGTGCCTCTAGTAGCTCTCCAAGGAAGACCCTGCTTCATAGCTAGATGGGCCAGCAGGCAGCCTTCTCTGCAGCCCACAGGTCCTCTATGACGTCTGCTCCCCTCAGGGTGACCTGAGCTGGACTGGCCCTGCTGTCTGAGGGCCACATCCTTCTCAGCTTCTGTCTTCTGTCTCTCAAATGTGCAGAATGAGGACAGGCACCTGCCCAGGCACCAGGCTAAGATTCGAGTGCAGCAGTGGTGGGTGTGGGAGGGCGCTCAGCCATGCCCACAGGAGAGGAGGGGGCATCCTCACGGAGGGCGCTCAGCCACGCCCACAGGAGAGGAGGGGGCATCCTCACGGAGGGCGCTCAGCCACGCCCACAGGAGAGGAGGGGCATTCCCATGGAGGCATGCTCAGCATGGGGGCATTCCACAATCACCTGGCCAGCAGCATAAGCACACCAAATAGGCACTCACGCACACAAGCATCCACACAGCCCAGCGTACCTAAGAGCACACATGGGCACGTCCTCTCCTGTGGGCATGGCTGAGCGCCCTCCCACACCCACCACTGCTGCACTCGAATCTTAGCCTGGTGCCTGGGCAGGTGCCTGTCCTCATTCTGCACAGTTGAGAGACAGAAGGCTGAGAAGGGGGCGGCCCTTGAGCACAAGCACGTGGGCACCCTCCCCCACTGCTGCCCCTTGCCACCCCTACCTGGGTCACCTCAGCTACTAAACAGCCACTGGCATCCAAGGCCTCTCCTTCCTCTGTCTCAGCCTCCTCTCCCCATAGCTCAAGTCAGTCCCTTTAGGTCACAAGAAGACCAAGCCTGTCCTGAGTGGTACCTACGCTATCACAGAGCTATGACAAGAAATGAGCGGAAATGGAATCAGGAGACAGGAAGGAGGATTCCTAGAACGCAGCATCCCTGGGGCAGCAGTGCCTGTCAGCAGGGTTCCAGCAGCTGTTCACCAGCACCCTAACCCGAGCCTGCCTAGGGAGACCACACCCTGAATCTGCCTCAGTCTCCAGCCAAGCACTAGCATGTGTGATGTGGCCGTCACTCCTGCTGCCCCGGGGCCACGAATGCCAATGATCATTCCCTGACCAGGACACAAAGGGACAAGCAGCCTGGGCATGGCCAGAGCCCTTCCCCTTGCTCCGTCCCCTCACATGCCTGGACAGCCCAGACACATACCAGCGGCAGGTTGCAGCCTGGGATGCTGGGGAAGTCGTGGTGCTCCATGTGGTAGCCAACATTGAAGGTGATCCAGTTGAGGGGCCCGTAGTAGGAGTAAGTCTCATGGCCCTTCACGAACATATAGTGCTCAGCCACAAAGTGGCCAGAGATGGGGTGCAGGCCCAGGCCCAGGAGGGAGCTAGCCAGAAGGTAGGCCACAGGTTTGATCCCCCAGAGGGCAAAGACAGTAACATCAAAGGCCAGCTGCACCAGGGTGTTCAGGATCTCCATGCGGGTCACTGCTTTGGGGTGCACACAGAGTGGCCGCAGCGCGTAGAAGAACGGCTGTAGCACCAGCCAGAGCAGCTTACGGGCCGGGGTGCTGAAGAGCCAGCCCTCGAAGTGCGTGGGAATGTCCACGTCCAGCCCGTCACCACCTAGGTATCGGTGGTGGTCCACATGGTACTTTTTGAAGGATGCTGAGTAGGGCAGGGCAATGGGCAGGTTGGCAAAGATGGCAAACCAGCGGTTACGGGCAGCATAGCATGTGCCAAAGGCAGTATTGTGTGAGATGTCGTGGATAGCCAGAGTCAGCGAGTGGTTCACACAGCCACCAAAGGCGTAGGCCCAGAACAGCAGCCAGCGCCAAGTGAGTCCACGCACCAGCCAGCAGGCCAGCATCTGGACCAAGACCAGTCCCAGGACAGTCCATTTGAGGTGAGGGTCCGGCCGCATCAGGTCCTTGATGGCCGGGTACTTGGCTGCGGGAAAGACAAGGGTGACTGGTGACTCGGCATTCCTGGAACCGCTGTCATCCCCTTCCCTCACTGTCCTGCCATCTCCCCTCCCTCCCATCCTCAATCCCCAGCAGTGGCCTGAAAGTACACTCACCTCTACCCAGCAGCCACCCGACACCCTCAGGGGTCTCAGAGGGGCATGCTCCCTGCACTTCATGTTTAGGAAGAGTTGCAGCCTGACCTGTGAGGTACAGAGGCTCTGCCTCCCAACCACCTGGGGGTCGAGGCTGGGAGACTTCCCAGAATAGCAGAATTTGCCACCAGCGTAAATAAAGAACAGGTGTCACCACAGGTCACACTGAAAATCAGAATAGCCTCAGAGCCACAAGTTGCCTGACTCTGAGCATTCTGGTAAACACACGTCCTTGCCATGACAGTTGGGGACTTGGACACAGCCAGAGAGGAATGATATGAACTGGTCATTCCCAAATTCAACAGGCACCTGGAGTGGCCAGGGGTGGCTTAGGAGGGAAGATGGAGGTCTCCAGCTTAACTGCAAGTGTTCCGGTCCCTAAAGCAAAGAAGTGCTACAGGGAGCTAACGAAACGCTGTTTCATGGGGGAGATGGTATCTGTCCAGGCATAGTTTGTGCATTTCTGTATTTTGTTTTCTAGAAAAGGAACAACCAGTGAGTAAGTTGGCCAAGCTGGGAAGGACCAGGAAAGAAACGCAGGCAGCCAGGGTACTAGTGCCCGAGGGCCTCGGGGTAGGGCAGCACAACTGTGCTTCCTAGAAACTTCTGTGGTGGAAGGAACTGGCAGGATTGAATCAGATGGAAGGCTGCATCCAGAAGCAGGAAACAGGGTCATCACAAACTCAGGGTGACAGACACCCCTAGGTCTGCAAATGCAGATGTCTCAGGGACAGAGATGGAGCCTACAGATGGGGAGACCCAGCCTCCTGGGCAGGAGCTTATCCCAGGAGTTAACCAGCACCAATTCTCAGGGTTGCCAGCACCCCACCCTCACCCTGTGAACAGTGGCCTCTGCTCACTTTCCCCAGGGCCAGATTGTAAAGAAGGTCTCCTAGGACCGCAGCAGGGGCTAGGGCCTTGACAAACTGGCAAGGCTACGTGTACAGCAATGATGGCTCCATATATGACTGCCATCCATGTGCACACTGAAAACGTGGCAGAGCTGGGGAGAGTGCTTGCCTAGCATGCACTGAGAGAGTGTTGATGCATGCCTGGAATCCCAGCACTTGGGAGGTGGAAGCGGGAGAATAAGAAGGTCAAGATCATCCTCAGCTGTAGTGAGGAGACAGATGGCGGGGGGGGGGGGGGGGTATGAAAACAGTGTTAAACTAGGAGACACAGAGGCACACTGATGGTCAGCTACTCAGGAGCTGAGGCAGGAGGATGGCTTGGACCCACCCTGGTAAACATAGGGAGATCCTGTTTCACATAGGGAGACCCTGTTTCATTAAACAAAGCAAAACATAAAAAAGTACTGTTTAAGAGTTCCATTTCCTAAAGTGTGACCTCAGCTCCCAAACTCTTTATCTGAGCAAACTGGGAGGGTACCAAGATAAGGCCAGTGGCCTTACTAGCTGGCCAGGGGAGTTGGGGATGAGGCTAAGGCAGGCAGCCAGGGACCACTTACAGAGGCTCCCCATGGTGTGATGGTGTGAGATGATCATGGAGACGGACAGACCACTGAATGTTTCCTAATGTTTACCCACATTACATCATGATAGCCAGACACCTGGGGAGGCCTGGGCACTAGGAGACCAGGCTATCCCCAGGTAGACCAAGGAGCTCAATTAGAGAGGGCCATTTGTACCAGAGATGAGCAGAGTGATGGAAGCCCAAAGATGTCCACATTCCAGCACCACAATCTGAGACGGCCTCGGGTGACAGGGCAAAGGAGAGGTGCGTGTAGCATTGACGTCATCACGAGACTCCCCAGGGTGTGTGAGAGAGGCTGGCTGGCCACAGGGCTGCACCAGGCAGGAAGATCAAGGCGGTCTGGTCCTGCCACGACTGGCTCAGAGCACAGAGGAAAGGCTGTGAGGAATGGGGACCCTCCAGAAGGCAGGAGAGACCAGGAAACTGGAAACAGCCTGCTAACACCACGGTCGGTCATGAGACCTGACCAGGCCTCCGGCCTCCAGACCTACACGTTATTCTGAGGTTGTGCAGCACCTGAGACTGGCGCTGGTCTCCTCCCGGCTCCGGGGCAGAAGCCAGCCTGGCTCAACCTGGCCTCGAAGGGTCCCACTGCTCACCAGCCCCGGCAGCACAGACAACAGAGAGGGGAAACCCAGCATCGCCCCACGACACTGGGCAAGAGAGCCTCAGAGGACACACAGGACAGGCAGGCATGTAAGCTGCACTCTAAGCTTCCACTCATAAGGTACTTGCTACTCTCTCGGCACAGATGGGGGTGAGGTGCGGGGCCAGGGTCGGGACACCACAAGGGAGTATGCGTGTTGCCAGGAGGATGGCTGCTTCTCATGGAAACCCTGGGATCAGGAGGAAAGCAGCATGTCTTCATGACAGGAGGCAAAGACAGCTGTAGCCCGGCTCCCAGGAAGGCCATGGCCCCACCAGGAAAATCACATGCAAAGTCCCAAGTCTGTGCACACCACCAGCCTCCCAGAACCCTCCCCTCAACTGGGGGGTCTTCTCTGTGCAGCTGCCTTATCCCTCCACCTCTCTAGTGCGGCACCAGTCCCCCTCCTTCCCTGGCCCACCCAGAGACTCACCAGCTCCTGCCACTGGTCCCCAGAGGCCTCTGTCGCTGTTCTCCCTTGGAAAAGAGCCAAACAGCACTGAAAGGTAGATCTGGCCTCAACCTGAGTCAGGTGAGCCTCGGCTAGGTGAGTCCCATGCAGCAGAGCCCAGGTCCCCGCTTAGGTCTAAGTCAGCACAGACAGGACAGCCCAGTAATGGAGCCTTGGTCTCCTATCTGTGGGGTGCTAATGAGAACACACGTGGGGTTCCTCCCTTCCCCCTGCTCAGGCGACTGCAAGGAGCCCTGTGCCTTTCCTTCTGTCCCAACAGTCCCCAAGGAATCAACTTCACCCCTGAGTCCTAGCTGGCACCCTCTGTCTCAGGAGTCCCCCTCCAAGATCATCCTAGCAAGAAGAGACATGCCACATGGAAGGCTAGCATATCCCCTGATGGTTCCAAAGGTCGCTTCTTCCACAAACTCCATGCAGCTCACAGTGCCACTGGGATCTCATGGGCAGCCACTGGGCCCCTCCACCCTCTGAGCATGCCCCTTAAGTCTTCTCTTGGTGGACAACGGGCAATACCCAGCGTCACCACGCTCCAGCACATCGAACAGTAAGCCCCACTCAGCTGAGGTCCCTTCAGAACCTTAAACCAGGCCAATGGCAGGCTGACTGCTTCCTACTCTCCAGCTCTCCAGGGCCGCCCCAGCCTGATACCTCATCTGAAAGTGGGAAGGTGAGTGTGCGCCCCCTTGGCCTACAAGGCGGGGCATCTGAGGGTCTGAGGCCTGGGAGCAAGCACTCAAGTGAGTGAGAGCTGTCACTGTCACCTGTCAGAGTTCCTGACAGCACAGTATCTGACAGCACAGCAGCCCATTCTGACTTAGTCTTAAAGCCATATCAGGTCTTGAAGCCTGTTCTGACAGCAGCTTCCAGCCACTGGGGGTCAGGGTGGTGGTGTTTATCACAGGACCCGATTGTCCTGCTGGAGGAAGGACACACAGTTGAACACAGCCACTGCCTACTGGCTGTGGTACCTGCCTCCCCTGTCCTCTGGCCGATCCGTGGGTGTCTGCTGGGCCCAGAAGACCTGCAGCCCCCAGGAGGTGACCGGGCAAAGGAAAGGGACTCAGAGAGGCCCAGGCACCTGATGCCACGCAGGTAAAAGCCCTGTCAGTGCGGCCCCCAAGGGCTTCAATTATCCCAGGAAGCCTTAGGGAAAGGCTGTAGGACAGCTCAGGCTACAAGTCCTAACAGAGAATTTGCTGAGCACCCAGCCTCTAGGGAAATCCCAGGAAGGCCCTACCTGAGGAGTGGGCTACCCCAGACCCACCCCAACAACACTGGGACCAGGGGCATGCTGAACTGCCTGTCAGTGGACTGCAGCCAGAAGTTCAAGCCCCACTTGCAGACATCTAGAAGTGCCCACCACGTGTGACTGCAGAGCAGGCGGGTCTCTGGAGGAAACAGGAAGCCCAAGGAGGTACTCTTGGGACCAGTGACCATGCATACCCAGAGTGTGGGAAAGGCCGTGCTGTTGCTTTGGGGTGGTCATCAGTGGGCAGTAACTGGAACCATCCATGCTTTACAGACGGCCTGTAGCCAGCAGAGCAAGGAGGGTCAGGGACAGAACTGGACTGGGCAAGGCATCGGGCTCTCAGCAGAAGCCATCTGACCCAGCCCAAAGGAAGATGATGGGAAGGCAGCGAGCAGTGGAGTAAGCAGGAAGTGGGCATGGGACAGGGAAGGCAGGCTGGGACAGAGGAGGAGGGAAACCGAGGGGACATGCTAGGTTGGCACAAAAGAACGCAAGGGGATGGTGGCTCAATGGGTGTGAGCAAAGAGGGGCAGAGAGGGTGGAGCCGGGGAGGTAGAGCTGGGGTCCATGGCCTCGCTGGGGCCCCATCTCCCGGGGAACTCAAGAGGGGTGACAAGCTCCAAGGGGAGGGAAGAATGCTCACTGCTTACCCCCACCACACACCAGAAATGGCAGCCAGCATGGGCTGGGCCTGACTCCAGATGGACACCTGGGCCTGCTAATCCTGGCTGGCTCTGCCATGCTGTGGGCACCTGCTGGATGCCCTGGGAGCTCTCTATTCTGCCACACAGCCTGGAACCCAACCTGGAGATTCATCTGGAACTCTGTAGCCAAGTGTCCAGACTGCTGTTCACTCCAGACAGGCCACTGTCCCTCTCTGGGCTTGTCTTCTCCCTTTCCAATCTGATGTGCCTTTCCTAACAGCCTGAAGGGCTGGGAGCTCGGGGAACGGGGGCTCATCCGCACCTCTGACGACCTCTCTTCACCCAGGCACCCGAGGCCTTCCTACGCCACGCCTCCCCCAGCCCCGCCCCCTCAGAGGACCTGTCTCCCCACCACTCTCATCTCTTCCAGCTCAGTTCTGAGCCGCCACAAGCCTGGCCCTGGCCCACTCACGTGGGAGATCCTAGGGAGACCTCGCTTAACCCAGAAAACATCAACAATGGTCCAAAATGCCTTCAGGAGTCTCATAACTGCCCCCTCACCCACCACTTCATAAATATGCTTTTCATCCTGGTGGCAAATAAGTGCTGAAGATCCCTGGAGATCTCAGGCTGATGTGAGAGAAGGGTCCAGCCTATAACTGAGGACTGGAGTGCCAGCTTCTACACAGCATACTGTGTCTCCCAACTAGAGTACTGGGGGACACCCACACAGTAGGCTGGACACTCAAGCTAAAACCTGCCCACTGAAGACATCAAGGGAGCTGGTGGCGGGAATGGCTCCTGGGTCTTTGGCATGACGGAAGTATTCTCAAACATGTAACATTCCTAAAGAGCATTGGCGTCTGCCCTTAAAATGAGTGAATTATATAGCATACCCCGGTGAGGGTGCTAAAATTTAAGAATGGCATTCAGGTCAGCCAGGGGCAGTGCCCACAGCAGAATGGAGGCCAGAAGGAGACTGAGGGCCACATGAGCCACGCCGGCAAGGCCCGTGTTGGAGACATGGAGACAGTGGTCCATTTGAACAGAGCTCAGGCATTGCAGGCCTGACCCTAAGCATGGCCCCACTCCTCACCAAGAGACAATCAAGCAAGCGTTTTCCCTCCCCAGGGTCCTGAAATACAGCATGCCCACACTCGATGTCTATGCACTGAAAACAAAGAAGGCCGTTCCAAGTTAAAAGAAAAAAAACAAACTCGCCATGTTCCGGATGCTTGCAACCCCCTCTCAACTCAGAGGTTGAGGCTCTGATCCCCATGTGATGACACGAGAGAGAAGCAAGGCCTTAGGGTGATTAAGTCACAACATGGAGTCCCGTGGTGAGATTAGAAAGTAGACCAGACTGCCCCCCGACCCTGCTGTACAGAGACACAGCAAGGAGACACCAACTAGGAAGAAGGTGACCTCGCCAGACCTGCATCTGGTACCACTGGCCACACCGATTCTGGCTTTTGGCTGGGGATGGCAAAGATGTTGGAGGCCCTGTTGCTTCACAATATCCTTAGCCCCTGGAGTCCCCAGGCACCAGTCACAGCCAAGGATGCAGCATTGAGTAAGAAAGTTGCAACTTAAAGTGGTTACCTCAGAGCCCTTTACAGATTACGTGTGAGGACCAAGGTAGAAGTGTGGTAACATGAGAGAGAGCGCTAGTGGTCACCGCTCCACAGACTGGGGTCACCGGCAGAGGCAGGTGTGGCCCTCTTCCCAGCTCGAGGGGTGCAGCCAGGAATCTGGAACCAGCCATGATGGAAACAGTCACAGAGACTGGAAAATGAGAGAACTCAGCACTTTTATTTCCTTCCAGAGAGTCAGTGGTTTCTCATTTACCCGGATACCATTGTGCATGCGTATGAGTGTGTGCGTGTGAGTATGTCTGCACACATGTGCATGTGTTGTCAGGATACTGCTTTGGAAAGAACACTGAAGTGAAGGTCTGAAAGATGCACCCACGAAGAGCAAGGAAAGCAAGCCTGGCATCCCGGGTCGGGGTGCACACAGCTCTGTAGTTGTGTTTGCCTAGAATGTGCTGGGTTCTGGGTTCCAGGTTCCATCTCCAGCACCACAAAAATAACTAACTAAATCATCATTTCAGCACAGAACACAGCTTACAAAAAGCCAAGAAAGCGGCTGGACCTCTCAGAGTTGTGGGGCAGGACCTATCTCTTGAACTGCTGGGGGCCTGCACCCCACACCCTATCCTCGCATTCCTGTATGCCACAGCACCATGTACACTGCCCATCACCAAGCACAGCCCTAGCCCTGACCACAAAATCAGGAGACTCTGACACTCAAGGCAGCCAAACAGTGGCCAGAAGGCAGACAGGCCGTCTCTTGTCATCTCAGAGCCTCATCTGGCCGCGGGTCTTTGAATCCCAGGAGGAAGACAGGTTCCCCACCAGCCACCCCGGAGTCTGCATCTCATGGCTGGGTGACCACAGTCACCTTCCCCACCAGCTCCTGCCGCTCTGCTCTGGCTCTTTCCAAAGGCTATCGCCACTGACAGAAGTCCCAGCCCTGCCTTTCCTAAGCAAATAATCCAACAACTCGGTTTTATTTCCTGGTTTCCCTCTTTTGTTTTTCTTTATTTGAAAATAATTTTTTTCTATGTGTGCCTTGCTTTCAAATGTGTGTATGTGTGTGAGTGCGTTTAAAAGCAAACAAAATTACAAAGCTATTTATCTTCAAAGAAACAAACTCAAGCTTGTGTTCCCTGGCCTGGCTCAATGTGTAATGGACCAGCTTCCTGTCAGCCCAGTACTGGCAGCCTCAGGCTGGCCTGAGAGGCTTCTTAGGTACCGCCTTGAGACCCTATTTTCTTGGGAGGCTGTGCTCAGGGAAACCTGTCCTCATCCCAGGCGGGAACTAGAGATGGACTTTGGTCTTATGACGAGCACCTACAGTCAACTCTGCAGTAACTTCCTGGGATCTGCCTAGATTAGGATCTTAACCGAACACCTGTCGGGCCCCAGAGCTTGGTACATACATACCACATCAGCCAGCAGAACAGAACACAGTTTGGTCTGGCTGCCAGTCCAGCCTCTGTAGCTCCAGTCTATGTGGTACTGGGCAAGCTACTTCTCTCCTCTGACTGGCACTTGGTGTCTCTTCTGAAAAGAGCCAGAGCCATTGCATGTCGGATTTCTCCCAGGCTGGGGAGAGCAACGCTGCCCAGTGGCCATGCCCATCCCCATGTGATTAGGAACCATTGCCGCTGATGGTCATGGGGTCCTGGCTGGGCTGCTTCACGAATCACAAATCCAACAGCAACTGTGCAAGGAACGCTCTACTACAACCTTTGCCTTGCCAGAGCTTCAACTTCCTTGTTGGGGCCCTGACTCACCCTTCACTCATGAATGACTGTTGGATCCAGGCTGTGGAGTCAACCCCTCTTCCAACCTCTAAACCTCTGGCCCAGAGACCAGCGCTTGGACAATGGAACCAGAGAGGCAAAACCCAGAGGAACAGCCCTTACCTGTCAGCGGAGTTGGGGTGAGAGGGCAGGGGGGACACTGAATCATACTTGGTAAGAGCTGAGCCAGGAAGGTGGACAAGCAGCAAAGACCCGCCCTCAAGGAGGGAAAGCAGTGCATCTCAAGTTGACCAGTGCAAACCGGATGGGTGTGAGGAACCCACCGCCCCTTGAGGGAAGCTCCCTGGAAGGGCCAGCTTGCCTCCACAGCCTGGACACAGGTACCTCCCTGCTGCTCTAGGTCTTATCTTTTCTGTCAACCTCTCCAGGAAGCCTGGACAGGTTCCAGGGCCATAGCCTCTCTTTGGGGCTGGGAATGTAGCTTAGTTGGTAGAGCATGGACAAAGCCTTGGTTCATTCCCCAGCACCCCATAAAGCTGGGTGTGGTGGTGAATGCTGTAATTCCAGCATTAGAAAGGCAGAGGTAGGAGAACCAGGAGTTCAAGGCTGTCTTCAGCTATGGCACGTTAGAGACCAGACAGAGCTACAAGAGAAGATTCTTCTGGCTGCAGTCACACTCATCTGTGATCCCAGCACAAAGGAGGCAGACATGACGGAACTCCCAGCGCCGCGACTCCGGAGACAGGGGCCTGTCTTACGTCCTGGAGTCCCAGACACCTCACTGGCACCCACCCCTCAGGATATTCCACCTCAACCTCATTTGGCTGTACCAGGCAGGTGACCAGCCAGTGCTGAAGACTGGGAGGGCAAGGCTCAGCTGGTGATCCTGTTCTCCAGCCCATGAGCACCTGTGGGTAGGAACACACAGCTGCCACATGTGTCTCAGCCTTGTCTACCTGGGGCCAGGTGCCCAGTGAATGCAGGGAGGAAGGCTGGAGACGGCCCAGGGCTGAGGAAGCCTCTGCTTCAGCCTCAGCCCTACCAAGCCCCTCAGCCAAACCACCTGCCCTCCTCCAGTGGGAAGGGAAGGGGAGCCAAGGTCCCTCCTCTAGCCCCGGGAAGTTTGAGGATGTGGGGTATGGTGGGTTCCCCCGGCTCACAGGAAACCACAAGACTGAAACCCACACAACGGTTTCCAGGCTCTAATCCCCCGCCCCCCAGATGCAGCCCGAGTCTCAACGATGTAAAGGTCGCCAGGAAAAGGGTTCCCTAACAGGAACAGGTGAGGCAGACGCCAAGCAAAAGGTCCTAGGGAAAGGGTATATCCGGTCCACGGAATTCAAGAGGTGGCAGAAGATAGGCTAGGAGCCAGGACAGCGCCCGAAACGCGCTTCAAGACCAGCCCCAGGTGCAGGTGGCCAATAAAACCTGAAAGCAATCATCGAAGAAGAGCAGATGAAGCCCACGAGGAAACAGTTCCTCCCTCTAATTGGCGAAACAAGATCAAGAGTGCACCTGCCGGGTGCGCCGAGGTGTGGGAACCGGGCCGGCGGGGGTGGTTGGGCACATCGCGGGAAAGGCGCCTCCAGGTGCGCGCCCTCCGGCCACAGACCCTGCGCACTGACGCCCGCAAGCAAGGACCCGCAGGACGGTGACCGCCGAGCGCCCGGGCCCGGCTATCCGGCAGGAAATTCACGACCCTCTGGTGGGATCCGTGGCGTCCCCGGAGGAGAAAGCGACTTGGCCTCGGTTCGCGCCCTTCTCTGAGCGGGTATCGCCCTGCCTCGCGTGTTCGCGGTGGGCTTGGCCGCGACGCAGTCGGCACACAGTAGGCGCCCACTGGTTGCAGGGGAGGAACCCACAGCGCCCCAGAGTGCGTCCTCCGGCCCGGCCACGCGACGGGCCGGGCATCCCGGGGGCGGGGAGGGGACCCACGGGCCGGGCCGCAGGACCCCGGCCCTCGGCCGTACCCCGGCGCCGCGCTCACCCAGCATCTCCTTGCGCCGCTGCGTGTGTGGCTGGTCGCTGTAGACCCACTCGAAGTCGCTGCGCCCCGCGCTGTTGCCCATGGTGGGGACGCTGAGGTCCGGAGCGCGCTCGGCTCCGCCGCGCTCACCTATCGCCGGTGCGGGCCGCGTCCGGCCACTTCGGAGCCCGGGGGCGGGGCGGGGGCGGGGCCGGGGCGGGGCTCCTCCCCCGCGGTCCTCCGCGTCGCCGCGGCCTGGGCTGGGACGGTGCGGGCGCCCTGGCAGCCCCGCGGTGGCCGCGTGTGGCGCGCCGGAGTCCCCGGGCCCCAGCCGCGCGCCGAGGCCGGATGCCGCCCGCAGGTCCTGGTCAGTGGTCCGGCCTGGCCTCTCCGTGGAGCGCCGGCTCGCTCTGGGCGCAAGGCCCCGTGGCTTCGGGTCTTGGTGCTCCTGGCGCCCCTGTCCCCTGGAGGGGCGGGCAAGCAGGAGGCTCCTGGAAGAGGCAGCAGCGCCTGCAACCCAGGAGCTCAGGAAAGGGGGCTCCAGCGCTTCCTTCCCTTGGTTGCGTCTCTCACGCAAGGCAGGGGTAAAGACACATCAGACCCACAGAAGTGAGTCAGACATGCAGGATAGGGTGGGGGAAAAGGTTCAGAGTAATCTGAGCCCCGATGTGAGGCTGGCCCTGAGGCAGCTTTTGCATGGGCCTTGTAGGGTGGGCAGGAGTTCTACAAGAGGAAAGCAAGGGCCGCGTGGTGGAAGGAACAGCAAGTAACAGGTTCGTAAGGAAGGATGAGACCCGGATATTCTTCAGATGAGGACTCTGGCCCGTGCAGATCAGAAACAGGGTCTCATATGATCTCCGCCGGGCTCCTCTTCCTCCTGATCCCTGTGTGCTTGAAGCTGGAAGCCTGGCCTCTGCCTGGCACAGGAGCCATCTAGATACCATAGGCAGTCACGCGGCTGTGGTGAGTGTCCTCCCCTCCCTGAAGCCTAGGGCCCAGGAGCGCTAACTTAGCTCTGTCCTGAGCTGGGAAGGAGGGCTGATATCTGGTGGCAGCTGGCTGGGACTGGGGAGTGATAGGCACAGGACTGGCACCACAAGCCAGTGAGGAGATGTCTCCAACGCAGCATAGGCGGGGCCTGTGCCACAGAGGCAGAGAGCAGGTTACCACGGGCTTGGCCTACTCAAGTCCCAGCAAGAAGGCCCTCGCCAGCTGCCTGATGAGGAAACTGAGGCCCAGATGAGGAAGGCCTCAGGAAAGAGGGGCAGAGCTGAAAACAGACCCACCGACCTCTGGCTTGAGAAGCTGTCACGGTCATAGTGTTTCACCCATGTGGACCTTCCTTACCGTTCATCTGGACACTTGGACCCGGGTTCCAGCTCTGCCTACCGCATCACCTGCCAGCTTTCTTGAGGAGGGAGTGTGTGCATTACCACCTGTCCAGAGGAAACTAAGCCCACATGCTCAGAGTGAGGAACCCGAAGACAAAGAGGGCCAAGGTAGCTGGGGTTCCAAGCCCTGTTTGGACCTCTGTGGGCTTTGCAGGACACTGGTGCTCTTACATGCATTCAGGCAATGCACTCATACACATAAGAATAATAAATAAGATATTAAAAAATAAACTACTGACACTGGGGCATAGCTCAGCAGTAGAGCCCTGTGAATGGTCACACAGCCCTGGGTTCTGTCTCCTAACAATGCAGTTACCTGTAATACCGTGTCTGCCTGGTGTCCTTGTATGTGTCACTTTCCCTCGTTCTCCAGTTTAGTTTAGTTTTGTTTTGTTTTCAGGCAGGGTCTCCCTGTAACCTCAGCTGGTCTCTCTGTAGATCAGGCTGGCCTCAGTCTCAGAGATTCTCCTGCCTCTACCTCCCGAGCGGGGGGAACTAAAGGAGTGCTCCACCACACCAACTTTCTCATGCTTCATTTAATCTTATCTGTCCATCATGACCTTAGGAGCAACAGGGCAACAATACAAGCTGTAATAGGCTAGGTGTGCCATAGACAGTATCATCTGGGGTTGTGTAAGCACTCTGGTATTCACAGGATGTCTAAATTGCCTAATTATACGTGTCATAGAACATATTCCCACTATTAGGTAACACATGAATATATATATATATACATATATATACATATATACATATATATATACATATATGTACATATATACATATATATACATATATACATATATATACATATATATATATATATATACATATATATATATGCATCTGTATTTGTCAGGGTTCTCTAAAGGAGCAGAGCTGAATAAAAATATAATACGGATTGGAGAGATGCTCAGCAGTTGAGAGTACTGGCTGCTCTTTCAGAGGACCTGAGTTTGATTCCCAGCACCCACAGAGTGGCTGACAACCATCCTTACTTAACTCCAGTTCCAGGGAATCTGATGCCCTCTTCTGACCTCCATAGGCCTTGTACCACACAAGTGCACGTAGGCCCATGCAGGCAATACATTCATACACATAAAATAAAAAAATAAATACAATATTTTTAAAAGAAATATATATATGGATTTACTAATTGGCTTACAGGATAGGGTCAAGTAATCCAAAAATAGCTGTGCCACACTGGAGACTGCAAATCCAGAAGTTGCTCAGTCCATGAGGCTGAATCTCAGCAGTCTCAATCTGTTGCTGAAGGCCTGGAGGATTCCTGGAGATCTGCTGGTCTTCAGTCTACATTGGAATGTGAAGAACTTGGTTCTAATATCAGCAAATGAACGCCACCACAACAAGATAGATAACTCACCAGTGAGAGTAAAGGCAAGCAGGCAGAAGACAGACAGAGACAGAGACAACAGAGACAGCTCCCTTCTGCCATGGCCTTTTATATTGGTTGCCAACAGAAGGGGTTGCCCATACTTAGGGTGAGCCTTCCAGCTTCAAATAATCTGATCAAGAAAATCCCCCACATTTCAGTTAATTCCAGATGCAGTCAAATTGACAACCAAGACCAGCCATCACATGTTCACCCCTTGCCAGCCTGACGCCCAGTCTCATCTCCTTATGTCATACTTACTTTCCAAATGAAAGCAATAGCAGGTCATAATTCTGACTAGCATGCTGTAATCACCCCAGGTACAACATCAAGCACATTACATATTTTAGAATACGTGGGGGAGAATACTCCCCAGGGGAGTGCTTTGTCACTTACATGTCCCATAATTTATAGATTTATAACACTTAGAGATTTACCACGACTTTTTTCTCAATTATAAGAATAGAGGAAACAAAACATCCACTTAATATATGTGTATATGTGCACACACATGTTCTTAAACTAGGACAAGGCAATTAACTCATGTAAATTACAGTCCTCATTTCTGCAGTTGGTCATGTGGCCTTAGCAAGTACTCCTCCTCTGGATTTTCTGCACTCTCACAAACACCTCCACATCTTGCCTATTTCCTGGAATGTGTGACCCATACTTCTATCCCTGAAGGGTCTGAGACATTTGTCATCCAGCCTAGATTGTTAGTTTGTCATTGACCTGAATCGCAGGACCTGCTAACACCGAGTTTCCCAGACATGGTCTTCCTCTCCTCCGCTGTGGAGAAGCAGTTCCATTCTCCCTTGCAGTCTGGATCAGTCACCATCCCGAATACTGCTATTCTTTTCTCAGCGTATTGACTTCAGGGCACCAGGAACCCAAACTGGCCGGGGGAGCTTGTCAGCTTCCATTTCAGTGGGATGCTTGTTGTGTCTGCCATCAGAAGCACCCGCCCCTCTCGAACCAAAACTTTTGGACTACAGAACACAAACTCACAAGTCCAAAATTTTTCCTAGTGGGTCACTAGGGGTGACAATGAGTGGAATCATGCACATTCCATCCCTTGATTCCTGGACTCATGAATCCTGGCCATCAGAGAAACAATACCATATATTGGATGCTGATTCAAAACATATACTGCTTTCTAGAGGACCCTGCCCCAGTCCTCCAGGCCATTGCCACCCAGTTGGCTGTGTAACTGTGTCTCTAAAAGGCCATTCCAGTGTTCTATCCAACCAGCTGCTTCAGGATGGTGGGGAACATGGTGAGACAGCGGATTCCATGACCACGAAACCACTGTCGCACTTTTTGAGCTATGAAGTGAGTCCCCTAGTCAGAATCGATGTTGTACGGAATACCATGACGGTGAATATGTTCTGTAAGTCTCTGGATGGTAGCTTCTGCATTACGTGTAGGAAAGACAAATCCATAATCAGAATATGTATTCCTGTAAGGACAAAGCTCTGTCCCCTCCACTATGGAGCAGTCCAGTCTAGTCAACCTGCCACCAGGTTGCCTGCTGGTCATCCCAGGGAATAGTACCATACTGGGGACTTTCTTGGTTGCTGCTGTTGGCAGATCTGGCACCCAGCAGCAGTTGTAGCCAGGACGGCCTGGGTGAGTGGGAGTCCATGCTGTCAAGCCTATACATGGCATTCGTCTCTGACACTTTTTTCATTGGCCCATTGAACAGTGTCAGGGATCGCTGGAGAAAGAGGCTGACTGTCCACAGAACAAGTTATCTGATCTACGTGATTCTGAGCGCCCCCTCTGCTGAAATCACCTTTGACAAGCATTTACATAAGACACAAGTATCTTTGTGTCCTTTGCCATTCGGAGAGATCTAACTACATTGTTCTTCCTCAAATGTCTTTCTCACCAATTTTCAAGTCATACTCCTTCCAAGTCCCTGACCATCCAGCCAAACCGTTGGCCACAGCACATGAATCAGTATATATTCACACGTCTGGCCATTTCTCCTCCCAAGCAAAGTATTCTACCATGTGCACTGCCTGACATTCTGCCCACTGTAAAGACTTTCCTTCACCAGCGTCCTTCAGGGTCATCCCAGAAAGGGGCCGTAATGTACAGCTGTCCACTTCTGGTGATGCCTGAAGAGTGTGCACAATCATCAGTAAACCAGGCCCTAGCCTTCTCTTCCTCAGGCAGCCAATCACAGGGCACGCCCCACGAAGCCATAGGTGCGTGCTTGAGAACAGGAGGCACTATATCAGGAGTAAGAACCGTAGGCATCTGGGCAGCTTCTTCATGTAACTTGCTTGTGCCTTCCTGGCCCGCTCAGCCGATCACGTATACACCACTTCCATTTGGCAATGGATTGCTGCTGGGCACGACCTACGTTATGGCTTGGTGAGTCACATGACACCCAGCTCATGATGGGCAGTTCTGATCGCATGGTGACTTGGTACCCAATTGTCAAAATTTGATTTCCACTAAGGCCCAATAGCAGCCTAAGAGCTGTCTCTAGAAGAGAGAATAGTTATCTGAAGATGACGATAGAACCTTGTTCCAACATCCCAAGGGCCTCCACTGAGATCCCCCTATGGGGGTCTGCAAGACAGTTCACACAGCATCTCCACCTGCCGCTGACGCTTCACGTACGCTCAGATCTAATGCACCATATGTCCCAAGTGTCAGAGCAGTCTGCACAGCAGCCTGGATCTGTTGAAGAGCGCTTTCCTGACCCAGGCCCCACCCAAAGCTAGCTGCCTTCCAAGTCACTTGATATATAGGTTGTAGTAACACCCAGGTGAGGAATGTGCTGCCTCCAGAATACAAATAGGTCCACTAACTCTTGTGCTGTTTTCTTGGGGATGGGAGGGGTCAGGTGCAACATCTCATCCTTCACTTTAGAAGGAATGTCTCTGCATGCTCCACACCACTGAACTCCTAGAAATTTCACTGAAATAGAAGGTCCTCGAATTTTGGTTGGATTTATTTATTTATGCACATATGCTTTACCCATAGGTCCAGAGTGGTTGCTACCTCCTACTTACTAGGTCCAACCATCATCAGTATAGTGGACCAGTGTGATATGTTGTAGGCTAGAGATCAAGACCTCTTCAACTTTGATGCAGGGCTGGAGAATTAACATACCCTTGAGGTAAAACAGCAAAGGCCCAATGCTGGCCTTGCCAGCTGAAAGAAAATTGCTTCTGGTGGCCCTTATGGACAAGTATTGAGAAAAAAGTATTTGTCAGATCAATAGCTGCATACCGGGTACCAGGGGATGAATTAATCTGCACAAGTAAGTAAACCCATCTGGTACAGCAGCTGCAATTGGAATCACTACTTGATTGAGTTTGTATTATTGACACTGTCATCTCCATGGTCTGTCTGTCTTCTGCACAGGCCACATGGGAGAGGCAAATAGAGACGAGGTGGAATCCACCACCCCACATCTTTCAAGTCCTGGATGGTGGCGCTAATTTCTGCAGTCCCTCCAGAGATGTGATACTGTTTTTGATTCACTCTTTTCTGGTAGATGCACTTCAATGGTTTCCATTTGCCTTTCCAGCCGTAATAGGCCTCATTCCACAGGCCAAAGAACCAGTGTGGGGATTCTGCCAATTTTTAAGTATATCTATTCCAATTATACGTTCTGGGACTGGGAAATAACCACAGGTCGAGTTCAGGGGCCCACTGCCACTGTGAATCGGACTTCAGTCAAAACTCCATTTATCACCCGACCTACATAAGCCCCTACTTTAACTGGAGGGCCACAATGCTTTGAGGGGGCAGAGAGGTCTCCCAGAATCTGTGTCAACTCAGAACCAGTACCCAATAGGCCTCAGAAAGTCTGATTATTTCCTTTTCCCCAATGCATAGTTACCCTAGTAAAAGGCCACAGGTTCCTCTGGGGAGGGATGGGAGAAGCTAACAGCACAGCTCTTTGGTATTGTACTGAGATTCTTCCTCAAAGGAACCCGGCCTTCCCTTTTTGCAAGGGGTTCTGGGTCTGTAAACTGGCTCACACCTGGAAATCAGTTGGCTGGCTGGGATTCTCCATTGCTACGTACAATCTAGTGTAGACTTTCTGTCATTTGTTCTAGAACTTTCCTGCTCATACAGACAGAATAAAAACTTAGTAACTTCTGACCTATTTTGTTCTTGGGAACACCATAATTGACTACCTGGTACCAGCAAGGATTCCAGTTTCCCCGAGCCTTTGAATTGCTCATCAACACTAAGCACAGGGCTACCAGGCGTCTCACTCCGGCATGGGCTGTCTTTTCCCATACACTTCAGCTAACCAGTCAGATAACTTTGGATACTTTTTTTAGCTGCCTGAGTTTCCATATTAAACCTGGAATCTCTGCTCAGTGGGCGCATATTGATAAGCCCAGCCTGATCCAATTTTATGTTCCTTCTTCCATTATCCACACCCTTAAAATCCATTCCCACACATTCCCCAGATTTTTGCTTGAATTAATTAGCAAACTCAATAAGTTCTTCAGTGGTCTAGTCCACCCCTTAGGGACCACACTTTCTGTCTCACCTCCAGGAGCCTGTTCAGCTTTGAGACTTGCTATAGGTCTAGAGACGACAGTTGGTGGGCACTGAGGGGCATCAGCTGTGTCTTGCCTGGCATGTCCTTCAGGGAAGGTCAGTGCCAGTTCTGCAGACAATGCAGGGTTAATTCCCTTGGAGGAGGGTGGAGGGGATGGCTCTGCAGGGTATGGGGTTAGGGATGCATTCTCTGCTAAGTGTGAAGAGATTCTTTTGTTAGGTGAAATAAACCCTTCAGAGTCCGAGGGTAGTCATTGGCCTCATTAGCCCTCCCTGCCTGCCCCCCGCATCCAAATCTCCATCCCAAGTTCCAGGAGCCCACTCTTTTCCAGTCAGTGCCCTTACTTGTACTGGGGATGCTCTTGGAGGCTGGAATTAAATTTGCTTTGTAAGTCAGCCAGATGTGTAATAAGGGCTTGGGTTTGATTTTCCAAAACTTGAACTTTTTTTAAAAAAAAAAGTTATATTTTATGTATATGAGTGTATTGCCTGCATGTATGTAAGTGTACCGTTGTCATGCAATGCCCACAGAGGTCAGGAGAAGATGCTGGATCCCCTGGAACTGCAGTTATAGACAATTATTAGCCACCGTGTGGGTTCTGGAATTCAAACCTCAATAGCAGCCAGTGCTCTTAACTGCTGAGCCATCTCTTCAGGCCTGTAATTTCTTTAAACAGTTCATACCATGAATTTTCACTGCTCTTCATGCTACTGGGAGTCTTTAGCAGCTACGGCTTCCTTGAGTCAGAGAGCCTGCTCCAGATACCACCGAGCGCATTAGAGAAGTTCACCCTTTCAATTCTGCTCATTTGCCCTCACCTTTCATTTAATCTTGTTTGCCCATCGTGGCTCTAGGAGTCACAGGCAACAGTACACAGGTGCTGTAGGCCAGGTGGTGCCATCTAGGGTTGTATAAGGCTGGCAATTAGGGACTCCGGTGGGCAGGAAGCAAGAGGAAGCCTGTATTGGAAGTTGCTCTCCAGCGTGTTCTTGGCGTCTGTCACGCCCCCATTCTCCCCTGGGCGATCAGCAGCTGGCTGGCTCCCACCTGGGACTCAAGGGTGGTCCTCTGTCTTATGGTTCTGGTTTCAGAAGCTGCCTGAGGGCTCAGCTGCCCTGTGATGGCAGAGACCAGGTCAGAATGCACTATGAACAGCCCCTCTGCCCTCGGGAGCCAGCAGCCGACAGCCCGAGTCAGCAGTATCCCAGGGAAGTCGCTCCAACAAAGACAGCAGAGTGGGGTGGCTTTCCTGGGAAGACAGATGCACAGGAGCAGAACCGCATGGAAGCTGGGGATAAGAGAAGCTTCCAAGAGCTGAGGGTTGAGGGTGATGGTCCAGGAGTATTGTAGTCCCGTGAGTCAGGAGGCAAGTTCAGGGCAGCCTGGTCTACATAGAGGGTCCTGGATCAGCCAAGCTATATAGTGAGTCTCAAAAAAGAAAAAGAATAAAAGAACACCTCCCAAGGTATCCCTCCATGAAACCAAAGACCAAAGTTGGGAGTGCAGCTCAGGGTTAGGGCCTGGTTCCATCTCCTGCACCATGTGTGACTAAATAATAAGTAAGGATCAGCTAAAAAGGGTTTTCAAGCCAGCTGGAGCATGCCAGTATCCTGTGCCATCAGCGTCCTGGTCTGCTCAGATCACAGGACCTGGCCGTAGTGAACTCCAGCACGATATCCCCTACCACAGTACCTCTTAAACCATGAGCCGAGATGAATCCTTGCTCCTTTAAGTGGCTTCCTCTCAGGGATTTGGTCACAGCAATGAGAGACAGCCAAGGCAGGAAGTGGTACAGAAAGGGACTGCAACTATTTATTAACTCACGTGTACTTCGTACCAGGGAACTGGAAAACAATTATTTGTTGAGTGAATGAGTTAATCAGTGGAATTTGAGTTGAAGAAATTTTGATCCCAGATAATTATGGGAAAATATATGGTTTCAGAGAAAGGTCATTTCATTACTGGAATGTGTTTCAGGAAGAAAGCCAAGTAAACTACAGGAAGCCCAGTGGATTTAAGATTTATTTTCTATTTTTAATTTTTATTTTATGTGTACAAGTGCACGGCCTGTGTATGTTTAAGTGCATATGTGTTGTGCAATGCCCACGGAGGTCAGAAGAGGGCGTCAGGTCCCCTGGAACTGGAGTTATGGACGGTTGTTAGCCGCCATGTGGGTGCTGGGATTTGAACCCAGGTCTTCTGCAAGAGCAGTCAGTGCTCTTAACCGCTCAGCCATCTCTCCAGTCCCTGGATTTAAGTTTTTGTTTGCTGAATCCTTTATCTTCTGTGTTTTGACTAGTTAACCATGGAAACCCTACCCCAAGAATCAGTTTTTAAAAGTTTGTATGTGTATGGCCACACACGTATGTGTGTACACCTGGAGGCTGGTGTCTGCCTCCAGCACTCTCCTCTGAAAAGCAGGGTCTCTTGCTGAAACCAGAGCTTGCTGGTTTGGCTAGTTTAGCCAGGGGACCCTCTGCCTTTGCATCACTGGAGCTGGGACTGCAGGAGGGCCATCAGGTCCACCTGGAATTTAAAATCTATTTTAAATTTGTATTTAGATTTCTTTATTTACTTATTGTGCGTGTGCATGACAGAAGGAGGCATGTGTCACTGTGGGTGTATGGAAGTCAAAAGACAACTTTGTGGAGTGAGCTCTCTCCTCCCACCTTTATGTGGGTCCCAGGGCTAAACTCAGGTCACAGGCATGTAGATCAAGTTCCTTCACCCTTGAACCATCTGGCTACTTCCCCACCCTGCGTTTTTGTGGGCAATGGGGATTTACACTCAGGTCCTCACACTTGTGCAGAAAGTGTCTCAGCAACTAACCATGGGCTGGAGAGACAGCTCAGCAGCTAAGAGCACTGGCTGCTCTTAGAGAAGACCCCAGTTCAATTCCCAGCACGCACATGGCAGCTAACAACCATCTAGAACTCCAGTCTTGGGAGATCCAACACCATCTTCTGGCCTCTGTGGGCTTTGCACAACAGTTACATACATGCAGGCAAAACACTCATACACATAAAATTGAAAAAAAAAAAAACAACTAACTAGCTGTCCCCAGCCTCCTGTTTGTTGCTTGTGCCAGGTTTAGAGATAGAATTTCGTGTCTGCCAGGCTGGCCTCAAACTCTCTGTCAGTGGAGGATGATGCTGAAGTCCTGGTCCTCTGCTTCCACCTCCCAAGTTCTGAGATCACTGGAATGTGATCCACCACATTCCAAAAGACCTTTAAATAAAGTCTACATATGATCATTTTTTTAAGTTGCCCTTTGGGGCTGGAGGTGCAGCTAAGAGGTAGAATCCATGCTTAGTACTCATAAGGTCTGGGCTCCACACCCCCTGCAGACACCTAGTAAAGAAACAAAACAACCCTCCATTGCAAAGGAGCGTGCAAGAAAAGTGGCCCCGAGTAACTTCCGAACCCCAGCCTGGGTCTCACCAGCTGTCTGAGAGACAGAGAGGGAGGAGAGGGAACAAGCACCCTGCATTGTTTCTCTCAGAAGACGTCGTCTCGTTGACATTCTAAATATGATAAATATATGTGTGTCTATGTGTATATATATATGTTTATATATGCAGTTGTCTAAACTCAGTTAGCATGTACTTATTCACAACCACGCATTGCTTAGCCATGGGGACATGTCTGAGAGATTATCGCTAGGCAGTTTCCTTCTTCCTGGCACATTGCAGTATTCATGTTCCAACATGGACAGTGTAGCACAGTCCTGTGTGTGACACATTGGGGCAATCAAAAGACTTGATTATGACACACAGGAGTGTCATGGCAGACTGTCTCCGTGGGCTTTGCTAACCCATTAAAATAAGGAGAAATATCATCATTTAGTAAAAGCTTACTTAGTACTACACAGTGAAACTTGAAGATACAAATGGCACCGCAGCAATTTGCTCGCATCGGCACAAACACCCAAGTTAAATTTGTGTTGCCAGCAGACAGCTGGGTCACTCGATGACAGTAATTTCTCGGCACGATCCTAATTTTATGGTCTCTGCCTATATGTGGTGTTTCTTTGACTAACGTGTCATTGTGTGCTGTGTGATTGTGCATGTTGGTTTTATGTTCTGTTCCCTAGATTACCTTGTTCTCTGGGGATCAACCTTGGCCTCCCTCATACCTAGAACAAGCTCTGGCTCCAGAGAAGCTCTTTCGTAAAGGTTTGTTAAGAAATGAAAAAATGGTTCAGGTTAAATGACTAACAAAGGAAGTCGGACTGAGTCTTCAGACTAAAACCCACTAGGCCGTCAGCGTGAAGACTCGCCTCTCTCACTTTCGGAAACTCTTTAGCAGTATACCCTGAAGCTACACACCCCTCATTATAGCCCAGAAATTTCACACTGAGTCTACAACCAAGAGAAATAAGCTTGTGTATCAAGTCAAGAGCAAGGGGGAAAGAGTCCAAGTCTGAAGACAATGCACTAGAAGACACCTGTGTTCCACCCTTTGGTTATTGGAACACTGGAAAATAGATATGCCTTCTAATTTAAACCTTGTCCTCATGTCAGGACCCCATGGACTAAGAAAGTCTCTGAATCTCTTTACTCCTCTTTCTGGTGTGCCCCATTGACTGACTCTCATATGGCTCTTACTGTCAGTTTGGTTCGATTTCCGTTGGCCTGCTGAGGGTAACTAGCCGAGCCTGGCTTGCTAGGGCTGTCAGGGAACAGCCAGTAACTCCAGTACCAATTTGGGTGAGCTAGCCCAGAGACAGAAGTCATAGGTAAGGGTCTGCCACTCAGAAGTTGAGCCGGATATTGAGAAAAGGTGAAGCGTCCCTGCGGCTTCCTGCAGTCATTTTATTCAGGGACGTTTTCCCTCTACATTGCAGCTTTTTTAGCTCTACTGACTGAACAAAAGTATTTGAATGTTGCTTTGGACTCTTGAGAAAGTCTGACCCTTGGTAAGTCTCTCCCAGGTAGCACACCTCCAGCCCCATCACCCTGCTGGTTTGGGGAGCTCCTCTGAGCTGTGGAGTACTCTTGTGGGATTTGGTTTTGGTTTAGGGGAGAGGATTCTTTTTGAACCATGGTTGGTCACTACCACTTGGTGACTGGCTTTGGCTGGGGGTTCTTCTGTTGGACCATGTGGGCTGTTGCTCGCTTTGAGGGATGGGGCTTGTCAATTTGGAAGTTCTTTCAAGCAAATGTGTAGTGCTGCTGAACTATTGGGCATCGGCTGTGTGACAGGTAGGGTTTTGAGGTTCTCTTCAGACATTGGGTTCTGTGAAAACATTTAAGATGGAGAAACAAGGGTATTGTGGAGAACTTTGCTGTGATTTATGTAACAGTGAAAATACGCATTCTTGATGCACCTTGGGGAGAGCTCCAGCTGAGTAGTCCTTTATGAATGTAGGATGCTGTGATGGCTAATCTTGGTTGTCAACTTGACACACCTGAGAAAAGAGTGTCTCAGTTGAGGAATTTCCTCCTTCAGACTGGCCTGTTGGCATGTCTGTGAGGCATTTCCCCACAATGCTAGTGAGTGTGGGTGGTACCATCCCTAAGCAGGCGGGTCTGGGCTAGATATAAGAAAGGTAGCTGGCCTTGAGCCTGAGAACAAGCCAGTAAGCAGTATTCCTCTATGGTTTCTGCCTTGGCTTCCCTCTATGACAGACTGCACCCTGTAATATAAAATAAACTCTTTTCTCTATAAGGTGAGTTTGGTCAGAGTGGTTTATCACAGTAACAGAAAAGTAAACTAGAACAGCAATGGGGTAAAAATGGTCTCTTCCCCTGGAGCTTTGGAAAGTAACCGGGAATCTCCTGGCCACTTCACTTCTGCATTTCTGGTTTTTCATTACGCACTGAAGATTATGATTTTTGACATATGGCTTTCGAAATCTGTATGAATGTTGTATTTATGCTTGAATCTCAGTGTTTGGAGTGATTTTGGGACTATTTAGAACTGTTGTTTCTGTGTTTGGTTCTAAAATGCAAAGATTTAGAGAATCTGAATTTCAGTGGTTAAGAGAACTGGATGCTATTCTAGAGGAACAGGTCAGATTCCCAGCATCCACATGATGGCTAACAACTGTCCGTAACCACAGTTTGAGGGGATCTGACACCCTCTTCTGGTCTCTGCGGGCACTGTATGACATGAGGGCGTTTACATACATATTGACAAAACACACAAAATAAAAATAGAGAAAACAAAAATCAAAACAAAACTAAATAAATAAAATATTAAGCAATTGAAATGTTAAGCTTCAGCTGACTTCCTTGAAATAGATTAGATCTGAGGCCTTCAAATGTCAGTTTTGGAAACAACTGAGGAAAAAAAATCTGATTACACGGTTGACTAGAGAGATAAGTTACAGAGTGATTAAACTGTTAGAATATGCTTTTATTAAATGCTTAGAAAAATCTCAAAACTGTTTTTTGCAGGACTGGGGACATGACTCAGCAGTTAAAAGTGCTAACTGCTCTTACAGAGGACCAAGGTTTGATTCCTAGTATCTATATGGCAGCTAACAACTGTCTGTAATTCCAGTTCCAGGAGAATCTGACATCTTCTGACCTATTCAGGCATTGCATGACATAGGTGTACCTACCTACATCTAGGCAATAAATACACTCTTACACATAAAATAAAAATAATAAATAAATGAAATATTAAAAATAATTTAAAAACTGCTTTTTGCTAGAGAAACTTAAAATGTAACATTAGTTTAGGATTAACCTGTATGTAGAGCTATGTTTGCATGTTTGGGGGCCTTAGTTCATTTGAAATAGACATGTGTTTTTTCAATGTCAAGATGGACTAATTTTGATGTTAGGATAATTGCTAAGAGATAACATATTTTGTTATAAGTAAATGTTATTGAATTGGGTATTTGAACATCTAAATATGTTGCCGAGGAATTGGGCTTCCATTTATGGGTTCTTAGTCTTGTTGGAAATTTGAAAAGGATCTCAGAAGGAAGTTCAAAAACCATTAGTTTTCAAGAAGGGCAATAAGGACAGGCAAGCTGAAGGTCTTGGTAGCTACTGGGAGAAGAGAGACGGAGAAAAAGAAAAAGTCACACCTTTTGAGTTACAGTCAAAGAAAGCAGGCAGGATCAAGGTTAGAGGTTTGCACTGTGGGGAAAGAGAGGGAATTAAATGATCAGTGTTGTAAGGTGTGACTGAAAGGAAACCCCTCAGCAGTTCCAGGACTCAGGAGGACTGACAGAAACCCTGGACCAGAATTCACAAACATCCGTGAGAAAGGAACTGACTTTTACAGCTTCTTGACCAGATAAAGTCCCTGACCCAGAGCTCACAAACCTCTGTAAGAAGGGATTCCTTCCTGGCCAAAAGTTTGCTATTTTCCCTTGAACATCAATCAGATGTCATGGGGACCCCCTCCCATAAAAAGGCCTCTGAGCAGCGAGGTGGAGCTCATTCTTTCATTCTTTCCCCAGAGCTCACTTTTTCCTCCCTGAGCTTCCTCATCCCGATCTGGAGCCAGCCAAGCATGCTAGCGCGGTCCCCTAGCCTGAGCCCCCAAAATGAGGGAACCAGTCTCCTCTTCTCCCTGAGAGGCTAGCTTTCTCATTTCCCTCCCTGGAGCTATCTGGCTCCCTCATCTCCCATCCTGGGGCTTGCTTCCTCATCTCTGGGGACCTGGGGAGGCTAAGCCAGGTCCCCCAGCCCAGTCCCCCAGCCTGGTCCCCCAAGATGAGCAGGGTGCCCTTAATAAAGCTCCCTGCGGAGTCTCTCTTCTGTTTCTGCTGCGTCTCTCGAACTTACAAGTGTCAGGACAGGTGTGCTTGGGATTTTGGTCAGTATCCGATGAAGACACAGAAAGGAAGAAGAGAAATATATATATATATATATATATATATATATATATATATATATGTTAGTAGAAAGATGATTAGGATCAATTGAAATGTTCTGTGTGAAACACAAAACTTTTTAATTAAAAAAGTTTTTTAAAGTTAGAGTTCAGAAAATCAGACAAGGAGCTGGTAAGATGGCTCAGTGGGTAAGGATGCTTGCTACCAAGACTGATGATGACCTGTGTTCAATGCCCAGAACTCACACTGAAGCAAAAAACAAAAGAAACTAGTCGAGTCGGGCAGGGACACCAAACAGTTGTCCAAGAATCCCCTTGCCTGGAAATGGTACGTGAGGATGTCACTGGGAGGAAGCACCTGGTGGCTTCCCTTAATGAGCCATGGCCAGGTCCCGATACCTCCACCTTCACTGCTCTTTTAAACAAGAGTAATTTTTAAGTAATTAAGTAATTAAGTCTTCTTAATTCTGTGTGTAGGTGCATGTCTGTCTGTGCGTGTGCATGTGAGTGCAGGTGCCTGCAGAGGCCAGAGGGAATGGAGTCCTCTGGAGGATAAGAGGATAGCTGGAGATATAGAGAGTTGTGAGCTGCCTGATGTGGGTGCTGGGCACTAAACTTGGGTCCTTTAGAAGAGCAGCAAGTGCTCTTAACTGCTGAGCCATCTCTTCAGTCCCCTACCTTCCTTTCATATGAGACTTGGAAATTAAGAAAGGGTGATTGTGATAACTCCCTCTTTTGTGTGTTGCCCAGGAAGTGGGCAGATGGGATCCAAAGATGTACGTGAAGGAGGGTCTGTCCAAAGTGGCCCTTAAGCATAACAGTGCCTGTCTCCTGGTAGCTACCTAAAACTTTGGTGTAAATGTACATTGTAAATTAATCAAAATAAAACCGATATTCACAAAAAGGCAATGTTAGTTTTAGAGTTTATTCATTGGATTATTCAACTCAGTATTCCTGTTTGTAGACAGGATGTTCTTATGATGTGTAAATGCTACGTGATGCTAGCTGATAGATGAGGAAAAGCACTATTAGATATTTGTTTACTGTTCTGTTTTATGTGTATATTAACTGTAGCCTATGACAGCAATAGCTGTCATCAAAACTCCATTTAGGAGCTCTTTCCAATCAGAACAAGAGCTAGAAACTGCTTAGGGCAGGGACCTAGATAAAAAAAAAAAACAAAAACCCAAGTTAATCCAGCTGGGTCTGCCAGTCACTTGGCCAAGAGACCACTCCTCAGGGAGGAGGAGTCGCCTAAATCAATACTTGAGAGATGGGAGGAATAATTATCCTTAATGAGATCATGTGCTCTTTTTCCCCAGAAAGCCTGCCCTCGGCCCGGGTGCTGGCAGAGCCTCGGGCACGCAGCTCTGCCGAGTCTGCCCGCTTTGCCACAGCTTTTCTTTGTCTTCTTCCCTCGCTCTTTCCTTCAGCCCGTTCTCTCTGGCACTTTGGACTTCCTCACTGGTTCTCTGCAGCCCCACCTCCCTTCCCACCATTAGGCTCTTGCTGACCCCATGGCTGAACACGCAGCCCTCACTCAAATGGCCTGGCTCTCTCTTCTTCCTCTCCATAATCGACTAGCTTGCCTGCCAAATTATCTTCTCTCAAACTGTAATACAGTTGTCCTCAGGCTTCCTGTGGAGTCCATTTTTAAATTCCCTTACTAACAAGACTAAGACCGCCCCCCCAGAGGAAGCCACAATTTCTGCAGTAACATACGGTGCCCACAGTTGGGCTCCCTAGAGCTTCCGGTGACATCATTTTCTAGTTTTGGTAAAAGAAATCTTTCCTTTCTCCCTTTCTTCGAATAGCACTGCTTCCTTGACTTACTGACACTTACCTGTCCTGATGCTGTGTATGAAACTACAGTCCTTTCTGCTGTGCTCTAAGGGCTTGCTTTAGTACTAAATGAACCACAGGTCAATTCTGACCAGAAGGAAGCTAATGATTTTTAAAAGATAAAAGCATTTCTAGGAGAGGCTGGGGAAGGTGCCAGTGAGGAGGAGTAGAAAGATGATTAAGATCAATTGAAATGTTCTGTATGAAACACAAAATTTTTTAATTAAAAAAAGTTTTTTAAAGCGTTTACTGTCCTTATCCTCTCATGGTGGTAACTGTTGACTGTCAACTTGCTGGAATCTAGAATCTTCAGAGAGCTTCCTCAGAGAGCTAGACCTCCAGGGAGCTGGCCTCTGGGCATGCCTGTGGGGATTATATTGATTATGTTCACTGAGGTGGGCAGACTTCCTTGGTGACTGTGGAATTGGGTTGAGTGACTGACTCTAGATACCATGTGACCAGCTGCTCAGTCTCCTGTCACCTGACGCCCTGCCATGATGGACTGGGAGCCCAAAGAAACTTTTCTTCCTGCGGTTGGTATTTTATCAATCACTGCAACAGAAAAGTAGCTGAGACACCTGTGTTCTTTGTTTTGATTTTAAAATTGTAGTTTAACTCAAATCCGTCAGTTGTTCTTTTAAAGGGGGACAATAGGTATCTCTTCCCTTTTTGCCCCCAGTCTGTTAAAAGAAATGCCTCTGGTGACCAGAAGAGACATTTTTATCCATCTGAGGAATCTAAGTAAAAGAAAAGAATGTTTTCTAACAAAATCCATTTTCTGTAAATGCTTCCTCTGTGGTTCATACTATCGACTTCAATTTATTTATTAGGTTGTTGTGCACACGTGATGTGCGAATGTTGGCACATATGCTACAGCATATAGCTGGAGGTCGGAGGACAGCTTTGTGGAGTCAGTTCCCTCTTTTCAACTTTACCTGGAATTCATATAGTGGGAGAGGCACCAGCACAGTCCTCTGTCCTCAGCCAGTTCATACACAGGCTCATCCACCTGCATACATTAGAGAGAGAGATACAGACAGACAGACACAAAGAGAAGCAGTTTCTAAAAATTGAAAAAAAAAAAAAGAAGTTCAAGACTGGAGAGATGGCTCAGCAGTTAAGGGCACTGGCTGCTCTTACAGAATACCCAGATTCAGTTTTCAGCACCTACCTGGGGGCTTACAGTGGTCTGTAACTTCAGTTCCAGGTGATCCGATGCCAACTTCTGGCCTCCATGGGCTCTGCATGCTTGTGGTGTACCTAACACACATGGAGTCAAAAGACTTACACACATAAAATAAGAATAAATTTAAAAATAAGAAAAGGAATTTCAAAACCAAAACTCCTGAGGACTGCAGTTGACTCAGGAGCACCAAGACCTGGAGATGCCACAACACACAGCTGTAGACTACACGGAACCTCAGGAATACGGTTCCGGGCTGGGTAGGGCTCAGAGCTACAGCACACACTGAGCATGCCCAAGACCCTGGGTGCATTACCAGCAGGCACACACAGATTCTAGATAAGGCTGCTCTTTCTAGGAGGGGTTCCAAATCTTTCATAGGTCACTCAGAGCAATGTAAAGAGGAAGGCTACAGGACATTATGAACATATTAGAAGGGGAGTGTGAGGGGAAAAATGTATGAGACAGGAGAGATTTTTAAAAAGGAAACGTGTACATGATGTGTGGTGTATGTACGTGTGGGAGGATATATGCACTCATCCATGGAGGCTGAAGGATATCTGGTGCCTACTCTCTGCTTTATTTCCTTGAAACAGGGTCTCTCACTGAACCTGCCTAGGCTGGAGACCAGCAAGTCCCAGCAGATCTTTTGTCTCTGCCACCAGATTTTTATGTGGATACTTGGGATTTAGTCTCAGATCCTATATGGTAAATTCAGGGTTCTTTCTGACGTTTTTTTTTCTATTGGTTCATTCCACGGCAAGTCCCGCCCTCTGACCAATAAGGGGGAAGGAAGGTGGGGAGAAGGACCGGCACCGATTGAATCCACGCAGGAAGAAAAATGTCCTGGTCCCAGGCCCACGCAGAAGACCAAAACCCAGGAGGCAGCGTTCCAAGTCCCTGCAGTCCTGAGAATCATGTGAGTGGAAGCGAAATTCTGGCCGGGAATGGACTGAGCCCTGGGCCCAGCTGTCATGGACTTTGTGGGCGGGCTGCAGGTAACCAGTAACTTTGTAAATTGTTCACCAAAATAAATCAGTCTCTCTAAATGGAAGATCAGTTTCCGTTTTATCCAGCCAGATTAACCAGACCCTGCCCGCTAAGGCATGGAGAATAAATTTCAGGAGACAATTGGCATAGTCGGCAGGATCCGGCTGGCACAAATGGAAAAATAGCTCAGTGGTTAAGAGCGCTAACTGTGCTTACAGCAGACCTGCAGGAGAGAATACAAACAAATGGAGTTCTGGCATGGCTGTTACAGTGGATCCTCAAGTGGCTAATTAATATTGCCAAAGCCAGCAATGTCTGGGGGAGAAATCCCAGGATGGGAGCCCGCTTGTGGCTGGCATGGGGTGGCGCAGTTACTGAGCCATTGGGCCTCACCACAGGATTATGGTGATACTCTAAAAACAGCAGAGGGTCTGAAGCAGACTTTGAAAACTCTGCTGAATGGGAAAGAGCCAAGACTCCAGCAAGCAATGGCTGAGGCAGCATGGCCTCTGCTATGTGTGATAAAAAACTTATCCCAAAAGGAGATTATAGCCCAGAGAGCGACTGAAGAGTTAAGAGAGAGATTAAAGCAAGAGAGGGAACTAAGACTGACCTTTTCTGCATCAGCCACTGACCTCACTAATAAATTAAATAAAAAGGAAAAGAAAGCCCAGAGTATCCTAGCTGAGCACTGACAATAGAAAGCCAACAGCGAACAGGAAGGAAGCAACCCAGAAGAAGCTAAAAATACCTCTCAGTTTCGATCTGTAATACAGAAGGAAAAATCTAAATGTCAACATGCTGATGGAGGCCTTAACAAATCTAAGGATTTAGTGAATAAAGGGTTTTCAGCCCTAGAGCTGCTGGAAATAGGGAGGACATTCAAACAAGCTGCAAAAGAGCCTGTCATCACCTGGCTCCTGAGAATATGGGACAGAGGAGCAGATGAAATTATTTTGAATGCTGCAGAAGCAAGACAGCTGGGCAACATAACCACTCATCCCTCCTTGAGATTTAAGCTGCATAACCTGGCACAATACAAGGGAAAGCAGTCACTGAATTGGCTTGTGTATGCCACAGGAGACACTTGGTCATCACCAGTGGAGACCCCCATGAATTCCAGGAGCTGGAATACGACACAAGAAGGACAAGTGCTCTTAAGAGAACTGGGCATGAGGAAAGCAATATACAGTATCCCTTTCACTGGGCCTGATAGGACTCTGTTCTCTAGAGATCTAATGACAGATTTCATTGAACAAGGACCTCGACATTGGTATGGAGATTTATTGTCCTTACTAGAATCCCTAGTGGGGCAGGAGCTTTACAAGGCTGGAGAGGCTTTGACAGGTTTAAACAACCTGGACCAGCATGTGAAGTATGTCTGTAGAAAAATAGAAAGACCTAAAAGATTGTAAGGAAGACAAAACAGAAAGGGAGGTCTGCTTGGGTTACTCATAGACAAATGTGGAGAGACTTGTGTTTAGCCCAAGTTCCTAAAGAAAAGATTTATAAAAAGCCAAATTCTGTGCTAAAACAGCTCTGGGAGGCTTTGAGCCCAGAGAAACGGTTCACAAAAGTCACACAGAGGATGAAGCTTATCCCAGGGGTGGATACTAACCCCCCAAAAGTAAAAAGAGTACATTTCTCCCCTGTGACTAGCTATTCGAGGGGTGGAGACAATTTGCCTGCCCAGGGCCTCTCCCAACAGCCAGGTGTGGTCAACGGAGAGACCAAAGGTGTGCCTAGGGTCAGGAATCAGATCCAGGGTCTCCCTGGCCCTAGGAATCAACAAGTGTGACAGGGGCAAGAGAAGCCTTATTCTTCCTTGGCCCTATGTAGGACCAGGCAGTTTGGGCCAACATCGACGAGGTTGGCAAGGATACGGGAATGCATGGAGGCTCCATGTGATGACTCTGGGACACTAAATGGGTTCCTGACAATAACTAAAGACAGCAAAGGACTGGCTAATTTTTCATGCTATGTTAGACCTTGTATGTGTATATAAAGTTAACTTCTGAGTGTTTTACAGATATGAAACTGGGTTGAGAGGTGTCAAGTACACTTGAAGGAACAAGAATGGAATGTAACTCATACAGGATACAGGGTGAAGTATAGCTATGGAATTCTGGAAGTTCTATGGGCCTAGGCCAACAGATGTCAAAGAGTAAAGGTATACTTTATGTGATTGTTAACTAGCAATTCCAGTACCAGGCATGGGTTGACCCTCCCTATGAGTTGTTGGCCAATGGGGTCTTGAAAGTCCCCTCTACCAAACAAAAGGCAGTTGCCACATTATAATACTGGTCGCACACTGGAAATGGACAGTAAGGCCCTATTACTGAAAATGTGACATGGCTCAAGCATGGAAAGAGAGATCTAGCTGGGACTGAGCTGAAGACTCCCTACAAATGGATGGCTGGCCTTCATAGTGCTAGAGGGCGCTACGCAGACCGCCATGGGAGGATGGTCCTGAAAAGCTCTGCTTAATGACACATCTTGCGTGCTTCACTGTCAGATGTTCTACAGGTGTAATAGAGGCTCGTCTGGTATGTGCATCTTCAGCATATTCATAATTGGATTTAAGACCCGCTCTTCAGGGATGGAACACATGTCTGATATGAAAAGAAAAAAGGTTGACACCCAATGGTATTAAAAGAAGTTATAGGCCCAGTAAAGACACTACTGTGATTGTTTGTGAGGTGAATATGATACATCCACTTGAGTACTGTCTAGACAGTTGTGTTTATAATGGTCTATGTGGATGTTACTGCTTTCCTTTATGGCAATTGTTGTATTGTTATGTTTTGTTTGTTTTCCAGAGAGAAAGGGGTGGAGTGTGTGGTAAATTCGTGGTTCTCTCTGAGGTTTTCTTTTTCTATTGGTTCATTCTGCGGCAAGTCCTGCCTTCTGACCAATAAGGGGGAAGGAAGGCAGGGAGAAGGAGAGACAACATGGCAACAAGTCCTGGGGACGGCACCGATTGAATCCACGTGGGAAGAAATATACCCCAGCCCCAGGCCCACACAGAAGACCAAAACCCAGGAGGCAGTGTTCCAAGTCCCTGCAGTCCTGAGAATCATGAGAGTGGAAGCGAAATTCTGGCCGGGAATGGACTGAGCCCTGGGCCCGGCTGTCATGGATTTTGTGGGCGGGCTGCAGGTAACCAGTAACTTTGTAAATTGTCCACCAAAATAAATCAGTCTCTCTAAATGGAAGATCAGTTTCCGTTTTATCCAGCCAGATTAAACAGACCCCACCCGCTAAGGCGTGGAGAATAAATTTCATGAGACAGATCCTCATGGTTATGTAACAAGGACTCTTACCTTCAGAGCCATCTTTCCAGCCCCACAGAAGGAAATGTTAAACCAACAAGACATACAAGCCATTCCAAAGCATTTTGGGGCAAAAAAGAGAAGACAAAAACGGAGGTGCTATAACTGCGTGGTAGAGTACTTGCCTGTGCTAGGATGAAAGAGACCTTGTATTGATCCCCAGTACTGCATAAACTAGGCCTGATGGTATAGGCCTGTATTCCCAGCGCTCAGGAAGTAGGTGCAGAAGGATCAGAAGTTGAGGGTCATCCTTGGCTGTGCAGCAAGTTAAAGCCAGCCTGGGTTACATGAAACCCTAAGAGAAAGCTAGAGGGAGGGGAACAACGCAATTCCAAAGGGACCTGAAAACAGACTCCGGCTCGCCAGCTGTCACTTTCCCTTTCTGCACACTTCGGTCTTTGGCGTCTCCCCATGTTCCCTTGCTCATCCCAGGGAACAAACTCAATGGATTCCATAGACAGGCGCTCGACACCAAAACCCATAACAACTGTGGAGGCTTGTCCAGGATTTGAAGACTGCCCCCTCTGAGGATTTGAGGACACCACACACACACACTGTCACCCCCCACACCCATACATACACTGGCTAGGGTTTGAAGACCTTCACCCAAGGCTGGAATAACTAACTGAAAATTGCAATGGAAGACTCGGGGATAACTGTGATGGGTGCCTAAAGTAACCCCGTGGAACGTGCTTACCAAAACTGTACCCTCAGCCAGCCCCACTCTACTTTCTTAAGACTAGGAAGAGTAGGGGACTAATGTGAGGGGACACATGGCTTTGACCTCATATAGCCAAGTGGAGATTTCCCTCCAATAGGGGGAACCAGGACAGGGGTTTACCCACCACTCCAAAGCAAAGAGGCATTGCCTGCCGTCTTCATCTTCCAGGAAAGGGCCGAGCTCCCCGGTGGAAGAGCATCTCTCCAAACCCTAAGATGTCTGATCAGCCACTTTGTCCCTGTGACATTTGGGAAACTTTTTTTATGGAAGAGGGACACATAGCCCCTGCTTGGATGTCCTCTAATGCCCCACCCAGACCATCCCAACGGCCATTTCTGCGGGCCTTTCCCCTGGCTTGTCCCCAGTTCCTGACTCCCTCTTCCAGGGGCCTCTTTTCACTTTGGTCACTTGCCCAGCCTTGCTCCTAGTCAACATGACTGAAGGAGTTAAGACACAGGAAAGATCTTATTGCAGTACCTGACGGCATTCTGGAAGACATTCACTGGACTCACTGGGGACTCATCATGTCTGGGCCCTTGGGAATATGGGCATTTCTTTTCCCAAGTAGACTCTTCTGGGGTCAGAGGAGACTTGTTTTGATCTTTTTCCTGGCAGACTCCTGCAAGCTTTGAGTTAGTCAGCTTATGTTACCTCTTGGAGCTTTCTCTCCATAATATAAAATCTTTGGTTTTGAGGGATATTACCAAAGATACTTGGGCTGAAAAGGGGAGGAATCAGGAGATGTGGGGAGCTGAGCCATAGTGAGTATGAAAGTCCCATTACTCAGTTGATACTCTCCCTGGAACAGTCTAGACCACCCTCCTGGCACAGGCCAGAGCAGCTCCTCCAGATAGGCTCGGGAATGTGCGTGGGACCCGCACAATCCCACCCGAGATTTCTCTATCCTCTTTCCTCTATCTCATCGCAGACTGAGCAAATGGACTCCAGGCGTCCTCTGAGATTGCCACTGGCAGCCTTCTTAAACATTCGGTAGAACCAGACCTATGGAGCCTCCAATGAAAGAATCTGATCCTTTTTTGCCAAGAAGCCTGGCCTCAATACCCCCTGGTGGATGATAGGACGTGGTCCAGCAAGGGAAGTTAATTATAAATACTATCCTCCAACCAGATAGGTTTGGTAAAAGGAAAGATTGTTTTTCTAACTCTGGAATATCCGGAAATGAATCACCCAGAAAATGCCAATTAGACCCCATATGCTGTGAACAAGATGAGTCCTTCAGATCCAGGCCAGAGCTTGGACCCACTGGTCCAGACTGCCACCTTGGCATGTTACAGCCGAGACCGGGGCAGGCGAGACAAAAGGACAGACAGCATCGTGACCTGGCTGTCATGAGAACCACTCGGGGAGGGACTATCTCAGAAGGCTCCTCCAAGGCATGTTTCTTCTGTAAATAGAGCATTTCCAAAGAAATGTCCTGCTCTCCTCCTGGCCCATGGCCCACGCGGAGGTATTCACTGGAAGCCCTGCTGTCCCCAGTGTCCAAAGGCTTGAGGCCATCTCCCTCACCTCACCTTATGATGGGTCCCGGGCCACTTTCCAAGCTCCCATCACACCAGCCTAACTCAAGGAGCCTGAGTATCCCTACAAGTAGGATGGCGTAGAGTCAAGGGATGGTAAATACATTTGTTAATGTGCCTGTGTCTCATGGTATTACGAAAGAAAGCCAGCAAGTACATGGAAAGGTTAAAAGGAAAGTAAAAGAAAGACCACAGAGAAAACTCAAAGGGAGTAAAGAATATTTAAAGCAAAGAAGCACGTGAAGGTATGATATTGAAGGGGCTGGGAAAGGGCAAGGCAGGGCTGGACAAGAGACAGGATGGCTGGATGCTTCCGGAATGGAAAAGAGGATTGCAAATTTTGTGCAGGTTTTGAAGGTTCAAGTAAGTGGTCTCAGGTATATAAAAGATCAGACTTGGAGAAGACATACAATATTAAAATTCTAAGGACCTGAGCAATACATCACTGTCAAACCTCTGCTATGGTCAATGTAGATATCGGCCTACTCTTTGTGCAATTACAAAAACCAACTTGAAGAACAAAGATGCATGTATAGATCAAGGTTTGTTTTGAGATGTTTGGTATCTTCCTCAAGCTTTGTCTAAATATTACAGTAGTTAAAACAATCAGACTGGTGCAACTGATCTTAAAGGTTACCTATACTTGGAGGCTATGCTAATGTGGATGGAGGGATTAAAAGGGACAATATTCTGCCTCCTGCCCTTGAGATCAAGTAGACTTCAGGGGACTACGGGGCATTTCTTAGAATGTTCTGTGACTGTGGAGAGTCTCCTTGTTCAGGAGACCGTGGAGACTCCACAGGGTGGGCTCTAGCCAGCATCCGGTCTTCAAAGACAAGTGTAGACATAGAAGATTTTCTCCATACTTTCAAACAAAACCAGGGTCAAGTAAGGCCTTTGGCGCATCCTCACATAGACGGAACAACTGACAAAAGGAAGATTAAAGAGCCAGACTTTCCTCCCCAACTGGAGTCACCCTGAGGACCAGATCTTCAACTGGCCTCCACAGAACAAAAAGATTAAGCCAGGCATGGTGACACACACCTTTCATTCTACCACTTGAGAGGCAGAAGCAGGCGGATCTCTGTGAGTTCACGGGCAGCCTGCTCTCTATAGTGAGTTCCAGGCCAGCTGTGGCTACAGGAAGTCCATGTCTCTAAAAGATCAAAAAAGAAAAAAAAAAGGTTAATTTTGGCTATCTGTGTGGTCTTAGTACTGAGGGGGGGAAAAGGACCAAAGAGTAAATGATTCATATGTTTCTATAGCAATCCAAGGGATCACACTCCCCAGACCCCAGATATTATGAGATCCATGGTCCTTCAGCAGATCCTAGTCCTCTTGGTGGTTGTCTCATGTCTGGCCCAGAGAAATGGTGAGCCAAGAGTTTCCCATGGGTGTAGCTCCTTGTAACAGGAGGGACCTCTGAGGAGGAATCAGTACAGGCCTAAGGATGCAGGGAAGCTAGAATGGGCCACTTTGGAGGACAGACACCTTTTAGAAAAGGCCTTCTTATCAGGGATAGAACACAAATTTGGCCTGTTGTTTCAGAAGGAAAGAAAAGATTGGAATGCTTTAATGGAAGAAAATTCAGGGCTAGAGGAATGGATAAGGACCACAGAACAGATATTTTTTCAGAGATACACCCCCACAATTATTTAGGAGAAAGCTTGTACCCGGGCTCAACAAGGTCTGCTAGACATCTCAATCAATCATGAGCTAATGGCCCAGTCTCCTGAATGCAGACACCAGTTCAGACACATCTTTGTCACCCATAGGGCCCTTCCTTTCTGGAAAATAACCTCTCTCAATTGTGATGACATCCTGTGTTCTAAACCTGATTGAACGAGGTTATTAGATTCTCAGTTGTCAAATTTACAGCATTAGGAAAAGTTGTTCAAAATACCTGTCTGGTGCCCATGGGGCATCACTGAGCAATCTTGCAAAACTGAATGTATTAAAAAAGGAGGCTGGAGAGATGGCTCAGTGGTTAAGAACACTGGCTGCTTTTGCAGAAGACCTGAGTTCAGTTCCCAGTACCCACATGGCGGCTAATAACGGTCTGTAACTCCAGTTCCAGGGGGTCCAATGCCCTCTTCTGGCCTCCTTATGTACTACACTCCCAAAATACCCTTACATACTTGCAGGTAAAAACACTCATACACGTAAACAATAAACAATTTTAAAAATCTACTTAAAATGGTGTATTGTGGAGCCAGGTGATGGCGATGCACTTCTGTAATCCCAGCCTGAACTGTACAGACCTTGTCAGAAAAAAATCCAAAATAATTTGAGTCTATTAAATATGTTTCATAAAACATTCTACTCTGCCTTTAAGAGATGTCTGATTATCCCAAACAAGTATTTTAGAGAGACAATATCTAAAGCAAAAACATCACCTGAAGTGCAGTTTATGTGTTTTAGTTAGCTTCTCTAGTGCTGTGATGAAACACTGACCAACACTGATTTGGAAAGGAGGGGGTTTATGTGGCTTACATATCTGAGTCACAGTTCATCACAGAGGGAACCCAAGGTAGGAACTCAGGGCAGGAACCTGGAGGGTGCTTCCCTGGCCCCTGCTCAGCCTGCTTTCTTAAACAATATAGGACAATCCCGCCCCATAGGTAGCACCACCCCCAGCAACATACTTCCTCCAGCAAGGCCATACCTCCTCAACCTCCACAAAATGTCTCACCAACTGGGGACAAAGTATTCAAATACTTGAAAGTCCATGGGGGACATTCCTCATTTAAACTAGCACATATACATGCACACAGAAATAACACCGATTTTAGAAGAAAATTAAATTTTAAATTCATTCTTTTGAGTAGCCAAAAGTAATAGAAAATATTGTATTCATCAACATGCATTATTAAAAATACATTTGTGCCAGGCGTGGTGGTACATGCCTTAATCCCAGCACTCAGGAGGCAGAGGCAGGCAGATCTCGGTGAGTTCAAAGTCAGCCTGGTGTACATAGCCAGTTTAAGACCATCTGTGGCTAAGCAGTGAGACTCCATCTCAAATGAATAAATTAAATAAAGAATTTGTGAATCTAATATGAGATATCCAAATATAATTACTTTATGATATTTTCTTAGTATATAGGTTTCCAAGTATGAGTTTACTGATAATATACAATATATAATATTTTACTACATAATTATATAAATAAACTTTAAATCCCTCTAAATAATGTATATTAAAAATTTTGAGGAGGAAACAGTTATATTCTGTAACTCAAACTGACCTGGAACTTACTATGTACCCCAGACTGACCTCAGACTTGTGGAAACCCTTATGCCTCAGCCTCCAAGTGCTAGGTTTAAGGTGTGAGCCACCTTACACATAAGCATCCATTTATCATACTGTTCTAGATTTCTTTGCTGAAACTGTTTTATTATTTTAAAAATATTTTATTTACTTTTAAAAACTTTATGTGTATGAGTATATTACACACTGTATAAGTGCACCTGTGTCATGTAATGCCTGCAGAGGTCAGAAGAAGGGTCAGATTCCCTAGAACTGGAGTTACAGAGGGTTTTTAGCCATGATGTAGGTGCTGGGAACTGAACCTGGGTCCTCTGCAAGAGCAGCCAGTGCTCTTAACCACTGAGCCATCTCTCCAGCCCCACTGAGACTATTTTATATGCACAGTTATTGCATGGAATTATTGTATTAAGGCTGAAGTATTTATATAGACATCACTGTGTATATGTGTCAAGGTCTTTCTGTCAAATTCCTAGAAGGAGATTTCCTTTTCATGATGAAAATACATTCTGAGATACAGAAGTTGCAAGCTGTAATATCCAGGGCCTGTCTAAGCTTTCATAGCCTGTGTGCAATAAACAGAAATAATATGCTATAAGAACTCACTGTAAAGATAGATAACCAATGTCTTGCATGTAATGAGTGATTTTTTTGTTAAAGTGTGATTTGTTGAGTGCTCAGAGGCATTTGTGAGTTCTGAAGATTGAACTCAGATCACCAAAATCATCAGCAAGTACCTTTACTTGCTGAGCCATCTTGCTGGCCCTTATTGTGTGTGTGTGTGTGTGTGTGTGTGTGTTTGTATGTGTGTGTGCAGGCATACATGTGTTGCAGAGCATGTATGGAGGTCAGAAGACAACTTGTGGGAATCAGTTCTCTCCTTCCACCACGTGGGACCAGGGACTGAAATTAAGTTGTCAGGTTTAGCAGCAAGTGTGTCTTGCCATGGAGTCTCATCAGCCCTCAGACAAACTTTAAACTGCCTTTTTAGTAGACAAATTATATGTAAATTTAGGAGATAAAATGTACATGACTGGCCCCACCTGTGGAGACATTTTTGCATGGCTTCTATGTTTTGTTATGTGGAACAACCAGTACCATTGTGAGAGATTCTTACACACTGCCAGGTTCCACTGCCAACTTGATGTGCAGCCTTGGTCCCCTCTGGACCACAGCTTCTGAGTGCTGATTCTGAAGAAATACTTCCCAGAAGATTTTGCCTCAATGAGGATAGCCTCTTATTAATCATAGCTGATTTCTTTCAGTCCCAGCTAAGATGCATCAACTGTCTAAGGAAAGCAAAGTCTTCATTTCCAGAGATGCTTAATTCAAATATATCATGCAGGCAGCCTTCACAACTTCACAAGTCAGGCCTTCATCATCCACATTTCTTTCAATATTATCTTCCAAGTTCCCACAACAGTTCCTTAAGCTCTGAGAACTCAATGACTTTTTGAGCACAAAACTGCACAATCCTCCCCCAAAACAACATGTTCAGGTCCGACACACAAGACCCCACTCCTGGTACCAATTTTTGTTCTGGTTTGCTTTCTGTTGCTGTTATTTAACACTGACCAAAAATAACTCAGGGAGGAAAGGGTGGACTTGGCCTACACATCCAAATCGAAGTCAGACATTGAGGGAAACCGAGAAAAGAACTCAAGCACAGCAGGAGGCAGGAGTTCAAGCACAGACCACAGAGGAACACTGCTTACTGGCTTGCTTCCCCCAGTTTGCTCAGCTACTTTTCTTATATATCCCAGGCCCACCTGCCCAAGGGTGGTACTGCCCAAAGTGGGATAGGCCTCTTACATCCATTTACAATCAAGAAAATGTTCCTACAGACATGTCCACAGGTGAGTCTGATGGAGAAATCCTCAGTTGAGGTTCTCCCTTCCCAAATGACTCTAGTTTGTGTCAAGTTGTCAAAAACTAACCAGCACACACCTCTACCTACTAAGTCATCTTCACGGCCCCCAAAATATTCTTCTGTGTAATATATAATGGCTGCATGTCTATCTATTGTAGCTATTACCCAGACTGTAACCCTATATGAATGAGTCTCTGACAGGTGCAACACAATGGAAATGAAATGTCATAGAAATTTTGGTTTTCAGATTTGTTTGTATGCAAACACATAGTTCTTTGTATGACAGAAAAATTCCCAAATTGTCAAATAACATTAATTTAAAAGGCTTGTAGACAAATGACTTTGGACTTTTCTCATCTGTTATGAATACACAATGTTTACAGTATAAATGGCAATCCATAATTTGCCTGGAGTAAGAATATGAGTTTATATAAATATGATTAGCCAATAAATAATTAGGAAACTTGCAACGAGGCGAAAAACTGACTTTAGACATCATTAACTGTTGCTTGAGATATACTGCCAGAATTCTTAAGCTCAAAGGAACTAATCTTGGGCCAGTGAAATGACTCTATACCTGCCACCAATCTGGGAACCTGAGTTCAATCCCTGGGACCCACATGGTAGAAAGAGAGAACCAGATCCATTGGGTTGTCCTCTGACCTCCACAGGTGAGTTGTGGCAGGCTCTCTTTGTTTCTCTGTCTGTCTCTTTCCGTCTCTCTCTCTCTCTCTCTCTCTCTCACACACACACACATATACACACAAATTAAATAAATGTTAAAAAGAGGTTTTTAAAAAATGGATTAATCCTGCTTCATCTTTTTTTTAAATCTAAGCCCAAACATCTTTTTAAATTTAGGAAGTACTTAATAGCATACATATTACTTCTAATTTCAGGGATAACATTGCTTTATAGAAATTGAAGAATTACATTATAAACAATATGGATGAGTTCCAGAAGTTTTACAGATTCAGGAAGTTCATAAAAATAACTTTTTGTGGAAAGCTAAAAAGGTACATCGCAGAGAAAAACAGCCAAAGGAGTTGAGTGACCCCAAGTTCACTACCAAGGTACTGACAAGAGCTTCAGATTTAATTAGAGAAGGACCTGGGACAGAGGGTAAGAAGTCTACAGAATCAAGCCGCCCTGGGCAAGTGTGGTCTGGTTGGCTATAGCATCAGTTCCTGGTCTTTCAGGGTAGACCCAAAAAAACTGCCATCACTGCCACTGTGGAGCAATCTGTTTCCTCTAAACTGGTTCCTCCTGCTCCAGGGGTCCTGTCCTTGAAAGACTTGTTGTTCCTGGAATCCAGGGTGACTAAAGGTTTACGACAATCACTCTGCCTTCAGCCTAGAGTTTTGGTTTTGGTTTGTTTAGGGTTTTAAAATTTTTGTGTTTTGAGACAGGGTCTCACTATGTAGCCCTGGCTGGCCTGGAACTCGATATGTAGACCAGGCTGACCTTGAACCCATGAAGATTTACTGCCTTTGCTTCCCCCGTGCTGGGACTAAAGATGAATGCTGTCACCTGGCTGGAGTCTGATTTTTTTTAATTAACATTTTAATTTATTTTTATTTTATGTGTATGAGTGTTTTGCCTGCATGTACGTAAGTGCACCTGTGTTGGGCAATGCCCACAGTGGCCACAGAGGGTGTCGGATCTCCTCAAATTGGAGTTACACACAGTTATGAGGCACTGTGTGGGGGCTGGGAATTGAACCCAGGAACTGTACAAGAGCCCATACTCGTCTGCTGACCCATCTCTCCAGCCCCTCACGTATTTTTTTAGGTTTGATTCTGTCTATTCTGTAACTGATGTTCTATTTTCTCAAAAATATAGCTCAGGGTGTTTTGTTAGAAGTTCCACTTCAAAGGTCAGACTTTAGGGCCCACAGATTCCAAATTTTCATTTCTCAGTCTCACTGAATAGTGATTTTTTAAAAAGCTCCCCCCAACTCATATGCATACAAACAAATATAAACAAACAAACAAATATAATTTTTAAGCCTGAAAAACTTAACAGGGAGCATAAGCATCTACTTTAATAAAATATTAAACCCATGTCTTTGAAACCTAGCCCTTTTGTCAAGTTTACTAGGAATAGATTAACAGGGCCAGCAAGATGGCTCAACAGGTTTGCTGCCAAACCTGATAACCTGAGTTCAAGTCCTCAGAGAGAAACAACCTCTGGAGTTCATCGTCTGACCTCCACATGTGTACCATAGCACACTTGAGCACCACCTCCCTAACAAAGAAGGATAGAAAAATTAATTTAAAAAAATTTATTTTGCCGGGCATGGTGGTGCATGCCTTTAATCCCCAACACTCAGGAGGCAGAGGGAGGCTTATCTCTGTGAGTTCAAGGACAGCCTAGTCTATACAGCCTGTTCTAGGCCAACCAGCACCATATAGTGAGACTCTGTCTCAAAAGAAAAACCAAAATAAAACTAGAAAGATTTTATTTTATTTTTAATTATGTGTTTATGTATGTGTCTGTGTGCAGGTTTGATCATGTGAGTCTGTTGGGCATAATGCAGGGTGGGCCTAGCTAGGCCACCTGCCAGGAGGAATGGAGGAATGGCTCTCATGGGCCTGGTGTTCTGCACCGGTTAGTTGTGAAGCCAGTTTCTGCCCAGCACCTGGAAGGAACCTGGTCCACCTGGGAACAAACTAGGATTGGCTGTAGTCAGGACCCCACCCAATAAGTTGATTGGCTAACCAAACGTATAAGATGCCATGTATTTCCTGAATAAGTTGAGTTTGCAGCAGATTACCACTGCCGGCTTCCCGCTCAGCTCCCGGAGTCGGTGTCTTGATTCTGCGCCTACTCACCCCTCCACCACCGCGGAGATCCTTCGGTCCTCCTCAGGCTGTCCCTGAGTGCTGGGATCCCCAACATCTGGCACCCAAACAGAGGTGCCTGTGGAAGTCAGAAGAGGGTGTTGAGTCCCCTGGAGCTGGAGTTACAGGCAGCTGTGAGCCACCTGATGTGGGTGCTGGGAACTGAACTCAGGTCCTCTGCAAAACAGCACATGAATCATCTCTCCAGTCTGAATTTTTTAGAAAGAGTAGACAAACATTTTTTTTTTAAAACTCAAGTTCCTTTGAATGAACTAGAAAGCCTTATAAAGAACCTTTGGTTGTAGCCAACCCAATTTCATACAGGTCTTGTAAGATTCATTTTTTATGCCCCTTGTCTGGGATTGCTTGATTATGTGTGCCTCTTACACACTGCTCCAATTCTTCCTTTATTTCAATCCAAAACTCGCTTAAGGGCCTGGTGATGGACTTGGGGGATACTGAACCCTTTTATCTGTTCCTCCTCCTGACGGGGGCTGATTAAATCTCTTCTCTCTGCTTTTCTTTAACAGGCATATGGCAACATGTCACTGAACCTAAACCTGTTGGGGCTAGGGACCTGGGCCCTTTGCCCTAATCCTCTAGTAACAAACTGCAGAACTGAGCCAGGAGAAAGGAAGGCTTTGGGACTGAGTCAACCCCAGACAGAAAGGAGGGTGAAGGGTCCCATGCACCTGTTCAAATCACTCAAAAATATTTTTATTTATTTACTTATTTGTTTGTGTATACAGATGCTGGCCAAAAGAGGACACAGTCTCCATAACTCACCACCGATTCCTAGTCCTTTGAGGCAAGGTCTTTCCTTGAACCTGGGGCTCAACGTTTGTAACTTAACTCTGCTAAGGTTAAAAGCAAAGGGAAAGATGGCTGGCTTGTCATGTGGGTGCTGAGATATGAATTCCAGTCCTCATAGTCCTGAGCAAGTACTCCTAACCACAGAGTCATCTCCTCAGTGCCTGGAATCATAGTTGGTTTTGTTTGTTTTTTATTCCAAGGACTTTCTGTTATCTTTCCACTTCTATCATAGATTGGTTTTTTCCCCTTTGTATGTGTGTGTTGGGAAAGAATTGTACATGCTGTGAAAGTGGGGAGTCAGAGGACTGCTCACAAGAATCAGTTCTCTCTGTCTCCAGAATCATGGGTCGCTGGGATTGAACTCAGGTCATCAACTTTGGTTGTAAGAATGCTTACCTGCTGAGTCATCTTGCCAGCCTTTTCCAGGGCTCATTTAAATTTCTGTTTGGGCTAAAATCATTCATTTTTTCTTTTTCTTTCTTTTTTTTTTTTTAGACAGTGTCTCGAGTAGCCCAGGCTGGCCTCAAACTCACTATGTAGTTGAGGATGACTGAGCTTCTGATCCTCCTACCTCTACTTTTTGAGTGCCAAGACTACAGATGTGTCCACCACACCAGGTTTTGTGGTGCTAGGGATAGAACCCAGGGCTTCCTGCATGCAAGGCAGACTCTCTCCTAATAGGGCTACATCCCATAGATTAGTGCATCTCTCAACCCTCATCAGAGAAGCTTCTTTTCGCAATAGATGGGGATGAACACGGAGGCCCACAGTTGGTCAACATGCAGAGAATGAAGACTGCAGAGCGCTCAGCCCTAAATGGGGCACCTGTGTCACCTCTCAACCATTAGGGATTACTGTAGAGGAGGGCAGAAAGCTCCTAAGAGTCAGAGGCCATGGATGACTACAGCATAGTGTTTTCTGGACATCGTAGAGCTTGTGTACAAGATCTGCACAAGCTCAAGCCAGACAAAAATCCCAGTGTAGAGGAGGAAGATGGGCACGGTGCCCCAAATCTACCCGAGGAACTACTGGCAATTGAGTCAGTTTTCTTTAAAGGTGTGGCCTCTGGTGTGTGGCCAGCCACACTCCTCCAGAGTGTTGGAATTAAAGGCGTAGGTCACCATGCCCATCTACACTAGTATTTCTTAAACTTCTGTCCTGGGTTCATAAAAACTTTTCAAACTTTACATTTCATGCCATCAGAAACAATTCTTCCCAAATAAATAAAATAATTACGATCAGAGCTTGATGGGAACTTTTATAGCTTGAACTCATCTATTTTTAATGAGTTTCCTTCTGGAAAATTGAAGTATGGAACCTTAAGATACTGTTGTTGAAAATAACAAGGTTTGCCTTCAGATGCACATTCCAGTTATAACTCATAGTAATAAGCTTGTAAACTCCGAGTGTTAGACATCTCTGTTTCATATGTCTGTGTGTCTAGCTTTCTTCATACTTTTTCCAGTTTTAATATTATTTCTTTTTAAAACTTTTTATTGCATTGATCTATATGTGTATGGGTGTGCACCTGGGGAGTTGTTTTTCTCCTTCCACCATGTGGGTTCTGGGGACAGAACTCAGTTGTCAGGCTTGGCATCAAAGCTTTTATCTGTGGAGCCATCTCACCATCCCCTAATGTTATTTCCTGTAACTTAAATACAGGATGAAAATAATGCTTTTGGAAGAATATTTCATAGAAAATTAAAATGGCTTTTCTTGAAAAAATGGAGTCCCTCTGAAAGTATCGAAATCCTAGAAACTAATAGAGAAAGGCTCTTACACAAGGTTGCCTGGCACTGACTCACCTGCTGCTGGTATTCTGTTCATGTTTCTTTCGGGAACGAGTATATTTTCACACCAATCTAGCAATATATGCACAGCACCCCAAACTCCTCAAGACAGAGGAATAGACAAGAAAGAAGGGAGACTGTAGCAGTGGGCATGGAGGCAGCTTGGAGTAGTCTGCTTAGAGCTGCCTCCCACAGGAAAGCCCAATAATCTGCATCATAGTGGCCCAGGCACCAGAGAGAACAAGGCTTTGTGCAGCTCTGACCCACAGGTAAAGCTGCATAGACTTGTTTTGTGTTCCTTGGTTTTTTGTCTGTTTGTTTGTGGGTTTCTTTTGAGACAGGGTCTCCCTGTAGATCCAGCTGGCCTGAACTCTCTGTAGACCAGGATAGCCTCTTTCTCACAGAGATCCACCTGTCTCTGCCTCCCAAGTGCTGGGATGAAAAGCATGTGCCACCACAGCTGGCTCGTTTCATGATTTTTGTGACAGCTGCAGGAAGCCGGAAAGAGGGCAGCAGTGCTCCTCCCACAGCCCAGGTTTGTATCGTATGAGCCCTGTGTCAGCGTCTTCTTTAGCATTGTTTTGGCCAGTGTTTAGTCTACCAGTTTATTGTTTTAGAATGCGGTGAGGATTTCAGCATATGGACACAGCCACAGACCAGAGATGGTCCATTCACTCAGCCCAAGACAAACCAACAGTCCTGGCTTCAGGAAGTTAAAGTTATCTGTGTAAACATATAATAGCTCATATAACTTATATAATAAATTATAAGGAAGCAGAGACAGGCAGATTTCTGTGAATTCAAGACTAGCCTGGTCTATATTGTGAGTTCCAGGACAACTGAGACTACGGGGAGGTCCTGTCTCCAAAAAACAAAAACAAAACAAAATAAAAATTGCTACTGATTCTTTGAGAATGTCATATAGTGTATCTTGATCGTATTCAGATCCCCGCCCTCATCTCCAGGATATCCTTCCCCCTACCCAACATCACGTCCTTTATTATTATTTTCAAGGCCTATCAAGTCTAATTTGACTTCCCCAAATGCTCTGAGTATGGGTTCATCCCTTGGAGTCTCCAAGCATCACATCTTTAAAGAAAACCCTCTCCCAGCAGCAATCAGTTACCAGCAGATCCTCAGTTAGGGCTATGGCTTCTTAACCACCTTCCTTATCTTGTTTTATCTCTGGCTTGGGCTTTCACAGGTCTTGGGTATGCTGTCACAAACACTGTGGCTTCATATGTGATATCCAGACAACCAGCTTCCTGGTGGTCATCCACCACCTTTGGTTCTTACAGTCTTTCTGCCCCTTCTTCTACAATGGTCCCTGAACCTTGAGAGGATTGATAAGAGACAGGTGTCCCATTTAGGGCTGACATTTGTCTATTTCTTAACAAAAAACTTGGGTGGGTTCATCTCTATGTTTGATAACCTGTTTATTTTAAAGCTTGTAAGACACATGACCTTATCACATTTGAAAGTTCTTAGGCAAGCTAGGTTGTTAGTAATGTTGATTGATTGAGAAGTGTGTATAAGTGTTTTACCTGGATGTATGTAAGTGCACTATGTTGTGAAATGCCCAGAGATATCAGAAAAGGGCATCAGATTCCCTGGAACTGGAGTTAGGGACAGTTGTTAGTCAAATGTGGGTCCTCTGCAAGAGCAGCCAGTGCTCTCAACTGCTAAGTCAGCTCTCCAGCTCCTAGTGTTAGAGATTTTTTACTCTAAACTTTTAGTTTGGGTGAGGATAGCTAGCTCAATAGGCTGCCATTTTCTGTTCAACTGCAGCTGTACTTAAGTTGACTTAAAGCACTTTTGAGAATGGATCATTATCTCTTATAATAGCTATATATAACAAATATGTAACAAGATTTATATACAGAAAGGATTTCTAGACTAAAAAGACTGAAAGGTCACTGACGGTCTTTTGTGTGTCCACAACATAGGTTCCAAATTAACTTCAGCATTTGCTAAAGTGCAATTAACAACACATCATGAATTCAATCCATGCTGGGATTCAAGATATACTTAGAGCTGGGGATCCCACCAGATTTAAACACAGTACCCCCAGTAACCTCAGGGAAGCAACAAAGTGTAAAGCAGGAAGGAAAGAGACATGCCCAGCTTCACTAGCAATCCTGCTAAGGGCTCCCTCCATTGTATACCTGTGCCTTAAAGACCACACACCAGTTGGACATTCTAATCACTAATCTTGGTGGTTAATTTGATTAGATTTAGAACCACCGAGGAGACACATCTCTGGGTGTGTCTGTGAGGGGAGTCCCACACTAAAAGTGGTGGCAGAATTCCAAAGGCTGGTGTCTCAGACTGAATAAAAAAGAAAACTAACAAATGGAGCCCTTGCCCTCATCTCTGATTGCTGCCCGGAGACACCACGTGACCGGTTGTCCCACACTCCAGTGGCCACGGCTTCAGCCCCATCATAGACTGTATCGCCTTGAACCGTGAGCCCACATAAAGCCTTCCTTCTGCAAGCTGCTTTTGCCAGGTGTTTTTTCACAGCAACAAGAGAAGTAACAGGTCAGACTCAGGTACTCCAACACAGTGAGATGAATGAAAGACTGTAAGGGTTACAATGGGTGATAAAGTGAGACCTTGTGAACTTACAGTTAATATTGTGTAGTGTGTGTTAAGTTGTCCAGACTGGCCAGGTAGCTCAGTGGTGGAATCACCTGTGAGGCCCAGAGTTCCGTGTCCAGCACAGTAAGCCAAGACAAAAACAAACAAGCAAACAAACAAACAACAACAAAAACAGGGGCTTCAAAGTGTAGTTTGCTGTGTGAAACTCATTAGACGGGCAATCATCTCTACTGACTCTTCATTTACAGGTCCAATTTGCCAGCCCTGAAGCCTCAGAAGAATTAAGGCCTCCAGTTTTGGACTACTACAACTAAGTTTTGGTCTCGTCCCTCGAGGTCCCATCCTGCAAATCTGCTATTAAGATTAGAGATGGGGTTCTTTCCAGCCCTGCCTTGCTAAGAGCTCTGCTCAAAGGCTGAGGGCCTGCCTCGTTGTGATGAGGGAAGCTATGAAGAGACTGTGCACCTGCCTACTGCATGCTCTACCGCTGAGCACACAGCCTGAATTTTGTCGTTTCATTTTGGCCTTACATTCCTGCGTTCATTCTCATTTGTTTGTGGTAGAGAAACTAGGGCAGTTTGACTCCACAACTGGCTGCTGTTGAACCCTCCATACCACAAACAGAAAGACCTCCCATCAAATCATCTTCCAGGTTTTTCTTAGGCCAGCGCTGGAGGTTCTGAAGAGTCCGGGATACCTGGAGAAAATGAGAGGATGCTGACTATGGTTTGTTCATTCCAGGCATCCCAGCTCTCAGGAGGATGAAGAAAATTGCTGCAAGTGTGTGTTCAACCTCGGCCAAAACCTGAGTCCACAGAAGCCCGGGCTACAGAGTGAGACCCTTTTAAAGAATATGTTGAGTTGTTCACATGAATTTCATAAAACAATTGCCCGATATATTTTGGCTTGGTATTCTGATACAATGTTCTTCAGTTTCTGAGATAGTCCTAAACATACTTCTGCATGCTGTCCTATACATTTGTGTGATGTGCTGTTCTCAGTATGGAGAATTATAAAACCAAAATATCAGTCAGCTCTGCAAAACGGTGAAGATGCTTTACATCCTGAAACACCAAATACTTAGTCAGGATTTAATTCTCTACAGAAAAATAAACAACGGCATCCAAGTTTACAAATATTTTTTAACTGGCCAGCTAAAGGACCTAAGTTCAATCCCCAGCACCTATATAAAAAAGCCAGGTGTGGTGGCAACATGCCTGTAATCCCAGTGCTGGGGAAGCAGAGCCCCAGCTCTATATTTTGGTTCAGGAACAAGACTCTTCACGGACAGACTCCGTGTAATCTTCCTGATGCTGCCACTTATAAGCTGACCAACCCTGTACTGGACTCCCGCCAACAAAGGGCTCTACAGAGAAAGCCTGATGTACATATAGCAGGCACCCAGAGATGCTGACTCTGGGCACCTGGGCAAACTCTGGCGGTGCCCTTACATCTCTGGACTTCCTGGGATGGCCAGCAGTTACTCAAGGTTTCTGAAGCAAGAGCTTCTGATGTAATAACTGCCTGTGGGCCTCATGGATACCCTGGAACCAGCTTCCTGAGGCTCCTGCCTCCATCCCTTCCTCTCCATGGTGGAATGTATCCTCAACTTTGTTTCCAGCAAGGAAATAAAATTGTCAGTTACCTCTGGGGACCTCCCAGCCCTGAGCCTGTGACTCTCCACACTGTCCCCCATCCGGCTTTGGGACACAGAAGCAGCACCTACAGCTCAGCACTGGGACCGCTTGAAGACAGGGTGGAACTAAACTTGTGCCTTCTGGCATATTCCATTTCTGGAAGCACTGTCCTCCCCTGTTTTCACCCCCTTGTCAGAAGACAGAGAGGGCATGGAGCCTGGGCTTCCCAGGGACACTGTGAGGTCACCCGAGTGAACACAGACCCAGTTGGGGCCCTGCCATCACCCTGAGTGGTGGATCTGGTAGAGTGTGGTCATTTTCCAAACTAGGTCACTTTCATCACTAGTCGGGATGCAATTCAGGACAAGGCCTGGGTGCTCATGGTCAGCCAAACCCAGCCTATTGCCTAGCCAGTAAATAACCTGTCTTCACATCATTCCAAAGTGCCGTGTGACCAGGAAGGGAGCCCATTTCTGTGTAAGAAGCACTAAGACCTCAGACACACAAAATATGAGTCATACGTACTTGTGCCTCTGTAGACAGAGGCCTTGCCGACACCTGCTATATGCCAATAGTACCTGTCAGCCATTGCCTTCTTAGGACAGCAAAGCAGGACTCCAGGAACCACTTTCAGTAGGGCTGCCTCAGCCCTGGCAGAGCTGACAGCTGGCGTCCCTGAGAACCCGACAGCTGGTGTCCCTGAGAGGCAGAACTCTTCAAACTAACTCCTTCTCACATCCCAGTTCTGAAAATGACCTGGAAGTGGCCCCCATCTTGCCCTTGAGCTTTAATCACTCTTGGTTCCAGGGCCCCTGCCTAAGCCACACCTCACACCAATTTTCAAAAACATGAGAGGGACTGATGAAATGACTTAGTGGCACTTGTCACCAAGCCTGACACTCTGAGTTTCATCCCCGATGGAAGGAGAAAACTGACTCCCACAAGTTGTCCTTTGACCTCCACACATGCACCATGGCATGCCACATTACCATAAACACACACACACACACACACACACACACTAAATAAATACATAAATAAATAAATGAAAATTTAAGATGTGCCCATGTTCTTTCTTGTATTTAAAGGGTCTGCCTCACCTTATCCTTGTTTTTAATGTTCATCCTGGCACTATAAACCTGTTCAAAAGCCCATTGCTCATTGGTCCTAGGAAGGACCGACTCCTATTATTCTGCTGAATGGATGCATTGTCAAATTGCCTGTTAAATATTTACTAAGACTCATAGATTGGTGCTGCTCTCAGCATTGGCCGGAGAAGCTTATCTCTCCAGTGGTCATTGGTGAACACAAAGACTGAACCCTGGTCAAAACGAGGAGACTGAGGTGAGTGCTCGGCTCTAACTGAGGTATCTTTATCAACCCCCCTCAAAGCTCCGAGAACATCATGGAAGAGGGAGCGGAAAGTTTGTCAGAGCTGGAGGACAGGGAGGAGTGCTGAGAAAGGCTGTCTTCTGCGCTCGTGAACTCGCTGCAGCTGTGATCACCTGCACAAGACCAGCACAAGATCAAGCCAATAAGATCAGTGAATATTCCAGCAGCAGTACTGATTGGACTCAGTGGGCTACAAATTAAAAACAATGGACAGAATATAAATGAGGAAGGAGGACATGTTGAGTGATGTCTTGGGAGGTAGATAATGGAAGGGCGGCTGGGGAGATGGCTAGAATCAAGATACACGGTATACACGTATGAAGTTGTCAAAGCATAAATGAAAAATGTTTAAAGATTATGACTCCATCAATGACTCAAGCCACAGATGGCATCAGAACCTTCATGAACCAGCTCCTTCCCCAAAGTCCCTCTAGAGGGCAACCAGGCCTTCAGGACCTGAGCTTTTGAGACACATGTACAATTTAAACCATAGGACTGGGGAGATGGCTCAGCAGTTTAGAGCACTTGCTGACCTTGAAGAGGACCCAGGTTCGGTCCCCAGCACCTACATGGTAGCTAACAATCATCTATAACTGCAGTTCCACGGGATCTGATGCCATCTTCTGGATACTGCATTGTAGGGCCACTGGCCTCCCTACGTGACTTTTTCCATGCTAGCTCCCTGATCAGGAACTAGCTTCAGCACGTCAGCTGCAGTTTCTATAAGAACAACTTCTGCAGTTTCTGTGAGAGCAACTTTTGCAGTCTCTGTGAGAGCAACTTCTGTTGTTTCTCTAAAGGACAGCTTGACCTGAACAACCCGACTTTTTAGAGGCATTACCTCAGACCCTTTGATGCCAAACTTAATTGTTCTGAACCAGGCACCGTCACCTACCAAGACATTCTTTGGGAACCTGAACTTTTTACCCTCAACCAATTTCCCTTGGAATTTTCTATTATCAATCACTTACCCCCAATTAATTTTCTTTGGAATGGTTTATTATTAATCACTGACATTTGCTAGGTGTATATATGTATGCACCCTGCCCTAATAAATCGGAAGCTTCTCCACCATTTCTGGTGTCTGTGTGTTGTATGTCTTGTATGTCTTAATTCCTCAGCCCCACGCCGGAGAAGGACTCGGGTGCGGTTGTAACGCAGGCGGTTACACTGCACACACACGATATAAGTAAAACATTCATACACATAAAAGTTTAAAACGAATAAGAAAGATGCAAACCACGGAAAGCCTCCTTCCTTTTGGGTACACGGAAGTGTCAGCTATTCTGCACATGAGTTTCACTAAACTATGACCTCATGCTTCACTCCAAAATGTCTGCCTCCTTGACAGAAACCCACCAAGATAGCATGAGGTCGGGGCAGGGAATGAAACATAATTTTTAAACACACTTTATGTGAACATCACCAAAAAACTGCTCAAGACACTGAAAAGTTCAGATCTCTTTTCTTGGATGCTTCCATGAGTGTGGGAACTTACTCCAAGGCCAGCGGCTTCTGCTGTCTCTCTCTTTTCCACTCCATTGTAAAGGGCTCTGTCACTTACCCAAATCAAGGCTTTGGAATGTTCTTCGGTTGTAGGGCAAAGTTCTCAGTTGAGGCCCAAGTGTGACTAACCTAAGCCCAAGATTAGCACACCACAGATTCAGCCAGGCCTGCATGGCAGAGCTTCCTTCGATACCTATCTTCTCCCACAGTGGTCCAGGTGCAATGTCACAGGGCAAACCGTGGGCCTGGCACACGCTGAGGTGCCTTCCAAAGCTTAGGTCCCATGAGGTGAGACCCAGGGGTACCTTTTGTGCTGGAGCTGACCCACAAAGGATGCTGGTGGGTCGAAACATGGAGGCCCTCCCCGACTGACACTTATGGGTGCCTAGGGGTCTGCTTCCATTGATTATGATTGTATCTTCAGGGGACAAGCAGTATGTGTGGCCACACAGACCCGGGATCCTCAAAGGCCTCTGCCATGTCCTCAGAGAGGTATACCGGTTGGTGCTTGCTTCTGCCTCTCACAGCTTTGCCCTCACACTCAGGGTATTTTCCAGGGCTGTATCTGGGCCATGCCCCATGCCCACCACCCCAAGGCACCTGATCACCACTGCCTCAGGGCCTGCCCCTGCATCACTGGACACGAGAGTTTAGATTAGCACCACCACTTACACCTAGCAACTCCTCCACCGCAGGGGAGGGTGGGACAGGGAGGTACTGATCCGTGCTGTTAGGAGTGGGCAGGTCAGGAGCAGGGGGCCGTGAAGGCAGCAGCGCCCACAGCACACCTGCACAGATAGAGTACACAGAGGTCCATGGCTTGAGACAGACCCGCATCAGGATTCCTACAGCAGACTGTTCCCACCACTTTGCACATAACTGTGTGGGTGTCTGTGGCTCATACATCAGAGCGTACTTCCGTGTGTGCTGTATAGATGGGTGCATTACTGCCTTCCATTGTTCCTGTGTGAGCCAAAGTTTTAGGAAGCCTGGAAGGATGCTCCCATGCCAGCAATGGCTGGCATGGAGGGTGGGGCTGTGAGACAGGATTTTTATTGTATTGCTTATACTGTGTTTGGGTTTTACAAGTATGAGTCACTGAGAACCTGGAAAGTAGCTCATTTTTTTTTTTAAATTAGTGGATGCTTCCCAAGCAGCATCCCTGAGGTCTAAATTCCAGATCCTCCTGTCTCAACCTTTTAAGTACTGGGATTACAGGCATGCTCCACTGCCTGTAAAAATTAGGACTGTTTAGCTGGGTGCGGTGGTATGTGCCATAGTTCAAGGCCAGTCGGGGCTACACAGTGATACCTGTCTCAAAACAACAGCAACAAAATAAGATAATTTTTTAAATGATTTAATTGCATTTATTTATATTGAGGGTATGTAGAGGTCAGAGGATAACCATGTAGGTCCTGAAAATTGAACTCAGGTTGTCAGGGTTGTTAGCAAGCACCTTTACTGGATGAGCCATCTGGAAGGCCTGGGACTATTATTTATTAATTTGTTTATTTTTATTTTATATGAATGGGTGTTTTGCGTGCATATAAGAGCATCGTATGCATGATGCCCTCGGAGGTCAGAAGAGGGCAACAGATCTCCTGGAACTGGAATTATGGCAGGTTGTTAGTCACCATGTGGGTGCCGGAACCAAACACAGGTCTTCTGCGAGAGCAGTCAGCACTCTGAACTGCTGAGCCCTCTCCCCAGCCCTCCCCAGAACTACTTTTAAAACAATTTCCAGGTTAAGAATCCCTCTGCTCCCACAGCCAGAACAGTGAGAGGGACAGTGGCACTCTTTGAGGTGGCTCACTCCCCAGCCCTGCTCATTAGCAACTGGAGATAACGTGGGAGCTGTGAGATTTCTCCCCAGGGAGCTTGGAGCAGAACTTAGGAAAACCTTCTCCCTGGGAGAGGGAGGCCAGGGGCAGCTTCCCCTCCTAGGTGCCCACCTCAGACCTCAGGGACAAAATGGGGAGTCCAGTGGAGACACTGAAGTAAGCACCTCCTCTGGATGAACGAGTGAGCACAGAGAGGTAGGGCTGGGTAGAAGGACCACCGCCAGTGGCCCTAGGTGACCTCAGACGGCTGCCCGATGTATTTACAAGCAAGTCAAGCCAAACCCAGCAAGGCCAGTCCTGGCACTCGTGGTGCCCTGAATTCCAACTTGTGGTACCTTTTCAACAATAGATGAAAACTCAGTTCTCACTCTAATGTGAAAAATCTGATGTGTCAAGTTGCCTCTACAATGATTCACTGTTAACCAATCCCTTGCCATGTGCTAAGCTGGAGAGGGAGGGATGCAAGTATTACCATGATTAATGCAATGATGTATAGAAATAGCAATGTTAAAGAGTCCCTTGAGATAAAGAAGAAAAGCATCACACTTGCCTAAGGTAGCAGAAGTCCAAATAATCATTGTCCTGGGTGGAGTTGGGATAGAGTTCCTGGAGAGTTCTGGAACTTGATCTGGGTAAAGCTGCAGAAGAGTAATAAGCTATAACAATAACATACCACTCAGACTGATAATAGGTCCTGGTGTTGGTAGAACACAGTCTCTGACAGGCAGGCTGAACTTCTCTGCTGAGCCTGGGGCAGCCACCCATTCTGGCTTTGGTGCCAGGAGAAGACCCAGAGACAAGAAGCCTGAGCTGCCCGCAGGGTTGCCTGGGTCAGGCAGGCATGGAGAGAGAACTGGAGCAAACTGGAGCAGGGATGATGGTCCACAGGAGAGGTGATGTCTGGTCTGAGGCACAGAGAATGGGAAAGACCTAGGGTGGAGAAAAGGGAGGAAGGGTGGCTTTCCTGGTGGAGCAGACAGCAGAAGCAAGGGCTAAGAATGGCGGGGATCTTGGTCGGGACAGGCTGCTTGGGGGCCAGGAGACTCACCAAAGGGGGCAGGAATGTCTTAGTCACAGGTTGGCACCAGGCAAGACGGGTCTTCTGGGAAATCTGAGCTTCTTAGACTAAAGGAACCAAGAAACTTTCATAATTAAAAAAAAAGTTATTTATTTTTATGTGTATGAGTGTTTTGTCTGTGTGTACGTAAGTGCACCTGTGTTGTGCAGTGCCCATGGCAGTCAGAAAAGGCCATCCGATACTCTGGAACTGTAGCACCAAGTAGTTGTGAATCGCCGAATGGGTCCTGGGATTTGAACCCAGGTCTTCTGTAAGAGTAACCGGTGTTCTTAAGACATCTCTCCAGGCCCTGTCGATTTTATTTTATGTTTAAATAGGCGCTGGTGGTGAGAACCTGGGCACAAGGGTCAGGAAGCAGGGGCATCCAGGAGGCAGCTGAGAGCACCCCACTGCCCCGTGCGCCTCTCGGAGCCCTGTGCCCAGGCTTGGCCAGCCATCATCACCTGGTGACCAACCCAAGGAGGACTAAGGAACAGCAAGTCTCACCAAGCACAGGTGAGAAAGGACTTGGCAAGTGAGAAAGAAAACAGCTGGAGAGCCAAGATGGTGGTGGTGGCTCTCGGCAAACAAGACTCCGGTAAGAAGACATCTCATCACTGGCTCCCTCTGGTCAGGGAGGGTGATGTGAAGGCTGCAGACACCAAAAAAAAGCAAACTGGAATCTTGACCATGAAAAACCAAAACAAAACAAAAAAACACCCTGAAATCCATCTTTCTCCTTAGGCAAAAACGAAAGATGGTTTTCTCCTGTACTGATGAAGTCTATGAGATATTCAAGCCAGCAAGTAAGTGTTGCCTCTGTTTGCTGCACAGAAACCAAAATGCTCTTTCTTAAGTTCAAGTACAATCATACGGACAGAGTGATGTAGACAGAAGAATAGATGGAACTAGCGTCATTCAAATTATAACCCCTCCCATGAGCTGGAGCTGTGGTCCTCTCCCAATGAGTTGGAGCTGTAGTCCATTTACACGAGCCAGAAGCCTACTGTGAGCCAAGGTTCCAACATTTCTCTGGTGGCAGGTAGATGGTGAATGGAGGACTTCCTGATGTTTCGAAGCTCTAGCCTTCTCTGAGTGGTTGCATTCCCCACAGCCCCCTCCCCAGGTCCCAGGGTGGGCATGGCAGTGACTCTTTCTCTATGTTGGACCTATGCTTGGGACAGAGGAGATGTCTGTCACTTGCAGATTCTGGTCTTAGGAGGGCTGATTCTCTAGAATGAACTTCCCATCTCCCCTGAGGGTCACCTTTTTCTGTCTTCTGGAAAATATAAAACACCTAACTGAACTTCTAGAGATAAAAATCACAGTCTGGGGAGTTGTAAAGAAAAGACTATAACAACTAAACTGACATAATTTTCAAAATAAAAATATGTAACTGTATTTTAGGTGTAAATTCACAATTCTATGTCAACTATAATTTTTGAACATTATTACTGACGAAGCTGTACTACAAAGTTTCAACAATAATGTGGACTTTGTCACTGTTGCCGTAACATGAGTTTGCCATCTACTCCCTTTCTACGCTCCAACCTATACAAAGTTTTTCGATGTAATCATGTTAATTTTTAGAATTTACTTTTATTTTTGTGTGTATGAGTGTTTTGTCTGCATGTACGTAAGTGCACCTGTGCATGCAATGCCCTCAGAGGCCCAAAGAGGACACTGAACAAACTGCTGTTAGCTGCCATGTGGGTGCTGGGAACCAAACCTGAGTCCTCTGCAAGAGCAGCCAGTGCTTTTAACCACTGAGCCCTTTCTCCAGCCCCCTAATCATGTTACTTTTTTTTTTTTAAAGAAAGCAATGATAATAATAAAAAAAAACTTTTAGTGAAAAATGTTTAAATAAGTTTTTAATAAAACTGGGCCTGGGAGCACATACCTTTAATCTCAATACTTGGGCATCAGAGACAGGCAGATCTTTGTGAGACTGAGGCCAGCCTGATCTGCATAGTGAGTTCAGGGTCAGCTGGGCTACAAGGAGACCCTGTCTCAAAAAACCAACAAAAAGAATTCACTTTTTTGTGTGTGCGCACGCGGAGACAGCAGCTACCACAGTGCCCATGTAGTTGTCAGAGGGCAATTTTCTGGATCTGAGTCTCTCCTTCCATCACGTGGGTCCCAAGGTTCAAATTCAGCCCCAGCTGGACTAGGACTCGCTCTGTAGACCGGGCTGGCCTCAATCTTGCAGCGCTCCCGTCTCTGACTCCTGAGCACTAGGAATTAAAGTTGTGCAACACCACACCCAGCTCAGAATGTTTGGCTTTTGGGAGAGTGTCAACCATGCCCACATTCGCAAAAGTTGCTAGAAAGGGAAGGATTGGCAGGGCAGAGCTGATGCCATTCACTTGCTCAGAGAACCTGTGCCGACTGGAGTCCTGACTTCCTGGCTTAGGTCCAACCTCCTCACCTAGCTGGAACTGTGGTAAGTATGGTAGACACTTTGTCTAAGAACCCCAGGGAGGGCGAGGACTTGTGTCTGGCTTGCACCACCTGTGAAGGGGAAAGAGCCAATGAAAAGCAAACTGTGATGTCCTTGAATTCCTTCTTAAGTATGACTGTTGTTAGACCTTTGCAGGGGCTATGGGATGAAACAGCTTCATTTTCATTTGGAAGGTGACTTCATCCATGGAGTACCTTACAATGGAAATCTTTTTAGTTTATGTGTGTGGGCATGAACTAATTTATGTGGGGGCCAAGGACCAAACTCAGGTCATGTGGCTTGCATAGCAAGAGCTTTTACCTGCTGAGCCATCTCATTGGTCCTTAAAATGAAATCTTAAAAGCAGGGACACTGTCATGCCAGTACTAAGAAGGTTGAGGCAGGAGAAACTGAAGTTTTGAAACCGGCTTGACTTCCTAATGAGACCCTATTTCAAACTACCAAACAAGGGGCTGGAGGCAAGGCTCAGTGGTTCCCAGCACTTTCATCCGGCAGCTCACAAACCCGCAACTCCAGCTCTAGGGGATCTGACTCTCTTTTCTGGCCTCTAAGAGCACACACACACACATACACATACAACAGATCTTTAAAGTGATACTAAAACAAAAAATCAACCAAAATAAAAATAAATAAACAAAACACCAGGATGATATCTTAGACATAAGAACAACATGACAGATACTATATTTATATATTAGATAGGTGGTATAAATTACTGCATTTTGTCCCAACATTCTCTTCTAAAATTATATTGTGGCAAGGTTGGTGGAAGGGAGAGCAGGCAGGCATAATAATGGCAACCTAAGTGTCATGTTTGCTCATAGTGTGTCATCAGACATGCTAGGGAAACAAAGGATTAAGTAATAGAAAAATATAAACCTATCCCCAAACACAATTACCAAGGTATCAGGAGAAATCATATGCACCCAAATTAAGCAAATATTTCATAGCCTACAAAAATAGAAAGCATAAAAGAAGACCTCATCAAGAGCAAGACAGACTAGTTAGTCACAGCAACATACGCAAACTAGTTAAACTAGACTCTAAAGGGAAATGCCTGCCAGATGGCTCACATTCAACTAAAAGCTGCAGACATTGACACCCCCAAACAGGAAGACTGAGAAGGAAAGAAAATGCAAGTCTGGAACAAGAAACACCGAGGAAATGTGAACAAGTGGAAAACATAAGTCACACTCAAGGCAAAACATCAGAGGCGGCCCAAACAAGCACGGCACACAAACAACTGAGAATCCCAGTGAGGATGTGACCCATCCACCCAGTGTCAGATACTGTGGGCTCACACTGACAGACCAGATGCCAAGTAGCTGCCACCAGACAGCAAGAGAAATACCTGTAGGAAGATGATTTTAATCAACCTCTAAAAGTAAGAGTCAGAACGATAACTTAGTAGGTAAGCACACTGCTGCCAAGCCTAATTACCAGAGTTCGGACTCTGGACCCACATGGTAGAAGGAGAGAACAGATTCCTGCAAGGTATCTTCCCACACAAACAAACACATGCACACAAACATGCCCGAACACACACACACACACACACACACACACACACACACACACAGATAAATAATATTTTTTAAAGACTTAGAGAAGACTTACTAATTACTGAGATCAGTTTAACTCATTTATTTAAAACTCTATCCTTGGGAGGAAAACAAAAGCCTACACCAAGACTGGGATGATGCCTCAGAGGGTGAAGGAGCTTGTTGCTGAGCTTGGTGACCCACACAGTTGAAGGACAGAACAGACTCCCACAGGGCCATGACCTACCAACAGATAACAGATAAATGTAATTTTATAACAGATAAACAAAAATAAACAGAAATAAAAAATAAAAATAACAGACAAATGTAATTTTAACTATTATATTTTTTGTCCCATGAGCCCCCCAACATACCAAATAATAAATGTAATTTTACTTATTTGTATTTTTTGTCACATGACACCCCCAACATACCAAATAACAGATAAATGTAATTTTATTTATTTATTTATTTTTGTCTTTTTTAAGACAGGGTCTCCCTGTAGCCTGACTGGCCTGGAACTCGCTATGTAGCAGGCAAGGCCTTGAACTCACAGCAATCCACCAGCCTCTACCTCCTGAGTGCTGGGATTAACGGTGTGCACCACCATGCCTGGCTCTCAACATAATTTCTAAAAGTTATACCACTGCAGATGAACCTTCACAAGGAAGGACTGACCACATACTAACACCATTCATGAGAAATCAAATTTATTTATTTATTCATTTAAGTTATGATAGTGTGTGTTTGCGAGCAATGCACATATGCAATAGCAGTACTATGGCCGTCAGAGGACAACTTTGTAGAATCCATTCTCTCCTACTTTTACATGGGTCTTGGGGGTTGTCAGAATTTATGACATGCATCCTTACCCACAAAGCCAAATCACTGACTAGAGAGCCAATTTTTTAAAGAATTAAAATTACAGAAAACAGGAGAGACTACATTCTCCAGTGGTGAAGCAAATCAAACCAGAAATTAACCACCAAACTAAAACCCAAAGGCCTTCCTCCCTGAAGATTCTAAACCTCTTCAGTCACTATTTATTAGACAGGAAATCAAGTTGAAAATTTCAGCATATTGGAATTGCACATCAACATCTAAAGTGTACAGATAAAGCAGTGCTCAGAGGGATATTCACGGTGTTCAATATTTATTAATGAAGATCAGTGAGAATGAATTGAGTTTATCTCACTTGTGCTCTGGCAGAGGACAGATCTCAGCACCACACTGGAGGCTCACAGCCACCTGTAATTCCAGTGGCAGGGGATCTGACACTTTCTTCTGACCTCCAGAGGTACCTGAACGAGACAGAGAGCGAGAGCGAGAGCGAACAAATATCAAAAAAGTTGGGGGGACAGTTGGAGCGATGGCTTAGTGGTTAAGAGCACTCACTGCTCCTGCAGAGGACTGGGTTCATTTCCCTCCACTCACATGGTGGCTGACAACCGTTTGTAACTCCAGTTCCAGGGGATCTACCACCCTCTTCTGATCTCGGTGGGCATTGTACGACAGGGGAGCCCTTATAGACGTGCTGGCAAACACTTGTACACGTAAGAATTAAGCAGCCATGGCCGAGTCAAGTGCGCGGGTCAGTTTCGGGTTGTGCACCCTTGGCGATGTCCACGCTCCTAAGGAGTGGCTTCCTGGGCACTGGCTCCACTGTTGCTCCGCGCAGGGCTGCTACCCGTCCTCGTTTGATGCTAAGGTGCACTCATCTTCACAGGGGAGTGCTGATGCAAATGACAGCCCACCCGAACACCCCGCAAAAAGCACCCTGTGGATAGACCAGGTCAGCGGCCTGGACAGGGGCTTCAGGTTCTGCAGCGCATCCGGGTCAGCCGAAGGCACCGCTCCACAGCGTCCAAGTCGAGTTGATGGCCTCCTGGGACAAGGTTGCAGGCCTGGAGGTCCCCCGGCCCGGATGTTCTAGGTCTGGCCCTGCGTTTCAGGAAGCCGGGTGCTCCAGGGTCCGCGCGTCACCGTGGGGACCTCGGGGAAGGAGCGGCCCGCAGACCCGGGAGACCCCACCCCGGGCGGGCCATGTGCGATCGGGCTGGCCCAGGGCACACGACCGGAGGAGGCGGTGCCCGCCCCGGGGACACGGGCGTCCACGCAGGGATGCCGGCGTGCGTCCGCGGCTCTGGGTGGCCCTCTGCCGGCCTCTCCGCGGCCCGACCACCCCGAGGGCGGCGCTTCGGGACCGGGGTGCCCGCCCTGCGCGGGTAGCCACTTGAGGTCACGTGCGGGGATCCGGGCCACCCAGGGAGTCAGGCGGGCCCTGGATTGCGCAGCCCTGGAATAGCACCCGGGCTGTGCGCGGCTTCCGCTCTCTCTTCTGCACCCAGAAGCCAAAGACAGACTGCACCCCGGGCCTTGCCTCCTCCCCTCTGGCCTTGGCACCGGACCCCACGCTCCTCCTGCCGGTTTCCCCAGGCTGTGCAACCAGCTAGAAGGTCTCGGCAACCCCAGGCTGGCGCTTGCTGCCCGCCTAGCGGGGCGTGGCTGAGGTCGCTCCGAGATTCGTCAGGCCAGGTGCACCTTCCTTTCTTCTGCGCAGACACCCCGAGGTGGGCTGCTCTCTGCTTGTCCGTACTGCCGACTTTTCATCGCCATCTCCCTTCCATCAGAGGGACTGATATGCAGTAGACATTGAACACTGTCGATAGGTACAAAGGACACAGCTTAGGAACCCCTCTCCCCTTTCCTGGGGAGTGGGTGGAGGTTCCCAGAGTCCGCCGGCGGCTTGGGTCGCTAAGCTGGACTGGTCGAGGACAGTACTGAGAGCTGCAGCACCTTCATGCCAGGCAGCTGGAGCCTGAAGCTGGCTTGGGGAAAGCAAACGGCATAATCCCGGAAGGGTGGGCGGGGTGGGGCGTGTCGCTGGAAGAGAGCGGAGGATGGGACAGCCACATACATTTACCGCCACCCTGATGTCCGGGTCAAAGGGGTAGACAGATGACCACCTTCGGAACTCTGCTTTGAGTCCCAGCCTCGCCTCACTGCAAATCCCCAGGGCTGTCCCTTCTCCAGCACATGTTCCACCTGACTTCCCAGACCAGGGCTGTTCCTGGGTCCACCCCACCCCCACCCTATCCCACTGTCAAGAACAGTCCCTACTACTCCTTTGGCTCAGCACTGCTCTGAAACCCCTCAGAGGCTGCTCCTGAATAGTCTCAGCCCCTAGGTCTGGCATTCTTGAGGCTGCCTAGCAGAACTCCTCTTCAGGCTTGCAAACAGCACAGGCTCACTTAGGCAGCATTCTGCTGATTTAATGACACTGAGCTGAGGATTCACCGACCAGCTTGCAAGGTGAAGGTCATCATCCCTGGGTGCTGCCTTCAACAGCTGAAAGCAGGTTATGGGTCCTCAAGACCACCATGGAAGGTTGGAGTTCTGTCTACACAGGGTCTCCCCATTGCCAGAAGCAGGGCTTCAGGTTTGTCACAAGCTCAGATCTCAGCAGAGTTCCTGTAAGTTACTGCATCCGGCTGAGCATTATTTTCTCTTTTTTTCTTCTTTTCATTAAGATTAGTAACAGGCACACATCTTATTACTTTGGCATTCTACCTCTGAGCTGCACCCCCAACCCCAGGTACACTTTTTGGGGGGAATAGGGGCTTCCTATGTGGCCCAGACTGGCCTTGAACTTGCGATCCTCTTGTCACAGGCTCCAGAGGGCTGGGATTACAAGCTTGTGACACCATTCATGGCTCAGATACATGTTTTTATTTATTTTTTGTATATGTTTATGTATACGTGTATATGTGTTCTCGCGAGTGGATGTGTGTAGGCCTGAGATAGGATCAGAATCTTCGATTATTCTCCACCATATGCACTGAGGTATGGTCTCTACGTCAAACCCAGAATTCACCTTTAGGTGAGTTTAGCTAGTAGCTACCTTGCTCTGGTGATCCCCACTCTACCTTCTAAGCACTGAAATTACAGGTGGGCTGTCACATCCACCTGGCATTTGTGTGGGTTCTGGGGTTTCAATTTTACTTGCTAAGCCATCTCCTCAGCTCTCAGGTATGTATTTTTAAATAGAGCTACAGAGCTTGCAATAACGTCCTGCTTCACTCTGCCACCTGGATCTTCTCACTAGGAATCGTTCTGCATGTTTCTTCTGCTTGTGTGTGGTCCGCGTGTGTATGTGCATATGTGTGTGGGTACACTCACCTGTCAATGATGGGCACCCTTCTCAATGACTCTTATTTGAGGCAGGATCTCTCACTGAACTTGGAGCTTGCCCTTTCGGCCTAGAATGGCTGGCTAGTGCACCACTTGGATCTCCCAGTTGTCTTTACCCATCCTGCAGCACTGGGGTTATAGATATATTCCTAGTTTTTATGTGGGTGCCAGGGATACAAATTTGTCTTATGCTTGTGCAACAAGCACTTTACCCACTGAGCCATCTCCCTAGACTTTACTTTCTTCTGGTTCTTATCTCCAAATGCATAAGACTTATACTAAGAGTTACCAAGTGCTCACTTTGAGACTTAACCAGAACTTCGTGCTGTTAACCCTTTACACCAAACACACCCCCTTATCTTGTCTTCACAAGGTCATCAGAATCCTTTGAGACTTTCACACTTGCAACAAGCATTGCCTCTTCAGGTCTCTTGTAGGGATGAAAGGATCTTGTGCATGACAGGAGCACTTGACACAGTGCCAGGCACGTAGCAGTGTGCACCAAATGTACCCAATCAATGGCATCCATTGAAGCCTTATCATGTTTTTAAAGATTTAATTTACGAGCATGTATGTTTGCATTCACCATGTGCACACAGGAGTCCAAGGAGGCCAGAAGAGGCCTTGGATTCCCTGGACCTGGAGTTATAAGCAGTTATGAGCTGCCACCATGTGGATGCTGGAGACCAACTGCTGGCCCTCTGCAAGGATAGTAAGCGCTCTTAACCTCTGAGCCATCTCTCCAGCCCCATTAACGTATTTTTAATTTAGCTGAGAGCAGTTTCTGACATACATGGGAGTAGACTGAGGAGTGTGACAAACTCTCAAGGACACACACACTACCATCACAGCAATCATCAGTCCACAGACCTACCTTTCTCTCTCTGTCTCTCTCCCTCCCTCCTTCCCTCCCCTGTCTTTTTGAGATGGTCTCCCTGTAGCCTCAGCTGGCCTAGAATTTGCTATGGAGACCAGACTGGCCTCAGTCTCACAAAGATCTTCCTGCCTCTGCCTCCCTAGTGCAGGGATTGAAGGGTACGCCACCAAGCCCAGCTTCTATTCACTTTGATTTTCATAAATTCTTTCTTCCTTTCCACTCTTTCCCTCCCCCTCTCTTTCTATTTCTTTCTTCTTTTGACAGGGTCTCTAGCCCAAGTTGGCTTTGAACTCACTATACAGGGGCGACTCTGAGCTGACCCTCTGAATTCACTATACAGGGGCAACTCTGAGCTGACCCTCTGAACTCATTATACAGGGGCGACTCTGAGCTGACCCTCTGAACTCATTATACAGGGGCAACTCTGAGCTGACCCTTGAACTCACTATACAGGGGCGACTCTGAGCGGACCCTCTTGCCTCCACCTTCTGCATGATTGTGGAGGTGCTCTTTTTAGGTAACAATAACAAACTACATACAAGACTGAAATACTTATTAGGTAAAATGTATGCAGGTACTGATTATACACACAGTTCATGTATTGCAGAAACCGTGGGAAGTACACACATGCACACTCAGAAACTCTCCACCCACCTCTCCACAGGGCCACGCCGCAGGATCACGTGGAAACTGATGGAGATCCAGGTATTTTCCTACCTGCATTTTAAAATTATCTATCTATCTCTCCATCCATCCATCTGCCTACCTACCTACCTACCTATCGTGAGAGAAAGAACATGCATACATGCCATGGCACATGTGTGTGAAGGTCAGAGGAAACCCTCGGGTGTTCTTGTCTTCTACCTTGTGGGTTCTAGGGATCAAACTCAGGTCATCAGGCTTGTGTGGCAAGCACCTCTACCTCCTGAGCCATCTCTCTGACCCCACAGTTTGTTTGTTTGTTTGTTTCTTTCTTTCTTTCTTATGTGTGTTTTGTCTGCATGTATGTCAGTGTACCGTGTACATGCAATGCCCGTAGAGACCAGAAAAGGGTATCAGGTCCGCTGGAACTGGTGTTATCTGGAGGAATGACATAAAATGGACAGAATCTGAACTAATGACTTTTAATGAACCATACAAGCAAAAACTACTGCAAACAAACTCACTGAACCATGTGCTCCTGTGACCTGGGCACCTGGTCTTGAACTCCCAGAATCTGTTTCCTGCTCCATGCAAGGGAGAATGAATGTGGGTCTGCTTGAGAGTGAACTAAGAAAAGCACTGAAAACGACTGAGAAGACTGCTTGACGTTGTGTGTGGTGTTTCAGGCGTAGGGATGAAAGGGCAAGATTGTCTGACAGGATAAGGGCAGATCCAAGCTAGTAGTTCCTCAGAACTGATGCTGGAGAAATAGTTTTGAAAAAAATTATGGGGGAGGCCTGACTCAGCAGCACAGGCCCAGGAAACATCTGGAGAAAACGGTGCCCTCTGAGTTCCAGCCCGCTCTTATAACTAAAGTTAAGAGTCAGTTTGTCTCCTCAGGTAAACCTGTAAAGTTGCATAGTAACACCAGATACCAGTGGGTGTTAGCCATCACATGAATGATGGGAACCGAACCTGGGTCCTCTGGAAGAGTAACCAGTGTCCTTACCCACTGAGCCACCTTTCCAGCCCACATCCTCGCCCTTCTTAATGACACAATTAGTGAGATACAATTTAATAATCTTATTAAAGTACATACCCCTGGGCGGGGATCACAGGTCAGTGATAAAGTGCCCAAAGCCCTGGCATTTATTTGCAGAGCAGCAAGTAAAATGAAACAAAACAGGGTCAGTGAGATGGTTCAGTGGGTAAAGTTGCTTGCTGCCAGGCCCAATGACAGGAGTTCAATCTCTGGAAGCCACACGGTGAAAGGAGAGAACCAATTCCTGCAAACCATCGTCTTCTGACTCCATGCACACATATAAAATGAACACACAGTTAAACAAACGGAATGAAAATATCCCCATGCACTTAGCTGAACCTGCAGGTTCAAGCCTGAGGATAGGCGGGGCCAGGTGTACTTTCCACACCACAAACCTTCCTCCAGAACACCAGCCTTGCACTGTTTCACGACAGACAAGAGCCAGACTACATAGTCACGGTACCCTGCAGAGAGGGGTCATTCTGAGTGTAGCCCCAGTTTGTAACAGTAAAATGAGAAGTCACTGAGGTGTCTGCCTCGCCCTTTGGAACATACATCTACTGGAATGCTATGCTGCCGAGGCAAACCAGATCTCCGCGCTCCAACAGTTGAGCCATCTCCATTCCCTCTCCTTTGAAATTAGGAGGAATACCAACTTTACATATGCATTGTCTTCTTGTGTGGCTCTATCTGGGGGAAAATGCCCAAGAAACTTTTAAGTGGTCTCTTCTAGAATGGGGAGCTGGTGGCTAGGAGCCAAGTGTGCAGGAGCCCCCTTTACATTTTTCATCAGATGATACATTATTTTTTCATATTTTTTCCTTTTGTTCTTTCAAGGCAGAGCCTAAGGCTCCATGCACAGTTACTGAGCCGCACCTCTGGCCCATCACACTCTTTCTTTCAGGAAATGGTTTAATAGTGCATTTGGCATGGTTTAGGCTATCATTCAAGCTCTTCTCTGCCTCCAAGGACTTGTTTTTGCTCTGGGCCTCCTTTCTGATGCCAGCCCTGGGGAGAGGCTCCCCTGGAGGGAAATTCCTAGGCAGTGCTGGTGCGGCTCTGCTGTTCTGCACACCTAATCCGCAGCCTTCTGTTGAAGGGGCCCTGTCCTGTTGGGAGTGTCCTCAGGATGGAACCCAGTCACTCAGGACCATAATAGGGAGCCCAGAGCTGTGTCCTGGGAGAAAAGATGGATGAACGGTGAACAATGGAAAAGATGGATGACAGCCACAAGCGAGTCCTGGGTCACTCACAGTGCCCTGTTCCCACTACATGGAATGGTATCTGGCTGGGAGTGGCTCCTGACATACATTACTGACACAGGTTGGCCTTTATCCCAATATAGGGCTCAGAAAAGTTCAGAGAGAAGAGCAGAAGCATGGCCCAGTAACGCGCTTTCATTTGGTTAGTGTCTTTTCTTTCTTTTCCCTCCAGTTCTTTCCTTTACTGTCACTTTTCTTGTTGCTGTGGTAAGATACTCTTGACAAAAGTGACATGGGTTTGCTCTGACTCACAGTTTAAGGGTACAGCCCATCACGGTGGGGAAGTCAAGGCAGTAGGCATTTGAGGCGACAGCTGCGCACATGGCATCCATGTCAAATGCGAAGCAGAGGCAACGGATGCTTGTGCTCTGAGGTTTTCTCCTTTTAGACAGTTGGGGACTCAAGCCCAGGGAATGGTGCTGCCCACTCTGTGAGTGTCTTCCCACCTCAATTAATCTAATAGATATTAACCCTCCCAGGCATGCTCAGAGGATAAATACCCCTCCAGGTGTGCCTGGAGTTTGTATCTTAGGTGAGTCTAGCTAGATCTAGTCAAGTTGACAATTAACTATCACAACTCCACGTTGTCAACGTGACATACATCCAAGCATATCACTTTAAAGCCATACCTCCTTCTGCAACCTAGATATAAGAAAATCGAGGAAAAGCTTTTGCCTTTTGCCTGCTTGCCTGAGTCTTGCTGGCAAGTTCATTTACACTAAGTCCATCTACTCTGCTTCTGCAACTACTGCTGCTCCATCCTTCACGGACATCAGAATTCTGCTTCTTTGGCCTTCCAATGTAGACTGAGGGCCAACAGTTCCCCAAGAATCTTCCAGGCCTTCAGCACCAGATTAGGACTGCTGAGGCATCCTGCCTCATGGACTGAGCAGCTGCCAGACTCTCTGGTGCGAAGACAGCCATTGTTGGACTGCCTGGACCACACTGTGCAAGCCAATCTAATAAATCCCCTTTTAACATACTCCTTTTATTCTGTTTCTCTAGAGAACTCTTAATATTGGGCTGGTACAAAAGTAATTGCAGTCTTTATATTGTTGAAACTTGCCATGTGTTACTGCAACATATTCTTAATAAACATAGTTCTCTCATTTCTTAAACTTATTTTTAAATTTTATCTTTATGTGTATTAGTGTTTTGCCTGCATGTATGTATGCATACCATATACATGCAGTGCCCATGGAGGCCAGAAGAGGGCACTGAATCCACTGGAACTGGGGCTAGATGGTTGTGATTCACTGTGTGGTTGCTGGGAACTGACCCAAGAGCAGCCAGGGTTGGACCTGCATCACATGTTTCATAAGTTGAGCAAATTAAGCTACAAGGTTTTGCCTCACCCATTACAGTCACTTAGCCTCTTGCCAACCAACTACCACTTTTTAATGCAACTCCACAACTTTGTGCAGGGAAAATACTTCTGCAACTATCAGGATGAAGTTCATGCTCTCCAAGAGTCCTCAAACCCTGAAGCATGGCTTTTCACAGTATAGGAATAAGTAAATTTATTTCCCATTGGCAAAAATGTGTTGATTGTAATGGTTCCAATTTTGGCTAAAAGATGTGTTTGAGCCTAGTTATGATTTAAAATTCATGATCTCAAATCACAGTTCCATTTGAACCAACCTAATATAGATGGCTTTTAAAAAAATAACATTATCTGTGCCCTATCTCACTCTGAAAAGACTTTGAGGTAGTCAGCAATAAAAATTAAACATGGGTTGGAAGTGTAGCTAGCTTAGTAGCAGAACACTTGCCTCACATGTGTAAGGACCTGGGTTCAATCTCTAGCATCCAAGGAAAAAAGAAAACTAGAGGAGACAAGTACTCAAGAATGAAGATAAGAATTTCTTGTACAAATGCCAAATAGGAGGAAAGGGATTTGGCACAGAGCTTCTTGACAGCTAGTATAAAAAGAGAAACAGGATGAAAGGGCAAGACTGGGCCCCCCATGTTAAGGATGTTATCAGTTATTGAGGCTTTGGGGACACTTTGGCTGAGTCCCCACAAATTATCCTCTGTGAGTAGAGGGTGTATTGGAATGCCTGGAAAATACCCTCCCCCCGTGGCCAGAGACCCATGGCCAATTTCCCGGCACCTACAACCCCTCTGAACCACCCTCCACAGAGCACCAAAGTTCCCTATCCCCACATTGGGTGGCCAGGGCTCAAGCTTTGTTGACATTATGCCCAAGCAGCCTCACTCTGCCCACCTCAGCATGTCTCCCACTCTCACGCCACTGCTCCTACCCAGCAAGGCCAGAAGCCTCAAGAGGCCCTGCTCAGGATCCTCTTCAGCAAGCCAGCCCTGTCTGGCTCTATCAGGGCCCGTGTAGGTGGAAGATGTCTCCCCGGATCAGCACTGCTGGTTTGTCTACGATGCTAGCAGTTCCTGGGGCTGACAGCCGGAGCTGAACTGGCACTGTCCCCCGGCCCAGAGGTTCACCCAGCAGGCTCTGCACTGTGTCCTCTTTCCTGCAGGGCCCTCCTGCTCTTGTACACAGGCAACTCCTGCTGTGCCCCTCCCTTGCCTAACCCAGGCAGCCTACTCCTATGGAGCACCCCCTCCATCACCTTGGCCTCCACAGATGTTCCAAGGAGGCCCCCTTGAAATGCTCCTTAGAGTTGCATCCTAGACTTTAAAGCTGAGTCCCAAGAGGTTTAACACACCCCCTCACCGAGCTAGGTTTCTCATCTGTGGGCGTTGGGTGGCAGGCCTCTCCCTCCTAGATGGTGTTCCTGGAGCTCTGTGCTTCTGTTGCCACACCTGGAAAGACTGGGCAGTTTCTCTGAAGGCTGCAGAGGGCCAGTGAGATGCTTGCTGGGGGCAGAGGGTGCATCACCTCCTCCCAACTTCTTCACCCCTGCCCTCCCTACCCTCCCAGACCTGCTACGGCTTCCTGGCTCTACCCCAGGCTTTCTGGGCCAGGAGTGGGGGTTGGTGGAGTGGTGTGGGGGAGGTGGTGGCGGTGGAACGCAGACTCTCAGAGAGACTAAGTGACCTGCCATATCAGGAGTTAGTGGCAAGGCCAGGGTCTGGATTCCCTGGTGGGGTCTGTCTCCAAGTAGTAGGTGAGGTGTGTCACCACAAAGCAGGCCAGGCATAGTGGGTAAGTGAAAACCTAGCCCCCAAAGGGGACACTCTGTTCTACCCCTGTGCACAGATGAGAAGGAAAGGTGAGGAATTTCCCAGACAGGTCACTAATGGTTGAATGAAATAAATTAAAGCCAACCCTACCCCCAAGGTACATGACTACAGTGATCCAGAAGGTGGAGACTGGAGAATAACTTCAAGGTCACGTGGGAAGTGGAGTGGGGGTGTGAAACTGGAGAGCGCTTCCTGCTCTTGCAGAAGACCCAAGTTGGATTCCTAGTACCCACGTGGTGGCTCAAACCACCTGTAATTCTACCCAGGTCCAGGGAATCCAGTATGCTCTTCTGGACTCCTTAAGCACATGCACCATTCACACATGCACTTAAAAAATTAACTGTATGAGTGTCTTGCCAGCATGCAGGCAAGTTCACCCTGTCATGTAATGCCCACAGAGTCCAAAAGAGGGTATGGGATCCCATGGAGCTATAAAAAAAAAAGGCTGTTAGCCTGCATACACTACTCTTAACCACTGAGCCCAACACTTTTTTTTTTTCTTCTTTTTGAGACAGGGTCTCTCTGTAGCCCCAGCTGACCTGGAACTCACTATGTAGATGGGGCTGACCTTGAACTCACAGAGGTCCACCTGCCTCTGCCTCCCAAGTGTGGGACTAAAGGCATGTGCACCACACCTGGCTTGTTTTTAAAGACCCTCTTCAGTTTGAGGTCAGTTCTGGGTTACATGAGACCATCCCTCCACCTCAAAAAAAAAAAAAAAAATCAAATCAGGTCTTGGAAGATCAGCAGGTGTGAGAAAAATGTAATTAGGAGTGAATGTGATCAAAATACAATATACAAGCGTGAAAACATAACAAAACACCCTCTGTATCTTTTAATATATGCTAATAAAACAAAAATCCACACCCCCAAATTCCTTGGTCATGTAAGCTATAGTTTAAGTGCTCTGTGCCTCAGTTTTCTCATCTGTAAAATGTATAGAATGCATCTACTGTTATGTGCATTTTAAACTTTTATGAGTGTTATGCATACATGTAAGTTCACCTGTGTTGTGTAGTGCCCTCTGAGGACAGAAGAGGGTGTCAGATCCCCTGGAACTGGAGTTACGGACAGCTGTTAGCTGCTATGTGCATGCTGGGATTTGAACCCAGGTCTTCTGCAAGAGCAGCCAGTGTTCTTAACCATTGAGCCATCTCTCTAGCCCGTAATGTGAATTTTTAAAGGTGGATAGGAATAATTTAAAAATGGTCAGTGAGGATCTGGACAGTTTAAATTTAGCTTTTTATATTTATCCCTATATTGAGATGTTTACCTGTCCACTCAATCTAGGGTCCTAGGCCAGAGCCTGGTTCCCTCCACCAGCCCTAGAGTCTGTCCATTCAATGGCCACTTCTGAGTTCTGGCAGGGTCCAGCAAAGCAGGATACAGGTGGCCCTGTCCCTTGGTGCTTATGGGCTCCAACAGCAGCAGGCTGGTGAGCCTTGGCTGGCCTGCTGGCCCTGGTCCTGCTGTGTCCCCTTAGGCCACGGGGATACTTCTCTGGCCCAACAACACCTAGGAGCTCCTGGGTGCTACTGCAAGTTACAGGTAGTCTATCTACACGGAAACTACAAGAAATATACAGATTATAGCTTTCTGGGGCATGTGCATTTAAACCCAAAGTCAACAGTGTGAGCCATGGAGACTGGCAGTCAGGGCTTGAGGTCACAACTAGAAAGTCAGGTATGAATTTGATGGGGTTAAGGGGTCCCTAGACGGCTGGTGGAGCACTATCTTGGAGCACTGTCTTGGGTGTGTCTGTGTTCCAGAGAAGCTCAGTGGAGTCTGTAGCCTGGCAAGGAGGCAGGCTCTGGCCCAGGCCCAGCAGTCCTAGCAGAGGCAGGTCTTCCTTCTACCGCCTTGGATCCGGGATTTACCCCAGCAGCTCTGAGTTTGCAGGTCTTCTGCCATGAGCCCATTATACCATGATTTTCCTGGTTCTGAGGCTTTTGGAGTGGGTTGAACTGGACTCCTTGCCACTATAATCACAAGGTCAAGTCCCAGTCAAGGCTCTCCTGTCTGTCCATGTTCACCTGCTTCTGTGCCGATGGGAAGCCTGGTTAGCACAACCAGAAAGCAGGAGGCCAGAGTGGGTTCCCATCCCTTCTTTCAGCTCGAGTGGCACTGAAAAGGCAGAAGGCAAAACCCTAAAGCCCAGGCTGCTGGGCCCATTCTCTGCCTTGTGTGGACCTCCTTTTCAACATCTGGTCTTTGTCTCAGTTAACTCCCAGTCTCTATCGAACTTCACAGTTGATCATTCTTAAGGCAAGCACTGGAGGGCTGACACTGAGAGTAACTGTCTGGCCTTGCCGGTCAGATCCACCCCATTGACCTCTCAGAGACGGGCCCTACTTGCCAGCTTCCTGGACAGCCAGCACACTCCACAGCAGCCCCGACTGCATCACCACCAGCAGTGAGCACACTCCAGTCTGTGAGGAGGCAGAGCAGAGCCTCTGGCCACAAGGAGAGCCTGTAAATCTGCCTCAGGGACAGTGAGTGACATCAGTCTCCTAGGCCTGCCCTGCTGAGAGGCCCTGCTTCCTAGACAGAACTTTGGCTGTATGTGAAGGACCTGCCAACTTAAAACCACCAGTGTTACAGGTTGAATTTAAAGCAGGAAGTGGCAGCAGGACCATTTCTATCCAAGTTGGTTTCCAAGGCAGGGCTGTCACCTACTAGGGACTGGAAGGACAGATGCCCCCATGGGAGCTGCGCACCCAGCTCAGATACTGAGCACCCTTCTGTGCAAGGCTTAGGGGCTTGCTATCAGCAGCAGCCAGGGATGTACGTGCCTTCAGTTTGCCTCAGGCTGTCACTCAGCATTAACAGAACAGTTCTGTGGAACAAGCCCCGGGACCCTAGCAACTCACATGACCTGGGAAGACCACCAGTGACACCTCAGGAAAGCAGAAGGTGTGGAGGAGCAGGGACTGGGAGGCCTGGGCTGCCTAGTGATGGAAGAGGAAGGTGGTTTTTCCGGGTGATACTGAGTTCCACTGAGAGAAGGAAGTGACGGAACAGCGTACCAGGTGCCCAGGAAGGCGCCGACTGATGTGTGACGAAGAACTGGCCTTCAGGAATGACCAAGAAGAGTTGATGGGGGGGCGGCGGTGGGGAACAGAGAGCCTCAAGCCCCAGTGAGGAAGGGCTTTGTGTCTCCTCATAGCAAAACTCAGCTTCCCAAGAGTTCTGGGCTTTAAAAGGGTATGCAACAACTGTCTTGTCCTTCTCTCTGCAGGACAAGGGGAAAGACTGAGGGCAAGTCAGGTACGGGAGCCAGTGTGGCCCCAGGTGTGGGGGGGACTAACAGCTTGGTAGCTTAACCAACCAGCACTGGTGTAGAGTGCAGGAGATGCTACAGCTGCTGGCTGGCCGCAGTGAACTGGGACCCCAGGCTGCCCCACAGGGAAGAGGGCGATCAGGCCACCTCCAACAAACACCTGGGGACCCAGGAAACTCTGAACACATGGGCCAGAAAACATACCAGGAAGACTGTTGACGCCCTGCTTCAGCCTCCAAAGCTGGGCATGTTAATCCCATTCACACAGAGCCTGGGGACTGGGGAGATCCAGGAAGTGTTCTTACCCTGCTAGTGTCAGAACCCCAAAATATATGCTGGAAAGAAGGAAACCAAGGTCCAGCCCTACAGCAGAAGAGAGACTTAGGGAGACTTGTCCACCCAGTAGGACAAAGGCTAATCCCAAGGTTTCAGACTGGTGCAAGGGGTGGGGGAGGGCAATGCAGGCAAGACAGAGGCAGGGCAGGTGAGGGCCAGGTGAAGGCCTGCTCCGGGTGGTGTGCAGGTGCCCTGGTTCACAGAGCATGGAACTGTCCTACAGAAGCCTGTGGATCCACGGGGAGAAAAACCAATTAAAACACATAAACTAAAAAAATCACTTGTGCTAGAATATTCTTAGGGGGAGGTAGAAGGCTCAAAGCACTACTCATCTATTGGCTCTATTAATAACACATGAAGCCACAGCCAAGAAATAGAACAAGTGTGAGATCTATACATTAAGGCTCTAAGGAGGAGGGAAATGCATGGAGTGGGGAAGGATGTGACATATGGGGAACAAGATAAGAAAGAGTAAACCTGGGAGGGTAACAAGCTGAGACCGGATGCAGAAGAGCAGGGAAGGCAGAGAAGGACAGGAGAAGGGGGAGGGGGTGGGGGGTGGAGAGAAGGAAGTGGGGGAGTGGAGTGGAGGGGGAGGACTCTGAGCTTCTCACAACTTTGACTACAACATAGTGTGTCACTGAGCAACTGGGAAAGAAGAGACTTGGCCTTCCCTTGTTCACCTGATGTTCAGGAAGCAGTCTCTAACTGCTCTGCTCTAGGTCAAGGAGGCTGCAGCTCAAGAGCCTAGAAGCCTCTGGCCTCTAGGAGCCTTTCATCAGGCTTCCGCGGCATATGGAGAGTCAGGACAGGAATGCAAGTTCTAGCACACACAAGAAGTCCAGCTGGAAGCCTAACACACAGCATGAAGCACAGGGGAATGTGGTCGCTCAAGAGGAAGAGTTTGTGCTACACTGGAAGGCTGAAGAAGCTGAAGGCTAGAGGGTCTAAGGGGCAAAGTGTGGGGAGGAAGACCTGCGAGCAGGCAGGGCCAGACAGAGGACCTTGGCGGGTAACACAGAGTGATGAAAAGACACCTGACAGGAATCACACTGATGGAAGGCTCTTGAGCAGGAGGGGATGAGAGTCAAAGGGCCCACCTGAGGCGACCGGAGGTCACAGCACTGGGATGGTGCAGTGGGAGCAAGAGTCCCTGCCCTTCGCCAGGTGGCCAGGGACTGTGCCCGTGGTGTTCAGCAAACTGAATGAGCTCTTCTGATCTCCTGGGCAGTCCACTGCGGAAACAGATGAGACTTACAACACAGCAGAGACTAAGGCTGAGGGCTAGGGGAACAGAACTCCACAGGGAGCCCTGTCAGTGATGGGGAAGGCCAAGCATATGAAATGAGAAGATACAGGTGAAAGGAAACTCCAGACCTTGCCCTTTTGCCATGGGGGAAGCAAGGAAATAGGAAGTAGGTAGAGCTTGAATTCACTAACCCTAAAACCACCAACCACTCTACTGTGTGATATTTAAACAGGAGCCAGCCCCTGTCCTCCCTTCTCACAGGTCCAGGTTGCAGTCAGGTAATGTGGTCTGCTGCAAAATGAGAATAGAGAAGCAGACCCAAATGAGACAAGCTGGCTTCCACAGCTTCATTTAGTTACTTTTCTGATGAGATAACACACATGTATTTGCAATCACATTCAGGACTGTCCCTAACAGCTAAGCCACATGAGCAGCCTGGTGCCTAGTGATGGAGCGGATGAGCAACAGCAGATGAACACAAATCTCTTAGAAAGGAAGGCAACTCCAGTACCACAACCCATGTGAACAAAGACCGTGTATGCTAAGCCAAATAAGCCAGTCACAAAAGATCTTCCAGGGACCTTTGAATGAAGCAGCAGTAACGTAGCTGCCAGGGGCCAGACGAAGGGAAAGAAAGGGGTGTTACTATGGAACAGGGGCAGCTGCAGTTTTGCAAGAGTTCTGGAGATGAACAGTTGTGTGGTTAGCCTAAGATGTGGACCCTGATCGGCTGGACATGAGGCATTCTTACTCCCTTAGCCTGCGGCGGATCTGAAGTGTGGGAGGGATGAGGCCCATTCTCCCCAGTGTAAAGGGAGGTGAGAGCTATTAGAGGGCTCCTTCCCTGATGGAAAGACTAGAAGAGTAGCTCAGTGCCAAGTGCAGCTGGGTTCCAGCTCCATCGCCAGAACAAAACAAACACAAGCAAACAAAAATCAACCCAACAACAAAACATCTCAGTAGAATATAACCGCTTTTCTTAGCTACTGAAAACTGGTGATGCCTAGGACTAATGCAGCCACCCAGTGAGAGCCAGGGAAGGGTACATATCACAGATCATTGGTCTGATGCCGTAGAACCAAATTTGATTCTACCACTGGGCTCCCTGTACACTGTCATCGTGACAGCAACAAAGTGGCAACTTGCAACAGACCCACCTACCTGCTTCCGACACCTGTCAAATGCTCCCTGTGGGAAACAATGAGTGAAGGGCAAAGGAAGAGTTATTCCTCTGTGTGGCTTAAGTGTTTCTTCCTAGGAATTTCATGGTTTATCCATGTGGAGTCCATGGAGAACTATGAAACCACAGATCTTAAAGTTGACTTTAATAACAATTAAGCAAGCATGTAGGACATGGCATATAGTATAATTCCAAGTAGGTTTTGAAATGGCACAGTAGGAGCTAGGACTTGGGTGTTTTGTTTTTAACTTCACATTTGTGTATAGTAAATCAAACATTCACTTAAATTACAGTGGTGAGGGGCTAGGGAAATGATTCAGTGGAAAAGAACACTTGCTGTGCAAGCTCAAGGACCTGAGTTTGGATCCCCAGCATGCATGTAAAAAGCTGGCCAGGGCAGCTCATGAGGGCCGGGAAGTGAATGGACAGGAAGATTTCTGGGGCTTCCTGGCCACCGGAGTGGACAAAAAACGGTGGATTCCAGGTTAAGTCAAAGACTGTCTCAAAAGAAGAGAGGTTGACAGAGGACAACAGGATGTCCTCTGACCTCCCTATATGCACACACGAGGCACACACTTGCACATCAGGTGGATGCACACCAATATGCCACAATATACAAAGAACTACTGTGGTAAAATGCATCTAACAATATTTACTGCCTTAACCACTTTTAAATTGCTCTAAATGCATTATCCTGCCCTCCAGAGCCTAGATTTCTACGCTTAGGCGGGGCATTGGTAGTTCAGGGCCTGGCACCATAAGGCCCTGGCTTCAGTCCCCATATTGCAAAACAAAACAAAATACCCACAAAAATTTCTACCTGCTACATACATGAAAAACTGACCTATGTGAAGAGGGAACACTGGTTGCCAAGAGTAGCTACTGTGCAGAAACCAGGTGCCCAGCACGGAGCCAATGCACGCATACATGGTGGCAGTCACATCAGTGTGACAAATACCTGAGAAAACAACTTAGGGGAGGAAGGATTTATCTGGGGTCAGTTTCACAGATCCATAGCCACTTGGCCTAAATAGTTTGGGCCTTTGCATGATGGGACCCAATAACATACTGGACAGCAGGTGGTGCAGCAGAGTGCCTTACCTCATGGTAGAGAGGAAGCAGTGAGAGAGAGCAGTCGGGGGAGGGAGGACTGGTGTCAGATCCTTGCAACCCCAGGACTCACTCAACAGAAGCAGGAGAATCAGTTCAATGTCATCCTCTATGACATAGAGTTTAAGGCCAACCCCAGCTACATAAAACCGTCACAAACAGTAACAAAACCAAAAACCAAATAAAGACCCAAAGTTTATATTAAGTTTAAATTCAGAAAACACCCCATAACTATCTTTTGATCACATATTTATTCCAAAACCATTCAATAAAGTGGACAGTACTTAGAACTTAAGGCTGTGTAAATTAAATGAATTCATGAATACACTTAAAACAATCCCTACAACATGATGAAGGCTATGTGACAGCTGCTACTATTAAAGTGGCAGAATAATCAGTTAAGAGTCAGGAACGCTCCCCACTCCCCGCCCCCACTCTGCTCTGCCTTCCCCACTAACTCAAGTTTGTTCTCTGGATAATCTATTAAGATGAAGATTTACATGTTAACTACAGCATATTCAAGCTACTGAACTTGGATGCTAAAACCAACCGTTCTAATATGAAGTAGAGACATGACTGAATAGCTACACACAGAAAGGAGGCAGAGGCTCCCCTGCAGCTGCAGCTTTATCTGGCTCTCCCATGCTGGGGAAAGGTCTACAGCCACACCCGTGTTCTCTCCCTCCTTCCTTCATTCCCTCCCTCCCTCCCTCTCTCTCTCTCTCTGAGCCCGGAGTCGATTCCCTAGCTTGCAGCTCTGCATACTGAAAGGGATGAGTTCGTTGAGTCCTGACAGAATCCAAGGAACATAACTGAGTGGCTGGAGGAGATGCACGTGATTCCATAAAAACACCCCGCCTGCCCGAAACATGAGCAGCACTGTGACCTGCTAACTGTTCAGTTAATACATCATTCAATAAAACATTAGGGGGTGGGGATTTGATGTTCAAGCAGGAAGACCCAAGTCTGAATCCGCAGAACTCATATAAAGACGGGTGCAGAGTGCTCTTCATCAATCCCAGTGCTCCTCCAACAAGATGGGGAGTTCTCGGGCCAGCTAGCCAGGTATACAAAGCAGTGAGCGGCAGAGACCCCATCTCAAACAAGGTGAAAAGTGAGAGCCATCACACATGTATCAGGGCATGCATGCATGCACCCACTCACAATGTATGCATGTGTACTATGTACAGGCTTGGTGCCCAAGAAGGCCAGAAGAGGGTGCCAGACCCCCTGGAACCAGAGTTAGAGACATTTGTGAACTGCCATGTGGGTACTGAGAACTGAACCTGGGTCCTCTGCAAGAGAGCTGGTGCTTGTAACTACTGAGCCATCTCTCCCCGCCCAACCCCTGTTCTTAAAATATTTTTTATTTATTTTATTTTTAGACAGGGGTCTCCCTAAGTAGCCCCAGCTGGCCTAGAACTTGCTATGTAGATAAGGCTGGCCTTGATCTCACAGAGATCCATTTGTCTCTGCCTCCTGAGTGCTGGGATTAAAGACATGAGCCACCCCATTTATTTACTTTTATTTTAGGGTGTTTTGCCTGTAAGTGCACTACATGCATGCAATGCCCACGGCGGCCAGAAGATGGTGCTGGATGCCCTAGAATTGATGATGGCTGTTAAGTGCCACATGGGTGATAGGAACTGAACCTAGGTCCTCTGCAAGAGTGGTCTGTGCTCTTAACCATTAAGCCATCTCTCCAGCAACCCCCTCCAGATTAAAAAAAAATAAAAACAATAAATTGCTGAATATACATACTTTAAAAAAAGTAAATAAGGCATTTGGGGGTTGGGCGTAGCTCAGTGGTAGTGTACTGACTTTGCCTGTGTGAGACACTGGGTTTTACTGCTAGCACAGACTCCTCGTGGTGCGACAGAACTTCACTTCTAAGACCACTTGCTTTGGGAGGGCTGCAGGACAGAAGGTGTCAGTTTTGCACGATTCTCTTCCCAAAGTACTGTCCATTTGAAGAAATTCCTTAACACTAACTTCCTTAGGAATATAAGAGAAAATAATTAGAAATAGACATCACTTACAGGTGGTTTGGCATAAGTAATTTTCTCATGTTATAAATTGCAACACTAATGACTTTTTTCTAAATTTTCTTTGACACAGGGTCTGGTGGATCCCATGTGTCTAGATTTTCAGATATTTTGTTATTTGCTTACAAGTGGCAATTCCTACCACTCATAAGATCTTAAGGACTAGTAAACTAAGGCTCTGAGTTCCCATAAGGGCAGCCTGCTTTCAGATTCAGTCAATCCCATTAGTCCCATAAAGAAACAAGTTTCTCTTCCCATCAAGACAGAGTGCCCTCTCTTTACCAGATCAAATGCTCAGAACCATGGAGAGTTACAAAAACAAAGACCAGGTCCTGCCCAAAAAGCTTCTAAGCCTGTCTTGGCTGCAAGAGGACCTGGTACGCCCAGAATTGGGCTGGCGCTCCTTCCTATGTGGTAACGAGACAAACAAGACACTGCTCCTACCCTCAAAAAACATGTTTCTTTGGAAGAGCAGAAACACTAATGGACAGGTTCTTGTAAGTATGAGAACAGTAGTTTAGGGCAGAGTGTTTATCAAAATATCTTCTTCTGGAAGATCAATATCCCTCTCTTAACACTGAGTGATCTTTCCAGCCCCCCCACCCCCTTTCATGTAGGGCTGGAGATCCAGGGCTTTGTGCCTGCCAGGCAAGCACTCTAAGAACTGAGCTATATCCCTACCTCCTCAAATAATTTATAAATTAGCATCACTCAGGTGGCACTTCAGCCATTGAGAAGGTGTAGTAAAAACCTACATACATGAGCTGTGTTTCCTCCAGTAGATTCCAGAATTTCAGAGGTAGAGACAAAGGTGAGGTGTCCACAGGGTGAAGCTTTATCAGATGCATGCAGAACCAGAAGCTGATGATGAAATTTCTATCTAAGAAAGAAAGAAAGAAAGAAAGATAGATTAGAAAACTGACAGTCTGTGGGGCGAAGTGGCTTACCCCTGTAAACCAGTGTCAGAAGGCTTCAGCATAGAGACTTCAAGCCCAAGGCTAATCTGTGCTACGTGGGAATTTGAGGCCAGTCAAGGCAACAGAGTAAGACACTGTCTCAAAACAAAGACAAAACACTAAATAAAGGTCTCGGGTAGAAATAAAGGGACAGTGGAGGAGAAAGTGTAAGAAATGGGAAGGAGGGAACACTGAAGAGTCTGGCAAGTTGTTTTTAGGAATGATAAAAGATCAACTGAAAAGAGGAGGGATGAAGGCAACTCAAGTTGTAAAGGTCAAAACACCAGGATGTTGAGGCTAGAGGGATGGCTGCATTTAAGGGCACTCGGTGCTCTTGCACAGGACTGGAGTTTGGTTCCCAGCACTCCTAGTAAGTGGCTCACAGCAGCCTGCAACTCTAGTTCCAGGGGCCTCAATGCCCTTTTCTGGACTCCACAGGCACCCACACATGCACACATACCCCCACACAACAACATAAATAAATCTTAAAAAAACAAAACAAAGATGTTGAGATAACCAGAAAGGATGGTTATGACTGGGGTCAGAGAAGACGACTGTGATTGAGCACAGGTGTTCAATGACAGGGGGAAGGGCCACCTTTGGTATGATTAGGTCAAAAATCACTAGAAGATTCAGGCATTCTAAGCACAATGAAGACGGCACGTGAAGAGCGCCATCAACAGCGAAGAGTCACCAAAATCCTTTCCTCAAATAGCAAAGAGGATGTCACGATTTTACTTTTAGGAAGAGATCACACTTTTGCCCAGGCTGGTCCATCACTCCTAAGTTCAAGCTATCTTCCCAGTTAGGACTACAGGAGTATGTCACTCTGCCTGGCTGAGTATAACATAGTCCTTTAGTCCCTGAGGAAAGAATATGTTCCCGTACAACGCTGTACTAGAACATAAAGAGTCATAGTTCTCCTTTCTTTCCCTGTTTCACCACTCTGGGTTGCTGTCTCCCTGAGTGTCAGCTGCTTAACTTCACCGTGACTATGATCTTGTGAGGTCTTCTTGGGTTTATCCTTTCCAGCCAAAGCAACTCTGATACAGGGATTACCCCAAGACTATCTGCTGGAACATAGGTAAGGAAACAGTTTCAAAAGGAGTGCAATGCTGAGAAACTAACAGAACATGCTAGTCATTTGGTTCTTTTTTAATAGGGTAATCCAGCAAACTTGGAGCCCTTAAAAACTTGGCATGAATACAGACTGTCCTAAAAGGAACATCCGGGTAGCAGGGCACTTTCAGTACCCAAAGAAACTAAGGGAGTACTGGATCCTGCCCACAAGCACTGGCTCTCCAGTTAGCACTCTTCAAAGGCACTGCAGTATGCAAGCAGGATGCAGGTGGCAGGAGCCAGCTCACCCACGAACGAGGCTATTGACAAGAAAACAGAACCAGTCCTGGAAGAGGTGAGCACGTTGCCACTTTCTGAACACCTGTGCACACACCCAATTCAGGAACTTTACTCACCAATTTAACCCATGTTACTGCTGACTTCTGTAAACCCTGAAGGCTGACACTGTAATTCCCATTCCACAGCTGAAGAAGTGGAAAAATTCAGAGATTAGACATTGTTTCTGATGGTCACGCAGATGGTAAATGGCAGAACCAGGGCTGAGACCCAACTTGTGAAGATTCTTTAGTTTGTTTCTCACTGGGGCTTTAATAGCTAAGCACTTCTATAGTTAGTCTATCTTCCAAGGCCTTAAGTTCCAAAATAAGGGCACTTTTAAAACTGGGGAATGGGAAAGGTGATGGAATACAGGACTCTGTACATGCTCCACAGCTGAACTACATCTCCAGTCAAATTTCTATGATTAATCCCCCCCCCCCCCCCGCAAGTTCAAGAGGCAAATTTGAAAAAGGACTGGTTCATAAAAAACGAACAAGTCAGGTGTGGTGGTACATGCCTTTAATTCCAGCACTAGGAGGCAGAGACAGGTGGATCTGAGATTGAGCAAGCCTGATCTACATAGCAAGTTCCAAGTCAGATAGGGCTACAGAACAAAACAAAACAAAAGAAACATGGGAAAGCAGTGCCTCATGTGCTAAACCTCAGTTGTCCTCAGCAGTTCCAGGGAAGATGGTTAATTTAACGCTTTTATACTGTGGCTTGTCTCAAATATTTACAAACTTATCAACTGATGTATTATAATGACTTCTTTTTCACATAGAAATCCACATGTTAAAGGCTGCTTTGCAGCCAAGTGTGGGTCTAGGCAACTGACGTCCAGTTCCACTTTACAAGTCACAGCTGAAATGCCCCTGAAGTCTTTACCTTATAAAGCCAGGATGGGTTCTCTGTCCTCCACCTCTACTTCTTCCTTGGACTTGCACAATTAAGAGTCGGGTAAAAGGGGCTGGAGAGATGGTTCGGTGGTTAGGAGCACACACTACTCTAGTAGGGAATCTGAGTTTGGTTCCTAGCACATATGTTGGTTATCTTACAACCACCTCTAACTGGCCTCTGTGGGCGCCTGCACAAACCCACATACCTATAATTAAAAACAGATCTAAGGAGGGGGTTGTCTTTTCACAGCTGGCCTGCTCTCTGGCTCACAGGCTGATGACAACAGGTGTGCCCATCTCGTTTACCACTGCATCTATCCTCACAGCCTTGCTGTGGTGGGCTCACTTAACTCCCTTACCAAGCAGAAAATCCCCAGCAGATCTTACTGACCTCTGAGAGGACCAGGTAACTTCCATCTACACAAGCACTCAGACCTGCTCACACACAAACATGAGAAAGCAGCTCCCAGCAATTCCATATTACAACAGCTGTGCCATGAAACGAGGCTATGAAAGCTACCATGGTAAAGCAATCCCCTCCCTCTCCCCATCAAACCCCTCTTCTGCTTTCATGTTGTCCCACAGAGCTCAAGACCAGCCCAGGCTGTACAATAAGACTGTCTCAAAAAGAAGAGAGAAGGCAATTTCATGATGTAGCCAAATTAGTTTGTGGGAAAGCAGGTTAGCATGAACAAACTGCCAGAACCTCCCCCCACCCCCACGTACAGCCCAAGCCTAGAACTCACCATGATCCTCCTGTCTCAACCTCCTGAGTGCTGGGATTACCAATCATGCTTGTCTAAATCATATGTTTAGACTCAGGCTTGAGCATCTAGTTGGGAATTTCATAAAGGCAGGAAATGATAGCAATTTGGGAGACATCAAAGAGGTTGTCAGTTAACAGACTGCAATTCTGTCCTGCTGCTGGCCAGTCAGGTGGCCAAAGAAAACATTCTTCACAGGATGTCTGACACATTTTCTCAACCACTAGCAAGTTCTGATTCCTCCGAGATGCTAGAAAGTTTTGTATAACCATCACAATCCTTCAGTAGTCTTTCTTCTGTGGTTGTCCCTATCTACCTCCCTTGTAGGTGGGAAAACTCTGGAGTACTTCAACGGCTAAAAAATGGTCAAGGTTACCACACACAACTGTCTCTGCTTTCTGCCTTATTTGGCTGAGTGAATCCACAAGCAAGTAATCACTCCAGACACTGCATTGTACACAGGTCAGCAGAAGCCTCTGTTCATAAAGGTGGGAGGTAACAGCTGCCAACTGCTGGTCTAAGAGATACCTTTCCAAATGCATGACAGCAATCATTCGACTTTGAGCCAAAGTAAGAGGACTCTCCAAGCTGCGGTGTGCTGTCACAAACCTGTAATTTCAACCATGGTTTTGAAAGCGGGGGCAAGAAGATTGCAAGTTCCAGGTTAGTCTAAGCTCTACAGTGAACCTGGTCTCAAAATTAGCTAGTTAGTTTAGCCATTTCAGGAATACAGAACAAATACTCCATGAATTTGACAGTATAGAATAAAAGGGATGAAAGCATCCCTTTTACTGCAGGTTAATTTGTCCTTTTTATAATCAGCTGGCCTGCAACTTGCTATGTAGACCAGGCTAGCAAATCCACCTGCCTCTGCCTCCAAAGCACTGAGACTAAAGGCATGCGCCTCCACACTCAACTTTAGTCACCTTCAGTACAAAGAACTAGAGCCAAACACACTACCAAACATACTAGAGCCAAAAAGCACAGCACCTTTGGTCACTGGTTAACAGAGATGTCCCATAAAGGGTAAGCCCAGACCACCTCGGGTAAACAGGTTGCCTACTCTGGGTTATATGTCAACGCCTATTCCTGGAAGAGCCTCTTAATCCTTTCCCACCCACCACCCATCCTCTTTTCCCTTCTAGCTCTCTCGTGACTGTGGCCATAACAAAGCAGACTCAGAAGCTGCCTAGTGGGATTTGATTTCTCTCCTATCTCCACATTTATGAACTACTAGCAAATGCGATATTTCTCCAACTGTGAGCGCAGAAAGTGAAATTAAAAATTCTCCAACTGGGTTTCACCTGTGAAATATTTACGCAGTTTATAGAGTAGGAAGCCAGAAGTGACTTCATTCAACAGATCTGATTTGCCAAACTGTGTGTGCAGCATTTCAAAAGGAATTAGGTTTAAAAACTATGATTCAGAACAAAACGTAACTGATTTTTCACTCCTTATAATATTCTCCAAAGTGACGTTCAAAGCTATTCACTAAATCAAGTTTGTAAGATCTCTCGGACAGTTTAGCTAGCCGAGGCTGGCCTCAGACTTGCGACCCTGCGGCTTCCACCTCCCGTGGGCTAGAACTACAGGCATGCACAACCACGCCTGGCTCTTCAGGCATTAGGACCCCGACATCCTAAGATGCCGATTTTGAAAACAGTATGGACCGAAGGTTTCTGCATCACATTAGAACATCTCAGCCAGGGAAAACCGGCCAATGAACCAGGTCGCTAAGTCAACAAGGTTTCGGTTTTTCAGGACTCGAGCTTTTATTTGCGTGGCTTTAATGGGCACCGTCCACCGGAAGGGTGGAAGCAGCAGCACCTGGATGCGCCGTCCGGCTCGAGAGGCTCCGACGTGCCGCGAGTTCCGGCTGGGAAAAACCAGCCCGGGACGCGCCGAAGGAGGGGCTGGGCTAGGGATCTTAGGGCGGCCACAGCCTGCGAGGCCAGACGCTTGGGGGCCGGCCGAGACCTGCAGCCCTAACAGGCACCAACGGCGCCGTCCTCGGTTTCCGCCGGCCACAGAACAGTAACGGACACAATCCCAACGGTGGACCGACGCTGCGCGTGCCGCTTCCGCCGCCTCCCCGGCCCTCGGGCCCCCGGCCCAGCGGAGCGCGGGGTCCGTCCTCGGGCCTCCGCTCCCCCGCCGACGCCGGGAGTGCAGAGCAAACGCCGTCAGACGCAAAAAAAAAAAAAACAATAAAACAAGCACAGGCGATCTCCTCAGAGCAGACTTTATTGAGGCTCCGCCAGCCCCTCAGCAGCCTCGCGCGCCCCCACTAGTCCCCTCCCTTCTCCCCCTCCCTCTCGAGTTACCGTGCGCCGGGGTCACGCGGACCGCTCGCCAGCTCCCGAGGCGAAGGCTTCTGCGCCGACGCCCAGATCCTCGCCGCGGCCCGAACCCCCAGGCGGCGGTTTGGTCGGGGCCGCACCACGCAGGGCGGGGACCCGCGCGACGCCGAACGCCGTGAGGCGACGGCAGCGGCGGCGGCGCGGAGCTGACGTCACGCGCCGCGGGCCAGCCAGCGCGCGTGAGGGTCGCCCCGCCCCCCGTCTCGGCGGCCCCAATCCACGAGGAGCCCCGGCGGGGGAGGGCGGGGCCTCGGCACCCAGCCGGCCCGTCCGATTGGTCGAGAGGGAGGGGCGAGCGCGCGGGCCGGCGAGTGGCAGCGAGGTAGGGCGGGCCGAGGCCAGCGCGGAAGTCTCGCGAGGCTCAGCCCGAGCGGACCGTGGCGGCGGCGGCGGCGGCGAGATCTGGGCTCGGGCTGAGGAGTTGGTATTTGTGTGAGGGAGGCGGAGGCGCAGCAGGAAGGGGGAAGCGGCGCGCCGGCCCCAGGGCGGGAGGAGGCGCGGCCAGGGCGGGCGGCCGCCAGGCGGGGAGCGGGCCCAGCCGCGGCCGAGCGAGCGCGGGGCGCACCGAGCGAGGGAGGCGGGGAAGCCCCGCGGCCGCCGCGCCCGCCCCTTCCCCCGCCGCCCGCCCCCTCTCCCCCCGCCCGCTCGCCGCCTTCCGCCTGCTTGCCTGCCCCGCGGCCGGCCGCCTCCTCGCCTGCCTGCCTGCCCGCAGCCCACGACCGGAGGCCGCCGCGGCCGCGGCCCGGCGCGCAGCCATGGCCTCGGGCGACACCCTCTACATCGCCACGGACGGCTCGGAGATGCCGGCCGAGATCGTAGAGCTGCACGAGATCGAGGTGGAGACCATCCCGGTGGAGACCATCGAGACCACGGTGGTGGGCGAGGAGGAGGAGGACGACGACGACGACGAGGACGGCGGCGGCGGCGGTGACCACGGCGGCGGGGGCGGCCCCGGGCACGCGGGCCACCACCACCACCACCACCACCATCACCACCACCACCCGCCCATGATCGCGCTGCAGCCGCTGGTCACCGACGACCCGACCCAGGTGCACCACCACCAGGAGGTGATCCTGGTGCAGACGCGCGAGGAGGTGGTGGGCGGCGACGACTCGGACGGGCTGCGCGCCGAGGACGGCTTCGAGGACCAGATCCTCATCCCGGTGCCCGCGCCGGCCGGCGGCGACGACGACTACATCGAGCAGACGCTGGTCACCGTGGCGGCGGCCGGCAAGAGCGGTGGCGGCGGCGGCTCGTCGTCGGGCGGCGGCCGCGTCAAGAAGGGCGGCGGCAAGAAGAGCGGCAAGAAGAGTTACCTGGGTGGCGGGGCCGGTGCGGCGGGCGGCGGCGGCGCCGACCCGGGCAACAAGAAGTGGGAGCAGAAGCAGGTGCAGATCAAGACCCTGGAGGGCGAGTTCTCGGTCACCATGTGGTCCTCAGGTGAGCGGCGGCGGCGCGCCGCGGCCCGGGATGTTTTTGTTTTGAAGGGAAGCCATGTTTTATGTGTGTGATGGGCGCCGCCATCTTCTCCGCCCGGGCCAGTATGGCGGCCCCAAAAGATGGCGGCGGCGGCGGCGGGGGCCGGCGGGCCGCGAAGATGGCGGCGCGGGGGAGGGGCGGCGCCGGCTAGGCCGCAATGGCGTAGTTTGTGCGAGCGGAAGCGGGCGGCGGCGGCCAAAGCCGAGGCTGAAGGAGGGGCGGCGGGCGGGGGAGGGGCTGCCACGCCCGCGCCAACGGACACGCCGCGGGCGGGTGGAGGGCGCCGCCCCGGGCAGGGGCCGGGGTTGGGCCGGGGCCGGGCGGCGGCGGGCGTTGGCGGGGCGCCTTGGGCCGCGCGCTGTTCCTCAGCCGTTCTCTCGGGGGCGTCGCGGCCCCGCCCCGCAGCCCCGAGCCGCGCCGAGTCTCCCCGAGGGCCTTCCTGGAGCGGGCGGCGCCGCGCTCGGTGGCTGCTACCCGCGGTCACGCAGGCCCGGGCCGTCGCCGCGGCGGGGCGGGACTTGGGGCTGCACGTAGGGCTCGCGTGTGCGGGTTCGGCGGCGGCCGCAGCCTGTCACCCAGCGTGCTCCTCGCCCGCTCTGCCCGCTGCGGGTCCGTGCGCGCTGGCAGTTTGATTTGGCCGAGTTTTCCGAGCGTGTGGCGTTCTGCAGGTCGGCTGGGCTGCTTCGCCGCCGCTCCAGGCACCATCTCCGTCCTCTGTGGACGGATGATGGTTTTACTGTGTTAACACACCTCAGCGAGGGTCGGAGAAAACCATCCTCTCGGGCAAAGGAACCTTATCGGCATGTTTAAAAGACAGTCTTTTCGGTTTAGAACTTGGGAATGGGTACTGACCGTTGGTTTGGGGCTGTCGGTGTCTTTTTACTGCGTTCACATAGCTACCCAACTTCTTTGGTAGGCATACGGAAGTAATCCCACAGTAGCGCCCGTGAGCCCCTCAACACTTTGCTGAATTCTCATTTATGTGGAGCCTCAACATATGACTTGAATGAGTGAATGAGTGAAATAGCGGGTGGAAAGGCTGAACAGAAAAGCTGGTCTGGGTGGATGGAGATGACATAACTAACGCTGGGTGAGTCTGAGTGGGGGAGGAAGAGTCGGATTCTGCGGAAATCTTACTAGGGGCGCTGTTCTGGATCCTACCTCCGGTTAAAATCCACTCAGCCGAGTTAGCTGAAACTAGACTAACCAATATCTAATAATCAAACGTTGCCTTCCGCATATTTTGGTAACTGTAACACCAAAGTGTTTACCTGCTTTTTCAGGACCAGAAGAACTTGGAAGTGTGTGGTATTGATACAGTAGTAGATATTAACTTAGCTGGTTCAGGAGAGAAGTGAGGGGCCTGGCTATCGGACGTTAATTCACAAATAGGTTGGCACTTGAAGTCATTAATTTCCTTTCTGTTGAAGCTGTGCGTCTACACACAGCTTGGGGTTATTTTAACGTATTTTAGCCTCCCTTTCTTAAACTTTAATTGCCCCACGTGTTACTGAGTAGTCTGCAAAAAGGGTAGTTGTTAGTATTTGACGGCAATAACAAGGGATGGCCCCCGTTTCTTCAGACATGTTTTGTGGGAAGCTACCCTTCCTTGCCTTTGTGGCTTGCAGTTTATTACCAAAGAGGAGTTAAGTGCTATGTGGTCAGCTATGCATGACTGAGTTCAAATTCTGAAAATACTTAAGTCTTCTGAACTGAGATAAGACAGTGAAAAGAAATGGAAGCAGGTTAGTTGTCAGTTGTGTGTGTTGCTCTGGTAGGAATTGATCTCATGTGATTTCCAGGCACGACTTTCAACTGCATACTGTAGTTTATCAAATTCATTAGATTGAGTGAGCTGGGAAGCCACAGACTTGCATAAGCCCTAAACTTAGGTACCTGAGGTCTTTATAAAAATAATTGTACATGTGGGGTCTTCTTGAGGCACTAGTTACTAGTTTGTACCTCTTGATTTTTGAAACAAAACACATTGCAGTGGGAGTCAGCGTGTCTGTGGAAAACCAATTTAGGTCTTTGCTTCTGTGTTCTTGCCTTCCTTGTACTAAAGAGTAGTAACATTCTGTGTGATGGGTATGTTTTTAGTGAAACCGGAGCAAAGCAGTTACAGCCATGAAATGTAGAAGTTTTTAGGCCTGAGGAGATCTACCGAGGTCTCTTGCTTCCCTTTTCTCCCTTTAAGAAAATTGCTATGAAAAAGGTGATGGTGGGGAGACCGAAGATGGGTGAATGGGACGCAGTAGCACTCACCTTTAATACTAACTATTGCTCTGGAGGCTGAGGCAGGCACATCTCCTGAGTTTGAGGGCCGCCAGGGCTACACAGAAACAAAACAGAAGATTGATATGGTTTTCATACCACAATTTTGTAGTTCTCTAGATAGATTGTGCAGCCATCACCACTTTTAGGGGTAAATGGGTTGGTTGGTTGGTCGGTCGGTGGGTCGGTCATGACAGAGTCTGTCACTGTAACCCAAATTGGGATTACAGGCATGAGCCCCCACATCTGGCTTCCTAGCCACTATCTCATACTTGTAAAACATTGTCATTACTCCAAAAAAGCCCTGTTTGCAGTCATTCCCCAGTCCTCCGAGCCCCTGGGAACTACTGGTACAAATAGAATTGTATGGTATTTGCCCTATTGGGTTTGGATTAGCATGTTTTCGGTGTACCTAGTTCACTTTTATGGCTGAGTAGTATTCCATGGTGTAAATGATTTGTCAAGACCTGCTTATTTTTGCCACTAGATCATCCTTAGTCTAAACATGTTTTGGTATTTAGAGTTTTGACTGGTTTTGAATATTTCTTACTGAGTTACTTTCAAGCTAAAATTTAGTTTTTTGCCTTTCTTTGTTAACAGATTTAGGACACAGTGTTGGGTATTTTTCCTAAATAGTCATTGCTGTCATATAGGAGTGACTTTGTATTAACCAGCCATTTCAAAGCATCTTGTTTTGAGAAAAACCTAGTTGTCTTTAAAGTTTTGAGGTTTCAGATGGTTAGAAAATGTACCATTTTAAGGCTGTTGATATTTTATTATGATTCTCTTCTGATAGGCCTAATGTAAAAGGAATTTGTGCTGAGGTGAGTAAAGACATGTGACAGGAGAAAATCACTGATACCAAAGTCTGTAAGTTGAAAGAAAACTGAATGTGTTAGATTTTTCTGTGTCTACATTCAAAATCTTAAGATTAGTCCATCCTGGGCTTTTGCCACTCCTCTCTGGTTATCTCTGCCTTTATTTTACCATGCTGTTTATCACTACCTAAAAATGTTAGAATCATAAATTTCCTTGAAACCAAGCCCAAAGAACCCTCCAAAATAATCCTGTCATTCCCTTGACCTACATAGAGCAACCTCGATCCTAGTCCTCCTCTGGTGGGTCTGGGAGCCTCGGCCTACTCTGAAAGCCTCTGTGACCTTTGACTCTCCCCTGCAGGTTATTAACCTTTCCCTTAAGCTCCCCCTGGCAATAACACACACACCCCCTTCCCCCAGTAGGAACAGAAGACTCCCTTTCAGGAAAAGTCAGGGCTCCTGTTCTGTCTACTACAGCAAGAAATTTTAAAAGCAAAAATACCTATGCTGGGCTTATCTATTTGTTTTTGAAATCAGAGTAGCCAGTTCAGTCTCTTAAACCTGGGAAACTTTACTGCTTATAACAGGTTATTAGCAGAATAGTTATTACAGTCGGCCTTTCTGAAGATTTGCATTCTTTTGTTAAATTTTGCCTCTGGCCCAGGTAACCAGTTTTGTGTTCTCACTCCTTTGAATAGGAAGTATAAGCAAAACTGGTGTGTGGTGTTTGTTTTTTGTTTGTTTGGTTGGTTGGTTGGTTTTTAGTGTGAGTTTTGAGACAGGGTCTCCCTGTAGCCCCAGTTCACATGGAACTCATTCAGTACACCAGGCTGGCTTTGATCTCACAGAGTTTTGCCTGCTTCTGCCTCCTCAGTGCTGGGACTAAAAGTGAGCTTTACCAAGCCACCTTCTTTTGAGACAGGGTTTTTCACTGAGCCTAGAACTAGGCTGGTGGCTAGCAAACCTCTTGTCTCCACTTCCTACAGCTTTGGGTTGATTGTTGTGTTGTGTTTTTAAATATGAGTGCTAAAATGCACTCACATCCTCTTGCTTGTGCTGCAAGTGCTCTTACTTGACCCACCGAGTCAGTTTTTCAGCCCCCAGTTGTTTTTTGTTTCGTTTCGTTTTGTTTTAAGAAGTATTTGAAAAGTAGTTCAGTTTGGCCGCATTCTCAAGGCAATCTGCCTTATCTGTTTGCCAAGTGCTAGATTTGTTTTTGTTTCCTAGTGTACCTGGCTGTTCAAGCCGTATATTTTTAAATTTCTTATTCTATGTGTATGCATGTTTGGCCTGCATGTTAAGTGTACCATGTGTGTGCAGTGCCCATAGAGAGGCCAGAAGAGGGCGTTGGATCTAAGGATCTTGTTAGTAAGTCCCCTTGTGGTTGTCGTCTTTGGAATTCTGAAACCACTAGTAGCTGCAGCATACCTGTTCTCCAGTAAGCACTGGTTCTGGTTGAAGCATATGACCTTGGTGCTTTTGTAAAATGAAGTATGGATTCCCTAAACTCAAGTATTGTCTGTTGTTTTCTTTTGAAGCAGGAAAACCCATCGAGTTCATGGCATTCTTCCTGACTCAGCCTTCCTAGTGCTGCAATTACAGATGTGTTTTTAAGCTATGTTTGATGTTTTATGTTTTGGTCCCCAGTTCTGGAGAAGGTACATACATACTTGACCACTGTACTATATTCTAGTCTCCATTTTCAGTCTTTACAGCAAAGAAATTGTACTTTACCAATGACCATTTGTTAATAGGAAGTGATGTGCAAATAAAGTCCCAAATAGTGAACGCTGGCATTTCACTGCAGGTTTGGGTAATAGCAGTGGCAAAAGTAAACCAAAATGGCCTAAGATAGAAGGTGTGGGGAACCAAAACCCAGCTAACAATTAAATGCCTACATGATGGATAGGTAAATGTGTAGACCGGTGAAATAGACTCACAGGAAAAAAAGAAACAGTAGGATCAACTCTAATGATCTAGCAGTCAAGAAAAGGAAATTGTACTCTTTTTATCTTTTACCAAGATGTGGAACTTTGGCTGTGATCATAGCTTAGGAGACTTAAGGCAAGAGGATTATGAATCCAAGGCCAACCTGGGCCATATAGCAAGAATCTGTTTTTTCTTTTTTAAAGAGTATGTGTATGTGTCCCACAGTGTACATGTGGAGGTCAGAAGATAACTTGACAGAAGTTGGTCCTCTCCTACCAGGTGGGTTCAAGGAATCCAGCTGAGGTCATCAGGCTTAACAGCAAGTGCCTTAACCCACTGAGCCATCTCCTTGGCCCCTAAGAACTTGTGTTTTTTTTTAAAGTGAGAAAATCAACTCACTTGAGACCCACACTCATGTCTTGCTTGCATAAACTCCCAAGTTTGTTTCAGAAAAAAAAGAGAAGGGGCTGGTGATAAGCACTGGCTGCTCTTGCAGAGGACCTGGGTTCATTTCCAGCACCCACATGGTGGCTGACAGCTGCCTTTACTCCAATTCCAGGAGATTTTTGACACCCTCTTCTGGCCTCCAAGGGCACCCAGCACACAAGTGGTATATATATGTACACAAAGGCACTCAGTACACATAAAATAAAAATAAGTAACTTGCTGAGCTCGGTGGTGCATGCCTTTAATCCTAGCATTCAGAGGTCTATATGAAAATTCCAGGGCAGCCAGGGCTACATAGTGAGACTCTGTCTCAAAAAAGAGAAGGCGAAAAAATGACTGAATTAAAGGGTAAGCGATTCTGGGAGATTTAGATTGTAGCTCAGCCACTCAGTCAAGTGTTTTGCCTAGGATGAGCTGAGGCTTTAGGTTAGATACCAGTACCACAGAAGAAAAAAAGAAAAAAAAAGTGCAGCTCCATGGTACGTAAAGGGAACCCCTGAATGGTAGTCATGTGTAGCTTTAGTATGAAAATTGTGTTGGGGCAGACTTGAAGGCTCAGTGGGTGAAGGCACTGGCCTGATAATGCAGACCTGGCTTCACAGTTGTCCATATGTTAGAGGACACATGTACAATAGCAAGCCAGCCTGCTTCCCTCCATCTTGTATACACATGTACACACAATAATAAGAAATGTTTAGACTATTTCTTTTCAACCACCATAGTGTTGTGTTTCCCATTGCTGTTTTGGAGCTGCCAGAGATGTCTAAGAAATAATAAAACTTGAAATGTTACCTAACTGAAGTTTCTGATTTTCCACATATATATGTAGTTGTTGGGCTTAGCATTCTTTAGAATAATTAAGCCTGCTGGAAAATATCTTATTTCATCAGATTTTTGGAGTTCCCGCGTCAGAGATATAAAAAGGAAGGAGAAAAGGCTACTGGATTGAGTCAGATGCAATAATTTAAAGGTGACTGTTGAATGAGTGAAGGTTTACTTTTGAAATCATACTTAAAGCGTGTATGGTATACACACCTTTAATCCCAGCACTCCAGAGGCAGAGGCCAACCTGATCTACATAGAGAGTTCCTGGCAAGGGCTTCATGGTAAGACCCCCCTATCTGAAAGAGAAAAGGGAAGAAAGAAGTTATACTTAAGGGTTTCTTTTTGTTGCTGTTTTTATTGTGCTGGGCGTCTTGTGTGGGCTAGGCAAACTCACTGAGTTGCATCCTCAGCACTACTTCAAATCTTTGATTTATGTGATTAATGTATTTTGGTAGGCACTGAAGACATTTAGGTCTTTTCCTGGAATCTGTCAGTGTTGCTTTATTTACACAGCTGATTAAGGTTCTTGAGATGGAGAGAGGATCCTGGATTATCCAAGTGGGCCCTAAATATAATCACACAAGTGCCCTTGTAATTACCTGAAGGAGCCACAGGGAGTGGAGCCCCAGAAGAGTAAAGCGAGGAGGGATGATTAGGAAGCAAGAGGTTGAAGTGACGGTGTTTGTGCAGTGGTCATGAGCCAAGGAATGTAGCATACACATCCCACACCCCTGGCCCCCAGTCTCCTGAGAGAATCCACATAGCAACCCATAGCCCATTTGGATCTGAATCTTGATCTCCAGGACTCTACGGCAGTAAGGAGGTCATATCTAAGCCACCAAATCGTGGCAATGAGACTACTGTGTATGTAATTGCCTACAGATAGCTGGCAAGTCTGTTACATAGTACAAAGTGGTTGTTACCAAAGAGTTGTCCCCCTTAAGCAGGAGGAGTGAAGGAAAAATACAGATTTGTCTGCACATTCAACTCAGTTACATTTCAGAAAGAATGGTTGACAGTTTAACATGCTATCAACCACCCTTATAAAGTAGGTCAGAGTCTTACTATGTAACAGATGAGAAAACCAAGTAAGGCTGAGTGGTGACTGGAATGGCAAGAACAAAAGTCTTTGGGAGAAACAGGCCTCATTCTGGGTGTTGAAGAATGGACTGGGCCATGGAGAAGAGGCAGGAGAGGAAGGTTGTGTTTATGCAGTGCCTAGGCACTGAATGAAGCTGAGGGGAAAACCTGTTTGGTTGGTGTGGGGTGGGCAGAGGAGATGCCCCTTTGACCTGAGGACCTGTCACGTGCTCCTAGCTTTTCCATGTACTTCCTTAGTCTGTTGTTGCCTGTATGCTGTTTTCAGTTTCAAATTAAACTGGAAGTGATTATTGCTTTGGTAACAGAGAAGGGAACTGAACAGCCAGCAAACGGGTGGAGAGGGACTAGTTTATATGCCATAAACAGAATATTTTGTAAATGAATGAATAGATTGCCATGCCCATCCATTCATAGATGGTGTTGGATACACACACACACACACACACACACACACACACACACACACACACACTTTGTTTCCCATGCAGCTGCATCTGAGGCTGCTTAGCTCTGCTCTGGTTGTTTGGGGTGGTCTTTTGGTCTGTTTCTGGCCACAATGTTAACCCTGGATATATTTACAGGACAGACAGTTTTAACTTGGGGCTCTGAACAGGACACTTCTACCACTGCACTCTTTTCAATCAATGTTTTATTCTCAGCCTTTTTCCTAATAGGTATTCTGAGATCTGGCCATAATTTGCTTTACCCAATGGGTTCTGAGCCAACCCTACCTTCAGAGGAAATGTTAGCAATGAACATCTATCTAATAAGGGGTGTCCAACCTGCAGTCTGTGTGCCACACATATTCCAGTATAGCTGTGAATGTGGTCCAACACATTTGTAGATGACAATATTGAAAGCTTGGATACTCTTGATTCTGGTATATTAAATAGTTTTTAAACCAGATTTGGGTCATTTGTTTTCTGAACATGGTTTTCCTAGATTTGTGTGGAATATTTACCCCATTGTAGTTAGCAGAAATCAGTAGCTTATTTAAAGTTCAAAGTGGGTCAGCCAACATCCCTCCTTTGTTCAGCAATTTCTTCAGTATTAATTATGAAACTAAGAGAATGTCTAATACTACCCAGTGGAGAAAGTCAGGGTGTGATTGATGGATGCCTGTGGCCTGCTGAAGGGGAGGTAGGAAAATCACGAGAACCAGACAACGTGGTCTCAGTATCTGCACAGCAAGATACTAACATAAAACACCAAAAACTTAACATTTCACCATGTAACCCCGTTGGCCTTGAACTTTGAGTCTTCTTGTTTCTCCCACATAAGCTAGAATAAGTTAGACCTGTGTGCCACCATGCCTAGCTAAGAGTGAAAATCCAGACTGAGCTTAGGTGGGTGTGAAATTTTGGCTGGGGGCAGTGCTGGAGGATGAACTCCAGAATCCAAAGCCTATTGCTGACTAACTTTTCTACCACTGAGCCTCACCCCCTGGCCCTTCAGATTTTAATACAGTAGTTTAAAAAGGAAGAACAGAATGAGGCAGGGGCTGGAGAGTTTAAGAGTACTGCCTGCTCTTGTGGAGGACTTGATTCCCAGCACCTACATGGCAGTTAACAGTCGTCCATAACTCCAGTTCCAGGGGGATCCAGTGCCCTCCTCAGGCCTCCTCAGGCACTGCACACAAGTGGTGCACTTTCATAACATACACACACAAAAAAAGTTTAATGAAAAATTTAAAAACTGCATGAATGTGTAAATAAGATATGATATGTATACAGAGATACTAATTCAGTCATGGGAAAGAATTTAGAGTTGAGTGTTGAGTGCGTTTTATCTTGAAAACATTGTTTAGTGAAATGAACCAGGTATGAGAGGCAGTGGTTGTATTGTTCCTAGAATACACAGAGTAATGTAGACAGAAAATATAGACCTTCCCAGACACTGGGGAGAAGGGAAGAGTAGCTGTTTAATGGGTATCAGTGTTTTTATTGAGCCAGAGGAAAAAGTATTGTGTACAGATAGTGCTGATGGTTGTGTGAAATTTTGAGTGTATGTAATGGTACCATATTGTACTCTTGCAAATGGTTAAAATGGTAAATATGTGTTTGTATATTTTTTACAGCACTTTGAAAGAAAGGGAAACCATGGGAAACAGGTTTCGGGCTGGATTTATTTACCTTTTTGGCTGCTCTTGACAAACCTCAATAAAGACCAGAAAGTCTAGTCAGTCTTAACAAGGAGACAAGGTCTCCTTGTAGCCCCACCTGTCCTGGAACTCACTATGTAGACCAGGCTGACCTTTTAATTCACAGAGATCTGCCTGCCTTTGCCTCCCATGTACTGGGACTAAAAGCGTGCTCTACCATACTTGACTCCTTCATTTTAAATCTTCCACTTGTTTTCTTTTTAATTTTAATTTAATAATGCTAAGTATTAGACTGCTTTGAACATGCCAAGCAAATGGTCTAGCCCTTGGCTTCTAACGCCTAATCATATATTAATGGCTGTCTTTAGAGTTCTTTGGGTATGTGGAGGGCCACGCACCTGAGGAGTTGTCCACCTTGATTTTTGGAGCACGATCTCTCACCGAGTCTTGGTTCTTGCTGAGTAAGCTAGGCTAGTGGCCAGAGAGCCACAGGGAGCTAGTTGTTTCTGTCTCCCCAGAACTGGGATTCCAAGAACCTGCCACTATGCCTGGTTTTTTTTTTGTTTGTTTGTTTTCTGTTTTTTGAAATAGGTTCTTTGTACTTTTATTTATTTAAACAATATCTTTATTCTTTGAGAATTCCAAACTGTTTTTGGTCATATTCTCCCTCCCCCCAACTTCTCTCAGGTCCTCCCCCACCTCCCTACCTACCCAGCTTGATAGTGTTCTCCCCCCATACCCACTCAGGCCCAGTGCATGTTGTCCAGATATTCTTGGTTGTGGAACTTGCATGGTCCTCCTAGGGGTGTCACACTCTTGGATTCTTTATATTCTTTGTATATTAAGAACTTAGCCTCAAAAAGTGTTTTCTTTGGGCTGGGCAGGCCAGGGGGTGTGTCAATGGCTTCACAGAGCACTTGCCAAGAAGGAGGTGAGCCATGTGAGAGTTGGCTGGCTGTTCTAGTGTCAGACATCTGTGAGGTCCCCAGCTAGTACATGGTGAACTAATACAAGGGTTGATCTAGCCTGTGATTTCTTTGTGCTGTGGATTTGACACTTAAGACACAGTCTTTGCAGTGGATTGAATTTTATGTGCCCCTATGCTGCCAATTTCATAATTTGGAACCCTAACCCAATTGTGATGAATTAGAAGGTGGAGCCTTTGGGTAGTGATAGAGTTAAAGCTTTAGTGAATGAAATTGATGCCCTTATAGAAGACTAGAGGGCACTTCAAGTCCTCTGTGAGGATGCAGTATGAGAGAAAGGTAGAAGCCGCCCAGTATAAGGTAATTTTGTTTATGGTAGCTAGATTGGATGAGATACCTTTAGCAATTACTTGTTCAGGACAATTGTGGCTCTGGGCTTGTGTGTTATTGTTTTTGTTTGTTTGAGACTGGGTCTCAGGCATTCCCAGGCTGATCTCAAACTTGCTATGAGCAGACAATGACCTGAACCTCCCCCAAAAGCAGAATGGTAGAAGTAAGTTATATGTGGTGACTCACACTGACAATCCCAGAATTTGGGAAGTTTGAGGCCAGCCTGAGCTACATAAGACTGTCTTAAAAGAAGGAGGTGTGTGAGATGTAATGATTAGCAGGGAAAAGGGGCTTGCTGTACAAGCTTGGTGACCTAAGTTTGAGCCTAAGAACCCACAGTGGAAGGAAAGAACCTAGTCCTGAGTGTTTCTGCTCTTGCCAACCATACTCATGTGCGTACATAATGCTTTAAAACTTACTTTTAAAAGAGAATGGTAGTTGGGTCAGGTGGCACATTTGGGAGGCAGAGGCAGGTGGGTCTCTGAGTTTGAGGCCAGCCAGGGCTACACAGTGAGGGCTTGTCTCAAAATAATAATGGTGTATGAGATAGAGAGGTATTTAAATTGGTCTATCTTTGGCTTTTCCTTCATGAGAGTGTTGAACCTGATAGTGATTGCTTGAATCTCATGAACCATGTTCTTTATCATTGATGCACTAGCTTTGTGTAGAAAGCTGTATGTAGTTTGTGTTAGTGCTGTCAACTGTAGGATTTTGCTTGTTCCTGCACTGAGTCTTGTAAACACTGCTGGGATGGTAATAGAAGGTAAGAGCAAGCCATTTTACACTTTGGGAAAATTTTTCTTAGATTCCTGTTCTTTATGAAACAGTCTGATTGGATGAGCTGGACGTTTTATTATTGGAAGTTATAGAGCACCTGTGTTCTATTTTAAGCATCATAGCTGAAGACTATTTGGCCCCTGGGTACTTCCACTTTAGCTTGAAGCAAGGCCAACAAAAATCCAGAGCAGAATGACTTGGAATGTCTTTGTCTTATCAGGAAGTAATCTAAGAGTTTAGAAATGTGAGATTAAGCCAGGTAGGGGCTGCATTTAGTAGGGTAATAAGATCAGTGGGGGGAACTTATTGAATGCCTCCTACAAGATGCTCTGGAACTAGTCTTTGAGAAAAATGAGCTGGTTGGAATATAAGGAATGTACAAAGGAGAATTAGAAGCAGTAAGCCAACTGGTGAGATGGCTCAGTTGAGTACAGGCACTTAACTGCTTAGCCCAACTTGAGTTTGATCCCTAGAACTCCATTGGTAGAAGAGGGGAGCCAATTCCAGCAAGTTGTTCTCAGACTTCCACATTCGGGCGTATGCACATACCTAACATAATTTAAATGTTTTTGAAGTAATAACTATATAGTTCTGACAGATCTTGAACTCACTGCGTATCCCTAACTAGCCTCAAACTCAGTATCCTGCCTCTGCCTCCTGAGTTGCTGGGGTTGTGGGCATGGGGTCACCATGCCTAGCTATGGTTGCTTTTAAACCTGCTGTATTTTGAGAGCATAGTGAGACATACAGTGTCTTATATTCTCGGAGAACCAGCTATGCACAGAATCTGAAGAAGACGCTTTGTGTGTGCCAAAACTTGGGCTCAAAACTCACCAACTTCCTGATTTCTTGGAGCTTGGAGTATAGAAAGAGAGGCCAGAGGACCTGTGGACCCTGGCAACTGCAGAATAAAGTCCATGAGGCTGGTGGGTAGGCTGTGGTGTGTTGGAGGAGGGAATAGGGTGACGGAAGGACTAGAGGCTGGAGGCTTCACTACTAAGGTGCAAACTTGGAAGTCTGAATTCAGCTGGTGACACTGACCTACTATAATTAGTAGGAGTTTGTATGATGGGAAAAGGCAGGACTCTGAGAAGTGAGAGAAGCAGGGTGGAAGAGAAGGGTGAGCCGCAGAGTGGTGAGGAGACAACAGTAGGGGACTATTCTGATAGGCTGTCGTAGAATAGGAAGGTAAAGGTCCATGGGGCCTGACACTGAAGACTCTGGTGACCTAGGAGAAAAATCCCGAGTTGGAAAGATTGAGGACAGAGTGCGTGGTTGAGATAAGCTGCTGAAATGCTAGGGAGAACAGTTTTTATACTTTGAAAATGTATTTACTCAATTAAGATGATCACTCTCATGTGTTTCAGATGAAAAAAAAGATATTGACCATGAGACGGTGGTTGAAGAACAGATCATTGGAGAGAACTCACCTCCTGATTATTCTGAGTATATGACAGGCAAGAAACTCCCTCCTGGAGGAATACCTGGCATTGACCTCTCAGACCCTAAGCAACTGGCAGAATTTGCTAGGTAAGTTACAAGAGCTTTCTTTTCTTTTTATTGTAGAAAGTGCTTGAATTGTGCCAGCTGTATTTTTGTGCCCAAGGGACAGTGGTGGTTTGTATTCGTTCTCTAGTGACACTTGAAAACAAAAGCGGCCACTCTTATTTTTAGTGATAACTGTGCTGTTAATGTGAGTGGCAGCATTTTAGAACTTGTAGACAGTAAGGTGAGGCCCATACTCTGGTTCCATAACTGGTACTGATTGGGACAAAGTTGCACATGATTTGCTTTGAGGTAGGTTTCTGCACATTGCCTCCTTTCCCCTTTGTTAAATTTATGTGTATTGCACTGTGCTCTGGTCCATCCTGGGTGCTCCCAGCTGACCACAGGACTAATTTCACCAGTTCTTATTTTGGCATCTCCATGTAGTTCTGATGTTTTGTTAATTTAAGCTGGCATGACAGGAAAGACTCAGATCTTTTTGGTTGGAGTTCCTGTGATTGTCCAATCTGAGCAGCCAAGCTCTCCATTCACTGATCCCTGCTTGTTTTGCCTAAAATAGGTTGGATTCCTACAGAAGCCTCTGCTATTGGTGTTAGTTTTTAGTGTTGTTAGGCAGCTTTTATAAGGACATGGTAGGGGGGTGCCCAAATGCTTAACATTTTAAAAGTAGGGAAGGCCTAATCCTTCTCTTGCCTGCGGTTAAGCAAAGCCTAGCACATCCCAGAAAGCAGGTTCTGGGAAAGGGGGCCCTTTGTAGTCATGCACCTGCTGAGGAAAATAGGCACCTCTGTTTGGCTAGGTAGCACAGGAAAGAACTAGAGCCTCCTGGGCTTCCCCACTTGGCCTTTTCTTCCTGACAAGAACTAGTAAGGGGTGGGTAACACTTGCCACTTGGTGCCTTAATTTTACCACTTCTGTTTTGATAAAGGAAGCTCTTAGGTCTTCCCTGTGGAACTGCAGTTGTAAGAAGTACATGCCTTAATTTATTACCAATTTGTCGTGGCTTAGAGAAGTTAAGACTCTGTGCTTTTGTCAGTGACACTGTATTCTGGCTTTCATTACCATTCATAATTTCAAATGAAATCATGTATTTGAATCAAATATTAAGGCCTCCCTGGAAAAAAAAATACTAAAAATAAAAATTGAGCTTGTAGGATACATAGTTGGCAGGGAGAGGGCTACTTGGGACAGAATGAACCAAGTACTGTGGCCGTGTTTAATGCTGTCTGATCTTGTAGTGACTGGCGCTTTTTTATGTGCTTAGAATTGAGTAAGGACATAAAGATGGAGTAGAGACAATAAACACTATGTGGCAGACAGGGTGGAAATTTGACTTGAGCCCTGGTGAACCTAGAGTTTTAGCATAGTCTCATTGTGTAGCCCAGGCTCCTGGAACTTGCTCTGTATCTCAAGCTGGCCTTGATCTCAACATACTCCTGCTTCAGCCTCTCAAGTGTTGGGATTATAGGTATACACCATCATACCTGACTTGAGCCAAGTTTAGATAAGTTGAAATGTGGCTTCCATGCTGGGGCCTGCACACCAGAATGGCATGACACAGTAGAAAGTACAGGTATGGCCAAGTGTGGTGTGGTGGTGCACACCTTTAGTCCCAACACCTCAGAGGCAGAGGGCAGGTGGATCTCAATGGCAGCTGGGACTACAGGGAAACCCTGCCTTAAAAAGACCAAAAGAAAGAAAGGAAGAGAGGGCGGCAGGGAGGGAGGGAGGGAGGGAGGGAGGGAGGGAGGGAAGAAGGAAAGAAAGAAAAAAAATATGTGATATACAGGAATTGGGGTGCTTAAAGAAAATGAATGGTGTCCAGATTAAAGGCCCATAAATACTGGCCAGAGGGCTTTTTGCAAAGGGCATCTGTCAAACACTTGAGCCAGGGAGGAAGAGCTTTAGTCAGAGAGGATTACTATGTAGCCAAGTCCAGGATGAGTTGATGCAGGTCTCCGTTGTTGAAACCAGGGCACACATTACTGATGTGAAATGGTCCAGTCCCCAGGTACCATGTAGCCATCCATTTGTGATATTTGAAAACACCAAGAATCAAGAACCCAAAAGCCCAGAGAGAAAAACCATCTGCTGAAGAATGGGGTTGTAGAGGACATGACCACAGTAGATGGAAGGAAGATACTACAACCATGTCCTAAGAATAACTTACAGCTGGGTGTGGTAGTATGCTTGAGAAGCAGAAGAATTCAAGGCCAACCTGGTCTACATAGTGAGACCCTGTCTCAAAAACAAAAGAGCAATACTTATCAAAGTCTTATTTTTATTTAACACTGGGCCTCATGAATGCTCTTCCATACATGGTGACATAACTATTGCCCGGCCTTTAGGCAGTGTTTTCTTTTATAATCAGATTGTTGAGGGTTTCATTCTGTGTTAGAATCAGATGTCATCTTGCTCACCTTGCCAGTATGTAGAGAATAAAAGTTGCATCAAAATGCGCTGAGATTTGGATACTATCCCTGTCTTGTATTGTGTCTCTTAAAGACCATGTTAGCCTAGATGGGCCACTATCTACACAAGACAGTGGTGATAGAGAGAAGTATTTGAACCTACATGCCTGGTTTGTTGTGTCCTGTTGCTGCCCGCCCCCCAAAAAAAAACATTTTGGCCTCCTTCTCCGTTGTGTGACTGGAAAGCCACATTTAATCCCAGCACAGAAGTAAGTGGATCTCTTGAGTTCTAGGCCAGTCAGTGCTACATGGTGAGACTCTTCTCATACAAAACATGAAAAAAGAAACAGTGACTTTGATTTGAAGGTCTTGGTCTTGAAGCTGTAAGTATGCTTGTGAAAAGTGCTTGCCTAGGGGATGGAAGGGGTGGCTTAGCAGACTGCTCTTGGAGAGGATCTGGTTCCCTCTTCTGGCCTCTATGGCCATTGCTCTCTTGTGATGCACTTACATACATGTAGGCAAAACACACATAAAGTAAAAATAAATAAAAATAAAAGAGGACTTGTTTAGCTAGGAAGCCCTGGGTTCACCATATAAGTCAGCAGTGGTGCCTCAGACTGTGAGCAGGGTGTGTCATTGCAGTGCTTAGGAGGTGGAAACAGGAAGGTTGGAAGTTCGGTCATCCTCAGCAACATAGGAAGTTTGAAACCAGCCTGGGGCTTTATCTTAAGAAAAAGAAGTTGGGCATGGTGGCATTCCAGCAGAGGCAGGTGGAATTCTGTGAGATCAGGCCAGCTGAAGCTACAGAGAGACCCTGTCTCAAAAAGACCCCCCCCAAAAAAAAATGATTCTGAGGTTATGCCATGGGGTCTTCATTCTTTCCTGAATCACCTGTTTTTGAAAACATGATCAGAAGCAAGAGCTTTTCTGTTTCCTGTTAAATGGGCACTTCCTTTTGCATGTTTCTTTAAAATTGACACTTTGAAACCCTGTAGTCTTAGCTAGTGCACATCTGTATATAATCCCAGCACTTGAGAACTGAGGCAGGAGGATCTCACATTGGATTGCCCACCATCCTGGGCTCCTTAACAGCCTGGTGCTTGCAGAATGTAGCTAAGTGTTGCTAGGTCATTGCTAGAAGATTGGTATATCTCTGCTTCTGGGACCATCACAGATTTATGCTACTTGGGACTTTGGGTTTAACAGAGCTCTGCTCAAATTGCCAGGAGATTCCTGCAAGCACGAGTTGTGGAGAGTCTTTATGGTGTTCTTTGTATGTCTGTTGGAATGAAACACTGTAAATCCAGAGTTGTGTTTCAGGGGAAAATACATGGTCCCCAGTATTATTGCAGTTGAAGACCACTAAAGGGGTGCCTTTCTGCTTGTGTTTTCTGTTTCAATTTCTCAATCCTTTGGAATACCCAGAACCTTCTGGATTGTTTAACTCAAACACCATGGTCTTTTTAAAGATTGAACTCATTTTGCTGGGTGTGGTAGTGGATGCTGATGGGCTGAAGCACAAGGTTGACAGGTTCAAGGCCAACCTGGGTAACAGGGGACCTTCTGAAAAAAAAAACAAGTAAGCAGAAGGAACATATGGCCAGTGGTAATAATAGCTGCCATTTCCCTGGTGTCTAATGCATATCATCTTTTATCTTCAGGACTCTAATGTAGGGAGCATTATACCCATTTACAGAGTAAGAAATTGAGGCCAAGAAGTTGAGTAATTTGCTCGAGGTTGTGTGCCTGGCAGAAGCTAACTCCTGGCCACACACCTATTTTGCCTCCTTTGTGATGTTTATAATGTCATCTTTCCTAGGTCTATAAAGTCTCCCACTCAAAGGGTGAAAAAGCCCACCTAGTTACTTACAAATACTTCTAAGCAGTAGTGTGATTCTCATTCTTTATTTACATGCAAAGCACTTTGATTCTAAGTGCTTCTTCAGAAAGATAACCACGCTGTAGTGAAGGACAAGTTGTCAGAGCTAGAGTTAAGCCTTATTGACTCTTTTGAGTCCGATGTTTGTCCAAGTGTAAATTCTCATCTTAAAATTAATACTAAGTTCATGCATTTTTTAAATTTTTATTATTTTTCTTTTATGTGTATGAGTGTATTGCCTGCACTTGTGTGGTAAAATGGCCATGGAGGTCAGAAGAGGGGATCAGATTCTCTTGGAACTGGAGTTAGGGACAGTTGTTAGCCACCATGTGGGTGCTGGGGATTGAACAGTCAGTGCTCTTAACTGCTGAGCCATCTCTCCAGCCCCTCACACACATTTTTTTAAAGTGACATTTTAAGGAAAAATAATATCACCACTAGGTGTGGTAATACACCTGTTATCACAAGTTCAAAGTCAGTGAGGCCCTGTCTCAGAAAACAGAACACCCCCTTATAAAAACAAAAAAGTACATGGGACCGATTCCTTTAGTTTGTGCATATGTGAGTGGGATCTTAATATACTTGTAAAACTATTAATACTTGAGAGAAAGAACTAGGAGCATTTTGTGAATCACTTATTTTTTCATGCTGATTTGAACTGAGCCAGCCCCATTGCTAACTGATAATCTGTTTAAAGCCAAGATTGGGAAGGTACCATGTTAGGAATGCTCTGAGTGTAAAGTAGAAGGCAGACTTGAACAGAGGTGTTCCGTCCCGTCCCGTCCCGTCCCCTTATCGCCCTCCATAAGCAGCAGTAGTTCTTCTGAGCTTCTGGGCATGGAGAGTTGAATCTGGTGAGGTCATGAGTTTTTATAGTGTAAGGAGGAGTGGGTGAGAAGAGGAACACTGGGGCCTCCATCATTTGAGAGATGCCAGGAGTAATCTTTTGTGATGAAAAGGTGATTGGTAAATTAGCTCTTGCTGTTCAGGAAGCAATGGCTTAGTTATGAAATATGAATCCCTTGGAAGAGTAGGGGATGGTAGAGCTGGAGCTAAAACCTTATTTTAGAGATTTGAATCATTGGGTTTTTCTAGGAATTCTTAACGTACGTTTGTAGGGTAGGGGATATTTGGAGAGAAAGTTTTCATAAAAACAGGTTGTTTCTGTGGAAATAGCAGGTGGATGAGTGACTGACTGCCCAAGCAAGCTGCATGAGCAGTAAATTCACACAGGGTTCTGTCAGCTGTGCTTGAATTGCCAAGGTTCATGTCTCATATGGGAACAGCCCAGCACCACAAAGCTAGAAATTGTTTAAACCAAGCTGACTGTGGTGGGGTACACCTGTAGTCTCTGTACTTCTGAGACAAGCAGGAGGATCATGAGTTTAGGGCATTCTGGGCTTTCCATAGCAAGACCATCTCAAAACAAAGTAAAATAAGCCCTTTAAAAACTGTGATCTCCTACTCCTGTAAAAGGAAAAAAAAAAAAAAACTTGTTAAAAATCAAATAGTATGAGACTGTTGACTTTTGCCTGTACACTGTCTTTCAAAAGTAGCCAGTGCTCACTTGGATATATATTCTGTGTAAAATTCTTTTTAAAAATCTTAATATCCCAAACCATGCCTGTGGAATATGCCTAAAATCACAAAGGCAGACAAATTTGAGTTTAAGGCCAGCCTGATCTACAGAGCCAGTGCCAGGGCTGCATAGCAAGATCCTGTCTCACAAAAATAAACAGGGAGTGGTGGTGCATGCCTTTTAATCTCAGTGCAGAGACAGGCGGATCTCTGTGATTTCTCAGCCAAGATGGTCTGCTTAGCAAGTTCCAGGCAAGCTAGGACTATACAATGAAACCCTGTCTCAGCAAAATTTATGTGCTCTAAAAATACATCAATATGAAGTGGAATCATTTTGTGTGTGTGGTACCATTGAAGCAGCTGATTTGGGGTACCTTGGTCTTCCCCCCTTCTCTGCAGAGCTGTTTTGTTTTTAAAGGAGTTTAGCAGGAAGAGCAGGTATTTGAATCACAAGATAATAGTGCCCTTCTAAGCACCATCCCTGAGTTGGGAAGTTGGAGGATGGCTTCCTAGTCTTCAGTGTTCGCCAATTTCAGCTGTTTGATTGAGCCTTTCTTCTTTGTGGAAGGGAAAGCTGGTCAGCTTAGTTTGAGTACCTATAAGGAAAACGTTTCAGGGACTGTCTGATTGTGCCAGCTGAGTGTACCCACTCCTTCAAATCTGTCTCTTTCTCTCTTTCTTTTTTTTAAAATAAGAATGAAGCCAAGAAAAATTAAAGAAGATGATGCTCCAAGAACAATAGCTTGCCCTCATAAAGTAAGTAATGCTAGAGGGACGTATTCATTAAACTGTTAATAAAGCTTTAGAGAGTTTATTAAAAATATGCACTTTTATTTCCGCTTTTGTAATTGAAGTAAAGTAAGGAACTTTAATTTTTGGTTTCTAAATATGAGAGACTAATTTTTGTTCAGTAAAGGACACTTAGTGGGACTGTGTAAGGGGGGACAATGTTTTTATTACTATAATATTGACTACTATATTAGGACTTTATTTTTGGATCATTAACTAGTCTATCTTAAGACTTTGTATTATAATCACCCATGCATCTTTATGAGAGCATAAGCTCATAATTGACATTTGGAAATTATTTTAGATGTTGCTAGAATGCCAAGTAAAGACTTCTAATTTCCTTCTACCCTGTTAATTGTGCTACTAGAAGAGCAGGTACATAATTGTTTTCAAATGCAGTTGATCTTTAAAATAAAAGGATGACCTGAAAAGTATTTTGAGGTATTGATTGGGGCGGGGGGATATTTTTCAAACTTTAGATAGAAAATTAACTGGGAGAGGAAAAAGAAGATAGCATACAGATGCAGGGAAGGGGGAAGATGAATAAAGAATTTCTAGAAATCAACCATTGGAGAAGAGTACATGTGGTTTGGTGGACTGCTATACAGACCGTGTTTACTTATTTATTTATTTATTTATTTATTTATCTATCTATTTATTTATTTTAGAATTTCTTTTATAAATGCTCTTATGTGGAGATGTTGAAATATTTGCAGTGATTTTTATTAGACCAAAATCAGCATTTGAAAACAGTTGTGCCTTAAGTGCCAGTATCTCTTTGCGCTTCTGTGAATGGAAGCTGAACCTAGAGGTCAAGGTGGAAAAACTGGCTTTCCCCTCCCTCCCTTTTGCCTGTGAAGCTGTCTAGTGGTGACCTGTGCTGTCCTTCTGTCATGCTGTCTCACCATTTCCCCACTCACTCCATCATGGGCAACAACTGCAGAAGAAATTGTGAGGACATGCTGCTCTCGGGCACCACACATCCACCTGCCTCCCCCGCACTGGTATCGCTTTGCCTGCCTCTTCCTTTTCCAGTGTCTCACCAAATAAATTTCTTCTGTAGTTGCCATTCCTTGGAGACCCTCTTGCTTCTTTCTCTGTCAAGAAGGGGAAAGAGGCAAAGAGAGAAGAGGGAACAGTAGGCGATGGAGAATGACAGCCCATTGTTGCAGCACAGAATATGGGGCCCACCAAAGGTAGTGGTGGACTGCTGTCATTTTAACTCCATTTATTTCTCAGTGCTATTCTTAGTTCATCTGGGGGATGTAGCTGGGTGAGGCAGTGGTGTAGCTAGCTAGAAGCCGGGGTGTTGGGTTCTACTCCCAGCTTGGCTACTACTAGTAGTGTGACCTTGGGCAGGTCTACTTCAAGATGTCTCTGAGCCTCAGTTTCCTCATCTATAAAGCACGGGTTTGCAGTAAATAAGGCCTTTTCCTCAGCTGTCTGTTTTTTGTCTAAATAGTTTAATGTTCTGTAATACTAAGTGAAGTTATTAACATGGGTGGGTCGGGGAGGTTGTTCTAATTCCTCAGTAAAGGCTGTTAAGTGATTGAGTCCTCAGTTTTCAGTATGAACCACTAAGCTGCTTTCTCCATTTCAAGGGCTGCACAAAGATGTTCAGGGATAACTCTGCTATGAGGAAGCATCTGCACACCCACGGCCCCAGAGTCCACGTCTGTGCAGAATGTGGCAAAGCATTCGTTGAGAGCTCAAAGCTAAAACGACATCAGCTGGTTCATACTGGAGAGAAGCCCTTTCAGGTAGAACCAGTTCCCTCTCCCCCTTCACACTGCCTGGCTGTTCCCCACATGGCAAGCTAGGTGTGCTGGGCACAGTGGTGATATTATAGAAGACAGGGTCATGGGGGTGGGTTGTGGAGGTTGCTCCTGATAACATCTCTCTGAGAAGGTCTTCCTGAGTTCCTGATTCTCCTGCACGTGTGTGGGTGGTGTTAGATGCTGGGTGCATAATTGTTAATTGAAAGAACTGTGCAAGAACAAGCCCACACTAAATTTCTAGCAGGTCCACAAAGGCACAATAGCCATTTACTTTTGGTAGTCAATAGTATGTTGAATTACTAATAGAGAACTTCTAAAACATTACTGTGAGAGGTCATGCATGCTTTGTCATTTTTAGAGGGGAGCAGAGTAGCAGTGTAGGTAGCCAGTATTATGTCTGTAACATGGTTCTTTCGGTAGTTGGTACTAGGGATCATCTTAATCATTTGTATTAATAGTACCCTTTGGGATATCCGTGAAAGTCCTAGAACCTTAATTAATCTGACATTTAGGACAATTTGATGTTTTACCAATTGCTTCTTTTAGACTTCTTTTAGACAGGGTTCATGAAACCGAGCTATGTGTGTTAGAGAGTCCTGCCTGTTAATTCTAACTATCCTGAAAGTTCTCCCAGGGCAGGAAGGAAACACATTTAGTAAAATAAATAGGTGGTTTTCTACCCAAACAGTGAGCCACTGACTTGGGTCTGGTCCCGTTCCTGAGTGGGTTGATGTCTGGTCTCTCCTCAACAGTGCACATTCGAAGGCTGTGGGAAGCGATTTTCACTGGACTTCAATTTGCGCACACACGTGCGAATCCATACCGGAGACAGGCCCTATGTGTGCCCCTTCGATGGTTGTAATAAGAAGTTTGCTCAGTCAACTAACCTGAAATCTCACATCTTAACACATGCTAAAGCCAAAAACAACCAGTGAAAAGAAGAGAGAAGACCCTTCTTGACTGCGGGAAACATCTTCCAGGAGTGATTGGGAATAAACACGCCTCTCCTTTGTATATTATTTCTAGGAAGAATTTTAAAAAAATGAATCCTACACACCTAAGGGACATGTTTTGATAAAGTAGTAAAAATTAAAAAAAAAAACTTTAATAAGATGACATTGCTAAGATGCTCTATCTTGCTCTGTAATCTCGTTTCAAAAACAAGGTGTTTTTGTAAAGTGTGGTCCCAACAGGAGGACAATTCATGAACTTCGCATCAAAAGACAATTCTTTATACAACAGTGCTAAAAAAATGGGACTTCTTTTCACATTCTTATAAATATGAAGCTCACCTGTTGCTTACAATTTTTTTAATTTTGTATTTTCCAAGTGTGCATATTGTACACTTTTTGGGGATATGCTTAGTAATGCTATGTGTGATTTTTCTGGAGGTTGATAACTTTGCTTGCGGTAGATTTTCTTTAAAAGAATGGGCAGTTACATGCATACTTCAAAAGTATTTTCCTGTACAAAAAAAAGTTATATAGGTTTTGTTTGCTATCTTAATTTTGGTTGTATTCTTTGATGTTAACACATTTTGTATAATTGTATCGTATAGCTGTATTGAATCATGTAGTATCAAATATTAGATGTGATTTAATAGTGTTAATCAATTTAAACCCATTTTAGTCACCTTTTTTTTTTCCAAAAAATACTGCCAGATGCTGATGTTCAGTGTAATTTCTTTGCCTGTTCAGTTACAGAAAGTGGTGCTCAGTTGTAGAATGTATTGTACCTTTTAACACCTGATGTGTACATCCCGTGTAACAGAAAGGGCAACAATAAAATAGCAATCCTAAAGAAAGAGTATGGCAGAAACAGATTTGTAAGCACAGTCTTATTTTCTTTTGTTGTCCAGAATACTTAAAATTCTTGAGCCTCCCAGAAATTGGAAGCTAAATAAAGCAACTCGAGTTCCCTTTATTTTGCACTCAGTTACAGTGACTTGGGATGAAAGTGATGCATGGACATTTTAATACTTCTACACGTCCTGAATTCTGAAAGAGTAGGTAACAGGTGCCCCCAGTTAGGAACTACCTCAGAGTACCCCAGACGGCCCGTGGGTGATAGGGTTACCCTTCAGTCTCCTGGTGTGTGTGGGCCTGATGCATTTGTGCGGGGCCTGACGCCTTCTGAAATAAGGCACTGACCGGCAGTGGGCACTCCGGGAGAGGAACAGGCCTTTCTTCCCATTGCTCCTTGGCTTGTCCAACAGAAATTCTAGTGGCATCCTTATTAAGTGCTAGCAAATGTGGCAGTTGAACGCTAGTAGCTAAATTTCATGCTTGTAACAGATGCTAAGGTGCAGATCGGCAAGGTGATTAGGAAGCTGTACTCCGTGAGTACTTGGCTTCTCATGGTGGGACCTCTCAATTTTTGAATTTTGAATTTTACTTAGGGTCAGATATCAGACTTGTTAAGTATTTTATAAACTGCCATGATAACGTGAAAATCTCATTTATTCAAAATGCAAACATACTCTGTGTCTTGCTGAATGCTCGATTGCAAGGTCAATGACAAACTAATACCAGATTTAGTCACAAAGTGGCCGGGACCCCTTCCGGTCAGACACATAGCCTGATTTCTTAGCTTCACCAGGAGGATTGGTGACCTAAAAACAGTGACCCTGTGGCTCTGTGGAATTTTGAAGTGCCTTCTGAACCATAAATGAAAATTGTAACTTCAGACACTTGTTTTTATTCGTCCAGAATCTGTTATCCAATGAGTAGTTTGACGGAACTGAGTTCATCAGCAGACCCAGCTGTTCTCTGGATGAGCCAGGCCTTGCTGTGCCTGGCAGCCAGGAGAGAGGTAAGCCCAGGGTGGAGGGCCCTTTCAGAGCCAAGTGCCCCGTATGATTCTCCATTAGACCTGGGCAGAGCCTTCCGTCCTCGCCCTCGTGAGCGCCCAGACCTTTGTCCCTGCTGTCAGGTTGAGCTTTCCCAAATGCCCTGCAGTAGGAGTCCAGAGCCACATCGCCCTCCCTCACCCAGCGTTGTGCCGCCCTCGAGCCTGGCCCTGGCACTTCCTCAGGACCCCTTGCCCAAGGCCCCACAGCAGAGCAGATCTGTCCTGTGGGGAAGGCCTAGCAGCAGCCATGGCAGCCACGCTATAACCTGCAGGACCAGGCTCCAATGTGAGTGAGGGCCCTCTTCCTCTGTGCCTTGATCCCTTGGGAGATGGCCGCAGTCATCTCTTGTGTCCTTTCTGTCTGAGTGGAGTAGTCATCAATCTCTTTGCCCATTTCTGTGTTCACATGTCTTCTCGGCTACAGCTCCCTTCCATTAGTTCAGTGTGGGATTCACAGCAAACTTGATGTGCAGTTCCTTGTTGACATAGCACTCTGGATTTACAGCACACAGTGTAGAGCAGCGGTACTTCTCCTTGGGTTTGACTCAAACCTGTTTTGCTTGTTAGAATTTATAATTTTGTTACAGATGTAATTTACTAAAATTTGAAATGGTGTTCTAACAGTGAGTCCATTGTCTAGAGAATTAATCTGATTTGTAATTAATACTTGATAGACATATTTTCTTATACACCTGAGCAGAAATAAATGCATGTTTTTAGCAAATATAATGTAAAAACTCCAGAGAATAAGTTTACATCTAACAAGATATTGTTTTCTATTTTTGAATTTGTTCTTTCCCCCTCTTTGGTAGTGGGGTTGGGGGCATATTATCTGTATAAAGAGCTGTCACTCCAGAGTGACATTTATTTTCCATGGGGACACCGAGCTCACACTGTGTTGGTTTCATACCACGTGTTTGTGCTTTGCCTAGACACAAGGCCTGAGGAGTTGAGGAAAATCTAGATTTTTTTTTTTTCCTATTTGGTTTCCATGTACAGGTTCTTCTCAATGTCACTTGCTTTGCTAAATTTGAGAATGTAAGGCCCGTTGAGGAAGTGGTGTGTACAGTGCCTGCCTGTGTTTCTGAGCAGAGTTGGAGCTCGTTCTTGATGGAGATGAGAACCTGCCATCAGTGAGGCGTGCAATGTTGACCTGGCCTAGTGCCTGCCAACCTTTCCACTCTGCAGTACTTGCCTGTGTACCTAGAGTTTCTGTCCGTGACCCAGGAAACCTGGCCCCTCACCCAGCCCACAATACACACAGAGAATTGATCACCTTGGCTCTCAACCCTTCCATGAGCTAGAATTGGCATGGCTTAGGGGTTATGTCTTTTGTTCTCTCAACATCTGGCCTACAGCAAGTGCAGGATTACAGAGGTCAGAGCAGAAAGGTGAGCCCTGACTTGTCTGTGGATTGCCATGATTGCTGAGAGGCCTCCTAGCTGCCCTGCTGGCAGCCAGAACAGTTCCTCACCTGGCTCAGCTTGCCTTGGACCTCTGGTCCTCAGGAGCCCGGATCTGACTTGGTGGCCCTTTTCCTTGCTTCTTCAATGTTAGTGTGACTTAACCATCTTCAGAGTCCAGGCCCAGCAGGCAGGGCTTGGCAGACACACTCCCTAGAAGTTTGGCTGGCAGTTAGAACTCCTGAAGCACATTGGCTTGCTGTTCTGGTCTGGGCCTCACAGCATGCCCTGTGGCTAGTCAGAACAAAAGGTTTTCCATGCTTCAAGAACCACTCTTGCCTCCCAGCGGCACTGACCAGATGACTAGCCAGGTCTCTGAATTAACTGACCTTGGACTTAGCTTGTGAAGGCTCTCAGGGTGTGTTTGGATAACTGGCACCAGGCAGGAACAGGGTAGGTGTGTGCCTGAGGCTTTATGGCATCTTCTCTGGGCCTAAGTGGTCAGGATAGTGCCAGGATGATCTAGCTGGGACAGTACGGAGGAGACTGGATAGGAGGAGTGGTTCACAGTTGAGAGCAGACATCACTTTGTGCTCTCATAAGAACTGTGAGGGAGCATGGAAATTGACTATTGGCAGAAGAGCAGCAAGGCAGGGGAAACCTTCCACAGATTACTTCAAAGTGCTGTGTGGAGTTTTTTGTGTCAGCCCAGCCCTGTGTCCCAGCCAGCATCCTAGAGTTTATTAAGGAGGGGATGATAACTACATCCATCTAAAGCATAGTGTTTGGTATGCCACCAAGTAGCATGTTTGATGACATTGTCCACTTAAGCCATTCAAACACCCTAAGAATTGCATTGGGGATGGACAGCTAGCTGTGCTGGGTTGCCTGCCGCCCTGCCTGGGCCACGCGGTGTCTGCATTCGTAACATATTGGAGGGGAGAAAGCATCAGTACCAGAGTCGCCTCTTTTCCTATAATGCCAGCAACTGTTAGACCCTGATATCTACAGATGACAAGAAAAATTCTGTTGTATTCATTTTCTGGGAACTTCTATAGGCCCTGGCTCAAGGACTTTGCATTTGTGTCTCATGTACATCTTAAGTGTTCTTTACTGTTTCTGGAATTGTCCTTGGTTTTTCCTTAGCTCATAGGTCATAGACACAGAAATATTATAGTATTTAAGGCATCCGCATCAAGCATCAGATGGCTTTGCATCCAGGAAAACATTGATAACTCAGTTTGAAGCACCAAGCATGTGTAACATGGCTCTATAAAATATAATAAACGCATAATGTTAAGCTTTTTAATGCCTATGGTTTCTTGTTTGTTCCTACATGCTGAGTGTCACTGCACATTAAACGTGGGGGGGGGTTGCTCCCCCCACCTGGTTTGAAGGTTCCCAAATCCTCAGGGACAGGCTCTGTGGCTTCCAGAGAGAATGCCGGGTACTCAGTCACACGAAGAAGGGTTTTCGTGCTCTTGGGCCAAGAGGAGTTTGAATAAGAGCCTCCTTCCGTGCTTTCCAGAAAGCATGGCCAAGTGAGGTTCCCGTGCAGTTGGGCCTTGTGATCCCAAGTGTCAGCCCTTGGAAGCTCAAGAGCCAAAAGATGCACTCATAAAATTAGGTGAAACAGCTGCTTAGCCCAAGATGACGCAGAGCAGAGCTTTTCCGCCTGCCTGGGGCCCTGCAGCCTTGGTGTGCTGCTGAGAGAGGCTCCTTGCCAATGATAAATGGGACTGCTGGCATAATGTTACTGAGGTGGCAAGGCCCCAGCCAGTGAGCAGCCAGTGAATCCAAAACAGAGGCCCATGGTAGACTCGGTGGAGAAGCAGCCAGGATGAACATTGGTTCATGTGTCTATAGTTGGTAGAGGGGGACCTGAGGGGTTTGGGGGCTGCTCTTCGTGGGCACATCCAGATAAAGCCCAACTCAGCCTGCTTCTCTGCCCGACTGCAACATTTGATGAGAACCAGGCTGCCCAAGGCCATGCAAGGCCCTATGAATGTGTCATTTTGTCTCCACCCACCCTCCCCCTTTGAGGAACTGGGGAGCATTATTACTGCACTGAGAGTGGAGAAACAGGCCCTGCCTATCTGCAGGCTGTCTAAAATCCAGGTCTTTTAGCTTTAACTGCATGATGTTTCCTTCTCGTCCCCTGGTTTGACTTGTCTCTTTCAACCCCCTTCATAGAAGCCCTGGCTCTCCTTGCAGATGGAGTGTGTGCATGGGGCCTCCTTCCCCAGCTTGGGACTTTCTGGGATAGAACAGTGGGTCGCTGTGGACATCAGAAAAGGCTGCCCCTCCTCCAGGCCCAGCTGCTCCTAGTGGAACCTTGCTGGCCTCATGGACAGCACTGTCTGCAGTCTGGTGCTCAGCACCCCATCCAGACCCCCAGCAGTTAAGCCTGCTCTCCAATCCCTCCAGAGGACTCTCTCCCTCCCTTCCTCTGCCTATCAAGAGTTTTCTCTTCCAAAGCTTCTCTTGCAGGGTTGCCAGGTTCATGATTCATTCTGTGTTTACATGTCAGACTTGTGTTTAAGGGACTACCCCTGTGGTACTTGTATCATGCCTCATAGATTAGATATATTAGAAGGTGTGTGTGTTGTGAAAAAGTGGGGAGGAAGAAGATACAGGACAGGGCCCAATAGTTGTTCTCAGGAACTACCAGACTTACTCTGTAGGATCTGCAACAGGTTATATACCAGGCCCTCTGGGGCCAGCAACCACCAGGGCTCTCTCTCCCCTTTGTCCCCTTGATTGTTGTCTTTGTCCACCCAGCTCAGTCCCTGGAACCCAGACCCCAAGGACTGCCCAAACTGCCACTCCGTCTTCAGCCTCGGGAGGGCACTGTGGGCCAGGGCCAGAGCTTGGTGACTCAGGAGCTGCTTGCGCCCTGCTGCCTTATTCCAGTCTTGTGCAATCCCCTCTGCCTTTGGTGTCTAGTGTGACCAGCATTTGCCTCTCCAGTCTCCAAGGGTTGGCCTGTGCTGAGAAGCTCTGAATTTACAGTTCTATAGGTGCCAGCCAGCTCATGGGCAGTTAGGACAGAAAGGCAGGTGATATAGGCAAGCAGGAAACGCCATCTAAGCTGGTGCTGCTTTTGGAAAAAGTGATCAGTGTAGTTCTTGTGGGACCCCAGTTCTGTCATAGGTGGGTACAAACAGAGGTTACCCCATACACCTGGGGTTCTCCCCTCAGAAAACAAGAACCTCACCAGACCCCCTTGGAGGGGGTCTAATTTCTGGTGTTTTTGATATGTTGTAGCAACAAAAGGGCTCAGACACCCTCATAGCAAATGGTCATGGTGGTACCTAGGGAACATGGGTATCCACTCCCAGGGCCACACTCAAATCCCTTTCCAGACTGAGCCACGCTCTCCAGAATCACCCCTTCTCCAAAGCCCCAACTTTCTGTTTTTTGTTTTGTCTTTTATTCTTTTGAGACAGAGTCTCCTAATAGCCACAGTTGGCCTGGAACTCACTATGTAGACCAGGCACACCTCAGTCTTACAGAGATCCACCCGCCTCTGCCTGCTGAGTGTCGGGGTTAAAGGTGTGCACCACCATGCCTGGTTCCTAACTTCATCTTGAGCCTACATTTCCCTTCTTGCCTTCCTTTGCACCCTTCTGTATGTATACTGCGTGGTGAAGGCTGCCTGGCTCTGCCTAGTCCCACCCATCTCATTCATTCATTCACTCAACAACGCCCTTGGTTCCTCTCGGTCCAGCCTGTAGTGGTTAGGGAGACCATCGGGAAGTGTGCAGGTACTGCTAAGGCATGGAACAGAGCTCAGCATGTTCCTCTGGGCCCACTTCCCATCCTGTGTCCCTGCTGTGGAGACTGTCCTGCTGTCCACATACACATTCAGACTAAAATTGACTTGCTCATCCAGCCTTCATGGAGATCCGCCACAGCCTGAGTGGTGTCACTAGCCAAGTATGGCCTAGCCAGTGACCCCCTCACAGGGACCCTCTGACAGATGGCTTAGCTAGGTAGCTGTGGGGAGGTTGAGCAGGAAGCCCGTGGTTTATCAGCACACCCCAGGAAGTTACTGCCTCTGCATGCCCTGGTTGGGGTGGACACTGGTCCAGCAAGGCTGTCCCCAGAAGTGGAACCAAAACCCAGCTACCCTAGGTGAATAAGAAAGCAGAGATCAGAGCACGCAGTGGGTTCTGGGCCTGTCCTCTCATCATCCTCTCTGGTGCTTGAACCACCCACCACTCCAAGTTATCTGTTACCTGTAGCCACAGGGCTTGACCAGTCAGCCAGCCAGTGACCTGGTGGGGACCGGCCCAGGCCAGGCCAGTCCCGATTGTTGGACTCTTATGCTGTCCTGTGAAGGGTGGTGGGGCCCAGTAAGGGCTGTGGGCCCCTGGTTCTAGCACCTACAGGTCATGTGACCTCTGAGGTCCCCTCCACAGATGACCTCCTTGCAAAACAGGAGTACCGCACAGACCTTGTAGGGCCACTGAGAGGTGAGTGAGAGGTGTGCCCCATGCCAAGCCACTGTCCCTACAGTTCCAGAACCCACTCAGCCTGCGAAAGGGCTGTTTTCATGATAAATGACTCACTGTAGGCTGAGACATGGATGTTCCCGGCATGAGGAGGCTTCTGTTCCATCCTTTCTGTGCACATGAAGACCAAAGTGATCAGGAAAGAAAGGCCAAATAGGTGTGCGCAGGCCCTGCCCACGCTGGGCCAGCCCCGAAGTGCCTCTCTATAGCTGGCCTCCAGCACTGGGGAATTCCTGGGGTCAGGGCTCCAGCTACAGCCTTCCCAGGTCTGTCCCTGCTCTCTGCCCCTCCAGGCTTTGTAAGAGACTGCTGCTGTAGCCATAGCCTTTATAGCCCTTTTCCTGAGGGGAGACAAGGACTGGGCTGCACAGAAGGTTCCAGATATTGTCCATGTCTCAGATTCTTGTTCCTGTCACATAGTTTTTTGACTCCACCCATCACCTCTAGGGCTTCATTTTTGACACTTGGAGCCTTTGCCACCCTGCCCTTGAACCTTCCATTCCTGGACACTTGGAGCACTCCCTGCCTGCCCTGGAGCACTCTGTTCTTGGCTTCCAGGTACACTTTGACTCAGATGCCTCAAGCCTCAGCCTCCACTACAGTGTGCCCCTTTGTTCTCTGGGTTCACTTGCCGCACAGCTTCCTAAGAAGTCCTTAAAGGCATAAATCAGAGCCTATCTTGGATAAAACCTGCCAGTGACTGCCAGGTAACTAGTGCACCAAGGTAACCGCCAGGCCTGCACTACAGCTTTTGATGCGTTTGATAACACAGGACAGAGAAGCCAAGGGGCCGGGCGGGAGAGAACTGGGCTTGGCTGTCTGCACCTTCAGGCCGCATTTCAGTGTTTAGAGCAGGGTTGGAGATCTGAGATGTGCCTCCGTGCCTGTCTGTTACCCAGAGGTTTCTCTGAAGCCCCAGTCGCTGACTTCAGTTTACCTTTAGCTCCCTTGGGAACACATGGCATGCATAGCTGCGAGTGTTGGGAAGATGAGTCTTTAAAAAATTTTTATTTTATGTGTATGAGCATGTTACTGCCTGTACATGCATATGTAGTGCCTGTGAAGGTCAGAAGAGGGTGTCAGATTCCATGGGACTGGACTTATGGACTGTTGTTAGCTGTCATGTGTGTATTGGGAACCAAATTCAGGTCTTCTGCAAGAGCAATGTTCTTAACTGCTGATCCATTCCTCCAGCCTCGAGTTGAATCTTTTTTATTTTTATTTATTGGCTTGTTTTGAGACTTAGTTTCATTATGTAGCTGAAGGTGTCCATAAACTTAGAATCCTCCTGCCGCACTCTTTTCTTGGGCTTTTAGGGATGTGCCACCACGCCTGGCTTCAGATGGGGATTCTGCTAGAAAGGGCAGGGTGGGTACAGACTACAGCCTTCCCCAGTGTTGTGTTAATGTCAATGGACACATTTGGGTCTTGCCATAATGCCAAAATGTATTAATAAATTGCTAGTTTGACGTGCTGGCACACACCTGTAACCCCAGCACTTGGAGGTAGAGGTGAGGAGAATCAGGTGTTCAAAGACATGAGACACTGTTTCAAGTAAACACACACACACACCAGCTATGTCAGTTCCATTAGCTAATATTAACTCAGATCACACGTCACACAATCACATATGTGACAGAACAGCCAGATGAGTGACCCAGTGGCTGGTCAGTGTGCCTGTTGTATTTCGGTCTTAGGGCACTTTTTAAAACTTTTTAAATGTTGTGTGTTTGTGTGGAGGTGTAGCGGGTATCCATGTGTGAGACTGCATGTGCCGTCACATATGTGGAGGTCAAAGGACAACTTGCAGGGATTCTCACCTTCTACCATGTGGGGTCCAGGAATAACTCAGGTCACCTGACAAGCACCTTTGAGCCAACTCACCAGCCAAGTGCTTCTTTGATACCAGTGCCAGGTGAAGCAATTACATCAGGATCTGGTATGACTTTTAAGTTCTCATATGACTTGATATAGTCACAAGTGTCATTTTATTTTTTTAATATTTATTTTATGTGCATGTATGTAAGTGTACCCATATTGTGTGGTATCTGCAGAGGTCAGAAGAGGGTATCAGATCCTCTAGAACTGGAGTAATAGATGGTTGTTAGCCACCATATAGGTGCTGGGAACTGAATTCAGGTCCTTTACAAGAACAGCCAGTGCTCTTAACCACTGAGCCAGCTCTGCAGCCTCACAGGTGTCATTATTTATTTCACAAATAAATGGTGATCAGTTTGTGCCTGGTGTGCTGGCAGAGTGTGTTTGCTTGGGTAAAAAACATGTGGAGTCATTCTTTCTTGGAACTTATACTCAAAACTGAGTAACATAGGTCAAGGCTGTTGCTTTATGGGATGAAGTAACTCAGGGCTAGGCTTAGCCTATCTATCTGTGTAACATGGAACAGACCTGCCTGTTCTCACCAAAGCCCTGCTGTGGGACCTGGTCCAGTGGTCCTCCCTGATCCCATGTTCCCCAGCATTCTCCAGCCCCCTGCAGCAGGCCACACTGCCCGCCTCCCACCCTTTCCACCCCAGCACATTCAGCTGTAGTCTCGCAGTTACCCCCAAGGTGGCCATCTGTGTTAAAGTGAGGAACAGAACCATGTGCAGAGCCTAGTGGCTCCAGTCTGTAATCCCAGCTTCTCTGGGGGCTGGGTCAGGAGGACTGCAAGTTCACAGCCTGCCAGGGATAGAGTTCAAAATAAAGAGTGAGCTGAAAGTAGACAGAGCTCAGTAGTAGAGCACTTTCATCACATGCATAAGACCTAGGCTCAACTGCTAGTACCAGAAATTAAAATAGACAACGAAGCAACGAGCAGAACAGAACAGTGAGCACATCCGTTACCGATCTGGAGGAAGCAGCTCCCCCAGAGTCCCCATGGCCCCTGCTTGGTTTTGCTGTGACCTTTCTGGAAAGCACAGGTGTGTGGATTCCAGAGAGATGGCCTTGAGTGCCGGGGCCCAGGCCCTACCCAGGCTGGAGGATGCAGACCTTGGAGGATGCTGAGATGAGGAGGGTTTGCCCAAGGCCACTGGGCTAAGAGAGGAGCTAGGAAGGGGCCGGCCTCTGCGTTCTCTGCCTTGGGAGTGTCCTTTGGTTTCTTTTAAAGGAAACAGATGTGAGAGGTTAGGGGGACCCTCAGGAGCCACCAGACACCCCTTCCTGGCCTCCTGTTCCTAAAATCTCCTATGCTCAGGTACATCTGGAGAGCTGTGGCACAGAGCTGGAGTGTAAGGTGCCTCTGGCTCCTGCCATCTCCTCTCTCTCCCACACCATGGAGCTTTTGGGCCTCAGCCTGGTATAGCAGAGGTGGTTATGGGATGCAGCGACCATGAGACAGGCTAGGGAAGCCTCTTCCAGGAAGCCTTCCTCAATGGTCTGGGTTGGGCATACACTAGCTGCCTAGGAGGCTAAGATGGGCAGCTCCATTCAGACCTTCCCTCGGGGATCCACAGGCCTCCCATTCCTGGGGTGATAACTAACATCTGCTAAATGGCATGTTTGTAGCTTTACCTCAAGTGACCCTCATGTGGACCTACCTTGTGGACAAGGAAGGCTAGGATATAACCTTGACTGATCCTAAGTCACCTGGCCAGGCCTGCCACCAGGATCCACGTACACAAACCATAGTCACCCCAATTCATGGTGCAGAAGGGAACAGAGCCCCTTACGTCCCCCACACAGGAGCCTCACACACTTAAAAAATGATGGCAACTTTATTCCTTCAGAGGGTCATGTACAACACCAGCCTAAACAGATGGAGGCTTACTCTAAGCACAGTCTGCCCCCTAGGAGTGCTTGTCACAGTCCCCCACTCAGAAGGGCCCAAACTGGCTACACTGTGCCTATAACTGAGACTGTGCTTTCTGGGGCACAGGCTCAGAGGAGACTGCCCCCAAAAGATACCATTTTCTGGAGAGTAGATCCCACACTGCAGCTTTCCATCACTGGGAGTCCTGGCTGGCAGTCCCCATTTTACAGACAGGTAGCCTAAGACCCAGAGGTGAGAGGAATTGGTGCACTGTGCAGACCTTCGCCACTGGCCTGTCTGTTCCCCATTGAGTCCCTAGGCTGACAAGAGCCTCAACAGGCTTGGTGCCAGGGCCGCCTGGCAGTGCGAGGACAGCAGCTGAGAAGTTGAGTACACAGGTAGGGAGGGACTCTGCTAGGCCAGGAGAACTCCAAGCTGCCCTCTGCCTCTAAATGGTGAGTGGTACCCAAGTGTCTCTGGGCACCAGTGCCCAAGGTGCTTAATTGAACAGAGGATATGGGGAACTGGTGAGTCTTTGGCCAGCTGGTTACAGGTGGCTCAGGGGACACCCCTGGGGTGCTGGAGCTGGAGAGTCCAGGTAGCAGTTCCAGCTGCAGAGTGGACTTGGCCAGCCTGGCGAGACATTGCCCCTGGCCTTCCCCACTGTACAAGTGAGAAAGTCCCTGTTTCACAGCTAAGACTATGGAGACCAGGGAGCACAGACTGTGGTGAACACACCAGCCAATCTACTTTAACAAAGAGACTCTGGGGAGGGCGATGGGACAGACAATATCACAGACTGGAAGGCTGACCCAGGGCGGGCCCAGCAGGGGCAGCAGGCATCGCCTCACCCTCTGGCCGGGCCTCCTTGCCTCTCGTGTAGGTGAGCACCACAGTGACTGTGGCAAAGGTGGCAGCATTGACTGGGAAGGCACGCAGCAGGGTAGAGGCCAGCCCGCGTGTGAAGACACGCCAGCCCTCTGCCTGGTAGCTCTGGCGCACACAGTCAATGATGCCATGGTAGCGCGGGGCTCCTTGCAGCCCGTCGGCTTGCAGTCGAGACTTAACCACATCCACGGGGTAGGTGGAGAGCCAGGATGTGATGCCTGACATGCCCCCTGCCAGTAGCAGCTTGGGCACCAGCAGGCGGTCCCCTGGTTCACAGCCTATGGCCCGTGTCAGCACATCGTAAGTGAGGAAGTAGACACCGAAGCTGGGTGTCTCACGCAACAGTGTGGACACCATGCCTCGGTTGATGCCACGCAGGCCCTCATGCCTGTAAATCTGCACCAGGCAGTCCAGGGAACCCTTGTAGGTGCGGGCAGGGCCCACGTCCTGCACCTGCATCCGCGTCTTCGCCAGCTCCATGGGGCAGCAGATGACACACTGGATGGCACCTGCTGCTGCACCCGCCAGGAACTGGTTGAGTGGTGAGTCTCGGCCCAGTGCCCGTAGGGTGTTGCCTTGTACCCCAAACACCAGCGCATTGATGAAGGTAAGCCCCATAAGTGGTGAACCCAGACCTTTGTACAGGCCCAGCACCTGCAGAGACAGAGGTGTGAGGGCTGCAGGAAGCTACTCTGCTTGGGGACCTTGGGTTGCCCAGCCAACGTTTCCCAAGGCATGAGGTGGTAGCACCGAGGGCCAGTTCCCGACCCCACCCCTCAGCCGCCCCCATGCAGCACTCACACTCTCCTGCTTGATGATGGACTGGAAGCAGTGCAGCGTCCCTCGGTACTGGGGCTTCTCCACGTTCTGCACCTGCAGCCGCACCTGCCAGGGTAGAACCTGAGTGGCAGCGAGCAGGTAGGAAGCACCAATTCTCCTGGCCCGCGGCACATGAGGCTGGCAGCCAAGAAGCTTCCTGTGAATCCTGGGATTCCAGGGTAGGGTTGGGTGTCTGAGAACTACCAGCTACATGATAACCAAATGCAGATGGGCTAGAGCATCCCCAAGACCTCAGACAAGGGCAGGACCATGGCTGTGGGACCAACCATTATCCAGTGACCCTGATCATCCCAGAGGTTCCCGGCCTGTATTCCACCATTAATCCAGCCTCCAGGAGCCTCAGTGCCACTCCTGCTTGGTTCCTGCCAGGAGCCCCTTGAGAACCGTGGCCAAAAGCAGTAAGACAGCTGACAACCCAGTGACCTATGGTAATAACTCCAAGGCCCAGGGACACTGCCAGGCCCAGTGGTCCAGAAACTCTTCTGTGTGAAAGTGCTCTTTGTTACCCAAGAGCGTATGTGCTCTTGATATGCAGGCTCAGTGGTGACGCAGAGGGGTATTTCCTGAACTTGGAATCTGTGTCACTGCGACTGGGAAAACTAGGTCAAGTCATACTTGCAGGAGCTCCCTAGATCTGACTTAGAAATGGTTGGGATTGGGCTGGGGTTGTAGCTCAGTTATAGAGTGTTTACCTAGCCTGCAGGAAGCCCTGGGTTCGATTCCCAGCACCACCAAAAGAAAATAAATACATACAAAATAAATAAATTTTTTAAAAACCCAAAACCCTAGGACTGGAGAGAGGGCCCAGCGGTTAAGAGTACTGGCTGCTCTTGCAGAGAACCCAGGTTCGATTCCCAGCACCCACATGTCAGCTAACAACTACCAATGCCCTTTTCTGACCTCCTTGGGCATTGTACAACATGGATGCACCTACCTACATGCAGGCAATACACTCATATACATAAAAATAATAAAATAAATCCAAAAGCCCCCAAAGAAATGGTCCTCATTGTAGCCCAACCCAGGGGAGAGCCTCCTCTCTACCTGGCAGCCCTGGGCACTGACTCTTCTGCCCATGTGAGTTACAGTTCCAAGATAGGAAGGCTGAGGCTCACTGTTTTCCCCAGGGACATGTGTGGAGGTGCGGGTGGGCCAGGGTGCTGGATGGGGAGCGCCCTCCCCAGGAACCGTCTCCAGGTGGATCTTCAGCTGGGAACTCCTCCACACAAGGAGAAACTGCCACCTCTGCACACAGGACCTCAGCGGTAGGCAGGCAACTCCCAAAGTGGCTCACCCTTACACCTTCCCACCCTGGCCACCTGGTGCCAGGCTTGAAGCAGGAAAAGGTCTCACAGAGGAAGAGCAAAGGCCCTCCACGAGTTCAGTTGACAAACACGAGTCCCAGCTCAGGCTATGCTCCTTCCTCTGTCCCTCCAATGTCCTGGGGTCTCTGGGGACACCTGTGTGCCTTCCTCCTCCAGCCATAGTGCTGATGTGGAGTAGTGCTCTCGTCACCTGAGTGGTGTCTTTAACTCTGCAGGCCCAGCCAGCTGGAAGGGACAGCAGGCTTAGGTGGCCAGGTTCCTCTACCGATGGATGCCATTGTTGGCAATTGGGGCTGGGAGGGGCCCTTGCTGACTCAGGGTCTTGGGAGCCAAATCAGGACTAAACATAGACTTACGAAGGGAGCCGCTCTGCGCTGGAGTGGTCCTGTGGCCCTCCACACCCATTCCCTGCCACCCACTGTTACACTGAGCCCATCACAGGGTTCAGTCACTGGGTTTAACTGTCACCAGTGGCCTCACTGCTGTTTCAGTATCAGCTTTATGCTCTCTCATTAAAAGATTCTTAATGTTTGGGGGTAACTGGGGATCCTCTGAGGAAGGAAGGAAACAGAGGACTTGGGAAAATGGTCATTGGCACCCAAGTCCTGAAGGCTTCCAGCTATCCACAGGGCTGAAGGGTGACAACGTAAAGGTCCCCCCTGATCCAGAGGGGCTGGCTTTTCTCGTCCAGCCCAGCACATGTCCTTCCTGGTCCTGCTGGTTAGAGGAACTCAAGGTGGAGTACAAGGCTGGGCCAGGGTGGGTGAGGACAGAAGCGGGACCAGCTGGTCCGTATGCACTAGTGCTCTCTGGCCATGCATCTGCCACCGAGGGCAACCTCAGCCCTGCTGGGTGTAGCCCCCACGCTGCCCTTTCTCAGTGTGAGTTACACACAAGGGCTGTGGAAACCCCTGTGCCAGTAGTTTCTCTCTTTAGTTTACTGTCTCTGCCACGGTCATGGATAACGTGTTTTGTTTTAACTCATATTACTTTTGTAACAGAACACCAACAAGGCATATGTACATACCTGATGATTACAGTGCATTTAAAAGACACTACCCACCATTCCACTCAAGGCTGAGGCATGAAGACTGAGTTCAAGGCCAGCCTAGGCTACACAGAAAGACCCTGACCAACCAAATGACTGTTAGACACCCTTGTGGCTAGGATTCTAAAGCAATACCCAAAGTGTAAAACTGCTTCATTGGAGGGAAGAAAAAGATGGCTTTCTTATTTTTCCTCATTTTCTTTTAATGAGAGAGCATAAAGCCAATACTGAAACACCAGTGAGCCACTGGTGACAGTTAAACCCAGTGACTGAACCCCGTGATGGGCTCAATGTAACAGTAGGTGGCAGGGAGTGGGTGTGGAGGGCCACAGGACCACGTCAGCACGGACTTGCTCCCTTCATAATGAGAAGCCCCAGGTGTTTTTTACTTTGTTTTTGTTTTTTAATTTAAAACAGGGTCTCACTAAATAACCCTGTCTGACCTGGGTAACCCAGGCTGGCCTTGAACTCACAGAGATCCATCCACCTGCTTCTGCCTCCCAAGTGCTGGAATTTAAGGTATGCATTACCACACTGAGCCAAAAACAGTCTTTTAAGACCAATATGCTCACATATGATGTCAGTAGGCCACCGTACTTGGGAGGGAGGTACAAATGGACTTCCTCAAAGACCACCTTCCCAGGTATCCAGCTGTGGGGCAATGGGCAGTAAATTGACTCCTTATAGCAAAGTAACAGCATGACTATGGCCATGGACTAAGCATCTCAGGAGAGTCGGGCCACAGAACTAAAGTGTTCTCGAGTCTGAGAGGGCCACTTCAGAGGCCAGGCCCAGCCACGTCAGCAGAGAGAGGCGAAGCCTCTGTAGAGCCAGGCTGAGGAAGTGAGTCCAAGGCTCTTCTTGGCTGAACACATGACGTGGGATCACGACCAACTAGATATAAACACAGCACCACAAGGATACAGCCAACCTCATGCAGGGCTCAGCCAGGCAATGTGGGCACGGCAGCTCACCTCATAGTGAGATTTTGCCCAGGCCTGACTCTTGCAGGCCTGTGCAGGGAACTCAGGGGCCACTGCTCGCCAAGAGGGCCTGCTCTCTAGTCTTCTCCACAAGCCTGCCTGGGGTAACTGAGGTCTATAGTATCCAGAACTTGCATTCACAAGTTATCCTGGTGATCTCTGAGCAGAGGGGCCTTGAAACCCCATCCACCTGCTCCTTTTACAGATGCTGGCCTGAGGTCAGGCACTAAAGTGGCTGTCTGAAGAGGCCTGGACAAAGGACAGAGCTTTTTAAGGCCAAAGCCAGTGCACTAGGCTAGGCCCTTATACCCACACTGGAAGAAATCCCAGGTCTGAATTAATAAGTTCTTTTCTTTTCTTTGCCAACAAATACCCGGGTCACTGAAAAAAGAGAGGACAGGCAGTGAACCTCAACCCAGCTTGGGATGGCCTGTCTAGTCTCCAGCTCCGCCCCACCCTAATGGGAAGAGCCAAGCTCAGGTTCTCAGCAAGTACAGGAGATCTGGTCTAGGACCCTGCTGCTCACAGAGTACCTGGGTCCTGGGAAAACAGCTATGGGGAAACTTCCATCGGAGCTTTCCACCAGAAGATGAGCATCCCCTTGGCCTCTGTCCTGGTTCCTAAGAGTCTGGAACTCCAGTTAATCAATGAGTGCGATGCAGAGGAGGCCTGGCTGAATGCCTGCCCCAGGGCTTCCATGCTCAGAGCCCTGGCCACCTGAGGGAGGTGTTCCTTAGGTCCTAGGCCATCACAAGTACACACACCAGCACTCAAAACAGTCCTGCTAATCACCGACCCATGAAGACCATGTGAGCGACATACCCACGAGTTTATTTCTGATTGAGACAGGCTCTTGCTATACAGCTTGGGCTAACCTTAAACATGATCCCCCGCCTCAGCCTTCTGAGTTTGTATCATAGGTATTTGCTATCACGCCCAGCTGTTTTTGAGATAGGGTTTCCCTGAACTCAAATTTTCAGTTTTCCCCAGGGCCAAGATTCCAGGTGTGCGCGCTCCTGGCCCTGCAGGTTTTGATGCCTTGTATTTCTGCACTCGCCTGCACTTCCCCCCATCTAAACTTTCTTTCCAGAAAATGCTAGGGGAATTCTATATCTGGAAGACAGGGGCTTCATCACTCTGGCTGATGAGAAACCTGCTTATCAGCACCTCAGTTTCAGCTGCCCAAGTAGAGCATAAACTTGGCCATGAACTCAACATGAGGTTCAGTCCCAGCTGGGAAATGTCAGAACAAGCCCAGGAACAAGGATCAATTCATTCAGTGGGAAAGCAGCGGCCTACCTGGTGTCTTGAAGAACTCTGTGCCTGCATTCTAAAACCTCAGGGATGACCTCACACATGTTCCTGGAGCAGAAACCCCGCAGGCCCGCCTCCCACATCTGTACCTCCACAAGAGCATGGGGATGAATCCGGGTGGAGACTCACCTTGACGGTGTCAAATGGGTGTCCCACAAGCACGCCCGCCACACCTGGAAGAAAAGGGCATCTGTACCCAGTGCCTCAAACGCTGCAGAATCCTGGGGTGGGGGTGGGGGAGTCGGGTTCTAACAAGGAGGACTAGACAGCTACTGCAGGTAGAAAGGGTGCTGACCAGGTATCTGCAGGGCTCGGGGCCCATACTGGTAACAAGAGCCAGCCAACATCTGCTTCGCCGAAGGCTGCACCCCTCCCTTCCTCTGTAGCCCACCATTCCTGCGGTGCCCCATAGTTTTAAACAATGCCTTGCACAGCACGAAGCTCTAGCGATGTTGGGTTGTTGATCTGTTTTTTGAGACAGGGTCTCCCTATGGCCCCAGCTGGTCCAGACCTCACTATGTGGACGAGCTGGTCAGGCTGGTCTCAGTCTCACAGACCAGTCTGCCTCTGCCTCCCGAGTGCTGGGATCAAAGGTGTGCACCACCATGTCCAGCCCTGTCATCTGATTTGAATTTTCCTTCTGCTACTTACCTGCTGGGCATGCTTATAAAGGACTCACTGTCTGGTCCTCACCCTCCTAGCTGGAAGGATGCTGAGCATCTACCCAACCCCACAGTGATCCTGAGGTTAGGATCCCCTAAGAAACACTGCCTGAGGACCTCTGCTCCCTTTCTGCTTGCAAGTCTCAAGCCCAGGGAGGAACCTCTGTGCCTTGACTCACGCTTTAGATATTCACCACTTCAGGGCCTGCCAGAGACCCCGCCCCCTCAAAGAGCAAGGTTCACCTCTCCCAAAAAAAGGCTTAAAGAGCACTCCCAAGTCCTGAAGGTTGTGAATGGCTCTGCCACCACCTCTGAAAGGCAGCTCAATGACCCCATTTCACAGAAGGAGAAACTGATGTCAGTGAAGGTGACTGACACTTCCTTCTCCAGAACCTGTGTGGACATCTGTTAAGGAGCCCCTTTGGGGCTGGTAGCATACCTGCCCTGCCTAGCATACTTGAGGCCCAGGTTCCTCCCTCAGCACTGCAAAAAGTCTCCTTTTATTGCTAGCAGTTTGTGTCTAATTAAAATGGCTAATGTTTGTTGAGTAATAAACAACCACATTATAGTCTGCTGCTCCCTCTTCTTAGTTTTGTAGGACCTTAACCCTCCCACTTCACAGGACAATTAGCTCATTTTACCTACGAGGAAACCAAAACCAAGAAGCAATACATTCATGGCACACAGCCAGTGAGTGATGAAACCCGGTCCTGGAGCCTCCTCCTAATCATGTTCCCAGTGCCGGGGGGCGGGGCTTTAGGGGCTGGCCACAGATCCTGCCTGGGGATGCTAAAGGGTGGGTGGTTGACAGTCACTGCACATCTGCTTTCTAAACTGCGCCTAGCAGTCACATGCAGTACCCAACACTGTTGCATACTTCTGTCCTTTTAAAAATTTTTCCTTTTTGGAGACACAGTCTCACTATGTAGCTCTGGCTAGCCCTGAACTTGCTCTGTAGACTAAGCTGGCCTCCTACTTGCAGTAATCCTCTGGCCTCTGCTTCCCCAAGGCTTGTCCCACTATGAACTAGTCATTTTGTTTTTTTGTTTAAGTGTATGAGTGTTCTCTATGTAATTACACCAGCTATGTGCAATGCCCACAGAGGTCAGAATGGGTGTCAGTTCCCCCAGAACTGCAGTTACGGAAGGTTGTTAGCTACCATATGGATACTGGGAACTGAACCCATGTCCTCCCCAAGAGCAGCTCTTAATCATTGAGTCATCTCTCCAGCCCCTCTTCTAGTTTTTAATACTCAAATATTATATAGGAATAAAGTTAGCACCCTCCACCCCTTAAGGCACTCTCTGCCCCTCTGACACCACTCCAATTCAGGCCCCCACCACTGCTATGACTTTAACCTATGAGTTAGGGCTTCTGGAACCCTGGAGTTTTCTCTGGCCCCATTCACTTGATTGGGAACACAGACCAGCTGGAGTCTGCAGGCCCTCACCCAGGGCCACAGTGGGAAGCCAGTCACAGCATGCAGGAGGCCTCTGAGAGTTTATCTGTGGGTTTTAGGACTATACCCAGGGGGTGCCAAGGCCGTGCCTGTCTCTTTAAAGCAACTCTGCCTGGAACTCCACCAGCCCACTCACTGCACATTCACGCCCTGTTCCAAGCCAGGGAAATTTCCACTACTCTTCATTCACCAATCATCTCCAGCCTGCTCCTTCTCTCCAGCAGACCCTCCCGTCCCACCAGACCTTCCTCCTGATTTCACCTGTTTCTGGTGTGTGTGGGAGAGTGTTGTTTCCTTCTTTGGAGAGTCATCTTTTTCACCTGTTTTGAACTTGGCTGTAGTTGTTGCTGGGAGTGGAACCCAGGACCCTCACAGTGCTAAGCAGCCCAGCCCCCTGTTTAGCATTTTCTGCACTTGCAAAGCCTAGTTCCAGAACTTCTTTTGCTGAACTGAGCTGGATCTCCTTGGAGCCTGGCAAGCCCAGCACTCACTGCAGGTATGCTACAAGCTGGGCATGTTCTCTATTGGCTTGACACAGTCTCCCAGTAAAGGACTTGTGGTCTCAGTAATGAGCCGAATCCCTTGCTGTGTGGGGCTGCATAGCCTCTGGTCCCAGACTGGCCCCAGGTGTCACAATAGCCTTTTCCACTTTGGGGGCGCAGAGAATGGGATGGAGGAGGGTGAAGTCCCTTATCCATGCTTCTGTTGGTAAGAAACACCAAGGACTCCACTGCTGGCAAGCCTTGGCATTCCCACTCTCTTCCCATGCTCTTTGCTTCCTCAGGTGATGGCGGGGAACTTGCATGCTCCAAGAATGAAACAGGGAGTTGGGCCTCTAGTCCTGCAGCCTTGCCCTTTTGAACTTACAGTCCCTTTGAGAGGCAAAGAGCCCTGCCTTCCTATCTCCCCGAGAGAACCCCCTAAGCCTGTCACATCAACAGAAGAGGACCCATTTCCCAACTCCAAAGCCACAATGCCCATTGCCAGGGCAATCCCCACATCATGATCATCCAAGGGCAAGAGGGGTCCCTGTCCTAGAGGCACCTGGCACCACAGTTTGAGAAGAGATGATAGGTCTGTCCCCTCCACACAAATGCTAGGTGGTCTTTCACTTCCTCTGGCCCATGCTCCATCCAGAACCCAGGGGCCACTGTGGCCTCCTGATTTGAGACTGATCCTCTCACAATAGTAGGACAGAAGCTAGATATGACCCCCCAAACCACCCACCTATCAGTCAAGGTGCTTATTCTACCTTGCAGAGGTTAGATCAGGACAGGGTATATGCTAGGCCTATCAGGCACACCCAACAGTACATCCTCCCTGATGAGGAGAAACTGTCACCTGCCTGTCTTCCATGTAGGAAGCTCAAGCCAGAAAGAAACAGGCAGATGATTTCTGAGGCCAGATCCCCACATGTGTGAACTGCCTGCTCCTGTACAGCCCAACACTGGCACGGCTGTGCAGAGTGACAGGAAAGCCTGGGACACAATCAAATCACTGTCCATTCCTAGCAGCCCCGCACCTTTTACACTAGTCCCCCAGCTTTCTCTTCCCAATGGGTGAGACCAGAAGAGACTCTACAGGTGACTTCCATCCTCATGCACCTGAAACCAGGCCCACGGCTCCAATGTAGGTGGGCATTCTCCACGTACCTTTGGGGAGCATGCAGACCATGGCTTGAGGCCTGGCACATGACCTCCCAGAGGTGAGCTGGTGAGCATGGGAGAAAGGTGGGGGCCTGCCTGATCAAGAGCCCAAGGAGTGACTGAATAGTGGGGATGGTTGGGGTTTCTATCCTGAGCAGGCCTGACCTTGGGATGATATCCACGTCCCAGGACAACTGCGCTGACCACAGAGAGATCCCTGCCCTTGGGGAGACTGCACTGGGGCCTTTTCCATGGAAGGGGCCCTCAAGCCACCTGTTATATTTTGGTAGAGCAGAGGTGGGGACCAAGGTGGGGTCCCTCTGTGTCTCTGGCATTCAGAACTTGGGAGAAATTCCTGCACCATCTTCCAGACATTTCTGGGCTTTGTCCCCCTTCTGCAGCTTCCAGAGTGGAGACTGGGTCACAGCCTGGAAGTTCTCAAGCACCTTTGGGGCACATCACTGTCCTGGAAAGGCATCCTGCCAGACAAGCCTCCTCCACCCAGGAGGAAGCATGGACAAATTAACCACCTAAGGCCAGGGCCAGTCAAGCACTGCTTTGGCACCAGTTCTTTCCTGGCAGGCCAGTAGTGGAGGGCTGTTAGCTAAGCAGATGAAGACCCAGTGGGGGTGGGGGTTAGCTAGGCTACAGACCTCAGAACTGAACCCAACTTTGACATAACCAACCAGCCCTCTGTTGCCTCAGTCAATTCACCTGGAATCCCGGTGGCACTCCACTAGGCTCTATTTAATATATATTGAATAAACTAACCCTCTAGGGAAAAGAGACAAAGGTTCAACAGGTGCCCACCTGAGGTCACTACTGGCAGGTCACCTGGCCCTCTGACTCAAGCTCTCCCGGATCAGACTGTCTTGCCCAAGGCATATGAGGCCCACTCCATCCCCCGGTGGACCGCCGCCCATTCTTTTTGTGCCCCCAGCAGCTCAAAATACCGCATACGAAGGGGCTGGTGAGCCACGGCGTGACTGTGCGCTGGAGTCAGGTCAGTCAGCGATGGAGATCTCCAGGTGGCACCAGCCTCGCCCAGACAGCTGCGGGGAAGGAAGGGTCCTCCGGCTCCGCGCCCGCATCCTCCAGGCTTGTCCCTGTCTCGGGCCAAGCCACCGTGCAGCCCAGAGCCTCAGGTCTCCCAAACAGCAGGCCGGGAAGGTTAGGAAAGTCACCCGTCCCCGCGCACAGGGAGCCACTCGGCCCTGATGTCATCCAAACCCACAGACTGTTGGGGACAGAGGCTTGCCAGCCGCGGGTTAGTGAGCAGACCTGGGCGAGCGGAGGGTGCCCAGCAGATGAGCCGTCCTGCATCCCCGGCCCCTGCGCCCCGCGCCTCCTTACCCCCGGCGCATCCAGCCAAGAAGTCCAGCGCCATGGCCCGGCCCGGCGAGGTCACCCGCCTCCTCGGGCCCCGGCCCGCTGCCGGCCGTCGGGGCTCCGGAGACCTGCGCTGCGGCAGGGCCCGGCCACTGCTTCCGGGCGCCGAGCGCAGGCAGCCGGGGTCGGGGCGGCGGCTCCTCGTCCGGCGGTCCCGTACCCTCGCCCTCCCAGCCGTGCGTGCGCTGGCTCTCCGCGCCGGGTCCCTCATCTCGGGCCACACGCCCCGCCCTGCCCGCAGCAGACCCCGCGGGCGCAGAGCGCAGCCAATGGGCGCGTGGGGCGCGGACAACACCCCGGGCTCCGGGCGCCGCCGCCGCGCCTTATTGGCTGAGCGCACCTGGAGGGCGGGGCCGGGGACGTGGCGGGCGGGGGCACGCCGGCGCCGCAGACAAAGAGTATGCTTCTTGCGCCCGGCCGCGCCGCCACGGAAACCGGCAGTGCTCTCCGCCCAGCGGTGCGCAGGACCCCGGGGCCTCTCCGGGTGCGCTGCGCGGGGCGGGGCGGCGGTCCCGGGCTGCGCTCGCTCGGCTCTGACCCCGGGGCCCCACACGGCGTTTGGATGCGACTCTGACGCTGAACCTCAGAGCCCTCGCCTGTGTTATGGGGACACGATGGCGAGAGCCCGCGACCCTGCGAGACTTGCGGGCTCGGACGCAGCTAGTTCTGCAAGTCCTCGCACCTGCGCTGCTTCCGGTCTCCCTGGGCGAGCGCCTCGGGATCTGCGGGTTTGAGCGCGCCCAGGCGCGTCCCTTTGGGCCGGAGACTTAGGTTTGGACCGTAGAAGAACGAACTTTTCAGTAAATGGGGTTAGTGCGTGGAAAGTCGCCGCCTGGCCCTAAGGGTGTCCACGGGAGCTGCTGAGGGTTGTGGAGTGAGGGAGATTGCAGGACTGGGCTAGAGTCGTCAACAGGCTAGATCCTGGGGCAGGCATCGGGCTGCTTCCCTGGGCCTTGGGACAGGGAAAAGCCTGGTAGAGGGCAAGAGGCGTTCAAGTGCGCCAGGGTTGGAGAGCTTGTAAGGACTGTGAGGTGAGAGTCAAATTACTACCTGCCCATCCCTAATATTTACAGTGGCAGAGTCTCCTTGGGGTAGATCCCAGTGTGCTACTCAACCACCACTTCCCGGGCTTCAGAGATCCGGACCTTCTCCAGAGCCATGATGGTAACGGTTTGCTCGCTCCTCGCTCCTCTGCCCTCTCTGAACTGAGAGGGGGCGCGCCGGGATGAGTAGGTGGTTAAGGCAGCCAGCAGGGTAGATAAGGTGGCAGGGCAGGTCTTATGTGCTGGGGATACTTGGGCGTGTCAAAGCGAAGCCTAGAGCTGTCAGGGACCCCAGTGCTTTTGTGTGGTGATGCTTATCATTAGAACTGAACGGAACCTTCATGAAGCAGAGACCCAAGCCCAGGACTGCTGACTCCTAGTCCAGTGCTCGTGTTGGCTGCTGGGCCCTGAACTAGGGGTCTGGAAGCCTGGGCTTGAATGTCACCAGCCTCTGAACCCTGCCTTTAGGAGGGAGGCAGGTGGTGGGAGAGGGGCCAAATCCACCAGAACTGGAGTACATGTGGGGTCCCTTGGTGGCAGGAGCCCCTCCCCAACCAGCCAGTGCCATTAGCTGTTAAGCAGGACAGCACATATATACAGAAGCAGAACTTAGAAAGCCCTGGGGTCAGGGGAGCGCAAATCTCTGCACCACCATCTCTGGCTTTGGAGAGCTGGAGAAAATCGAACGCAGGGTACCAGGTCAGAAACTGGGGGACAAGGGATGAAGGATAAGGATAGCCCATTCTGCTTGTGGTTTTTCTTTTTGAGACAGGATCTTGGTATGTAGCCCAGGCTGGCCTAGCACTCACCATGTCAACTGTGCTAGTCCAGTACTTCGCACCCTTCTGCTTCAGCCTCCCTGGTGCTGCGCCCAGCACACATGGTTTCTTTTTTTCCCTTACTGGGCTGCCTGCATACACAGCTTCACTTGCTGAGCCTCACCTCCTGCCCATTCTGTTCCTTTAAAACATTTTTATTTTTATGTGTATTAGTGTTTGACCTGCATGTGTGTAAGTGCCCTTGTCGCAAAGCCGGCAGAGGCCAGAAGAGGATCCTGGATCCCTTGGAGCTGGTGTTATAGATGGTTGTTAGCCACCATGTGGGTGCTGGGAATCAAACCCAGGTCCTCTGCAAGAGCAGCCAGTGCTCTTAACCACTGAGCCAGCTCTCCAGCCCCCTATTGTTTTGTTTTTAAGAGAACATGCAAATACCATGACCTTGCATCAAAAAGCCAGAGACAGATAAAGATGGGGGCAGAGGTGGGGGGGAGAATGTGTCAACAGTGGGAACATGTGAGAGCCTGCCTTTAAGTTGCTGTCATTTCTGGCACTGGTTGAACGGAGTTCTGTCCCTCTAGGCATGCTACAGAAAGGTTCAGCAGCCTAGCACACAGAGGGAACTCCATAATGGAGCTTTAGGACCATTGGAGGGAGTCCCCAGAGTCAACCCTATAGGGATCCAGTGGGATTCTGTGGCCGGGCCCAGGTGGGAAATGGACAGGCCTCTAGACACCTAGAAGGCAGAGCAGGTAGGGCTGTATTTAGTCAGGATCTATTAGGTTTGGGGACAAAGTAAGTGTGTGAAGGACTAGAGGGGTAAGCTGGGGCTGGAAGCTTCCCAGGTGGGCAGGAGTGTGTCCTGTGGCACTGAGTGTGTCCTCCCTCCCGGCTTGCCAGTCTGCACTGTTGGAGGCAGGCGTTAAGATGGGTGGGGCCGCTTGAGTAAGGGTTTGAAGATCTGGCGAGAGGTCAGGGTCGCTAAATTGTGCTAAATCCTTGACTTGGTGGCTGGGAAGAAACCAAAAGAAGCCCAGACGCCGAGCCAGAGGGAGGGAGTGACATCCACTCTTGGAGCTGTGCTCTCTTACTGTTCTCCTTCATTTCCTGAGGGTAAAATTACAGCCAATGTTCTACCTCCTCAAACTCCTCTCTCAGGGGACTGGGATCTGTCAGACCCAGAGGGTCCCAGAATGGCAGGGGTGAGGAAGAGTCTGCCGTGGGTCATAGTGAAGTGCTTTTGTTTGGACATCTGTAAGTTATTATGTAAGACAGGTCCAGTGTGGAAACAATCAACAGAAAGGAGAAATGGGTCCCCCATACCCTGGAACCTGTTCATAAGCCCGCACTGCACTCAGAATAAAATGCAAGCTCAGTGCCAAGGCTGTCTGCGGCCCCCGTGACCTGACTACACCCTTACCACTTGCCTTCCATCCCTGTCCTGCTCAGTTCCAGCCTATGTGTCAAACTTGTTCCTGCCTCAGGGCCTTTGTACTGGCTGCCTGCCCATGAGAAGCGCTTCCCCTGGGCTTGCATATTTCTAGAACTTGGGCCCTGCTCAGTTCTCACCTCAGAAGGGGCTGGACTGGACCACAAAGGTCCAAAGGTTCCCTGCCCGCAGTTCATGGACATCCTTCCCCCAGGTTGATTGCTTTAGGAAGTGGGGTTCTGTTGACTGATAGCTGGCTCCCTTCTGGAGACACGTGGCTTGTGAAAGACAGGCAATGGGGGTAGCCGTCATTCTAAAGTGTATCTTTTAGAATTAGAAAATCCTGTAGCAGGGGCCCAGCAAGGTGGCTCAGTGGGTGAAGGTGTCTGCTGTCAAGCCTGATGACCTGAGTTCAATCCCTAGAACACATGTAATGCCAGGAGAAAACCAACTGTCACTGGTTGTCCTTTGATAGTCATGTTTGTGCCATGACATATGTGTATACACACACACACACAAACTAAATAAAAATTTTTAAAAATCCAGTAAGGGGAGGGGTTGGGAGATGGCTTAGCTGATAAAGTGCTTACATGCAGACATGAACACAAGCGTTTGGGACTCTAATAGGGCCTGCACACAGGAGGCTGGGGCAAGAGAATCTCCCACCTGTTCAAGGCCTGCCTGGGCCTTGTTTCAATCAATCAATAAAATACAAATGTAAAGTCTGGGAGACAGCGTCCTTGCTAGGGAGGTGCTGAGGGGCTGGCTCTGCAGGGGAGGGATGCCCAAATCAAAGGTAGCCCTTAGTCCGGCAGGCTGCTTCCGGGGAGGCTGGCTCTAGTTTGTTTGCCTGTTGTGCCTTTGGGGTGTCCCCTTCCAGACTTTCAGGACTGGAAGCAGCAGAGGGCTCCTGTGCAGCTCAGTCAGAGTGCTAGCCTCTTCAGTGGGCTCTGGGACTCGGGGACAGTGTCTCCAAGGCAGGTCTAAGGGTGCTCTGGCTGGGACCCTGTGGTCCTTTGCATCAGGTCCTGGGGAGACCTCTGGGGAGCAGAGGGTCTTCAACCCGGCTGACGCACAGCTCTGTGGAGCTGCTGCAGGTGGAAATTGAGAGTTAGCTTTATTCACTGTGTGAATGAAGTCCTGGGAGTTGGGTTGGGAGAGGGTCTTGCATCTCTGCCCATTCTCCTGGGGCCAGCCCTGAGGTGACCTGGCCTACTCAGTGACATTCAGAGCCCACTTGGCCTTCAGGGGTCAGTTGATTGCCAGAAACTCAAGATGGGGTTCAGTATGAATAGTCACACGGCAAAGGCTTTGTGAATAAAAACAGGACTGAAGGGGGCCTGCCAGGGGTGCCCCAGAACTGGAAGACCACGAGGGTCCCTTGTGGGTATCAGGCTAACTAGTGGAACCTAGTCTGCATGATTTCTGGCAGGGTGACAGCCTGATGCCAGGAACAAGCCATTTCTAGCCCACAGCCAGTATCAACAGGCCCTGGAAGGCACTGGCCTGAGGAAAGCAGTAGGCAGACAATTTGTGGTAGAGCCGGTTGAAGTTGGCACCAAAGGAGGCAGGAGAGGAAGGGGCAGCTGGCAGGGAGGACACTGTGTCCTAAGTTCAGGCTGGTTACAGTCACAGCAGCCACGTCCCTCCGTGAGTACCTGATGTGGCCAGATGAAACCCTGGGCAGCTCCAGAGAAAGGAAGAAGTTTCTAGAGAAAGATTGCAATTCCTGGAATGGGGTCCTGTGAACCTTCCAGAACCTTCACACAGTCTCAGGCTACACTGACCCTGCTGTGTGGGGGAATCCTCAGAGCATACCTGTCCTTGGTCTCCACTGCACCTGCCCAGCCAGGCTTCGTGCCACATAGGGTGGGGTGCATGACCGGGGCACAAATCTTCCCGCCCGCTGGGAGGACGGCAGGCTGCTTTTCTGAACCCTGGTGGCTTTGCTGTCTGGAGCTGGCAGGCATCTCCATGAGCCTAGCTCAGGTGGTTCTCCTCCTTGGCACTTTGTTCTGATCCCCTTTCCTTACCTGCTACCACCCCACAAGCCCTGCCCTGTTCCTGTTCCTGGCCAGGCTGTGCCTGCACCTGTGAAATGTATCCCAAGCCACACTGACACTTCAGCTTCACCTCCTGTGGTTCCCTGAGGAAGAGTCCACTCCAGCACACACTCTTGCTGCCTGCCCTGAAGGCCCCACTGTTCTACCCAAACGCTTCAGCCAAGCTCCTTCCCTTCAGCCTCTGGGAATGCCTGCTGCATTTATCTACCCCTGTTCCCAGCTCTTCAAGGCAATCAAAACAATTTTATATGTATGCTTGCTTGCATGCGTGCTTGGTGCCCATGGAGGCCACAAGAAAGCGTGGAATCCCCTGGAGCTAGAGTTACAGATGGTTGTGAGCTGCCACGTGGGTGCTGGAACTGAACCTGGGTCCTCTGCAAGAGCCGTCAATACACTTAAGCCCTGAACCCTCTCTCCAGCCCCTCTTCATGGTGATTTGAAAGTGTGCCTCCAGAGGCTGGAGAGATGGCTCAGCAGTTGAAAGCATTTGGCTGCTCTACCAGAGGACCTGAGTTCAGTTCCCAGCACCCATGTATGGCGGTTCACAACCACCTGTAACTTCAGCTCCAGGGGATCTGATGCTCTCTTCTGGCCTCTGAAAGCAGCACACTCATGTGCGTACACAAAGACACATACGCATTAAAAAAATGTGTCTGCAAAAACTTTGGCATTCCAACCTTCAAGGTGGAGCCTGGGTCCTGGGAATGTAGCTCGGTGGTGAGAACTTGTCCATTGTCATCCAGCATACATGAAGTCCTGGGTTCTGTTAACAGCGTGGGGATGGCAAGATGAGGGAGTGGAACCTAACTTCTCCTTCTAGTGAACAGGCCCTGGAAGGCAAAGGGATTCTTCTTGGTCATACAACTTGAAGCAGCCAAGCAAGGCCTGTGTATCCCAAGCTGTCTGGATCATGCCTCTGAGTGCTCTGGACATGTACAGGAAGTGGGTCTCTAGGCACCCAAGGGGAGACACAAACAGGAAAAGGAAGTAAGTTGCAAATCACTTTTAAAAACACGAGGGAATGAAGAGATGGCTCAGCAGTTGAGAGCACTTCCTGCTCTACCAGAGGATCTGGGTTTGGCTCCCAGCACTCATACTGGGCAGCTCAAAACTACCTGAAACTCTAGTTCAAGGGATGTGATGCCCTCTTCTGGTACCTGTATATGTGTAGTATACATACATACATACACTCAGGCACACATACATACACATTTTAAAAAATAGTTTATAAAAAGAAAACATTTAGGAGTTGGACACATGGCTCCGTAGGAGACCTGGTTTTGGTTCCCACATGGTGGCTAACAACCATCTTTAACTCCAGTTCCAGGGGCTCTGACACCCCTGTTCCATCTCTGCAGCCGTTGTGCGCATGTGATACACATATCCAGCAAGCAAAACACCTCACGTCAAAATAAAATAAATTTTAAATATTTTTGGAAAAAAAGAGAAAGCATTAGCAGCCCAACACACTGGATGTGGTGGCTGAGGCAGGAGGATTCTTTTTTTTTGAGACAAGGTTTCATGTAGCCCAGGCTTGCCTCACACTTGCCATATGGCAGTGAATGACCTTGGATTTCTGAGTGTCCTGCCTCTACCTACCAAATGATGGGACTGCAGTGTGCGTTACCATGCCCAGCAGGGAAGTAAGCCAGGGTTGTGGGGCCTGCAGCTGCTCCCTGGCTCTTGGGTTGGATATAACTCCTGGTCACTAGGACATGTCTAGCTCCTCCATGGCACCCCAGGAAGCCTGTGCTCTCCCAGGAGCCCTCGATGGTAGCCTCAGGCATGGGCTGTGATATCTGTCACCCCATACCGTGCACTGGTAGGTGAGGTCTAAAGCTAGCCTGGGTGACAGAAATGGCCCTGTGCTTCTGCAGCCCATGCAAGACTGAGGTTCACTGCCTGCTGGGAGAGTGGAGCCTTAGAGAGGCTACGCCACTGCATCAAGGTCACAGCTGGGCAAGGCAGATAGTCACACCAAACCCAGGCCAAAGACAACCTCCACCTCTAACAGCCTTATACAGAGATCCCCTGGCAGAGGATTCTTTTGGCCTGGCCACCAGACAGCCTCTTTGCCACCTTCTCCATCAGGTCCAGCAGCGAACGGGAGACAACCCTGTCTGACAGGCTGTTTCTTGACCACAGTCACTCCGGAGGGAGGCTGTGCCGTACAGGAGGCTCTAGCCCTGCTGTCCATCCCTCAGCTGGTTTTCATCATGTAACAAACCTCACCTCCCCATCGGCTGGAGCCAGCCATTGGCAGGGCTGCCCCTGCTGCCTCACACCCCTCTCTCCCTCCCTCCTCTGCCTGTTCATCCACCCATCCGTCCACGCTCTGTCTCTGCCTCCATCTGTCCATCCGTGTATCTCTCATCTGTCGAGCCCTCCATCTGTCTACTCATCCGGCCTCCCTCTGCTTATCTGCTTATCTACCAATCTTCCCATCCATCCGTCTCTTCATCTGTCCCAGTCTCCCTCCCTCCATTCTTCCATCCATCCCAGTCTCCATCCATCCCCAGAGCTCTTTATCTGCCTCCCACTCTTCCATCCACCCACCTTTCCGGCATTCCATTTGCCCATCTCTCTCCACCCTTTCTCCCGTTTATTGTTCATCCATTTATTAGTCCCTCCATCTATCCCAGTCTCCATTTATCCATCCATCCATGCCAGTCTCTACCTATCCTTCTTCCCTTTATCTGTTCATCCATTTGTCTTTCATTCATCCATTTTTTCCATTTCTCCCTCCCTCCATCTGTCTCCCTCCCTCCATCTCCATCTCCCTCCCTCCATCTCCGTCTCCCTCCCTCCATCCATTTCCATTCATCTTCCCTCTGCCTTTCTGTTCTTCCAACCTATTTGTCTGTCCTTTCACCTGTTCACTGTCCTGTTCTTTCCTATATCCATCTGCCTAACCTCCCCAGTCTACCCTCTCTGAACTGTATGCTGTGGGTGAGGAGGAAGCCCAGGATAGGCCTGCAAGAAGCTTACAGTCCATGAGAAAATATTGGAACCAACACAAAATGGCCAGATGAGCAGGGGATGGATGTGATTTGGGTTCTTGCTATAGAGCAAGGTGAATTTGAGCTTGTCTGTTCAGGAGACAAAGGGCAGGTGAAACCGGTCTCTGGAAGACTGAGAGAACGTGCTTGTCCAACTGCACCTTCCCGTCAGCCCTCAACCCTCACCTCAGCTCTCTACCCCTCCTGTTGCCTCTATTCCTTGAACCTGGGTGTCATGTGACCTTTCCTGGGGAGACGTAAAGAAATGCCTCTTCACCTCAGATAAACCATCAGCAGAGCAAAGAAAGACTTTCATCCAGGTCCAGAATGGTGAACTAATGAGTTTATTGGGGTTACTTATAAGAGAGTGGGTGGCTCAAAAGGTAGCTGTGGCGTGGGGAAGTCCTACCCTGGCCATCTATTTACCTCTTCTTTAAAAAAAAAATTACATCTCACAGATTGATACATCTCTCAGCCTCACCAGAGAAGCTGCTTCTTTTAGCAGATGACAGTTTGCACAGAGACCTATGACTGGTCAATGTGAAGGAATCATAGACTGTGCAGTGCTCAGCCTTGAATGGGACACAGATCTGTGACTCTCAAATTTTTATTAGAAATATGAAGCCATAAGCATACATCTTGAATATTGGTTCAATTTCAAAATATATTACATGCATTGTTCTACTCTCTATCTATCATCTAGCTCTCTATCATCTATCTATCCTGTCATCTATATATCATCTATCTATCATCTATCGATCTATCAATCATCTATCCTCTATCATCTATCTATCGATCTATCATCTATCTATCTATCTATCTATCTATCAATCTATCTACTGTACATGTGTGTTTTACAGTGTACATGTGGAGGTGAGAGGACAACTTGTGGAAGTCAGTTCATTCCTTATGTCATGTAGGTACCTGGGATCAAACTAAGCCTGTCAGGCTTGGTGGCAAGTGCTTTTACCACTGAGGCATCTCTCTGGCCCAGCTGTTTGTCTCTTGAGCACAGGCTGGGCCTACACTAGGTAACTCTGTTATATAGAATAGCGGTTTGCAGGCTGAGTTACAAAGTATGGCCTTGACCTGAGTTACTGCATTTTGAGTGTAAGTGCCAAGAGAGAATGATTCTGCACTGTGTTTATACAGGTAAACACCACCTGCCAGCACACCTGGAAGCACAAACTGATATATAATTTATTTTGTGTTATTAAGTAGTAACACTTATGTACGTATCAAATCACACTAGGAACACCAGACACATGAATTCATCAATCACACCAGATGAGTCACCTGGTCATCAGCACCCTTGTTTGGGAAAATTGACACGGTGAAGGACTCTTGCCTGTGTCCCCTGTTCCAGCTCAGTGCAGTTTCCTCTGCCTATGGCACTCAGCCCACTTCAAACCCACTTCCAAGAGCCTGCATCTGACACCTCTGTATCTGAGCACCTGTGGTTCCCAAGGCTTATCTGGTCTCCTACAGACTCTCCCATGTGTTTGGTTGGCTATGTCTCTGACCTCAGGACAGCCTCCCTGACTGCTCAAGCCTCTCTAACCCTTTCTTAGCTATTTTATAGTGTGGGTGTATGTGTGTGTATGTATATGTGTACCTGTGTGTATATATGTGTGTACGTGGTGTGTAATATGTGTATATTATGTATGTGTGTATGTGTATATGTGTAGTATGTGGTATGTGTGTAATATGTGTATATGTATATATATGTAGTATGTGGTATGTGTGTAATATGTGTATAGGTATATATGTGTAGTATGTGGTATGTGTGTATATATATGTGCATGCCTGTGTGCATGTTTATGTCTATATCAGTGCACATATATATGCATGTGTGTAGTATATGTGTGTGTTGTATGGGTATCTGTGGGCATGTGTGTATATGTGTGTATCACTGTAGTATAAAGTGTGATCTGAGAATTAATATCAATAAGACTGGAATGAAGGAACCTGTGATTGCGGATGGCTACACCATCAGGTCAAATCAGGATTACTTTGCAAGTCACAGCCAACAAAAATAATGTGACCTGTGACATGGGGAAAGACAAACGTGTCTATCTATGTTGTTGACAATAAATGCTCTGTTTTTTTTTTTTTTTCTTAAATGATCTTAAGGTCATTTAAGAAAGGAAGGGCCTCAAGAACCTCATGAGTCCCTTCCCCTCCATAGGAGCATTTCTAGACTCACACTCCTGAGAGCCCCGCTGCTCTGCTTCATTGCAATGGCTGTGTCCAACTGGAAGCATCAGTTAACCACTTTGGGTTGTCACATGGCCTCTGGGTTTCTCCTGTCTGTCTGGAGCTTTCTGTCTTGCTTCCCAGCACACCAAATCCCCAGGGCAGAGACTGGATTGTTGTATTTAATCGAGATGTTCAGTGTTTGACAGCTGGTATGTGTTGGTTGCACGAGTCAGAGGCCTGGGCATGTGGGCTGCTGTCCGGGAGTGGTGACACAGGACCCCACAGGCAACAAGTGTCCCTGACTGTGACTTTAGGGGTGGACTTTCCAAGTGTCTGGATATAAGGCAGAGGGAAAAATGTGTCTAGGGCAACTGTGGGATTTTGAGTGCCAGTGCCAGCTGTGCTGGTAATGGGGACCGAATCTTACCGTCTGAGGTCCTGGCCTCTAGGCATAGCCTCTGCGACAGAATCGGAAGCCTAGCTATATTTGCTTCCCCAGAGCAGACCCACCACCTCCTTCCTTCTAGACCTCCCTTCTGCTAAGACACATGGCTGTTCTGTGGGAACACCACTGGAGCCTAACCTGTGTGCTCACAGCTACAGAAATGGAGGCACAAGGAGGCCAAAGGGCTCATCTAAAAGTCACATGGCAGAGCTGGGATTTGAGCACAAGCAGGTCATGTCCCTTTACAGTCCAGGATGGGCATCGGGGCTGGTCTTGGACAGATCACTCCCTGCCCTCCCCTCATGCCCTCTGCCCTCTGCCGTGGCAGCTAGTACTGCCTACTTGCCTGAAAACAGACTGGCAGGGTGAGAACTCATCCCTTGTTCGATAGTCTGTTCAAGGCCAACCTACAAAGGACAGGAAAACAGGTGGACACGTGGCCTCCTGCTGCTCTGACCTGAGGGCCTTCCAGACATTCCTGCTGGGATCTCAGGTCAACACAGCCCATCCCTCCTGTAGCTCTCTGGTTCAGAGCCTTCCAGGTCACCTGGGTCATAGGGTCAGGGGTGCTGTGCTGTCTCTGAAAGGGACTGGAGGTGATAACCACAGAGACAAATGGTCTTTTCTGCATGGGCTGGCCATCAGAGAGGGTGCTCGAAGGCAGTGCTGGGAATGACGTGGTGGCTCTACTTGTAGAATGGAGCCTGTGCTATCCCTCCCTCTTGGGGCTAGTTGGGCTGTAAATGGGGTTCGCGCATAAGGGGGTCACTGTTTCTACAGTCACAGCCATCGGAGGCCTGGCACAGGCTGAATCCAGAAGTGGAGGCAGACCTATGTCTGTGGGCCACCTCCCATGGCCTTTCACATGCTTTCCCTGATGCGGAGGTCCAAGGGCACTGGGACAAGGGTCCTTGGGAGGTGTGTGGGTGTGAGCATCAAAACAGCCTGCAGCTTGGCCCTGTCCCCGCCTCTGCCTGCAGGTATTTAAGGTCTGAGGAGCTTGTAGGGGCTGGCCCGCTGTGGCACAGACCGAGACCAGAGTCCTCACCACTTCCCACGCTGTCCATGGATTTTGTTGCTGGGGCTATCGGAGGTACAAGACTGGGACAAAAGGGTGCAGAGTTGGGAGACAATGCTTTGCCTGGAGGGTGTGTGGGAGGAGCCCCAGGCAGCAGGGGTTTGAGCAGACCTGGGTGGTACCTGGGCTGTAGGTACTAGATGGGAGGGTAGATTCTGGCTCACAGCTCTGAGGCAGGTTCTGATGCAGGTTGGGGACCATTTGCTTGGAGCAGGAGCTTGTTCTGGGGTTAGGAGATTCTGGGGATACTGGATGTGGGAGAATGAGCCTTGGGGAGTACAGGAGGCTGCAGGGGAGTGCAGTGCCCCCAGGAGTCGTACAGAGTAGGGACTAGAAGGGACAGAGGGGAAACCTGGCTGAGTGACTTCCCTGGGTCTACTCACCAGGGTCGACTGCTACCCAGTCCCCTATGGCCAAGACTACGTCCTTCCTGGGGCAGGAGGGGAGAAGTGGGAAAGAGGAGAGGGGAGAGAGGTTGCTGCCCGCTGGGCTCTGCTGGTCATAGGTCATTGATCCACAGGATGTACAGCTATTTTGAGAGGCACCTTTGGCTGGTCTTGTGAAACAGCTGTGGGTGGCTCTTGCTCACTGCTGGGAACAGTCTGAGGACCAGGAAGGGAAGTCCTGATCTGTTCCATCCCAAAGCTGGCTACTCTCTGAACTAAAGGATGAAGTTGCACTTTCTCAGAGTCCACAGAAAGGCCTGGTGATGGTCCCTGGTCCTTAGTCCTCAAGTGTCTCTAGCTCTAAGCTCTACAGGTGGTAATGGCAGGTTGGATACAACAGCACGGTCATGTGATATGGACTGTGATCAACATATTTCCAGGCAAAGGCAGCCCAGAACACAGTCAGGGAAGCCTCAGAGAGGAGGGTTTTGAAGGATGGGTAGGAGCTAGTGAGGTGTGTGAGGATTCCAAGGACAAGTCCAGTCAAGGTCAAGCAGTGCCTTGCTTTATCCTTCACCCCAGGCAACAACTCCTCTACTTGGGTGCATTTATTAAGTCCTGGGACACAATCTCTTGGGCTTTGTCATCCTCCTAACATGTTCTGACCACCCTCACTAAGTTAGAAAGCCTAGGTACCTGCTTGGTCCCTTGGCTTCCCCAAAGCTGTGTTGGTCTTATTTGCGGAGGCCTTGGTGTTGGGTACAGCGGAAGAGTGTGGATCTCCTGCCCAGCGGGCACCTCTGCGAAGTGGATCTGAACCTGTCTCCAAGGCCTTCAGATCATCTGCGTATGTAAAGGAAAGTTCCAGAGGCTTCAGGGCTTCCAGGTGGATCCACGGCTTAGGCCTTCCCCCGGGCCAGTGCTAGAGGAAGTCGGGGGAGTAGGTGCTGATGGAGCAAATGTCTCCCCTGGCCAGGAAGCAAAAGGAATGGGTTGCTATTCCAGTGCCTCTGAGCCTTGCCCCGGGTGAGCCAGGGACTGCCTGCTAGGTAGCACCTCCTGCAGGCTCTGCCACCTCCCACCCGTGCCACACTGAGAGCAGGCCTACAGCACACGGCCCTTCAGAGGAGCTTGTTTGGGCCACAGTAGCACTTACTTGCTTCCATGCGCACCTGTGGCTCTGAGCAATCCTGGCTCTTCAGGGACCGGGATGTCCGCCATCTGCCTCTTGCTCAGACTGTGACTGTCCCCTGGTCCCTGTAATGCACTGATGTTGCTCTCTTGACCCTGCAATGAGTGGGTGCTCACTGGGCTCCCTCCCAAATCCTGCACAGGCGGAAGCTCCAGGGCAAGGTCTCCCTAGCTCAGGGACAACATCAGCCAGGTCTATTCTCCCCAAATGTGACGCCAGTGGGGAGGCTGAGGAATGTTCCTAGCACAGGCAACGGGGACAGGCACTGCTGGGCCGGGACTCAGAGTAGAGCGATCGCTAACAAGCTTGGCAGATGCACACTGAGCCTGTTTCTCACCTGCAAAACAAAGGATGCTCACGTGAGGTCAGCTGGAGGCATGGAACTTGCTTGGGGCCACCTCCCGCTGTCTTATGGGTTCCTCTGATTGTCTTGCAGGTGTCTGCGGTGTTGCTGTAGGCTACCCTCTGGATACAGTGAAGGTACAGCGAGACTCTGCCTGGGCTTAGCTCACTTTCAGGATCTCCCGCGCCCAATCCTGGTCATCCATTAGAATGCTGCCAGGATGCGGCTGCATCCCATTCTAACGCCTTCAGTGGCTTCTCGTGGTCCTTACACTATCAGTCTCTCACCTTGTGCCTTAGGAGTCTCAAGTAAATAGGGTTTACTGTCCCTGCTCAGTCCATAGCAGCATGCCTGATAGTCAAGGGGCAAAGCCTAGGGTCTACTGGCTTCCAGCCCTCCATGAAGCTTACCTACCTCTTCTGCAGGTCAAGATCCAGACTGAGGCCAGATACACAGGCATCTGGCACTGTATCAGAGACACGTATCGGCAAGAACGGGTAGGCCTGGGGCCCAGGACTGAGTGCAGGGAGGTGTCGGAGCCTGAGACTGGTCCTGAGGGTGCTCTTCCTCTTGGGTCTCAGTCTCCTGGCCCCCAAATGTCTGTGCCCAGCTCAGGGATCCCTCTTGAGGACCACAGTTTAGACACTTGGGACATCCTGTGGCACAGAACCAAGTCCTTATCACCAGAGGAGGGAATGGGAGGGACACTGGGCAACTGAAGGTCATGGAGGACCCCATTCAGAGAAAAAACTTGGGGGCACAGGCAGGGGTTGGCCCAGAAAAATCAGTAAAACATGCTGGTTTTGCCATGGTGGTCAAGCAGCTATCTTGGGAGAGCCTGGCCCTCCATCCCTTCAACCCCTCACCTGACTTCAAGCAGAGTCTCCAGGCTGATTCCTGGAGGCTGAGGTCTTGAAGCAGTGGCCTAGGCAAGGGAGGTGGTCAGGAAGGGCGATTTCAGCTGCCCTGGCCGCAGGGCAGGCCTCCATTGGCTGGGCTCTGGAGGTGGTGCTCAGGCAGGGCGATTTCAGCTGTCCCAGTCCCAGGGTGGGTCCTCCACTGACTGGGCTCTGTCTCCACTCGGACCCTATCCACCAGGTGCGGGGCTTCTACCGGGGCCTCTCGCTGCCTGTGTGCACGGTGTCTCTCGTGTCGTCTGTGTCTTTCGGCACCTACCGCCACTGCCTCGCTCAAATCTGCCGCTTCCGGTACGGCAGCGCCGATGCCAAGCCTTCTAAGGTGGATGTCACACTCTCAGGATGCACCTCTGGCCTGGTCCGCGTGAGTGGAGGCAGACGAGGGTAGGAGGGTGTCTGAGACAGTCCCCAGCTTGCGGGCAGACTGGGGCTCTGTGAAGGGAGGGCCTGCAGGGGGCAGGGAGAGCGGTGAGGAACCACTGTCCTGCCTGGATAGGCCAGGCTCTCTGTGGGGAGGAAGGGCTGACCAGAAGGACCCTCCCTGTCAGTGTATGGGGACCCAGAGAGGAGCACTCAGATGCTTGGGACCCTCAGGCTGGGAAGGCTCCATCTGCAGGATTGATACCAAGATGCCTGAACTGGGCATCCTTTCATTCCCAATGGAATGGGACACTAGGCACTATGGATGAGAACAGGGCAGCCTAAGGTATCCACAGCCCTCTCACAGAGATCCCACCCCAGAGTGGGCCATGTATAAGCACTCTGTCTAACCAGAACCACCTGGAGAGCCATGGGCTGTGGGCTGAGTGCCGGGCTCATCGCATAAACAGCACAGAGGCCAAAGGCTGATGGACCTAGCTAGTCAGGCTGGACTCGTTTTTGGTCTCTTTGAGATAAGGTCTCCCTGTAGCCCCAACTGCCCTGGAACTCCCTACATAGACCAGGCTGGCCTTGAACTCATAGAGATCTGCCTGCGTCTGCCTCCGGAGTGCTGGGATTGTGACTTTATATCAATAATTATGTTTTTAATTATGGTCTTGACCTGAGTTGCATTTACTTAATACCTGCTATTGAGTCAAGCCAGTGCTTTAGGATGGGAGAGGTCTAGAAGGCCCTGGCTTTGGCCTTACCTGGGCAGAGCTGGTTTTGAACTCTGGAGCATTGTAGCCCTGGGGCTGGCTTGCAGCCTACTAGGGCCCAGGTTCTCCAGCATTGCCCTGGGTGATTGGAAGCAAAGGGAAGCTGAGTTCCGGGGTGCGAGGGAAGGCTGTAGGCACATCCTATCCCACTTCTCTTTGCTCCAGGTGTTCCTGACATCACCAACTGAGGTGGCCAAGGTTCGCCTGCAGACACAGACACAGCAGCGGCGGCCCTCAGCCTCATGGCCTTCAGCTACTCCCCCTTTATGTCCTGCACCCTCTGCACATCTGGAGCCCAGGTTCAAGTACCATGGGCCTCTGCACTGTTTGGTCACAGTGGCACGTGAGGAGGGACTCCGAGGGCTCTACAAGGGCAGCTCAGCCCTGCTCCTTCGGGAAGGTCACTCCTTTGCCACCTACTTCCTCTCCTATGCCATCCTCTGTGAGTGGCTCACCCCTGCTGGCCACAGCCAGCCAGGTGAGTGACAGCAGGGTGGGAAGGTGTGGGCCCAGTGGGGTGGGGCCTGAGAGAAGAGCCTGCATGAGCTGGGCTGCAAGCTATTTGTTGGCACACAGACATGTCTTTAGCCCACTGCTGTACACTGCCTCACAGAGTCAGGCTAGACTCCTCTGTCACAAGGTTATGAGTGGCTCTGGACATTCACATCCCTTTCAGAAGCATCACCTGCAAAATAAGGGCTCCTCACTGAGGCCTGGTTTCTGCCTCACCTGCAGATGTCTTTGGTGTGCTGGTGGCCGGAGGCTGTGCTGGGGTCCTGGCCTGGGCTGTGGCCACCCCCATGGATGTGATCAAGTCACGCCTGCAGGTGGATGGGCAGGGCCAGCAGCGCTACCAGGGCCTCCTGCACTGCATGGTGACCAGTGTGCGCGAGGAAGGCCCGAGGGTGCTCTTCAAGGGGCTGGCGCTCAACTGCTGCCGTGCCTTCCCTGTCAACATGGTGGTTTTCGTGGCCTATGAGGCTATACTGAGGCTCACGCGGGGCCTGCTCACATAGCGGCCAGCTGCCAGCAGCGTCCAGGTTGCAGCAGCTGGAGGAGGCGAAGGGGAGTGTGGGCCACCAGGGCAGTGGAGTCTCCATTCAGCAACCCAAGTTGAGGCCTGAGCATGGCTTGCCCAGCTGCTGACAACAGGTCAAGGGGCTTATCTTGCCATTTGCTTAGAAGTCACATGAGTCAGGGATGAATGGGCTTCCTTGGTGAGGGCTTGTGTCACATCAAGTCATTTGTCACTGGGCAACTGTTCATTCCTGCTAATTTTCCTCGTCTGCACCCAAGACTTCAGATGACTTCCTTCACTGAGTCAGTTGAGTGGTAGACCACCCTCCAGCTCATCACACTCACCACCACTCTTCACACTGTCCCTGGAGAGCTAGGCGGCAACTCCACCACACAGTGGGGACAGGACAGCAAGGCTAAGCCATCTGGCTGCAGGCTGGGCTTGTTCTCTGCCCCAGGATGTCCAACAGGGCCCAGAGTCCTCACTGGCCGAAGAACTGCTCTGAAGCTTCGCCGTGAGCCCTCACTACCTGTAGGTGCTGTGCCTGCCACACAAAGACCCCAAGCCTGGGTGGGACTGGGTGTCAATAAAGTGTTTCCGATGTTGCTCAGCAGTGTTGCTCTGTGACCTGTGGGGTGCCAACCCAACTGCCTCGTCCTCATCTTGTTCCCCCGTGAAGCCTGCCTGATTGCGGTGGGAGGTGTAGAACCTCAGCCCTGGCAGCTTTCTCCTAGATGGACAAGAGCACTTACCTAGGTGGCGAGGCCCCGCTATACAGAAGCCCCCTGAAGACCCACATACCCTCGGGCTGGATTCATTCCTTGACTTTCCTGAGTTGTGGGGCCCTGCTGTGGTAGGCTATCCATACCACACCCATGCTAAACACACTTGGCTGGTGCTCTGCACTGGGGCCTGTGAGTGGGAAGTTGCCTGTTACCCTACAAAGGTTTTGTGAGCACATGGTGGGACCCACCTGTTCTTCTGTGGCCCAGCCTCCCTCTCCTGGGACCCTATGGCTTACATTGGTGGGCTACTGGGAGTCAGGATGGCAGGTCTGGCGTGAGCCCATGGATCTATACAGAGCAGGCTTCTAGTAGAGCTGGCTGATGCTGCCTCAACTGCACTTACTCAGATGTAAAGCCTGGCCACATTCGTAACCAAATACTCACCTGTACTTTGGTACAGTGAAACTTTTCTATTCCTAGAACATGAGGCAGACCTGTTCCTGGGCTAGCTCTTATAACACAGGTGTTAAGCACTAGACCTTACAGCTTCAGAAGACCTCCCTCTGCCTGCCCAACTCTACACATTGAGCTTCACCTTTATCAGGAAGTTCTTCCTGCCTTACTACTAGGTGCTTTGGGCTCCTTCCAGGGAGCCTGGCCAGCTATGTCCTGTGTGTCTCCTGAACTGCAATTCCTAAGATCCCTAAGAAAGTCCTTTTAGCTATGTTTTCTGAACAGGAACATTCATCGTGCTTAGTGTTCAAGATGTTGGGACATTCTAGGCAAGTGCTTGGTGGACACCAGCTAACAGAACAGTAATTCACCAACTCTGACCCTAACAGGGCCCACTTCTGTCAAGGTCACTAGAGCATTCACTCATTTTGACAGTTGGAGGTGAGCTCAGGCAGCAGTCTGGGCTCCGGCTCGTGCTGACCCCATACTGCTGAGCAGCTGGCCCACCCAGCCGAGGACTTCAGGCTGTCACTAGTTAGGGAAGTGACCAAGGAGGAAGGGTCTGGAACTTACTGTATAGACCAGGCTGGCCTTGAACTGGTATTGATCCTCCTGTCTCAGCCTCTGAAGTACACCTGGCCTAGCTCTCCCTGTGAGAGGAAGTGAAAGATCTGGGAGAAACTGCTGCTCCCCAGCCACATGCTGGAGCAGGAGCTGGCCTTCCCAAGGGATGCGTCCATAAAAAGCAGGGCTGTGCTTGACATCTCAGTGGGAGCTAAAAGCTGCCTGCATGGTGTGTAGGCTCTAGACCCACAGGCCCGTGGGAAGGGCCAGGGCCAGTTGGTGTAAGGGCCTCCATGTATCTGAGGCTGCAGGCCTGTTCCCATTGAAAATAGTTAGTATGCTAAGGGAATAAGCATGATTCCTGGAGTGGTCTGAAGTTAGTTACCTTAGCTGGAAGTTGCACCCAGAAGACTCAGGTTAACAAAAATGGAGGTCCACGGCTTCAAAGCTGAGTGATTTGCCCATAGATGCTGTGGCTGGCTAGACAGTGGCCACAGCATTTTTGCCACTGGGACTTCATGTGCTCTCCCTCACCTGCGCACTTGTACCTGTGACATGGGGGTGATAGAGCTGGAAGACGTGGCCTAAGTTATCTGGTGTCACAGAGTGAACATGGCTGTTCTCTCAGTGGGTCGCGCCTCTGGTCACAGCCAGGTAAGAGGCTTTCCTGGGAGTATGGCCAGTTCAGGCGGCTGGGAGGGGAGGCTGCATGAGATTTGTGCAACACCCTGGCACTTCTGTGGGTCCTGAGGCCAGGCACTAGGCCTCCCAAGGAGTGAATCTCAGTTCCTATTACACTAAGAGTCAGGACAGACTGCTCAGCAACGAATTCACTGGGTGGCCTTGGGCAGGTCACATTCTCCTCTAAAGCCCATTTTTCCCCCTTGTAAAATGAGGACCGATGGGTAGGAGTAAGGTCAGGGCTCCACTGTGTCCGGGTCTAGTCCCAGCCTGTATTCATCGTTCAGCACTGCCCTGTGCGCTTGCTTATGGAAAATAGGACAATGTGCACACATTCTCTTCAGGCTATTAGATATAAAATGAGGCAGGACAGCAGCCCAGGGAAACTAACAAGGGCAGGAAAAAGGAGGGCGGCTTCCCAGGATGAGTGGCTCCTGACACAAAGGGCTCCCCAGGAGCCTTTCAGTGCCATGCGTTTCTACAACTGTATATTCATTATTTCTTCTCAAATGTTGCCCATAGAATTAAGCCCTCCCTCAACCCCACCAAAGGGAGTATCTATAGTATCTATAGCCCTTAGCTGTGGGTGCAGAACAGCCTAGGCCTGCAGCAAGGCTGTGGCAACCTATGCCCCTGGTTGGACAGTCAGTGATGCAGACAGGAGCAAAAGAAGTTTATTTTTGCCAGAAAGTGGCCCAAGGACAGAGCATGCAAGAGTGGACCTTGTGTTGTTGTTGAAGACAGACACTTCAGCCAGGGGCTTTCCCTGAGATATGGCTTCTGTTTTGTTGACACTATGCATGGTGGGTCATTAAGTGTGGCCAGCCTACAGGGAAACGCCATGGCCTGGAGGCTGCGGTTGTGTTTTCTGTCTAGCTACAGCCCACCAGCCCAGCTGACTTCTTCAGTCAAGTGTCAAAACAAAAGCATCTGCAAAGGTAACAACAAACTGTCCTTAGTACCTCATGGGTGGGAGGAGCCACCACTGGTTTCTGCAGGATGGAGTGTGCAGCTATTTGGTGAAATAGTTAGTATGCTAAGGGAATAAGCATGATTCCTGGAGTGGTCTGAAGTTAGTTACCTCAGCTGGAAGTTGCACCCAGAAGACTCAGGTTAATAAAAATGGGCCAGCCTGGTCCACGGCTTCAAAGCTGAGTGATTTGCCCCCCCCCCCCATTTTTTTTTTCAGTGTGAGGATGGAATTTGGGGGCCTCATGCATTCTAGGCAAGCACTCTTATCACTGAGCTACACCTTCAGCATAAAGCCGGGGATTTCCTGGTCAAGTATAAAGTAAAATACATACATATACACACACATAATTTTTGGTGTGGGCACAAGCACAGTATCTTTTGCCCACTAAACTTCCCCATATGAATTTTTTCATAACACTTCTAAATTTCACAATAATGACATTTTGACTCCATGGAAGCATACACAGAATACTTTGATTTTTGAGACAGTGTAGGATCTTGCTAGGTAGTTCAGGGCTAGCCTGGAACTTGGGATCCTCCTGCCTTAGCCTCCTGAGTGCAGAAATTACAAGGCGTGCACCACCATCGTCCAGCTTAGCCACATATTCTCTAATGGAGTGGATTTGGGGTATATCTGGAACCCTAGGATGCTTGCACATGGACTGTCCTCTGGGGCCCACAAAGGTGCCACACTTGGGTTCTTTGTGGGAGAGACTCACAGCTGGGCTTTCCATCTGACCACGGAACATTAGCAGCACCTGATCATCCTCAGCAGGGTGACATCACAGAAGAAACAGCATCCAGAATGAACACAGGGCATACAGACCCAGCCAGGCCCAGGAATTACCACGTGAAAAGCTACTGGGAGTGTGATTCGATTTGATGGGGATAGGATTACTCATAAATTATGGCTTTATAAGCACATAGAAAACGGATGTTACTGGAAGTGGAAGGACAACTGCCGGGGAGTCATGAACTCCTTCACCATGTCCTCGGTGACTGCTCTGCGCCGGGTCTGGTGCTCAGCGATCAGGGGCTGCAGGACATCTATGAGGGTCTTCTTGAGCTCCCCAGTAAGCATGGCTCCACTGCTGTAATCCTGCAGGAAGCCAATGCTGTGAGCAGAGCCTCTGTGTGCCCAGCCTCCCTACCAGACCTTCAGCTCAGTCCCTGCCTCTCTGTGGCCCATGCTGTAATGGTAATAGTAACCTGGGTCTTAAAGGACATTTCTCCTAAAATAGCTAAAACCTGGTTTTGACCAGCAGCTGTGATGAACTGTGTCTTAGTGAAAAGGTCAATGGGAACACACATCTTCCTAACCCTCTCAGCCTCATTTGCTTCTGTGCAACCTCTGATAACTTCTTTCTTGACTGTAAATATAAGTCCCACTCTTCAACACAAAACAAAGGCACAAACCACAGGCAGCAGCAGGCTGGAGCAAACTCACGCAGCTCTGTGCCACAGGTAGCAACAGCACTGCCACCCTCAGCATTCTTTTCTTTTCTTTCTAGATTTGCTTTTGCTTTCATTTCCGTGTGCGCGTGCGTGTGTGTAGGTAGGTATGGGCACTGAGTACAGGTGTTCACAGAGGCAGAGGTCTGGATGTGATCTCCTGGATGTGAGCTACCTGACTAAGATGCTGAGAATCAAATTCAGACACAGTGCATTACGCACTCGTAGCAGCTGAGCCATCTTTCCAACTCCCCGGCATATTTTCTTTTATAAAATTTCCTATATGTTTTATGTAACTATAGTTGGCTTCTTCCTGTTTTTTTCAATTTATTATCTTTTTTTGGGAGTGGGGGATTTCTGAGACAGGTTCCCCCTGTAGCCCAGTTGGCCTGAACTTGCTATGGAGACCAGGCTGGCCTTGATCTCGGACATCCTCCTGCCTCTGCCTCCCGAGTGCGGAGGCTAAAGGTGTGCACCACCATTGCCGGCCTCTGTTATCCTTTTTAATACCCTGGCATAGGTCCTGTGTCACTGAACCCTAAAAACAGTTCACATGGAAGTCTGAGGCCAGCCTGTTCCACATGGTAAGTTCCAGGCCAGCCAGGACTACATAGCAACCCTGTCTCAAAATAATCACAAAAGACACCCATACAATAATGTGCCTGTAATAACTCTCACCCAGTGCTTCCTCTGCTGTACAGTGCCTGTTGCTAACTTTTTGTTATTACTGTTTTTGCTCTCTTTGTGAAGAAAGCTGTTTCTTAATCTGTTATGATTTCCTTGGGAAGGATTCCAAGAGCTGGAAACCTAAGGCCAAGGTTCTACTTTGTGCCAACCTGTCCCCATGGTGGGGACACTCTACTCATGTGCATCTCGTAGCATCTGGCTCACAGTCACAGAAGTAAATGACAGCCAGCAGCCATACAAGCTCGCTATGTCTGGTGAATTTTTCTCTCTCTCTGTCTCTCTTCTAGCATGCTGTTATGTAGCCTAGGCTAGCCTGGAATTATCAATCCCCCAGCCTCAGCCGACTGAGTAGCTGGGTCTATACATGTGCCTGGTTTCTACTCGTCTTCACATCCCATCACATAATGTGCACTGCTCTGAAGCCCAGACAGCAGAGGAAGCTCGGCCAGCAGAAAAGGCCTGGCTGTTGGTTGTCAGGCTTATCTGTGGGCCTGGAGCCTTGACTCACCTTTCTGATCTGCTCTAGTCGGTCATCATCCTCAAGGAAGAAGGTCAGGTACATGAAAGACACGTCCACATCACAGTTGCCCCCAAACTGCCTGTGCTCCTCCACGGTGTCTCTTCCTCCAGAAAATGCATGCTTGTTGACCTGTGCAACACAGAGACCAGTCAGATTCACTGCCCCATCCCTGGACATTGACCAGGGCCCATGAGTGGCAGTTAAGCTAATGCATGACTTTGGATTAGGGACCAGAGCAAAGCTGAGGCTCAGGTCAGCAGGAGGGGGCCCCCACTTGTTCCTTCCCACTAGGCCTGGTCTAAGCAGCAGTGAGGCTCATGGAAGAGGAGGAGAAAGGCAATGTGTGCCAACCACACATTGCCCAGAGTTACAGAACAGTCTGGAAATTCCAGACGACTGGGTTGAAATCTGAGGAAGAACCAAAGTCCTCTTCAAAATAAGGAGCTGACAGGGAGGATGTTCCACCCTCAGCACTGAACAATCAACAGAGGGTGTCCCTGCCCTGGTCTGAGAGGAGATGGAGGAGAGTTCCCCAGTAGCTCTCAAGACACATGGGTAGAGCCCTGGCTCAGCAGCACACAGCACAGCGTTATAAATGGTGGCTATTACAGTTATGACCAACATTTTATCCCTAGTCACTAAGGAACCTCTGTGTCATTTCCTTCCTTTTACCAGTGAAGAAAGTGGAGCCCGGAGTTTCAGGAACCTGCTTCATATGACGGGAGTGGAACTGCAGAGCTGAGAGGCTTCTGCTGGTTTAATGTGGGAGCTAAAAAGTCCTAGTGTTGCTGGGGAATAGTGTGTATGGCCTTAGAGGAAACTCACAGAAACATGGGCTTGGGGGTGCGCATGTCAGAGCAGCCTTCATGGTAGGGTTCAAGAAGGCAGTCACCAGAGTCTAAGACAACAGAAGTGATGAGACAACCGAACTGAGCTGAGCCCCTGGGGCCAGTGAGACGCCAAACCAATGATCTGAATTTGATCCCCAAGGCTTACATGGTGGAGAGAGAGACCCGATTCTTGAAAAGTTGTCCTCTGACCTCCACACATGTCCACAGCAAACATGCATGCACACACACACACACACACACACACACACACACACAAATGTATTCAAAATTAAAAATAAATAAGTGAATGAATAAACTGACTCCCTGTAACAAGAGGTAGCTTGTGGGCACTGTCTGGGTTGAAAGGCTGGGACTTGAACTACCAAACTCTCAAAGCTAGGCAGCTCCAGTGGCAACCCACCAGACAGCAGAGTTTGCCTGAAGGAGAGCTCAAACTCTGGGAGACCAGGAGGGCACTGGGCTCTGGCAGTGGAGCGCATGTCTAGAGTGGGCAATTGGCTCAAGAATGCATGTATGTGGAAGAAGTTCTGTATTACAGCACTGAAGTGGGAGGCCCTCATGTTGGCCCAGAAGAGAGACAGCCTATCTTGTGTGGCACTGTCCAACTGGCATGATTTGAACTACCACTTTCCATCGGGCAGCACTCCAGTTTTTATATGGGCTACTCATAATTCCTGCCTTGAGTCTGAGAAGCCAGGAGGACTTTCACAAGCACTGCCTAGACAGCTGAGGTATTCTCTTGAGTGAGGAGCATGTTTTCTTTCGGCATGGTACAAACTTTCTAAAACCTGGAAATCTCTTAAATTCTCTTGGAGCCTAAGTTTCCAGGTTTCTGACATGAAATTGCCGGAGACCAAAGTGCCTAGAGATTCTGGAACCTCCGAAGACCTTCATGCCCTGGCCCCCCACTCGTCACGCACCCTTTACACCCTGCTCTCTCCACCTTTTATGTAGCTGTTTGCCTGTGCCCTTTACAGTGCCCAGATGAACGTTTCCCTGAGTTCTGTGAGCTGTTCCACCACATTAGTCAAACCTGAGGAGAGGTTGTAGAAACTCTGGTGCATAGCTGGTCAGCAGGAAAGATGGATGCCATTACCTGTGGCTGCACTATAAGTAGGGACTGTCCAGTGTGGGGCTCAGTCTGTGAGTACTGTACTCTCCAGGGAGAATCACAACTGAGCTGAGCTATATGACCCCAGCTGGTTGGTGTCTGTTGGGGAGATCTGCTCGGCAGTGCACAGAAGTGCACTGTGCAGAGGGTAGAGGGAAGTCAGCTGGCCTTGCTGTGGTACAGGCCACCAGACTGTTGGCAGCTCTGCTTATCAGAGGCTGTACTTCCGCATTTTAAGGTGGATGCTACCCATCAGTGTCTCGGCCCAGCTCTGGGCTGTGGAGATTCTGTCTGCAAATGAGGTGGGCATGGGAATTTGGAGAGGGCATAGCTTACCCTGGGGGCTAACCTGTCACCCTGACCTCCAAAGGCCTACGTGGTTCTGCTCTCATGCACACCCCTTATCAAGCCCTTGGGCCTCTGCTGGTTCTAGACAAATAAAAAGTACTCCAGAGTCATAGACAACTTTAAGAAAATGTTTTATTATTTTTATTTTACGTGCATGAGTGTATTGCCTGTATGTATGAAAGTGCACCCATGTTGTACAATGCATGAGGGGGTCAGAAGAGGTCATCAAATCCCCTGAACTGGAGTTAAGGGTGATTGTTAGCCACCAAGTGGGTGCTGGGAATGGAACCTGGGTCCTCTGCAAGAGCAGTCAGTGTTCTTAACTGCTGACATTTCTCCAGCTCACAGACAACTCTGAAGACACACTTCTCACGAACAAACAGAAATCCCCCCACTTCCTCTTCTGCTCTTTGTCCTTGGTTAGTTTCAGACAAAAGCAAAAGAGAAAGAGAGATCCCTGATCATACCAGCTCCCAAGAAGTGGGAGGCTGGCAGAGGCTACTTCCTGGGTGTGAAAAGCTCCCACTGTCAATGAAAACCTGCTTAAGACTTTACCGAAGGCTTGGGGGCCTGGCAGAGACTTTGACCATTGTAATAACAGGCCTCAAACATGGCTCCTCTCACTCCACTGCAACACATACTTAGAGCAAAGGAAAGGTCAGCGACTTTGTATAATCACGAGGGGCTCACACACTGACAGTTCAGCATCAGGCAAGAGTGCTGGGCTCTAAAGACGTGGTCACACAAGCTAATTTCTAGTTCTAGTTCCCTAGTGATCTGCAACATTTACCAAGTACCCACAGCCGCCAGGACAGGCTATCCTGTTGGAGAGTGCTTCCCAATTCTGTCTTTAGGGGAACATTCAGGGAACAGCAGCTTGAGGTGCTGTCTCACCTGAGAGCACTGCTCCATGGTAGGTGCTTTGCACTGGCTGCCTGATGATCCTTTCTGCCTCCTGGCTCTTTCCTTCAAAACCACTAGTGAAACAGACAAACAAATAATCAAACAAAAAGCCCCAGAGGGTGGGGGAGAGGGCCCTGGCTCTGGTGGTATGGCCCTTTAATCCTAGCCCTTAGGATCTGGCAGGTTAAAGCCAACTGGTCTACACAGGCAGTTCCAAGCCATCCAAGGTTACATGGTAAGACCCCTTCTCAAAAAATCTGCCATTAACTCCCCGGGGGAACGACACTTGCCAAATACAATCAAGGCAACTGGCTCTGACTCATTTCCTCAGATAGAGGAAAATCATATTCTTTGACAACAGCTTCATTAAGTATGACTTTAAAGGATATTATTCTTTGCTTATACAACAAAATGTTGCTAAGAAAGGCAGAAAGACAGAAGAAAAAAGAAAATAGGCAGTGCTGGAGAGACAGGCTGCTCTTACAGAAGACCAAGGTTGGGATCCCAGCACCCATATGGCATCTAATAGCTGCCTGTAACTCCAGTTCCAGGGAATCTGGCACCCTTTTATGACCTCTGTGGGCACTACATGACATGGGTGCACTTACTTACATGCAGGCAATACACTCATACACACAAAATAAAAATAAGAAAATTAAAAAAAGAAAATGGAAAATGTACCTCAGGTCTTTAAGTGAAAGGAAGCACAGACTTACCAACAAAAATTCAAAAATCAGGCTGAGAGATGGCTTGGTGGTTAAGAGCACTGGTTGCTCTGCCAGCACCCACATGGCAGATAACAATCATACAATCCTCCACAGTTTTTGCATGACACAGGTGTTCTTACACAGACACAGAAAAAACACTCATACACGTAAATCAAAAAATTTTCCCCCAAACTGAAAACCAGAGTCTCAAACCCCAAATCTACTTTCCTTGCTCTCTGGGAAATGGGCCTGGCTCCCTCTGGTTATGCAGGAGACAGGTAGTGACCGTGGAATTCAGCATCACTGTGGTGCCAATGCCCAAATGACCAGAGCAACTGTGACTTACATGTGATGTATGTTGTGTCTGTGTGCTACCTGCCTCTCCTAGGCTTTCTGTTCCCCAGGCAGCCCTTGTTGGGATACTGCTCACCTTGGTCTTGATCTGCTTGGCTGTGTCAGTGAGGAAGATGGAGGAGTTGGGGTCACTGGCACTCATTTTGGTCTGGGCCCCCTGGAGGGCGGGGAAGAAGGCTGAGTGCAGCAGGGCAGGTTTGGGATGGCCGATCCTGGGGGCCACGTCCCTCGTCATCCTAAAGTAAGGGTCCTGCGGGGAGAAGGCTGGGGTGAGGAAGCTGCAACGAATGGCCAGGCTTTGGCCAGTGAGCAGGCCCAGAGGAGCCACACTCATGGGGGTGATGGTGTTTCCAGTTGGTTTCAAACTGGCCTCTCTTCCGTCAACACTTCTTATCACCTCCCTCCCTCTGAAGAGTCTTTAAAATCCAGTGCCAGCTCATTTCTAGAAGCTCGCTCTGCCTTCCTACCTGGTCAATGGCACATGGGATGAGGCACTGGATATCTGTCCTGTCTCGGAAGATCTGTGGGAATGAGTTGCTGAACGACGGTGCAGCCTGGACAGCAGGAAAACTGATCTTTCCTGAAAGAGAGAGGTCAGTTCTTACGTGTTAGGCCAACTGCTGCTCTAGGTAATTAGCCCAGGTTAGAAGAATTAACAACAGGTTTCCTCCCTACTGCAAAAGTAGTAATTAAAGAAAGTCCAAAAAGCTCAGAAGGGTAGAGAAGAAAGTTCGCAGCCCCAGGCTGCGTCCTCCTATCAGTCTTCCTCTGCACTTGGCTAAGCACACTATATATCCTATCAGTGTACCTATACTCCATGGCCAGTGGCCAGCACCACCAGTCAAAGGCACAGGGCCACAGTGGCTGTTTCCTAGAACTATGTCAGGCCTTTCAGAAGCTTGTAACTCTTCCCAACTCCACTAGCAAGCACCTGTGCACCTCACAAATGTGATTTGTGCATTCAGGTTCAGGCCGTTTGTGTGGTTTGTGTTGGGGATTGGGTGGCAGTTGCTCTTCATTCAGTGCTGACTTCCTACCTGTCCAACACCTCTTCTGTGCTTCCCAAGATAAAATATCCTTCAAAGTAGAGTCCATCAAAGAAAAACAAGTGGGAGGATGGGCCAGGACAGGATGCAGGATCCAGAAGGCCCAGGACAGGGTAGAACAGGACCTAGGGACCAAAAGGCCCAGGCCCAGGCCCTAAGCTTGTAATAGTCTATAGAGGCTAACTCATTGGAATGACAGAGATGTGTAGAGGACATAAACTTGTGCCTAACCAGGCAGACACTGCATATCAGTGGGGACAGAGCTAAGGAGAGCAAGGAGGGTCAGGAAGGGCCTGTAGACAGTTATTCAAATCCTTTATCTTGTAAGTGGAGAGATCTACACCCTTGAGTAAGAGTAAGCAGCAGATCCGACTGCCCTCTTGCAACTCTCCTGGGCTCTGCCCCGACTGGGGTCACACCAGCAAGTGGAAGAACTCCAAAGTCAGCTGTACCGCTTTCTTCTAAATCCTAAAGTGAGTAACTGAGGAGACACCCTCAAGTGAAGACAGGTAGCAGCATCAGGTTGAGTTCCAGGGAGCACCCACCTGGGAATATCTTATTTGAAGAGCTAACCTAAAATGTGAACATCTCAGAGAAACCCCAAGTTCCTGGGATGTATGCTTTAAAGATCTGATACTTGGGTTGTGGTGTGGCTCAGGGATGGCATTTTCATTAGTAAGTGTGAGGCCTAGGACTTTGTTTCTAGGAGATACGCACACATAGTAGCTACTTTAGGCCAGGTTCTGGTGCTGCTGCTCCATGACTTCCTGTCAGTACCAGTTCCCCTCCTCTGTCTGTCCTGCTGGGGAGAGGGGTCCACAGGTGGCAGCAGCCCCTTACCAATGCAGTCACTGTCGGTGAAGCCAAAAATGCCTTTTACTTGGTTGAATGTGACGTGCTTCTGAATCTTTACCACATTCTTGTAGAAGCCTGGGCTCTGCCTGCAGGGATGAGCAGAATCACACCTGAGTTGGAGGATGCCACAGGGAGGACAAAGCAGCAGTGGCTGACATGGTATCAGTGAGGTGACAGGGATCAGCACTAGGCCACACAAGCTGGGGACCACATCGGGTCAACAATGCACACCGAGAAGCAACGGAGAAGCTGCCTGTGGAAAGCCACTCACAGCAGCGCACTTCCACCTGTGGGGCTGACCGGGACAGGTCAAAACCAGCTCTGTGAAGCAAACACAAAGTAACCCTGCAGAAAAGGCCAGAACAGTCAGGTTCAGAGGGCAGGGCTGACAGGGAATGTGTAAATCTTGCGGGTAAATACTCAGAGTGCTGTGGAGCTCAAAGGGAGAAGCCCCAGCACCGTCTGCTGACACGATAATGTAGTAAGAGACGTGTGCCCAGCTGGATGGTGTGCACAGGAGCTGTGGGCACATCACAGAGGGCTTGCCTCAGTGCAACCCAGCATCTGGCCATTACTATTCAGCACTGCAGGGTATCCTGTTATTTGGGTAGGGCTGGCCCAATGCCCAGCAACAGGACTGGGACCAAGTAGCTGATGTGAACAACACGATTCTTTTCTGGATGGTGAGAGGCGTGAAAATGATGCCTATGTCTGTGGTAACCGTTCTGTTATGAGAACAGAACCAGAATGACTTCTAACGCTGTCTTGCTGACTGTTCTCTTCAGTAGCCCATTCTCCAGCTTGATCCAATGCCAGGGGCCTGGTGGAATATTGAAATTTACCTACCACTCTAACAGCACTGAGAGCAGGGGCAGACTCTGAGAGGTGACTAGGTGGCAGAGACACTGCCCTCGGGAGTAAAGGCCACTGTGGGCTCATCGCTGACTGCGCCCCTGCTCCCACTCTCCCACTTTTCCTCTTCGTGTCAAGACTTACTTGCCATTTTTGTCTTCAGCTAGGCTCAAGCGGACAAGGTTCAGGCCAGATGGCAGTACCACACCTTTGGACTGAGAACTGGGTTAAATAAAGGCCTTTATCAGTCACCGAGTGTCTGTTCTTCTGTTGCAGCAGAAAAGGAACTGAGGCACATGGAATGTGGCACACAGTGGCTGCTCAGTCCCCTCTGGGGGCAGCAGCTGGCTTCCACTTTCAGATGAGACTGAAGCTCAAGAGACTAAGGGTCACAACCACAGGCCCTGTGCCCACAGGAGCCGGTGCATTCCTTATCTCGTCACAGCTCTGACCAGCTCAGGCTTGGCTGGGATTTAGAGCTCCTGAGGATCTCTGTGCAGGTGAGAGGTGAGGTCAGGAGCACAGGGCACTGTAGTCTACCTGGGTGCAGGGTTGGCAGTGGGCCTTCCCTCTGGCTTCTAGTTAGTAGCCAGCAGTGGTTCAGGCCCTGGGGGGTCATGGCAAGGCAGGGCCAGGGCGGGAGCATCCCCACATCTGGTCAAATGCCCAGAACAATAAAACAGCAGTGCCATAATCGCTGAGAAAAGACAGCCCTCTGTCTTCTGCTAAGATGGGAACCAGTGTGTCAGGGGCCTTCTGGGGGCAGCAGTAGGCTTCAGACATGAGAAGCAACAGCTGCTACTACTGGGGAAGTGAGACAAAGACTCCATGCATCCTTTGAGTCAAGAAAACTGAACTCGGATTACCCAGGACACTGGACTTATAGCTGGGTTATGCTGCATAACAGGGACCCTGGTCCCATGAGAATGGAACCCGGTCTTCCCAGTGAGACAGACCCACTACCAGTGCCTGACACTGCACATCAACAATGGGCACACCTGACTGTGTTCCACAGTGACATGACAGTTCAGTGAACAGCTGCCCTGGCAGGGCTGCCCCTGTGCCCTACCCCCACTGGAAGAGCTTTAGCTGGCAACATTATTGAGGTCTGTTAGGTACTAGGCACTGAATGAAGTACTCTATACACATTAATGCAGTGAGCACCCACAAACCTGGCACCATGGACCATTATCTCTGTCTTTACCTCCACCCCTTCCCTGTCCTGCCAACGTTCACCATCACCTCACCGTCACTCCAGGACTCATTGTCGCTGATAATCTGACTCCCTCATCAGATGCTAAACTTTAGGGGTTAGGCATGAAGGGCAGTAGTAGAACACTTGCCTAGCAGGCACAAGGCTCAGTTCCACGTCTAAGCAAAATAAAAAGAAAGAACAAAACAACAAGACCTTTGGATAACTTCTGTTTAGCTGGGGTTGTTGGGGTGACTATGGATGGTTGATAAATTATCCGTGGCATAAAGGAACTGGGTAAGAGAGCGCTCACCTGTGCAGGTGCCGCTGAATGAGGCAGTGAGGGTGAACTCGGGCAGAGCAGCAGGCCCACTGCTCACTACTTCTCCACCCCCAGATGCCATGTCACAGGAAAACAGAGGTGGGAGACACTGACTTATCCAAGAGAATAAGACCAAGTCGGGCAGAGCTGAGTCTGGAACACAGGTTTTTACCCTTTGCAGCCCTTCTGGCAAGAAGCCCAGTCTAGAGTACACACAGGAGGGAGGGAGGGGCCATGCCAACTTCCTCCTCCCTTCCAAGATGAGAGAAGCCGGCTGGCTTCCTCGTATTTTAGTGCTAAAAGACCAATAGGCTTGTTAGGTCAAAGACAGATTCTAGATTAAATTCAAGAAGGAAAGAAAAATACTCAAATTTTGAAAAATTCTTGCTGGGTGTGGTGGTGCATGTTTGTAATTGTAATTCCTAACATTTGGGATTCAAGGCCAGCCTGGGCAACATAGTGAGACCTCAACTTGAAAACAAAATTAAAAATAAAAACCTCCAAGGAATTCTTGAGACTAACATTCTTCCTGATATTCAACTTTACTCAACATTTCTGAAGACAGAGAAAGTTCTTACTGGGTCAAGGTAGAGGATAGCCAGGAGCTGAGACCAACAGAGATTCATGCCACACTCAGAATGTGTTAGAATGGGCTGGGCACAGGGTGTGGACTGCTCACTACTCCATCACTCGTCAACTGTATGGCCATCTTAATGGATTTGCTAGGTGTTTGTTCCTGCCTGGCCACTGACAGCTAAATTCAAGGAGGCGGAACTTGGCTTGACTTCTATGTTTTCAGGGCCCAGGAAGATATCCACAGCAAACAGATGGAAAAACTATGTGCTTGACCCACCCACTGGGATGGTGGGCCATCCGAGGGCTTCCTTGCATCAGATGTGTAGTGGGGGCAAAGGACCAGAGAAGGGCATCTCCATCTGGCTGGAGGGAGGGAAAGCTTCAGGATAACACTGTATTTGCAAGAAAAGTGACAGAGTTAGTCACTTGAGGATGGTGGGGTCAGAGCAGGCATTTTGCTCGCACAGGTGTCAATTGTTCCATCGAGTTAGAGGTGGCAGCAATGCTGAAGGGAAGAGGGGCCAAATCACAAGAGCTCATGTGCTAAGAGTGCCCCCCCATTTTGTCAATGATGGCACACCGGGGAAGGCATGCAGGCAGTAGACAAGGGCGAGAGGGGCTCTGGTGGGCAGAAAGATGCTGCACACACCATTAACTGGAGGTATGCCTATTGTCTCAACTACGTAGAAGGCTGACGCAGGAGGATCATCTGAGCCCAGGGGTTCAAGGTCAGCCTAAGCAACACATCAAGAGTAATTCTAAAACAAAACGTATGTCACTGTGCCTTGTAAGCAGCCTGGCCATAAGAGGAAGAGCAAAATCCAGTGTGTTTGTGCTGAGGTTCAACTACTTGCATGAGGCTATTCTAAGGAATAAGATGAAAACAGAGATGTACAGACCATGGAAATGACCAGACTGATGACACTTAAGTTCCCACAAGGTCACTAAACAGGCATGTCAGATATTGAATCTAGATCTATTTAAACTCCTTCAAGGACAGCACAGAGTCCTATAGTCACATGACACAAGTGAAAACAGTCTGATAGGTGAAATTAAAAGATTATTTTGTTTGGATTGGGAGTGGTGGCCCATGCCTTTAACCTTGTGACTCGAAGACGGGCAGATTTCTGTAAGTCTGAGGACAGCGAGTTTTAGACCAGATTCGCCTACCTCTGTCCCCCACGTCCTGGGATTAAAGGTATGCCCCAACAACCCTGACTTTAATAGTATTCAGATGATGGCCGACTAAAATCTCAGTCTCCTCTCTCTTCCTCTCCCTGGCTTTTGTTTCTTTTGCCAAGGTCTTGTTATATAGCCCTAGGCTGGTCTTGAACTCCTGAAACTCCTGATCCTGCTGCCTCAGCATCCTGAGTATTTGGGATTGTAGACACACATCACTACACCAACTTCCAAGGTTTATTATTCTAACATACTCCTTGGTAATCATTTAGGGTGAAGTTCAAGTTCAAGGATTTTCAGACTAAAGACTTAAAAACATGGTCAATTTAAGAAACTAGACTTTAGTGTAGGAAGGTGTCTAAACAGTGGCTGTCCAGAGAGGAACTGCACTGTGGAAGTACTTCACAAGACAGCTGAGGGTGACACCATCATGACATCCTCGGACATTTATTTTCTGTAAATACAATTAAGGAGGCAGCAGTTGTGTCTGACATCACCTAATGATTTCTATGTACACATACAGCTTTCTACTTTCAAAATCATCCATAAATAAAACCAATAAACCATAGAGTAGGAAGAAAAACATTTACCAGGCTGAAACTTATCGTGAACATTTCAGATGTGGTCATGAAGTCTGTACCTGCTTGTTCAGAAGGCAGTTAGTATTCCCTCCTTACCCCATGTACTCAAGGTCAGAGAAGATGAAAGTTTTGTTGATGTCAAAGCCACAGGCAATGATGTCCTTGGCATTCTCCATGGTGTAGCTGTACGCCTGATCCAGGGTCAGGTCCTTCCACAGGTACTTCTCATCATCAGACATCTGAACCACCAAAGGCACATTGAACACATCCTGCAGCCACCTGTGAACACAGGAGAAGGCAGCGCCTGCTGAACACCGTCTGGGTCACCTAAGGGAGCACAGGAGAATGCAGATGTCCTGTCCCCCAGGAAGAATGCCACTTTACACATGAGCACACAGATCCTACTCACTGATTACATGTCAGCACACAGATCCTACTCATCGCTTACATGTGAGCACATAGATCCTACTCACTGCTTACATGTGAGTACATAGATCCTATTCATTGATTACATGTGAGCAGAGATCCTACTCACCGCTTACATGTGAGCACACAGATCTTACTCACTGCTTACATGTCACCTCTGGATCCGACTTACTGTTTAGACGCAAAGCTGCATGTTATCCTGTTACAGACTTGACTACTGATAAACTGCCAATGACTAAAAGGGCTTTCTACCAGGCTTGTGCCAAGTGCTTTTATGGACTTTGTTTTGAAGTTTTTCACCATTTCTCCAATAAATCCCATAATCTGCAGACACAGACATCAAATTTAGGCTGCAGTGTCCCTGCAGTGGCAAGGACATGGAGCAAGAAGAGGAGGGGCAGCTTCGGCTCTCCGCAAGGTAGTGGTGTCTCCCATCACACCCCACTCCTTCAGCATAAGCCCAGGAGGAAACGCAGTACACCGAGGCCCTGACAAATGCCAATATCCTGACGTTTTGGAGCTCAGCAAGCAGGAAGCAGCCTTGGCTTTCAAGATGCTCTATGAGGCCTGCTTGGTTCTCCAGGAAAGCAACACATCACATGAGGCAATACTTACTTTGTGAAAATAAATGGGACAAGATGACCCACGTGCATTGCTTCAGAAGAGGGCCCTCTGCCAGTGTACAGGTAGAATGGCTTCTTATTTTCATAGGCATCGAGGATTTGATTCATATCTCTAATGGAAAAAAAGAGAAAAAACAATGTGATTTTCTGGAAAAATTATCAAAGCACTAAATAAAGCTCCCATGGAAATTAAAATGAAGACAGACAACAGTGACAATAATTAGAAGTTGTTGTCTCTGGTGGCTGGGAAGTAAAAGTGAATGCACCCAATGAAACAGTGTCTCCCTGAGAACAACTGTTTTGACAAGCCAGGACACCAAAAGCACGGAATAATAGGCATTGTTTAAGACAGGTTCTCACTATATATCCCAACTGGCATCTGGCTTACAAGATCCATTGATCTCTGTCGTTTGAGTGCTGGGATTGAAGGCATATGTTGCCATACCCAGTTAAAAATATTAAGTCTTGGAGCTGGAGAGATGGCTCAGTGATTAAGAGCACTGGCTGTTCTTGCAGAGCACCCAGTCCAGGAAAAGCTCAGGGCTCCAGGCTGACCTGACGTGGGGAGGACAGGAAAGTACATACTGGTAGTCAGGATGAAGGTTGCCAGCTGGAGACCTAGCTTGGCAACTCAGGCCACCTTGAGATTTGGGTCTTCCTCTGAGAACCAGTCCATAACTACCCTCTCTTCTTCAGAATGGGTCACCAGCAGTACTTGCCAGGTCTGCCCTGTTGGTTGTGACTGGCTGGCAAAGCTGCTTCTGTCTGAAAATGCTGAGAATCTGTGGTATCTGGCCAAAGGTCCAGCTGAGGTGTTGAGCTATCTATCTTGATTTCTGAGACACAGTCTCTGCCTGGAACTTGTGGCTCACTGATTAGGTGAGGCAGAATGGCCAGTGAGCCCCAGGGACCCACCTCCCCCACTTCCCCAGGGATCCACCTCCCCACTTCCCCAGGGATCCACCTCCCCCACTTCCCCAGGGATCCACCTCCCCCACTTCCCCAGGGATCCACCTCCCCACTTCCCCAGGGACCCACCTCCCCCACTTCCCCAGGGATCCACCTCCCCCACTTCCCCAGGGACCCACCTCCCCACTTCCCCAGGGACCCACCTCCCCACTTCCCCAGCACTGGGGTTACAAGCACATACCATACCTAGTTTACTACAGGTTTTCTAGATACTGAACCCAGGTCCTTACGCCATCTTCTCAGCCCAGAGTTTGTATGCTTAATAAGCTCCCAGGGGAATTCTGATATTCTGCAAGGTGTGAAACTAACCAACACTCCTGAATATGGACATTCTTTGTTTCTATTCTATCCTGAATAAGGAGTAACACCCTTTCTCAGAGTCTACATAACAGTACAACCATGCCAGGTGCATGCCAGAAATTTCAATATTTGGGAAGGGAAGGCAGCAGAAAGAAGTTCAAGGTTAACCTCAGCTACATATCGAATTTGAGGTCAGCCTGGGCTAATGAGACCCTGCCTCAACAAACAAACAAATGAGAGAACAAACAATATTTTACCATGATCCAAGCCAAAGGTCACAGTGCTGGTCTCTGGCTTACATGTACTGTGTGTTTTGCACTTTGTTTGTTTTAGGCAGGCTCTATGTAGCTCAGGTTGGTCCTGCTGGAGGAAGACCACAAACTCCTCATTTGCCTGCTGTTTTACCTCCTAAGTGCTGGGATTACATGAGTGTACCACCATACCCAACTAGCTTCCTGCTCTGAGACGGGTTCTTGCTATGTAGCCAAGGGGAGCCTTGAAATCCCCTTCTTGTTCATCCCTCTGGAGTGCTGTGATCCCAGGAACAGACATTACACAGGGCTTGTGCTGAGTTTTGAATGGTGCTTTTGAGATGAAGAAGAGTTCTTTCTTTCTCTTAACCCCCCAATAAAATGTCTATGAACATATGAATAGAGAAAACCCCAGCTGTCCCATGAGCTGCTTTTCATGTGGTCACAGGCCGTATCTGAGTGGTCACTAGGCAAGCTGCTATGGCTCCACTGAGACCCACCTTCTGCACACCTTTCTGTCCAGTTTCACAGATGGTAACGGTTAGGTCCTCTCAAACTCAAGAATGAGTAAACACCCGAAGTCCTACCCTTCCCTGAGCTGCTATACCAAAGAAAATGGTCATAAGGACATAAGGACATAAGGACAGTGAAAGCTGTAAAATGTTATGAGAAAAAGCTTTATAATCAATGACATTGGGTTAGTGGATGGTTCAGTGGGTAAAGACACTTGTATCCAAGCCTAACAACCTGGGTTTGATCCCTGGACCCACCAGGGGAAGGAGAGAACAAACTCCTGGAAGATGTTCTCTGCCCTAAACACATATATACCATACACACACACACACACACACACACACACACTGCTGGAAGATGTTCTCTGCCCTAAACACATATATACCATGCACACACACACACACACACACACAAATAAATTAAAAAAAGAAAAAAAAGCAGATCATGAATGGTGCTTTCATAACCAAAAAGACTGAGTAAGCAATCAAAGAGCTCCCTACAAAGGAAAGTTCAGGAATCTGGGTATGATGGTGCATGCCTGTATTCCTAGCACTTAGGAGCCTGAGGCAGGAGTTCAGGCCAGTCTGGAAAACTTAGGAGGGCTCCGTCACAGAATGAAAATAAAATAAAATAAAATAAAATAAAATAAAATAAAAGATCTGGGGACACAGTTTAGGGGTAGAGTACTACTGGCCTCTTCTGTGTGAAATCCTAGAGTCAATCTCTAATACTGGGATAAACACATACACAACGCACACAGAGAAAAGACCTTTGGAATACTTCAGCCAAAGCGGTATAAGACCTGTACACTGAGAACTATAAACGCCACTGAGAGCTGAAAGGTGGAGACACCACATGTCGATGGACCAGAAGACTTAATATTCGATTTTATTTTTATATTTTATTGTTTTTATCTTATGTGTCTGAGTGTATTGCCTGCATGTATGTAATTCATGTTGCACAATGCCCACGAGGGCGTCAGATCCCCTGCAACGGGAGTTATGGATGGCTGTTAGCCACCATGTGGATGCTGGGAATTGAACCTGGGTCCTCTACAAGAGCAGCCAGTGCTCTTAACCGCTGAGCTATCTCTCCAGCCCCAAGACTTAATATTTTGAACTAGGTATGGTGACATGTGCCTTCAATCCCAGCACTCAGGAAGCAGAGACCAGCGGATCTTGTGAGCCAGATGCCAGTTGGGACACATAGTAGGAAACTGTCTCAAACAAAGCAAAAGACAAAACAAACCCAAAACAACAAAAACAACTTTGACCTCTGTAGAACACAATATTCTCAAAAATAACTTACAGATCTGTGTACTGAAGTTTGCAGAAGAAAGTCATACCTATGTTAAAGATTCTACAAGGCTAGGTATGGAGATGGCTCAGCCATTAAGATCATGTTTTGCTCTTCCAGAGGACCTGACAATCTCTGGCCGCTGTAGGCCCCACTATTAATGTGTATATATACACATGCACACAAACATATACAAAAAAAAAATTCTACAAGGCTGATTCACTGATTGGACCTTTGTGACTGTAGAGAGTTGGACTTTTACATGTCTGGAGTCTAATTATCATGGCTCACCTTTAGCCTTCTTAATAACCATGTGGGTGCTGGGAATTGAATCCAGGTCCTCGGCATGAACAGTCAGTACCCTTAACTGCTGAGCCATCTCTACAGTCTCTACCATCTCTGTGTTTGATCTAACATCTTATGACTATCAGGAAAATCTTTTTGGAATGTAATATATTTCCACGAACACATTTGCAGTCTTTAAGACTTCCTTTGTCTGTAACTATAAAATTTTCATAAACCCATTACCCACTGAAACCTGGTGTTTGTGGTAAGCTGAATCTATGTCCCTGGGCCATGGCCACTCATATTTGGCTTTGGAATAGGCTCTTGTATTCCCTTTGGGGTAAGAGCTATATCTTTGCATTGACAAACCTCTTAAAATCTCAGCTTTCTTCTTGTAGAAATGAAAAGGCTGATTTAAAAATTCACAAGGAAGCTGAACGTGGAGGAGCACACCTTTAATCCCAGCCACTTAGGGAGGCAGAGGCAGGCAGATCTCTGAGCTTGTGGCCAGTCTGGTCTATATACTTAGTTCTAGGACAGCCAAGGTTGCACAGAGAAACCTTGTCTTAAAAAAAGTTATTTGAGAGGCCCTGGGTTTAGTCCTTAACCACTGGAAACAACAACAAACAACTCCTCCAAACAAAACACCCCTCAAACACATGGAAGTGCAAGGGACTAAGCAAAAGTAATCTTGAAAATGAAGTGGGAACTCAAATTTTTAACTCCAAAATTATCTAAGAATTGTTGACTTTCTTCTCTTTTGCTTGCCTTGAATTCATTATGTAGCCGAGGACCACTAAAACATCTGCTCCTCCTGCTCCCACCTCCTGCCACCAGGCCCAATTTTGGGAAGGAGAAATGGGGAGTAACTGCTAATAGGGTTTCTTTCTTGGGAGACAAAAATACTCTATAATTAGACAGCTGCAATGGTAAAACCCAGTGAACTATATGCTTCAAAAAGGAAATTGTATGATATATGCATTCAATTTCTTTTAAAAAGTTTTCTTAAGTTCCAAGTTTATGAGTGTGAAGGTCAGAGGACAATCTTTAGAAATTGATTCTCTCCTTCTATCATGTGGGTCTTAGGGATTCAACTCAGGCCATCAGGCTCAGAGGGAAGGTACCTTTATCCGCTTAGCCATCTCACCAAACCTCAATTATTTTTTTATAGATTGAAAAAAAATTATGCATATGTGTATTTTACCTGCGTGCATATATGTGCTATATGTGCACTATGTGCAGGCCTGGTACCTGCAGAGGGCAGAAAAGAGCATGGGATCCTATGGAACTGGAGTTACAGATGGCTGTGAGTTGTTATATGCCATATGGGACTGATCCTAGGTCCTCTGCAAGAGCAGGAAGTACTCTTAACCACTGAGCCATCTTTCCAGCCCCCTCAACTTCTATTTATTTATTGGTTGCTTTGAGACAAGGTTTTCCTGTAGACCCAGCTGGCTTAGCACTTGCTATGTAAATCAGGAGGGCCTAATCTCTCAGAGATCTGCCTGCCTCTGCCTTCCAAGTGCTGAGACTAAAGGTGTGCACTACCATGTCTGTCTTAATTTCTTTTTAAATTACTTTTATTTATTTTATGTGTGTGTGCACCTGCGCACTCACACACTTCATACGCGTGGAGGTCAGAGGACAACTTGTGGAGCTGGTTACTTCCTTCTACTATGTGGGTCCCAGAAATCAAACTCAGGTTGTCAGGCTTGGCAGCAGGTGAATTTAGCAGCCGACCCACCTCAATGGCTCAGAATTCCCATTTCAATGCCAGAAAATAGTGTTTAGATTTTGCACAGAATGTGGTCAAGCAGGGCTTAGAGTTCTCTGAGGTATGATGTGAGCTGTTTGGGCAGAATGCCAAGTTCTGTTCCGGGTGCTCACTGAAGTGCAAGCAGGACAGAACACCCTGACCTTGGGTCATCATGGACAAAGCCTAAAAATGCAATCTGTGGGACGAGAGGCAGGAAGTCTTTCAGAACCTGCCCTTCTCTAGATTGATGTTACCTGCACAGAATCTATGATCTGAGGGAGGGATACTCTGTCCCTGTACTCTCTGACAATGATTCTGCTGATAGGATTCATGAGCAAGAGGAAGAAGGTAGGTAACTTGACGAAATCTGCTGTTTACTATGTGGGAAACACTGGACCCAGACCTGGGAACCTTGCTTTCAAGACATTTTATTATTTACAGTATGCAATCTGCAATGTACCTCACCTACCAAGAAGTGACCTCCACCTTGTGAGGTGCGAGGTTTACAAAGAAACAAACTGAGGACACGTGGGTGCAGGGACCCTTGACTCCACAGTGATTACTGACAACTGTCCCACAGGATTCTGTGAACTCAGAGCAGAGGAAGGGCAGGCCCTGACCTGTGTGAGAAGAAGATGCCTCTGCGCAGGAAGTGGTGCGGTCTCTGGCCGGTTGCTCTCTCTATTCGGTTTATCAGCTCTTTGTCAATTTTACTGCTTCCAAACTGAACTGGAAAAAACATTGGGAAACACAAGAGAAGACTTTCTTAGATGCCAGGAGGCTTACTGGCCCGATGTCACTGAAATGATGGAGAAAACCAGTGATCCATGCAAAATCTCAATGACTCAAGTCTCTTTCCATTGGAGGTGGCGATCCTTCCCCTCAAACAAAGTGAAAAGTTCTTTGTATCAAAAGAGCTGAGACCGAAATCAACAAACAGGGAACAGAGAACAAAGCACTGTCTACCGAGACTAGCCTCTGATGGGAAACACACCTAGAAGGAAAGCTAGCTGCAAATTCTGATAACCACATTCAGACATGCATGCACGCATGCATACATAAATGCAGATACAGATGCTTACTAAGGTATACCTTATATTTATTGACAACCATGATTTCATATCCCTTAATTGGTGAACTGGACTCATGTCAATCCAGAAGAGCATTTTCCTTCATTGACATTCTATGCCTAGATCATTGGGATAGCACTGCTGCAGATATAAACATTTTATTGTTTCTTCTTCGACAATTATCAGTGATCATAAGTGAACAAGAAGACGCCTGAGGAAGGGCATGATGGTGAAGCCTTACTAGAAGATGCCCATCACACTGGACTTTCACAAAGTTCTGAACTGCTTAAAACCAGGAAAAACATGTTAAGTTGTTTACTACAGATTGTTATTTAAATATTTTATTTACTATTTTATGTGTATGAGTGCATGTATATACTCATTTATTTTATGTATTGCCTGCATGTATGTAAGTGCATCCGTGTTGTGCAATGCCCCCAGAGATCAGAAGAGGGTGTTGGATCGCCTGGAACTGAAGTTATGGACGGTTGTCAGTCACCATGTGGGTGCTGGGAATCTAACCCAGGGCCTCTGCAAGAGCAGCCAGTGCTCTTAACCACTGAGCCAATGAGCTATCTTTCTAGCCCCTTACAGACTATTATTTTGAAGTAAGTTTTATGTCTTTATTTAATTTAATTAAAAATTTTGGTTTCTTGAGGCAGGGAGTTAGGTGTCAAAGGCTAACTGGTTTTGAACTCATCATGTAGCTAAGGATAACATTGAACTCCTGATCCTTTTGCCTCTACTTCCTGAGTGCTGGGATAACAGGTGTGCAACACCACAGCTGGTTTATTGTTACCTTACTTGAAAACAACCCTTTGGGAGAACAGAACACAGAACTGAAGTGTTTTAGGATCCATTCGTTCTTGGTGTCAAAACTTCTTTTTATTTGAATCTCTTAAAAATATCATATATATCAAAAGATATGAAATCAGTATGTTGAAGAAACATCTACATTTCTGTTGATTCTAGCACTATTCACAATAGTGAAGATATGGAATATTCCTATGTATGCATGAATGGACAAGAAGATGCAAGATACACACCTATATCTCAAAGCACTACACAGCTCTAATAGGTTACAGAATCCTGTCATTTGCAACAACACAGGTAAACCTCAAGGACGAGCCAATAAGCAAGGTATAAAGGTCAAATACTACATGAGTTCACTATATCGGGATCTGAAACTGAAGATCTTGTAGAAAGAGAGAGTAGAAAAACAAAAGCAAAAGCAAACAACAAAAAAAAGACAGAAAGAAAGAAAGAAAGAAAGAAAGAAGGAAGGAAGGAAGGAAAGAAAGGAAGAGTAGAATAATGGTTGCAGGAGTCTGGGGAGGTCAAGGAAAGGGGAAGACGGAGAGAGTCAGACTGGAGACGCATGTTCCGGTGCTCCACTGCATAGGAGGGTGATAGATTCAATTATAATGTGCTGTACATTTACAAACAGCTACTCCAGAGAATATGAATGCTCCCATCACAAAAAATACAAAAAATACAAAAAATAAGTGTTGGAGGTTATGAGAGAGGCCAGTTCTCTCCTTATGTGACCATTACTCAGTGTTTACATGTATGGACAGTGGCACTGATTGGTCATCATTATTCAATGTTTACATGTACGGACGATGGAACTGATTGGTTATCAATACTCAATGTTTAAATGCATGGACGATGGAACTGATTGGACATCAATACTCAATGTTTACATGTATAGAGGATGGTACTGATGTGATCATCACCTAGTATATGCATGTATGAAGAGTGCTTGTCCCATAAATATATACAATTACTACATGCAATTTAAAATAATCAGTGTAACAAACTGGCCAAACACACAAGTTTACAAACGGCAATGACATGGACTCAGTGGTCACTACTAGACATTGAGGCTGCTCTGAGGGGAGAAAGAGGAGGCTCACCAATGAGCTTGTCGTAGTCTATGCCTTTTGCACTGCTTGTCCGTACTGTCCACGGGTCCACAAAATCCTCACTGGTGTTTGTGGCACCTGGGCCACTATTATTCCCAGCTATGGGGTTCCCTGGAGGACAGTCAGCCTTGTAATCCTCTCCCATGGCGGCTTTATAGCTCATTTTTAATGATAACAACATCTTCACTGCAGACTCAATTTCATCCTAAAGAAAAAAAAAGAAAGTTAGAAACCCTGACAAAAGCTAATGTCTTGGGTAGCAGGTGCGGTGCCGAGAGCTTTCACACACATCGTCCTGGTGGCTTCACAACAATCCTTCCAAGTGGGCATCACTGTGACTCCCCTGTTCCAGCTAGAGTCTGATACCCAAGGAGGTGAAGGAGCTTGTCTTCCACAGGCAGAAAGCCAGGGTGCAGCAGCATTTTTACTTTTAGTTTATATTCTAGTGCTGCAGATTAAAATCCAAACCACATGGGCCAGTGGTGGAAACACAGACTACACTACTGTTTATGACAAGGTTAAATAGGCTAAAGACTCTCAGACAACACTGCTGTCAGAGAGCACACTAGCTGCTCTTTTAACGGAGCTCAGGGGGCTACACTACCCCTGATTCTTATATCCCACACATTAGAGTGAAAAGTTACAGAGACTTAATCAAAGATGACACAAGAGTAGTAAAAGCAACTTAATCCCTCAACAAGAAAACAGATAAATGGCTGGAGGGATGGCTTAGTGGTTAAGAGTACTTCCTATTCTTCCAGAGGAACTGGGTTTGGTTCCCAGCACACATATGGAAGTTAACATCCATCTTTAACTCTAGTTTCAGGGGGATCTGATGCCCTCTTTTGGCCTCTGAGGGCACTGAATGCATCTAGTGCATGTACATGCAGGCAAAATCCATATACATAAAATAAGAATAAGTGAATAAATAGGCCAGGCATGGTGATGCATCCCTTTAATCCCTGGGGAGGCAGAGGCAGGCGAATCTCTGTGAGTTCAAGGCCAGCCTGGCCTACATAGCAAGTCCCAGGCCAGCTGGGGCTATAGGGAGACCCTGTCTCAAAAAGACCAAAACAAAACAAAACCAAAAAACCAAAAACAGAAACAACAAAAAAACCCAAAACAAAACAAAAACAAAAAAACAAACCACCCAAAAGTGAGATAAATGATAAATGAAGGACCCAAATATAGATAATTTTCTCTATAAATCTGGTTCAGAAAGATGATAGTGGTAATTTTGTTCATCTAACATTAAATTTGAATAACATTTAGTCATGCTTTTGGTTAGTGTTTTTGTGTGTGTATATATACACACATTATGTGCAGCTTCCTGCAGAGGCAAGAAAGCATCTGAGTTGATATTATAGGCAGTTGTGATCCATCTGACTTGAGTGCTGGGAACTCACTCTGGTCCTCTACAGGAGCAAGCATTTTTAGCCACTGACCCATCTTTCCAGCCCCTATACTAGGTACTTTATGTGGATACTGGGAATCTGAACTCAGGTCCTGGTAACTGCATAGCAAGTCTCCTTGCTTGCTCACCTCCTCAGCCCTGTTTTTCTCTGTTTCTGAGACAGGGTCTCCCGACGTGGTCTATATGCCTGGAACTCACAATCCTTCTGTCTGTGCCTCCCAAGTGTTGGGATAATAGGTGTGTACCATCACCTGACTAGCAGGCAATACTTGATACAGCTTAGAGTAAACTAAGTATATTCTTTGCTGCAATAAGAGGATACACACTAGTGAGATCATGGGTTAGTCAATAAGACTAGTTAAGTAATAAAAAATTCAGAAGTGTCTGCCTTGAAATGTATTTATAACAAAAGTTATATTTTAGAAACTTTAAGCAAAATGGAGCCACATTGAAAGTGATGGTGCCAGACAGCAGCTCAGCAGCACCTTCCCAGCCGTCTACCTCCCCAGTTCATGGTCCTTGAACTTCTTTCTGTTGAGGCTGGCATCTTTCACTAAAGCAGGGAGTGGGGGTTGCAGGTGGGGGACACAGACTAGGGAAGGAGATGACAAGCCCTGTACCTGTGAAAAGGACAGAAGAAAGACACTGGCTCACAGGGTCTTAACCACTCATACAGAGAAGTGGGCAGCTCTGAAGTCACAGTGTGACCACATAGCACACCTTCAAGCTGCTCTCACACCCTTCCACCTCTGCCCTGACCCCTGCCAGTCGGATGGTTCTGCCTGTGTTTGACTCTATATAACAGAATAGTTTTGAGATTTTTTTCAGAACACTGGCTTTTAGATAGTTTCTGTGTTCAGCCCACGTTAGACTGAAAACAAGAAATGAGCAAGGCAAACCTGCTTATCTATTTCTGCTTGTTCCAGACTACAAACGTTCCTTGAGCAGGGACATGGTTAAATGTTTGACCTTTACAGAGTCTCCCGTTGCAAGCAGAATTAAAACAGATAGTGTATGAGTTGTCAACAAAGCCAGTGATTAAAAGATATTGACTGCTGTGTACTTCAGAGCAAGGCAAGTCTTCCCATAGATAATTCTGCAGATTAAACTTGTGAAACGTTTATTTGATTGCTAGTGCTGAGCCTAGGACTGAAGAGACAGAGAAACAGAGCATCCGACCTGATGTAGTCAGATACTCATCTCTTATGTGAGCTGCAGACATGATTATCGATTACATGAGGCAAACTCATTTTGATGACAGATTCCAGGTGATTTTATAGTTGCACTGGCCACTACAGAGTTGTGGTCTTCAGTGGCCTAGGTGCTGAGTTGATGAGCAGCTCTCTAAAAGCAGTTGGGGTCATGGCAGTTCTCCCCAGGAAACCCAGTTTATAGTACATTCCAGGTAAAGCCTAAGTGGCAGTGTTTGTATTTCCTTAGGCAAGGAAATTAGTGTATGTGCATTCTTTGTTTGTGATCTAATCCAGCTATGCCAATTACCAGATTGGAGCTTTAGGGTACAGTATGCCTGCTCTTTTGAACACTAAGCTCCCAGAGCGGATACTATGAGCTCCTAGAAGAAAAGGGTTTAGATCCCCAAATGCCCAAGGACACAGTTCACAGCTGTTGCTGTTGTTTTCCATTTTTAAAACAAAGTTTTGTGTAGCCAGAGTGGCCTTGAACTTTCTACTTAGCCAAGAATGGCCTAGGATTCCTGACCTTCCTGCCTCCACTTGCTAAGTGCTAGGACCACAGGAGTGATAGACATGTGAACACTGGAGTTAAATATGACTTCAACATGTCACAGTGCCTGTTTCTGAGAATCACTGACAGCCTGTGTCTTTCCCTTGCCTTTTTTTTTTTTTTTTTTTTTTTGTCTATTTGAGACAGGGTCTCCTTGTAGCCCCAGCTGGCCTGGAACTCACTATGTAGACTGGGCTGGCCTTGAACTCACAGAGATACGCCTGCCTCTGCCTCTGGAGTGCTGAGATTAAAGGCGTGCATCATGATGCCCAGTCCTTATTTCTGATTTTTGTTTGAAAATAGTTTAGCCTAATTCACTGAGCCCCACTAGTGAGTAAACTTCTTTCTGGACAATCAATTTATTTTGGACATTATTTTCTTTCAGTACTATTTATTTTCTTTAAACTGCAATTATTTACTTAGTGTCAAAATGATCAAAAGCTACTGGGGTAAATGTGAGGTCCGGAAAGAGGTTGGAAGAGAGTCCAAGAGAGGAGGCACTAAGACAGGAAGGGTCTTCACTGCTGTTAAAGATACTGACTGACCATGTTTCTGAACATGCAAGTTCATCAGCAAGATCCTGAAAAAAGGCACACCCCCATGGGACAAAGGAAATGAGAGCAGGGCAGCAGCAACAAATTCCAGAAGCTGAGCAGTTCAGGGGTGATTGACAGGGCACAGGGGAAAAAATGTGGCAATGGGGGAGTGGTCCCACTTGTGCACTGTGGACTCCCCCAGAGGCTTAGATATCAGAGGTGAGTTGGGAAGGGGTTCCAACGACAGGAGTGCTGCTTCCAGGTCTGTTCAAGCAGTTGTTCAGCTCATGATGCACTCCAGCTTCTGCAAAGTTGCAAGTGCCTGGACCAGGGCTACTCTATGCAATAGTAGGCAGGGAAATACCAGGAAGACAGCTTGAGATGAACACAGATATCTCTGTCCTCAGTGGAAGAATGTAAGAATGTGGCAGCTAGACTCACACCCTGTGAACAGCAGATCACAAAGAATCTGAATGATTTCTAAGAAAAGAGGTTAAGATTCTGTTCCTGAAGATTCCCCAACCAAAGCAAGTCAATGGCTCTCCAGGAAAGTGGTCATATGCTGAGAAGGCTCCTTGTTCAGTGACCAACAGAAGACAGTACTGTCCCCAAGACCTGGAGTGGATGGCAAGAGATTCTGCACACTGGAAGTTGCCTGTGACGTGAAAGGCAGAGGGAGAAATTCACCTGGAGACTCTGGGAGTGCAAAGGGACAGAGGGCATTAGGGAGACTACCACTAGCACCTAAGATGCCAGAGCAGGGACTGGCCAAGGATACACAGAGCCAAGGGAGTGCTCGGGCATCTAAAATGAGAGGAGGAACAGAAGACAATAGGAGGCTGAGAAGGTGAGGAAACAGCCCTGAAAGAACAGAGAAAAGCAAAGTAGTAGTCAAAAAATAAGGAGATGAGAGGATCTGTTTCTGCCTTAAGTCTATAAAGAGATCAGGCAGAACACAAAAAAAGATCAAAGAAACAATATGATTTCTAAGAATCAGAGTCTGCAAGGAATACTGACCCCACCTCATAATGTCAGGGTATATAACAGAAAGGGCCCTGATGATTCCAGAGAGCACCGAGGTACTAGCTCCTTCCCAGCAAGTCTGGAGGCATGACTACGGTGATAGAGCCAGTGTCAGAATTCAAGGGAATCTGGCTGTGGTTTCACATGTCTGTAATCCCAGCAAATGGAGGCAGGAAGATAAATCAGAAGCTCAAGGTTATCCTTGGCTATGGCAAGTCTGACGCCAGGCTGAGCTATATGAGACTGCACCAAATAAAACGGAACAGAACAAGACAAAGACTTTGAAGAGAAAGTTGCTTCCATCAGTGAAAACATAGGTAAGATAAACAAATACACTTTTGTGGCAGGTGTCCATTGGTGAGAAACTTCACTTGTGGAGTAGTTTACCCAGGAGTAGGCCAGATCTTGTTCTGAGGTGTTCTGATTTCTCTCACAACTGTTCTCTCAGAACTTCTCCAGGAAAGGGCCCTCCCGTATTATTCTACAGCATATTAAGTGTCACAGGTAATCTCTGCTCGCAACATTTGTGGGGAAGATGTTATCTGCAACATTATTGTTGTTTTCAACATCATCACTGTCACATCTCAGGGACACTTACATTGTTCTGAGTAAGGGGCATACCTGAGTCACAAATAGGGAACATAGTATAAGATTAAAGCTATCAGCAAGCTTAACTGTCCAAGTTAATTACACTGGGATTCCAACTCACTGTAGGCCTGATTACATCCTTTTTCTTGGGAGTACATAGTTCTAAATGTTCTCAAAACATACAACTTCGTTTACAAGATCATGTAAAATCTCTATTTGTAAATGGTTATTACAAAGAGTCTTTGTTACAAAAAGTCATTCCTACATATTTATTAGGCATGCAGAACTCAAAAAATTATTTCCTTTGTAGTAATCCCCTCCAACTGCCCTGAAATTGTTAGATTGTTTTGCACAAAAGAGTAAAGTAGAAGAAACAAATCACCAGATGAAGACCTCAAGACAGGCAGTGTGGGAGAAAAGACTCAGCAGCCCAAAGGGAAGCCAGCAGAGGTTCTGGGAGAGACCTCCCAAGAGGGTAACCTGACACACTAACTGATGTGTGCTAGACTCAACAACCAGGTCAGAGTCTTGATAGCCCCCACACTGTTTAATGATGGCAATTCATTCTGAAAAGTGTGTCATTAAGTACCAACACCACAGCATGTAATAACCTAGACTGCACAGGTCCACTACCTGATGTGACCTCTTGACATAGGCAAGAGATTGGGTAAACATGGGGTGTAGGAGGCTGCTACTAGGACAACAGGGCATGTAGTCTTGCTGTAACTTACCTTTAGTAAATAAGTGTACAACCTAAAATAATGATAAAAAGTATACACTAAATACACAGACCAGGCCTGGATGTCTAGTGTGGTGGTTGTGATGGTTAATCCCCACTGTCACCTTGCCATCTCTGGGTGTGTCTGTGAAATGTTTACACAATGGTATATCTGAGGATGGAAGATCCACCTTAAAAGTGGGCTGGAGTCCCAGACTGAATAGAAAGGGAAAAAGAGCACACAAGTGAGAGCCAACATTTATCACTTGTTCCAGACTGCAGATGTGATGTGAGCAGCTGCCACCACTTCTGCTGCCATGTCTTCCCCAGCACAATGGACCATGCCTCACACAATGAGAAAATCCTTCCTCTCCAAAGTCACACTTTTGGTCAGGTACTTGGTCATAGTATTGAGAAAAGTAGCCAACACAGTGGTAGACTCGTCCTTAGCATGTGCCAGGTCCTGTGCTCCATGTCCAGAGCCACAGAAACAGAAACAAACAAAAACCCCAAGCAAGACACAAAAGCAAAACCCTAAACAATACAAAAAAATCCTCAAAGCACTAACTCAAGGGTTTCTCACACAGAGCTCTGAGTGGAGTGTGACAGGGTGCTCCCACCACCCTGATCACAAGCATGGGTGACCCAAGGCCAAGCTTTTGATGCCTAGACCTCACTGTGCAACAGGAATTTTCAGCTCTATTACAACCTATGGGACCACTGGTGTACATGTGTCTTTGCTGAATGGTGCTTTGTGGTGCCTGGCTGTGCATTATCATTATAGTACAGAAAAGGTCAGGCAAACATTAACTTGAGAGAAAACAGAAGGTGGTCAGGAAAGGAAAAGTTCTCACAGTACACCTGACAGTTCAGATGACTCTGTATTTACACAGCATAATAATGCTGGCACTAATCACAACATAATTAGAGCTGCAGTATATACTGGGAGACTGGCGGGCCAGGTAATATTTGAGAAAGTACGAACCCCTCATTGCCATAGTGAAAGCCTCAAGCTTGAAATTCAACAAGGAGGACCAGAATAAGCATGCTACTTAGAAGTACAGATGTACAAACCCAAACAACTGAAGTAATTGAGAATACTGTGCAGGGGAGCAAGAGCTAGGGAATACCAGGCTGAAAGGCTTGAGGCTATTGACTCTTTGTTCCTGTGGGTTTTGTATCCTTGGACTCAACTAACATCAGACAGAAAGCACTAAAAAAAAAAAAAAAAAAGGGAGGGTCAGAGAGATGTCACAGCTGTTAAAGGTTAAAGCTAACAAGCCAAACATTAAAGAAACAAAACACCCTAAAAAACCTGTACTGAGTGTATACAGATTTTGACTTTGTACACCCTGTGATGTACTGACTATCAACTTGACAGGATCTAGAGCTGCCCAGGAAACAAACCTCTGGGCACGTCTGTAAGGGAGCTTCTTAACTGGACTAAGGTGGGAAGATCCGCCCTAAATTTGAGTGGCATCATTCCACAGGCCGGGGTCCTGGACTGAAGGGATTGGAGAAAGACATATGAACACCTCCATCTGTCTGTGCTTCCTGACTGGGACACAGTGTCCCCAGCTGCCTCACATTTCTGCCTCCAGCCTCTCCTGCCATGATGGGCTGTACCCTCAACAGTGAGCCAAGTAAACCTTCTTCCTTAAGGTGCTTTGTCACAGCAACAGAAAGAAGTAACTAATATGTCCTCTAAAGATATGGCATAATAAAAATTATTTTATGATTTAAGTAAAAATACAAAATTCTTTTATATAGTACAACAACTATTACACAGAGCTTACCCTGTATTAAGATGGTTTATAGAGTAGATGGCATGTAAATACACTGTTTAATCTAAGGGACTTGCGCTTTTAGGAATTTAAAATTTTGATATCCTTTGGGGTTCCAGGACCAATTCCTATGATACCAAGGGAAACCTACATTTCACACGTTCAGAACCATAGGCATAATGATGGTAATACAATTTAAGATTATAATCAAAATATCTTGGTTGTTCAGAGATGATACTTTTCATAATGATACAACTCTATAGGTGTGGGAGGCTCAGCTGCACGAACTGGGGAGTCCAACAAACTACCTTTGATGCCTTTCTGGCTTTGAGGGACCTCACAAGCTCCCCCTGAGTGGCTATGCTGTTGAACAGCTCCAGTGGAGAGGTGCAAGACTCGCCATTGGGCATGCCTGCCATCTTCCTGAACGTAGACCCGCAGCTGGCTACTGGGTGGAGGTCTTGTTCAGTAGTTGAGACAGGACTCTGTAGGGAGAGAAGAAATTGGAAGGTGAGGTAGGGAGATAGGACTAGATCATTGCAGCTGTTTTTCCTTCCTGGCACCTTTCAATACCTCGTCTTTCAGAAAAAAGTGATGCAGGGCTGGAGAGATGGTTCAGCTTGAAGAGCTCTTTCTGCTCTTCCAGAGGACCTGGTGTGGTTCCCAGCACCCACACTGTGTGGCTAACAATCAATAACTCTAGCTCTAGGGAATCCAACACCCTTTTCTGGCCTCCACAAGCACCCACACACATGGCATACGTTCTTGCAAACATGCATATAAATCTAAATCTAAAAAAAAAAAGGTAGAGAGAGGGAAACTGGATAAAAGCACATTTATGAAGAGATAGGCAGAAATCTGGAGCTATGAAAAAGGAATTATAACTGGAGATGGTGAGGACCGAAGGGGTGTCTGAGAGGTGCTGACTTGAGGCCAGCAAAGGAGAGTGCTCTTGGGAACAGTAAACTGGCATGTGATGATGCCTTGGTCCCCTCGCCTAGTGCCCAGAAGAGAGGAACTCATGTTTTCTCAGAAGAAATACTAATGTGCTTTAAGGCTACATTTACCAGGGAGGACTAAGGACATTTTGCAAAGTATTACTTGTTTTTAATCTTTGCTGCCTTGGGGACAAGCTCTTGGGCCTTTTCAGAAATAAACAGCAAACAGCCTCCAGCGGGCCAGCTGCTGTGTTCTCACAAAGCAAGGTCTGGGCAGAGGACAGGGCCTTCTCTGTTCTGGATTCCAAACTAGTAAGAATGTGTGGCCTGTCATCCTACATGCTGCCTTTGGGAATCTTTGGGAAGGTATGCCTATGCTTTTTAGCAGTCACAATTTTCTGTGACACGGGTTCAGAGCAAGCAGAGACTGGGCCACTTGGAGTCCCTTCTTGGCCAGTCACTTTCTCCTCATCTATAAATGGGTGCCTCCAAGAACCTTTTCACTTACATCAGGGCTGTTATAAGAATTAAACCAGAAAAAAATGACATGGGAGCATTCTGCACAGTATAAAGCAATCTCTAAATGCATCATGAGTCTTATTATTTATTTTCAAAAACTGTATGTGCATGAGTATTTTGCCTGCATGAATGTAAGTGCACCAAATTCACGCAGTACTTGCAGAGGCCAGAAGAGGGCACTGAATTTCCTGGAATCTGAGTTACAGAACATTGTTAGCTGCTATGTGGGTACTGGGAACTGAACCTGGGTCCTCTGCAAGAGCAGCCAGTGCTCTTAACCACTAAGCATCTCCCCAGTCTCCTAAGTTTTGTTACCTGGGGTTTGTGAACTATGGTTCTAGAGCACCACTGAACGCCAGCTTCACCTTAACTGGCCACAGCACCTTGAGTGAAGTAGCAGCAACAGCCTGTGTCTGAGTTCCTAACTCTGAGCATTCCTGACCTGGCCTTGGTCTAAGCCTCTTCCAGGCACCAATTTATCTGAGCCTTACCAGAATCTGTTCTCCTCAGCTCATGGGGGTACAGCGACTACAAAGAAGGGACACAGCTCAAATGGACTCAGTCATTGAACATCTACTGAACTCTTGGAGGTCAAACACACTGAGATGTTATTATTTTTAATTATCCATTTGTTAAATTTGTTTAATGGCACCATCTTCATACAAGTCAATGAACTTGTAATACTAAAACCGGGATGGGACAGTAGGCAGCTTCTCTCCTTCCTGGCTGGACTCACCTCAATTCCCAGGAAGGTAAGTCTGGTGAGATACTGACTTGGATAGAAGGCTCTAAGCCTAGGGAGAATGAATGCTGGAGCATTTCTGCCCAGTGCTAGGGACTAGGGAGAAGTCCCTGCTCCCCCTTTCCCTCTGGGCATGTTTGCCCAGATCAAAGAACAATGGACGCAGTAAACATGACTGCAGGCCACAAAGCTCAAGCATCACTCAGTTTGGAATTCCCTGGCCCCTCAAAGCATAACTCTACATGCTGTTAGCAGACAAGAGGCTCATGTTCACATCCAGAGACTGAGTCAGGCTCTGATGTCAAAGTCCATCCCAGTCATGAGTTCACTGAGTCCCTACTGTTCTTCTGCACAGGATGGCTTCCCCTCCTTTGCTAAGGCACTCCTGATCAGTGTTCCAACAGAAACCTCAGCTCTTCACAGCTTTTCCCAATCAATTCCTGCACCTCTGGCATCAAGTGAGTCAATGTACTCTCCGTGACTCTTGAGCATTCTCCTCCTACCCTTATTAAAACGCTCACACTGTAGTTGAGTTATCCGCGTCTTCAGCACAAGGCATGCACCAGTTTTATTTTCCATGTATTTCTAGGAACCAGTAGATAGCCTGGTAATGAACATTTACCATTACTAAATGAATCTCCTAAGCCAGTAAGTTCAATCTTCTTTAGGTGTCCTCAATATCATCATTATGAGTCCTAGCTGGGCATGATGGTGTAGACCTCTACTTCTAGCCTTCAGAAGACTAAGGCAGGAGGATTAAGCAAGTTAGAGGTCATCTTGGGTTACAGAGTGAGTTAGTAAGTTCAAGGTCAGCCTGGGCCACATAGAATGACTCTGCCTCAAAATTCCCTTCCCTCTGAAAACAACCCCCATCCAAAACCTCCAAACAAGCATAAAAACCTACCAGTGTTTGTTCCAGTTGAGGGCTGGTTTAGTCAGGACTCTAGACGATCTCTAGTTTAACACCTTGGCACTGAGGTGAGCCTTTCAGATCCGGGGAGGGCAGGAAGGCTGCCTTGGGTCCCCTCCAGGCCCTCCCTCATTTGCTTTCTTTGCACATTGCTAACATCGGTCACTGTCCTGGTCCTTCCTGGACCTCCTTTTGCTTACCCTGATCTTCCACAAATGTGTGGCTTTGCATTGACTGTGACAGGTGGTAGCTGAGGCTCTCAAATTTTTGAGTTGGACCAAAATCAAGTATTGTTAAAAATTACTTCCAATTCCTAGGAAAAGTGCTAAGGAGAGGACCTAGTGAGCTTGGGACAGTCTCTCCCACCACAGCAGGACGGGTAACTGGTACAGGATCACCCGAAGAATGGGGCCTATGTTCAGCCTCCTTATTGGACTGAAAAGCACCTATCTTTAAATATTAGAATTCCAACGTGCAAGACCTACATGGAACTACTAAATCAAAAGGAAGGAACAAAGGGTGGGCAATTTCTTGAGTGAACATTTTGGGAATGATCAGAAAACAGAGCGACCATCTTCCTCATTTCACGCAGTCATGCAATTATCTGTTTGTCTTGCAAAGACCTGCCCTGTCCCCTTTTATTTCCTTGTTTGCAACTTTTAGAATTAAGTTTAGCTTCAGAGGTTTTGGCTTGGAGTTCATCCTGAACTTCTGGAACTACATCAAAGTTTTCATATTCACTGGATGTACATGGTTTTAAGCAGAATGTCTAGATCACTATCTTTTCAAAGAAGCCTGAAATGCCAAAAGGTTAAGGACCACTGTTTTAAAGGATCATCACATTAACTCTTAACAAGGAGTTTCATTTTTCTTTTTTAGGAAACTATTTTTGTCTAACTAATGCAAACCGAAAGGAGGAAAAGAGGTTATAACCAGGAAGTAAGCTATTATTCCCTGTAACAAAGGTACTGGGAGTGTAAAAAGTCAAACTCCCCAACCCAGTAGATAGGCCTTTGATGAGAGACCTACAAAGGCTCTTCTATTCCAATTCCCCTCTTTCAGGAACTTTAATATATGGCTCATTTGGAAATATCCAGTTGTTCTGGATGAACACAGCAGGTTCTTAGGAAAGTGTATATATTACAATGTTGGGAGAAAAAAATGAAAGGAACCTGGGCCACAATAAAACCATTACAGGTAAGAGACATAGAGTCTACAGTCTATGGAAGGGTGGCTTCAAGACCCTGGAGGCAGCTTAGAAAGGGAAATAGCCTAGAAAAGTTTTCAGATACCTCAGGACTGTGGTCTCAAAGAGTGGGTGATAATGCTTTGGAAGGGAACATTCACAGAGAGTAAGCCAATAACCTCTTGAGAGCAAGCAGTTCTCTACACCCACAAATTTAGGGATAGATTATGCTCCACTTAAAGAACAGTTATTTCCCCATCCAAGGTGATGAGGATTGAACCCAGAGTCTGGAACATGCTAGGTAAGCCCTCTACCAACTGAGCTCTACTCCCAGCCCCTTGAACACTATCCAAAAAGAGAGAGAAGGCACTGATTTGCAATGCCAGACATCAGACACTTTTGGGCATCACAATAACAATGCCAATGTATTCAGATGTTGACTACTTAAGAAGTCCACATCAGCAAAACCTCTGAAAAGCAAGCTGTGAATGTAAACAGGCAGCTGGGCACCCATCACACCTACTCTTAATGGAGCAGGGAATCATCCAAACTTCGGTCAACAGGACGAAATAAATACATGCTGGACACCCTAATCCTGACAGTTCCTTCTCAAAAAGAGGTTTCTAGCACTTTGCTAAAAGGTAGTTAGAAACAACGAAAATAAAGTACCAGCCTGGCCAAGGGGGCAATACATACCCTGGCTGTGGAGACACCACAGAGGTGGCCTCTGGTCACCCGGGCAGTTGAACAGCTGAAAATGCTCAGCCCCGGCACACGGGTCTTAAATACTTAACTCTTCTTTCAGTTTCCTTTTCAGAACACGTTCTTGGTTTTCTTTCCTGCCTTGCCCACCCCTTCAGTGACATTTCTTAGAAGCCACCTGGATTCTCGGAAACATTTTAGCCTCTTGACCAACCTCCTTAAAGAGCAAGCCCAGGTAGGGGCGGGGTCTGAGACTACAGAATCCAAGTCCTGAGCTCACCATCACGGCATCAGCCACCCTTTCCCTTCAGGTCGGCCGTCATGTGACCCCCTCCCCCCATCAACCTCTTCTCCCACGCCCTCAGCATCATCGCAATTGTGTTTTGATGTGTAGTGATGAGGGTAGGAGGGACATCCTGAACATTTCCTGCAGCCGTGGTCTTCTGAAGCGGCGCACCGGAGTGGAACATAGCCTCGAGGTCAGAGAGCCCTGGTTTTCAATGCTGGGCCTACGCTTGCTTTGCCACCGTGGGCAAGCGACCTTACTTCTCTGTTCCTCTCTGTGCTTCCTCAGCTGTGAAATGGGCACAAGGAGGCTTCCTAACACTCCGTGGAAAGGCATGCCCGAGATCTTTCAATGCAACGCTCCTAGCAGGCAGCCAAAGAAAAGCGGAGACTCCTCTCCTCCGGGGAAGGGGTAGTGGGTCTGCGGTGCTCCAGACGGCCCTCGCGGTGCCAGGGTCGGGCGGACAAGGAACCGGCTCGGAACAGGGCCCTGGGTCCCGGAGCGCAGGCCGCCCGGCGAAGCCCAGCCCCGGCGCCGCTCCGCGTCCCTTGGGCTCACTTACCCGGCCGGGGTCCCGCCGAGTCGGTCAGCAGCGCCCGTTCACCCACAACTTACCTCCGGAGCGTCCGTGGAAACACGGTCCGGCTGGAATAACTTCCGGTCGCTACATGCTCCCTATTGGCTGTCTGCCTGGGGGCAGGGTAGAGGAAGTCTCTGATTGGCTGTAGGCGCCGGCGTCGCGGCGGAACGCGAGTGGGCGTCCGGAGTGCAGGCCGGCTGCTGTAGGGGAGGACCGAGCGCTTCCGGTGTGTGGTGAGCGGCTGGCCGGGGCGGGAGGGGCAGGGAGAGGCTGCAGCCTCGCTCCCCGCCTTGTGCGGGGCTTTCAGCGCCGTGTCTCTGCCTTCCTCATCCTTTCGAGAGCTCGGTGATTAGTGTTCTTGATCTCTTACTGACAGCGCGGCTAACTTTCCTGCAGGACTGGTGGGATCCTGCTTGTTTCTTTTCCTGGGTGTATGGCCTCCGGAGAGGGTCCGTGTTGTAATTTCTGCCCACTGCAGACCCCACGTAGGGCTAAGCACAGAGTAGCTAACCAGGAAATGCTTGTTGAATGGGAGTATCCTGTTTCTTTAGTCCCACCAGGTTGCAGTCTTCAGATAGACTGAGACTGAGGCTCCTTGACCGGTGAACACACAGGAACGCCCTGCTCTACATGTCTGTGCCCTCCTGAGTTGTGTGTGTGTGTGTGTGTGTGTGTGTGTGTGTTTTTTCCCCTACAATTCCCGTACCTCTTTCCCCGTCTGACTGTCTCCTCTTGGTTTAACCACACGTTCTTTCCTTGAAAAAAATTTAAAATATTTTATGTGTATGAGTGTATTGCCTGCATGGTTGTAAGTGCACCCGTGTAGTGTAGTGCAGTGCCCACGGAAGCCAGAAGAGGGCATTGTATCCCCTGAAACTGGAGTTACCGACGGTTGTTAGCCGTCATGTGGATGCTGGGAACTGAACCCAAGGTCTTCTGCAAGAGCAGCCAGTACTCTTAACCACTCAGCCTCTTTGTGCTTGAGTGCACAGGTTGCACACCTGTACATGCATGTGCATACAGTCACATAGATACATGCATAAGTGAGGAAAAAAAACCCTCATGAAAACATGGTGAGGCACACTGGGTTTGCTTGGATTTTGGAAGCTGGTCCATGGCATAGGCTTCTGTGCTGTCTCATCTCACTCTGCTGGCTGCGATGTGTCCAGCACCCTAAGTTTTTACTGGCTCTGCTTCCTGCTCTCTGTACAGAATTAAAATATTGAACACTACACCAAAGTACTTCTTACTGAGAACTAGCTGCTAATAATTTATGATGGCAAAGAATTCCAGAAAGAACTTTCAAAAGCAAATCCAACACTGTGTGACTATATACATTTGGAGTGAAACAAGAAAAGTCGGATACCTTGGGCAGAAGTGATCCTGCCACACTTGGTTAGACGGGTGCTTTAGAGAGTCTGCGCTTCATGCCCGGACAAATGCGCTACCACTGGTCTACATCCCCAGCAATTTTGTTTTGGAGGCAGGGTCTTGCTGTGTATTCTGGGGTGATCTTGAACTCATAATCCTTCTGTCTCTGCTTCTTGAGTGCTAGGTGTGCAGACGTGCCATGATGTTGTGATGCCTTGCTCCTTATCATCATTCTTGTCATGGTTCTCATTTCTACCTTTTCCTTTAACTTCCCTCTCTTCCTCCTCCTCCTCTGCTTCCTCCTGCTCCTTCTCCTCTCTTCCACGTTTTCTCCTCTTCGCAGTGCTGAGGGTCGAACCCAGAGCCTTGAATATGCTAAGCAAGCACTTTACGAGTGAGCTGCATTCCCAGACTCACATAGGTTTTCATTTTTATTAAAAATCTTTTTTGTGTGTATGTGTGTTTTGCCTGCATGTTTGTAAGTGCACTTTGTGTGTGAGTGCCCAAGGAGGCCAGAAGAGGATGTGGGATCCCTAGGAAGAGGAGTTACATACAGTTGTTAACCACTATGGGGATCCTGGGAACTGAACCCAGGTCTTTGCAAAAGCAGCCAGAGCTCTTAACTGCTGAACCATCTCTCCAGCCCTGGCTTCCATTTTGCAAATTACATCTTCTAACTAATTATGCCTATTGTATGAGAAAGCCTTTATTTTAAAAAGTTATTTATATTGTTATATATTATGCAATGTTTAAATCAAGGCAAATATACCTGTCTCCTCAAATATCATTTCTTTATGTTGAAAATATCTGAAATACTTTCTTTTAGCTTTTTGAGAATGAAACTTGTTTTTTTAAATGTGTTTATGCTTATGAGATTTGAAGTCTTAAATTTTTCAAGGTGACATGCTTCCTCTTAACTATGTAAATATTCTCTGATGCACAGCAACTGACTCTTGACTTTGTTTAGTTCTAGGTAATTGCCTTTGTATCCCCCTGCATGGCCTCGCTAGTAGCATATGATGATTCTGACTCAGACATGGAGATGGCGCCTGCCAGAGGTGTTAGTGCTGCTGGCCAGATAAATGACACCTCTGGTGTAACAAGACCTCCTGGGCAGGGGTTTGCATCTGGTACTGTGGGTGTGACAAAAGAGGGGGCACAGTGTACAGGGAACAGTCCTTGTGAAGACACTGGGGAACAACGCCTGCCACTGGCTCGGCTCTGGAAAAGTGACCCAGGATCTTGTCCCAGCCAACGACTACAGTGGCCGCCAAAGGAATCTGATAATACCTTTCTAACCAATGAGTCTTCTCACCCTTCTTTGTGGATAAGCCGAGCTCCGGCCAGCCATGTGCCCCTGGCAGCTTCCTGCTTAAAGCCAGTCAAACCCACCTGGGACTCCATCAAATCATCTTCCCATCCTCAAAACAAAACTGAATTCACAGCTAGCAATTCCAGCTTTTTTCAGAGGAAAAGGGGTGAAGACTGTGTGGTTCCATATACCCCCAAGAGACTGAGGCAGCCACAGGCACCAAGTCCAGAAGTAGGTGGGGGCAAAGATGTGGACCCCCAGGGAGCTCCTGCAGGGTATGCCCCAGCCCCTCTCTGTGTGGCTCCCACAGTATCTGAGTTGATCCAACCACATTTGAACAGTCAGTACAGAGAGACCAAGGTCCCCAGGAAAGTGCTTTTCCACCTGCGAGGCCACAGGGGCCCTGTCAATGGCATTCAGTGGTGCCCAATCCTTTCGCTGAGTCACATGCTTCTCTCTGCTTCCATGGATAAAACCTTCAAGGTAAGATGAGTGAAAACAACTCACAGGAGCTCTTAAAAGTAAGCCACCGGGATATTCTACTGATTATATAAGATAGTGGGTGGTCACAGGCTGCCTCTTTCTTTTAGGAAATTTCTGTCATTCTCTGTAGTGCATTTGAGAGAGTATTCTCTGTGGTCAGCCTTGGATCATTGGCTCTTCCTGCCCCATTCTTTTCCCTTCCTAGTGCTTCTGTGCTAGGACACCTGAGTGTTGAATAAATTCTGATAGGGCTGGAAGATAGAAATCATATTTTATAACAATATGTTGTTTTATCCTCGGTCTTAATTCATTTCTCTTCCTGTTAGATAGCACACTTCCTTGAACAGTGCTCCTCTAAGCATGCTGCTCCTTACATTTTTATTCTCTTGCCTCTTCGTGATAATTTCTTTATAGTGGGTCCCTGGAAGGTAGGAGTCCAGGCTTGACTACAAGGCTTGTGACCCCTATTGATGAGTAGCCCCCATGAAAGACTCACAGCTTATCACATGCTTACCAACTTAAGTCTATAAGTGTACTGCCTGCGTGAATGTAAGTGCACCCATGTCCTGCAATCCCCATAGAGGTCAGAAGAGAGCATCGGATCCCCTGGAACCAGAGTTATGGACAGCTGTTAGCTGCCATGTGGGTGCTGGGATTCAAACCCAGGTCTTCTGGAAGAGCAGCCAGTGCTCTTAACTGCTGAGCCATCTCTCCAGCCTCAGCCTTCTGTGTTTTTACTGCTTTGATAATGTGCAATGATGCTTCATTGTGTTTCACCTCAAATGCCCTTGAAGAGTAGTCAGCACTCCAGTTTTGATGATCTGGCTTTAGAGATTTAAAAACAAACAAAAATGACAGCTATGACTGGGGAGATGGCTAAGGTCATTGCTTGCCTTGCAAGTCCAAGGAGCTGTGTTTGGATCTTCAGAATCCACTTTAAAAAGTTTGGCAGGGTGGTGTGCACCTGTGATCCCTGTGATGGCAAAATGGAAGGCTGAGGCAGATGGACCCCTGGGAGCTTACGGGCCGGCCTTCCTGACCTGTGTGGTGGCTTTCCAGGTCAGCGAGAGACTCTTCTCTGAAACACAGCATGGAAGGCACCTGAGGACCTATACCTGAGGTTGTCCTCTTACCTCCCATGTGGGCTGTGGGTGTGCACGCGCGCACACACACACACACACACACACGCACGCATGTACACTGAAAAACAAGAGAGATGTTCTGTTAAACTTGATGCTAGTTGTATCAGACATTTGTTTTCAAGAAATGCAGTGTGGTAATTGAACTGTGGCCTGAGACCCTAATTTAGGGAAGGCAAAATAAAGCTGAGATGTGGGGACAGATAAGCTACGAGAGTGGCAAGTACTAATATTTGCTGAGTGGCTTTGGGAGGGGGGCCCACTGGCTTGCTGGACTATAGCCACATGAAAAAAGGAGCTGTGTACTTGTAATCCCAGTGTGGTGTAGATGGAAACTGGTGGATCCCTGGGGTTCGCTCACCAAGCAGCCTAGTGTAACTGGTGAGTGACCCTGTATCAAAAACAAGGTGGATGGTGCCGAGAAATAGCTGCATTTGTCATCTGGCCTACACATACACACACCAGATAGGTACCTGTTGCAGAGCTGGACCTCATAGGTGCTCTGGAAATCACATACCGGAGTCCTTTTATCTGCAAGTCATGTTTTGAGTGCCCCTGGTCCAGGAGGCATTTTCTCAAATGGAGAGAGGAAGCTCTGTGTGCTTACAAAGGAGCTAGGTCTCTCAGGCAGCCACTCACAGATCATATGGGAACTCTTTTTTGGCTTTAACCAAACTGATGGGTCCTATTTGTTAACCCAGGCTTTGGTGTTTCTGCCACGTCAGGATATGTAGGCTCTTTGAGGAGTACTCTGTGTCCCTGGTTAGGTCATGACATTCTTGAACTGACCCAGAGTTGCGGCTTCTCAGCTCTCTGTCTTGAGAGTCTGATGCACAGAAGCCAGCAGGGTGCAGGGCCCAGTAAGGGTTTCAAGTAGGCCCAAGCAGTGTCTGACTCTGGAGTATGTAGGGTGGCCCTTGTTTTTTTTTGAGGGGAGTTGTGTCTTTTTGAGTCAGGGTCTCCCTGTAGCTCCAGCTACAGATTCTCACAGAAATCTGCCCCTGAGTGCTAGGGTTAAGGCATGCACCACTATGTCTGGCTGCCCCTGTCTTTGAGATCGCCTGATTGCTGGGACCTTCTTTCTCTTGTTTTGCCCTCTCCAGGGCCCTTCACCTTTATTTCTTGCCTGACCAATTCCTATTGAACAGTCAAGACACAGTTCAGAATGGTCTGATGAGCAGTGTTTATCTGTGCTCCAGCTTTGAATTGGGCAGAACGCCAGGAGCAGGAGGTACATTGAACCAGACGGGTCATGTCCTTGCTACTGGGGACTAGACAGTTGACGAGCTACTTCTACGTGCGCCTTTCCTTTCCCTGTACCCCCTGTGGAGTGTTCACTGTTTGAACATAGAGGTTGTCCCTCACTTCTTCCCTTGTCCCTCAGTTTTCAGGCAGAGACAGCACTGCACAAGGCAGAGGAGGACTGAGTTAGAGTGGACTGACTCTCCCACAGCTTTGTGTTCTTGGCAAGGCCTGGGGGTTCTCTGCTGGGACAAATGCCAGCATGTCCTGTGCCCATAACACCCAGTATGCTTCTGGCCAGTGGTTCTAGACCAGGCATTGCAGTCACCTTTCTAGGCTTCTAGAGAGAGGGGAGCACAGCCTAAAGATGTGGGACCACAGGCCTGTAGAGATGGAGGAGGTTGCCATGGATACAGTGCCTTGCTCTTAGGGTGCTGCCTCCTGAAGAGATCAGGTAGTTCAGATGTGACATACAGAAGCCCACCTGCCATCTACCTGTGAACTGATGGCAAGAAGCAGACCCGAACCCTGTGGGTGTGGTCTTTACCTGATGGTAGTGGAGTATTCTGTGGGCTCCAGTGGCAGAGCTGACCATTGTGGCTAGCCTGGATCACTGCTGATCAAGAAATTTCAGTTTCCTGAACAGACACAAATGTATTCACTTGAGTTTGACTTGATTTGATTTTTCTTGGTGTATGTGTGGTGCTGGGCCTTGAACTGGGACCTTGTGAATGTTAGGTTAGCACTCTACCACTGAGTTACACTCCTAGCCTCCATGATGATTTTGTATGTATGTATGTCTGTGTGTGGGCACATGGGGAGGGCAGTAGACAATCTTGGATGTTGCTCCTCACGTCCACCTCTTTTTTGAGGCAGGATTTCTCATTGGCTTAGAACTTGCCAAGTAGGCTAGTCTGGCCAACTGGTATGCCCCAGGGGTCTCTGCCTCCCCAACCCCAAGTTTACAAGAGTGTGCCACTGTGCTTGGCTTTTTTACATGGGTTCTGGGGGTTGAACTCAGGCCCCCTGTTTGTAAAGCAAATGGTTTACTGGTTGAGTCATCCCCTACTCCAGAGCCTCCACAATTAGTTTTTTTTTTCAAGTTTTTTCATTCATTCATCCATCCATCCATGTGTGTATTTGTTGTGTGTGTACGTATGTGCATGTCATGGTGTGTGTGTGTATGTGTGTACAACTTGAGGGAGTTGGTTCTTCTGTCATGTGGGTTCTGCGGATTGAACTCAGGTCATTGGGTTTGGTGGTCAGTGCTTTTACTCACTGAACCATCTTGCTGGCCCCCATGGTTTTTAAAAATATTAAGTTTTTCTAAGTTTTTAGGATATATATTTAGAATATAGAATATAGAAAATATTTTATTAATTCTTTAAGAATTTCTTTAAGTAGTCTGACCGGATTCAGCTGTCTTCCCCATCTCCTCTCAGATCTGCCCCCTCATCCATATCACTCAGACTTCATGTTTTCTTTTTATTTTAAAGTCTATCATGTCTACTTTGTGTTCCTAAATACATTTGAGGGGGACTGATTTTTCTTTAAGAGTGATGAGCTCATGGTAGGTTAACAGAAAGATGAGCTGGAGCACTGACTGGGTGAAGACAAGTGTGCCAGGACTGATTTGATACCTCATGGCCAGAAGAGGGTGCAGTGGGCCCAGCTTGGGTTGGCTGGGAAGCCTGAGTTTAGGACTGTGTAGGACTGTTGTAGGACTGTGTAGGACTGAGTTTAGGACTGTTGCTGTGTCTGCCTGTCCCCAGGAGGCATGTGACCTTGAATTGATGACGTTGGTATGGGACCTTCTGGCTATCAGGTAGCTTCAAGGAGGGTCCCCACCCTCCTTTGTAGCCTGGGGGCGCAGGGGAGGTGGCCTCAGAAGCAAAGCACCTGCTGTAGGAGTTGGGTCTTTGCTGCCCATGGCTGTTAGGATCAGTGTCTCCTAACCCTTTTTTCCCTGAAGGTCTTGAAACCAAGGCTTCTATAAGATACAGAGGTGAATGGTGAGCTAGAACCCTCTGATATAATAAGATGTTTGACAATTTCAGTTATTGGGATTGTTTGGCAAATTGCTTTTGTGCGGTGGTGCTTTTGTGTGAATCTTGAGTAATTTCAGCATGCAGAATGGATAATACAGATCTGAGGCGCTGTGATGGAAAGATGAACTAGGGCCCGGGGAGTCCAGGTGGGTACCTGAGGAGTCAAATCCTGCCTTAGGCCTGCAGCTTAGTATTGGCTTGACTGATCAGTGACTGCCTTTCCCTCCCATGTGTATGCACAGCAATAAACCCAGCCGTAGGTTATTTAAGAAGCGGAGCTGATGATGTGTGTTTGCTGAATCTTTGTGATCAATAGATGAGGGTGGATAAGAACACCTGGAGTGGCAGCTGGCACTTGGCTGGCACTCTATGCACTGGGGTCTTGTTATCCAGGGGATTCACCCCTTTCCTATTAGGTGGCAGTGGTTCAGTCTGCCCAAGTTGCTTGCTAGGTTGTAAGCTCTATGAGTGCATAAGCTGTCCCAGATCAGTTTTTATATTCTCTCTAGCATCTGGCATGAAATTTGGTACATGTTAAGTGATCAATAAAGATTTAGAAACATTTTCTGCATTTTATTGCCTGGCTTTGGAAGAGATTGTCTTTTTTTATTGTGCAGGAATCCTACTCACCCCTAGGGGGCACAGTAAGACTTAGTATCTCTGGCCCATCTAAGCTTCTAGAATGTGGAAGAATCCTTGACTCAAGGTAGCATTTACTGAGATGATTTCTTCTCTGATCAGGAGAAAAGCAACACAATCCGTCTGATTAATCTAAAGAACTCAGAGTGCCAGTTTTTTCACCTCCTTAAAGCGTAGCATTGGAATTCATAAATTTCAATTGGGCACATTACAGTGGAAAAATACTTATTTTAATATGTTCTAAATGTTCTGTGAGCTGTAAAATATGCTTATATTAGTTTTGAAAAATTTACAGCCAGAGCAATTAAATAAAATAAAACAATGAGTCACAGTCCCCGCACTGCCGCTCTGCTGTCTCAGCCGATGATCCCTTCCTGCTCTCCTCCGTGAGCTGCAGGCTTCTGTGGCTGCAGTCCCAGCATGGATGCCCTTTTATGCGCTCTTTTCATCTCCCAGTGAACTCGCTTGGCTTCACATGTTTGAACACCCACTGCACGTAAAGGTAGAATTCAGCCTTTGATGCCTTTTCTGAAGGAAAAAGCCAAACACAGCCAGCCCCTGCCTGTTTGCCCATGCACAGGGCTCTGTGCCAGGCCCTCCAGGGGACTCCCTGCGGCATCAGCATGCTTCCTGCTGTGGGGGGCCTGCTGTTCATTCATGGAAACCTGAGTTCTTACACAGGCGGGTCTCTATATCAAGCATGTGAATTTGATGGTGTTGACTTGCTTTATAGGGAAGAATTTGCTCTAGAATTTTCCTCAGTAACAAGCTTCCTTAAAATACTTTAAAAAATGCCAAACTTTCAGTGTTGCTCATGTTGGGGGGAAAACTTTGCAGATGCAATTGAGGGGATTATGAAGGAGAAGACACACGGCTCTGGTGGCTCTCCCCAGGCGGCTCTCTCCCCAGAAGGCCATCTCCGCTGGGCTCTCGGAGACCCATGGATTGACATGGTCCATCCAGCCCTGTACTGTGCCTTGTTGCCCACCAAACTGTTTTCTGTAGTGTTTGTCAGGGGAGCTCTTCTACCTTGTTAAAGACTTTTGGTGCTAGGGGTGTGGCTCGGTGGTGGAATGCTTGCTAGCAGGCACCAGGCATGGGGTTCCATACCCATCGGCTAAAACAAAACCTAAACCAGAGATCTCTCTCCTACTTCAGACTTCGTTCGTTTCTTCCATGTTGTTCTCTGTAGCTTCTGAAACTCATTTTTAGAGTAATTAGTCTGCAGTGATCAGGTGGACATAAATGTCATCTTTCCTTTGCTGCCTTAAGGTAGTCATGGTGGGACTTGATTTACTCTCAGGCTTCAGCAACGGCCCTGTTCGAGGTAAATGGAATCTGAATAGATGGGCTGACTCTTGGTGCCATTCTCTGTTGCTGCTCAGTAGCTGTCTGTCTTTGTGAAAAATCACTTAGCCTCTCTGATCCCTTAGTTCTCACTGGTAAAATACAAAGACTGTCCATTGATTGCTGCTATAGATATGAAGAGAGATGATTTAACCCAGTGCCGGACCAAAGCCCTATTTCCCTGTTCCCTTGTACCTGTATTGATTGGCTAAAAATGAATATACAGAAGATACATCTCCTAGAACCCTCTGACTTAATGTAGCTCCTGAATTTGTGAATCTTTTTATAGTCTGTCTTTGTTCACATGGATTTCAGAGTTTCATTCTCAGTCCTCCTGAGATAAGTACTTTTAAAATTTTTAGAGTTTGGGGGCTCATTGCTATTGAACCATCTACTACTCTTTTGGAGTTGTGTACACCTGCCAGGCCCTCCTGAGGGCTGGTTCACATGCTGGGCACTCACACTAACCACGGAATGCATGGAGGATAGCTGCTTGGCCTTAAGAGTCTGAGCCTCAGGCAGTGCTGGGGAAGCAGCCTCACAGCTTTAGGAGCCCTGGGAGGGAGCTGTGGCGCCAGGAACAGCTGAAGGGAAGGCCTCTGTGCTGGAGGTTGGTGACCCTGGCTGGGCCTCCTGTGCTCTCTGGTGACTGGGAACATGACTGAGAGCATGGGGGAGCTAGCAGCCGCACTGGATCCGGGTCTACCACATGCGTGCTAGGCACAGTTCTCAACATTGCCACAGGGGTTAAGGGACTTGTCCCCAGTCCCACAGTGGGAATGTGGTGGAGGCCAAGTGGGGAGCTGGTGGGCTATAGAACCCGAGCAAAAGGGTTGAGCTGACCTCCCTCCACCACTGGAAATGCCCAGTGGAAAAGCAGACCCCTTCTCCCACGCAGACCCATGCTCTCTCCAGCTTTACTTTCTAGGTTCTGTTAAGGGCAGGAACAGGAATGATTTCCACGGTGGCTTGGATTTGCATTTTTGTATATTACAGGATCCTGCTGATTTATCATTGTTAGTGGATCTGATTATATTAGGCTACCCTGGATGTGCTTTGTAAAAAGTGATATATTTCACATTCAAAGACAAGGAATTTATGGATCCAAGTGCCACAGTGAGGGTTTAGTTCAGTTTTGAAGAATTATTCTTGATGGATTTTACGAAATGAGATTGAGAAGTGATTTGATGCGTGGAGTAAGGAGTCGTGGAGCATTATGCAGATGATTGGCAATTTATTCCGAGCACGAGGCAAATCTGTTGGAAATGAGAGGCGCAGCTGGGGAGGAGGTTCGGGTTGTGGTGGTGGGCGTTTGGTATTTGGGGAGTGAATGATTAACAGTGCATTGAGGGTAATTAGGTGAAGGCGACGGGGGGGAGGGGAAGAGTGTGTGTGCACGTGGAACATGCACACCCCAGCACACGCAGAAATCATCTGATTCTATCTTTATTTGACAGAGACCCTGGGAGGGGAAGGCGCTTGCCCCAGGGCACACAGTTCTGGCCTCTGTGTTTGCTTCTCTTTCCATCTTCAGGAGAACTTGGAGAGTCTCTGACTTGTCCCTTAGGTGGCAGAGGCTGTCATAGCCAGACTTAGAGCCTCTGGGAAGAGTTGTGGGCTTCTGGGATGGAACCTTCTCTTCATGGGAGGTGAAGTCTTTTTGACACCATTTTCTCTCCTGTGAGATGGGTCTGAGGCCAACAAATGAGGCATTTCCCAGTTGCTGTTGCCCTACAAGTGTGTGCCTTATGTACCTTATAGAATAAGCCCTGCGTTGGCAAGGGGAAGCAGGTGGCATGGAAGACCCCACTGTGCCCACTGCTCTTTGGGAACCCTTGTTTGACTTGACCAGTTTAACTTAACACAAGCCAAAGGCAGCCTGTGTGCACGAGCTGTGGGAGAAGCACGGGTGGCCTGAACGTGCAGGCTCTGTCCTCCGGAAGCAAGTCTCATCCATTCTCATCCTGTGTCATTATGGGAAGAATAGAGCAATTTGAAAAAAATGCTTTTAATGTAATTGAAAAATGTAGATTGCAAAATTGGCACACTTAGGAGTTGAGACAGTCTAGTAAATTTTTTCTTGCTGCTCTTAAAACTTGGACATAGAAGACTCTTAAAGGAGCCTTCGAATGCCCAGCGATGGTGAGCTCCTTTTGCCTCTTAAAAATAGGTTGTTTTATATTTAATTTTCTTCATTATAAAAGCGGTCAAATTTTGAGGAAAAAAATGCAGGAAAATGGCAGAAATGAAAAAATTAACCTTAGAGCCCCCACTGCGGGTGCAGCCACGATCTCCTTGATGTTTCCTCCTGGTCTCTTTCCCTTTGTGTGTCTTCAGGGTTTAATCAGACTTGACACTTTGTTTTTGTAACCTGGATTAAAAAATTTCAAGATTAAAAAAATTCTTGATAGCTAGCTCGTTTACATGCCTATAACTTCAGCATTTGAAAGGCTGAGGCAGGAAGAGTCTGAGGCTAGTCTGGTTTACATAATCAAGACCATATTTCAAAGCAACACAAAACACGAAAACCATTTTATAACAGGGATTTCAGCCCAATGTGGTGGTACATGCCTTTAATTCCAGCACTTGAAATGCAGAGGCACGTGGATCTCTATGAGTTCAAGGCCAGCCTGGTCTGCATAGCAAGTTCCAGGCCAGCTGGGGCTACAGGGAAACCCTGTCTCAAATAGTCCAAAAAACAAACAAACAAATAAAAACCCAACAAAAATCCCCCAGCGATTTCCCCCTAAAATTGCTAGACCTCTTCCCTGTAGAAGGGGTGGATTGGTGGATTGCTTCACTCCTCCTTTGCCTTCTACTCCTGCTGGTTTTTTTTTTTTTTTTTTTTAATTTCATTTTGGGATAGGGTTAGCCTGTAGCCTAGACTGGTTTGGAATTCATTACAGAGACCACCTTAGCCTTGAACTCATGGCAGTGTTCCCTGACTCAGTCTCCTGAGTGCTGGGCTTAAAGGCATGTGCCATCATGCTCAGCTACTTTTTGCTGTTGACCCTTCTCCCTGGTGCACTGACAGGTCTCTACTGTGGCCTTCCTGTGTGGGTTGAGAACATCCAGGTGTGGTGGCAGTGTGGGAATGCCCTTCTGGGAGTCAGGGTCCTCACCTTCCCCTCCAGCAAGCTTCCTGAAGTCCTTTGTGTGGGGATGCAAGGGGGAGCTGTGGGGGGATTTGTTACAGTGTGCTTTTGCCCGAGTGTTATGAGCTGGCAGGTCCCCCATACAGGGGATTTCTTTCAGCTTGGGCAGTTTATCAGTCCTGTGTCTCCTGCCCTGAGTGGGCCTGCCACAGCCTCTTGTTATCTGTTTTGGGGAGGAGTGAGGATTTCAGGGGTGCGCACACTCCTCCTGTGTCTCCCTCTTGTCCTTCAGCTGTTTCTTCACTCACATCACCAGCACTGCTCTTCCTCTGGGTGCGCAGACTTGACAGCCATTCCTTTCTGTGGCAATCGGTGTCTGCTGTGGCTCATATGGTCGTTTATGCACAATGCCTATGTCTGCCTGTCCTCCACGGCAGCAGAATTATTACTTTTTTTCAACATCTGCTAATTTAATGGCATCTTGTTTGAGGACCAGATGAGTCCATTTATGGACAGCACTTTTAGACGTCTGCCTGGCACCTCGTGAATGCTAACTAAGTGTTTGTCATTGAGGCTCCTGCCCATTAATCTCCTGTGGTCTTAGTGGTCCCCTTCCCTAGGCAATTTGCATGCTAACAGTATTGACCCCCATCATATCCCACCTCTTCTCCCCCAGGTGGGGTTTGAGTTCTCCTATTTCATCATCATTTTTTTAAAGCAAGAAAAACCTAGCATCTTTTGTAGTCAAGTCTATGGACCTCTCCCTGCCTACTTGTCCACGGCTTTAGACTGTGGCATATCAGCTCCCACCCTGAGATCTGACATATAGTCACCTATATTTGACCTTCATCTAGCAGTGATTAGCTTGAGCCAGTTTCAATTCTCGTCACTGGGTCCTAAGCAGGCCGCATGGCGCTGTGATGAATGTGTGCCGGGTGCCAGGGATCGATCAGCATATTAAGGAACGACACTGCCATCCCCGGCAGCCCTGCTTCGTGACGCTGCCCCACACCAATGCTGGCTACTAATGATTTAAAGTGACTTTCCCATCTGGCTTATTCCTCAGAGCACAGGTACACCATGGCTTTCTAAACCTTTCCTCAAAAAAGAATGGTTTTTGACCCTAAAAGACAGAGATACACTACAGCAAAACCAGAAAGGCATAAGGAAGGAAAAACTGCCCTCCGCCTCTCCCCCAGAGGCAGTGACCGTGGACTTTTGAGTGTATTTCCATCTAGTCTCAGATATAATTCAACGTAGTTGAGCTCCAACTATGCATCTACCCCTGCCCACCCCCCTACCCCACAACCACAGCTTTGAACGCTGTAATTTATTGCAAGGTTTTCAGTGTGGTCTGGAAACCCTGAGGGTCCTTGAGACCCTTCCAGAGGGTCAAAACTATTTTCATAATCATACCTAGAAGTTATTTGCCTTTTCTACTCTCGCTCTCTCAGGAGTGTAAATGGACTTTTCCAGAGGCTATAGGACGGTGCTGTGGTTGTAGACTGAGCACCAGAGCAGACACAAGAGCCCAGCTGTCTTGTACTCAGCCAGGCAATAGTGAGGTCTGCAGGAGTGTAAACAATGCCTTCTCATGAATTTTCTTTCTGTCTTGGCGGAGCTGGTTATTTTTACAAGAAATATGTTATTTATGTTAACATGTGGTGGGTTTATTATTGTTAATTTTTCATAAGTTAATAAATATTTTCAGATGTCCCTGGTTTTCATTGCTGACGTGCTAAATATCAGTAGCTGTCGTGTACGTAATCCACAGCCCTTTGGGGGCTTCAGCCATTCTAGGTGGTGTGAGAGGCAGCAAAAGCTCTGACAAGCACTGTTTTAAATAACCTCTACAGTCTCATTTGCGGGGCTTCAACTGACATACTTCTAGGAACAGCATCCCACCCTGGCTCTAGGGAAAGTGAGTAGGGTCTGCTCCAGCTGTATCCCTGCGTCCTGCTTGGTGAGATGTCCAAACTGGGTGGCAGAAAAATGACAGGGGCTGAGCCTCCATTGCCCCCCGCCCCTTGCAAAGAGGGTTCAGCAGTTGTATCAGAGTGGGAACTCCGGAGACCCCCGAAATCATGATTGTCCTTGTGCTACCATCCTGCCTGTTTCTGGGCCACATGGGCCTGTGTTTTTCTCAGAGTGCACACACACAGCCCCACAGTCTGCATTTCCCACTTAACACTCTCCCTGAGACCTGCCGACCGCTGTGCCACCAGTCCCTCTGTATCTTTGGAGGGCTGTCAATTTTCACTGGTTCTGTGATGCTCTATCGAGTTGATTAACTCTAATTTACTTAGCCGCCCTTGGACACTTAGGTGGTTTCTAATTTTTGCTTTTATAGATAATGCTGAAGTGGTTATCTTCATGCATGAGACCCTTTTCTGTTGGATTATTTCTTTTGGATTGATTCCCAGAAGTGGGACTGCTGGGTCAAAGGGCTGTACATTTCCATGGGTTCAGATCCGTCTCCTGTCAGAAGGGTTATACCAGTTCTCACTGCCACCGCAAAGCCTCTGTAATAACCAACTATTTTGCTTAACTATCATGCCTAGAATTCTCCCTTGGAGCCCTGAGGGGGCAAAGGCCCTTACCTAAGTGAGCACAATCTATAATTATTTAGACTAACACCAAAATTGCTTTCAGAACATTTTTAACCTGCTGGGTTTAGAATTCCAATTCTCATACACGCTTGTATTAAAAGTTTCACAAGTAGCAATTTCTCTCTCCCTTCTCACAGTGTGTTTACACAGTCCCACAACTGTAGGGAAATGGGAGAGCTTTTATAAACACAAGTGGGCTCTTTCTACACCGGTTGAAGTGTTATTTTGAAAGGTACGAAAACACAAATTAAAGCACATTTTCATTGTAACCTTTGGTTAGGAAACTTGTTTATTTTCATATGGGCCTCTTTCTGCATTCCTTCACTCTCATTCAAGTGTGTTCCAAAGCATGCTGGTACTTTGGACTCTTGCCATGGTGCCACTTCCTTGGGGTCATGGAGGCTGTCATCAAGAGGGCTGATAGTGAGGAAGACTTGGATGCATTTAGGTTAGTCCTGAGGGCAGTGGTTCCTCCTGTGGAAGATGTATTGAGAAGAACTTCCCTGCACTCTGGCCAATTACTGTTGGGAAGAGGGCTGGGTGTAGATGGTTGGTGGCAGGAAGCAAATACCTTTGTTGGGTGGACTTGGGAGCTGAGGTGGCTTTGAGGCCCCTTTGGGTATGTTGTGAACTAGGGTTCTAAGCCTGTGCTGGCTGTGAACAGCTCTGGAGAGAGCCTGAGTATGCCTTGTCTGGGACCCTGAGAGTCCGGTGCAGCCTAGTACAGGGCTGCATGCTGTGCACGTGCCAGTAAGAGCCATGCCCACTGTACCTTCCTCATTGCTCCAAGCTTCAGCATGGGCTTCTGTGAACTAATTGCCTCCTGGGGCTGGAAGGATCAGATGGTTAGATGTGTGAAGCCACTTTTTAAACGATGAAGCCCTTACAAATGGAAGGTATTACCTAGTGCTCGAAGCCAAGTTATTCTGTAATTATCTCCTAAGCCTCCCTCCTGAGCATTGAAGCTTGCCATCCAGTTTGCCTGCACTGCCATGCCTGGCTGATGGCAAACACCTGCCAGGTGCCGTGGCTCCTCCCATCATTGCTGCCTATTTTGTAGCTCAGCTACATGATGTTAACTGTGATGGGTGAGGTGCTGGACCTGGGGACAGCTCAGCTCATGAGCTTCTGAATATACTGCTGATTGCCCATGAATTCTGCTAGCTTTGCATGGGGCTGGCTGGCTGAGGTACAGGTATCAAGGGCCCCAGAGGCAGACCAGGAGATGACCCCTGATGGCAGCATCAGGAGGTGACTTAGCCACTTCCTCCTTCATTTGGTCATCCATCAGTACATGAAATCATGGATGAGAGTCTTGGTTTGTGCAGGATCCTAGGTTCAAGGGGGTCCTGGCTGTCAGGAAGGCTGGTTAGGGACAGACCTCAGAATGAAATAGCGTGACAGCTCTGTGGGGGCTGCTAGTGTTGGGACACGGGAATCCAGACGAGAGTGAGGTGGAGATCTGTGGGGTCTAGAGGTGGGTGAGGTTGAGCCTGGGCTGGGGTGATGAAGAGAGGAGCAGCCAGGGAGGGGAGGATTACCCAGTGAGGTAGGGAAGGGGTGGTGAGAGTAGAGCAGATACAGTACTTGGCCCTGCCATTGGCCTTAGGGCTGGATGGTCAGCACATAAGGTAGCTGACACTTCCTATGCTTGTGGTGAGCTGGGTCTCACCCAGGTCTCTACTACCATTTATCCACAGTGGAGCACAGGGAAGTCCTGTGAGCTATTTTGGGATTCCATCCTGGTCCCTATTCTTTCTAACTGTATAGATTTTAGCTTTTGGCTTTTGTTTACTTATCTGTAAGCAAAGGCTTATTGACAGCATCCCCCTGCGCCTTCTGAGGATCAAGTAAGAATATGAAAAAATTTTTAGGTGAGTGCCTGGCCTGTGGTGGGCACTCCTTAATGCCAGCTGGCTGTGGCAGCCTCCTTCTGTCCATTTGACAGATGAGAAAACTGAAGATCAGAGAGGGGTTTTGAAGGACATAAGCAGAGAACTAACATTTAAACTCAACTCTTTCTCCTTCTATTCTGGACTTGTTCTACACCCTGCCTACCCTGGGAATGACAAAGAACGGTCATGTGACTCTGGCAAGGCCCTTCACCTTTCTGAGCTTTGGTGAGATCATCTGGCACGAATAAACTAGATTTTATAGGTCCCAGGATGGTGGGAGCACGGGCCTTCCTTGTAGCTGTGATTGCTGAAGGCAAACAGGAAGACATTTGTGAGTGGGCTCCCTTGAGCCTCAGGAGTAGGGGAGATCCCCTAGGGCTCTCAACTGTCCTTCTCTTCCTGACTGCCCCCTGTCCTCCATTGCACACAGGAAACAGCCCTGTGGAGGGTGATATGTTAACTGAGTCTGGGTTTGCATAAGGGCCTTGGGAACTGCTGAGAGCTAAATCAAAGCCATGATTGTGCCACATCTGTTGAAATGTTTGTGTTCATGCTCCCAGGTAATAGTCTTGGGCCGATGCTTGAAGCTTGTGTGTTTATTTATTACTTATTTATAAATCATAAATCCGGAAAGGATTTGAGGAAGCTTGCAATAAAAGACATAAACGCAGTAAAGCTGTTAAAACAAAGCAGAACATTAGAGCCGCCCACGAGAGGAGGAGAGCACATAGGTCAGGAACAGGACCAACCTAACTGCCTGGCCACTTCTGTCCTTGCTGTGCGTGTTTTGTGGCCTGGGGCAGGTCGCACTGTTGTCCAGGTCCTGCCATGTGAGAGGCAGCTCGTGCTTCTTGGGTGGCGATCTCTGGAGGTGGGCCAAAGGAGAGGCTGCACATTGCCTCCTGGACACAATGGCTGGGTTCTTTTTTTTTTTTTTTTTTTTTTTCTGTGCCTCAATTTCTTTCCCATCACACTGTGATAATTAGCTTAGAGAACTGTTTCAAGGAGGATGAATATGTCTGGCCAGAGACCTGGCCCTTGGAAAATGCTTTTTTGTCTTTAATCTGACTTGTGATTCTTATGGTCACTATTTCACTGGGCTAATAGCTCCAGTTCTTTACTCAGGCTTCCAAAGTACAGAGGAAAGGTGGATGGGGTGGCAGAATGGGGTGGCAGGATGGGGTGGCAGGATGGGGTCTCCCTATGTGCCCTCGACTCTGTCCACACTGACATTGTCCAGAGTGGCCTGTTCATTGTTGCTTAAAAACACTTACTAGGTTTGAAGCAAAGGGAAAATACTTTTTAATTATTTCCCTGCTTGTCTCCAGCAATGCTGTTGTCAAGGAAACCAAACCCCTGAAATGCTTTGTTGGAAGAGGATACTTGTGCGGCACTTACATTGTCTGTGGGATGGACCTGTCGTTCTCTAACAAAATCTGTTTCTTCTGGAGGGCCTTGTTCCCTTTACTTCCCACAAATAGAATCTTCCTGACCTTTTCACGGAGATGGCAGGTTGTTGCTGGTATTTTCTCTTTTGAAAGAGTTGGGGAGAATTGCCTATATTCTTGACTCATAGTATTTCATTCATTCAGCATCTGTTGCAAGACTCGGGTGCTAGGACAGAGTGGGATACAGAGATGAATGCAAGTCATAGCCTTCCCTGGGAGGAAGTGGTAGTGGACAGACTTGGGAAACAGATCAGGACAGTGCAGCCTCATGACTACGCAGCAGGATGGAGGGTAAGATGTGCTGAGACTGTCAGGGCATCACAGGGGCAAACTGGGCAGGCACACAGCGGGACCATGGACGGGCACTCCAGGCAGATTGTGCAAAGGTCTGGACTGTGTGGCAGAGTACACTGTGCTCAGAAAACAGAGTCAATGGAGACTGGTGGGTTGGACACATAAGGCCCAGGTGGGAGATGGTTCAGAGAGACCTGTGAGGCCAGAGCTCAGGAGCAGGGAGGATTAAAGAGATTCTGACACAATCTTCAAAGTGTGTCCAGCTTCTGTGGACTGACCTTTGGCTTCTTGATATGGAGAGGCAGGACAGACCTGTGCTCCAGCCTCAGGGGAAGGGATGCTGCTAGACACTGGAGTTTAATCATTCACCCTGACTGTGGAAGTATGGCTTTCACTGTAGTGTTTCAGCCAGCACTCTAGTAAAACTTTATGATCGTTAAGCCCCGTCAAGAGTTCTGATTTTATATGAAAAAGATAAATCATCATCAGAAAAACAGGAGACTTAGTCTCTAACAGCTCTTCTTATTTTTCTTGTAAAACTTTAAAAAATAACTAGATTTCTGTGAAGAGTTGTAAAAATAATAAGAGTTCCTTACTATGCTTTCCCCAGCTCCCCTATTGCTGGCCTTTTACACAAACCCGGTGCATTGGTCAGAGTAAGAAATGAATGTCAGACAACTCGGTGAACTGCACAGCAGACTTTACTGGACTTGATCAGTCTTTCCACCGATGTCCCTTTTCTGTTTCAGGGTCCAGTTCAAGGGCCTCATGCTGCATTTAGAAGGCTCTTGTAACTTGGCAGCTGATTCGCTTGGGGGTGTCTTTGAGGAATGGACTGGAACTTGTCCTGGCCACTTTCTCTGAGTGCTGCACCAACCTCTCTCTGGCCCGAGCCGAACGAGTGCTGTGTTGTTCAGCCAGGCCCAGACTGGTGTCTTTCAGATTTCAAGGCCTGGGGCCTTGTTAGATTCCGAGTAAGTGAGAGGGCTTTCTCCTTAGTGAGACTGAGAGAGCTCACATGGAGAGAAAGCACAATGGTGCCTGCCCTCAGGGACCGCTGTTCACCCTCGCAGGCGTCTCATGCCCTTTCTCTCTCTTCTCTCTGATTTTTTATCCTAGGTTTGCCCCAGCCAACCTTTTGGGCTCGTGCTGACATTGGAGACAGTTTGGGCTTAGGCAGTTCACCTCATTGACGTTTTCACACAGCTTTCCTGTTTTATTGGATAATTGAGTGTGTCTTGAGGCAGCAACTGAGAATTGAAACACATTGCTTTTAATGTGTGAAATGAGCACTGTCTGCATACAGATAGCTGAACATCTGTGGGCAGTCTCCCATCCCAACCCCTCTTCTTCCTCGACCACACTCCTCTCTTCTCCCCTATCTTTCCTCTCATGCTTTGTGTTTACTCTTCCCTTCTGCTTGCCTGTAGCCCTCCATCCTCCCTGTCCGCCTCCGCTTGCCTTTTCTCCTTTCCCCCACTCCCTCTCCAATTCCCTTCTTGCATTCCTTTCCCAGCAACAGGCCAGTGAAGCTGTTGCCACGGTAACAGAAGCCTAGCAGAGCTCTGCTCTGCTCTCCCTGCGCTTCTCATTTGATGACGCAGATTGTGTTGACTTCTCGAACTAACTGAGCTCTGGCCTGTGGCCTTTGCAGCCCCTTTATCTTCCAAAGGCCAAATCAATGCCACAGCTCATAGTTCTGTTCACTTGATGGTCATTTTTTTTATTTGGAAACTTGGGATTTTGAGAAATCTGTTTGCCTGTTACTCCTAAGCACTGGTTGTAGTCTGTATGAAGATGCTTCACCTGAACTCACTTGCATCAGCTGAGTGGAATAGCCAGACAGCAGATGGGGCTATAGGAACAAGACTCACACCACCTTTGCTTAACTGCTGGGATAAACAAATGGTTGCTTTAGAATGGAGGCTGGGGTCTAGTTTTAAAAACTTTAGATTTTAGTTTCCTTCAGCAGATGTTTGAGTAGGGCTTATCAGTTCTAAGACTGGTGCTGTGGGCTGCCAAGTGTGCAGGACCCAGGCCCTCCTCCCAAGAAGTCTATCCTTGAGTGGCAGGGTCTGTTGTGTGTACACACTGATGCAGTGATGTTATGTGGCTGTTTGTCACAGTGACCCAGTGAGTCCAGCTGGTGCCCATTCTGCCTGCACATTAACTAGGCTTTGTGGTCCCCTCGGAGGGCACTTGGCTCCTGGTCTGCTGTGGAGCTGGTTGACGGCAGTGGCAGCCGCACTCCATCTGGGTTTGACTCAGGCCCAGCTTGTTGGCATTAGTAAGGATTTGGAGTTCTGCCATTCAGCCAACACCAGCTAATAGCCCAGCAGGGAAGAGTTAGTCCATGGATTATATTTAAGTTAGTCCGTATTCCCAAAGGTAACTTTGTTTAATAAAAACCTTAAGCCTCTATTACTCTGCTTATGGGTATCCTGGCTCCAGGGTGTACAAATAAGACCTACAAAATTCAAACATTATTTGTGGTAGTGCAAAAACATTTTCATTAATAGAAGGTGTGATAAAAGCACAGGCGCTTTCGTCTGATCCTGAATGGGCTTTCTGCACTTGGGTCCTTTTATTTTCATGATCACTTGGAGCTTATTTAAATATCGCCCTTTTAGTAGTGAATTTCCAAGGGAGGAAGCTTTGGTGTGTGAATAACTTCACAACTGCCCACAGTATTTACAGTCAGTTACTGGGACTTAAATCGATAATGGACCCCACACAGCAGCCACTAATGGGTGATAATCTGGGAGTGTTTTGTTATTGTTTTTATTTTAGAAGAAAGGTTTGAAATTAGCATAGTAAATCTCTGTGGGATCTTTGCAAATAAAAGAATATCCATGTTAAAAACAACTTTCAGGAAAGATGTATGGTAATGAATAAAACATCAGCGAGTGAAAATACGCGTGTTTAATTATTCAAGTAGAAGTAGTAATTTAAACTAATTATTGCTTGCGGATTTCATAATTCAGTTTTTGTCTCGCAATAATATTTCCTCTGGGCCTCTGGGGCGCATCAGCGGCTGCCCCCTATTCCTGGGGCAGAGAGGCTTCTTGCCTCCCTCCAGGACCCAGCAAGTGAGCCTGGGGTTGCTCTGATCCCTGCATCTGCCCGGCCTCCTTGTGCCTTCAGCCCACATCAGTCCCCTGTGCACTGCCTAATTAAGCATTTCATTGTTAATCACCTCTGGTCGGTTCAGGGGCTTGGAGCAGTCCTGCCCATTGACTTTATGTGTTGTGGGGGCTTGCATCTCCCCCCAACCCAGGGTTTTAGGCTTCCCTGGCTGGGTGACCCTGAGTGTTCTGCCTGTGCCCCCACCAGGCAGGACCTTGACCTTCATTTCTGCCTCAAGTTGGGTCTCAGAGGCAACCCTCATCCACTGTGAGATCTTCCCCTCCCCACCCGATAGCTTTGTACCATTGGGCCGTGGTCCTTCTGTTTGTTTAAAATGTTCATTTTGGACCATCTTTTTACTTTTCTTCTGGTTCTAGAGGGAAAACATGACTGTTTAGAGGAATGGAAAAGTACCTGCTACTGGAGGTAGCAGGAAGCTGGCCAGTCCATCATCTGCAGCTCTTGTAGCTCAGCTCCTTGTCTGCCTCCCTGGAGCAGAGGCTTGGTGATCCTGGCACCAGTGGGTGCCGATGAGGGAGGAGTAAGTGCTGAAAGTACTTTTGCTCAATCGCGTGAGGCTTTTAAAACCCAGTTATTACTGCTGCTCCTGTGAGTGCCTGTAAATGGTGCAGGAGGTTTTCTGAACCTCTCTTTATTGCACAGATGCTGCCTGGATCAGATCCCGACGTTCAGGTGAATTATTATTCTTCCCCTCAAAGGTAAAGGGAAAGCTTTCTATTTGTGGCTGCTTCTTCCCAAGTGCCCTCTGTCAAAAGGTAGTGACATGTGACAGCCGTTATTACCTTGGTGTAATCATGCCGTTCCGTCTCACACCGAAAGCTTTCCGTCTGTCAAGTAGGAAGGACAACCTTTATTTGAGATACTTTCCCTCTTCCCTTTGTTATTACTTTCTCTTAAAAAAAAAAAAAAACAAAAAAAACAGCCTCCTGACTTTACAGGCGTGATCTGTGAGAGGAGTGACTCATTTCTTGGGGAGGTTATTGCTGTGGACAGGGGTGAGATAGGTGGGACACAAGGGATGGGCTGAATGACGAGCTGGCTGCCAGGGGCCAGAGGTCCTTGTTGAGTCACCAGCTGAGGTCCCAGGCAGGTCAGGTAGCCTCTGGGCATTGGGCTCCTCCTTTGGAGAATAGGGAGGTTTGTGATCTCTGCTGCCCTTTCACTTGGAGTAGTTCTGTGATCTCCAAAGGAGCTGCAGTGCAGTAAGGTAATAGGAAGCTTACAGGTGGTCCCAACCCTTCCTGCAGAATCATTGCAATGAGCATTCACCATTCTGAATTGATTTTCTCTCTGACTGACCTCCAGCGGAAGTCAGTAAGCAAGCAAAGAAAAAGTTTCTAACAGCTTGCAAAACCACTCTGGAGTAGAGCCACAGGCCTGCCATAAAATTCTGTGGGTTGGGGAAAACGAGGAGTGTGGTATGAGAACTTCCGTGTGTTTGGTGAGGCCGAGGTGGCCTGGCCATCCAGCACCTGCCAGTATTCGTGCTTCTTGTAAATGCCATCTGTGTACCCATGGTCATTTATGTGTGCAAAGTGTGTGTTTTCACCAGTTATTTTTGTACCTTATGTCCTACTGGGTTCTTTGTGTGTCTGTGCAGGTGCGTGTAGAAACCAGATGTCAATATCAAGTGAGTTCTTCAGTCCCTCTCTATCTTATTTTTTAGGACAGGGTCTCTCACTGAACCTGGAGCTTGCTATTTCAGCTAGACTGGATGGTCAGTAAGCCCCTGGGATCTGTCTGTCTCTGCCCCCCCCTCCTGACCCTCAGGCTTGGGATTATAGACATGTGCTGCTGTACCTGACTTTTACAGTGGTACTGGGGATTTGAATTTAAGTCCTCATGCTTGTGTAGCAAGCACTTTATCCACTGAGCCATCCCCTCAGGCCCTTTTTGGTTCTTTAAACAGCTCTAACACTGATGCTATGAATAATTTTTTTTTATAAAATTTTTCGTTACATTATTTATTTAATTTTTTGTGTGCACATGTGTTGGGAGGCATGTGTGCCACAGCATACTTGTGGAAATCAGAGGACGACTTTTGAGAATAGGTTCTCTCCTTCTACCATGTGGGTCCCAGGAATTGAACTCAGGTTGACAGGCTTGGTGACAGGCACTTTTACTTGTGGATCCATATGACTGGTCCATGAATAATAATAAAAAAAGATTTATTTATTTTTATTTTATGTGTATGAATGTTTGCCTGCATGTGTGTACCATGTGTATGCCTGGTGCATGTGCAGTTGGATCTCCTAGAACTGGAGTTAGAGGTAGTTGTGAGCATCCCTGTGGGTGCTGGGAACTGAACTCATTCTCTGCAAGAGCAAGTGTTCTAATGTTCTAAACTGCTAAGCCACCTCTCTGGCCTCACTCCACTTCCCATGAATAATTTTTAAACTAAAGTATCACATGAGTCTGTGTGTTTTGTTTTCCTGGATGTCTGACTGAGGTACACAACTGTCCCCCACCTTTCTTAATAAGGTTATGTATCTGTATCAAAAATGCCATGCAGATGAGAACAGCCAGTCAGCCAGAGTTCTAGAGACCTGCTAAGTGGATACTCTTTAGGTTGCAAGAGTCTGTCCCTTTCTGAGTTGCTGACAGCTGGGTCTCATTAGATTTATGACCCTGTCCTGCCTATCTTCTGTATCAGAAGGTGCCCAACAAATTTTTGGCGGGGTGAATTAAAATGTCTTGTATTGATTATTCTACTCCATTCCCTGTTTGATTGTAAGTCTCTGCAGGGGGAAGAAAATATTCTTTTTTAAGAATGGAAATTTATGAATTTAGTACAAAATTCAAAAGAGACAAAAGAATGTACAGAGAAGAATGCAACTCCCCCTACTCTCTCTCCTGGTTCTGGGGAGGCCATACCTGCCTCATCTCTACATCTAGGGTACCAAGTCTGCTGCAGGATGTGGAGCTGGCCTGAGTCACACTGAGTATGGGTATCTGACTGCCTTTCCTACAAAGCATGTTTGGCCACGTGTCAGGGAGTAGACTAGATGTAAAGGCCTTTTGGTGTATGGGATCACGTGGATTCCTGAGATGGAGCCTGACCTTGGATTGGAGCCATGGCTAGTCTAGGCCTGGGAGGCCTCTGCCTCTCTTATAGTTTCATGTAGTTGGGTTGATGGGTTCAGCCTGCAGGACCATGTGCATGGGCAGCAAGTTGGCTGCCCTAAATGATACCCAGAGCTTGGCACAGGCACTGCTGATGCTGTACCTCTCCTCTGGTTAAAATTGAGGATGGAAACGAATATGTATCATTTTGAAATGATAGTATGAAATCAATGCAGAGGTGTGATCCATTAATATGTGGCTGATTAGCCCAGGATGAAGCAGCGTTCGAATGGCGAGCCTCCTCTTGTAATTGAAACACACATGAAGTGCTTGGCCCTCCGACTTCCATCGAGATGATTGTAGCGATCAATATTCCAGTTTGCTTGGCTGGCAGCTTAAAGAGAATCAGGATGGATGATGGACCCAGGGAAGCACTGCCAAGCTAAGCATTAAGTTAATTCCCATTTGCTGATTTCTGGCTTGCTTGATGGAGTGCCTCAAGTTGAATGAGGCCATGCAGGTGTGGGCTTTGTTGGGCCATGTCCGGTGGCATAAGAGCTCCACATGCCGGATTCTCTCAGGCTCACTTTTGGTAGCAGTGAGAGCTCACATTTGCCAAGTTTCTTTCTACCATGTACCCAGCACAGAGCTTAACATCACGCACAGACACACACACACACACACACACACACACGAGTCCATCATCCCAGAACCTCTGAGATGCCAATGCCATGGCTGTCCTATACATGGGGACCTAGGGGCTTGGAGGGCCTAAGGGCACCATGGCAGAGCTGGAACTAGAGTCCAGATCTACTGGCCTCCAAAGCCCATGGACTCTCTACTCTTCCATGCTTCCCAGGAGCAAGTCAGAAGTTCTTGCTTTCCTGGAGAAGCAGTGGGCAGTGAGGGCTTATCACAGTTTTCACCTGGAGCTTGTTACAGGTGGTCAGTACACTTGTGTCTCTGAGCTGAGCACTTCTCTGTGAAGATTGGTGGCAGCTACCCTCTCTGGCAAACATGCTCTCTAGATTTAGAGGCTTAGAAGTACTTTGGCTTTCAGTACTTTTTATGAAGGACTGATGGCAATACTTAAGAGAAGGTTTGACTGAGAAAATCTACCTAGATGTCACTGTCTGTAATTGGCCATTTGGAGGTAAGGCCTGGTGGTGCATAGGCTTTTGGATTTCTTAGGTCCTTAGATAGGGCCTGAAAAGATTATGAAGTCTGTTTCCTGACCTGTTAGCCAAGGGCAGCTCATGGCTCTGTGCTTTCTGTCCAATGACAGCATGCTTGCCTTCAGAGAGGATGCTAGCCTGCTATACAGGTAAGGGCTAGTGGGCAAGGCTGCAGGCTCTCCCAATGCTTAGAAGCTTCAGCTCACACCTGACAGATGGGGCCCATGTTCACAGCATAGGGTGGAGAAGAAGAACTGAAGCCCTCTTAACATGAATATGTGTGCCCCAGTGCTGTAACCTAAAGGTCTTGGAGGCCAGGTGGATTGTTTATTTCAAAGATGGGCTTGATCAGAGAGCATGAGGAAGGTGTGCTTTCTGTCTTTGGCACATGCAGAGGGGGTGTGCAGCTATTCCCGGGTTGAGTAAGAGCGGTCACAGCAGCTGCTGCTCCCTGAGCATCTGCTCTGTGCAGGACCTCTAGATGCATCATCACAGCTTCACAAGGGTCCCTTTGAGGCATCCTAGTGTCAGCTTTTAACACTGGCAGTGTTTTGTAAATACTAGTGCTGCCTGTGTTGTTTAGTGTGAGGATTTGGGCATTGAGTGAGGAATGCCCTTGTGGGAATAGGATGGAGGATGCCCAAGTCCCTCCTAGGGGGACTTACACAAGGATGAGAGAGCAAGGTCACAGCACAGCCAAGTGGCACAGTTGGAGTCTAGGTTTCACAGATCCTCTGTCACTGGGCATCTTCAGAGGTGTGTTCATCAAAGTCAGGGCCAGGGCTTGCACTTCCTGTGCTTCTTGACTTCCATGGCATAGGTGCTCAATAAATGCCCAGATTGTGAGGGAATGAATGAGTGATATTCCAGGTGGATGGAGAAAGAAGGGATGAATCTGTAGACTGTCTTTCCCCCCTTATGGTGAGGAATGGCTCTTTGGGATGAGAGGTGTGGGAGTGGGATGGGCCTACTTAGTCAGCCTCTGGCCTTGGTGTGCATGGACATAATGGGGTGGGGTAGGGCGGGCTGAGCATAACTACAGTCTTTCTGGCCCGAGGAATATCCATGCTTGGGCTGAGCCTGTGTTAACATCTTAATAGTAACCAGAGAGTTTCTGGGAGATTAGATAATGATATATATTTAGTACTTGGACATTAATTTGCTTTGTGTCCTATATTTTTGAAAAGTTGCTTTCAGATTCTTATTGATATGCTGACATTTTGGGTGTGTAATTGTCCTCCTTTGACATTAATAACTCCCTTGTTTATTCTCAGAGTCTGATAGGTGGTAAGGAAAAGCTCTTAACTCAAAGTCTCATCTACCTGCCTTGCTCAGGTGAGATGGGGGCTGGGAGATCTGTCTTGTTCAGGTAAGTGAGACTGGCCTTCTGGGTGGTGGTAGACTGGCTTTAGACCAGGTTGGCTATGGTGGGTAGCTTGAGGCTCTGCTGCTCCCTTCTTCAGCATGCCCTTGTTGGAAGCTGGTACGTTTCTAGACAGCTGCTGCTGGCGGCTGCTTATTGTATACAAATCAAAGAAACTTTGTGGACCACAAATACCTGGGAATGGTGATGTGTTATTTCTGTGGACTTTGGAGGTAGCTCTCCCTAAGCCAAAAGTTATTAAGAGCAGGGACCACAGTTAGTGCTTCATGCAGTTTTGTTTGCCTGGGTCTGGGTGTCAGAGATTGGAACAGGGACAGAGGTATGGCCAGTCTTTCTGTGGTAGCTTGTGGTGCCAAGTGTATGGCCTTGCAGACAAATAAGTCTAGATGGAGCTCAAACCCTGGGCTCTGGTCCTGAGCAGGTGCAGAAGTATACCTGAGCGGGCTCTGGGAGTAGGGGAGGGATTGCAGGCAGGCTATGGGCTTCTGCTGGTGAGGGTGGGGTGGGGGCTGGTTATGATGAGGTTCACCATGGGGTTTGAGGCTTGGTGAGGCATGGGGGTGAATCTGGAGGTTTGACCTCATTACTGGTAGTCACTGAGAATCCATGAAGTGAAATTGGGGAGGGGTGGCTAGGGATACCTCTTACGAGGCTCTGTGAAGCTCTAGACCTGAGGACAGGCAGATAGTAGTGGGGTTGTATTGACCCTGACTTCTAATAGTTCTGTCATGACTCCCCTCTTTTCTCCTGGATTCCTGAGATTTGAATATAATGTAATTAAAATTTCAGGGCTTAGAAACCCCTCTGTTAGTTGAAAATCCATTGCATACTGAGCTTTGAACTTCAGTATTGCTTATTAGCCCTGGGTGGTAGGTATCAGTGTAGAAGAAAGTTGAGATACAGAAAGGCCACATTCTCATGGAAAGACCCCTGGTCCATCAGGCGCTAGGCCTGATCTTCCACCCCTCAGTGCTGTCTTTCTCCTATAGTTCCCCCTTCCTACCACCCGCACCTGTCTCCAAAGCCGGAGGTGAACTGGAGGATTATGAATATTTACGCAGGCAGCACAGGACTCAGTGAGCAGCTGAGCTCTGCACAGTGTTCAGTGGCTCATCAGACCTTTTCCAAACACTTGTGATATTTTGCTTCTCTGGAGGGATGAAAGTAATTACTAGTTAACGGTAGCAGATGACGCCAAAAGTACGGAGACCTGCCCAGCTGGCCTTTTTGTGGCGGGGAGGGGGGGGCAGGGTGTTTTATTTTCTTCTTAAAATCTATGTGAATGACTTTCTCTTTAATAATGTTTGCTTTCTTCTGATTATTGAACTAGTGTATGTTCATTGTAGAAAAAACATGAATACATTAAATAGGAAATAAAATGCATAAATTATTTTTCCATTATAGGATGTTTTGTTTGTGCAAATGAAATTTGAAACACTAAGCTTATTTAAGGGGCTTGTTGAGATACAAGATCAACAGTTTGCTGGCTGTGCTTTATGCTCCATGGGCTCTATGGAAACCTTCAAGAGTGCCTCAAGAAACAAACTGGTTGTAAGGACTGCATCCTAAGGGCTCCTAAACTGCCCTGCCCACCTATCCCATGGCTGGTCTCTTTCATGGCTGTCTTTGGGTGACAGCCCTGTGGTTAATCAAGCTCAAGACCTAGGGATCTGGCCTAGTCTTTCGTTTCACAAGTGAGAGGGTCCAGATCACTGAGATGTGGCTGGCTCAAGGTGACATGGTGGCTTCGGGCTAGTCTTTATGTCCTCTGACTCATCATTGCCCTTTTGAATATGGATCAGGTAGAAATGCCAGTACTTTAGTGTGAATGTCATTGTCCCAAGCTATACCACCATGGTCAGCCCCTGCCTCCCCCAGGAAGCTAACTGAGGGTCTCTGAACTACTGTGCTCCCCCCCCCCCCACAGAAGCTAACTGAAGGTCTCGGAAGGGCTTACTTTTAAAGGCAGGGGAGACCTCAGAGCAGCTGGCACTTGAAAAGATGAAAAGTAAAAGCCCATCATTGTTGTTAGGTGCACACAAAGGAGGAGGAATTGCTCTGGGTGATCCCTGGTTGTATGAATAATGAGAAGAAATTAAGTAAAGGCCCCGTTTCCTGACACTGATGTATTAGAACATGGGGTAACTTTCTACAGGAAATTGGAACAGGGATCCCTTGAAATTGAATTTGAGGCTGTGAATAGCAAACCAGCATTGGTCCTGTGTGTTCTAATGCAAGTTAAGTAAGCAGTTTCCTGGGTAAGAGTTAAGTACGTGAGGGGGACAGGTTAATGTTGAGGCCAATGTGGCGCAAGTTAATAAATTGCCTCTCCCACATACTGTCTGTGAAGACAGCAAAGAGTAATTTGCTTCCTGTGGAGCTGCTGCAGAATTCGCATACTTATTTTATTAGATTTTGGCCCAATACATTTGTTCCCTCTCATTGCTTTTGCGGGTAATAATTACCCTCCCCCCTTCCATCTCTCCATGGTTCTCTCTCGGTTTTAATTGTTTTCAGTAGCCACAGAAGCTTATCGCTTTAGAAAACAAGTGTTTTAAAAGCAAGAACACTCTGGACCACAGCCCATCTGAGTTTCCAGAGGGAGATAATCCAAGTGGTGCTTGGTCCAGCAGTTGATAAGATTAGGGAAAGATGAGGTTGCCCCTCACCACGTGGGCTGGCAGGTGCTTGGCTCTGGGGCTCCTGGGACCATATATCCTGGGTCTTGGTGATGCCCAAGAATCTGGAGTGAGGTGTGCATTCTTTTTCCTGGGGCAGGTAAAGAGGCCTGGGGAAGAAAGAACAAAGATAAAGCAGCCACCTTTTCCCTGAGACCCTGCCACAGCCAGCGACCACTCGAGGGCTGCAGTGCCTCTCTCACAGCCTGACAAATCCATCCCTCAACTAGGCGATTCTCAACTCCTAAGTTGTTTTTGCTGGGAAATAGGAGAAATGGCTGGGCAGGTTGGGGAGAACCAAGGAGATCCCACATGAGGCCAGATCAAAGCCTGGGAAGGATTGGGTACATGTTGGGGAGCAGAGAACTCCTCCAGGAGCAACAGTACTTCGTAGTCCTGACCACCATGGAGGACCAAAGGACGTACTAAACTGTCTTTGCACATGTTGGCTCTCACAGCCCCCTCATTTCTTGTTCCAAGTGACTTTTACCTTTTACTTGTATTTTATTACAGCAGCCAGAGCTGTGATGTTACCCAAAGAGACGCAGAGAGATTGGGAGTTGAAACTGAGTTTGTAGGTTTGGCATGCTGTTTAGGGGACATTGCGCTATTTCCTGGCAGTTAAAATAGCCGTGGGAACCCCTGGAAGTTTGCAGGGTGCCCCAGGGTGCAGTTTGGGAACTGCTGTGATAGTGCACAGCTAACTGTGGCTTTGTGATGATTTAGTGCAAGACTCCTTGAAAGGTGGGCTGGGCAGTTTTTGGAATGAGCTGTCCAGTGATGGCTGCTGCTGGTCCTGGTGCTGGTGCCTGTTCCTGGTTCTTAGGGTGAAGAGCACACCTTCGGTGCTGAGGGAGGTACTCACAGGTACCTTGTGAGAGGCCTTGAAAGGTGTTGTGCTTCTGTCTTTGTTACAACAGGTGATCTTCAGTATGTGTGTGTGTCTCAGTATCAAAGGTAAGTACGTCCGGTATTTCCCCCGCATTGGCAGGTAGAAACATTGGATCTGGAGCTGGTTAGAAGGTAAGAGCCCTGTCATCACACACACCTTGGGTCTCTGGTGTCCTGACCTCTTTGTTTTGTTTGTAATCTTTTTGTTGGGAAAATTAGGTCTGTGTTTTGCCTCATATGTAGATTAGCTGCTTGTCACAGTAAAGTGGGAAACTACTGAAGGCTTAGGAAAATTAACCTTGTAAGAATGGAGTTTTCATGTAGGAAAACCCATTCTCAGAGCACTGAAGGATGAGTTTGACAGCCTTTAAGTTTTTGTAACCATCATCCCAGTCAGGGTGGAGAACAGTTCCACAGTCTAGAATGCTGCTGGTGTCCTTTGTTAGTCAATCTCACTCCCAGCCCCACCCCCAGGAGATACACAGCTGTTTTCTGTCATTGGGGATTAGTCTGAGCTTCTGTGACATTTGGCATAAATGAACCAGGCTGTATTTAAGTTTTCTCTCTCTCTACCCTTCCTTCCCCTCCTTGCTTTCGCTCTCTTTTTTTCCTTTCCTTCTTTTTCTTGATACGGTCTTACTGTTAGTCCCAGGCTGGCCTCAAACTCAGGGTGATCCTTCTGCCTCAGCCTCCCAAGTGCTAGGATTATGGACATGAGCCCCCAGGTTTTTCTCATGTAACAAAATGTTTCTAAGAATCACCCATAGTAGCAGTTCAGCATACATTCCTTAACTTTTAAATTATATTTTATTTATTTATTTGTTTGTGTGTGTGTATGTGTGTGTGTGTGTGAGAGAGAGAGAGAGAAAGAGAGAAAGAGAGAGAGATGTGGTCTGAGGACAACTTGTGAGAATTCTTTCCTTCTGTGTGAACTAGGGATCAAACTTGGGTTGTCAGGCTTCGCAGCAGCCATCTTACTGAGCCATCTTGCTGGCCCGACATTCCTTTTTATTGCTGAATAGTGTTCCATTGCATGAAAATACTGTGATTTATCCATCTGCTTTGTTGATGGACTGCTTGTTTACATCCAGTTTGAGGCAGTTAGAGGTCATACTTTCATGAACATTTGTGTAGACAGTTCCACTTCTCTTAGGCACAGATCGAGGAGTGGATTTCCTGATAGCCAAATGTTTCACTTTATAGCCTGGGGCAGTCTGGGGCAGGGGAGAGACACTGTGTTATTTACACCCAGTAAAGATACCTTTGGTCCTGGGTGAAGGCAAGACCTGGTAGAGGCTAGCCTGGGGCAGGGAGGACAGTAAGGGTGATGGTGGGTGTCAGACTTGTGACCGGATGAGGATGGCAGAAGTTATGGAAGGGGCTTGCTCTGAGGGCTGGTTTGGGACAGGACTGCTGACATTGGGTGATGGAGTGGATGATGTTCTGGGTTAGAAAGATGCCACATGCTGGTTTGGATGTGATTTGTCCTCTACAGGTTTTAGGCACTGGAAATTTGGTTCTCAGTCCATGATGTTGAGGTGGTGGGCCCTTTAAAAGATGGGGCCTGGTGGAATATGGCGGGCCTGGCCTTTCTCCAGCTTCTTGATTCCTGTCTTGCTGTGTGGTTGCTCCTTTGAATGTGCTTCCCCCATAATCTATCCACCATGTGGTGATGCCGCCTGAAGACTACGTAGAGCCAAGCAGGGGCCAGTATCATTCTCATGGATGTACAGACCTGAACTAAACCTCCTTTCTGCATGTTTCCCAGCTTAGGTATTTTGTTATAGTAATACAATGCAGACTAAATGTTGCTTACAGAACTGGGAAGACCCAGGAAGCTTTGGTCATGCTAATTTCTCTGAGAGTTACCTCTTTTCTGCACATTTGGACTGGTAAACTTAATACGAAGTTTATTTCTAGAAAAGTAAGAGGAGATGAAATGTCCGAGAGGAACAGTAGGCATTGTAAAAGTGCTGGTATGGGGAGCTAGGCAGGTGTGCCAGCCGTGTGTGCATGGTGCCTGTTGGGAGGCAACCCGCCATGAGTCTCACATTCTATAGTCCTGTGGTCAAAAGCAAGAACAACCAGTTTGTACTGGTTTGTCTTCAAGTATGTTTGTATAGCAAGTTTGTATTGAAAGTGGAGATAAGAGTTTCTGTTTGGAGCCAGTTCATTTACATTTCAGGTTAATGGAAGACATTGTCTTCCACAGGACCAGAGGTTTTTTCTGTGACATGTCCTGGTGCATTCAGATACCGCCTGGCCTCCCTCACAGCACAGTGGGACCTAGGATGTGCTTCTCTGACTGTTGGTGTCGTGAGTGGCGCACTTCTGACCCAGCAGTCTTTGCATCTTCTGCCAATGTGTTGAGACTCTGGCAGTCAAGCCTGTCAGCGTGCTAGCAAGGTTAGTTCAAATGACACAGCTCTTGACAGTGCCCGTGAGCTGCTGGCACAGCTGGCAGTGAGACCTCCTTCCCACTGCCCCACTGCTTCTGATGAGTCTCCCGTACTAGATGGCAGGCCCGGGGACAGGAGATTGAGAGGTGGAGGATATGTCCCAGCCCTGGTAGAGAGAACATGTTCCGTGCAGCCTTCGCTGCTGTCAGTCACCAAGTGGTGACTCACTGACTTGCACAGTCTTCTTGCATGCGTCTTGTTCCTTGCAGTGGTTAGTCTCTCCTGTGTGGGAAGTACATTTTCAGATTGACAGAGTAAGTGCTGTTGAAATGTCTGGTGTGCTCCAGGTAAGTAGAAGGCACCATGTGGTGATTGTGGTAGTCACTGTTCCTGTCTGTCATGGTAAGTTCTAGTTTTCTCCTGTGCCAGACCTCGTGTGGACACCAGTTCAGGGTGGAGGTGGAAGTAAGCAGCTGGACCCAGAGGAGTTCCTTACAGGGTCCTTAGCATGTGCCACATGTTTTATACACTTGCCAGTCTGCCAGTCACTGGTGAGAATGGAAACCGAATATTTCAGGCCTGCAGAGGTCAGGTGATGCCCAGATATGGAGCCAGGCCATTTCCCATGATCCAGGAAGTCTTCCTTGCAGGCCTGGAGCTCCTGGACCATTGCTCCTGCTGATGCTCCCTGGCCAGCTCCCACTTCCTCTTCAGGCTCCTGTGAGTCATCTTTGCCCCCTTGGAGGAAGAGCTGCCTAAGTGATTCCTCCGCTGTGGATGGGGTTCGAGAGACTCAGCTTTTTACTAGTTGTCTGCCAAATAGTGATGAAAGAGCCAGGAGCAGGTCTGTGCAGATGGCTGGTTTTTACCCTGTTGCTGCCCTACTGGGCTGGGGGCAGGCACAGTGCCAGGGGTAGAGTTTCTGCCTGATTTTGACTTGCTGCAGTGACCCTGGGCTCTCCGGTTCTGGTGTCCATCACCTCTTCATGGATAGGCTTGTCGTGATGATCCCATCCCCTGTTTTGGCTCCTAGCATGTGCCTGTAGTTTTGCTCAAAGGTCAATTTTTATTTCATTTATCTTAATTTGACACTGCCTGAAATTTTATTCCTCATACAGTGACACCCCAGAGTTGGATTTTCTCTCTTCCATGCAACTATTAAAAATGAGACATTTGAATGATGTCTCAGCTGCCAGGGCAACAAGCAGGGTCAGTGCTGAAGCGAGTTTGTAGGGCTGCCTGGGCAAACAGATGTCACGTCACCTGCCCTTGTTCCAGGGTGGGCCCAGCACTGACCTGTGGTGGCAGAGGTGCCGGGGGACCTCACACCCACAACTCGGGAAGTCTGTGACTGTCCTCTGTTTTCTCACTTTGGATTCTGGCCTTGAGATGCTGGCGCTATGAGCATTCTGTGTCCCTCCTTCCTGCCTCGCTCCCTTCCTCGGCTTCCTGCCCTGCAGTGTGATAACCTTCTCAGGGAGTCTGCAGACGGAATTTTTAGAATTGTTGAGGGCTCTGTTGGAAAACAGAGAGGCTATTTCGTGGGAAGACGATGACCTTATTAAGTATAATTAGGCAATTCACAGACGTTTCCAATATAGTTCAGCATCTCTCCTTGTTGAGAAGGGGGTGGTAGTGGCCGGGTAATGCCTTGGGTGCTGTGATAGTCTTTAGCACATTAACAGCTTAATTTCTGCTGGAAGGTTTGGCAGCCTGGTGTTTTCATTTAGAAGCTGAGGTAGAGTTTTACAGTCATCCACATTAATATAATAATAATGCTGATCAAGTAATTTTAAACACTGACATCAAGAGCTGTTTCCATAGCTGGAGGAAGATCATGAGTAGGGAGGTCGGCATGTCTACTCATGAATGGGCCTGTGCTATGCACCCAGGCCGCCCATGCTCCTGGCCTAGGTTCAGTACCGAAGGCCAGCGACACAGCGCTCAGAATACACTTATTTGAAATAACGGGAAACTTTCTTTCCTGAAGGATTTTTGTGTATGCCAGCCCATGCCCTGCCATTTCTCCTGAGGTCTTTGTTTCGGGTGCTACATTCCCCTGTGACTGTGAGACTGAACCTGGGAGTGAACTGCACCTGGTATATCAGTCTGTAGCTGTGCCTGCAGCATTTCCAGGAATAGCCTTGCACCCCAGACCTGCCAAGAGGCTTCCAGGGACTTGAAGCTGATGCTTGCACAGCCTGTATTTGCACATGGCATCAGGTTACAGCTGCCTACCACCTCATCTCCCTCTGCTGGTTGGGTGTCTAGGCCTACAGCAAGTAACTTCTGTGAACACTTTATGAACAATATTGTTTACAGTTCTATAGGGACTTTTCATATGTCATTTGGGGTCCTGTTTCAAATTAGTAAATTGACTCATATTTCTAGCCTTCCACATGGTCATCCTCTTTCCTGTGGTTGTGCCAGGGCTGACTGAATTTCACCCCTCATGCTGAGGGCTGGAGTTTGTCTTCCAGCAGATTTTTATTCTTGTTTTATAGACAGTGCTACAGTGATTATTTTAGGTTCATAATATTTAGGTTCTGCTAGTTATTTTCATAGGCTTGATTCTGTGGTTGGAATTAACTAGCCAAGACTAAGAACAGCTTTTTTTGTTTGTTTGAGACAAGGTCTCACTGTAGCTCCGGCTAGCTTGGCACTTATTGTGTAGACCAGGCTGGCATCAGTCTCAAAGAAATCTGCCTGACTGCTTCCATCTTAAGAGTACTGGGATCAAAGGTGTGTACTACCACACCCAGCTTAACTTTTTTTTTTTAATTTAATTTTTTATTACTATTATTTCTTTTCCAGATTTTAAAAGAATAGTTTATTGAATTTCTTGGAAACATTTTAGAAATAAATCTTATAAAAATTTAAAAAATTGACTCATTGTGTGTTTCATACAGAACATCTTGGTTAATCATTGTGTGTTTCATACAGAACGTCTCGGTCGGTCATTGTGTGTTTCATACAGAACGTCTCGGTCAATCTTAATCATCTTTACACTGCCTTCCCCACTGGCACCCTCCATACCCTGTCATCTGTGTTAAGGTCTGTTGTGTCAAGTTAGAATCCCCAAATGACCTCAGTGCTGGTTCATCCACTGAGATCTAGTCAGCCTACCCAGAGTCCCCCACTTTAGGAAGACTAGCTCATCCTCACCTAAAATAATCAGTTGCCAACATTTCTTAGGATGGGGTCTGTTACCCATTTCCCCAGTTCCATGCTGGGCTTTTGTCTGCTTGAGTTTGCATGGGTCTTGAGCATGCCAGAACCATTGCTGAAGGTTCATGTGAGCAGAGTCCCAGAAGCTTGTAGGATTCTATTTCTGTATGGTCACAGACCTCCTCACTGTCTCTTACAATCTTTCTCTTCCAAAATAATCTCTGAGCCCTGGGTGAGTGAAACTTAATACAAGAGTCCTGTCCAGGGACCCTCACTCTGCAGGTTCCTAATCTCCATGATTTAGCCATTTGTGTCCTTTTGTGTTCCTGGCCCTCTGTTGCCTAAGGGAACTTCATTAATGAGAGTTGAGAGAATCAGTAGTGACTTCTTTACCCCTTGTTCTATATTGCATGAGCCTTGTGTGTAGAGGCTTCATTGTAGAAGTACTGCTTAGGCATGGGCAATTCACAGACAGTGTCTGTGTGTGACCAGCTGTGGTACTCTGTATTAGTCTCCGTCTGGTGCATCAGACTGAGATTAATTTATTATTTTTATTTTTTTTAACGTGTATGCATGTAGTGCCTACATGTGTGTAAGTTCATTCATGCTGTACAGTGCCCACAGACGTCAGAAGATGGTGTCGGATCCCCTAGAACTGGAGTTATGGACAGTTGTTAGCTGCCAGGTGGGTGCTAAGAACCAAACCTGGGTCTTCTGAAAGAGCAGTCAGTGCTTTTAGCCACCGAGTCACCTCTCCAGCCCCAGCTTTTCTTTTTAAACTAAAAATTTCTAATAGTTTTGAAGATAGGAAAAGGTAGAAAAAGGAAATAAAGACGAGCGAGCATAGGCCCCAGACAGTGCTTGCCACTGTGTCAGCCAGGAATGCCTTGGGCTGTAAAGCAGTAGGAACCCTGGGAATCAAGAAGTTTGAGGGAGAATCTAGGGCTGGCCCCCAGGTACTCTTGGCTGTGACACAGAACCTGGCCTTGGGCATCCTCCTGTCCCACCTCCTCTGTGTGGTACTTGCCCCTGCTTTGCTCGGTCTTGCTCCCTTGGCAGCCCCTCCCTACCTCTCTTGGGCTTGCAACCTGAGTATCTCTGCTCAGTTTTGGTCTTTGGAAAGTCTCCTGCATCGAGTCATTATTAGATATGGATGTATTTTTTTCCTGTGTGCCCCCATCTGCAGCTGCCTGTTTGATGGCATTCGATCTAGCCAAAGAAAATTGACCTGGGTCCCCACAGAGAAGCAGAGTGTGTCTGAGGGTAAGGAAGGGGCTTGTCCTTTGCTTGAAAGGAATTACCTCTTTTTCTGTGTTTCAAGTCTTCCAAGGCCTTAGGGTTAGAAAATACCCTTTGTCTCCTGCAGAGTGGAGCTTGGAGAAGACAGCAGACTCTTCAGGGCCTATTGCTCCCTCTGGTCAGTCTTGCAAAGGGAAGCTTGTTGAGGTCCTATTGTGTGCAGTGGGAAATTAGGAGCTACAGTCTGCCCTCAGAGAGCTCACGAAGAGGGAAGAAACAGACACAACCCCTCAGCCTGTCACATTCTTCTTATGTAAATTCAGCTGAGCTTGGTGGGGTGGCACTCCCGCAGAAAAGTGTAAGGAGTAGCAGCACTCCGCACACCCACCCCAGGCCTTGCAGTCATTAGCTGCCTTTACGTTGGCCGTCTTTGTTTTGTAAGGACTACAGTAAGGACCAGGCTACTGAAATCCTCCCTTCTGCTCTCCCTGGTAGTGGCCACTGTCCTGGCATTGGCATTAAATGTTTCCTATGTGTGTTTATTCATAAGCAACATAAGTTCTATTTTTACATTTTATTTTAATTTAAATTTTCCCATGTATGTATTCATTGTGTGTGTGGGGAAGGGTGTGGGTGTGTGGGTGTGTGTGGATGTGTGGCATGCATGTTCAGGTCAGAGGACAATTTGCAGGAGTCAGTTCTCTCCTTCTACTGTGTAGATCCTGGGGATTGAATTCCAAGTTGTCAGGCTTGGCAACAAGTGCCTTTACCCAGTGAACCATTTTGACGATTGTGTTTTTCCATTTTAAAGACTATAAAATGTTGTTATAGTGTATATCCTTTTTCAGTGTATAAAACATTCAACATTATATGTTTTTGCTGTCTAGCCATTCATCCATCCGCTCACCCACCCACCCACCTCTCCACCCATCTATGTACCCATCCATTGGCTCACCTACCCATCTGTCCACTCACCCACCCACCCATCTATCCACTCACCCAACTGTCCAGTCACCTATCCATTCACCCACCCACCCATCTGTCCACTCACTCATCCACTCACCCACCCACCCGTCTGTCCACTCACTCATCCACTCACCCACCCACCCGTCTGTCCACTCACTCATCCACTCACCCACCCGTCTATGCACCCATTCAACCATTCATCTACTTCATTCATTTTTAATTGCTGTGGAGCGTTCCTCAGGATGAATAAATGAGAGTTCATTTTCTCCCTTACTTGGGGATAATTAGGTTTTTCCTTCACCTCTTGAAAATAACATTTCAGTGAATATGTATTCCAGTTATTTATTTCTGTATAATAACCTATGACTTACTAATGAAACAGCAGTGTTTCTCTTTGAGACAGGGTCTCCCTGTAGCCCTAGCTGACCTGGAACTCATTATGTAGATCAGGCTGGCCTTGAACTCACAGAGATCCACCTGCCTCTACCTCCTGAGTGCTGGGATTAAAGGCATGTGTCAACACGCCACCAACTGTAGTCTGTCTTCTGCTTGTGGATATGTAGTCTTGGCTGAGCCTGACGAACCTGCCCATCTCTGGGGGACTTGGTACCATGTAGGGCAGCTAGAAGGCCGGGTCTGGACTGACCTGCAGGCTGGTTTACCTGGGTGTCTGACAAGTAATGCTGACTGTCATCTGGGACTGTAACTATGCCCCCTTCATGGCCTGCACCACCTGTGCTCTCTGCATGTTGTTGTTGTTTTTATTTTATGTGTATGAGCGCATTGCCTGTCATGCAATGCCCTTGGAGGTCAGAGAGGGCATCAGATTTCCCTGGAACTGAGTTACAGATGGTTGTTAGCCACTATGTGGGTGTTGCGAATTGAACCTGGGTTCTCTGCAAGAGCAACCAGTTCTCTTAACCACTGAGCCATCTCTCCAGCCTCTCTGCAGGCCTATTTTAAAACCAACACCTTTTGTTGTGCCTCCTTGTGTATGCCATGAGTTTTTGTGGCCTGAAGCCCTCACCATGGATGGGTGGGCATTGGCCCTTTTGGAGCCCTTTGGTGTTGTTGAATTGTTTTCCTGTGTGTTTATTCCCCTGACACCCACCAGTGTGCCAACACCCACATCTTCACATGCTCTCCAGCTCTTGCTGTTAGGGTTTTGAGTCGTGCCCCTCTGGGGGATATGAAATCAGATCTTGTATTTGTCTGCCCACTGATGAGACCCAGCCCTGGGGCCTCTTGGGAATGGCATTGTGTTCTCTTCTTAGCTGGTTGCCCTGAAGAAAACAGAGAAGTCAAAGTGCCATTTTTTTTTTTTTTTGGCTTATGGTGTCAATTTTTCAAGAGAGAAGTGGTGTGTTTCCTGCAGAGTTTATTGCAAACTATTATGAAGACTTTGGAGTTACTATTGGTATGACTCATTTATGAAAAAAAAATAATTCCAGTAACTGCAGGCTGTATTTGTGATGTGATAGATTTTCATTTAATCTCTCACCTCTCCCTGTAATTTGCCCAATTTAGAAATGCCCTGAAGCCTGCTTTCTCCTTGTCTGCGAGCCGTGTTCTTGGTATGTGCTACCCACACCGAGAGAAATAAGAAATGGTGCCGATGTGTCTCCTAGTTCTTTCTGTCTTTGTGGACTTCTATAAAAATGGTTTTTAATTTTTATTTTATGTGTATAGTGTATGCCTGTTGGATGTCTCCTTCCTGTATGAGTGTGTGTACGTGTGCATACATGCACATGTGTGGGAAGCCAGAGGTTAATGTTGGGTGTTTTCCTCTGTTGTTTTCAACCTTATTTCTTGAGACGGGGTCTCCTACTGAACCCGGAGCTCCCCATTTTGGTCAGATGGGCTGGTCAGTGAGATCTCAGAATCTGCTTGTTTCCCCACCTCCCAGTGCTGGGATTATAGATGTGTGTTCTTAACTCAGGTTTTCATACTTGTGCAGCAAGCACTTTACCCCAGTCCCTCTGTGGATATTAGTTATTTTGGTGCCCATTTCCCCTACCACGGTCTCTGTTGTAATGGTATATGTATATGTAAAACTTGTGGGCAGAACTGGGGAGACAGGAACCCTTGTTTGTATTCCTTCTCTGGACTATACAGTACCCATTTAATCAAGTACATCTTTAAAAAAAAGACATTGTGAAGCAGGTAGTCCATAACCGTTAGACCATGACATGAAGACTGACATAGGGGAGGTATTTAGGAGATACACTTTGACCCTCGTAAGTCAGAATACTCAGTTATTATAATGACTAGTCTGATCTACTAGCTTCTCTCACAAACATCTGGAAAATTACTGTGTCTGACTAGGAGTTCTTTGATAAATTCCTAAGCTCTCCTTGCAAAGTGAGCTTTGGGCTACTTTTTAATATAAGCTGGTTCCGTCTCAATACTCAGAATGCTGCCTTTGGCTTGCTAGAGAACATTATCTGCTCCGCTTCCCTCCTAAGGGGCACTGGTGTCTTATCAGTGTCGGGACCGGAGCCTGGCAGCGGAAATGAGAGGAACATTCTCGCTGAGCCACAGCCTCTGGAGTGCAGAAGTGGTCTCTGTATCCACAGCATCATGTCATGAGCCTTGTGCAGTGACGGCAACTGTTGTAGGTTGTGAGAGAACAGGGTGTCCTGTCACTCATTGGCAGTCCTGTCCAGAGCTAGTGAGGGGCACAGACATGTGCAAGAATCACAAGTGGAGCCACTCCCTGGATAGGCTCTGTGCTGGTCCCTGGGAGGCCGAGAAGTGTTTGCTACCGTAGACTGTGCCACCAGCCATGTCATAAGGCTCTCCCTGTACCACTCTATAGTGGGCGTAAGCAAGGAGTTAATTTCCTGTTGTTTTAAGGAGGAAGGCTCTGGGTTGAGCACTTCCCGTTCATGGACCCCCCATGTTGGCCTGGGCATGTGGGGCGGGTTTCCCAGGTTGGTGTAGTGAGTGGTCCTGAATCTAGGCATTTACCCACTTTCATCCCTTTAGGCAGCCAGGTTTCAGAGCCTTGGAAATTCCTACTGCATCCTCCATAATAGCAAGTCCAACAAGGAACTGAGCCTTGGTTTCCATTTCTGGCACTGACTGCTCAGAGCTTGGTGGTTCCAATATACAGCCCCCTTTGCTTCTCACCCTCATTAAGCCCCAGACTGTGTTTTAATGTTGAGAGTCAACAGGGTCCAGCCCTGCTGTTGGGGACCTTCTCATTCACCCCAGGGCTTTATAATGAAATGAGGAACCAAATGACACCATGTTGGGGCCTTGCAGCAACACTTTCACCAGGCCTAATCTGTTCTCCCCAGCCAAAGATTCAACTCTGGGGGTTCTTAAGTGTCAGGACACTTAGGTGTGCCTTGGACCTGGCCATTTGACCCTGGGATCTGTGACCAGCCCTTTCTGACCCAGTGTCTTGGTTTCCTAATTGGTGAGATTCAGGGTTAGACTGTTGTCAGAAATCCTTGTAGCAATAATCGCTACCAACACCTAGGCAGGACCTGCTCTAGATCTGGCTCTGCCATCTTCTTACTGTCTTAAAGGGTCCAGATCATTTCATGACACTGATTGGGAAACTGAGGCTCAGCAAGGCTACACTTTCCCCAGCACATCTGCTCCTCCCTGCTCAGTGACTGGGGCCTGTTAGTCATATGCCTTTGTGCTTACTGAAGACCGTAGCCTGTCTTCACTCATGCCTGTGATCCAGGCCATCTGCTTTCAGGCCAGAATGAGTCTAGCAACCCCAGACATGTCTTCCTTGCCTCTACTTTGTCTCAGACAGCCAGAATTTCTGTAAAATCAGTATACCTGGATGTATCTCTCACTTGCCTTTAGCCCATTGGATTTAGGGTCAAATCTGCCCTCCTCCAGTGGTCCTGAGTTCTTGCAGGATCATCTCTAGCCCACCTCCCTTGGTGTGCATTTCCTGTCCCCTTACAAGTCTGAGCAGAGCCCATCCTAGTAGTACTGGGGGCAGGTGTTTGGGTGCAGCTGTGGGGTGAATATACAGAGCTGAAAACAGTGAGATCTGCATCTGTCAGTTTCCAGAGCCTCTGCTCTTTCCACCTCTCCCCATTGATTACTAAAAAATTTTGACAAGGGCAGGTACCAAGGCCAAAGCCTGCTTGTGCATTTCACGTAAACGTCCCTGGCAGCCCAGCTCTCCCACGCACAAAACCCATTAGGCGATGCTGTCACAGACAGATGCCAGTGGGCAACGTTTCTTGTTGACGCAGACTCAGCCGGTTGTTCTTGAAGGCCCTGTCATGATTTTTGTTTTAAAGGAGTTCTTGAAAATGACAGGCTTCATTTCAAGGGTCTTTGCTAATCTAGTAGTGCTCCTGGCTGAAAAAAGTGGGCTGTTTTTCAAAGCTGTTGTGTGCGATGAGCTAGGGACAGAATGAAGATAGTTTCAGCCTAGTTCCAGGCATAGAATATGCAGGATATTCAGGCAGAGAAATGACGTGCAGAAAACTGACTGTGGGAGCTGTAGGGGTGCAGGTAGGCAGGACTATACCCCGGGCCTCTGGAAGACTCCTTTCTAATTTGCATAAGTTGTGAATGCATGCGTGTGTGTGCACAAACACACACATACACACACACACACCCCTCAAAACAAAACACAGACAAGTACAAGGTTGTTCTTCGCATGATATATCAAGGTGAATATGCACCCGCAGCCCTGAGTGAGGTCGTTAATCAATTAATAAATATGTTCTTTATTTTTTTTTCCTATGAACCTAAGCTAGAATTATTTTTTTTCTGGCTCACTGGCACTTATGGTTCAAAGTGCAATTTGAGCTTTTTTGGAGAATTGAGAACAAAATTGTTCAAAAGTCAGTGTAGAGACATAACAGAGTCTGTGTTGGGTCATGTCCATAGGGTCACTGTCTAATGTGATTATACTTTCTTCTTTTGTGCTTTGGGAAGTCAACCTGAGAGTAGACTTTCAACTTGGAAGAGTTATTGCCTGTTTTCCCTAAATGGGGTTGCCCTTCCAGAGAGTAGTGGGCCATCTGAGAAGAAGTTATGAATTTGTGCTCAGCTTCTCCAAAGAAAGCATGAATTTCACACAGTGGCTCAACAGTACTGTATTTCAGGAGGGCGTGCAGAGCTGTCAGAAGTCAATGAAGTCCTCAGATAGTCCTGATGCACCCAGGCAGCGTCTGTCAAGTGTTCTTATCCCCCCTACTCAGGATTGGAGGGCAGATTGGAGCTCTGCAGCATCCCTGGTCCCACAGAGAGCCTGAAGTGGGATCTGCTGGGTCCTCTGCCATCTAGGATGAATGCTCAATCTCTTGCCATGTTGTCCATGGGAGAAAAGTCCTCTACGGACTGTCTGCTAAGGACCTGCTCTGCTGGGCATTATACTAAGCACTAGGGGACATAGAAAGGACAGACTCTCCCAGCCCTGGCCATGCAGCCTGGCTTGTCCTACTATCATTGACCTAAATCCCAAGAGATCCTGTGCCTGTTACCTGCTGTGGTGGCTTCTCCAGTGGCAGCTGTTGATCACTCAAATCTTTCAGAGCCTCTGGATCAGAGCCATGAGTCCTTAGTAGGTATTCTAAGGCTCTAGGGCCTGAGGTTTGGGGGCCTGAGGCACTTGCCCTTCTTGATCCCCTCCCCTGACCCCTCTACCTTTCTACTCTTGTCTGAACTGGGCCTTCACTCTTTTTTTCTCTTTTTAGATAGAATCTCATGTAGCTCAGGCTGGTCTTAAACACCTGATCCTCCTGCTTTTACCTCCCAAGTGTAGGGGTCACAGGCCTGCACCCCAAGTGTATGGGTCACAGGCCTGCACCTGTGGTTGACCGTGTCTTTCCCTCTGCCTGGGTCTGCCACCTCCTCCTGTCTTCCCAGCTTCATCTGCATAATTTCTGTCTGTTCTTTCTCACGTAATCCAGGTGAGGTATACATCCCCCAGGACGCCCACCCTTCTGCTCCAGGCTGCCCCAGGGCCTCCCTGCTGGTGTGCCCTCTGTCCTGAAGCATCTTCACTCCACACCTAGGCACCTCCTCGTGTGAGTCTTGCTCATTGCTCTCCTCCATCATGATCACAGTGGGTGCCACACAGCTGGAGGTCTGTGAACACTGTGCAGAAAGGAGCCATCCTCTGAGGCCAGCAGTTGTTTAGCAGTGTTGATCTCGGCTGCAGCTGGAGGTGGCTGGTGGGTCTGGTCACTCAACATCCTTCCTGTGCTATGGAAAAGTAGCCAGGGTTAAAGTGCACATTCAGGGACTTTGACCAATGCCGTTGTGAGAGAACTCATGGTGCAAATACTGGGTTAGGTGAGGTTGTCATTAGGCCTGTGCCCATTGACACCCTGACCACTTCCCTGCTGTGTGGACGGGGAGGATTCCTGTACCTTACCTGTCCAAGTTTGTGGTGCTGGGACTAGTTTTTTCTGCCAGGAAGGCGCTGGTGCCATGCTCTGACTTTGCTCTTCTGACTCGCATGCTTCTTTGAGTGGTGAGAGGTTCTCTTCTGAAGACCTGGTATTCTTCTCTTCACTTTCTCTTCATCCCCTGCTGGCCTGGTTCCGTCACATCCACGATTGTCCCATTGTTCCCTTGGAACGCTTCCCAGGGTCACTTTTCCTCCCAAGGAAACATCTGTTGTGTACTCTCACTGAAGTGTTGAAGTCACTGGTGCATGCATGCGTGCCAGTGAGCGAAGTTTCAAGGACTCAGTGTGCAGAGCCCAAGACAGGAAGCTGAGGCTGTGCCACTGTGCCAGGTCCCTGTGCTTCGGAGTAGCAAGCTGGCAGGAAGAGTGACCGCACTCAGTGTGGGCAGCAAGGCGGATCAGAGTGTGGGGTCCAGAGTGAGGTGGCCTGGATACCAATCCTGACTCCACCGCCAACTGGCATAGTGCAGGGGGAGAGCTTAGCTTCTTGGGCCTCAGTTTCCTCTGCTGGGTGCTAAGTGTTCTGCCCTGTGCCATTCACTCAGGGGTCTCAACGGTAGTGTCCCTTGCAGTGGGTACTGCCTGTGTTGACCTTTAGTTCGTCTCAGTGCTACTCAGGAGAATTCTTGGGCCTCCCTGACTTTGGCTGCCCTGCTCTGGTGTTTCTTTCTAAGGGGTGCCCTCCGGAGAGCCATCCTTCCAGGAGTCACTGCACTCCTGTTAGGCAGAGATGTTTAAAAACCTGAGACCTATTTTCAAAAGTACTGTACCTTAACTTTTATTTTCTGAGCTGAACTTTAACTCAGTCACACATTCATCTTTAAAATCTCATGGGAATTAATGTCATGAGATCGAGTTGTTTTCCTTTCTGCCTTTTGCAAAGCAGTAACGCTGAGCTTCCTCTTGCGTCTTTGGCGTCGGCGTCATCATTATCCCCTGAGCCACTCTGACTCATCTAATGCAGTTTTCTCCAGCAAGCGTGTCAGCCTCGCTTCCCATCAGCCATCTCAGATCTTGCCCTTGTTGAATCAGAGCACGCGGCTGGCACAGGGACTCTCTGCCTCACCTCAGGCACTCATTTGTGAAGCTTTGAGGCGACTCGTCTCGTGAGTTTTAGGGCGGCAGAGCAGGACCTGCCACTTCTCTGTGGCCCTGCTCTCCGTGGAAGGTGCGGACCTCACTTATCTTGTCACTGGCTCCTCCATCCCTGGGGTAAGGGGTGGTGCAGCAGAGGCTGTGTGCCATGTGTGGAGAGTCTGGTGTGCTCCCAAACCTGTGTGCTGAGGGAGGCTTTCCCCCGGCAGGTGTTCAGACTCGAGTGAAGGAAAAGAAGGAGCAACTTCTTAGGCCTTTGACTCAAGTGGCTTCAGAAACACACCTGTCCCTTGTACACATGTGTCCCTTTCCACACAGCTTGAGTTTCAGGAAAGAAGGGATTCATCATATGCAACTGCTTATTGTAGATTGAGTGGCACACAGTGAAGAAAACTGTTTCTCATAGATCTGGAGACTAGCAGGCCAAGATCAAGGCACCTGCAAGGTTGGTATCAGGTGCCTTTCCTCTGTGTGTGTGTGTGTGTGTGTGTGTGTGTGTGTGTGTGTAGGATCATGCCTCATACTCTCCTTCTCATGCCTTGTCTGATAAGGATATGAATCCTTTGGAATCAGAGCCCCAGCCTTATGACCTCACTTGACCTCAATTACTTCAAAGCCCTACCTCCAAAGGCAGCCACATGGGAGGTTTAGGACTTTAGTGTATGAAATTGGGAAAGATATAACCCTTAATACACCTGGACGTTGCCTGACACTTAAGAGATCCTCAGTGAGTATGTATTGTGACTGAGTCTGAAAGGTTCCAGAAAGATGAGTTAGAATTGGCCTCAGAGTCTCTACCTAGATCCTGAAGATCCAGAGGCCTCTTTAGGGCAGGTGGCCTCAAATCCTGAGCTTGCAGAGCTGGGCCTGCTTGCCCTGGAGCTCGGCCTACTGACTCTGGTGGGTGTATCGGGTGCAGGCTGGGGACAGACTTTACTTCAGCACTTCTGGTTGGTGCTATCTCCAGAGCTTAGCTGTGACCTCCTGAGCCCCTTCCAAAACAGATACACTGTAACCTTTGACCAGGTGAGGGTCTAGTACTATTGGATCAAGTTCTTAGTCTTTTTATTCACAGTAATACCTGTTTTGGGTTAGTTAGTACCATGAAAGCAGGTGCTTGCTGTTTTTTTCTAGTCAGTGCACTAGTGTCTGGAGCTGGGTGTGGTGGCAACGTGTCTGCATTCTTAGTATTTGGGAGGCTGAAGCAGGAGGATTATTGGGAGTCTGAGGCCAGCCTGGGTTACATAGTAATTTTCAGGATGACTTAGGCTGCAGAGAAAGACCCTGTCTCAACTAAGGGCTGGGGCTGTAGCTCATTGGTAGAATGTTTGTATAGTATGCTTGAGGCCCTGGTTCTATCCCCAGCACTGCAAAAAAATGCATAGTGATGTCACAAAGTGTTTGATGATCCACTAGGCATTGATTTAATTAGAAGAAAGGGTGGCTTACAGCATGTGTGCTGCATGACTGCCTGCTGCATGACTGCATGCACTAGTGCTCACAGCTCACACCCACTGCATAGGAGGACACTGATCGTGGTAGGTTGCTGTGAGTCCCTGGGCGAAGAGATGCTGAGGAGTCCCAGGAGGCATGCCATCTGGGGTAGGCCTACACAAACTTGCCTCTTGCTCCCTACTTGATGACTTTCTTAGCTCACTGAAAGAGGCCCTGGAGTATGCTCACTCCCTCCTGTGGGCCATTTTAGCCACAGACTCTTAAAAAATGTTTTATTATTTTTGTTTTATGTGTATGAGCGTATTGCCTGCTTGTGTGTAAGTGCGTCTGTGTCATGCAGTGCCTACAGAGGTCAGAGGAGTGAGTTGGATTCACTGGAACTGCAGTTAATGGATGGTTGTCAGCCACCATGTGGATGCTGGGAATTGAACCCAGGTCCTCTGCAAGAGCAGCCAGTGCTCCTAACTGCTGAGCTATCTCTCCAGCCCCTAGCCACCAACTCTTGAAGTGCCGAGATGCCCCGACCTCAGGCTGGAGAGGGCCTCCCTCCAGCTGGGTGCTGTTTTCCATGTGACTGGCTTTTTGTATTTCCTGAGAGACCAATGAGAGGATACAGTAGCCACACTTCCCAGATTTCAATCGATGCCATTTCTGCTCAGCTAGTTAACCTGTCACTCTGGTCGGCCCCTGACATTTGTTCTTAGGTGCATTCTGATTTTATTAGCATGGCTAATTAATGCACAACATTAAAATATTGACATGAATTGATTTGAATATCTGTATCCTTGGAACTTCAGTTAATAACTTTTGATAAGACTAGTGATTTGAGAACATTTAGACTTAGTTATGTTTTCTAAAGGATTTTTCTAGAATCATAACTGCCTAGCCAAGTTACTTTCAGTTCCCTAGTTAACTAAAATAAATTTTTTGTTTGGTTTTGCTTAATTCAAATGAAAAACCATATCCATTTGAAAAAGGTGGTTAAAGGATTATTTATTAAAGTCTCCCTCTTTATATATGGGGAAGAATTCATAAGGGTAGCATGAGGCAAACATGACTGTTGGAGAGCTAGAGGAGAGAAATAGGGATGTATTTCTGTTCATAAATTCCTTTGCAATTCCTCCTCAAAGATGAGTGCTTTTCTTCTGAGCACAGTCAATGTGCTACACTGAGCATCCCAATTTCAGCGTCAACAAGTTGTAAATTATGACAGTGGTTGAAATGGGAACCCGAGGAGAATTCAGGAGTTTCATTCTCCTCTCACTTAGGGTAGGAAGTCTGCCAAAGCGATTTGAAAAGAAATAGATGAAGCAGAGTGAAGGGAAGGCAGGGATCCGCCAGAAGCTCGCAGTGCAAAGTGCAGCAAGATGAGATATCCCTACTCGTGAGAGCCAGATGCTCATTATTATTTAGAAAGCTTGCTGTCACAGTGCCTGTGCCTTTCTAGGTGTAGCTTGCTAAAAAGACCTTACAAATAAGTACCAAATTTACCCGCCTGCAGAAATCCATCTTCTGTCCTTTCTTCTTTTTAAAAATGTTGACATATTTCAAACTTATGGAAAAGTTGTAAGACCCATACAAAGAATTTCTAGACACTCTTTACCTAGATTCTCCAAATGTCAGTATCACTTCATGCCAAGTATATATTTTATCAATATGTATTCACATACACTTCTGAACCTCTGGAGAGTAAGACTGATGGTTTTTTATGTCTAAATACTCCAGTCTGTGTTTCCCAAAGCAAGAAAGCTTCTTCCTTAACCACAGTGCTGTTTTCAGCACCGAAATACTGTTATCTCACCTGCTGTACACACCTTACTGAAAGTCTGTCAACTGTTTTAAGAGTACTCCTTTTATTTTTTCATTTGTGTTTTTTGAGGCAGGGTCCAATGTAACCCAAACTGGCCTGAAACTTAATATATAGTCAAAGATGACCTTGAACTTCTGATCCTCTTGAGTGCTGGGATTACAAATGTGTGCCACTTTGCCCATTTGATTTATGTGGTGCTAGGGCTGGAACCAAGGGTTTAGTGCATGCTAGGCAAGCACTCTACCAAACAGAGCCACTTCTCTAGCCCAAGAACATTCTGTATAGCCAGAGAGACCTGGTGTTACTTGCTTTGTCATACTTCTTTAGTATGAACAGTACCCTGTCCTATAACATCCACACATCAGAGAGCACATGGCAGCTAATTTTATGGTTCTGCCAGATGTTTCCCTGTGATAAGTTCTAAGTTTGCACTTTGGGTTGGAATGTTCCAGGTACTGTTGTGTCCCCTCAGAGCATCAGGAGGCAGGTGCTGTCACTTCCTGTTAGTCCCATTGCTGATAATGTTAACTTTGATCATTTGGTCAAGATGACATCTGCCAGGTTAAAAATGATCATGTGGGAGGCACTTTAGGACTACATAAGTAGCCTGTTATTTCTTTGACTTCCATTCATAGCCTTGCTGCTGTTTCCCCCGTCCCCTCCCCCAACTTCTTACGGGAACCGGTACCTCTGCTGATGGTTGTCAAAAGGCCATCTCTCATTCTATGATTTCTTCCTAGCCAGAAAGTTGTTTCCTTTCCCAGAAGTCTGTTTATTTGATTTGTATCTCTGTGCACTCCATGCACTCCCGGTTTAAGGATATACTGTATCCATTTCTGGTTAACAATCCCTTCATGCTCAGTGTCTGTTTCAGATGAATCCATCGTTCTTTGACCGTGTGTGTGTGTGTGTGTGTGTGTGTGTGTGTGTGTGTGTTCTAGGTTCACTTCTTCTTTCTCTGCCTAAATTCTGGTATCACCTGTGTCCAGGGAGCTTCATTGCTTTGGGTGGAGACAGGATTTAGAAACTGGGATTTGGGCATTCACTGTGCTCATTGCTGCAGGACTGCAGGGCTTCTCGGCAGGCAGATCTGCAGCCAATGTCTGTGTGTGCTGCTCATCTATGTGTGAAGACACAGGGCTGCACACTGCCTCCGGCTCAGTCCAGCACAGCATAGTGAGCTCTTTTTGCCCTTTTCCATTTGCGGCTCCTCCAGCATGGTGAAAGCCGTCTCCTGTTCCACAGTCCACTTATAGACTTGCTCATCCTACGTCAAGAAGTGGCTTCAGAGCTGCTGACCTCAGAAGTGTACTAATTCAGTTCAATTTTTTTTGACTTTAGCTTTAGGAAATGCAGTACAAAATGTAGTTGTGCCTTGGTTTCCTTTTTTGTCCTCCCTTCCCCCCCTTCAGTATGGGCTTGTTACACTCTGGAAATACACTTTGACTCATTTGTTTCTCTTTGTATTCTGTTTTAAGATTTCTCCTTCCCTCCTTTCCCGCCACCTCTTCCTGAAGTCAGGTCTGTACAAAAGTCAGGTTCTGTTCAGGGTGGAGTCCCTCCAGCCTGCCCTATTCTCTTGAGCCTGGTCCCTACCCCTGCCAGGTACATAGCTGGGCTGTTTAGTCTTGGCTTTTTCCTTCCACATTTTCCCCCTCAAAATGGCTAGTCTCATTTTCCCTTCTTTCTTCATAAAAAGTAGAACATTATATGTCTTCTTTTGCAGTTTGCCTTTTTTTTTTTTTTTTTCCATTTAACAATACGTCCAATCAGGCCACATCAGTCCTCAGAGCTGTCTGGATTCTTTCCGTGGCTACAGAGCCATGGTCCATTGTTCACCATCATTTGGACCATTTGGGCTGTTATTTAGGTGCGCAGGAACTGTGCTGTGTCTCTAAGAGCCGACAATGGCACAGATAATAGAGGCCCTAACTGGGTCTCGTGTTTCTCCCACCTGACTTGGGGAAAGCAGCAGTGTGCTTGGAGGGGAAGCAGGCTGGAGTGAGAGCATGGTCACTGCTACAGACACCTGCAGGGTCCTAGTGTTGAGGTCAGGCTGTCTGACACCTGAACTTGGACCTGGAATGAGGAAGTACCATATTACATGCCCAGGATGCCAAGAGTAGGCTCATACCACCTGTGTGCTATGCAGAAGGACCCCAGGAAGGGAGGGACTCCTTGGGACAGATCATTAGATGCTCTTCTCACTCTCACCATTCTGAACATTCCATTTCTGTACATGCTTCAAAGAGGACTTGATGTGCCGGCAGAATAGTATAGATGTGCTTAGTTTTAAAAAGCAGTAGCAATCTGTACTCACGGTAATTAGGAAACTACTGAAAGAGGCTTTTCTCAGCTGTTTGGAGTCTAAACATCCTGGCTGGCCTAGTGTTCACAGAGGAAGACTTGTGGTCCTCCCGTGGAGGCATGCATTCATGCAGTATAGCCTGGGCAGTGGAGACTATGCAACGAGTAGGACAGCCAGACCTCAGAGAGCACCTTCTAGGCTAGAGAATATTGTGTGTGTGTGTGTGTGTGTATGTGTGTGTGTGTGTGTGTAGGGCACATAGGCCACTTAGGAAGAGTGAGTTCCTGGTGCTGTGAGTTATATAGGAGGGGGCATGTTATCCTGAGTTGGCACCTAAGCTAGGTATCTGGGCTTAAAAGAGAGGGAGTCCATCTGCTCATGGGTGAGTTGACCGTGTGTATATCAAGCACACTGACGTCTCCTTTGGCCTCAGTTACCTTCCCTAGAAAGGAAACAGGGTGCTTCTTGTCTGCTCAGAGGCCATACCCTGGCACTACAGTTCTTGGCTGTCCTTGGGATCAATTCTATCTAGGCCTGCTGTTTGACTTTCCTGCTCTGGTCTTCTCTTTTTAGTTCTCCCAGTGCAGGGTATGCTTCTGGAGTTCTGGTAGGGCTGATGCTTGTGCAAGGCACACAGCTAGTGGAAGGCAAGGCAAGATTGAGCACAGGGCAGGTGACTGCCTGGTTTGGGCTTCTCTCTACAACAAGTGTGTCTTCCTTAGACCTCTCTTATATTTGAGAAGGGGTTCCATCTCCTGCCATGTTACTTTAGTGCTTTTTGGAATGCATTTCCTCTGTTTATTTCACAGCATTATAATTGCAATGGAATAGTTTCACCTTGAGCTCACACGTTCTAATGGGGTTTTGATGGTGTCTTAATGGCATCTCTGAGGATTTGAAGCCATATACTTTTGTCACCTTAAAATCCCAGTGTGACAACTCTGTGCAGCAGCATGGCTGTGACCTACCCCTGAGCCAACTGTGTAGTGTCACTGGGTCCTTCAAAGAATTTGAACATAGAAGTGTCTGATTGGGCTTCCAGAAAGCTCCAGTCTCTTCCTTCTAGCCAGTGTGGCAGAGGAAGTAACAGCTCACCTGGAAGCTGAGGCTTCCAGAGGGCCACAGTGTGTTAGGAAACCCCTGCTGTCAATCAGGGTGCCACATCAGATGCTGGGCTATCCATTCTGCCTTTTTGCTTTGGAGAATGTGGCTCAATGGAGGAGGCTGGCCTTGTGCGGCTCCTGAGCCCTTTCAGTGCAGACTGAGCTCCAGCTACATGATGCTCTCCAGTGCACTGTGGTGGGCTGAACTGGAGCAGGAGTTCAGAGCCTGTGTGTTGAGCATGTCTTCTTAGTGTGGCTGTGGCTGGCTGAGAGGGTAGCAAGAAGGAGAGCTGGGGACTTCCAGCAGGACTGCATGACCAGAGGAGCACCCATCGAGGTGCCCTTCACACCACTGTGCAGCCTTTGCCCACTGTCTTCTTCGGAGACTCCATAGCTGGTGCCAGCCCAGTGACCTCTGAGAGTTCAGCCTCTCACTGCACTTGGCTTTTAGCACCTAAAAAGTGATATCCATGAGACAGAAAATGCCTCTGGCCGTGACTCTGGCCTTGGCCCTCACTGGTTGTGTGGCCCAGGCAGGGTACTCCTTGTTTTGGCGGCTTCCATACTGTGAAGTAAGGATCACATTCCCTGTTTGCTGAGAGTGGTTGTAGGGATTTGAGCTGATAAGCACCTGGTACCTGCTGGGGCATAAATTGCTTCTATTGTTGTTGTGTTGTCACTGGTGCTACTGTCCCCCACTGTCCCACCCCCAGCCCACTCCATGCCACCCTCCCAAGGTGCCACTGCCTGCCCAGCTACTCTCAGTTCCTGCAGGAAGCCGAGGACCTGGGATACCTCCTCCCCCCATTCCCTCATCAGGTCCTCTCCTGACCCACCAGTGTTTTCTAAAAAGAAGAAAAGAAAGGACTTAGAGTTGGGGAAGGCAGTCCCCAGGGCCCTGTTTCACATGATTGTCCCATTTCTAAACTTGAGTTAATAAGAATAAACAAGGTAGCAGGTCGATTTGCACAGGAGACTAATATTATTCTGACGATTATGTAAATATTTATGTGTTCTGGCGGTCTCATTTTGTTACTGGTGTCTAATTTCCTAGTCTCATAATGAAGTGTAATTTGGAGGAGCTTTGCAAAGACAGGCACAGCCGTGGAATAATTTGATTTGTTCAGTAAACTTGGTTTCAGTTATTCCTTTTCATCAGTTGTTTTTAGAGCCCCTTCAAGTTCTTTGTGATTTGACAACAGCTTTCAGCCCCATGAAGATAGGACTCTTAAACATTGCTAGGAACTCAGAAGAGGTTTATAATATTGTCGCTTAATAAGGAAATGCACCCATTGGCAGGGCAGAGGATTTATGGCTTCAAATGGATTTCAGCTTGGAGTTTTAGCCGTCTGCGTTTCTGCTCTTCCTGGGGCCATGAGTAAGGTTTTTTAATTAAGTCAAATTGAATTGAATGAGCTTTTATTGAACGCCCACTCCATGCCAGACACCAGCTCCTTAACTCTTGCATTGCCTTGTGACTGGGGGGAGTTGAGCTTGGCCAGGTCCTGCACAGTTAGGCCCATGCCCATGGACCTCCAGCTGGCCTGTCTGGAAGGTGGCATTTGAAGCCAGGTCTGACTCTTAAGCAATTTCTTCTGAAGCTGATTTTAGCTGAGTTGATTAAGAAGTTAGGTCAGTAGCTTTACACGTTACTTTATTTAACCTTGTTTAGTTTTCTCAGCCACCCCATGGAAGTTCCTTTTCTTGTGTCTTACATCTGGGGGAAACAAGACTCAGGGAGAAATAGCAAGCTGTTCAGGGTCACCCAGCTGCTAGAAGCAGAGCTGGGATTTGAATTCTGAACTGTTTCACTTCAAAGCTGTAGTTCCTTCTAGAACCTTTCTCAAGACCTGTGCTTCTCTAGCTTATGATCAATTCAACCCTCCTGTGAGGCAGCTTGTCACTGTGGTGAGGAACCGTGGGAGGGTCGGGCCAGGTGTGTTTCCCAGGTACTTTCTGACTGGGCCCCAGGCAGCTGCTGTCTCTTTTCTCTGACCTTGCACTCTACTCTGTCCCCTCGGCCCCCTGGCTCCTGTGCATCACAGGGCTAATTGCCAGTAGGGATGAGTGACTCATGTGGCATTTTGTGTGGCATTGTGGAGTGCAGACTGGCACAGTATACCCCACCCACAGCACGTATTTAAGAGCCATTAGTGTTTAAGATGTTAATAAAACTCCCAGAAAAAGTCCTTAGAATAAGAGGCCCTTGCTTGTCTCCTGAAAGTGAACTTGTAAACCTAATGATTGTTGAGCTGTCCAGAAGTGTCATCTGGATTTTTCACTAGCAACAGAACTCTCTAGAAAGACAGTTGACAGTGCCCAATTGCAGCATGGAGGCCAGCACTTTTTATCTGACAGCAAGGCGGGAAAATTAACAGTGGTCTCTGAGGAGTTAGGCTCAGCTTAACCCTTTCAGTTGCCGAAGCTTTGAAACCAGTCCTGGGAATAGTTGTGAATTAAAAATTTTTTTTTATTAATTTGCATTTGTAATTTTTATTTTATGTGTATGAGTGTCTTACCTGCTTATATGTAAGTGCATCATGTTTATTGTGCAGTGCCCGCAGGGATCAGAGGTGTTGAATCTCCTGGAACTGGAGCTATAGGTAGTTGTTAGCCACCATATGAGTGTTACACTGAACAGTCCTCTGCAAGAGCAGCCCGCCCTCTTAACCTCTGAGCATCTCCCCAGTCCCTCATTGTGGAGTCCTTCTGTGACCATGTTCTTCTGAAAATAAAAGTGATTTGACCATTTGAGGGTTTTGTAGCTGAGATGCTTCCCATTTGTAAGGTGTACCGAGGTGATGGGGAGGGGCCAGTGTTCTCAGATACTGAGGGCATTTGTGAGGCTTTCCTGATGCCCAGGTCCATATGTCAAGGAATTAGGACAACCTTGGGAAGCTGTCCCATGAAAGGCCCCAAAGCTGTGTGGTCTTGTTAAACTGCTGTGTGTGTTTTGTTGTTGGTTATTTTTGGTAGAGTGCTTAATTGAGGCAAGTTTCCTGATTTCACTGTTTGGCGTAGCTCTGGGATAGAAGGTAGTGTTTCTCTTCCTGTCTTCATTCCCCTCCGAGTGTTGAGACACCATTGTTGTCAGGAAGTGTTTTTCTCTCTGGTACCTTTGCATCCGCTGAATGGGGTGTGCAGGAATTCCTTGTTTGCATTAGCAGTTCCCCAAGGCACACCGGCAGCTGCTCTGGGAGCCCTTCAGCTGCGGGCAGCGGGGTGGCGCTAGACACCTGGCTTTGAGTCCCGGGAGGCACGCCACTTTGGCCTGCGCCAAGCTCTTATCTGCTCACTGATAGGGCCTGCAGAATGGGGCCCTATCATGAGGGTTTTTTTTGGGCAGGGAGTGGGGAGAGGCTGGCCAGCCTGATGCAGGGGGTGGTCCTGTGGGAATTGTGTTGGACTTTGAGGGACATTTTTGCAGACAGGCACTGGTCCTGCCCTGGTGAGATGAGCCTGGTTGCCCTGCAGAGCTGCCTCTCCCACCCTCCTAGGCAGGCATCACCTTTTGGTGGATTTGGAGCCTTGTTCCTTGTTTTTCTTCTCTTTTCTTATTTAGGGACAGTCAGAGCAACAATCCTCAGGTCAGGGTTATTTCGGAGATCCATATTACTTCTGATTATTTATGAAGGGAAAGGCCAGGGAGAGGCATCCAACTCGATTAATTCGTCAGTGAGGCAGCTGGAGGGCTGTGTGACAAGCAGACCAGGCTGTCATTTGGCCAGAGATCGTCTGTGCTGGGATTGTTCCCCCAGGATAGCCATGATGACAAATGTAATTGACATTTTTTATTAACCCTGAAATGATTAAAGATGCTGCTGCTGAATTTGTGTCAAAGTGCCCGGTCCCTGGCATTTTGAGAGGACTCGGTGTGGAGCCAATAAACAGCACGTGTTTACTACCTGTTCATCACTTTAATCAGCCAAGGCAGAGAGAGCCTGCCTGACTTGGTCTTGAAACCAGGCCAGAGACAAGACTCTGCTTCTCAGCTTAGTTTGCTAGAACATTCTGGAATCAGCATCCTGATGGACCCATAGAAGGAAGCCTGTTTACCCACTTAGTCATTAAATGTTTGCAGAGTTCCTACTGTGTGCAAGGTGTGGAGTTACCTGCCCTGCCCTCAAGGGACAGTCATGGCAGAGTTGGGGGACAGATAGGTGTGTAGGAGAGGTTGTGTGTGCATGTTGGGGGCAGGATGGGGCTGTTGCACTGTGAAGGAGGAAGAGCCAGTGCAAGAGGCACTTTGGAGTTTATTGAAAAAAAATTTGGTTAATGTATAAAATAATGGATTTCATTGTGTGTTACACATGTTTATCATTGTACTTTGTTCATACTTGATCACCCCCAGCCCGCATTTACCGTCCTTCATCCCTTTCTTTCTGGGCCTCTTCCTCCAAATGCTTACTCATCTGCTTTGGTGTTATTTATGTCCTGTATACAGTGTGTATTAGTTGTAAAATCTAGACTCCACAGGACAACACATGCAGCATCTGTTTTCTCACCATGTGCTCTCCCTTACCGTCCCCATTCCTTTACATCCCTTCTTCCCCCACAGTCCACTTTCTATTTGCTGTTTTAATCTAGATTCCACATATGAGAAAACAAGCAAGGTTTGTCTTTCTGAGTCTGGCTTATTTTGCTTAGTATGATGATCCCCAGTTCCATCCATTTTCCTGCAGGTGACACCATTTCATTCTTCTTTATGGCTAAACAGAATTCCACGCACACATAAATCACCTACATCTGTTCAGGTCTGCACATGTCATGGCTCTTGTGGAGGTCATAGGACAACCTCGGTGTGGTCCTCCCCTTCCGCTTGTCTGAGAGAGGGTCACTTGTTTGCTTCTCTGTTTGCCAGGCTAGTTGTCCTGCATGCTTCTGAGAACTCTTCTCTCCCTGCCTCCATATCACCGAGGACATGTACTACCGCATCCTGCTTTGTATGGGTTCTGAGAGTCCCAGCTTATCCTCATGCTTGTGCACCAAGCATGATTTACCCACCGAGCCACCGTCCTAATCTTGCAGCATTTTCTCCATCCACCATTTGAACGGACAGGCATGCAAATTGGTTCCATTCTTGGCTGTTGTGAAATGCGCTGTAGTAAGCATGGGTGCACAAGTCTCTCCTAGGTTTGGGTGTGTACCGGGTATGGTGTGTACCGGGTATGGTGTGTACCGGGTATGGTGTGTACCGGGTATGGTGTGTACCGGGTATGGTGTGTACCGGGTATGGTGTGTACCGGGTATGGTGTGTACCGGGTATGGTGTGTACCGGGTATGGTGTGTACCGGGTATGGTGTGTACCGGGTATGGTGTGTACCGGGTATGGTGTGTACCGGGTATGGTGTGTACCGGGTATGGTATGTACCGGGTATGGCATAGCTTGGTTATCCTGAAGTTCTATTCTCAGATTTGAGGAACCTCCATACTGTTCTTCATAGAGCACACACCAGCGTACAGTCCCTCAGCAAGACACAAGCCTCACCCACCATCTTTGCCAGCACTTACTGGTTTGCTTGATTTTAATCATTCTGACTGGGGTGAAATGACATCTCAGAGCTGTTTATTTTACATTTCCCTCACGGACAAAGATGTTGGACATTCAGAAATATATCCACCATCTGTATTTGTTTTGGGAACTGTCTGTTCATTTGCCCATTTATTGATTGATTTTTAATGTTAATTTTTGAGTTCTTTATACATTCTGTATACTAACGCCATTAGATGTATCGCTGGCAGAGATTTTTCTTCCATTCTGTAGACTATGTTTTTACTCTGTCTATGATTTGCTTTTTAATTTCAAGCTGCCTATTTGTTGATTCTTGCTGTTATTTCTTAGGCTATTGGAGCCTTTTTCAGAAAGTCCTTGCCTATACCTCTATCTTGAAGAGTTTTTCTCTAGCAGTTTAAGAATTTCAGGTCTTATATTAAGTTATTTGATTCATTTTGAAATATAGGGATTCAGTCTCACTCTTGGGCATGGGATAACCAGTCTTTGTAACACCATTTGTTGAAGAGGCCATTTTATCTCCAGTGTGTGCCTTTGAAAGCTTCTTGTCAAGAGATGGCTGTAGCTGTGTGAATATTTTTCTGTGTCCTCTGTACTATTCCATTGGTTTAGATGCCTGTTTTGTCATTGTGGCTCAGTGGTATAATTTGGGGTGATGTCTCCAGTGTTGCTCTTTCTGCTTAGGGTTGCTTTGCCTGTTTGAGATCATTTAGGCCTCCACTCTTTTTTTAAACTTTACTGAAGGTTTATTTCAATACTGCCCCAGAACTTATCTTTCCTTTTTAATGTCCTGTTTTGCTGCTTCCTTAGCTGCTTTTGCTCTGATGTGGAAGAGCTGGGCATTTAGATGGGCCATACGAAGACTGATAAAAACCATGAGGATCTCTTTCTCGGATGCAACTCTTGACTTTCTCTTTTTGCCAGGTGTTTTCTGTGGGCATTACTGATGCTGTCAGCTAAGTGGCTTATGTGAGCCTGTTGGTAGAGTTGTCTCCCTTCTTAGGGGTGGAGGGCTTTCTGGGGGAAAAAAATGAACTTGAATCAACATTCCCTCAGCTACGTGCTGGCACCTCCAGGTGCTCAGTGGATTTGACCTGCCCCCCCTTAGGTCCACTCAGATGCTGTAGTCCAGGCCACCCTCTTGTGGATGCTGGCTACCCCTAGCTCCTTAAGATGAAGCTCTTGCCAGCTTCAACTTTGTCCTACTTAGCTTTCTATTGCTGTGATAAAACACTCTGACAAGAATCCACTAGGGGAAGAGGCGGTTTATGTAGCTGTGGTGGTTTGAATGGGAATGTCCCCCATGGGCTCTAAGTATCTGGACATTTGTCTCCAGTTGGTGGCGTTGTTTTGGGAGGTTTTAGAAGGTGTGGCCATGCAGGAAGAAGCACGTCACTGGGGGTGGGCTTAGAGAGTTCTTAAGTCTTGCCGGATCTCCAGTCACTCCCTGCTTCCTGTGCCTGCTTGAAGATGTGAGCACTTAAACTGCTGTGTCTACCCTAGCCACCTCTGCCACCACGCCTCCTGGCCATGACCTACTTTTGCCCCTTTGAAACTGTAAGCTAAATAAACTTGTCTAAGTCCCCTTGGTCAGTGTTTCCATCACAGTGACAGAGAAGTGACTAATGCAGTAGCTTATGCATCTTGATCATAGTCCATCATTGAAGGAGCCAATGTAGGAACTCAAGCAGGGCAGGAACCTGGGACCAGGAGCTGAAGCATACAGAATGGAGGAACATTGCTCACTGACTTGCTCAGCTTCTTCTCTTATATAGCCCAGACCTACCTACTTAGGGATGGCACTGCCCACAGTGGGCTGGACCCTCCTACGTCAATGAGCATTTAAGAAAATGCCCCACAGACAGGTGCATGGACCAATCTGATGGAGGCCCAGCTGAAGTTTTGTCTTCCAGGTTTGCTCCGTTGACAAATGAAGCTAAACAGGACGGACTTGTGGTACTGCACACTGGGCCCCTCACTGTGGGCATGGTGTGATGCAGCCTGCTTTTGCTTCCCAGCCTAGCATCTACAGATGTGTTCTGAGCCAGCTGGTTGAACCAAGTGGCCTTTCCCTTCTGCCAGTCCTTATGGAAGTGGGGCTTTAGGGTCTGGCCATTCCACCTGGGCATCCCCACTGCCTCCTGCGGGAGGACGGCTAAGCAGTTTTCACGTGTTGATTCTGCTGATCTATGTGCCTGGGTAAGCTTTCCAGCTCCCAGTGTCTTCAGTCTCTTTCTTTAGCATTTTTATCGTAGAGCTCTTTAGCCCCTTATTCCTAGGTATTTTGACTTGTCCATGTTTTAGACTTTGCTGCAAGTGTTTGTCAGAGCTAAGTTTCCTGATAGAGTCTTTCTGCTGTTATCTTGTTTTTGAGACAGGATGTTGCTATGAAGACCAGACTGGTCTCAAACTCACAGAGATCTGCCTGCCTCTGCCTCCTGAGTGCTGGGATTAAAGGCTAGGTGGCCTGGTAGAGTCTTCAGGTTTACAGTATAGGATAATGTTTGCACATAGGTGTACTTTGATTTCTCACTCTCCTATTTGTATCCCTTTTATTTCTTCGCTTGCATTACTGCTCTTGCTAAGACTTTAGGCTATATTGAATAATAGTGAGCCTGGGCACTGTAATTTTATTCCAGATTTTACAGAAGTTCTTTCAGCTTTTCCCCATTTAGGACAGTATTGGCTTTAGGTCTGTGGTACAACATCTCTGTTGAGGTTTGATCCTTTATTTCATGACTTTTCATCATGAAGAGACACTGATCTTGGTTAAAGCCTTTTCTGTATCTCTGAAGATGATCATGCAATCTCTGTCAGAGTTTCTGTAGGCACTGTCTGAATTACACTTGTTGATTTGCATGTGTTAAACCATCCTTGTATTCCTGAAACGAAACCAACTTGATCATGCTGTAGGCATTTTTAAAATGTGTTTGGATTTGGTTTGCAATTGTCTTACTAAGAATTTCTGCATCTGTATTGATGGAATTTGGTCTGAGGTTTTCTTTGATGCATCCTTATGATTTTGGTGTCAGGTAATTAATATTCTCTGAACTCCAAAGTGAACTTTGTGGCGTTCCTTCTTCCCTGCTTTGTGGAACCCTTGGAGGGGCATTGGTGTTGGTGGTTCTTCTTCAGGGTACGATGATGAGTGGGTCTCTCTGCTCCTGGAGCATTTTCTTTCTCATTTTTTGCTTAGACTTTATTGCCATTTCACTCTCATTGTTACTTATAGATCTGTTTAAGTTGTTTATGTCCTCTTGATTTAATTTTGGTAAGTTGCATGTGCCTGGAAATTTCTTCTAGATTTCCACCTTTTTTATAGTATATACTTTTAATGTATTCCCTAAAGAACTTCTAGATTTCATTAGTATCTGGTGTATGTCCCTTTTTACCTCTAATTTTATTAATTTAAATCTTGTCTTTTTTGTTTTGACTGGTTTGCTTGAGGGTTTGTCAAACTTGTTTATTTTTTTCCGAGAACCAACTCTGAATTTCATTGATCCTTCATGTTCTTATTTCTAGTCTCCATTTTGTTATTTTCTGCCAAGATCTTTATTTCTTTCTATCTACTGATTTGGTTGGGGCTTGACTTATTCTTGTTTTCTAAGACCTCTCTCTGATTTTTTAATGTAGACACTCGAAGTTATAAATTTTCTTCATAGAAGCAGTTTGGGTCTTAAAGAGATAGGTCTTCACTGAACAGTGTCACTGGGGAGCTTTGTAGGCAGGATCTGAGAGTAGGGTATGTGGTAGGGGTGCAGCAGGAGCTAGGTAGGTTCTGCACTGTGCACAGGCTGGTCCCTGGAAGGGGGAGGGGGAGAGACGGGGGGAGAGAACAGAGGAGGGGAGAGAGGAGAGAGGAGAGAGGAGAGGGGAGAGGAGAGGAGAGGGTTTAAGAGGACATGTGCTTTGCTTCTTAGCCTACCACCTAGTAACCTAAGCTCTTGATTTTGGTGTTCTCATCTGTGAAATTGTAAGGATCACCATCTAACTCTGTCATTGACTGTTGGAGGATGACATGGCATCATGACCATAGGAAGATAGTTTCTGATCTTGGCATTGCCATGGCAGTGAGTGGAAAGGGGGAAGTTCCTGCAGAGATGCAGACTCCAGTAGCCATGTTCACAGACTGAGCACTTACTAAATGCTAGTTCTCGGCCACAGTCCTCACAGTGGATTATCTTAAATTCTGTTTATAGCTGAGAAGCCCCACTTTACCTTGGTGGGTAGGGGGCATGTCCCACTACTAGAGAGGTAGAGTGGGGGTCTGAGGCAGGGCTGCTGCTTCTGGGCTCCTATTACTTGGGCAGAGGCTGGAGGCAGAGGCTACTTTGATGTACAGCCTGAGCTCTCCCCTGCCAAGTGGGCCTGGTGGCAGAAGGTGCCAGGATGCTACCTGCCAGGTGAGAGTGCACACTACCTCTAGAAGGGCCACTAGTCAAATACTTCCTGTTTTGTGGCCAATCCTCTGATGGGGGTGCCCACATTCATGCATGCCTTGTAGTGTACCAGGTGCTGGGGAAGTGACTGTGAACTAGAGGTTGGGGCACCTTCCAGGCCTGCTAGGAGAAAAACTTGCCACACTTTTAGCAGTGTGAATAAGAAACATTTTAACACTTCCAGAGTGAGTTTGTGTTCTTATTTATGTGTGAGCAGCCTGTAGCACACCATCACACCTCACCATCACACCGCAACATGGTTTTGAAGGGAGTATGGTCCCTGTCTTCAACCTGTTGCTCAGAGCCTTTCCCATCAACCTAATTTCTTTTGCTTCTTACTCCCATGACTGGCAGGATGTTGCAGGGGCAGTAATTTAATAAAGGTATGAAGTCTGTAAAGCAGCTGCTCTTCTGTGTACTAAGCACATTGCTAGCATTTTCAGGGAAACTGTCAAGCTGTTCTTGGAACTTCGAGATAGTGCAGGAAAAAATTCTATTTAATAATATTTCGTCCTTTGGGTTCTGTGGCTAATACAAACAGAGGCCACGTCTGAAAGCCACTTCTTTATGTGATTCAGAGAGTCAGAACACAGCAATTATGCTGTGTCTGGGATTTATGAAAACATTAATGCCTGACGAGAGGAAAACATCTCAATAAATTATTCAATTTGGAGTTGCAGGCCTGGGTGCTGGCTCCTATTCTGTTCATCAGGGCACACACCTGCTGGAATCACGGTCCCACCAAGGTGGGGACTGTGTCCGCACAGTGGAGCATCATCATGATTGGGACAGGGCTCTTGGAGCTGGGTTTGAATCCTGTCCAGCCAACTCCAAGCCTGCCTCTCTCCTCAGCTGCATATAACGACCTCCTTAGGTTTGTAGCATGTGGCAGCTGCGTGATCGGCGGAATGAGGGACAAACATTTAAAGGAATCTATGTGCCACATGCTTTCCCTTTCTTTATTTCTCTTTCCCCTCAACTGACACAAAAGGAGAGTCACACAGCAGATGTCAGAACGACTGCTGCGCTTTGCCTTGTCAACTGGAAAAGCCACCCATTGAATTACTTCGGATGCAGGTTCTGTTTATGGCAGATGGGGGGGGGGTGTCTGTGTGTTGCCCTCTTCCTGAAGCTTTAATTCAAAACCAAATTGAGTCCTTCAGCTGTCACTTGGTTGTTCCCTCTGATCATGGGGGATAAATATCACTGCTCACACCTCATCTCTCTGCTTTCTCCTTTATTCCAAAGCTCCCCACCCCTTTTATTTATTTATTTTTTCCCTCTGCCCAGAACTCCATATTCCTGTGACAAAACATGCATTATTTAGAGCCTGTCGCCTCTTGAAGTTCTTTAATTACAGAATTAAACCAAAGTAATGACAGTTTAATTTGTTCTTTCATTAATTGGGAGCGCTGCAGGCTGATGTGCAGTGAGCGCCTTCGGAAGGCGGGAGGAATACTTGCTGACTGAGTGGAGCATGATAATAATTGCGCTGTTTAGTGTCCCGGGTGTGAGCGCTTTGTGCCTGTGCTTATCCTCCTGGCTACCCTCAGCACATGCCACCTTCCCTGCCGTGCACAGTAGAAACTAAGGCTCTGGGGGGCCGACTCACAGAGTGAAGGCCTGGGCCCTGGTATCCGACCTCATGGGTTCTGGTCTATCCATGACCCCCTCGGCTCTCAGGCATACCACAAGATGCTATCCTCAAGAAGAGGCCCCTTCCTCCCTGCCAGGGTGTGTTCAAGAGGCATGTCATAGTGTATCTTGCTAATTCTTGAACTGGTGGAAAGGGGGGTTTCACAGTGGCTGATGGCAGTGCTACCCCCTTGAATGGCAGGCTTCCTTCTGGTAGGCTTGGGGGATGTGTGTGAGTGAGCTAGCTCAACAGGATTGCTTCCCCAGGGAAGGGCAAGACAGATGTTTTGGAGTGTGTGGTGAAGGCTTGGTTCCTATCCCAGCTGGTGGCTAATGCAGAGTGGCCACCTCTCTAGTACATATATTGTGCACAAATACTACCTTCTTACACTGGCCCGAAGGTCCACCACACCTGGCAAATGATTGTCTACACTGGCCCTGTGCTTGGGCTTTGGTGTTGGCCTTCTGGGTCTGCACTGAGGGTGAATGTATAACACACTCGTACGTGCTAGAACCCCTCTGGAAGGTCATATTTAAAGGAAGCAACAAAACAACTCCCCTCTCCCCGGCCTGCCACATGCTTTTAGGGCCCACAGTCCTGTGTGTGCCATCATTGAGCTTTTGGCAGCAGGCAAGGAAGGCTGGGAAATTGCCAAGAGCTAATATTAGTGTGTGAGGGGCCTTCTTTGTTGTTGTTTTAATGTGTTCAGGACCCCCACCCGCATCCTGGGAAGTATTAATCTTAGCCTCATTTTCTAGTAGGAATGGAGGTTCAGAGACATGGTCATCTGTCCAGGCCTTGGGGGTTGAAGGGTCAGAGCAAGGTGTGGGACCCTGAGGTTCGCTGGAGAGTCGGGCCTCAGCGTTCTCCTTGCTGTCACTCTCTGCCCCCCACCCCCAGATATCTTGCTTACACTGTTCCCCTCCTCTGGCAGTCTCTGAGTTCTGTCCTACAAGTCCTCCTACGAAACTTTGGAATTTATTATCAATGCATTTTTCTGCAGCAAAGTCTGACGCATTTAGAATTAGAGGATTCAGTTACACTTTATTACTGTTTGCCATTAAAAGTCATGCAAATAAGCCACAGAATAAAGAACCTAGACTGTTTTGAATGCCAGATTTGCATGTTTACTGGAAGAAAAATGATATGAAACTCCTTCAAGGTGCTAATAAAATTTTGCCTCAGAGTCTCAGCTTTGTTCTTTTGTCTGAAATGTACGCTGTGGTGGCTTCCAGAAGAGGCTTAAGTCTCTGATAGCAAGAGGGGTTCACACACACACACACACGCACACGCATGCACGCCACACACACACGCGCCCATGCACACATACACACACACACACATACACACACTCACTCTTTTTTGGCAACAATAGTATTAAACCTAGATTCTTGCATGTGCTACAAGCGCACTAAGCAATAACCCTAGCCTTTTAAAAATTATTTCTTTTGTGTTTTTTTTTTTCTTCTAAGACAAGGTCTCACTATACAACCTCAGCTGGCCAGGAACTCGATGTAGACTAGACTGGCACTGAACTCACAGATTTGCCTGCCCCAGTCTCCTGAGTGCTGGGAATAAAGGCATACATTACCAGGTCCAGCCTCCTTAGCCTTTTTATTTTCGTTTTGAGACATGATAAGTTCTGAGACTGAGTAAACTAAAGTCTTAAAGGAGTATCGGCCCTCTGGCAGAGCTGCTTCTGCTGTAATGGTTGGAATGGGGGCTCATAACCCTGTGGTCTTAATTCTGCACTTCCCCTCTACGTTATGAGATGGAGTGGCCCTGGGTGACACAGAACTAAGGCAAGGGGTTTAAGTCGGCTTTCCTGGTAAGTGGCAGGAAGACTTCCAGGGTGCTCAAAGCCTTCTGTTTACTGTTAAGGTCTCCGTTAGTCTGCTTTCGTCCTCATGGCATGGGAAAGGGCAGCTGTGAGGTCATCAGAGTTTGTAGAAGAAGCCAGAGTGGGCTCCCCTGTTCCTGGGGTTCTGAGGATGCTCAGTCAGCTCCAGTCAGCACACTGCGCTGCACTGATGGTCGGAACCTGTGCCAGCGAATGGACTACAGCCACTGGCAGGCTGCAGTCCCGGCAGCAGGTCATTCCACAGTGGCAGCTTCAGGATGAGCCAGCAGTGGTGCTGCTTCCTCTTTAGAGAAATCTGAGGGCTGATGCAGAGGCTCAGCAGGTAAGGTGCTTGCTGCCACACCTGACAACCTTAATGGGTCCTGTTCCCAGAATCCACCTGGTAGAAGAACAGAACCAACTTCCACAAGATGTCCTCTTGACCTCCACGTATGAATTCTAGTACATGTGTGAGCATACACATATACAGAATAAATAAAGGTTAAAAGAAAACCCCAGAAGCCTCGTGCCATGCCTGAAAGAGTGACTGACAGACAGCGGCTTCACAGATGGTTCAGCAGTCGCTGCTCTGACACGTGGGAGACCTTGTTTCATGGCCACAGCTCGGGATCCCACCAGTTACTCTCCAGCCACACCTCTTCCTTCAATTATAGGCTGTGTGACCACAGAAACCATGGACGTATGTACCATGGGCATTATTACCCCTGGGCATAATCAATCTTAGTCTTTCAGGATCACTTGCTAAACTGGGAAAAATAGTTTTGTGTGCATTGAAGTCACATAAGTATACAGCTGAATTCAATGCTCTTAGAAGTTTTGGGAACATTGACTGTTGTGTGTACAGAACCATTTGTTAGAGTAAAGTGCATATTCAATCTGAAGGAACCCCAGACCTGGGCCCGAGAGTGGTGTTGCTGAGTGTTGGGTGAGCTGGAAGCCATTCAGTTAGTCCTACCTGTCCCGTTAAATGTGAGGGGTTGTTTCCAAGGAATGGATGAGAGACCCACTAAACCACCCAGCCAGGAGCCCTCAGAGACCATTTCCAGTGATGAACATGTGTGCATGGATCATAATGTGTGGATTGCAGTCCATGGGTAGCACGTGGAATTATGGGTGGGTAGTATGTGGTTTGTGGTGCGCACACAGCACCTGTGGAAGGCGAGTCCCAGGTGGAGAAGGGAGCTGTTCTTCAAGCCTATGCTGCTCTCAGGGCTCCGATTTACAGGCTCTAGGGAGGCTGTGAGGATACCCTGCTTACATTTCATGGGGGGCCAGGTTCATCCCAGGCCAGGAGCCTGGCACCCCAGCCTTGACCACCCTGAATTTGGCAGTCCTTAAGGCAATGACTTGGGTGGCTCTGAGGGGCAGGGAAGCAGTAGAAGTGGGACCTGCAAGGGACTTTTCTGCAGCCTAATGATTTCCAGAAACCATTTGTGAGACTGAGGTAATGCATTTCCCAGACTCAAGCAGTTTACTCCTTCACACCATGCCAAATCAAGCCATTAAATCCTCTTGCAATGTGCATGTAGCTGTTGGCACCAGGGTAAAATGGTCAAGTTCAAAGCTCCTGCCCTATCTTGTGTTCTCTGCTTCTGGAATTGGTAACAGCACCATTGAAATGGGGGTCTTACAAACACAGGGAGCCGATAAGCAAAGGAAGCAGGATGCCAATTGTACATTCGATGGGATCCCAGGGAAAACAGTGTGTAGAGAGACAGACTGTGTGGAACCTGCCAGAAGCCTGGCAGCATTTGCCAGCGTTTGAGTACAAGGGTTACACCCAGCATCACCTCCTGTCCCCTTTTAGTACCTTCCTGTTTGCTCAGACGCAGAAGAGCTGGAGGCTCCCTGGTAAAGAGCATGAGGCCCTGCCCACATCCCTCTCTGCTCCTAGCTCGTTGTGTGACTAGGACAAGTGCCTCCCTCTTGGAGCCTTGGCCCCTTTATCTATAAAGTGGCCCAGTCAGAGCCAGCTCAGAGGATGAGAGGAATCTTGTGGGTTCCATTAGCTTGGTGAACACCTGGCATTGTGGGGCACAGGAGTCTACACCACAGCCCTTGAGGTACCAGTGGAGGTTATCATAACAATACATGCTTTTCTTTTTAAACATTTTTTTGATTTTTTTAAAAAGAAATTTATTTTATTTTATGTGTATGTGTATGAGTGTATTGCCTGCATGTAAGTGTATCTGTGTCATTCAATGCCTGTGGAGGTCAGAAGAGGGTGTTGGATCCCCTGGAATTGGAGTCAGGGACGGTTGTGGGTGCTGGGAATCAAACCTGGGTCCACTGCAAGAGCAGCCAGTGCTCTTAACCACCGAGTCCTCTCTCTCTAGTCCTAATTGATTTTTTTAAATTTTATGTGTATGAGTATTTTGTCTGCATGTATGTAAGTGCACCATGTGCATGCAATGCCTTTGGAGGGCAAAAGAAGCCATCAGATCCCTTGGAACTGGAGTTACAGATAATTGTTAGCTGCTATATGGGTGTTGGGAACTGAACCTGGGTTCTCTGCAAGAGTAGCCAGTGCTTTTAACTGCTGAGTTGTCTTTCTAGCCCCATAATACATGCATTTCTTACAATCAGAAAACACTACAAATAACCCATTGGTGAAGGGAGTGATGATGCCCTCTTCTGACCTCCGTGAGCACTGCATGACATGAGTGCACTTACACTCGTGCAGGCAGTACATTCATTCACCTACAACAAAAATAATATATAAGATATTTAAGTCTGTGCTGAATTGTGTACAAATATCACCACTTACATTTCCAGAACTATTTTCATCTTGTAAAACTGAAACTCTGGCATTGAGGCTGTGGCAGTGGTTCAGGGGGAGGCACAGCAGGCTTAGGAGTTGTGGGTTGGGCCTTGGGGTCAGTGTAGGTGGTGGCAGAAGGGCATGTGGCGGCTCCTCCCATAAACTCGGGAAGCAGACTACCTAAGTCCAGTGCTCTGCTGCAGCTCTCACAACATGACCTGGACAGCTGACTTCCTTCTGCTGTGCTGTCATCATCTGCTCAGGGGAGTCCAGAACACCCACTCCCCTGGGCTCTGGTGAGGAATGCTTTAATTCTTTGAGGCACTTAGGAGCATACGGCCTGCTCAAGACATTGTTGTCACCTGAAGGTGTAAGATAAGGTGCAGGATGGAGCCGGGGACTAGTCGTTCCTTAGGCCGCCCTAGTCCCCAGCTCCTGTCACCTGCTGGGGTCACTGCAGACTGCGACCCCCTCCCTCTTTCTGGAACTCATCATCGCCCTCTGCAATATCTTGCTCTTAATCCACTTTTCTCTAAGAAAACTCTCCTTTGCCCTTTTACATCTTCTGTTGACATTTAAAACTCCTTTCCTTTGTTCTGACCTTATTGAATAGAGAAAATAATTTCTTGGACTTCTCTGTATAATGAATGTTCATGTACTTACAGATTCTGATCAAGTCTCTCCTCAACCTTTACTTTTAGAGACCTTGCATCTTTGGCATGGAAAACATTTTAGGGAGTGCTTAGGAGACTGGTGTAAGAGGATGCTCCCTCTGACTATGTGCAAATGCAGGAGCCTTGTTGTCACCAAGGTGGCAGCTGGGGTACTCTGCCCAGATGAATTCTAATGAGCTTGAATAACACTCTCATACCGACTCTTCCAGAAGCCCTGTAGTCTCCCTAGTCTCTGCAAGTTTTTGAGACTCTGTCTGGGTGGAGGGAGTGTGTGCTTCAGTGTCCTAATCTGTAGAGGGCAGTGAATGGAACCTACTACAATCCATTCCAGGTCCATTCTGGTGCTGGCAACAGATGGGAATGGCGTGTGAACCCCCATGTGTCCTCCTGCTGTCGGGATCCAGTGATAAACCCGCAGGGTAAAACCCCTTTCCCTACTTTCCTAGATAGGTCGGGGAAGATGCTCACCACGTCGTGAGATGATGGGGTCTGTGCGGCGCAGGCATGAGGGTCAGGTGACGAAGTGGGTGAAGTGCCATTCTTTATTGCTGTCAAACAGAAGGTTAAAGTTGGGTAGCTGTGGCTGCTGGTAGTGAAACCGATCTGCTGGGCTTTCTCTCCCATGGCTACCAACTATCAACTCTGAAACAGCAACACAACACCACTGAAGGTGCTGGAGGACTACAAAAAGCAGGTAGAACTTGGCAGAAAGAGATGGTGCTGGGTGAATTTCCTCCTTTTGTGTGTTTTTTAAAAATAATATTTTTATTTTATGTGTATGAGTGTTTTGCCTGCATGTGTATAAGTACACCCGTGTCATGCACTACCCACAGAGGCCAGAAGAGGGCGTCAGATCCCCTCGAGCTGGAGTTATGGATCGTTGTTAGCTTCCATGTAGGTGCTGGATACCTCATCTGACTCCTCTGGAAGAGCAGCCAGTACTCTTAACCGCTGAGCCATCCTTCCAGCCCCCTTGGTGTGTTTTTACCTGTGGGCACACTCAATCTTTGCTAAGCCTGGTGCTAAAAAGTTGAACAAAAGAGCTGTGTTGATGGCATGAGGACCCAGAGCATTTGTATAATCATAGTCATCGCGAAAGAAGGGTAGACGTTTTAGAAAGGAGATCAGGGAGATTGCGCCACAAATATTGTGTGTAAACTCTTCAAATCTCTGATGCTCTGGATTGCACACCTGGGGCCGATACCGTGCAGCTCAGCTAAGGCTAAGCTCTGAAAGAAGTTCTGCCATTGTATATAGGGATGGAGCTTGCAGTTTGAGTAGAGCTAAGTGAGCTGCCATTTCCTTTTTAAGATAAATATTCTTCAAAGGAACAGAACAGAACCCAGAATGAACAGAAAAGACATTTTGTAATATCTGACATTGCACCCCAATTCTTAGATAAAGCAAGATACAAGAAAAGGGCTGTCTTGTATGCATGGTGGTCTGCATGCTGAAATTAGCAGGCAAGCATTTAAAAATGGCCATCATAGATATGCTCATGGAATCAAAGAAAGCATCCCCAGCTTGAGTGTTACAGGAAACATCAGCAGAGAAACACAGACTTTAAGCAGAATCAGAAGTCAACATCCTGAAACACAGCATCTGAAATCACGGTTTCATCACATGATCACATGGTAGAATAGAGGTGTGTGACAGAGAGCAGCAGACTATTCAGCTCGTGGCAGAGGGGAAGATGGGGGAAGAAAAAGAACAGATGTTCAGGGACCCATACAGCCCCATGCACGCACTGCAAGACCTGTTACTCGAGTAGCGGAGATTTTAGAAGATGAAGAAGGGGAATGAGGAAGAAAAATATTTTGAATAAGTTGCTTCGAGAAATTCCTCAAATGTATCTATAGATTCAGAAGCAAGCAAGGAAACAAACACAAGATAGTGCACCTGGTGATGCTGGCCTCTCACAAGGCAGCAAACAGCAGCAGGAACAGAACCCGGAAGTAAAGTAACCAAGTAAATGATGGAGTCTATTTTACTTGAGAATAAATAAAGCATTGGTAATTTTGTACATTTCTTTAAAAAATATTTTATTGTTTTTGTTTTATATGTGTGAGTATATTGCCTTCATGTATGTAAGTGCACCTGTGTTGTACATTGCCCATGGATATCAGTAAAGGGCATCAGATTCCCCTGGAACTGGAGTCACGGACAGTTGTTAATCTCCATGTGGGTGCTAGGATCGAACCCATGTCCTCTGCAAGAGCAGCCAGTGCTCTTAACCACTGAGCCATCTCTCCAGCCCCTATGTAACATATCAGCCTCAACTTTGTGGGAACGTCTGTGCTACATACTTGAACATTTACTTATAGAAAGTTCACAGATAGTTGAATGAAGGATATTTTCCTGCCTACCCCGACAAAATTATGTTTGTATTTATAATAAAAAGTTGTTTAACTAAGGGGGGAAAAAAGGTAGTGGAAATGCCCAAGTAGGACAAATGCAGGAGGGTGACAGCAGACAGTGCACAGTGAGGACCAGAGAAGCCTGCGGTGGAGGTCTGAGGTTGGGCTGGAAGATGCTTTTCATCCTAGATTTAAAAGCATATAACACTATTAAAAGGAGAAGGATGCTGCACTGTGGTTTATGACATACGTAAATTTAATGCATGACATACAGAGTAAGGGATAGAGCTGGTAAATGGACATTTATAGTTCCAAGGTTTGTAGTGAACTGTTACAATTCTATTTGTAAGAAGGCCACAAAATATTAAGGACATGCATTATAATCCCCAGAACAACCACTAAAGAATAGTGTAAAGAGCTGAAGGTAAAAGCCAGTAGCTAAGTAAATGGGATGATGAGAGCATTCAGTTATTAAAAAGGCGTTAAAGGCGGGAGAGACTAAAAAGTGGCAAAAATAAAACAGAGCAAGTGGTAGATGTAAATGCGATTCTGTCAGCAAGTCCATTGAATGAAGCAAATGGTACAATGACCAGACTCTCAGAGTGGACCTGTAAGTTAAGATCTAGCTCTGCGTTCCTAGGAGTGGTGTGGGCTTGATGGAAGAGGAGCAGCGAGGGTTAAGGGTAAAGGAGACGGACAGAAGTAGTGGCAGAAAGGATCGCGTCACCCTAGAAGGGGCTGTTGCTTAAGAAAGCCACAGTCAGATGTGTGTGCACCTAATAGCAGAACATGTGAGCACACGAAGCCAGTTTTCACAGAACCAAAGGGAAAGCTAACCCACAACCACAGGCAAAGGTTTTAACACCATTGGTAGAAGGAACTGGACAGACCGACATAGACCCGGGTAAACTCCTTAGCTCCCTTGACTGACTGACATTTATCACTGTACATGGCAAGTGCAGGACACATGTGTTCAACATCAAACATACTTCACTGAGGTCAGTGTGAAGCAGCTCGCAGTATGTTGAAAAAAATTTAAATAACACAGAGCCTGGTTTCTGATCACAGTGGAGTAAGAAGTAATCACACTCACATTTCACGGGTCTCACTTGAAGAGCTGCAGGCAATCAGCGGATGACAAGGGAGGGAGAATCAGTTTCTCTGGGAACCAGCTCCCTGAGAGGTCATCTAACCCCAAATGGACAGCCCTAAACACACCAGTACACATGAGCACCACTAATGGACTCAGTGCATTCTGTGTGTATATTTATAAACATGTGTATGTATATGTGACAATAATGAAGAGAACAAGTAATTGGGAGAAGTGGGGGGCATGGGAATGATGCAAATACCATACTTATGTATGAAATTCCCAAAAAGAAGAGAGAAAGAAAGAATCACAGTCAACAAAAAGGAAAACTCTCAATATCTGGTGAGCGAACCCCCCATTTTTAAGCATTTTAAAAAATGATTTAAAATTGCATTTATTTGTTTAGTATGTTTGTGTGTGTGCTCGCGCCATGGTGTGTATATAAAGTCAGAGGAAAACTTGCTGGAGTCAGTCTGTCCTTCTCCATGTGGGTTTAGGCTGTCAAGCTTGGTGGCAAGCCCCTTGACCTGTTGATTCATCTTGCTGGTGCAATTTCTAAGTATCTTATGGGGACTAATGCCCCTAGTTGATATGAAGTGATAGAGGCCAGGTCTGTGCTCTTGAATACTTCCTTGGGGAGTTTCTAGAATGTCACAGATGAGGAGAAACTTGGATCCTCTGATGTCCCTTCTTTGCATGGAGGAGGTGGTCTTAGGGTCCTGTAGTGTCAAGTCAGAATTCTCAGGCAGACAGTGAGAGTAAGCGAGTGTGAGAGATCTCCAGACATCTGTAGGAGCTTCCCCATGGTCTCAGGTGGAACCCTGCCTAGCGCATGTCTGTGAACCAGATCTTCAGTGTGGGGAGAAGAACAGGAAAACCTTGAGCTTCCAGCACTGAGAATTGTCCATGTTTCTGTCAGCCAGAATAGAAAAGCCTCCCAATTTGCAAGGGTTTTATTTCGGTAGTGTGGTGAAATTAGCACTAACCTAAGTGCTGCAGTGGTCTCTCCTAGCAGAGCTTCCGGGAGCTGTATGGGCAAGGTGCCTGCTGTTTCTAAGTACTTAACTGTGCTTCAGAAAAACCGCAAGGGTATTTACAGGGATACAGAAATGGAAAGCATCCAGTAAAGTCAAATTCACTCTGTCTGGCCTCCAAATAAAGATTACAAGGCACTCAGAGAAGTTGAAAAATATGAACCTTGATCAGGAGAGAAGCTATGCAGTAAGTACAGTTACAGAGGATGCAGAGGGTGCAGAGGAGTAATCAGCACCCAGGACATTAAACCGACTCTTGTAAATTTATTCCGCCTGTGCCAAAAGTTGGATTAAAGTGTGTGTGTGTGTGTGTGTGTGTGTGTGTGTGTGAGAGAGAGAGAGAGAGAGAGAGAGAGAGAGAGAGAGAGAGAGAGAAAGACAAGAAAAATGTCAGGTGGAGACGGGCTCGGCATAAAGGTGCTTGTGCTTCCAGGTCTGGCACAAGTTTCATTTCTGAGACCCACATGGTGGATGGAGAGAACCAACTCTTGCAGGATATCCTATGACCTCCACACATGTGCCATGGCTAATAATAATGTGCATGTTGGGTGTGGTGGCACGTGCCTTTAATCCCAGCACTCCAGAGGCAGAGGCAGGTGGATCTCTGTGAGTTAAAGTCCAGCCTGATCTACACATCGAGTTCCAGGTCAGCTGGGGCTACAGGGAGATCCTGTCTCAAAAAGATGAAAAACAAAACCAAACAACAACAACAAAAAACATTGCATAAGATAGATAAGAAATTATATACAAAAATGTTTATGAACTCAAAAACAGTAACAGAAAGCATCCAACATAAAGTACAGTGAAGCAGAAGGCTTATAAGCCTCAGTGAGTGAGTTCTGAGACAACTTCAGCTTCACCAACGTGCATGAAGTGAGGGTTCTCAGAGGAGAAAATAGGTTTTTTTTTTTTTTTTAATTAAAAAAGGGGACCAAAAGTTTCTTATTTGATGAGACAGGGTATCATTTTGTAGCCCAGGCTGGCAACCCAGAACTGGGGAATCCTTCCACCAAAACTTTCTGAGTATTGAGATTAAAGGCATGCACCCTCACTTTAGCTTGGAAAATCTTTTCAGCCTTTATGTGTTCCCAACAATTGATAAGCAGAGGTAGGTGAGTCTCTCTGAGTTCAAGGTCAGTCTTATCTATGTAGTGAATTCCAGGCCAGCTAGGGCTACATAGTGAGACCCTGTCTCAAAATCGCACAGGGTCTGGAGAGATGGTTCAGTGGTTAAGAGCACTGGCTGCTCTTGCAGAAGACCTGGGTTCAAATCCCAGTACCCACATGGCAGCTTACCCACCATTTATAACTTCAGTTCTGGGGATCCAACTCTGTCTTCTGATCTCCATGGGCATTGCATGACACAGGTGCACACATTCAAGCAATACACTCATTCACATAGGACATAATGTGGTATACATGTGGAGGTCAGAGGACAGCAGTCAGGTGTTGGTCCTCACCTTCCACCTTCAAGTAGGGTCTCTTGTTGTTTGCTGCTGAGTTATGTCGGGCTAGCTGGCCTGGCCATCTCATGGTAGGAGTGCTGGGATTACATGCACATGCTGTTGTTCCCAGCTCTATATCAGTTCCTGGGGTTCACACTCCGGTCCTCATGCTGGTGTAGCAAGTGCTGTACCCATTGAATCTTCTCCCTGGCTAGGAAGGAAGGAAGGAAGGAAGGAAGGAAGGAAGGAAGGAAGGACCACAAATAAACAAAACAACTATCAAACTTCTTATTAGAAATAATGCTAGAAGATAGAGAAATTCAATTTTAAAGTTCTAGGGAGAAAGATCCAGACCTCTGCTGACAGGAAACTTGATACTGTCAGTGTAAAAGCAACTGTCGCCTCAAAGGGGATAAGGGGCTGTTTATTCTGGATCCAAATATAAGTGACTATAGTGACTATGCCCTGGGAACACAGATTTAGGTCACCCCAAATTCCATGTCCCAATGTGGTAATAGTTTTTTTTAAATAGTGACTGAATAAAGAAAACTGTAAATCAAGGCATTTTTCAAATACATTGAAATGCCTGTAGGGTTAGAGCAAAGCAAGGAGCCTACTGCTCTAGGCCCCAGAGGCCATCTGATGACGTTCTTAGACTTTTTGGTTGGTTGAGGCTAGTGGTCTGTTAATCACAGGGATGCTAGTTTGGACACAGGTTAGCAAAGGATGGCCACTAAGGGGCAGCGCGTAGCCCAAGATAAACCATAACGAGGCTCTGGATCCCCAAAGCACTGAGGTTCTAATCTGTTCCTCAGCCTTGCGGCAGGCTGGCTATAAGATGCACTTCTACCTGGTGAGGTATTGAAAAAGGAAGGCAGAATGCTTTCTCAGACAGTTAAAGTCAAAATGATGTATCACCAGCAAACGGCATTATAAGAAATGTTAATGAAGGGGGCCCCTGAAGCGGAGGGAAACCGATGCTGCGTAGAAATCTCTACCTGCACCTCTGCACCGGGGCATGATGAGTGGTGAGTGGCTGAGGAAATGGAATACTCCATTCTTCTTTAAAAATGACTTTCCATGACGACTGACTGTTTAAAGTAAAATCACAATGCATCACACAGTTTCAAATGTGCAGAGATGTAAAACACATGATAAAGGATGAGGAGATGCAGTGCAGGGTTTTGCAGTTCATATATTATAAGGGAAGTGGTATTGTTTCTTGAGAATAGACTGGGATAAGTTAAAGATATATGCTGTAAACCTTAAAGTGACTAGTAATAAGACAGACAGAAAAGATTTATAGTTATAGGTCCCAACAACAGGAAGTGAAGTGAAACAACAGAAGATCCAAAAGAAAGTGCTGAGAGAGAAGGACAGTAACAGACACGGTAAAAACCAGAGCAGTTAAGGTGTACCAAAACAGGGAAAAGTCTAAACACTGGATTTAGAAGACAAAGCTTGTAAGGTTAGATAAAAAGGCAATATGCAATTATACAGTGCTAACAGAAAACCCACCTTAAATATAGAAACATGAAAAGGTTAAGTTAAAAGCATGGAGAAAGATAAGCCGTGCTAACAGAAATAAAAGAAAGTTTGAGTTGCTACATAAATATCAGGCAAAGCAGATTTCAGAGCAGAAAATATTACAGGGATAAAGAGAGTCATCTGATAATAACAGGAGGATCAGGTCATCAAAGGACACCCCCAAAGCTGTGTGACCCTGGGCATGGGAACGTTGGCTGCATAAATATTTACACACACAGAATAAGAGTGCTCTAAAATACACGCAGCGAAGCCATCAGCAGGGGATGCACAGACAGTAAAACCCACCAGTGGAGCTGAGGGTTTCCAGCCCTTCCTCCATAATCAATAGGTCACGCAGACAGAAAACCAGTGTAGATGTAAAGGACTGGGACAGCACTGTCACCCTCATGGCCGGATTGACATCTGTGTAACACTCCGTGTAATAGCAACAGAATGCAAATTCTTCCCAGGTGCACACGGAATATCCACCAAGATAACCATGGTCCAGGCCATAAAGCAAGTCCAGTAGTGAATTCAGAAGGATTGGAATCATTCACAGTTGATTCCCTTGGTTAGAATTAAAAATTAAAATCAATAATGAAGATAAATGGGAGTTCCCCTAATATTGGAAGCTAAATGCATTTTTAAGTAGCCATAGGGCCAGGCTAGGGATGTGGTTCAGTGGTAGAGTACTTGCCTAGCACACAAGAGCCTTTGGGTTCCATCCCTAACACCACTACAGAAAAAGCAAAAACTCCATAAATTAAAGAAGAACTTGATAGGGATATTAGAAAATATTCTGCACTGAGTGCAAATAAGAACACAGGCTGTGTGTAGCTAGAATGGTTCTTACTTACTAATTTACAGCACCAGTATGTACATTATTATGGGAGAAAGTTTTAGTGATCTCAGCTTCTACCCAAATACCAGAAAAGGCAGAGCAAATTTAGCCCACATAAATAAATGAAGGGCAGAAGTTCTTACAGTAGAAAACAGGACACAGTAAAGAAAACTCAGTGAGTCAGAAATTGCCTCCCTTTTACAGAATTCTTTAAAAAATTTTTTCAATATATATTTTATTGAATTTTTGTGCCTTTCATACAATATACCTTAAACCCTGACCCTCTTCTAAAATATTTTATTTATTTATTTATTTATTTATTTATTTATTTATTTATTTGTATGTGTATGAGTATATTGCCTGCATGATTGTCAGTGCACCATGTTGGACACCTGTGGAGGTCAGAAGAAGGTGTTGGATCCCTTGGAACTGAAGTTACAGATGGTTGTTCGCTGCTGTGTGGGTCCTGGGATTTGAACCCAAATCCTCTCCAAGAGCAGCCAATGCTATTAATCACTGAATCATTTCTCCAGCCCTCTCACCTCCGTTTTTGATAAGGTCTCATTATGCAGCCCTGGCTGGCCTGGAACTCACTAGGTAGATCAGATTGACCTTGAACTCACAAAACTCTGCCTGTCTCTGCCTCCTGAGTGCTGTGATTAAAGGCATGTGCCACCACACTTGGCAAAAAGTGGCCTTTTTATTTAAAAAAATTATTGTGTGTGCATGTGCATGTGTGTACCTGTGTGTGCATGCACTGTGTGTGTGTTTGTATGTGTATATATGTGTCTTGCTTTACAGTGCAGGCTGTCCCTGAACTCTCACTGATGCTCCTGCTTCAGTGTTCTGAGTGCTGAGTTACAGGTGTGCCATGACAGAGCAAGAGCTGGTTCTTTGAAATCAATGAATATTATAAACCTTTAGCCAGAATCAAGAGTGAAGAGGAAAATGCAAATTACCAATATTAGAAATGATAAAAGTGGGTTAATTATATATACTACAGATATTAAAAGGACACAGAGGTAATGCATGATCAGTCTGTGCTCATGAACCCTACATCTTAGATGACATGAACAAATCCCCTGAAAGACCCAAATAATAAAAGCTCACTCAAGAAGAAATTTATCTCATATCTATTAAAATAATTGAATTTTTAGTTAAAACTGTTCCCACAAGGAAAACTCCAGGCCTTAATGGCTTCACTGATGAATTCTACCAAACATCTAAGGAGAAATAATATCAGTTCCCTGTGAGTTGAATTATGCATGTTCCCATCATCTCAAATTTATATTTTGAAGTGCTAACCCCTGGTAGCTCCCAATGAGACTGTATTAGTTTCTTTTCGGTTGCTATGATAAAACACCATGACCAATATAACTTATTGAAGGAAGCATTTGTTTTGGCCTATGTTTCCAGAGGAACAAGTGTCCATCATGGCAGGGGAGGCATGACAGGAAGCAGCTGGATCAGGAAGCTGAGCACTCAGGTCTTATCTTCAAGCATATGCAGGAAGTAGAGAGAGTGAAGCAGGAAGTGGGCTGAGACCATGAACTCCCAAAGCCCGCCCCCAGTGACATGCTTCCTTCAGCAAGGCCATACCTCCTAGGGATTGTGACTGCCCCAAAGCAATGCTGTCATCTAGGGATTATATACCAAGTATTTCAATACTTGAGCCTATGGGGAATGCCTCTCATCACAGTAACCTTATTTGGAAATTGGGTAGATACAGAGGTAATTGTTTCAAAATTAAATCAATAGGGTGGGCTCTAAGGCTGTCCATGGAAGGTGGACATAGAAGGGAGCTCTAGAGACAGATGCAGGTGAGCAAAGAGTGCTGTGTGGACAGGGAGCCAGCTCGTAAGCCGAAGAGCATGGAGCCTGAAGCAGACCTGCCTTTGTGGTCCTGAGGGGTCCACCCCTACCAGTGCCTTCATTTCAGACCTCCAGAGCTGTGTGGCAACCAGTATATTCAAGCCACCTGGTTTGGGTACATTGTCACAGCAGCTGTAAGAAATAAATATGTCATTCTACGCCAGCTGTTCTGGAATATCAACGAGGAGTTACACTCCCCAACTCATTCTGTGAGGCCATCACTACCCTGACACCATGCCAACAAAAGGACATTGTAATACCAGCATCAATCCAATATCTCTGATGACCTTAAATGCAAAAGTTTTTAATGAAGCTTTAGCAAGTCAATCCAACTATATACTTACAATATCAAGACAAAGCAGGGTTTGTCCCAGGAATAGAAACTTGGCTTAGCATTTGAAGATCAATCAGGGCACCTCAACATCAACTCTAATATTAGTTATTAACCATAAAGGAAAACCCGATGGCCATTTCGGTAGATAAACTTTGGCAGTATCTAACGTCGATTCCTGATTTTTTTTAAAGAAGCAATGTGATGACTCAGCGTGGTTGTAAAATGTATGCTCTGCAGCTTGATGACCTGAGTTTGCTCCCTGGAAGTTGTCCTCTGACCTCCATGCAAGCACTGTGGCATGTGTTCTCACTGTACTCGCACATACAAACCTCTCTGGGTCTCTGTCTCTGTCTCTCTCTTTCTCTCTATCTCTGTCTCTGTCTCTCTGTCTCTGTCTCTTGTATACATACATACATACATATATACACACATATATACAGTTAAAAAAAAAGTTTGAGCAAATGAGATGGAGGGAAACTTTTCTAGAATTTTAAGAGTCATTCACAGACATCAGCCCTGGCATTGTACTTAGCTGTAAAAGACTAAGTAGGGACTAGGGTGTTGCTCAATGGTAGTGTGCTAGTCTAGCATGTGCAAGGCCCTGGATTCCACCCTCAGCACTGGGAAAAAAGACTGACTACTTTTCCTGTGTGATGGGGAGCAAGTCTCCTTTTCTCAAGTTGATTTGTCCCTGAACTGGAGATTACAACCAGTGCAATAAAGTCAGAAAGTCTGAGAAAGGAGGAGGTAAACTTCATGTGTAGATGGCACAGTCATCTATGTGGAAAATTCCTCTGGACATGGAGCTGGTATTGGGCTTCATGACCAAATAACCACATTGACAACTGGCACTTGGTTGTGTGTGCTCATGTGGAGCTTTTTGAGTTTGGAACTGGTCTGTAGAATTACTTTCTGGAGCATCAGGAGCTGCCAAGACCTGACAGGGAATTTATTACCCCGGGCTGACCTAGGAGCCCCTGAGGCAGGAGCTGGCAGAGCTGGGTACATGGCAAACACAGGCCCTCAGAAGCTGATGGATGTGAAGAGTTGGATGACTCTTATTTTGCCACTGCTGTTCTTAACACATATGCTTTGGTGGAGGGAGTATGCTTATTTCCAGTGTTACCAGAAAAATAGCCATTTCGTAGTCTATTCCTGCAAGATTTTGCTTTTTTGTACTTTTGTAGAGTTTGAATATTTTATAAGGAGATTGTATTTCTCTTAAAAGAACTACAGGACCAGTGAGGTGACTCAGCAGGTTAAGGCACTTCCCAAACAAATGAGATGATGATCTGAGTTTGATGCCAGGAACCCATGGTGGCAGGAGAGAATTGATCCTGAAACTTGTCCTCTGGCTTCCACATGTATGCCAAGGCATACCCATGCCAGTAATTAATAATAATAATAATAATAATAATAATAATAATAATAATAATAAAACAAAACCCAAACTCCAATCAAAAGGCATTCAAAAATAATATGTCCTGTAGCTGAAGTGTGAAGTGACAGGCTGCTTGGTCTTTGGAGACTGAGAGGAGCTATTGTGGGAATGGGACATGGGGCACATGAGGCACATGGGGCGCACGGGGCACAGGAAACTGATACCAACACGTTTTACTTGTCATGTTCTTGTCAAAGCTGTTACTTTGGCTGGATGCACAGACCGTGTTAAAACATGGAGTCATCTCAGAACATTCGACAGAAGACCAAACTCCTTAATTCCATGAAGGCAGTTTGGGCTCTCTAATTACTTGGTTGAAAAAAGGCAGACACTTGGGGCTGCCGCAGTGTTTGGGAATTAATCTTTAAAGCCTGACAGTGAACACTCAATTCAATTAGGGAGAGCGATTGGCAAAGATTCCTCTCGCCTCTGCCCTTGATAGCAGAACAGGGTGTACATTGACTGTGCTGCTGTCAGCAGAGTGCGTCACAGACAGCCATGTGGGCTTCACCTCCTCAGGGCCTGTCACACCGTGTACCAGTCACACCATCTCCTTAGACTTAGGCCCCTGCAGGATGCTCCTTCCTTCCCAAGACTGCCATGCTGTGACTGCTGCTTTTGGCCTAGGCGTCACAGAGCTCCAGTTTTCTTTTGCCGTCTTTCGTTTCGTCCTCCGTCCGCTCCTCTTCCTCTCTTCTTGCCACTTTCTTCTCTCTGTCTCTCTTCTACCTCTTCTACTCTTTCCTTTTTCTTCTCCCTCCTCACTAACCTTACAACTTTAAGTTTTGAAATGTTCATTTATAGAAAGTAACCTAGCGGGCCCCAGTCTCCAGAATTGAGACTATCAGATCCAGAGGTTTCTGTTGGTTTGCTGGCTAACCTCTGTCTCTTCTCCCTCTCCTGTTCTGGTTTCTCCTGCCCCTCCAGTCTCGGCCTGTGAATATGGGGACCCAGGCTGAGGCTGTGTGGTCCTCTGTCCTGTCTACCTTTGTTGTCTTAGATAGCTGAACCATGCCTGCCCCAGAGCTCAGCCCCCAGCCTGGTCCTCCCTTCCGATGGCTGTGTCATCCTGGAGATGCTTCTTTCATCCGTGCTGAGCTTGGGCCTTCTCGCTCTCCAGCTTGCTGCTCACGGAGCAGACTTTGCTCTACAGTTCCGTTCCCCCTCATGCTCGACCTGAAGCCCAAGGTTGCGGTCTCTCTCGCCCTCCTGTTGCAGCTCTGCTCTGAGGGATTCCTGTTGCTTCTGCCTCTTCTCCACAATCCCCTTCTCTCTGACCGCGTCTCTTCCTGTTCACCTGCCCCTCTGGGTACGTTGGCCATCTTGTGGTTGCCTCCTGGTGCCAGGCACACTCATACAGTGCTTTTTTTTTTTTTTTTCCCTCATCCCTCAGGTCTTCTAAGATGGTTTTAATCTGGCTACCATGGCCACTGTTTCAGCCCCTTCTCTTGACCCTATAACCCCCTTTCTTGCTGATCTTTTAGAACCTCAGACTTTGTCACTACCTCATACACTCCAGTTTCTCCCCAGGTAGAAGTTGACTCTTGGAAGGTAGCGGTATTGGTCCTGGTGGCTTCCTGGCTAGTTGGTGAGAGTACTCAGGACTCTGTTGATTGAGAGTGGGAAAGTGCTTTGCAGAGGAAAGCCTTTGGACATCTGTGCCTCAGAGTCTTCTTCCTCTTCCTCCCCATCTCCTCCTAGCTGACACTCACCCTGCAGAAGATGCTCAACGGCATCAGTTCCCAGCCGTCCCCAGAGTGATGACCCTCCCCGGGCTGTGGTCTTGATACAAACGCATGGATACGTGAGATAATGTTTTGCTTTGTGAGGGTTTTTGAAAATTGTGTTGAAGTACAGCACAAAATTTCCCATTGTAGCCAGTTTGAAGTGTGCAGTTGACCTTGCTGCACAACCATCACTGCGTCCCACCTCCAGCCCCTTACCCTGCCGCCCCTGACCCTCGGCCCCCAGCTCCCCACATGCTGCAATTCTAACTGCTCAGGTTGCTTTAATGTCACCCTTTCCGGTCAGACCCATTCCACTAGTTTAATGTTCTCAGTCCCTCATGTTGTAGCAGGGGTGAGGATGGCCTTCTTTTGTGAGCTTGTTTCTGTTCTGCGTTTGTTTATCTGCTCACCTGTCTGTGGACACATGGGCTGTTCCTCCTTCTAGCTCTGTAAATAATGCTGCTACAATCATAGATGTACAGAATTTCTTTGAGATCCCAGCATCAGTCTTTTGGGTTTACACCAGAAAGTGGAATTTCTAGGTTGTATGGTAACTATGTTAAATTTGGGGGGACTACCAAGCTGTTTTCCATAGTGGCTGCACTGTCCTACGTTCCCAGCACACCAGCAGTGCGTCCATGCCAACCGTGTTCCCGCCCTCTCTCCCTCCCACCCTCTTGCGCTCCCTTCTTCTCTTTCTTATAGCCAACTTAATAGGTATGATGTTGTAGTTTCTCTGTTTCTTTAAAAGTGACATCATACTCTGTCTTATGTACTCATTAGCTTTTTACTGTTCAATCATGTGGAGCTTGGTCATTCATGTTAGTTTCTTTGTCAGCATCATACTTGTGCATGTTCTGAAGAAGCAGTATTCTCTGCGCTCTGCTACCCTGCCACGTCTTCTCCACGTAGAAGTCTCCTGGCTGTTCCTTCTGTCGTGTCTGTCTGTATTTTACATGTAACTACAGCTATTTCTTGATTTTTTTGTTTGTTTTTGAGACCTAGATATTGACCCCTGGTATGGAATAAAGGAATGGAGCTCTTATTACATTCTGTGAAGGCCCCTTTGACTGCTTGTTTTCTGAAGCCTAGACATGTCCATATTCCCAGAAACCTCTTTCAGAACTCTGGATCCCTGTGTTCTGAGTCTTGAGGACTCAACAGGTGGAATTAGCACATCTTTAATGGGCATTGCCCCTAGGAGCAGGTTTGTGGAAGTGTGTGGCTGTGATTGTTTGGGTTTTTCTCTAATTCAGGAAAATGAAGCACTGTTTTCCCTTTGAAAGTGACTCAGGGAATCTTGCTGTTCCAGAGCCCCAGTCCCTGCAAGCCCTCTGCTGTATGCCTTGCACTGCTTGCTCCTTGTCCTTTCCACTTCATGGAGAGGGAAACTGAGACCTAGCGAGGCGGAGCCGCTGGACCAGTCACGTGACCAGCAAGTAGTGGTGTCAAAGGGAAGTGCTTAGTGCCGAGTCCCTGGTGTCAAAGGGAAGTGCTTAGTGCCGAGTCCCTGTGCTGGGAGCACAGCCCCTTTGCTCCAAGGTGACAAGAGTGAGTCCCACCTGGTCTGCCAGCCACAGCATACAGCTCTCCTGACTGCAGGTCTGTGCCTGGGCTTGTGAGCCTCTTGCAAAGTCATTCAGTGTATATAGGGCCTTTTCCCAGAAGCCTCATTCCCTCATGGGGAGCCAGGATGGGGAGTGCAAGCATCTCTCTCCTAAAACGCATAGCTGCCCTTGAGTTTGCTCCTTGCATACCTGTGGCCGGTTCATCTCTGGCTTTCTGTCTTAAGACTCTAGCCTGGCTGTATGCTCTGTCCCTCCAGGACAGCTTGCAGGCAACAGGAGACTGGACAGGACTGTGAGCATCCCTGTGACCTGTAGGTGGGAGCAGCATGAAGATTGGGTAGGTGAACAGAGATAGGAAGTGCTGTTTTCTCAGCCCCAGGAGAAGGAAGCCTGCACGTGTCTAGGAGAAAAGTGAGTCTAGATGCCCTATGCAAGGCTAAGCTGACGTGGAGCTCGGCCCCTCATCACAGCATCCGGTGCTGCCCGTCTTTGTTTCCCTTGTAGGTGTGGAATGCTGTGGACTCGGGGCGCTGCTTGCAGACCTACCCCCTACACAGCGAGGCGGTGCGGGCTGCGCGGTGGTCTCCCTGTGGCCGGCGGATCCTCAGTGGCGGCTTTGACTTTGCCCTGCACCTTACAGACCTTGAAACAGGTATGTCCTGCTGTCTCACTGCCCCAGACAACCCTCTTACCACGTAAGGCTCCTGGAGGGTCCTGACCACAGCTACTTAAGGTGTCAGGGTGGGGTGTGGCCTCAGGAGAAGCTCATCTCACTGAGGAGCGTGCAGACCATTTGCCAGTGGCACTGCAGCTGCCGACAAAGCATTGGAGCTGGGCCTCTCCCAGTCAGCAGAGGGCAGAGCCAAGGTTGTCTCGGCTTCAGGCTGCAGGGCCGGATAAAGAGGCAGCTTGTTAATCAACCTCTGATGTGTAATTGGGACTGAAATATCACCATGTCCTTTGGTTGGAATCAGTTTAGAATTCCTGTCAGCCCATGTGGTTGGGACTCAGTTCCATAGAGAAATCTTCAGAGGGGTACTCTGCCCGGTGACTCTACTGAGAGGCACTGGAGCAAAAGGGATTTTTGTAGCCAGAGCCTCTGGGATCCTCGAAGGAGGGAGGAACCAGCAGGTAAATTCTCCCACCAAGATTCCGTGCGGTAGCAGGGTGGCCCACCCAGTGAGAGGAGGAGCAGACCAGGGACTGTTGGAGCTTTGGTCAAATCTATGCTACTTGAGTCAGGCCTAACATCCTTCTGTCCATGTGGCCTTCTGCTCCCTCCCTCTTTGGTCACTTTCCTGCAAGGCACTGTGTCAAGGCCAGGAGGAGGGGTCATCACAAAGCCCCAGGTTTCACTCTAGCCTACAAACTAGCCTCCTGCCATATGACTCAGCAGTGGCCCAGCTGGCCCCGTGGTAGCAAGCCTGGGGCCTGTCTTTCCCTGGATCTAGAAGGGCCCGAATCCGATCTCTGTAGCACCTCTCCAGCAACCCTGGAAAAGAAGTATGTGGGGATTTGCGGTAATGGTGGCCACTGATTCTGCTCTCAGTCTTTCTCTCTATGGGCCTCTGAGGTGACCTGCAGCTTCTTTGAGTTCCATGCATTCTCAACTGACATGACCAATGGTTAGGGCACCCCTGCTGGGTGCCAGAGACCACACTTGGGCTTCTCCTATGGCATTGGAACTCACTTTGGCTGCTGGAAGCAATGGGTTCCATTTTCCAGCTGAGGACATGGAAGCTCAGGGTGAAGGTACCTTCTCTAGGCCTTCCATATGCATGGCTGGCAGGGGTCAGGAGTCCTCTGTGTAACCAAAGACCCATGTCCTCTCTTGGTGCCAAGTGCTGACATACTGCTTTCATAGGCATGCCCCTGACTGGTCTTGCAAAATAAACCCTGTGAGGTCACCAGGGTTCGGGGAGTTTGATGTCACTTGTGACAGTGGTGATTGAGCTGATAACAGAGCAGCAGACTTGGCTGAGTACGCTGTGCTGAGTGTTGACCACAGCCTTCCTTACTGGCCGCCTTTAGGCCTCTCCACTTTTGGAGACAGTGACCCTCAGAACTACCTTTTACACACTGGGCAGGACCACTAGCAAGTCTGTGGTAGAGCTAGATACTCTGGTGCCAGGCCACAAAGCCTGCTACCTAGCTGTTCACTGCTGTCCATGTGTCCCTAGATAGGTTCTGTACTGGAGACAGAGCTGACTATGGGGCCATGGAGAATCTCATGAGTGTGTAGAAACAACCCAGGCTACAGCAGAGAAAATGCAGAAATGATGAGGAGATCAAGTGGACAATCAAGGAGGAGGGCTGGGGATGTGACTCACTGGGAGAGCACATGCCTAGCATATGCAGAGCCCTGAGTTTGAGCCCAAGACCTATAGAAACCAAGTAATGTGAGGCATACCTGTAATCTGAACATTTAAGAGGCTGAGGCAGGAAGATTGGAAGGCCATGCTTGGCTACATAGTGAACACAAGGCCAGCTTGGAATAGATGAGACCTTGTCTCAAAAAAAAAATTATGGAAAAGAAGTAAAACCCAAGCTGAGCTAGGAGGCTGGGCCAAGGGTTAGGGTAGAGGAGCTGTGTTTTCAGAGAGGAAATGGGTCCCCAGCCCAGCAGTATGCATGGGCAGCAGTGAACAGCCAGGTAGCAGGCTTTGTGGTCTGGCACCAGAGCATCTAGCTCAGCAGGTAGAACTATGATGACAGAGCTGTCACAGGGACAAGGTGCTATGTGGAAACCAGGTGTGTCATGAGCACAAGGGAGTGACAAGGCAAGTCTAGGGCCTTCAGGAGGGTCCTGACCCATATGAGCACACATGGCTGCCACCATACTGTCTGCAGGGTGACAGGGACTCATACTGCACTGTCTCTTCTCACATGGATGATGTGATGTACTCACATCAAATTCATTGGATGGTGCTGGTTTGCTGTGGCCCTTGGTCATTATTGATTATGTCCATCAGCAAATTTAAAAACAGGCTGCTATCTGTGTGTGTGTGTGAGAGAGAGAGAGAGAGAGAGAGAGAGAAAGAGAGAGAGAGGGGGGAGATGGAGAGAGAGAGAGAAAGAGAGAGAGAGAGAAAGAGAGAGAGAGAGAGAGAGAGAGAGAGAGAGAGAGAGAGAGAGAGAGAGAGACTGGTGACTGGGGGACACTGATGAGTCCAAAGCAGCAGTGGATCTTGGTTTACTTAGCTCTCTGGGCAGGGGTCCATGTAACATGTGACCCAGTGGAGAGGTAGAAGAGGAGGGGCTGTTCCTTGGCAGGTGTGGTAAAACTTCTGGTTGGAGGGCAGTGTGTTGGCAGAGCCCTCTGGTTTGCTGGGTGGGTAGTGAGAGGCCTTACACCTGGGAACTGCCGTCCTGTAGGAAGGGACGAAAGGCATGTCATGTCACTCTGCTGGGAATGGTGTCTGCATGGAGCACATCTCTTGAAGGTCCACTTTCATTCCCTTACCTTGTTACTTATTATACATGGACTATGTGCAGGGTCTGTGCTGGGGTGTGCTGGATGGTCCCAGGGAAGGCACAGTTGAAGGGTTTGGGTCTCAGCCTTGGGGAAGGCCTCTGGCCCCTACATGAGGCATCTTGTGCAGGCAGTTTTTGTCCATATCCTCGTGGGTGTGGGAGTTCCTTGAAGATGGGCCCATCCTGGTGGTCTCTCTGTCACCTGCTAGGGACTGGCTGCCATGTGTATACATGGCCAGCTGAGACTGATCTTTGCTATTTCCTCTTGTCCTGGGCAGTGAAGCCCCTAGGGGCCGCTGGGGTGGTCATCTTGATGTCTGCACTCCCTGTCCATCCTGTATTTTGTTGAGTGTTCTCTTAGCTGAAGCTGGGTGCATTTGTTCATCCTGTGGCCTTTGTCCTGCTTTGACTTACTCATCACCAAGTCTGATCTCCTGTTTCCTTCGTCTGCCTCTTCCACCCATGGTGATTTGGCTTTTTCATTTCAATCTAATTAGAGCTCCCTGCCAGGAGAAGGCAGCGCAGAGCATTCTCACCGCAGCACTTTGGGAATTAGTCACTTGGTGCCCATTGTCGTTAATGGGAATTTGGCGCCAAGGCCATTTATCCTGGTGTCCTCAATCAATACAGTTAAAAATCTGTGGATTCTAAAATGTCAATACCCGGCCTGAAATATGGAGGGCCAGCACCATTTTGTCTCGTTAATTTATAGTTCTGACGGGCTGTTGGCTTAGGGAACAACCATGAATCAACACTTAATCAAATCTGCTCACAGATTAATTATTTTTGGCGCTCTTGTTTCCGTCTGCAATCTCCCTAACAAACGTCTCTGCTGCGTTAGGCGCAGGCGGCCTCAGGGAACACTGGCAGATGCCACCCTGGCCCCAAGTATCCCTGGTTTTGTGCGTGACCTGTCCTGCATACCAATCAACCAGTCATCCCCTCAGAATCCCCTGGAGCTTGCTTTGGTCTGAATGATCTGTAGATTTCAGACCCCTGGAGTCACCCTCCTCTTCCTGGTGGTGGGATGGCATGTGCCCTCTATTTGGAGGTATGGGGTGGGTGTGTGGGCCCCAGCTTTCTGCAGAGCTCCAGGTACTTATGGCCAGGAATGTCTGCCCTGCTCTTTGGAATGCCCACTGTCCTGACTGCCTCCTCCTGCTCACAGTGTTCCTGTGTCTTTTGTTGGGGTCACGGTGGGTGGAAATGACTGGTGAGCTGGGACTGTACCCTAAATGACCACTCCTTTTCTAACAAGTATCTTCAGTCCCATCATGACTGGACTGTGTCACAGAGATGCCGTAAGGAGAAGGAAGGAGAGGGAGAGGGAGAGGAAAAGGAGAGAGAATGAGCAGCTATCAAAGCCTTTGCTGTGGCCCTGTGGCCCACACACTGCCATAGCATCCCGCTGATATGGACAAAGAGGTCAGACCCTTTGCTTAGGTGACATGCTTAGTCTCCCACTGACATGAGAGGGCGGGGTCTTCATCCTATTTCTTTGGTGCAGAAACTGAAGCTTTGGGTATTTTGGTGACTTTCTTGAAGTCACTCAATCAGTGATGGCAGCTGTATCCAGCCTGATCCTGTGGGACACAGAGGTATCCTGCAGATACATAGACTGGCATGCCCTCTGCATACCTCTCCCTCTTCTGGACAAACTTTCTTGGCCTGGCTTCTGGTTGGTTGCTTGGCTGTCCTTAGGCAATGGCTTACCACCTGCAGAAAAACAGGCCTCAGGAAGACGGAGTGCCCAGCTGATTTGACTGACCCCTCTGATGAAGTGACTGGCTGAAGGGTGCTACTTGAGCTTTGGACAGCTGTGCTCCAGCAGGAGAAGTGTTAGCCCTGCCAGCCTTGGAGCCCTTGGTATAGGGAGTGTGAGAAGTGTCCAAATGGAGACTGTGGTTAAGAGCCCTGGGGCTCACAGGGCTTTGGAGAGGCCAAAGAAGGAGGCTCGGCATCAGGCTAAGCCTGTGAAGTGGAACTGGCTCCCACTGGTGCTTGAAGAGACAGCTGTGCTGGGGCTGGGGCCTCTGTCCTTAGGTTTTCAAGCTCACTTGAGTTTCTCTAGCATACCACAGCAGGACCTGCTTAGGGTACTTCATTGCCCGGGAAGGAAACTGTGCTGCCTAGACCACAGGCCTCAGTGGGTGGGCATGCTTCAGAAAGTGGAATTCTTGCCTAGTTGCTACTTTAGATCCAAGGGGGGCCCTGCAGGTTGGCGCTCGGCAGGGTCTGAGCTGATGATGGTGCCGAGCCCCTGCCCTTCAGGTGCCCCTTGCCCAGCGAGCAGCTGCACACTCACTTCCTTTGTTGCCCATGCTGCAGGACCCTTCCTATCCCTCCTGCTTGATCTCCCTGCTGTCTGTAACTTCCTCTCCTGGAAGTGCTCCGAGCATCCCCTCACTCGGCTGCCCTTTGGGAAGGGCCTCTGCATCTCTACAAGCCTCTCTCCTCAGCGGGAAGGCTCACGCCAGCCCTCCTCATGAAGAAGGGTCACCCGGGCCTCACCATGATTTTATTCACTCCCGCGGTCCTTACAGTAGCCATGTTCCTCCTGTGTGTAAGCCGTAGACATTGCTGAACTGGACTTTCTTAGGTAAGAGAGCCTTTGTTAGCTGACTCTGGAGCTTGACGTGGCCAGGCGTGTTTAGTGTCAGCATGGTGAGCTTTGGGTTTCACCAAAGCTTCTTACCGCTGAGCCCTTGCAGCCCAGCCGACCTGTAAGTTAACTCCCCACCCCCAGTTTTAGGAAATTCAGTGTTGTCCAGATAATTGAAAGCAGTGGCTGAACTTGGAAGGAAGAGCTTGATGGCAGCCGCCAGCCCACAGCCCCCGTTTATGGGGCCCTACTGTCTGTGCTGTACACTCCTGTATATGCAGTCTCTGATCTCACAGACACATATGGAGGATGCTTCGAGCCTCTCTTTACAGTGAGGATGCCAGGCTCGGAGCTGCACCGTGGGTGAGTTCAGAGCTCCACTGGTGGGCGTGCAGATGAGGCCTACCTGACCCTCAGCCCACACCTGCCAGACCTCTGCCTTCCTGCCAACACAGCCCCTGCTCCTGATACATGGAAGTTGATTTGAAAGTTAGCAAGCTCCTTTTCTCGTTAACTTTGAGTCAGGGTGGTAAATTTACAGCTGGCTGAATACTTCCCAGAGGATGAGTGTAACTGTATTGATCTTCGCGAAATGAGTCATATGCCTGCTGCCTGGGAACACAAGCTCAATTACTGCGAGCCGACAACACAAGCTTCCTCTTGTCAACATTTCTCCTGCGTGTTCGTGAGTCTGTGCACAGGAACAAAGAGCTAAGGAGAAGGAAAGGTCATGAGTGCCTGGCGGGTCTGGAGGCAGGATGCAGACAGAGCGGCTCTGGGGTCAGACAAGTCCAGTTGGTGTCTGCATGTCTGACTCACATGGCCAGATGTCCTCTCTCTCACCAGGTTCTCCTTCCCCAGCTCCGAGTTTCAGGTTAATTTCTGCCACTGCCCAGGGTGGTGGTGACAAGTGCAGGATCCAGACCAGCCTGAGGGACTAACTTATCATCTGTGTCGGTACCCCACCCCTGAACTGAGTTACTTGGCTAAGATGAACTTCCTGCAGAGGGTATGGGGATCAGCAGTTTGGTTTCATTTGACCTGAAATGCCATGGATTGCCAGAAATTGGCCTGGGGGTGGGGAGTCCCTCAGGATCCTGGAGCCTTTGTGACTGTAGGGTCCTCTGGGGCAAGCCTTAAATTGGACAGATGATGTTGCCCTGGCTGCATGGGTGGTCACCTTAGGGGAGCTGGGTGCCTCTTCAGGAGAAAGGAAGAATCTCCAAGGCCTTGGCTGCCTGGCATTGCCCAGGCCTCTTCACGATGGTTCCATGTTGGTGAAGCACTCCATGGAATCTAGACAGCACCTTGAGCTTCTGTGATGTCCTTAAAACACGACTTTGCTGTAATGATTTACTAGAGTGCTAGGGATTAAACCAGGTGCTGCCTGTGTAAACAAGTGCTCTAACACTGAGCCACACCCCTCAGTCCAGAAACTTATTTTCTATTTGTATCATTATTGATCCAAAAAGGAAAAGAAGTCATTTTTCTTAACTCCAGGAAGATCCAAACAGTTTTTATATTGGTTGAGCTCATTATAAGCAGATCAATATAGCCAAGTGCCAATGGATTAAATATTTTAAAGCTCAATTTCCTATAAGCCTATAGTGAACAAACAGAATTTCCTATAACAAGCAGACGAGCAAGATAATCCCAAGGCGGAAGGTGTGTTTGAACTGGCCAATGTTCTGAAGAAGGCTGTTCAGAGGGGAGCTGGGAGAGGAGAGTGGGGACAGATCCCAGGAGGCTTCCCCCCAGCATGGCTAGTGTCCCATCAAAGTCATGGATAGCTGTTTCCTAGCCCTGCTGTAGGTCTCCCCAGAAGTCAGCCCAGGATGATGCCTTAGTCTCCAGGCCTCCCTCGTGTGAAAGCTCAGAGTCATTAGTCTCTCAAGGCTCCTGCTGTTAGAACCTGGCATCCCTTGGCTTTAGCTTTTAATTTAACCACGAATGAATTCAGTAAGTTGGGGTTTAGTTTTTCAGACAGTAACGGCTCTCTGCTGCTCGCTCCGCGGAGTGCTGTACACTCATTCAGCATTCCGCCCTCATGGTTGGATGAGAAGCAGTAGAGACAGGATCAGCCTCCAGCAACAGAACCAGAGACCTGGGTCCCTGTGGTTCTCAGCTGTACCACCTCTGCTTGCCTCATCCTGCCAGGTGACAGCGGCCATGGTTCTGTTCTCTGAACCTGATCTTCAGAACACCTTACTTAGCAGAATTTCTCCCTACCTTTTTTTCATTAGGTACCTGGGAGCTTATTTTAAAAAAGTAAATCTTTTAGCTTTGGACCTCTGTAACAAAGGAAAATAATGAAGCCCTAAGTTATTAAAAGTAGGAGGAATACATATGACAACCTGTTTTCCAAATGGAAAATTTTAGTCCTTTCAAAGACAGATTTTCAGTCTCTCTGGGAGTTGAAAGAAAATAACATTCAGAAATACGTTTTTTCTTTTTAGCAGGGAAACTTCAGTCCTCGCCTTCAGCAGCTCGGCCTTCCCCTCCTCTTTCTTCCGTTAGCAAGGCCTTGTCCCCGCACCTTTAACAAGCATCCGGGTAACTTGCTGCCTTTTCTAAACAGCAGATGGCTGGTTCTGTGCTGCGCTCCAAGGAACTGGAAGAACATTTTCTGTCCCTAGGGAGAGTTTACTTTTCCTCTTGAGTCTGAGGATGGGCAAAAAATTCCCGAGAAGCCAGGGTTCTCTGTGGGGGGACCCACTTCAGCACCTGCCCCAGGCCCCTAGGTGTGTGTTGCAGCAACCCCATGCCCTCTGTACCAATGAAGTTGTTAAGCTATTCACCACCCTCAGCCTCCCCGTGCCCTAGCCACATGGCTAAGTCTAGTAAATGTTCCCAGGATTTGGTGCTACCCTATGGATTGTTCCAAGCCTGGCATAGGTATGTGTGGGGGGCGAGTAGAGAAGAGACCCTCTTTCCATTCCTGCTAAATGGGGTATCTGCCTCCTTCATGAAGGTCACACTTGGTGTTGAGGTCTACAACTGTAGTTTAAAAGGTGACAAGAGGGGCCAGAGATATGGCTCAGTGGGTAAAGTGTGTGCTGCGCAAGCATGAGGACCTAAGTTGGGATCTCCAGTACCCATGGAAAAGCCCAGTGGAGCGGTGTGTGCCTAGGGAAGTGGGAGTCAGGCAGATCGCTGGGGCTTCTTGGCCAGCCAGCCTAGCCAAATTGTTGAGCTCCAGGTTCAATGAGAGACCCTTTCTCAAAAATAAGGTGGAGAGCACTTGAGGAAGATGACCAATGTCAGCCTTTGGCTTCCACATACAGATACACCACACGGACACGTATATACCACCCCCCCTGTGAGGAAGAGCTCAAATTGCAGAAAAAAGAAGAGTAAACTGGAGACGCCAGATTTCCAATCGGATTGGCTTTCCGTGGTTACTCTCTTTGCTTGAGGGCAGTGTTGACCTACTAAATGCAGCCCTCGTACCCCAGTCTGCTCAGTTCCCTGAGCAATGGCATAAAGCAACATAAGAATACTGGGTAATTTGAAAAACTGTCTCCCTCCCTCTAGAACCCAGCTTCTTAAACTGGGGCACAACTCTACACAGAGTTGTGCCACCAAATGTGGGGGTGAGAAATTTAGCAGCACTATACAGTTTCTGAATGCACATTCCTCAGACATTAATTCAGAACTGAATGCATCACAAAGCCAAGATGTTGCTAGCAGTGCTTGCCTGTGCTGTGTCTCACATCTCCACTATAGCCTGAGTCTGAACACACACCAGGCACACTGAGCACCCAGAACGCTGACATGCAGTGTTATGCCAGAGATCCCTGCTTGAAATGCCTCAGTGCAGATCTTTGACTACTGCATGATGAACTGCAGGTTTCTTACTGCACACACAGTTTTCTGCTTTTGTAGAAACATAATAGCTTAATTCTGGAAAATAAGAACTCTCTAGGTCTCCCTGCTTTGAGATTTTATGTTCCCTAGCATGTAAGTACCACATTAGTATAAATCAGTACACCCTTGGATTGTATTGTGCTAGAATGTTGGATTTTAAAATTGCTCTTTGACTTTCTGACTTGTGTTCCATAAAAAAGAAAATGTTAAATGAGGTTTGGCTTGGGATTAGGACAGAATTTTCAGCAATGTTTGAAGGAGCACTAAACATACGCCTGCCATTTTGTTCTATGAATTTATGCAAAGCAGTGTTCTCAGCATCTTCGAACATCCATCAAAGCCAAAAGAGTTTGAAACTGTGCTGTATCCTGCAGAGTCAAATACACAAATAGACAGTTTTGTTCTTTGTGTTGGTGGTGTTTATTTTTTGAGGTAGAGGCTCACCCTCTAGCCTACAAGAGTCTGAAACTCCCTGTGTAGCCCAGACAGTCCTTCTTCCTCTGTCTCCTAAGCACTGGGTTTACGGGCATGAACTGCTACACCCAACTGAAGTTTATGTAAAAATAAACAAGCACCTCTATCTCATTAGTATGCAAATTTGCTGTCATCTTTAGTAAATGGTAAAATTAGATTTTTAAATTTTATGTGTATGAGTTTTTGCCTGCACGTATGTCACTGCACCCATGAACACAAGACCCATGGAGGTCAGCAGAGGGCATCAGATTCCCTGGAACTGGAGTTATAAATGGCTGTTAGCTGAAATGTGGGTGCTGGGAACTGATCCTGGGTCCTCTAAGAACATCAAAGTACTCTTAACCACTGAGCCATCTCTCTAGCCCCTAAAATTACATGTTTTAAAATGACTTTTTATTATTTGATGCTAGTAAATGTGTGATTTGTGTGCCTATTATATATACCTGTGTCCCTGAGGTTGCATGGAAAGTTCTTGGACAGAGGGGCTTGGACTGGCAAACGGTTAACAGTGCAGCTCTCGAGCACTTGCCTCTTGCTGGTGGCCCCTCCCAGCCACGGTCTGTACCCAGCCTGTTCAACATTCTGATAATGCAAGGACACGTTGTACCTTTCCATCTTGCTGCGTATCTGAGGATTTGCATTTGTACAGCTGAAAGAGGTTCAGGTATTTCGTTTACAAAAAGTCAAGTATTTCCAGAATTTCCTATGACAAGCAACAACTACCTCTTGATTCCTGGAAGAAGTGAGAGAAAAGTTAGCACCTTCACCAAGATGAAGGGGGTATTCTGCTAAAGGAAAGGGGTCCTTGGTCTGCAAGTACCGTGTCAGTACAGATCAGTTCAGGAGTTTGTATCAGCTGTGCAGGGTAGCTCAGCCTGTAATCTCAGCACTTGAAAGGCTGAGGCAGGAGGACTGCTGGGACAGCAAAGCCTGGACTACATAGTCAGACCCTGTCTCAAAAACCAACAAAATAAAACAAACCCAACTAAAACCAGAAACAAGTTTTTGCCGTAGGGTCAGGCATGTTGGCGTCTCTTTGTAACTGAGCACGTGGGAAGCTGAGGCAGGAGCATCGCCTGTACAGTAGGTGTCTGGATGGGTTATATAGCAAGATCCTTCACCCTCCACATTTGTGTGTGGGTGTGTGTGTATGTGTGTGCACACACGTGCACGCAGTGCATATATATGTATAGAAGCTAGAGACTTACGTTGGGGTCTTCCTCAGTCACTCTCTTTCTGAGACAGACTTTCTCACTGACCCTGAGGTTCATTGATGCTAGGCTAACTGGTCAGTGAGCCTTGGAGTCTATCCCTGTCTCCATCTCCCCAGCACTGGGATTATAGGTGTGCATCGCCAGGCCTTGCTTTTCACCCGGGTGTGGGGATTTGAACTCAGTTAAGAGCACTGGCTGCTCTTGCAGAGGTCCCAGGTTTGGTCCCCAGCACCCACATGGCAACTAACAGCCACCCCTAACTCCAGTTCCAGGACATCTGATGCCCTTTTTTGACTTCTGCAGGCATTGCACGACAAAGCAGGCAATACACTCATGTACATAAAATAAGATTAATAAATAAAATAATTTACATGTCTTCTATTAAAGACTTCAGGGGCTGGAGAAATGCCTTGGCAGTTAAGAGCACTGGCTACCCTTGCAGAAGACCTGGGTTCGGTTCCCAGAACCCACATGGTGGCTAAGAACTGTCCATAACTCTAGTTCTAAGGGATCCAGTGCCCTCTTCTAACCTTGCTCACACATTCAGACAATACCCTTATACACATAAAGTAAAAATAATCAATAAACTATTTTGAAGAGATTTTAATGTTGGGGCAGGGGTGTGACTTCAGTACTATAATGCTCGCCTAGCATGCTCCAGGCCATGGGCTCTCTCAGTTCTTAGCACCAAAATAAAACAACCCTCAAGCAATAAAGTAACTTTAATGTCTGTATGCTGAACTTGGGATCAGTGATTTTCTAATCTGTTTTAAAATTCTTTAAATGAAGGTTTCCACTGATTTTGAGCTGAGCTGTTAAAAACATAATAACATAGCAATACCTTCTAGCTGGTTACAGGAACTATTATTTGACAGAGAAAATGATTTTTACTAGCAAAATGTTCACAAAGTCCTTTGTGTCACTGGTGGCTGGAGGTAGGAATGTCTCCTGCGTCCCCGCTTCTTCTTGCTCTAGCAGAGCATTCTGTGTTCCAGCCCATCTCAGGTGGAGCTTTGTCAGCCTCCTGGGAGTTCAGACAGCAAACTGAAACAATATCCAGATAGCTTTCAAGCCCGGGTCACAGGACACTGACTGCATTTAGATAAGGGAACATGTATCTGGTTCTGTTGCTGCTTGCTGCCACTAAAAATATTATAGTTCATGTGGTTTTCATTGTTGTTTTTTGTTTCTTTTCTTGAGACAGGGTCTCCCTGTAGCCCCAGCTGGCCTGTGATATAGGTCAGCTTGGCCTTGGTCTTACAGAGATCCTCCTGCCTCTGCCTCCCAAGTGCTGAGATTAAAGGCCTGTGTCACCACTCCCAGCAGCTTGTGTGGTTTAATGATCTCAGAGAAGTTGTGATGCCCTTGGGCTGGTGAATGAATCCATAGGTAAAAGTGTCTGCAGCTAAGCCTGATCATCTGAGTTCAATCTCAGACCCATTTAGCAAAAGGAGAGAATCAGCCCCTATAGGTTGTCCTCTGACCTCCACATGTACGCCCTCCCAATAAGTAAATAAAAATGTAAAAAATAAGTTGCTTGATGCTCTTAATAAATGGCATATTGATGTATATTTAAAATTTTATCTTTGCTGTACTCTAAGATACCCTATTTTTGGCATTTGAAAAATATTGATGATGGGGCTGGAGAGATGGCCCACTGGCTAAGAGCACTTGCTGTTCTTCCAGAGGACCTGAGTTTGATTCCCAGCACCCATTGTCAGGGGACTCACATGGGGAGCTGTCACTCCAGCTCCAGGGGACCTGATGCCCTCTTCTGGCCCTCTGTGGGCACCTGCACACATGTGACTTGCATATATGTATAGACATGAATAAAAATTAAAAATGTTTAAAAAATGTTGGTGATAGATTGGCACACAGTGTGACTTGTAAACAAAAATCCATATGACAGCAATGTGTGCTGAGGTCTGCTGGATGGGGTGCAGCCAGACAGACCTGGAGACAGTGGCTCTGGCCGTTGGATCTTTGTCATCCCTCTGTGACTCTCACTAGCCGTGACTGATGAGTTTCATTTCCTTACCGGGTGATCTGGAGCTGGCTGAGCTCTTAACTCAGTGTGTGGGGTCAGCACACAGAGGAGTCCATCAGGGAGTGCTTTCTGTGTAGAATGAGCAAACACTGCTTCCCTGGGCCTCAGAGGGAGCATGGTGCTTGAGGTCCTGGCATCTGATCACTGTCCTTGCCATAAGCTTCTATGTGTGCACGTTTATATTATGTGCGAATGCATGTGTGTGCCCGTGTGTGTGGAGGCCACAGGTCAGCTTTGTCTCTTTCTTGGGAACCTTCCACCTTGTTGTTTTGAGGCAGCATTTCTCACTGGGACCTAGGGCTCACTGATTAGGTGAGGCTGGCTGACCACTGAGACTTAGAGATCTGCCTGTTTCTACTTCTCCAGCACTGGGGTTGTAAGCACACGCCACCAAGCCCAACTTCTTATGTGGGATCTGGGGATCAAACTTGCTCGGCAAGTACCTTACCAACAGCCATCCTCCCAGCCCCCTGGCCGCCTGCTGCTGCCCTCACACTGCCCATTGCCTGGCCCAGTGGAGGGGTCCCGGGGGCCAGAAGCCATCAAGATTTCTCTGTTGAACTTTAGAAGCCACCATGTAGTTGGCAGGTGTCAGAGCCATGCCTGGTGTGTGAACCTGGCCCCTGGTGACACGTCAGTGGCTGAACTCAGATGCTTCCCTGTGAGATACCTCTCAAAGCTGGTCTGCTTTTTGATGCAGGTTTGGGTATGTTAAACATGAGAGATTAGAATCTCAGTCAGGGCTGTGAGATATAGAAACCACACTGGGTGATGAAAGGAGGGCTGGTTTTGACCTGCCCTGAGTGATGGACACTTCATATTGCTTACCTCTAGGAGATCCCAGTGACAGCCATTTTCTATGCCGTACGTCTGTATGCGCACAGACACTTACCACTAATAGGGACTTGATAACTGGTTATGATGTTGTGAAAAATGACCGGTTCTGTCTCCAGGCCTGGAGGGCCAGTGAGACCCCAGTGGTACACACCAGCTGTCCATTCTGCACGGAGCTTCTGTGCAGGTCACTCTCATTTGCAGCCCAACATGTCAAGTCACCCTTACCTGCTATGCTCTGTAATAAGAAATCCATCCTGATTTTATGAGGACTATAAGATAGATCTTGAAAAAATACTCAACCAAGCCTGCTTTTAGATTTTAAACTCCTGGATAAATAATCTCCCTTTACCTGTGCAGCCTGGAAAATGTCACTTAACTTCCCTAAGCCTCCTGTTTTCAGCTGTGAAGTGGGCTTAGCTGGTGAGTGGCTAAATGAGATAATACACACAGTGCTTGTAGAACACGCAAGAGATAGCTTAGTCCTGGGCCAGGGGTTGGCAGAGAAGGAAAGCAAGCTGCCACCTCTCTCTTATGTTTCCAAAAGGTCTCTACTGGGCCACGGGGGGTCCTGGTGAGCTCTGTGAGCACCTTCACTCTCAGATTCTTGTAACCTCATTATTAATCATTCCTTATCTGTTCGTGTTGCAGGAACCCAGGTATTTAGTGGTCGGAGCGACTTCAGAATCACTTCCTTGAAATTTTATCCCAAAGACCACAACATCTTTTTATGTGGAGGCTTCAGCTCCGAAATCAAAGCTTGGGACATAAGGACTGGCAAGGTGACATCTTCTCCCTGGGCTGGGTGTGTGTGTATGTGTGTGACAGAGGTCAACCTTGAGTGCCATTCCTCAAGAGCCCTGCACCTTACCTTTTGAGACACAGGCTCACTTGGACCTGGACTGGCTGATCTGGTTAGACTGACTGGCCAGCAAACTCCAGGGCTCCGCCTGTTCCCCCTCCTCAGCACTGGGATTACGAGTGCATACCATCACACTTGGCTTTTTACATGGGTTCTGGTGATCGAACTAAGGTTATCTTGCTTGTGAGGTAAGCCATCTCTGCAATTTCTGCCAGGCCAGCCTTCCTGTGGGTGAGTTTTCCTTCACAATCTGAGTGATTAGGGACAGGTCGGCACCTGTATATAGGGAACTGGAGACAGAATAATTGCTAGTTCATTTTTAATCAAGGCTAAGCATCATTGTTAGAGATTCTTGAGAACATTCTTGAATAGTTAATCTATTGAAACATTGGTGCCGTTTTGTGTAGTGTATCACCAAGAATGTTTGTGGAGCACCTACTGTATATGAAAAGGAGTCAGCCTGGGACTTTCAAGGAGGTGTAAATGAAGCACAGGCAACTCTGGTGGAGAGTGCTCTGTGTGTACGTGTGTGGGTATGTAGGTGAACGTGTATCTGCATGTATGCATGTGTAGGTGTACACGTGTGTGCATGTATGAACGTGAGTGGGTGTGCATGTGTACATGTATCTGCATGCATGCATGTGTGGGGGTGTGCATGTGTACGTATATCTGCATGCATGCATGTGTGGGGGTGTGCATGTGTACGTATATCTGCATGCATGCATGTGTGGGCGTGTGCATGTGTACGTGTATCTGCATGTATGCATGTGTGGGGGTGTGCATGTGCACATGTACCTGCATGTATGCATGTGTGGGGGTGTGCGTGTGTACATGTATCTGCATGTATGCATATGTGAGGGTGTGCATGTGTACGTGTATCTGCATGTATGCATATGTGGGGGTGTGCGTGTGTACATGTATCTGCATGTATGCATGTAGGTGGTTGTGCATGTGTGTATGTATCTGCATGTGTGTGCTTGTGTGTGAGCAAGCAGCATGCTGCTTTCACCTGGCCATGAAGGGGCTTCCTGGAAGAGATGCTGGTGCCTTGGAGCTTCAATGCCTGGGATTTCCACTGCCCTCCACTGTGCTCCAGTTGTCTTTGCCATTTAATACTTGGCACCTCCTTTCAGTTGTTCGGGTCTCAAACATCAGCAGTACCCCTGCCTCTCTCTCCCCAGTATACCCCACCATCAGCAAGCCCTGTTCCACTTTCACACTCTCCACCACTTCCACTCCTGATCACTGCTGTAGCTGTGCCTGACTGCCATTGTCTCTTGCTAGGAAAGCTGGTTTCCTCTTTCATCTCCCTTGCCCTTGGCCCTTACAGTCTTTTTCAATGCAGCACCAGACTGATCTAAGTCAGACGGATCAGTCCTCAGGCAGAATCTCCAGGCTCCTGTCTCAATCACAGTGTAAGCCAACAGTCCACAAGGCTTAAATGATCTCCCCACAGTCTGTTCCTATCATCTCAACCCTGCCACACCTGCACATTCCTGCCCTGGTCCTTTCTACTTGCTATGCTTGGCTCCAGCCTGGAATGCTCCTCCCCAGTTTTCTTCTAGGAGACATTACTGTCGTAACCTCCCCTGGCCACCGCCGCCTAGCTTTCATGTCCCCTGGCATGTTGTGGGCTTTTCATGTTCTTATTTGCCTGTCTTCCCTCCACTCGATGTGTGCTCCTGTAGTGCAGGGATTCTGCCTGTTTGCTGGAGTGCCCGGCACAGGTAGACAGTGAGTTATGGGTGTTGGAATGAGTGAAGAAGGAAGACAGTGATGCAGACTGTGCAGACTCAGGAGGTGGGAGTATGAGCTCTGTGAGGGGTGGGTGGCCTGGGCTGGACTGCTGAGGGACCTGGGCAACAGCACGGGCCTAACCGAGGCCTCCAGGCTATACGTCTTGGCTTGAGCTAGAGGAGGGTCATTCAATCAGGGCCAGCACTGAGGCCCATGGAGGTTGGTGAGCAGGACTGAGAAAGGGCTCTGTGCTGCAGCCATGACAGTGTAAGTGGAGAGGCAGACAGAGGTGCACATGAGGCTTATCAGAAGATGAGCCACAGCCTGGCTGTGACGTGGGGGAGCTCAGTGACTCTAGGCTGTTTTCAGTTCTGAGGAGCACTGTCCTGATCTGATAGAGGCATAGCCTCTGAATCCCACAGAGCAGATCTGATGCAGTTCAGCTTGCATGGAAGCTGACCAGGAAAGGAGGAGGTACAGAGTAGCAATGTCCTCCCCCCTACCTCCGGCCCTCAGAAGACTCTACTGCTACATCATCTGCAGCATTAAAAGGGCGTACTCCAAAGCATTCATGCCGCCTGAGGATGTCCTGGACAGGTGAAGCATCCATGCAGGAGGAACTGAGTAGAGACTGTTCTCTGAGGTTAGGGTGGGGAGAATATGCCAGAGCCACCAAGGCCTGGATTCTACATCTGTAGCTATACCACACCTCAGGCCAGCCTCTCCAGGCGGGCCTCTCACTGCAGGCTGTGGAAGGACTGTGGGCTTCTGAAGAAAGCCTATAAGCAGAGGCCCTTTCTTTTCTTTTCAATTTATTATTTATATTTTATGTGCATGCGTGTATTGCATGTATGTATATAAGTGCACCCATGTCGTGCAATGCCTGCAGAGGGCATTGGTTCCCTTAGAACTGGAGTTAAGGATGGTCATTCACTGCCATGTGGGTGCTGGGAATAGAACCTTGGTCCTCTGCAAGAACAGCTGGTGCTCTTAACTACTGAGCCATCTCTCCGGCCTAACCATTTCTTAAAAGAAAGAAGTGGGGGTTTTATCCATGGAGAAGGTCTTGCTTGAGGCACCTCACAAGTAGCAGTTTGGATCCATACACTTTCAAAACAGCACTGTTTTCTTTAGTAAAAGAAATTTTTACAAAAATGTATGGGAGAGAGGAATATTACCCATCAACAAATGGACACAGAGGAATTTTTGGAAAACACTGGAATACTTCCTATTTAGGGATAGAAATACATGATAAACAGAAGAAACATGTTTGAACACTATGTGCAAATCAGAACCTGCTAAGTGAGACCCTTGAGGGGGACTGCCACATTGCTCAGCCCTCTGACAATGGCCTATAAAGGCGCACATCATGTTTTTAGCCTCAAAGACCAAACACGTAAGGAATTACTCACATGGATGCCATCTGATCTAAGAGTTTGTTAAAAATACTGGATTTTCTCCCAGGGCAGACGCCAGCTGACAGCTTCTGAAAATGCTGGGGAGAAGCAATTCCAAGCAGATGTTGCTGTGACTGCTATTGGCATGTTTGCGAGTCTCTCCCAGGCTAATAATGTGGGTGAAGGGATCTGCGCAGTATTTGTTTTTACTTCCTTTTTACCAACAGTCCTCCCCCGCAGGGTCACACAGAGTGGGGGTAAGTTGTTCTCTTTGCATCATGAGGGCTCTGGAGACAGCACTCCTTCGTGCTTTGACACCAGCTGCTGGTGGCTCCTCTGGATGAAGCCTATGAGAGGCTCTGTCCCTGGTGCTGAAGTTTCCACTGAGCAAAAGATTTTCCTGTTGGGGCGGCGGTGGATACTGGAGGTGCACACAGGAGGGGTACAGACCTTGGCTTACAATCAAGGCAAGCTTGTCCTTGTAGCTGCTGTGGGGAAGAGCATCTATGGGAACATGATAGGCAATCTTATGACAAGCAGGCACTTCAGGGAGAGAGGTGGGGGTCTGAGCAGCTGAGGGGAACATGGGTGGTGTTTGGCGTTCTTCTTTCATTACTGTTTCCCATGTGGCTTCTTTTTGGTCTTATTTTTCTGTACACTTCCGAGTCTTCCTTAGGTTTGGTTATAAGGGTTTGCCTTGTGATCACCAGCTCTTGGGAAACTTCCAGTGGTGTTCCCTTGGTTTAGTTTACCTTCCTCACTCGCTCCTGCCATCACCCAGTGCTCAGAACAGCATATGGCAGACTCTGGGTAGGTTTCTATGGGTAGAAGGAATTAGATGAATGCTTTAATTTGTTACACAATTTCGCTGTTCTGGACATTTCAAAATCCCCATTTGAGATGAATACATAGGAGTGGAGGGATCGGGGGCCTCGAGCCGCAGCGTCAGGTCAGACCCAGCTAACCGCCTGTTGCTTGTAATTAAAGGGTTATTGGAACACAGCCACACTCACTCATTTGTGTGCCCTCCGCGCCTGCCTTTGTACTATGGTGGCAGTGTTGAGACTGCATGGCCTACAAAGTCCCAGATACTTACAGTCTGGCTGACCCTGGGCATGGAAAGACCTGGCTCTGATATCTGTTAGGACTAATATTCCCCAGCTGCCGACAAGGTGGAGGCCCCTGTGCCCGTCCCTGTTCTGTGCATCCTTGGAGATAGCACTTGCTCGGAGAATGTCTTCTCCAGATGGTGAGGAACTTGTCTCCAGTCAGGGGTGTTTGAGTTGTTTTTCTTGTTGTGATCTCAAAATGACAACATTTGCCTAGTTATATATCCCGCTATAGTGGCATCCTTATGAGCTTTTCCCACATTTGGGAGTTAGTCCCTTAAGCTCAAACCCAAACTCAAGTTCTGAGTCAAAGTGAGCCAGTCTCTTATAGGCAAGGGTAAGGCTTATGTCCCTCAGGACCATAGATCTCAAGGCCACCACTGGGGACCACAGTAGGCCCAGCAGTCTCTCCTGAGGACCTCAGGGCATAAGGTCTGATGAAGAGGTGAAGTATAGATTTCATTTCTAGTTTCATTCTGGTCATTAGATTTTCTGGATCCTTAAACTGCACAATAACAAATGTTGGGATTCTGACTTTGTCCACTCCAGCCCAGTTCATTACAGCAAATGGGCTGCTTGGCTCCCTTGCTTCTGTTCTTGGCTGATCTCTCTGCCACAGCCTGATGACTGAGTCCATCTCATCAATACAAAGTGTCTGACTTCTCTCCCAGCATCTGCAGGATGTGCCCCACATTAGCCAGCTTAACCTGGCTGGATGCCACCAGAGCTGCCTTCTGGGACTGCTGCCTTCTGGCCCATGCTCGGGTGGGGTGCAGTCTGGAACTCCGCATGTCCTTGGTCTGACCTTTACTGTGCTGTGGGCCAGTGGCCTGAGCTGCAGGAGACCTAGGCTCATACTCTTCTTTCCTCTTCACAAGGCTTAACCAACAAACCTGCGCTAAGGCAGTCTTCCCATCAGCGTGGCAAAGGGAGGCAGCAAGGCCATCTGCAGAACAGTTTTCAAGTTTGCCCCCTGTAGGAGACTTCTGGCGCTTGTTAAGATGCAGATCCTGCCTTAGCAGTTACTGATGGTAGGGAGGCTCCTGCGTCTCTATTAGGTTCTAAGAGATGCAGCAGAAGATGGAGATGGACCCCACTTTGAGAAGCTAGGCCCGTAGGACCTCTGAACTTAATGGTCCTTGCTTCTCTCATGTGAGTACCCTTGCCCTTCCTTACAATCGATCTGCACTATGACCTTTCTCAGTGACTGCAATAGCAGTGACCTCCATATACACCCATGAGCTCAGGGTACATCAGAGTTTCATCCCCAGGTACTTGGTATTATGGTATTATGTGTATTATAATTACATATTATAATTATGGTATTATAGAAGGTATTATGGCTGCCTTGTGCCCAGACCTGAGTCCTATCCTCTCTGCATCTCTATGCTGACACCTTCCACAGAGCTTGAGCCAGAACAGGGCCATACTGCCTCAAAGTACTCTCACCTGACACTCCAGCCCTCAGGCCAGTGGCTATTCTGAGGTCTCTGCAGAGGGAGAGACCCCTTTGACAATGAGATTTGCAGGCCAGTTGTGGTTTAGAATGATAGCCAGAGAAGACCCAGGAGGTCTGGGATGGGATCAGGTGCTGTGTGAGCCAAGAACTGTGGTTCTTAGCCAAGGCTGGGCCCTCCAGCTCCTGGTGTCTGGTAGAGGATAGTTACTGGCCTCCTGGTTTTTAGTTTGGTGGTGCCCTGGCTCTGTGCCCAGCCTGCTGTGGGAGCCATTAGGTCTGAAATAAGATACAACTCCCCAGGCCCACCAGCACTGTGGGAAGTTCACTTGAAGATGACTGTGTTTTGAGGCAAAAATTAGAATAAGTCATAAAAGCAACCCCTTCCTTCTTGTGTAGTGAATCAAACTTGTTAAGAAAGCTCAAACACAAATTTAGAAGTCCTGTGGCATGCTTAACGAATCACCCTTTTGCAAGACTAAACTATGGAACTCAGCATCTCTCAGAGAAAGCAAGGCAGAGCTCAGGAAACTGGAGCAGCTCTGGAGAATCTAGGACATGTGGCTCCTGGAGCTGGGGAGGCTGGACTGTGGCCTAGTTCCCGTCCCCTTTTGTGTGTGGGGTTGACACTGGGCAGGCAGGGGACTGAGCACACTTTTGATGCGACCTTCTGCTCCATCTTGAGAGAGACAGCTGCCTGCATACCAACCGCTGCATTTCTCCTGCAGAGCCCTTCCCTGCTGCTCCTCCAAACCCACTCCACCCACTCCAGGATTCTCCTGATGAAACCAGCTCTGGCAGGCTGGCTCACTTTTGCTCAGCACACCCCGTGCTGCTTTGACACAAATCATCAGTATTTCATGCCTGTCCTGCTTCTTCCTCTCTAAGTGTGTGAAGGGACATCTGACTTCTTGAGCTGGCTTCTTGACCTCCTTCTGGGGCTGAGTCCAGGGTTCCCTGTGGTGTGTGTTCTAGCAGGAGGGGACAGTGGAGCGCCTTGTGGACTCCGCCCATCTTCTCCCATCTTCTTGTGATCACAGTCACCTGAAAGCCTGAACCGCCCAGGAGAAAGGAACCTCCCCCGAGGCAGGGATTGAGTCTTTACTGATGCAAAGAGCACCTAGCATTGTGTTGATCACATAGTAGGCTCTGGGCAGGAAAATACCTTACAAGAATGACTGATAACTCTAATCAAGGCCAGTGAAAAAAATTCACTCTCCCTACTGGAGTCTAAGTGGAGCCAGAGGTCACTCACCTCAAGTCTCTGCTATGGGCAGCCTTCCCCGGTGGAGGCTGCTCCCTGGCTGGGGTAGCATGAGTTCAGAGGAGTTGTGATGCCCTGTGCAGACCAACCTGGCACAGTGGATAGAAGCACTGGGAACTGCCTGCCTGTCCCACTGGGGTGGCCTGACACTGGGGTGCTTGAAAACTCTAGGAGACTAAAGTGTTTGGCTAGAGTTGGAACCACAGCTTTGGAGTCTTAGTGTGGGTGCCAGGTCTGAGTCCTGGGTGGGTTTGTCAGGGTTTCAGCCCACGGTGGAAGCTCCCCCGCCCCATCCCCCTGACTGAGACTCGGCTGTTTGAGACTCTGCTTCGCCTACTTGGTGTTCTGTGCCATCAGTTTTGGTGACATTGTAGGCAGGTTGCTTATTTGCCCTAATGAGGTTTTGATTACCCTCCATTTGTCTCTTTCATCCATTTTATATTAAAACGCCTTTCTTTATTTGGACTCCTCATCCTTTCTATAGTTCTGACTAAGCATTGTTACAAACCAAACTTTTAAAAATATTCCTTAAAATTTTTTTGTTTTTATTTTTTTATGTGTATGAGTGTATCACTCAAACGTCAATGCACTGCATGTGTGCTGTCCATGGAGGTCAGAAGAAGGTGTTAGATCTGCTGGATCTGGGTTATAGACGTTATTAACCACCATGTGGGTGCTGGGAACCAAACCTTGGTCCTCTGTAAGAACAGCTAGTGCACTTAACCACTGAACCATCTTTCCAACCCCAAACCAAACTTTTTAATGCAGCTGAGGGTAGGAGTCTTACAGAGCTGGGGAGACAGGGAAAGAGAGGTTCTTAGTGGGGACTCTGGGTGCATTTTGAACAAACAGTGCTCAAGAGGCTGATGCTCTAGGACTGTGGTTAGTACCCACCGTCTGGGCAGCATGAACATAAATGAGTAACAGGAATAGAAAGCAGACTCTTTAGATGTGTGGAGATCCTGGAAGTGCAGGGTGTGTGGTTCTTCTTTGTGTTTCCCCTAGCAGTCATTAAGCCAGGGGAAGAGCTCTCTGCTCTACATCACATTTCTCACCCAGAGGTTCTAAACATTTTAAATATTGATTCATAACTCCTTTACTTGAAAATTTACTTTAGCCTTATTATAGCTAAACTTGTGTCCAAGACTCATGGGCTCCGTGGCCAGGTGATTTGTATCTTAATGTTCCTTAAGGTAATGTGAATGCTTATTAATGTTTTTGGTAACAGCTTTATTCAGAAATGATCAAAGTCACTCATTTACAGTGTAGAGTTCAGTAGTTTTGGATGTGTTTTGAGTACAATGTGGCTGCACCACAGTCAGTTTGAACATTTTCATCACTTCCAAAAGGAACCCTGTCCCTCAGCCATCCACTTCTGTCCTCGTGGCCACTTCCTGTCCTTAGCTGTCAATTATGAGCCTTGTTGGACTTACCTGTGTACTAATTTGTTTTCAGTTCTTTGGACCTGTTTTTTTTTTTTTTTTTTTCATCTTTTTTTAAGAGACAGGCTGGCCTTGAACTTGTGACAATCCTGCCTCTGCTTTCAAAGTACTCAGATTGCTCCATGTCGTGGATCTGTCGGTTTCTGATGGACAGCTGTGGTAGGGCTCCGCCCTCTCTGTGGTCCTATCAGTTTTGCCATGTGTATTTTGATGCTTTGTTATCAGTTGCTTACACATTACCATTTGCTGTACATGCTTTGAGAATGACCCTTCATCATTATGCGTGTCCTTCTGTGTTCTAGATCATTGTGTGTGTCCTTCCTCATTATGTGTGCCCTTCTGTGTTGTAGATCATTATGTATGTCCTTCATCATTATACATGTCCTTCTGGGTTCTAGTAACTTGGCCAGTCCTGATATCTGCTCTGTCTAAAATTCAGAGAGCTATTTCTGCTTTCTTTGGATGACTGTTAGATGGTACATCTTTCTCTATTTGCTTTTTTGAAACTTCTGTCTTCATATTTATAATGGCTCTCTTGTAAGTAAGATATACAATTCATATACTTCAAAATTTATCCTGACATTCTATCTTTTAACAGATGCGTTAAAAGCCGTAGATATTCAGTGATGATTGATGTATTTAGATTAATAGGCACCTTATTTGTGGGTCTTCATTGTTTATTCCTGTTCTTGTCTTCCACTCCTTATCTGCCTTTGTGTGTGTGTGTGTTGCATGTGCGTGTGCACGGGTGTGCACGGGTGCATGTGTGTGCATGTGCGTGTGCACTGGTGCATGTGTGTGCGTGTATGTGTTGCTGGAGATTGTATGTGCTAAGCACGTGCTCTTCCACTGAGGTACCCCAGTTCATTTTACATCTTTGTTTGCTTTTTGAGGCATGTTTTCACCTGTCTGAACTCACACTGTAGTTAATGCTGCCCATGAACTCCTGATTCTGTCTCTGCCTCAAAAGTGCTGGGATTATAGGACTGTGCCACCAAACCTGGCCCATTTTATGGTACTAATTAAGCATTTTTCCGATTCTGTCTTTTGTTTCTCTCTCAGCTATATGTCTCTTAATTTCGGAATGGTCGCCCTAGAATTTGCCGTGTGCATTTACAGAGAATCTGGTCACTTTCCAGTGGTAGTGTACTGCTCCAGAGGCACAATGAGTAAAAAATATTTATTTCTTGGGTTGGAGAGATGGCTCAGCAGTTAAGATCACTAACTGCTCTCCTGTAGAGCACCTGGGTTCGAGTCCCACCACCCACATGGCAGGTAACAACCATCTGTAACTCCAGTTCCAGCGGATCCAACACCTTCTTCTGTCCTCCGTGGGCACTGAATGACACGAGTGAAATTACATACATGCAGGCATGACACTCATACACATAAAATAAAAGTTTATTTGTTTGTGTGTGTGTATATGTGCGAGTGTGTGTGTGTGTATGTATGTGTGTGCACATACACTCCCACATGTACCACACAGAGACCCGAGGAGGACGTCAGATGCCCTGCTCTATCACCCTGCACTGTACTCCCTTGAGACAGGGTCTCACACTGAATCTCCAGCCAAGCCAGTGGTCATCAAGCCCCAGATTCTCTGTCTTTCCTCCAGCCCCCAGCCAGCTGTGTAGCCACACCCAGCTCTCTACTTGGGTACTAGGGATTTGAACTTAAGCCTTCCTGTTGCACAGCAAGTGTTCTCATCTGCTGAACCATCTCTCTAGCCCATGATGAGTACTTTAAAATAGGGCTATATTTCCTACTTACTCCTTTTTGCCCAAGAAATTTTTATACAATCTCAGGAGCCTACATATATAAAGTATGTCTATAAGTCAACTGGTCTGTACCAACTTATGACTGGTAATAAGTCATGAGGAAATTTATTTTAAAATAATTCTTTAGTGTACACGATTTATATAGATGCCATTTATTAAAGGTGAACACAAATTTGTATACTAATAAGATAGATACATCTATTTAATTTTACACAGAGAATTAAATCTTGGCTATTTGATACTGAAGGACAGAGGACATCAACCTTTTTCAGAGTTGACTGATATTTTGATTTTAATGCTGAGGACACTGCTTTACATAAGTATGTAGCATAGAATGGCAGAAGTATGTTTAGGGATATTTCAGAAATTGTTGGAAATTCAGCCCTAATCCCAAGCCCAAATACATTTAATGATTTTTTGTGTGCATGTGTGTGTTCCTGTATGTTCAGATACATGTTGTGTGTACATACATGGTAGTATCCAGAAGACAACCTTGGGTGTCATTGTCCAGGAGTCACCCACCTTTTTGTTGTGTAAATACAGGATCTTTCACTGTCCCAGAACTTGCCTAGCAGGTGAGGCTGGCTGGCCCGTGAGCCCCAGGGTGAGCCTGTTTCACCTCCCCAGCACTGAGATTGCAAGAATACACCATTATGCTTGACTTTTTCAAATGTGGGTTTTGGGGACTAGGTTCAGGTCCTTATGCTTTTGGAAGCTAGCTTCTTCTTGATGGTGCTGTCTCCCTGGTGACTCACTGAATGTTGGTTATGAAGTTCAAGTTAGAAACTCTCTCAGCAGTTGTAAAACCAAACATTCTAACACGATACAGTCCAAAGTTACTCTGGTTTGATGCTTACAGGCTGAGGACTAACAGGAAATTACTAAAAGACCTTATTTTCTATTAATTAAACCATTGCATTTATGTAAGGATAGGAAATCCCATCCATACAGTAAGCATAGCACAGTTCATAATGCAATATTCTGGAGTCCGAGCCGATGTGTCTCAGGCAGCACTGGTTGGTGCTGTGTGGTGACAGCACTTGTAGTGCAAAGTGGTATGGTGTGTGTTCAGGACCCAGGCTCAGCCAAGCTGTGTGAAACACAAAGGTGAGCTCTGTCAGAAGCATCCTGGGCTTGTCACACGTTTGACTTTGAATTACGTTTTTGTTATACGTTCAGAAACCTTTATTGTTGCTACTTTTCTGTGAGTCACAGGACTCATAGTTTAAGAAGCTGCTGTATGATGGTAAAATAACCCGATTCTTCTCTCCTGTTCCTTATCACTGCCGTTGTTCACACGAGTGGTGGATGAGCACATACCATTCACGCATTGCTGCAGCATCTGTTAGTACACGATGTGTTGACTTAGGAAAAGTGAATTCTTTACTTCCATTTCTACTTCTTGGATGATCTTCCTTTTTAAAATTAGCATTTATTTTTATTTATGTGTATGTGTCTGTGTGAGTGTGTGCCACATGTGAGTACAGTTACTCACAGAGGCCAGAAGGAGTCATTGTGATCTGCCTGATCTGGGTGCTGGAAGCCAAATTCCAGTCTTCTGGAAGAGCAGCAAGTGCTCTTTAACCACTGAGCCATCTTGCTAACCCTGATTTTTTTGCACTTATTTTTTTGTTTGTTTATTTATTTGTGTGTGTATGTGTGTATGTGTCTGTGTGTGTGTACACACAACTACCATGGTGTGACATGTGGAAAAGTCAGAGTACAATTTTGGAGAGTTTCTGGGAGTTGGTTTTCTCCCTGTGCTGTGGGTTCTGGAGTTGAACTCAGGTTGCCAGGCTTGTCTTCAAGTGCCATTACCTCCTGAGCCACCTTGCTGACCCTCTTCTTACTTTGCAGTGCTGATCAGAGTTTCTCACCTCTATCACTTTAACACTTTCTTCCTTTTGAAGAACATCTTTTAAATGTTTTGCAAGACAAGTCTATGGAGGAAAAAAAATCTTTGGGTTTTTTTTTTTTTTTTTTGAGATGTCTTTATCTTTGCTTTACTTAAAAATTATTCTATTTATATTACCAGGCATGGTGGCACACGCCTTTAATCCTAGCACTTAGGAAACAAAGGCAGATGGATCTCTGTGAGATCAAGGCCAACCTGATCTACATCGTGAGTTCCCAGCCTGCTGGGGCTACTGGGAGATCCAGTCTCAAAAAGGCCCCCAATCTTTTTTTTCTGATGTTGCTTATTAACATGTGTGTGCATGGATGTGTATGTGTCCACATGTGTTCACCATGGCATGCATGTGGCCATCAGAAAACAGCTTTATGGAGTTGGTTCTCTCCTTCCACTGTGGATCCTGGGGGACTGAAGTTGGGTCGTCAGACTTTTGCTACAAGCACTCCTACCTGCTGTGCCATCTTGCCTGCCCCTTCTCCATTTTTCAAGAAGAGTTTGGCAAGGTACAGAATTCAGGCTGTTGTTTTCTTTCCATTCCCCACAACTGTCTGCTTCCTCCCTACTGAGGAGGCCAAGCCCAGCTCCTACCCTTGCTGCTCTGTAGATAGGTGCTGTTGCCTGACTCCTAGTGGGGTGTTTTCTTTACTCTGATTTTCTGTGGTTTGAAAATGTCATGCTTAGGTATAGCTTTGTTGTAATTTTTGTCTACGTTTTTCCTTTCATCCGCTTGGTGTTCTGAGGCCTTTGGGGTCTGCCATTTGCTGTGTGGCATTAATCCAGAGGTGTTCTCAGATGTTGTACTAAATATTTTGTTCCTTTCTCTGTGTTCTGTCATTTGCATTTTGTATATGTTACAATTTTTTATGTATTTGTGTATGTATGCATGTCTGAAAGCGTATGTATGTGTGTCTGCATGTATGGGTATGCGTGCGTGCATGTGTGTGTGTGTGTGTGTGTGTGTGTGCACATGCACTCCTGGAGGACTGATGCTGACATTGGGTGTCCTTGTTTGTTGTTTTCCATTTTATTACCAAGGCAGGGTCTCTCACTGAACCTGGAGCTCACCAATAGCTAGGCAGCTTGCCCTGGGAATTCTGTCTCCATCTCCAGAGTACTGGGATTATAGTGGGTTGGAATGCCCAACCAACTTTTTATGTGAGTACTCAGTATCCAAACTCTGGTCCTCAAGTGCTTTATTCTCTGAACCATCTCCCCAGCCCCTGTTACAACTTCTACAGTTGTCCTACAGTACTTGGGGGTTATGCTCTGGGGCTTTCTCCAGTCTTCTTCTTTTGCTTTTTAAAATTCTGGAGGTTTCTGTTGAAGTGTCCTTGGTCATGTCCATTGTATTAAAAAGTTCATCAAAGAAATCCTTCATTTCCCTGTGGAGCTCCTGGCACTCACCCCTCTGCCATCAGTGCCCTCTACTGTTCATGCTGTCTCTGTCACTGGAGCCTTTAGCACAATGACCACACCTGCTTCACATTTCCAGCCAGCAGCCTCAACATCTCATACTGCTCTGTCTGCTCCAATTGTGTCTTGCCTTTCATTTTGCCTTGTCACGTTTGTTTGCTAGCCCAACAGGCTATGCTAGCTGAACAGATCTGTTGCAGTAGGACTTGGGCAGCATGGTGTGAGGGGTATCTGTGTTGGGGTTGGGGGTGTTCTGTAGTGCTATGACCAGACTAGTCTTCTAGTGAGCTGTGTCTTTGTCAGATTCCACATTTCTCAGTGCCCATTTCCTACCCTTGATCTGGGTCAGGAATGGCCAGAGTGGTCTGGATTGGTTATTTTCATCCCCGAATAGAAGTCGGGGTGGTCAGAACCAGTGTTCTGCCAGGTGGCAGGCTTGAGCCTACCAGGATTGGAATGTCCCTTCCCACATGTGCTAAGCCCTAGCAGGTTGGGCTCTGTTAGTTTTCCTGAGTGTGGGCCTCCTTAAGAAGAACAGGAAATCTGAGCATTTCAAGGTGCAGGGTGACTGTCCTTTACCCCAAAGGCTTGGGGCCAGAAATGATTTTGAATTTCTGTTTCATTTAGATTTTGGAAAATTTGCATATGCATAAGATAGCTTGGGGATGAGACCCAAGTCTAAACATGAAATTCATTTATGTCTCATTTACACCTTGCACACACTATCTTTAGTGTGTCGCATTCTGGCTGAAGCCTGTTGCATGTGGCCAGTTAGTGCAGGATTTTCCATTGTGCTGTTGTGTTGACAGTCCGAGATTCTGGATGTCTCTGTACCGTGGATTTTGGGGGTTTGGATTACGGATACTGCAGCGTGAAGTTCCCCTGAGGTTTTATTCTTCCAGACTTGTGTGTGCTGAGTGCTGGGTTCCGGGTGTGCCCTGCCATGCTCAGCTGCTTCTCTTCATTTCACCTCATGGGTGCAGAGTGGTATCCTGGCTGAGGCTGGCTGGATTACCCAGAGCATGCACGATTCCATGAGTGAGTTGTGGCAGTTTCTAAGCCTCAAAAAATTGACTCATCTCATCTCAGTTGTGTGAAATATGCATGCAAGAACTTGCTCCTAAGGTCCCTGAGAGTTCTTTGATGTCTTTGGAGTCTGTGTGGTGCCTTCATTTCTGATGATGACTTTTTTGTCTTCTCCCTCGATTGCTGTAGCTAGCGACTTATCAATCTTCTCAGTTACCTTGATGAAATATCGATTTTCTTCATTGCTTTTCTATTTCCCACCTCATTGATTTCTGCTCTAATTTTTGTTTTCTTTCATCTTCTTGCTTTGGGTTTAATCTGCTTTTTTCCAATCACTTAAGCAGACAAGTTAGGTCATTCAAGTGATTGTTTTTGATGGAAACAGCTTGATGCAACCCAGGTTCCCCTCAGCTCTTCTCTGTATGCCGCAAATAAAATATGCTGTGTTTTAATTCAATTTAAAGGTTTACTAATTTTATTCTGATGTTCTCTTTGACATACAGGTTTAGAAGTATATTATTTAATTTCCAAACATATGGAGATTCTCCAGATATCTTTCTGTTATTAACTTCTAACTTAATTTTCTTGTGATTGGAAAACGTAGGTTGGGTGGTATCTTCTAAGTGTGGTAAGGCTGGTCTCTGCACCCAGGGTGGGATGTATTCGCCGACTGCCATATGCTCGGAAGGCATGCTTGCTGTTGTTGGGTGGATGGTCCAACAAGGCACTGGGGTCAGGCTGGCAGCTGGGAGCTTGTTTTGTGTCCTTGCTGGGTTTTTCTGTGCCTCTTCTTTCCCTGTTGAGCAAATAGCCTTGATGTCTCCAACTAGAGTTGTAGATTTGTATGTTTCTCCATTCAGTTCTGTCTTTTTCACTTCTTAGTCTTAGAAGATGCCAATACAACTCCCCTGAGGTTTGCTGTCAAACCAAAGCTCCTAGAGAAAGTAAGAAAAGAGAAAGGAAGGAGGGCAGGACAGAGGGAAGGAGGAGAGGGAGGGAGGGAGGGAGGGAGGGAGGGAGGGAGGGAGGGAGGGAAGAGGCGACCACATGCCTCTGTGTCTCTTCTCTGTATTTCTGCCTGTCTCCTGCACCACCTGCAAGTGCCTGTGTCTTTTCTCCAGAACTCTAGCTGGGGCTGGTGGTGTTGGGCTGTAGACAGCCTGCTCCTGTCAGCCATGTCTGTTCTTAGTGCTTCTTCCTTTCTCTCCCGCCTCCCTCCTTTGGCTACCTGCCACCTGTCTTGCAGGTCTCCAGAGATGCCCCTTTCCAGAAGCTTTTTCCCAGCCCCAGTCACTGGGATATTTCTTCCATAGCCTGGGCTGCTGTAGCCACCATGAGGCTGACTGCCCACCCCCGTGCCCACCGGCCCAGAGACTCTGGAGACCTTCCTTGTGTACTGGCCCGCGTGACCCACTCTGCCACCGGTCTTGACTGGGTGACTTAGGAGTCTTTTGCAGTTCAGATTTGTAGCCCAGCAGACAGCCTTGTCATCATACCATTGATGGCTATGTAGCTTCATGTGGGGTGTTCCCATTCACGTGGACATGCTGTCTGGTGGGTGAGCCTGTCCTCACCCATGGAGGCCCAATGGGCACTTCTTAGCAGGCTCTGCAGGAAGACTGAACATGTGCTGACAGGGCTGCGGAGAGTGGTGTGCCCAGGCTGCAATGAGCCAGTGCCAGTGGGCCACGCACATTCAGAGAGGAAGTGAGGTGCCCTCAGCCCTCCATCATGCACATTACTCAGCTTCTGACTACAGCCTCAGTTGAAAAAGATTTAAACAAGATCTGGTTTCTACCTGGCGTCGCTCCCTTGCTCACTGAGCGATGGCTGAGCACTGGCTCCGTGTGGGATACGGAGAGGACATCGGGTACGCCTCTGGCTGTGGTGGCACTGTCCTCTCAGGTCCCGCCAGGAACTTGCCCCACTCGCCCAGGCCCTCGCCCTTCCCTCAGGATGTGTGAAGTGGTGCACCAGACACTTAGCCAAAGGGTGGGTGGGAACCAGAGCTGCTCTGCTCCAATGTCCAAGCCCCAGTATGGGCTGGCCTCCACTTGAAGATGCTTCTTCTCGGACACATTATACATATTCTGTAAAAATGATGAACATCTATTAATTATACAGAAATAGGGGTTTTCTTTATGACATTTTCATACACGTATGTAACGGATCGTATTCACTTCTCCCTCTCTTGTCCTTTTCCCTCTAGAAGCATGCCACATGGGCCAGCAGTGCCCTGTTTCCTCCCTTTTCTTGGCATAAGAGGGACCATGACCTGGTGAGAAGCTGTGATGTCGTGCCCTGTGACTTGGAGTGAAGGCACAGAAGGCACTGGAGACCCATGTGGTGGCCCAGGATCCGAATGGACATGGGGTAGAGGAGTTGGGGGTTGTGATCATGTGGACTGGCTGATGTGAGGAGGAGGATACCTACCAGTGCCAGCCCAGCCAGAACCTCCCCCATGGCTGGCACCCTCCCCCATGGCTGGCACCCTCCCCTGATGGCTGGCATCCTCACTGCAGCAGACATGCATTTGCATTTTTATGAAATTTCCCCAGCTTAATATCACATCATTAGCATTTCCCATATTGTTAAAAGACTTTTGGACATTATAATTTTTAATAATTATCCAGTATGCCATAATGTATTTAACCAGTCCTTTATTGTGGGTATTTATTATATTTCTGGTGCTTTCTTTATCACAACACTGGGACAAGCATCTGATTTCCTAGGCGTGGTGTTGATCCAGATGCATTCACGGTCGTTAGGTTTGGACAGCCCTGTCTACTTCTTCCACAGAGCCTCTGCTCCCTTGAGTCACTGGCTCATTTGCCCCTTTGCTTGTTTCTGGTACTGTGAGATGTATGCAAGCCCATTTTCAGCACAAAGAAGGGCTAGGCTGGGGTGGCTGAGGAGGGAACTGGGGTCAGAGTCCTGCGAAGAAACAGAAGGAACAGAGTAGACAGGAAGAGGCGGCCTTCCTTCCCTTGTGCCTGTCAGGCTGGAGCAGGGCCAGGGGGAGAGTGCTTCGTGTTCTAGATTGCCCTTCTGGTCTTTGCTTATCAGCCCAATCTAGCCCTCAGCATCTAGATGGCATGCCCGTGAATACAGAAGTCAAAACTTGGAGTCCGGTAGGATGTAGACCAGAGATCACCAGTGGGAGGGTATGAGATGACGTATCAGCAGAGATGACGGGGGTATGCTCCTGTGGGGTTACTTTGGGAAATGGGTCTTGTAGCTTGGGTCTGGCTGGCCCTGTCCTCATGGAGATGATCCCAGGCCATGGCTGCTGTCCTCCCGGTGCCTAGCACACACATGCTCCCTGACAGTGCACTCTGCTCAGGTGTGTGGATACAGGAGGGCCTGTGGTGGAAGGGAATGTCCTGTTCTCTCTCACCTGCTCCCTGACAGTGCACTCTGCTCAGGTGTGTGGATACAGGAGGGCCTGTGGTGGAAGGGAATGTCCTGTTCTCTCTCACCTGTGCCCTCCTACAGCTCCTGTGGTCCCCCCACCTGTTGATCCTGGAGGGTGGCCTGCTGCCAGTTCACTGGGCTGGTAGTTAGACCGGTTCATCCCAGGCTCTCCTTCCTAGGCACCTGGCTCTAGAGGATGGAGTGATGGTTGTTAGAAGAATAACCTGAGGCAGAAGCATCCATGTGTTCCAGGTAAGAGCACCGTGGCCTCATCTGAGATCTGAGGAATGAGAGAGAGAGAGAGAGAGAGCGCTCTTGTGAAGACAGGGCCTGATCTGGGGGCCTCTACAGTTTGATGCTTGCTGGAGTGGGCGAGCCCACACCCTCCATTCTTCTGTCCCACCTGACAGGCCTCCATGCTTTTCCATGCATTGCTTCCCGGGGACTGGGGATGCCAGGAGGGGCCAGTGTGTGGCTGTGGCATCCAGCCTGGGCCCTCCAGAGCTGGGTGACTAGGGGCAGGGTAAAGCGCTGCACTGTTAGAATCTGCTCTTAATTCATGGCTCTATTGTGAGGTGAGGAAAAGCAGTTTTTCACTTGAGAGGGCCGGCGTCATTGACACGTATGTAGTTGTTTGTTTTCACTTGAGAGGGCCGGGGTCATTGACACGTGTATAGTTGTCTGCTTCTGCTTTTCTTCCTTTCCTGTGTGTTTTGTATCCAGAATCTGAAATCTCACAATGGCCAACATACGCTTTCTCTGTGGGAATGTTGTGTCCCAGTCACCTCCAACAGGCACTGATTCAGCAGCTACTGAGGCAGCCTGGTGTGGAGTATGGCAAGGCAGCATCAGGCATAAGAGGCAGGAGCCGATCGTCATGATGGTGGCAAAGCTTCCAGCTGGCTGTGTGATCCTGGAGAGGACACGGCACCTCTCTGAACCTTTAAGTCCTTTATATACCATAGGATGCTAACCTTGACTTCCCAAGAGGGGAGGATTAGGTGTAGACTGTCTTGTGGCACGTAGCAGGTGTTGGGTACCTGCTGCCTGCTGTCTTGGTTGCTCGGATGGTCGCAGCAGGCAACAGCCCTCTGTGAGCTCTTGGTATGGCTGTCTAGCTGTCTTCAGTTTTACTAACAGTGGAGCAGATCTGTTCCCCAGCCAGTACAACCTGACCAAAATGCCAAGTGTCTGTGCTGTCCATGTAAGATGCTCACTCAGGGCAATGATATGTCCAGCTCAGGGAATCAAAGGCTCTGGTGTACATTCTCCAAAGCCTTTGATGAATTTTTAAAAGGCAAAATGAATTAATTATTGCCGAGTAAGTGTGTGCGCTCAGAATGCAGGGAAGGAATTTGGTGTCATGGTATGGAGTACGGCACCCTCAGTTGAGGTGGGGGTCTCCAGGTCCCAGGGGTAGCCAGTAGCAGGGGTGGAGCTTTCCCCTCAGCCTCTACCATTTCAAGTCCAGGGCCTGTGACCTGCTCCCAGGACAGCCTCTTGGGATGTGCCGAAGAGCTCGCACGCTGCGCGAGCTGTCTCAGAGGTGCTAGAGATGCCCCTGGGCTGTGCTGGCTTCTGTCCTTCCTCGCAGCCTTGGCTGGGCCATGTTGTCCAAAGATACCAGAGGCAGCGTCACACTGTCTCTGGGGGACGTTTAGGAGAGGTGACATGGAAACCCTTGCCAGTTGCCACACTCAGTTCCCCATTCTCCAGTGCACCACCTGTTGAGAAGAACCTAAGCTCCATGATGTGGCCTGTGGGGAGTCGAACCCCCAGTTTCAGCTGGAAGGCTGAGCTGAGGCCTGCATTCTCAGCTGTTGGCTCCTTCCCTGGAGCTGAGGCTGTGCCCCCACTGCCTACTACACTTCTGCCAGAGTCTCATCAGTTTACGTTCCTCCCCATGGGATCCTACAAATGCTGAGTGCCTGCAGGTGGCCAAATGGTCATGAGATGGAGGAAAACTCCCAGTCCCTGGCCTCACTGGAAGGAAATGGGCTCCACAGAGCAGCCTGTGGGCTGATCCAACAGCACAACAGGCCCTCAGGGTAATGAGCTGGTAATTTGTTTTGGTGAGTTTGGGGACATGCTGGTTGGAGGGTTTTAAAGTATATGTAGGAGTTTTCCAGGCAGCAAGTATTTTAGACCTAAGCAATATACAAAGGACAGTGAGGGAATGGATGGTAAGGGACTTATATAGAGACCACATAGCATTTGCGCGCACGCACCTGTGTGTGTGTGTGTATGTGTTCACACATGCACGCACGTATGCACATGTCCACACCAGCTCTTTCAGAGGAGGGTCAGGAAAGAACATCAAACTTGTGGGCCAAGCTGGTCAGGGCCGAGCCTCTACCTCAGCTATTTTTAGACTGTGGCCCAGAGTTGAACACTCCAAGGGAGACTTTGGATTTGAGGGGCTCTCCCAACGTATTTCCCAGACTGCTGTCAGCTTTGCTCTCTTGCTGATCTAGTGGGACCCTGGCAGCTCATCCGTCACACCTAGGTGTGAAAGGGAAGGTGTCCCCCAGCATATGGTTATTAAAGTGCGCCATCTTAAGCCTCATTAGGGAGTGTTAAATGCTAATGAATTTAGAGAGGGGTGTCTTGGGGCTTCTGTTACCTTGGAAACATTTGAGAGCAGATGCTTTATAATGAGCTGTACCTATTTTAAAAGTGAGTGGCTAGGGTGCTTTGATAGGCTGGTTCTCAGATATGGATGGGCAAGTATGTGCAGAGCGGCAACGCCAGTGGAGACGCGCTGTGCTCTCTGGAATAGCATCTCTCTGGTGGTTTCTATAGAAACTGCCAGCACCTAGGTAGGATAACTGCCAGGCTCCAGGTTCACTTATACAACACTGGGCACTGCCCAGCCTGAAGACAGTGGTTCCTGTGGGCAGGAGGACAGATGTGTGTTACTACAGCTTAACTCAATATTAATTACGTCTTTTCTCCACCCATCACCTGATTTTTGCTGTCCCTACGTTGCCTTTTTTCAGGCCCAGCTGAGAAGAGGCAGAATGAACATCTGTGGAGCTATTGCCTCCCCACAGAGCACTTAAGAGAACTTTTCATTACTGGAAAATTTAAATACCTGCCAAAGTAGAGACTCTACTTAATGCCCTTGCATGTAACTGGCCCTCTGTCTCTGATTACGAGCTAGTGGTCAACCTCATTTTATTCTAATCCCTCAGCCTCCACTCTCTCTTCCCCTTTCACTGGGTTGTTTTGAAGCAAATCCCAGACTTCCATTCCATTTGTAAATACTTTTGTTCTTCTAAAAGATAAGAACCAAGAACATCAAACTTATTATAATACTGTTATCCCCTCCAAGAACCCAGCAGTAATTCCTTAATGCCATCAGATATCCAGTCTGTGTTCAGAATTCCCTGATGCATCATAATTTGTCATAAATAGCCGCCCTGTTCAGATCAGGATCCGAACATTTGGTTGATGCGTCTCTTCAGTCCTGTTTAATATGCAGGTTTCCCTTGGAATGTATTTATTGGGTGATAAACTAGCTGCTTGTCCTTTATTTTCCTGACTGTGTCCCTGAGGTGTCACGCACATCTGGTCCCTCTACGTCTCATGAACTGCTTTGCCCCACAGCTCCCACCCTGTCCTGGGCACACGGGTTCCCTGAGGAGCTGCACTCCCTACTGCTTCAGCTCCTGCCCTCCGTCCACAGTTTTCCCAGCTGGGTTTCCATTTCCAGGTTTCAGTTGCTCACACTCAACTGGGGCCCAAATACCAAATGGGAATTCCCAGAAATCAACAATTCGAGCGTTTGAAATTGCCAACCATTCTGAGGTGTTAAGATGTTTTGCCATCCCACTCCATCCACAGTAGCCACACTGTGTATGCCACCTGCCTGCCAGTCACTTGGAGGCTGTCGGTTCTCAGATGGACTTTTGAGGCACCCCAGTAGTTGTGCTCAAGTAACTCTCATTTTACTTAATAATGTCTCCAAAGTATGAGAATAGTGCTGTCAGTCACTCACTCAGATGTGCCAAAAAGAGGTGTGTGTTGGTTCACTCAGAGAATCACGTGCAGAGGTGGCTGAGGTCCACAGAACAGGAAGACGTTTTGACATACCATTCATGTAACTTTTATTACAGTATATTGTTATCATGACCCCATTTAATGATCAGGTATTGCTGTGAATCTCTTCCCATGGTCACACTGTAAATTAAACTTCAACAGGTAAATGTACTGTGGTTTGGATTTGTCCCCAAGAGCTTGTGTGCTATAAATATGGTTCTCAGTGCGGTGAGGTTGTGGGGATAAGGTGTGGTGTCAAGATGGAGTGTTAGTGTTGAGGTCACAGCCATCTGCAGAGTAAGTGAGGGTGGGTTGCCAACAAAGATCTTAGTTTTCTGAAGTTTTAAAAAAATCCTCTGTTGGTATTGAATTTTGTCAGATGATTTGACCACATCTGCTTTCCTGTATTCTGTTAATGAGCTGAATTACACTGACAATTAAAACTAAGAAACCATGCATTTCTAAGATAAACCCAAGACAGTTGTGATATATTATCCTTTTATATATATTTGGGTTCAAGTTAGTAATCATTTGATAAGAATTTTGTATCAATGAGGATTAGTAATATTTCCTGTGATTGGTTTTGATGTGAGATTAATATTGGACTTGAAACAAGGAATGAACGGAGACTCTTCTCTACATGTGTTTTCTGAATATTCATGGAGTGTTGCACTAACTCTTCCTTAATCCTGGACAGAGCGTGGCGGGAAGACATCCAGAACCAAGGCTTTTTAGTAGGAAGGTGACAGAATGTAATTAATGTGATACGGTGTGCTGTGGTGTGGGGCTTTCTCCTTTCTCCTCCCAAGGTTCTGAATCCTTTTTTTCTCAAGAAAGTTTTTCATTCCATCTGAATTCTCAGGTTTGTTGTCCCAAACTTATCCTCTTAAGTGGTTGAAGGACTTAGCCCTTCCCTCTGAGTATCACACCAGCTCATTCCTTCAGTGTTCTCGTGCACAGGTCCAGTGGTGATGAGTCCTATGCTATTATTAACCAATTTGTTTATTTCTTTTGAGGCATAGTCTCACTATATATCCCTGGTGCTGGCTTGGAGTTGGCTCTACAAATCAGGCTGGCCTTGAACTCAGAGAGATCCGCCTGCCTCTGCCTCCCGAGTGCTGGGATTCAAGCGTGCGCCTCCACACCTGGCCCTCCCAGTTATTATTAAAGTCCTTGGGCTTTGCCGTACCCTTCCCTCTCTATTTATACTGTTACGGAGGGTTAGTTTACATATAAGAAACAGCACATTTTCAAATATATGAAGTTTGATGAGTTTTGACATATATATATACACAATATGCATACACATACACACACACACACACACACACACACACACACACACATTTGGATTTTCTGTCCTCTGTTTCCTTGATTTCTTTGTCTATCTTTAAACCATTGTTTTTATTGTTGTACCCTCATAGTGAGCCTTGGCATTAGCTGGTGTGTCTTCTAATTTTGCTCTCCTTTAAAGCTGTCTTGGCTACCCTAGGTTTTATTTGCATTTACATTTTAATTTTTCTAATCACTCTGCCAGTTTCTAACAAAATGAGACAGAACCTCCTTGAACCTTGGTACTGTGTGTACTCAGCAAGAGAGAACTGAATTTCTATTGTATTATCTGTGTTTCTGGACCCACCAGTTTCATCTACTTCTGTATTTATTACATCTCTTACATCTCTAACAAATGTTTGTAGCTCTCATAGTTTCTGGTCGGGCTTAGCCCTAGGTATTTACATTTTGCTGTTGTAACTACTTTTTAGAATTTCAGTTTGTGGCTGTTTATCAGTGTTATAGACAAACAACAAATACTTACCTTGAATTCTGCAACTCTGCTATGTGAATTAGTTCTAATGGTTTCTTTGTTGAGCCTAGTGGATTTTTAAAAACAAGTAATCACATCATCTTGTAAAGTAAAATTTACTCTTTTCCAGTATGGAAACCATTCATTCTTTCCTTTCTGTTTTCCTTACTGCACTGGCTCAGACTTCTAGAACAGTATCATCTGGAAGTGGCAAGCATGAACATTCTTGCTTAATTCCTGATCCTAGAAAGAGCGTGTGCATTTTCTTCCCAGTTGTAGATCGTGATGACTGCCAGTGTTTTGCCCATGTCCAGGTCCGTTTGAGGTCTTTCCTTTTTATCTCTGTAATTTGCTGAGATTTAAAAAATCCGGAGCTGTTGGGTTTTGTCAAATGCCTTCCGACTTCCACCAAAGTGATCGTGTAGCTTTTCTTTTTAAAAATTTCACCATTTTTATTTCCCCATGTGTGTAAGTGTAGTGCCTGCACGTATGTACACTGCACGTATGTACACTGCACGCATGTACACTTGTGCAACACCTGCAGAAGTCATAAGAGCATGGGATCCCCTAGAACTGGAGTTTCGGTTGGCAGTTAGCCCCCATATGGGTGCTGAGAACCGAGCCTGGGTCCTCTGCAAGAGTAACCAGTGCTCTTAACCACGGAGATATCTCCAGCCCCTGTTTTTCTTATCCTGTCAATGTGATAAATTTTGTCAGTTGATTTTCAAATTCTAGAGCATGCTCACATTCATGATGTCTCCTTTTTGTAATTTTTGACTCTTCCAGCTAAAACTGCTTTTAGGAATTTTTGTGTCCATGAAGGTTCCCAGTCTCAACTTTTTCTGTAATACCTGTGTATAGATTTGTTATCTGGGTGATTTTGGCTTTACAGAATGAGTTGAGGAGCCCTCCTCTCTTACCAGTTTTCTGAAGGAGTCTACTGAAATTGAAATTGGTAGATGACTCCGTGGTTAAGAGCACTGGCTGCTTTTGCAGAAGACCTGGGTTTGGTTCCCACATGGCAGCTGATAACTGTCTATAACTATAGTTCCAGAGGATCATGTGCCCTTTTCTGACCTCTGTGGGCATTGCATGATAGAGGTGCACTTACATACACGCAGGCAATACACTCATAAATATAAAATAAAAATAAATAAAATACTAAAATTTAAAAAATATTTGCTAGAATTGACCAGTGAAGCCATCTTGGTGTGAAAGTTGGTGGTAAGGTTTGACACTTTTAATAAAATATATTTAGTAAATGTATGTTTATTTCAGTTTTATATTTCTCTTTGAGTGACCTTGGTGTCCTTTATCTTTCAAGATGGTTATCTGCTTCATCAAAGTGACTTAATTTTTCTGGCATAACACTTCCGGTGGATATTATTGTGCATTTGTACATTCTGTGGAGACTTCCCTTCTTCACCCATTCCTAATACTGCTGAATCATGCCTTTTCTTTCCCTGTTACCATCCAGTACCTTTTCAAAGAACAAAATCTTATTTCATTAGTTATTCTGTATTTATTTTCCATTTTGAAAAAGTATTAATTTCATTTCCTGTCTCCTTTCATTCCTTTCTTCCCCTCATGTGGGCTTTCATTTTCTCTCCATTTTGTTTGTTTCTGTGGAGGCTGAGGTCACTGAAACTTCACTCTTTACTAGATCAATGCTGTCTGTTTCCCTTCGACTTAATCTCTGCTGTACAGAGCTGATGTGCTGTGTTTTCATTTTCATTCAGTTCAAAATACTTTCTGATTTCCTTTTTGGTTTATTCTTGACCTGTGACTCATTTAAAAGTTTGCTATTCAGATTCCAAACACTTGAGGGATTCTCAAGTGCCTCTGTTAACTCATGTCCAACTCGCTTCCACGGTGCTCACAGATACACCATATATACTTGCAACCTTTTAACCTTGCTGAGACTCGTCTGGTATTCTAAAGCATAGTTTGTTTCACAGTGTTCTGTGTGTGCTATGTATTGTGCGGTTGGGCACAGTGCTCTCTGTACATCAACTAGGTTGATAGTGTTATTCTGGTCGTCTGTGTCCTTTTTAGTTTTTCTGTCTTTTCTGTAAGAGCAGCTGTGCTATGTTCTTCCAAAATTCACATGTTAGCACTTAAACCCTTAGGTGACTGTATTAGTTACTTTCTTATTGCTGTGACAAAGTTTCTGACAAGAAGCAATTGAAGGAAGGAAGGAAGGAAGGGCTTATTATGGTTCACAGTTCAAGGCAATACACCCTTGAAGTCATGCTGTCAGGAGCAGGAGACTGGCTGGCCACACTGCATCTGCAGATAGGAAGTGGACAGTGTAGAGGAAGTGGGACCAGGCTATGAAACAGAGAGGTCCAAGTGTAGTGACCCACTTCCTCCAGCAAGGCCCGCCTCCTGAAGGCTCTACAACCTTCCCAAACAGCACCACTAGCTTGGGATCAGGTGTTAAGCACATGGGCCTGTGGGGGTTTCATGTTCAAACAATAGTGATCTGTTAAGAGAAGGTTCCAGGGTCAGTGAGAAGGCTTAGCAGGTAAAGGGGCTTGCCATGCAAGTTTGAGCCCTGGAACCCTTGTAGAAGGAGAGAACGAACCCCATGAAATTGTCCTCCAAGTCTACATGCATGCTGTGACATGTGTGTGTTCATGTGTGTGTGCATGAGTACACACACACACTAATGATTTAAAACTTTTAAATAATAAAATTCTAAAATGAGAAAGGGTGCTCTGAGAGGTGGTGTAGTTGGAGACCGGTGCCTGGGGGCCTCACCATTAAGTCATCATGAAAGGCTGGAGGGAATGTGCCAGCCCCTCGACCCTTCTTTTCTTCTGCCCCGTGAAGACACAGCGTTTGCCTTTTTTTGGCTCTTTCTGCTTTGTGAGGGGCAGCAAGAACGTGCTGGACCTCTTGAGACACCGTATCTTCTGGTTCCTCTACCTTGGGCTCTCTGCACCCTGAAAAATCAATTCCCTCGCTTTTCTGTCACCACCTTGAAAGTATCTTGTTGCCACTACAAGCCTGGGGCCGGTGGCTGAGGCTTGAGCCTGTAAGAGCAGATCTGGTTCCTTCTCACGTGCGCTCCCGGTTTCCCAGCTTCTGTTGTGAAGTTCTGTCACTACCTGTCAAAGCACCGAGAACCCAGGATTGTTACTCTCTGCCGATGAGTCGAATGGCCTCTTTCATCACGGGAACAGACACTTTTATCCTTCGAATGTTCTTGACTGGGCTCTGCTTGGTTATTAGCACAGATGTTTTCTGATTATTGCCAGCAGAGCTTGTCTTTCTCCCATTACAGCCCTGTCTGTGTGGAGAGAGGGTGTCTTTGGGCAGCAGTAGCTAGGTCTTGCTTTCTCATTTTAATCCTATTTAATAGTCCCTTCCTTTGAACAGGGTATTTATCCTTAATGTGATTATTGATGTTGTTGCCTTGAAAGCTGCCATCTTGCTGTTGTTTTTACATTTGTTTAATCTCTTCTCTCCTTTCTCCTAGATTAATTCAGCATTTTAATGATTTCATCTGATCTCCTTTTGCTATCATATTATGATTTTGTGTTGTGGGTTTTAAAAATTCACATTTATTTTTATTTATTGTATGTGCACACAGACGTGTGTGTGCGGTGGTGTGGATGCATGTGTGGAGGTCAGTGGGCAGCTTGTAAAGGAGTTGGTTCTCTCCTTGTAGGTCCCTGGAATGAAACTCAGGTTATCAGGCTTGGTAGCAAGTACCTTTACTTGCTAAGCCATCTTGTTGGCCCCATGTTGTGAGTTTTCAAATGACTATCCTCCTTCAAGTTGTGTTCTGTAAGACTCTTACAATATGTAGACTTTTGCCACCTAGAGTCTTTGTATTGTCTATTTCAATATATAGTAGAGGCTCTTAATACATTATTATTTTTTATGGAAATAATTATTTTTAAAGTTTTGGTTAATAAAGTGTTGCATATTTCACTAAATATACCTTTTATTGGTTTTCATTTGTGTTATGTGTGTGTAAACATTCAGATCTGCTGTCATTTTCTTTGTGTCTTAAAGACTTCTTTAATGTTCTCTAAACTTCAGATATTCTGTTATAACTTATTTCAGTTTTTGTTGTCTCAAAAAATTCATGACTTTGACTCTTTTTCTAAAAGGTATTTTACAGTGGGTGAAGACTTTGGGTTGGAAGTTCCTTCTTCTTCAGTGTGTGGACGAGGCTCTCCGCTTTTTCTCATGGAAAGTTGGCTTAGCGTCTGTGCTCTTCTCTATGTGATGAACCTTTTACTGTCTGCTTTTCAGATTTTATTTTAGTCATTGGTTTCAGGCAATGTAAAAGATGTGTCTCTGTGTTGCGTGTGCATGTGCGTGCTGCATGTGTGGCGGTCAAAGGACAGTTATTAGGAGTCAGTTCTCTCCTTCTACCATGTGGATTCTGGGGGGTCAAACTCAGGCCTTCAGGTTTGATGGCTAGTGCCTTTACCCTCTGAACCATCACAGTAGGGGTGTATAGTAAAGGGTCCTCACCACAGTGGACTAGGAAGTAGAGAGAAGACCAGAGCCCAGGGCCAGACTGGCACCTTCAGAGGTCTGTCTCCCCTACTCTACTTCTCCCAGCCAGTCCCCAACTCCTAGGGGTCCCACAACTCCCCAAAACAGCACTACCAGCAAAAATATGTGCTTGTGGGAGACATTTACATTTAAACACAATAGGGGCCTGCTCAGTGCCCTATGCATCACTAGTAGTGGAAACAGGAGCAACTGCGGCCCTGAAACCTTCGGAATACTTTGCCTTTTCCTTTCTGGCGGGTCGCAACGCTCCTGTGTAGTTTTCCCACATACGGAATGACTTGATTACTGTTCACATTACTTGTGGCCGAGGAAGATCCCAGGTGGGCTTTTCTCTTGCTCCTGATGCACTGGCAGATTTTGTTCCATACATTTCACAAGTTGGTTTTTAGGTGTACATATTTGGAATTGTTCTACGTAGGTTGACACGTGTGTCTTGTCCCAGTGTCCCTCCTGGTCCCAGAGGCTTCCCAATTAAAAACAGCGTTGTGGAGTTTTCCTTTTACTTCTTTGTTTTTTATCTGTTTGTCATAGAAGATTTTTATTTCCATGTATCTTAACACAGTTTCTTTTGTCATTAAGCAGTGAATGGCTAGAAAAAGCTCTGGCCCTCCTGTAGTTCTTCTTGTCCACAGTTTATGTCTACAGAGGATCTATTGTCAAATTGCTGATTTTCTCTTAATAATGCATATTCAACTCAAGATTTACTGCTGTATTATTGTGCTTTAAACTCTCTTAAAAGCAATCCTATTTGGTTAACCTACCAAATCAAAACTTGCCTAATGTGATTTGCTTAATTATGCTTTCACATTTAAAAAATTGCTTTTTAAGTTAATTTTTAGTGTAATTTAATTTAATAAAACATGTCCAGGAGTCTAGAAATAGTTGCTACAAGCAAGCGTACGTGCTCCATCTGGCCTGTGACCTGCTTTTCTATGGCCCTTGAGCTAAGAATGTATTTTACTAACACACAGACACACACGCACACACACACACACACACACACACAGCCTGCAACAGTGACTATTCATGGACATAAAACCTAAATAATTTACTATCTGGCTCTTTACAGAAACAGCAACGGCAACAAACACCAAAACTCTGTGACTCTTATTCTTGAGTCAAATCTTGAAAACAAGATCTTTAAAAAAATATTTATTTTATGTGTGTGTGTGTGTGGGTGTGTGTGTGGGGAGTTGCCACATGTGTGCAGGTGCCTGAGGAAGCCGGAAGAGGGTGTTGGGTTCCCTGGAGATGGAGTTACAGGAGATTGTGAACTGCCCACTGTAGATGCTGGGAATAGAACCTGGTCCTCTGACAGAGCAGGGAGTGCTCGTAACTGCTGAATCGTCTCTCCAGCCCCCAAACGGAATGTACTTAGAAAAACAGCCAAGTACAGCAGCAACCCCGTGGCCCTCATTTTACTCCCCTCTTTCTCCCCAGGTAATGTTTTGTTTATTGATTTAGTTTAGCTTAACTTTCTATCATTTGCTTATTTATTTATTTACTTATTTATTTTGGAGACAGGGTTTCAGATATCACGGGCTAGCCTTGAACTGGAGGGTGACCTTGAACTTCTGACCCTCTTGCCTCTGCTTGTCAATGATGGTTTCAGTTCTTTGTTTCCACAGAAGTGGAATGTCTGTGGCACTGTGCGTCATCTTGGGATTTCCAGATGCAGCTTTGTGACCAGTGCTTAGCTATGGGCGGTGATCTGAGTCGCCGGTATCAGCACTTCTGTAGCTTTGCTCAGGGTTGCTCTTCTCTGCCCCTGAGTTTGTGCAGTTTGCATCTTAGAGATGCCCAACACCCCAGCAGCCACTCAGTGGAGGTGCTGTCAAACTTTGGGAGTTTGCTCATTTAATAGGCAAGAAATGGCATTTAAGTTTGCTTAAATTGCTGTTGTTATGAGCAGGGTGGGGAGGCTGTTTCCTTGCTGTGAGCTCTGTTCTCGCCCATCTTCCTCCAACACCGTAGCCTTTATCATCTGCTCTCAGAGCTGTCTTGTATTGCAGACGGTGACCTTTGAGTCTCATGTAAATCACAGGTGTGTCCTCCATTTAGCCTCCTCTGCTTGTCTATTATTTATTTTTTTGCTTTCTCCCTTGAAAGTGTAGTCTGTGGCCATTTCAGTTTGGTCAACTTTGCCCACCTTTTCTCTCAATGCGCCTGACTTTCAGCCAGAGCTAGAAAGTTTCCCCAAGTCCTGGGTTGTGGAGAAATTCAACCATATTGTCTTCCTGTAGCTATATAGTTGCTTTTTAAAAAAAATGTCAACAGGACAATTTAATGGTCACTCTCCAAACTGTATGACTGCCTCATTTTACCTACATGAACTAGACCTCAGAGACAGGCTCCGCAGCCCTGCTCCAGCGTCTGCATGTATAGCCTGGTCATACCTCACACTTGAAGAAAATCATATGCTTATTGTTAGAGAAATGAAATTGAATCTGGGGAGCCACACCTGGGCCAGTGCCAGAACCTCACTGTGGCAGCCCCTGTATTCTGGGTGTGGCAGGGGCCCAAAAAAAGAGGCCAAGCCATACCGTAGGGCAGCAGCAGTAGCCATGGTCCAGGTTTATTGCCTGTAGGTGGTTTTCATCACTCCAGATTGTATCAGTATCCATCCTCTGCTTTTGCCAAGGCCACACTTTCCCATGGACCTGTGGTTGCTAGTAGAGGCTCTCATTGGCTCCAGTCTTAGGATAGGATGTGCCAGCTGCTGGTGCAATAACCAAGGTTGCTGTAGAACCTACCAGCTAGTTGTACAAATGGCTTGCCTGCTCTACTGAGCATATCACAGTGTGAAGACAAGTCTGACGTTTGGTGACAAGTACCCAAAGTCCAGCCTTCCGCCCACAGCTTTGCTTCATTGGCAGAGTTTGTCTATCACATGGCTTGTTTCCTGGCCATTCGTGTTTACTGATGGACACCCTAATGAATTGGGTATTTTCCAGCTATTCTGAGAAAATGTACAGTAGTGTCACCTTTCATTTTGGTAAAGTTTGTCAGGGAGGCACAGGCCATAGGTACTTTTGCTGTAGGTGGCTGTTGGTCCCTGGGCCTGTTGCCTCTCCAGGAGGAGCCACCTCTGGGCTGTTGTCCTGACCCCTGCAAGGTCCATGGAGGCTGCAGAGGGCATGATGTTGAGACCACATCCAAGCCTCTCCCCTGGCCTAGCCATGGAGCCGGGAGCCGGGAGCACTCGTGGTGCCTGCTGCCTGCTGTTCTCTATAGGCTGGAAGACCTGTGTCCACAGGAAGAAGTGCCTCTGGATACAGGTCATGTCCAGGGGTATGTCCAGGGGCGAGTGTTAGACTTAATTCTTTACTCTGCATTTGGTGCCTAGCTGTCTCTAGACGGCCTGCCCTCACCCGACCTGTGGTGAGGGAGAAGGGGAGTGGAAACGCACAAGTCTAAGTGACCCATGGGAAGGGATTTAAGTGAGATGGGATTAGACCAGATTAGAGGATGAGAGGAGCCAGTGAAGAGACTGCTCCAGAGCCAAAGTGAGCTCTCAACTTGCTTCTTCACCTCCCTTCCCACGAGGTGAATTCCACAGGCTGCCGTGGGTGCCCTGTTCTTGAGCACTGGGTGTTGTGTAAGCTTACTGGGGCAGATGTTGGAGTCTATGATGGCGTGCCCACCTCCTCCCAGGCCCTGGGTGCTTCAGAGCCAGAGCCATAGAGGGTACATCTCAGCTGCAGTGTGGTCCCTGGCTAAGACTGGGGCTCTTCTCTGCCGGCTGTGAGGCTGTACCCACGAATCCTAGTGCATGCGGCATGGCACACAGGAAGGCAGGCAGCCTCTGCCGCCTGGGGCGCTGCTGCAGACGTCTAGAAGACGCATCCTGGCTGTCCATCCTGACTGGAAATCTGCAGGTTCAGCTTCTTCTCTTCAGGGTTCAGGGGCCCGCCTTGAAGTCACCTGCCAGGAGAAGGCTGTTGTGATGAGGCCCAGTCACCTGTTTCCCATACTTCCTCAGGTACCTACAGAGGCAGGAACTAGTCAGCAGGTGACTGAGTTGTGGTCCCCAAAGAAGCAGCTGTGGCTGGGAGTTGCTCCACCTGGCCTTTGGTTTGTGTGACCTTGACAAATCCCACATCTTTCTGAGCAAAGTACTCCTCATCCTGAAATGGGTCTCAATCCCTTTGCCCCACTCCCAGCCTAAGAAAAGCGTGAGCTTTTCTTCCTCATTTTAAAGTTGGCCAGCGCTGCTCATTTCCTAGCCCGTGGGCCACGGACCTGAGAACTCTCTATGCTAAGGCCACATGGTGGCGCCCTGGGAGCTGGTAACCCTGTGGCTAGGCCCACAGCAGGTCTGCGTCCTGGCTTGGCCTCCCTCCCAGGCAGGGGTTGGGCACTTCAGTGCTGCGGTAAACATTGTGCCAGGCACGAGCATGCTCAGTAACAGTTCCATGCTCAGTAGAGTTGCTCTTAGTCCTCAACCCCACCCAAGCCAGGTGTGTTAGAGCTGGGTACAGATTGAGGAGAGTGGCAAGGCTGGGCACGTGGCTTCCATCGCTTAGGAGACAAAAGTATGTGAACTAACATACAAGGTGTCTTTAAAAAGTAAAACATGTCTGAGATCATGGTTTTTCTGTGTCCAAGAATGCTGATGTTACTGTTACCCAAAGACAGCAGTCCAGGATTTGTAGCTGCAGTTATGGGGCACCTTCAGGACCTCTCAGGAAGTGTGACACCAGTATTTATGGCTATCACACTACTCCCTGGTGCTTGAGGGGAAGGTGTGAGCCCTCTGTGGTGCGCCTTCCCTCTAGTTGTCGCTGTCTGCCAGGGAAACAACCGGGCCTCATTAGGCCCGTCCGTGTGCCGACAGAGGTGGGGGGAGAGTAACCAGAAGGTCACAGCAGTTCTCAAGACCCCAGACACTGACCTGGTGAGAAGCTGGAGTGCCCAGGGCTGCATGCCCCAGGGCTGCTCAGAGTGTGTACGGCCCAGAATGGTCTCACTAAACCCCTGGGTGCTCAGTGACTCTCCTTAGTGCTCCCTGGGTGGGCACCTGCCATGGGCTTCTGGGCCCACCATGGTGACTGGTGGCTGCTTTTTCAGGTGGTGAGAGGCTACAAGGCGACAATCCAGCAGACCTTGGACATCCTCTTCCTCCATGAAGGCTCTGGGTTCCTGAGCAGCACCGATGCATCCACTCGAGACTCTGCTGACCGAACCATTATTGCCTGGGACTTTCGGACTTCTGCCAAAATCTCCAACCAGATTTTCCATGTGAGAAACTCCATGTGGCATTGCTTTCTTTTAGTTTCAGTCATAGGGCCATGTTCCTATAACCCTGAGCTGGGTCCTGGGCCCTTTCCGTCCAGAGAGGAGAAAATCGGCTCCTTGAAATCCCTGGGATGGAATGTGCAATATCAGGTTCAGGCTGACTTCCCATCCTGGTACAGCCACCCATGGGGATGATGAGAGAGAGAGGGGGGCGGGGAGAACAAATGCATGCTTATAAAGGGTCGCAGAGAGTACACCATAATACTGTAACTGTATTATTAACCCCACCACCCTTATCACTATCACCATCATCACCATCACTGTAATCACTACTATTACCATCATCACTACCATACCACCACCATTATCATTATTACCACCCTCACCACCACATTATCACCAACATCATTACCAGCATCCCTATAACCACCACTACCATTAGTATCACTGTGATCACCACCACCATCACTGTGACCACCGTCACCATTTCCACCACCGTCACCATTTCCACCACCACCACCTCCTCCAGCATCACTGTGATCATTCCCATCATCATCACTATTACTATGATTATCAGCACCATGTTCTGAGATGTCAGATGAACTGTTACTGATCTCTCTGGCGTCCTGTTTCTGGACCTTAATCTTGATCGTATGTGCATCTAGACCACCCTTTTGCTTCCTTGTCCTTCTTCTCAGTGGGTTCTCAGTGAACCTGGGCAAGCCACTAGACTTCACTAGGAGGGAGCTAGAGAGCATGCCTGGTCATGGAGGGCCTGCTGCCTTGGAGAGCCCAGCAGAGACGAAGGGGTGAGGCAGACGACTGCTGCTGGCTGTCTTATCCCTCCACCTCTACACTTTGTGGGGCAAGTAAATGCTCTGCTGAAACATCTCAATGGAAGCCAGCTCATCATCCAGCTGTGCCAGTGGGCATAGTGATCCAGCTGCTCCCACAGAGAGCTTATTTGTTCTGTAGGGGTCCTTTCAAGAGGGTGGCTTAAGGACACTACTAGACCAGACCTGGCGCAGTTGAGAGTTTTAAGGGTGATTGCTAGGTGAGCTCCCCCTCCCCCCCACCTTGTGTTTTGGTTTTCTTGTGTCTTTATCTTCTTGTCTAGCCATTTACCGCACTGCCTGGCCCTTTTGGAGTGGGAGCCTGGTCTGGGTGGGCTGCCCCTCAGCAACTCTCTGTAGTGGTAGGGAGATAGACACTCAAATCTGTCTTCTATTCCTGTGTGAAACATCACCACAAACTTGGTTGCTTAAAATAAAACAAGTTTATCCCCTCACAGATCTGAGGCTAGCAATCCTTGTTGAATATTACACAGTATTGGACTGAAATCAAGGTGTGGGCAGGGTGTGCTCCCTCAGGAGCTCCCGGGGAGGAGTGTTTCCTACCTCCTCTGACCCTGGGAGCCATTGTCCTTCCATGGCTGATGGCTGCATCACGCCTGCCTGCATCTTCAAGTTTCTCCCTAAGCATCTCCACATCGCCCTTGCTGTGTACATGCAGTCCCCCTCTGCTCCCCTCTCTAGGGGCATGTGATTGAGTTTAGAGCAACAGTAGAGAATCTCCTCATTGCTACACCCTTAAACTGACCTTTTGAGGTAACATCCACTGATTGTAGAAATCAGAACATGGGTCTATTTGGGGCTGTTTTTCAGCCTGCTACAGGCGTATAGGTAGCTTCTGCAAGATGGAAAGGAGCAAGGAAGCAAGCTTCCCTTTAGTGCCCTGCAGAAGGGGCACAGCCTGCTGACACTGATCAGAGACCACCGAGGCCCATGTCAGACCATGGAGCAGCAGGACAGTACAGCCATGTCGCTTTCAAGCTTTGAGTCTGAGGTAGCTTGTTATAGCAGCGATGGGAAACCCGTACAGACCCCCCAGGCAAGATCTAGGAAGAGGGAACAAGCCAAGGCAGGCTGAAGGATCTGTGGGAGGCAGAAAACTCCAACCCTGGCCTTCAGCTATCTGTATCATGCTCTTTCTCAGGAGAGATACACCTGCCCCAGCCTTGCCTTACACCCGAGGGAGCCTGTGTTCCTGGCACAAACTAATGGCAACTACTTGGCCCTCTTCTCTGCTGTGTGGCCCTACCGGATGAGCAGACGACGGCGTTACGAAGGACACAAGGTACCCCATCTTGGTCTCCCAAGTCAAATGCTGATCACTGGCCCTAGAGCCTCCAGCCAGGCTATAGCAGGGCCCACGGTGTGCAGATCCTCTGGGTGCTCTGTTTCTTTTTACCCAAGTGACTGTGTGAACTGGGGTCCACTCGTGGCCTGGGCCACATTTGATGCCCAGCCATTTCACATGGCTTGGAGGTGGGGATGCGACAGGTTACCATGGGCCGTGTCTGTCTTCTCTCCTCCCTGAGGCCTTCTTTGCTGGGGCAGAAGAGGCTGAGGACACAGTGGCTTTGCTTGGTGTCAGACCCCCAGCTTTACTGGAGCTGCTGCAACTGGGTTCAACTACCGAACATGTCCAGCTTGTGACAGGACAGTGTCATCTAAAAGGTCACACCTGAGAACTGTGCAGTCAAGTTACAGAAAAGAAAATAGCAGAAAACCCTCATAATGAACTAAGTTTAGGTGTGTTGGACCACATTCATAACTACCCTGGGGATATGCAACTTGCAGGCCATGGGTTTGTCATGCCTGCTAGGACTAGCAACCTTTGGGACACCAGGTCATACCAGCAACCTACAGCCTCAGACGGAGCTCAGACTTTGGCTTCAGGGTGGCCCCTCAGCTTGACCTTCGTGGACCTTCATAGCTGCCGCCCCACCTCACTGCTGCCCCCACATCTTTCTCCACAGGTAGAAGGCTATGCTGTGGGCTGTGAGTGCTCTCCCTGTGGTGACCTGCTGGTAACAGGCAGTGCTGATGGCCGGGTGCTGATGTTCAGCTTCCGCACTGCCAGCCGGGCGTGCACACTTCAAGGGCACACTGAAGCCTGCCTCGGCACCACCTATCACCCTGTGCTGCCCTCTGTCCTTGGCACCTGCTCCTGGGGAGGTGACATCAAGATCTGGCACTGACACTGGCAACCGAGACCCTGGCTTCTGGGGTGGAGGGTGTGCACCGAGGTTGGCTGACGGTCAGGCCTGGGAAAAGGCTTCCATCAGGCCTGCTAAGCCTCAGTGACCTCATCTGTGCAATGGGCATGAGAATCTATCTGAGGGTGTGAGGACTGTTAGTAAAGACATTCGCCAAATAGGAGGGTCTGCCCATTAAATGCGTGTTCTGCATCTTTTGAGTGTGATTTTGCTGTGACAGGGTATTAGCAGCTCCTCTTACCTTTCCACTGCAGGTCGGGAGCTTGAGGCAGGCTGTTACCCTGATGGTGCCAAGAGTGTTGTCCTCATGGCAGTGGGGCTCTGGTCTTGGGTCTTCCCGGGCTCTGTGCAGGAGCTCCGTACACCCTGTCCCTCTCCTGCTGCTTCTTGTCCATCGTCTGGAGGGGCTCTGTGCCACCACAGCCATCGTCTGTTCAGGAAAGACCAATGTGGAGCGGCAGGGACCCCAGAAACCCTTTGTGGGGGTGGGGGCTGGGCTAGGAGGAAGCTTAGCTCCCTGGAGGCTTGGGCGGGCCCGTGGGCCCTAAACCCTACCAGAGCTCTTCCTAAGGGACTGCCCCAGTACCTTGGAGAGGGTGGTGCAAGCAGGGAAACAGGGCCTCTCCGGCAGAGGACCTGGGGCGGAGGCCCGGCCCCCGCGTGGGAATATGTGGCCTCACCTCCCACCGCACTCCACAGTCACTGTACAGAGAGGCTCCTGTCACTACAGCCATTCCTCTTTCTGCCTTGGTTCCCCGTCTGTGAAGCCACCAGTCAGGAAGGCAGCCTGCAGGTGTGCTGGGGCACCAGAAGTGTGCTCACATGGTGAGTGCCCAGTCCTGAAGGGCGGCAGATCTGGCCCAGGGCTGCTGTGTGAGGACATTTATTTGTGTGTCCAAGGCATCTGTGGAGAACTTTCTGGGGTCCATGGAGGAACACTGCTGCCAAGGGGGAAGTGGGTTAGGGCTCTGAGTTGGGGCTTGTCCCAGGGCCCCTGTGCTCTTGTTGCAGCCTTCTCTCACCTTTCCACTGTAGCCCGGGCGCCTATTCCCGTCACAGGCTGAGGACTGCCTCCTCTCTGCTCAGGTGCCTCAGGGTTTGAGGCCACTGTCCATTGCCTGCAAGCACGCGCCTTCCCTCACTCAGGGCTCTGCATCAGGAACCTCAGGGACTCAGCAATTTCTTTCCCCTTCAGGGATCTGGCTCCACCTCATGCTGCCCTGTGCTAGACACAGGTGTGGAATAAGCACCCTGGGTAGAGCTCCATGTCCCTGACCCATAGGTATGTTGTGAAAAACTGCTGTGTGGCTTGGTGGGACAAAGGCTTTAGAATCATCCTGGCCTGGCCTGGACTGAAACTCTGCCTCTGCTTCTTTTATTTCTGTGTGATCTTAGACAAGCTATCTGATCACCCAGTGCCTCAGTTTCCCCTTCTGAGAGAGGAGTACAGGCAGCGTCATCTAGTGGGATTAATGGGACTGGGTCTGGAGGTCTGTGTACAGTGGGTGCTCAGGATGCTCGGATCTTGTAGAGTTGAGCCCGTTCAGCCTGGACCCCAGGGCTGGGCTCCATTCTAAGGCTTTGCCGTGGGAGGCCAAGGTGAGGGTGAGGCCATCTCCCGCTGTTGCTGCCCCTTCTCTTCCCAGGACCTTGGCACAGCCAGGGTTTAGTTTTGTAGAGTTTCCTGGGAGGAGGCTGCTTCCTTCATTCCCAAGTAACAGTCCTTAGGGAGGACCTGGGTTTGGCTGAGCTCTGTTGCAGGCCACACTAGACTGTTGGCAGGCAGGATGCTGTGACTGGCAGCTCCCACCAGGACCCGGAGGATTAATGTGTCTCCAACAGAACCCCGCTTGTGTCTCCCCAGGTCGTCCTGAGCAGACCTCAGCAGTGTTTATCAAATAAACGGACATAGGAGTGGCCCCGTCCGCCTGTCCCTGGCCTCTACCTGGCCTCGTCCACCCTGCTGCCGTCCCAAGTCCTGGTTCCAGGTGCCCAGTTTCCCCTGGCACCTCACATTTCTACCTTCCAAGGTGTCTTTTGAGCCCTGGCCCTGATGCCCTGCTCCAGTGCAACCACTGGCTGGCTCTGGCCATCGGACTTCCTTAGGAGGCTTAGGGGGTGGTTGTTGAGGGCTTCCCTGCCCACCCATGTGCCCAGCTCTCTCCCGCCATGACCCTGGGGTAACCGGAGTGTGGAGCCCTACTCGGACCCCTGCTGGCATGGGGTTTGGCTTCTCTGAGTCTCTGCTTTCTCATCTGTGGATTGGAAATCTCATCTATTAGAACTAGCAGGACAGATGCAGAAGAAAGAGCTCTGCAGACTGTCACCCTGTCATTGTCACTTGGACAGACACCACCTGCATCGTCCACGCTGGTGGTCTTGAAATGATCACAGCTCTGACTCGAGGATGCAGGGGATCAGCCAGGGCTCCCCAGGAATTCTACCGTGGTTCTTTCCTGATGCTGCCGCTAGGATTTGGTTTCTCCATGAAGTGTCCTGTGTACTGGTCCACCCAGCTGGTCTCTTGGGCAGGAGGGCAGTTGTGTCCCATGCTTTCCTCATCTCTTGCAAATGCCTTCTTCCAAAGAGCATTCAGAAAGACTGACTTTGATTCCTGCCAAGGTGTCGGGAGTTCACCATTTGCAATTTAAAAATAGGAAACCTAAATTTGGAAAGCACAGAGCAGCAATGAACCTGGAGTGTGGGCTCTCCCTCCACCCACCCTCCTAGGCCGAGTTCACCTCAATCCCACTTTCACATCTGCAACCTGCAACACTAGATCAGAGATGTCCCAGGAGAAAGGCTGCCTCATCTGGAGACGCCTGTGCAGGCCCCGTGCCTGCTGCTGACTTGTTTGCCAATGCAGGCTGTGACTTTTCATCTGAGTGGCGCTCAAATGCAGGCTCCATGTGGTGGCCGTGACCCTAGTGTCCCATGGGGAGGCTGCCCTCTAAGGGCGAGGCACATGCTGGGGCCACGTTTCCCTAATGCTTGTGCTCTTGCCTCACTTAACTACCTGCTCAAATGTCCCCTTCCCTCTGGTGTCCCACAGCCTGGCTGGGCTCTGCAAAGTAGGATGACAACTGTCTAGAGGGCCCAGAAAAATGACCAGAGTCCTCAGGCTGCAGAAGGGGAAAATGACCTTTTCCTTGGTGATAGACAACCAGTGGGAGGCTAGCCAAGTACTGTCCAGTGGGGCTCGAGAGATTGGGCAGGGGTGGGCACACAGAGGGGCTTTGCTGAAGACCAGGTGGGACCTGAGTAGAGCTCCAGAGAGGGTGGCTTGTGGACAAGGGTTGCCTGGCCAAGTCCTACCATGGGTTGCCTGGTACCTGGGTACTTGGAAGCTGTCAGGAACAACTGTCCACTGTGGCAGCAGGTGTAGACAGGGCATCTGAAACTGGCTCCTGGGCTGTCGGGGAGGCACCTGGGAGCATGGAACCACTTAGAACATCTGAACTGTCATCTTGCCTGGGCCTTTGCTGGGGTTGGTTACCTGGTGAACAAACTCCTATGCACCTTTCACTGTCCAGCATGAGCCTCTCCTGACCCCAGCCATTCTTTCCTCTGGGGCGGGGAGGACTCTTCCGTTTGGATGCACAGAGGCCCTGCATTCTTGAAGTTCTGGGCCAATGCTACATCTGCCTTCCTCCCCAAACCCTTGTGGGCAGAACCGGCATGGGGCTGGATCAGGGGCTGCAGTGCAGAGGACAGGAGGGAAGCACCGAGTCCCAGCACAGTGGTTATTCTAGGAAGAAGCTGTGAGCCAGAGTGATGTGCAGTCCTGGGGTCTGGCTGAGCCGCTGTGATCGGCCCCAAGCAATATTCAGTTCTTTGGGAGCAAGATACTGAAGGTCAAGGCAGGACTTCAGGGCATGGACCTGAGGTGAGGTGGTCCCCAAGCACCCTTAAGAGCAGACAGAAAGCCCCCTCTGAAGGAGGGAACCTCCATCCTAGGCCTTGCAGAACCCCAGAAATCCTTTTCAAGGGTTGAAAAAGCATCTGCCAGATAACCAGGCACACAAAGATGGAGACATGAGCAGGGAGCAAGGACACAGACCTACAGAGTTCATAGGCTGGAACTGGAACAGCCATCAGCTTTGCAGAAACAAGGGGTGAGTGTGAAAGTCACTCTGGGGACCGTGCATCCGTGGACAGTGGCACAGGGCACAGTCAAGCACACGACTTCCAGACATGGCAATCACAGCTGGAACGGAAACTTAGTGGCTGCATTTGGCAGGTGTGTGAACACAGAATAGAGTGGAAGGTGAGCTGTGCAGACGCCTGCAGGATGAGTCAAAAGTAGAGCCACAAAGTGTTGAGGAGCCAGAGGACGCACCGAGGCTTTACCACGGTCTGATGGCAGTACCAGAGGGAGAGAGGGAGAATGGGTAGAGTTTTATTTTATATTTTTGTTCTTTTTAGTTTACGTGTATGAGTGTATGTGCCTGCATGTGGGTAGATGCACCCGTGTCATGTGGTGCCCGTGGAGGTCAAGAGGGCATCGGATTCCCTGGAACTGGAGTTATGAACTGATGTTAGCCATCATGTGGGTACTGGGAATTGAACCTGGATCCTCTGCAAGAGGATCTAGTGCTCTTAACCACTGAGCCATCTCTCTAGTCCCAAGTGGAAGATTTTTAAAGAATAATGTATTTTCCGGAGTTGATAGAATATACTAACCCGCAGATGCCACAGACTCCCTGTGAATCCTGAGAAAGAATTCCACCCAGACACACTTTAGGGAAATCACAGAAATCCAGTCGGAGAGAAGGCTGTACTCAGCTGGAGGGAAACACGACCAAGACGGGAAGGGTGCCCAGGACAAGGGTGAGCCCCGCACAGTAAGCCAGGTGCTGAGGCAGGGAGAGACTGCTAGCATCTGGTCCCCAGCCAAAATGAAGACATGTCAGAATAGTAAGCATAGGCTTTACCACCAGCAGAACAGCACGGGGGACGCTGGAGAATCTGCCTCAGATAAAGGAGAAATCTGGGCTGTAGAAGGGGCGATGATGCCAAGGGACGTGCCAAGGGTGCTGAGTGCTGACCTGTCCAGCCAGCCAGGAGGGCAGAACACCCCGAGTCCTGGGATGCTGAGCCAGGGAGAAGGAGAGCCAGTGAGGGATACCAAGGGCCCGCTTCTGAGACTGACGGTGCCTGGGGAAGAAACAGCCCACACTTGGACTCTTTCCACTGGTGTCCTTTATTAATGAACTCGAAGTACAGTGGTAACTGGACGGCATGCATCACAGACGACAGGTGCACAGGGGTGGGAGGGGCCTCATGTCTGAGGTAGAGTCAGGTGGTGGCAGGAGCGGGAGCAGGGAGGAACGAGCACCGGCTGTCCTGGGGTGTCCCTGGCCCCCTCAGGCCCAGGGGCTGTGGCAGAGCTCAGGGTGGAGTGCTGGCTGCACTAAGAGATGGGTGTGTAAGACATTTCCTGTGCCCCAAGTGGCTTCAGTTCCCCCTCGCGGTGGATAGAACTTCAGGGTTCCCTTGTTACTGGCTTGCTGGCTTCTCCCCACTTGTGGAGAGTGGCCTCCCCAGGGCCCTGGCCTCCCCTTCCCTGGGGCAGGCCCCACGCACCCTCACCCGAAAATGAAGGAGCTTCAAGTGGGAAGCGCCAAGGCTGCCGTCCAGGAGCTGGAGGCAAGTGCGTGAAGAAACACCCTTTACCCTATAAAAATAGTTTCACTTAAAAAACGGGGGATGCTCACTTTGGGGAAGGGTGCGGTATGTGAAAGCGCACTGGGTGGTGTCTGCAGAGGTGGCTGGGGTGGACAGACGAGGGTAGAGAGGGTGCTCTCAGGCTCTACTGGGGTGTGGGTGAGGGGGCTGGGCGGAACTGGGTATTCCTTGGCAGGGGCCGTAGCATGGGGTTTGGCTATGCCCTGGATGGGATGGGGTGGGTGGGGCCCTGACTGCAGCCTGCTGGTCGCAGTCAGTTGAGCAAGGTTCCATAGAGCTGGGCCTTGGTAAGACTGTCCTTACGGCTCAGCCCCGAGCCGCCAGTCCTTGGAAAGGCCTGCTGGGGGCTAAGACGGGCGGCAGGGTGCATTTCAGGGGAGGCCTCCATGGAGCTGGGCTCCAAGGAGTCCCTGGAACCATGCTCGGGCTCGGGGCTGCTGCCAGCCCCGCACAGCTGCACCCCGAGCCTGTCCCCGTCCCCCTCGCTGGGTGCATAGCCGGGGAGAGGGTCAGCTGAGCGGCTGGGGCTGAGGCTCAGATCACCACCTGCTCGGAGGAAGCAGGGCTCGGCCAGATGACCCTGGGACAGGTCGTCACCCTCTGAGAAGCTGTCGGCCTTGTAGGTGGCATACAGGGGGCTGGCGCGGCCCTCAGCCTTCTTGCCCGGGCTGCCACCGTAGTAACGTTCTGAGAAGCTGCAGGGTGAGGCGCGGCTTGCGGTGCCGGCCGGGTAGGAGTACGCCCCCACATCCTCCACACTCAGGGGCCGCCACTGACCTCGAATGTCCTCCCCAGCAAGCCGCGAGCCCCCTGGCTTGGCCCTCAGGCTCCACAGGTTTGGGGGCATCAGCGCCTGCTGGGGGCCTGGGGAGGCCGGGAAGCGGTAGGGCTCGGCAGGGTATGGAGACACTGTCCGTCCAAACCCCGGGGCCACCTGGGCCTCAAGTGGGGCCGCCACAGCGGCCGTGGCCTTGCCAAAGCGAGGGCTGCCGTCGTAGGTGGCGGCAGACGGCTGGCGGTTGAAGAGCTCGTCGCGGCTGTTTAGGTAGATGGCCTGCTGTGAGGCAGTGAGCGTGCTGGCCTGCGCGTGCTCCTTCTCCTCAGACGTGGCGCTGAAGCTGGAGTAGGAGCTGGATGTGGGCAGCGAGCCCGCATAGCCGGGGAAGGCCTCACGCCGGAAGCCCTCGGGGAAGGCCGCGGCCTCGTCCTCCTCTTCAGCCGCGCTGTCGGTGGAGTTCTGTGCCCGCAGGAAGCCCACGTCGGCCACTGGTGTGTCCACACTGGGCCGCCGGTCATGCTGCCGCTCTTCTGGACAGTAGAGGGCCGTGTCGCTGCAGTAGATGTCCCCCTTGTATGGGGACCGCGCGCCTGGCTTCTCCACTCCATCCCGGAAGGCCAGGTCACGGGCTGAGGCATCCGACAGGCGGGAGGACAGGCTGGCCGGGTCCGGCTTCTCCAGCACCTTGGCGATGACGCAGGTGGGGACGCTGTCCGCGTAGGCCGGGTGGCAGAGCGGGGAAGGCAGGCTGCAGCCGTGCTTCTCCATGTGTAGGCTCACGCGCTGCTGGAAGTCCGAGGGCAGCTGGAACGGGTGTGGGGAGGAGAGAAGAATGGGGACAGGTCATAGCCAGCACAGCGGCTCAGCCCTGGCCCCGAGGCCAGGACCATTTCAGCGTCACTGACAGACAGACGGACGGACGGACGGACGGACGGACGGCAGGCTTCCCAGTCTTCTCACCTTACTTCAGCAGAAGCCAGCTTAACTCCCAAGGACAAGAATGTCCTCAGCACCTGGGGATCTCGGTCACCTCTACCCCACACCATCCCTACACACACCCTACTCCAATGGGGCCCAGCAGAGGCAGTGTTTAGTCTGGAGAAGCTGAACCCGGCCCCACTCAGGCCCCCTTTCTAGATCCTGCCCAGCAAGGGGTGACTTGCAGGCCCATAGGATCTGTGGGGGCTCCTCCCCGGTCACACTGCCCATGTGCTGCTCAACGAGACAGACTCAGAAACAGATGCAACAAAGATTGGCGGGCCAGTGCCAGGCGCCAGTTTCCTCGGAGTGCCTGGTGGCAGGTGGGGGTGCCCCACTACTGTTTGATCCATTTTGTGAGTGTTGCAAGTGTGGCTGGGTCCTGGAAAGAGGACATGGACAGGGGTCTGGGTAGGGGAGCCCGTGTGCGTGTGGGCAGAGGGGGTAGTCTGGCTAAGGTGGTCACAGACGGGCAGGGTGGGCTCTGCCCAGTCCAGCTCTGGTACTAGGCAGCCTGTGTTGACTCCAGAGCTCTACTGGCAGCTCCACACTCCATGTGGCCTTGGGGACGCCCCATCCCTGATGTCTGTTCTCTTGTCTCTGGTATGAGCCTATTTCTCATTGTGACCAGGCCTTAGGGCTGCTGTGACACACAGTCAAGGGTTGCCTGCTGTGTCAGATCCAGGGACAGGCCAGTGCCCAAGAGGACTAGGATGGCTCTGGGAAGTGGGCTGGGGGTAGGGCACTGTCACCATCAGGAAGCCAGGACCCAGGTGCGCGAAGGATGAGGGTTCAGGCTCACCGGGCGGCAGCTTCCTCCTTGAGGGTGGGGAGAGGCTTCGGGGTGGGACGGCCCAAAAAGAGCCGAGTGGTCCTGGGGCGGGGCGGGCCTGGCTGTGGGGCGGGGCCACGTTACCTCGGACACCTTATGGACCCTGCCGTAGGTCTGGCTGCACTGCAGCATCTGGGCCGCTAGATTGCAGTCCTTCCTATAGAGTTCCTAGAAGACAAGAGAAGGCTTTTGGCACAGCCGCCCTGGTCAGTGCCCACTGCCAGCAGGGTGATGTTGGGGAGGGCAGGGCAGGCAGGGCGACTGCTTCTAGCCCATCCCTGTCTGGGTTCCACATTCTCTCTGTAGGTGAGGGATTGCTCTGACCTCGAGCTACGGTGTGTGGGGAGTAACCTGCCAGGCAGCTCTGCTCTGCCCAATATGCTCCCAGGGCCCTGTCACCATGGGGCTCTCAGCAGGTTGGGGAAGCCACAGGTGGGCCCCCATCAGCCCTGAGCTCCAGGAGGGCCCCAAGCTGTTTACCAGGCTTCCTGTTCTTCCACAGAGTCCCTCCGAAGATGATTTGGTGGGAGTGTCAGGCATAAATCAGGGACAAGGATGAGCCGCAACCCTTCCAGCCTGGTCTATCTGCTGCTCACACCCTGTTCTCAGAGTGTCACTTAGCCTTAGGGCTGGGCCCAGGTCAGGGTAGACATGTGACTCTAGGTGTGGATGGACCCTGCTCAGCCTCTGAGCTGAAAACAGATGCAAACAGTAGGAACAAGAGGTGCTTTCATCTTTGGAATCTCTGTTGCATGTGCCTGTGTTGGGCTGTTTTGTCCCGCCCTCTAGGACCAAAGCCAGGCTGGCTCCAGCAGCCCGTGGGCTGCCCAGCAGTCCCAGGACCCATTAGTGCCACAGCCCTAATGTGCTTCACTAGGACTAGCGTCCTGAGCTGCTCCCTTCCATCCCACCTCTGCACTGGGTCTGCATGGGGGACAGAACTGGGGTCCTCCAGTCCCTCTTCACTTCTCCTTGAACCTCCTAGGCATAGAGAGTTGAAACTCAGACCCTGTGAGACTCCAGACCAGCTGCCCCTGGCACCAGAGGGTTGGGTATTGCCTAAGTTGCCACAGTGAGTAGCAGATGCTACTTGGAGAAGCATTTGTGATGCACATTGTTCCAGGGGGAAGATGTCACACTGGCCAGAGCCCCTGGCTTGACCCCAAGGTCCCTGGACTGTCTGCTTCTGAGGTCTCGAGGTTGGAAGATCCTGAGTCTTCCCCAGGGCCTGCCCGTGGTCCTTGCTCTCCCTGCCACTTCCCAGAGCCACACTCCACGTGTGAGTTGACGGTGCTTCGGACCGCCTATCCTGCCCCACTCTGGGAAGGGCCCAGGCCTCTCAGCCACTGACCTCCAAGTCTCCAGATCCTAGGGACTCCTTTCAGTCCCTCTTAGCAGGATGAATCAGAAGGCCAGCTCATCGAGGGCCACACTCCCGTCTTCAGGGTCAGGAGCCATGCCTGGTGCGCTCTACCAATCTTACTGGCTACTCCCTCTGAGATGTCCCTGCTGTCTCCTCCTCTCCCTTTGGTTCCCTGTAGCCTCTCTGCTGTCCCCCCAGGTTCTCCAGTGCGCTTGGCCTCATAAGGCTTTCAGTGTGAGGACAAAGCCCATCCCCTAGTCACCTGCAGGCTGGCTTCCCTTTCCTTCCCCTCTGGGCTCAGCAGTCTCTCCCAGACATGTCCCGGTGAAATTCACAGTCTGGCATGAGGTGTTGGTCCTGCCTCTGTTTTCCTTGGGGCATTTAGAACTTCTGACACCCCACCTAGCCTGCTGGCTGTCTAGCGTACTGTCCACCTTCCCCACATGGACTTAATGGACTGAGAAGCAACTTTTAAGATTATTATTTTAGTCTTTTTTGGTCATACCATAATCTCAGAGTCTTGTAGGATCTAGCAGGAAACAAAGGCTAATTAATGTGTCCGTGGTCAGCCCTCAGGGGCCAGTGGAGGGTGGACGGCCAACTCATGTGGCCCCTGCGGATGACCATATAGTTGTGACAGAATACTGGGGCTGGCTGAGGTAAAGAGTCCTAAGTGACCTGGGGTCTCGTATGGGATAGGTGGCCTCCCACACTCCAGCTACAGTCCTTCCAGCAGAGGGTCTGCCCTTCCTACCCAGCACTCCTCCAAGTCCCTACTGCCCTACCCATCCACTCGTCCCCTGAGCCAGGCTGGGGTCCCTCTGACTCAGCTGCAGCCCTCCAGGGGCTGAATGCACACAGCACTCACGTTGTCCTCCGACAGCTTGTCAATGGTCACCTTAGCCTCCAGCAGGTGGCTGTTGAGGGCGACAATCTCGTGGCTCATAGCACGCTTTTCTTCTTCATAGCGCTGGCCCTGGGTGACGGGGTCAAAAGAAGAGTAATCAGTGGTGAGACCCAGTGTTGGTCAGGCCTTCATGTGCCCAATAGCTGTTGAGGACCAGGTGCTCAGAGGGCCACAGGTGTAGAGGTTAAGAGCACAGACTGACTCAGGTTTAAACTCTACCCCACTGCTGACAAGCTGGACCGGCCTAGACTAGTCACCGCCACTAGGTCTCAGTTACCTGCTCCTGATGTCCTGCTTCGGAATTAGGGAGGACAGCTTGTCCCACCTATCTCAGTTGGTGAGTTGGGAGAGACTGGCACTCAGGAAGGAACGGACCAGCCCCTAGAACTGCCCAGCCCTTCCTCAGTCTCAGATTGAAGACAGCACTGAACAGCTGTCACCAAACTAGAATGAAAGGAACCTCCCCATCTGCACCATGGGGGTGGTGCAGAGCCCCAGAGTCGTCTTCTCGCTGTCTTCACGGACTGGGCTGCCTTGAACTCGTCTCATTTTTATCCTAAGAGCATCCTCCATTCAGGAAAACAAGCCAGACAACTCAAGCCCTGGAAGGCATAGGGTACACATCGGCGCCTTACCATGCGGTACAGCTTGTCCTCCAGCTCCTGGTTGACCCTCTGCAGTGCCATGTAGTTGCTCTGAATCCTGAAGAAGGAGGCAATTGGGTTACAACTGACTGTGCAAGGCCTGGCTTTCATGCAACACTGAGACTTGTCTAGCCACCATGTCCTGCTTGACATGGCTCTGAGGACTTGGAGTTTGTCCTGCCGGCCCTACCTGGTACGGTGTCTGTGCTTAAGGTCTGATCAAAGCTAACTTCCACTGAGGCTTCTTCTAGGCCGGGGTCAAAGGCACTGTTCTGCCTACACCTAGGAATCCTTGGAGATAAGAAGGCTTGTATCCAACAAGAGCCTGTCAAGTCCACACACAAGGCCAGTTCACTCAGTTTACACACAAGTCTTACAAATCAGCAGTATGATTTCTAGCTCAACTGCACACTAGGGGTGAGAGAATGCCTGTGTAGCCCCAGGCTGACTGTCAGCGACCAAGACAGAGCTCCCCCTAGGGAAAGGCACAGAGCAAGTATTAGGCAGGTACCAGGTGCTTTGCATCTATTACTGGTGGCAGGGGGACTGGGCCTGATGACCATGTGTCCTTTTGACAACCTCTGCAGTGTTACTGCTTGTCTTGCCAATGAGAAATGGACACAAAGATGCTTAACATGGTAAGTAGCAGAGCCGGGACCTTCACCAAGGTCTGGCTGCACTGTCCAAGCTTGGCTTCTGCACAGCTCAGTGAGGGTTTTCAGAGGCCCAGAAGAATCGGGCCATTCTGAGAGGGACCAACTGCCCCCAGGGCAGCGCCAGCTGCTGCTCTCTAAATATTTAAAACAAACTCAGCCAATAGCAGCATGCATCAGCTTTGTGTTTAAGTGAGGGAAGCAGGCAATGGGGTTTAGAAAACTGAATGCATGGGAAGAAACATTGAAGAGTCTGGTCCATCTCGCAATACACTGGCCCCAGGTCACTTGCTGAACAGCCCCTATATTCAGGGGTCTTTGTGTGCCAGCAGGGCTCTGGAAGTGGTCCCTTCTATGCCGCTGCTGACTCGCTCAAAGCTGGAATAGAGAATGTATGCAGGTGGTAGGAGCCTGGTCTCGAGGAAGGCACTGTGAGAGCCTCGGCATCACTGCCAGAGGCTCAAACCCTGCCTGGGCTGCCCCAGAATGAAGTCTGGTTCTGGGATCCATATCTTTGGGTGGGGTCAAACAGTCCTCAGAGTTGGGCAGGTGGTGACCCAAGCCCCTATCCCATCATGGACCCAGCCTCACCTGCGCAGTTTCTCCGTGACCTTGTCCAGCTCCTCCTGTGCACGGCGGAGCTCTATCTCTAGGTAGTGGCGGGTGGAGTCAAATTCGGTCTCCAGCTTCTCCAGCTTGTGTGTGGTATACGACAGCCGCTTGCGCAGCTCGCCCTTCTGCTCTTGGAGCGCGCTGCAAGAAACCCGACAACCAGCCAGGCCACAGCGCTGAGTGTGGGAAAACTGAGGCATGCTGTGGGTGCATATGGTGCACCCAACCACACTGACATGCAGACAGGCACGCACGCTGACACACACCTCCTCCAGTGGCGGAGGTACCCACTTATGTCCTCTCAGGGGTCAAAGGCTCTGCCCTTGAATTCATACTCAGACCCCGCTCCCTGTGCCCTGTCACAAAGAAATCCCTATGTGAGGAGAACATGGCCTTCATGCCTCCCTCACGGAGGTGACCCCTACATGGCACAGCTGGTCCACTGGCACCCTTGCCACTCCTCAGCTCTGGGGTGAGAAACCCAGATCTTGAGTGGGCATTTGTAGCCCTTACCAGGCCCTCTCCTGGTTATCTGTGTGGCTGCAACACACTGTTTCACCCCTCTGGGTCAAGAAGAAGGTCATCGGTGATGCCCCAAGCCCGGGCAAGGTCCCCCAATGGCAGCTATTGAGGCTACACACAGCATGGAAACTCAGCAAAGCCCCAGTCTGCTGGGGAGCCCTTCCCTAAAGAACCTTCCAGAGCAGTATACTGGGGATCTTGTGGCTCCACTTTGGCCTGCACAATGGAGCCTCAGTGAGTCAAGCCCCACTTGCACATACAAACCCCACCTGCCTTCCAGAGCAAATCTGGGCATCAGGTGGGAGAGCTGGCCGTGGGCTTCTCAGGGTGCAGCAGCCTCCTGTGGTTGGGTTGCAGGTGGAACTGGGCCCCAAACACCCCATGGGTGTTGGACCCTTCCCTCACTGACAGACATGGACAGGGTCACCACCATCCTTCTCCTCCTTTGCCTGGGAACCAGCAGGGCAGACTGTTAGGGAGGTGACAGGATCTATATGGGCTGCGATTTGCAGTGAATAACTCTCCACAGAGCCTTAGTTTACCCTAGGGTTCAGGTGACTTTTCAGACACATGGATAACTCTTTGGTCACCCGCCGTTTCCACCTGACTAGCCCTTCTGCCCCTAACCCCCTCAGTCCTCAAAGACCGCAACAGATCCCTAAACTTGTCACTGCTGATGGTGTCCCCATGGCGTCTTCCCCTTGAGTCTGGAACCGTCCAGCCTGCAGGACTTGCTTTGCCTGGCCTTGCTTACCACTGCACTGAACCTCATCTGAGACTCATTCCCATGCCTGTCTGGGTCTTCTGTCTAGTTGGTCCCTCTGCTCGGCTCCACCAACCGCTTTGTGTCCCACTGCTACCAGCCCAGCCACCTGGTAGCCCCTGCATACCCACACTCAGCCATCCGGCCAGACCCTGGAGAGGGCCACGGAGACCCCTCTCATGACTCTCTCTCATATCTGACCATGGCCTGGGGCTGTGGCTGCTTCGATGCTCTGGACAGGGAGGACCCTGCTAGTTACCTGGGTTAGCTACCATCCCTGCCCAGCATCCTCCCCTCCCAGGGTCTCAGTTTCCACATCCGCAAAGCAGAATGGCATACCCATTCACAGAAAGCAGGGCTGTCATTGGTTCTTGTCCTATGTGGAGTACCAGAATCACTCAACACAATGGGATGCCGTGGGAGGGGTCACAGTGTGGGAGTGGCGGCTGCCAGGCCACTGGAAGACTGGGGGAAGCTGGATCAGGGAAAGGGCATCTTAACACATGCACAGGAGAGGGGCTGAGGAGCCTGGAGCAGGTAGTACCCTTCCTCTCCCTAGCAGGGAGACAGCTTTTTTTCTGTCTGTGTCCTGGTCAGTGCAGGGGAGTGCCTCCAGCCCCTGCCATGTCTCGCGTGTCCCAGTCTCCTCCTTGCCCACTGGAAGCCCATGGATAGACATTAGCGTGCTGACCATATGGTTCACAGAGAGGCCTTCTTGGGGCCTCCTTCCATCTATAAGGTCACAGGAGCCCAGGGATGGAGCTTTGGCGTGAGACAGTGCATTGTAGGCCAAGATGCCTTTCTCTTTATGAGTCTGTCCTGGGAAGCTGGACACAGACATGGGACACATGTCCAGGCACAGATGCAGACACTAAGGAGTGGAAGTGTCGGGGGTAGAGACAATAGGTATACTACCTGCCCAGATCACCCTACAGGATTAGGGGTTTCCCAAGGCATAAGGACAGAGCTTTTCAGAATAAATGGGGGCACAGGATAGGAACACAGCCCTGGGCAGAGGCCAAGAGACAGGGGTGGGGAGGGTGGGGGATGCTGTGTAGGAGGAGGGGCCTACCTTGTGCACCTGCCAGCCTTTGCCAGTTGTTCCGAAGGGTCTGAACTCATTGGTGGCACTGAGTCCCACTGTGGCACAGTCTGTTGGTCATCAGCTATGTTAATTTTGGGGGTTCTGTTCTCATCCACAGGCCTGCATCCTCCATCTTAGCCTCAGGGGTGTCAAGGGGAGCTGGTTTCCCATTCCCTGCTCCGGGTCTGTTGAGTGCCTATCCTATTCTGAGGAGGGTTTTCTGGCAGTGCTTGTTCCTGGTGTACATGATCTCCTGGTCAGAGGGACAAGGACAGTGAAGGGATAGGTGGATACTCCATCAGGAAGACCACACTAGCTGACATATAGAGAGTCATATGAGTGTCCTGTGGAAGTGGGTCCAGAGCCACTTCGTCCTCCCCTGGGATCCTGCTCAGCCACCCCGTCTGTGGCTGGTCTGGGCTAACAGTGGTTGGCTACAACAGAGGACACAGCTCTGGCTCGGCCGTGCTCCAGCATGATCCTGCTGGAAGATGATGGATGCCTGCCTCCCGTGTGCCTGGGACAAGGCTTCACTCTCCTGCAATCTATCAGGTCCCGGATATGTCCTTGAGCGGACACAGGTAGAGGGATGCTCGGGGCCACGGTGCTGTTCCCAGAGAAACTGGGGATCAAGTTCCCACTGAAGGGGACCAGCTATACCGATAAAAGCTCTTGACCCAGGAACCAGGCTCTCAAAGCGGGCTTCAGGACGAGGCAGACACGCTGAGGGCTTCATAATCCCATTTAAAAGACTCACTGCACAGACCATCACAGAAGGAGAGAAATGTTCATTTGTTACGCCTGGGTGGTGGAATGCTGGGTAACTGAAAATTCTTTTTATACTTTTCTGGGTTTGTCATTTTTTCTACAGATGAAAGCTCAGGAGACAAAAATTACTAAGGATCAAATTTTGACACTGGAAAAAACTTCCTATGCGCATCAAGTGATAGGTTAGGGGCAGTGGCAGTCAGTGAGCACTCAGCCCCTCCCACGGGGGCACTCCTGGTCCTAAGCTGACTTCATGGTGAGGGCGTGCACTAAGGCGAGCAGGTAGGTGTCAGTGGCTGGGCCTCTGGGTAAACAGGACTCAGGAAACTCCTCCAGGAGCATCTCAGAAACTGACCCTGAGGGTGCTACGGGAGCCGAGGGCAGCGAGGATGGCTGCCTCCCTCCCTGGTTGGCCAAGGCCAGCAGTGGCTACGGTGTCCTCCACACAACCCTTGCCAACAAGTCCCCACTCAAGAGTCCCGCTACAGGGGTCTCAGAACCTTGGGTAGAAGCTCAGAAGCACTGAGGTCTGGGACCCAGGGGGAGATCAAGCTCCAGGGAAGGGCTGGGCATGCCTGGGCCTAGAGGAGCCCCAGCATCTGGATTTGCCCTTGTTCTGAGCCAGGTAACATGTGGAAGCTGTAGTGTAGCCTGTGGTAAAAGGAACAGTGCCCAGGTATGAGAGAATAGGCTCCAGAAGGGTTGAGCCAGTCCCAAGACTGCCAGGCATGTCTGGGGAGCGAGAAGAAAGCCAGCTCAGCCTCTTCTGGGGCTTCCCTGGGAGAAAAGGCAGGAGTAAGCATGCTGAGCCATTCGAGGAAGGCTATGGATGCTGCCCAGAAGCCAGCAGGTATGCAGGGGCACAGATAGGCTAGGCTGGGCAGCCCCAGCAGGGCCAGTATTTGCTCTAGCCAGGGCCAATGATGTCATCTTCACTGGGACCTGGCCTCAGTGATCCCAAGCCACTAGGGCGGACATGAGTGTCCTAAGTGGTAGCAGGTGACGTCTTCCTGGTGTCGCTTGGTAGGAGACGGGGCAGAGCCTAGGCACATGCTGCTTAGTTGCCTGCCTAGAGCCCACTTTCTGCTGGCGGTGGCCCTGGGGAGGGACGGGGGGTGTCACCTGTCAGTATGCTTGTCTTCGTCCTCTAGAAAATGCTTGGTTCTGGGGCCAAACTAGCTTTGAGGGGACTTGGGGGCCAGGAAGGGTCCTCAGGGGCAGCAAAAGCTCAGGACATTGAGGGCGTGGCAGCACGGATTAGGGCCTCCTCTTCACGTAGCCAAGCTGCATGCTGTCACCTGTGTCAGATGTGGACAGCCACAGCCACCTGTGGAGCCCTGAGGCTCTGTGCTCCTCAGTGTGCATGGCTGAGAAAGGAGGTTCCAGTTCCTGACTCTACTGACATATGGCTGAAGGCTTTGGGGCCTGCCAGTCTCTTCCTCTCCACCTCATTCCCTCTGAGTACCCCATCCCCAGGTATGGCCCTCATCTCCTTCCTGCAGACTATCCATGCCCCGCCCCTCGTGGACGGCCTGGCCTCCCTCTCCTTTCTTGGATGCTCAGCTCCAACCTCTGGGCCCTCTCTCAGCACGCTGGGCCACCTGTCCTGCAGGGGGCTCATATCCATGTCTGCTTGGCAAGCGATGCTGGTCCACATTGTGGTGGGATAGGGCTGGGTTCCTGGTCTGTCCCAGGGTCAGCGAAGGGCCAGAGAGCTGCAGCAGCCCCACGTTGTGGCATTCTGTGGGGGCCCTGCAGCACGCCGGGGCTCGGCCTGCTTTCCTCTCTGGCGCGGCTCAGCCTGGCACCAGCAGTCATGCTCCAGCAACGTCAAATTGCTTGTCATTCTTCACATGCTGCAGGCACTTTCTCATCTTGGTGACTTTGTCCCTGTGTCCCCTCTGCCCGGATCTTGCTCAACCTGCCTCAGGTTAATCCTCCCCACCTGAAGGCCCAGCGGGCCCACTCTGGCTAGAAGGGCTGGCAGCTGCTCTCCTGGGTGGCTGACTCACCATCCTGCCGTCTGTTGAGTTTGAGGGCACCTGGGTCTCCTTTGACACCTTGGCTCCTTAGCAACTGGATAGCTCCTTTCTAATCTAAGTGGACCACACCTGACCTAGCCACTGTACTCAGACCAAACCCATTTCTCACTTGGCAGCGCCCCAGCGCCCCAGCCTCTGCTTGCCTTGGGGCCCCCGACTGCCCTCCCCCTGTCTCGGGGCCTTTGTCCTTGGTGTTTCTTGGGCCTGGGACACTCTCTCGGGACAGTCCTCACTTCCTGAAATCACTTCCTCTGACAGGTGGTCTGCACTGGGCTCAGCCAGGTTTCCTGAGCAGCCCCCTCCCCAATCTTGTCAACCTCTTTGGCCACAAGGCTGGTGTGGAGAGGACGTGAGAAGCTCTGGAGAGTGGGCTGGGAGAAGAGTCCTGGGGCAGGAGCACTGGTTCCACACTGGCCTGTCTGGGTCAATGATGAGGGACCAGAGAAATGCACAGAGCCAGAAGGAGTCAAATCCAGGGCCATTACCACGTGCCCTGCTCATCTTGAGATGCCCCTGGAGGCAGCCACACTGCAGCTGACACATCCCTGGCTCTCCCCGTCTCTTCATGGCGACCATGCCCCGCATGTGTCCTCCCTTGCTCTCTCAGAGCAAACTCCATCCTTTGGAGGGCAACTTCACCTTTGCCTAGAGAGCCAGGGCCCCTCCCACACGGACGACAGGAAATGTGCTCCCAAGCCACTGAGGGTGCCAAGGTGTTGCACCTTGTTTTCATCTTGGGGCAGAAGGACCTGAAGGCCTGCCACCCTGCCTTTTACCTCCAAGACCTCCTCCACCCACCCACAGTGGGGGAGCACAGGAAGCCATCCAAGGGAACCTCCACAGATGTCACCACCACGTGCCACCCGCCCTCATCTGCCTTGACACCAGACATCACATACCAGGGACACGTGGTAGTCAGCAGCCCCCAGTCCCTGCCTGCCCCCCACTAGCTTCAGGTGGGCTCTTTCTGGCTTCCCCTTCACTTTGAACCATCCATCCTCCTTCCTTCTAGATCATTCTCTTCAGCAGTCCAATAGATGGCTTCTTTTCACAATCTAATAACCACATCGCCTGCTCTGCTCCCGGCTGTGCAGACTACGCTCCCTACCTCCCTGTCCTCAGCAGGCTCTTGTTGGGCCATTCTTAGCCCTCACCTGGCTTCCAGACAGTTGGTTACCCCTTCCCAGTCTTCTTGGAGGGTGATCTTCGTGCCTGTCCTCCTCCCACCAGCCTGTCCCCTCCCCTGACCCCAGCAAGCACCATGTAGCTGCCGAGATCCCCCAAAGCATCTAACTCCAAGTATTGATGTCCCACTGCCTCAGTTGTCTGCAGGGCCCACAGGAAGCCCTCCCCCTCCCCAGATCTTCCGCTCCCATACCTGAAGGGTCCTGGACATGCCCTGTCCTCCTAGGGGTCCTGTCTGCAGGAAGGGGCCTCCCCTTCTTCCAGCACCCCTCAACCCTGCACCCATTGGGCTCCTAGTCTCTGGTCCTAGTCTGCTCTCAGTACAGGAACTGTCCTTGAAGCAGTCACCCCGTGTGCCCGGGGGAGCCTACCATTCTGTGCTGGGGCTGGGGGTGAAGGCAAGAGGGGAGCCGTATCTGGACATGGGGAATCTGGAGCCAGGGGCTGGGAGTGGAGTGGAACTTGGGTCATCGAAAGGCAGGTATGGGCTCCAGAGGTGCCCCACAGTGGGGAGCTGGCAGTGCTGGTTTGGGGGCCAACCTAGGGGAAGCAGAAAGAGGAACTTGAGGAAGGCTGTCTGCAGAAAGGAGCCACACAGGCCCCAGGAGCACCAGTGGCCCTGCTTCACTGGGTCTCTTGTCCACCCTGCCTGGTCCCCTTGCTCTTGTCCCTCACTCCTCAGGTTGTATCCTACCCTAGGGGAGGGTCAGGGAGCAGGAGAGGATAGTGAACGGATGACTCCAGGGTGGGCCTCACCATCAACCATAGCTCTGGAGGGGCCCCCAAATGTCTCTCCAGAGCCCAGGTGAGGAGGTCATGATGCCACCTGGACACCACACTGGCTTGAGGATGAACAAAGCTCTGCTCACCACTGTCAACAAAGATGGGCAAACTCACTAAATGGACTGGCAGGAGGCCTGAACTCATAAGCCAGTGAGAGTCTGGATGGCACAGTGACCTGGGCTGCTGGGCAGGCAGACTGTGGCTGCCTGGTGCCCTCCATGCCCAGGGTTTCTGGGATGTCCTGGTTCCACTCACCCCACTAGCCCACCCCTCTGTTGTGCACACCCTCACAGTAGTCATCCTGAGGGCGAGCCTTAAAGGAACAGGCAGTGGTGATGTGGATTTCAGTACTAGCCACTGAGGAAGCTGGCTGCCTCTGCAGGGTCTCAGTTTCCCTCTCTGTGACAAAAGCCCAGAGGGGTACATGTGACTATCATGGGTTCATCCCCAGAGGCACACTGCACACCCCTCTGAGCCACGAGGTGCTTAGGCCATGCAGTGTGAGCACTGAGCAGGGCTAGGCAGGCACAAGCCTCAGCTTCCCTAGCAGGGGCTCCCAAGCTGGCCCCCAGCTCTCAGAGTTTCCCGGTATAAAAATGGGGCACAAATCCTTGAGGAGCAAGGCTTGTCCCTGCTCCTATCCCGAAGAGACCCCTTAGAGCTACTCTTCTAGACTGTAAGTACTGACTGTCACAAGCTGACCCCTGCTGTCCTGAGCCACCTCTTCTGTCTCACTGTCAAAACCCCAGCCTTGTGCCTGCCCCAGAGACCCCCAGGCACAGCTGAACACCTTGGGCATCCAAACTCAGAGCCTGGGGTAGCATGGTCTAAGGTGACCTCTTCTTCCCAGGTGCCCTCCTCAAATGTCATCATGCACTCAGGTCATGGGGTACCACGCCCTCTGAACGAGCTGGTCCCCTGAGGGGCATATGCAGTGCGGCCAGGAGCCCAGAGTGCTGGCTCCAGCTGATTGGTCACCCACAACCCTGCCTATTCCTGCCTTTCCTGGCTAAGGCCAGACATGCCAGGGCTGCCTCCCCATAGTGGGAATAATGTCACCTGCCGAATGGATGGGAAAACAGGGCCTCAGCAGGGCAAAGGCAGGCCCTCTGAGAGAGGCCAGCAGTTACTAGCACAATTGGTCTCTTCAACATGTGCCAAGTTCAAGCAGATGCATTTAATCTATAGATAGTGGGTGCCATTTTCAGAATCAGAGAGGTTCAGAAGTTTTCTGAAGGTCACACAGCCTCTAAGCGAAGACTTGGGATTCAAGTCAGATGACCGTACCTTTTTAAACCACATATTCCATCAAGAAAATTTGGCAGAACAGGATTTCTGTTGGACTATTGGGACAGGAGACGTTGAAGGGCCAGAGCCCTCTGACAAGTGTTTTTGCTGTACCCTGTGTTACTACAACACGTCTGGTAAACAGTGGTGCTTGATAAATGTATTGAGCTGGCTATCAGTGAAAATAAGTAACAGTTCAGAGGTCTAAGTCCAGATCTTCAGGGCAGGGAGGCAGGACAGATCTGCCACCTGGGGGCAGATGTGCCAACCTGGGGGTGAGGCCGTGGGTACTGCGCAGGTGGGACTAGGGGAGGCTTTGGAATGTACCCTCAGTCCTGGTTTTAGAAAGGATATATGTGTGGCCTCAAGGGGGCGCTGCTGAAGGGAATGCTGGGACAGCAGTGAGGTTACCTGATAACTGTCTCTCTGGAGCCAATGTGGGGTATCACCCTCCCCCAGTGCCCGGGCATGGAGAGCAGTGCCTGGCCTGGGTGAGTGGGTCAGGGTGTGGGCCAAGTGAATGAGTGAGTATCCACATCCACAACACTGAAAATAACAACTCAGGGCACACAGACCAAGTTTAAGTAGAGTAGAGGAAGGACATCTAGCCTGTGCCTGGGTCTGGAAAGCAAGACACAAAAGGCTCCAACCAGAGGACAGAAGCACACAGGCTGGGGTGTGGCTCGGAGGGGAGGGGGTGCCTTCTTGGTACTGTGTGAGGTCCCAGAGTCCCATCTCAGTACCTCAGCCTGAGACGTGCAACACAGTCAAAGTCCCACTCCCACACAGGCTGGTCCAGGTGAGGAGCAGGTGATGGCGGGAGGGGTTCACTGTCTTCCTGGAACAGGCTGAGCGAAGAATTCCTGAAATCCAAGGACACAGATCCTGGGCAGGGGGTGCGGGGGATGCATGCCGATGGCACCCAAGAGGAAATCCAGGGAGGAGGGCCCCTACATGGTGTGGGAGACGGTGAGGATATTGGCAGGAGGAACCCTGGAGAGCTCCTGGTCCTCCTTTCCAAGCTGATCATGTGCCCGGCACACACCCCAGGTCACCTGTCCATGAATGCCCACAGCAGCTCTGACCCAGGGCAGAAAACCAATGGATACAATGCGGCTCAGTCACTGAATAACCCCTGCCACTTACTGGGCTGGCCAGTCGCAGTCAGTCACTGGGGCGACTCCCTTAGGCACTACCAGCACCAAGGAACAATGGCTGAAGTTACTCACAGCACAGATTCACACAGCCAGGAGCCTGTATCACAATACCAGGGTCCTAGGGACCTCAGGGTGGGGGCTGTCTTATGAAAGGGTCTTGGAGATGCTAGGGAGCTGGTAGCTTGCAGATGGTCCTCAGGCTCACTCTAACCTACCAGTTAATCCTGTAGATGGTCACCTGCTCTGAGGAGTCCTTCCCTGGGGACTACTATACAGCTTTGGGGGGAAGCTGTGGCCCCCCCAATGGGGCAGCTGTGGCCCCTCAATGGGGCAGCTTTGGGCTTGCTGAGCACCCTAGGTTTTACTCCCCTACCATGAAGGACAGGGGAGGAGCCTCAGCTCAAACAGAGATAGGGGGCCAGCATAAAGGGCAGCTGGAAACTAGGGACATCCCAGACCAAAAGAGTCACAGGGTGTTTTATAGGTAGCTAGAGGCAGGGAAGCTGAGCAGGGATGAACAGGGGCCAAGGGCAGAAGGTGGACCAGAGCCAGGGTGGCAGGCTATCACTGAGGACCGCTGCCCACCCACGGTCCCTGAGCCCAAGGAGACCCTGTGTGTTCATTCTTGCCAGGCACGGGGGCTGGGTGAAGTCAAGGGGTCAAGGCTAAGCTCTGCTCTCAGAGTGCCTATGTGGGGTACCTGGAAGGAGAGGGACTTCATTCCAGGTGGCAGGGACACACCCCGACCCCTACTTCCCCAAGCCCTGAGGCCTTTGTTCTCTTGGGGTATGTCCTGTCATCTCAAGCTCCAACTCAGTTGTCCCAGGAATCCTTCTGCAATACCCCAGGTCAGTGTCCCAACCTGGTACCCAAAGCATCTTGGGTAGAACCCACTATCCTGTCCCTGGCCAGTGTGCCTGTTCTGGATGGCTGGACCTCAGTATCCTGCATTGGGCCTGGTACACAGATGGGGCAAGAACCCTGGGGGACGGTCTGGAGGATATTAGAAACTCAGTTTGCTATGTGAACAACAGAGCAGGAAAAGGCTTCCTGGGAGTCAGGCAGAGGGGCGAGGGCAGGGAGACTCCAGCTGCATACTTGCTCACAAAAGAGAGCCACTGAAGACTAGGCAGTGGCCTGGTGGGCATAGTCATTTTGCCCATTCGGCACATGAGCCACTCCTGCCCAGGCCTCAGTGGGTGAAGGAGTGGGTGGAGCCAAGCCTGGAGCACCCAGAGCTCAACCCAGGTCCAGGGTCCAGCCTGGGACATACATACAGAAACCATTCTCTGGGCTAGGAGGCAGGACTAGGCTCCTGTTACCATCGGTTTGGGTACCCAAGATCTTTTCATTCTACCACAAAAGAACTTTTTTCTTGCCTAGGGCTGGTGGCTGGGCCACAGGGATACTCTGCCATGGTCAATGTGCTCCAGACCCCAAACTAGGCACTTCCAACTATTTTTCAACATCCTTTTGTGAGGACCCTCATTTTGCAGCTGAGGTTTCCTCAGGCTTCGAGGATGAGGAGGACTTTGCCAGAAACTAGACTTGTGGGACCCCCAAATCCTGTAACCACACTGAGGGAGGCCATGAGACTGGATTTCCTGGGCCTCTGGTTCTTTTCGTCCTTGGGTTGGACCCCAAACATCAGACAGAAACCCACTGTGGCCGTCAATACCCATACCAGCAGGGATGGAATGTTCTAGAGCAATCTGTATGAGCAGTGCTAGGGGACCAGCAGTGACAACATGGGACCCTCTCCAACTGGGGAAGGGGGACAGCACCTTCCCTACCCCAACTCCAGAAGGTATGCAGAGTCCTATCCTCAGGACCCCAAGTCTAGAAGGCTATGTGGCAGGATTCAGTTCAGAGGCCTAGGCCCTGCCCCCAGCTCAAGCCCCTCCCACTTTGGTTCAGGGCAGGACATCTGCCCACCTAAGTCCCCAATCAGGTTGATTAGGTCTCTATTCCCAGGGCTGATGAGGCTGAAGACCCCCGGCTGAGCATAAGAAGAGAAGGAAAGAGGAAGGAAGCCCTAAGGGGCCCAGCTGGCACCAGAGAAGCTCTGAATGCTACCTTTGCCTCCCATCCATTAGGGTTGAGCAGCGCCCCCTCCCCTCCCCCACCGGATGGGGATGACAGTGGCAGTCAATGGGGGACACCAAGGAGGGTCCTGGCCTGGGATGAGAAGCCTGTGTTTGGGTCTGAGGCCATGGCTGTGACTATAACCACATGTATGGCTCTCCAGGCCTGGCTACCTCCACCTGGGCCTGACCATGCAAGGTGGGCCCTGGCCCACTGACATCAGGTTTTGGTCTGAGGTCCCAATGGACTGGACCCCTCCTGAGCTTGTATATGCTGATCTCAAGCCTGTTGTCCTTTGCATTTGTCCCCAGATACCTGGGCATCTGGGAACCACTCACCAGCACTGAGGGTCAGCTGAGAAGGCCCAGCCCCTCCCCTTGAGCCAGGCCCTGCCTTGGGCCAGGCCCAGGCCCTGCTGAGCCTTGCCCCTTAGAGACCCAGTGGCCTGCTACCCACAGTTCTCTCCAAGGTGCCAATTTTGGCCTTGGGAAGGGAGGCCAGGAGACCTCCTGGCCAGGGGCGATGGCCCGGAACCCGGTGCCATCGGGCCAGGCCTGATGGCACACAGCCTAGGCCCTGACCCAGGAAGAAAAACAAGGTGGGGGGAAGGGTCCTGAAGGTAGGGTGAGGGCGCCAGAGAAGTCGCGGATTTTCAAACGGGCTGATTCTCCGGCCTGCCGCGCGCAGCCCCTCGGAGTCCCGCGCGGCTCCAAGTTGAGCTACGGAGGGAGGCCTTGGGGGTGCTCCGGGCCGCGGCCGCGGGATTCCCCCAAAATGGCTCCAAGATGCGGGGCCTGAGCGGCCGCGCGGACTCCATCCCCGCCCGGCGCAAACTTAGCCGCCCCGGCCGCGACAACTGTCGGCGCCACGGCGGGGACGCGGCGCGGGGATCCCGGGGGGCCAGCGCGAGGGTCGCGGGGACCGGCCGGGGGTGCGCCGTTGCCCCCTCGCCCTCCGTGGCCGCCCCGGGCCCGGCGCGCTGCCCCGCACCCCGCCGCGCGCCCCCGCCCGTCCCTCGCACCCCCGCGGCCACCCGGCCGCCCTCGCCCTCGCCCAGCCCGGCCCGCGGCGCCCCAGCGCAGGACTCACCTGAGTTTCTCCATGTCTGCGGCAGAGGCCTGCGGGAGAGCAAAGCAGAGGGTCAGCGCCGGGGGCGGCCGGCCGGAGCGACGCCCCGAGTCTCGCTCCGTGGCTGCCCCGCGCGCGCCCCGGGCCCGCACCCCCGTGCCTCAGTGGGCGCGCCGGGCCGCGGCCGAGTAACAGGTGAGCCCGCCCGGGCCGCCGCCGAGTTACGCCCCCCGGGGGCCGGCCACCGACTCGGGGTGCTCGGCCTCGGCCCGCGCAGGGGCCTCGGCTGTCCCGGTCCACTGTCGGGGCGCTCCCGGGGCCGCGTTTTCCCCCTCGTGCCCGCGCTCCCTCCCCGAGGAAGCCGAGCCCCGCAGCGCAGGAGCACCGGGTCGGTGGAGAGTGTTGGAGCCGCGCACCCGGGCCGGCTGGGGGATAGGGACGGGAAGCTGGCGAGCTAGCAGTCGCGCAGCCCGAAGGGATGGCACCGCGCGTCCGGCACTTGTGCCTGCTCTGGGACCCTGCCGCCCTCCGATCCCGGGGTTCGGGGCCTGGCTTGCCCCTCCCGGGCCCGAGGGATTAACCCCGGCGCGCCCGGCTCGCCGGCGGGGCTCCCGGCTCGGCTTGCGCAGACCCGCCCGCGCGCCACTTGGAGACCCTCCCGGGCCGGCCCTGCGCGGACTGGCACCCCTCCGCCCGCCGCGGGGACCCACCCGCCGCCGTTAACCCTGCGGGCGCCGGTCAGCCCCGGGGACTGCCAGCGGCCCGCGCGGGATCGCACTTCCTGCGCGCAGCGGACTCTGCTGAGCCCGGCAGAGGCCGCTCCGGGCTTCCCCCGTCCTTCCGCGAAAAGGGGTGTGGGGGTCTGGACCCGGGGACCACACCACAAACCTGGGAAGACTGATGACTGCCCATCCCGGACCCTCGCGCCGGGCGCCGCCGCCACGTCCGCCGGGAGCGCGCTCCGCTCGGTCCGGGCCCCACGCCGCCTCCCCCCACCGCCCCGCCGGGCGAGGGCGCAGCCCGGCCCCGGGGCCTTGGTTAGGCTCGGCTAGCAACTTCCCGGGTGCCTGAGCAGGCCTTCGCCGGGCTCCCCCAGCCTCAGTTTCCTCACCTGAGTGCTGGGGGGAGGGGAGGCGGGAGGAGCGGACGGGGCGCTCTGCTGCCCTCGCGCTCTGGCGGCTGCGGAGGGGCAGGGCTAGGGAAAGGAATTTCAGGAAAAGGACCCCCGGGGCGCCCGGTGGGCTTCCCTCCCAGCACACTCTAAAAGTTATACCCAACCACGAGCCCAGACTCCTTTCTAGGAGACCTCCTGCAAGACTAGAGTTCGCCAGGAAGAGTTTGGCGCACATCAGCATAACCCTCCCCACCCCAACGCCCCTCTTTTCCAGGCCCACCTTTCCGAATCCCCATCACAGCAATCATCTCCCGCATTGGGTCCCATCATATAGCAGGCGCTCAATAAACACGGGCTGAGCATGCCTGGGTCCTACGCACAGATGCGCGGCTTTCTCCTGGCTGGCTGTGAGTTTCCGTGCAGAAGCCCCAGCTCTCCCCAGGACACCCAGCACCCAGCAGGCTTGGCCTTCTGGAGCCAGCGCGCGGTGGGAGGAGCCGTCCACTCGCAGGGTCAGAGCCAGCCAGGATGAAACCAACCCCCCCAATCCAAGTGTTCATCCATCCATCCACCAATGGCTCCCCACTTCTTCAGTAGCTGGCGGGGTTCTTCCACCCGGGAGGGACGAAAAGGAGGGGAGTCTTGCTCTCCAGGGGCCAAGCTGGAGACACCTTCACCCCAAACTCAGAGCCTGCCTTAAAGAAGGACACCTGCCACCGCACAGGGCCACAGCTCCTTCCAGCCTTCCTAGCTCTGCAGGAAGCCAGCCCTGAAGCTGAGGGGCCGGGCATGGCTCCTACTCCTAAGAGGCCTCTTCCACCCAAAGGCAGGGGCCATCCTTCCTCTGTCTTCAGCCTCCTCAGTCACTCACAGGGAATGAATGACCTGCCCCAGCGTTTGTCTGGAATTAATAAGAATGTATTAAAATTTAATTTTAAAAAGCTAGCATCAATTATTTACATTGACTGTTTCAGCTCTTCTAGATGGCCTATCTGGGGAACCCCAATCCCCAGAGGACTGGGGAAGAGACAAGAAAGAGGTGGTAGATAGCTTTTGCTGCAGGAGGCAGGACAGCACAGGACAGGAGACAATGGAAACCCAGCCTTTCGCCTGTTCCAGATTCTGGCTCCTCCACCCTTTGACCCTCTGACCCAGGGTCTGGGGGTCACCATGGCCCTAACTCTTGTGGGGCACTTCCTTCTTGTAGCCCAGAGTGGGGATTCAGGCTAGCCACTGGATTTAGCCTCAGCCAGATAGCTAAGTCTCCTGATCTTTGCAGGCTGGCTGAGAGCAGACTAACCTGGTGGGGGAGGGGAGAGCGCGGGTCCAGGGAACTGGGGCCCAGAGGCTGGACCTCCTGGGAACTCGGACCTTGGTGCTGCCAGAACTCCCTTTTAAGTTGGGTTCTCCTGTTCACTGGCCACGGAACCTGGGGAAGTTTCCCCCATGCTCTTGTTATAGATGGGCAAGCCCAGCTGGCTGTCACAGCAGCTCCCAAAGCTTGTCTGCTACTGTTCCCAGCAGAGGAGAGGAAAGGCGGGTGGGGACTGGGACAAGAGACTTGGGGTACCTTTGCTTTCCAGCATCTTTGGCTGGGCCTGCTTGTTGATACACCCCTCTCTCACGCACCCGCCTCCTCCTAACAGGGCTTCTGACAACACAAATGCCAGCAACTTCCTAAGTCCCAAGCCAGCTCTGGGCTCCCTGTGACAGGCTGGGCCACCTCCCTCTCATTTGCTTCTTTGTTTCTTACAATTCTGAGCCCAGCAGGTCGCAAACCCCTGGGAGACAAGCACAAAAAGAGAGAGGCTCAGTGGCCAACCACACAGGCTAACACCCTGGAGGCTGCCATACTCTGTTACCTAGACACTATGGTTCACAGACCACAGGTGTTCCCTTGAGGAGGTGACTGTGCCACTGGGCACGCCTTGCTGAGGAATGGAACACTGACTTGGCCCTTCCTGGCAGTGGCCCCAATCCTCCTCCCTTGGGTCACTTAGATGCTCAATGCCTTCTGGCCTCACACTTACACTTCTGGGATGCTCTACCTCTGCATAGCTGATGGCATCTTCTCGGGCCACCTCTGCAGAACGGAGCCCTGTGTTGACCACCGTGCCACTGTGGCCAGGCTGTGGTGGGGTTTACATGCACAGGTGAGGACCACCTGTGTGAATGAAAGCGCTCCTATCCCAGTCTGCTATCAGAGCATCACCACCTTCATACCCTCCCTGTTCCTTCCTCAAGCCTGCTCCTGCCTGCTAGAGACCAAACCCCACCCCGGGGGGTGGGGTGGGGTTGCCAGTGCATGTGCACAGAGGCCTGAACAGTGCAGACACGGGCTGGTCCTGCTCTCCCACACACATCCTAAGGTCACTAGGAAGCAGGGAGTCAGGTTGGGGAATAGTCTGCACCCAGCTTGCTCTGTATCGCCAGCTGAACTGAATTCTTTGGCCTCTCCATCTGACTGAGGACACAACCTAAAGACATAGAGGAGGGGCAAAGCCCCCCTTCACTGACTGCCGTCTGGATCTCCTATGTCACCATGTGGCCTTCAGACAAGGCTTTCCCACTCTGAGCCTCAATGCTTCATCTAGGAAGGAAGGATAGGAAATCCACCTCGAACACTGTGAGCAACAGGTGGCCCGATGTTCTGAGGACTAGCCTGCAAAGGGTGGCAGCCCGGGAAAGTCAGCCTTTAATAGCTGTTTGAGGAGGACTCCTCCCAAGAGATTTCATGTTGCTACCTGGATTCTTGCATTCATCCAACAAACACTGGCTGGGTGCTGAGACTCGCTGGGAGTCAGGAGTCCTCAGAGAAATCATGCAGACCTCCTTCATAGGGGGAAGGAGAGGAGCTAGGGCGCACACAGCAAAGTCAGCACAAGCTGTGTGCTTCTATATGCCTGGGGTAGGGAGGCCAGCTTTCAGGCTTCAGGAGAGCCGGGGCTCCTACCCCGAGTAGCGTGCAACCACGTAGAATTGGACAAGGGAGCATCCATGGGCTGCAATGGGAGGAGTCAAGGGGAACAACTGGAGCTCCTGGAGCACAGCTAAGGTGCCTGCATCTGGCCAGGTTGGGACCAGGTGAAGGTGGGAAGGTCCTTAGACCCAGGCTGGCTAGAGATGGTGCAAATAAGGGAGTGGGGAAGATGGGAATCTGGTCTGGTGGTGTCTGCACAGGCTCCCACAGAGGCATCACTGGGAGTGTGGGGGCCTGAACTTGAGGACAGGGTCAGGAAATGCAGATTTGGGAGTGGTCAGACTAAAGGTGGTGCTTATGCCTCACACTGGACAAAAGTGGCCCAACACAGATGATGGGGGAAGAGGAGACAGGATGGCAAAGACAGGTAGGAGGGAGGGGCCCGGAGAATCATTTTGTACCATGGAGGTGTCAAGGACAGGATCTCAAATCCCTGGGCATCTCTAGGGCTTTTCCTGCTCAGCAAGGCCCCCACGTCATCTTCAGCTGCTGAGTGCAAGGAGAGAATCCACCCACAGTTGCCTAGCAGGGCCTGGCTTGTGACTGTCCCAAGAAGGGGCCAAGCCTATCTTCTTTGCCTCCCCAGGTTCGTCTGGGCTCCATGGGGCTTGCAGGGATCCCCTCCGCTTTGTTACACTCTTCACCAGGCCTGTGCCTGCAAACTGGCCTCCTGAGCTCAATCTGGCCTGCTGGCATGTTGTATTTGGCCTGTGTGAGTTGAGTTCTCTCTCTCTCTCTCTCTCTCTCTCTCGCTCTCGCTCTCTCTTAAACATTTGAGCCAACATTTAAAAATCGGGAGAGTTTACATTTTAAAATCCGTATTTTTGGCTTCTACTGAAAATTTTGGAAGACCTAGCAACTCCGTCCCACATTCCCACGTGGTAGGAGTCGGGAGTTGCGGGAAGCAGCTGCTCTGCAGAGGTACCTGGAGCTCCCTTCGGAGCACCCTCCACACCCACGAAGAGCCAGGCCAGCAGCTAATGCCACTTGTTCAAGGTCACTCTGCACCAAGAATACCTATCCCTAGCTCTGTGCCTTGTGCTTTCTTTTTGACATTTCTGTCCTCAGAAAAAGGTTGGATTTAAAGTCACTCACACTGGTATGGACAAACCTTGGTCCCTAGCCTGTGGTAGCTGGAGCTCCCTGAGAACTTACACAGAGATTTCTTGTTTGTCTGCCTATGGCCACTCAGCCAGACAGGAGAGACAGAACTAAAACCCAGAGCTACGTACTAGGCAGTGGCTCCCTTCCAGTCTGGATGCTGGAAGGCAGGGCATCAGCTCTTACAGATGGGCTTTCAGGCTGGTGCCTGCAGTCAGGGGCTGCTCTGCTTCCTAAGGTCCCATTCCAGCAGCACTCCTGGCCCATCAGTTCTCCAAGGCTCTGGACTGTACGGCATCGTTCCAGGGTTCCAACTGGAGCCTTGGGGCAGAGCCTCCCAGAAGCCTGGGTACCAGCAACAGCCCTGGAAGACCTGGTGGTCCTAAGACAGAGCCCTGTGACATGTGTATAACTGAGTGCCACACACAGGTTGGGGGTACTGTCAGCCCCTTATGGAAGAGGTGGGGACATGATCAGAAGTCAAGCACGACTGGGGAAACTGAGGCCTGAGGAGACAAGGCAACTATACAATCATACAGCTGGCTCTGATGAACCCTGAAGAAGGCAGTTCTAGGAGTCTCTGGGAACCTGAACTCCCTGACCCCATGGTTGGCCCTGGAAACAGGCCACCTGGATGCTGTGAGGGCAGGCTGCAGGCTGACTGCTGCAGGGTGAGCTCCTAGCTCCCCTCGGGGCCTCCTTGCACCTCAGAGTCCTTTTCTGTATATGGGGAGTGAAGGATGTCATGACCCAGTCAGGAGGTTAGTGCATGGTGAGCCAACAGGCTCATACAAGGAAGGTGTGCCCGTTCTCAGGACAGGCCTCTCCCGAGAGCCTCTAACCTAGGAGCACCCAGGCTACGGCACTTGGCTAATCTAGTCCCCTGCCTGCCCTAGAGCTCCCAGGGACTGTCCTCAGTACTCTGCCACACCTGAGACTCAGACTATAAAGGGATCTGTGGCAAACCAAGAAGAGCTTTGAAAGGGCAATGCTATTACTGTTGCCACTGTATTGTTTACTCATAAGCACTGGTCCCCACCCACTCTGCCTGCTCCATGACCAGAACCGTCACCCTTGAGATTCATTCTTTGGGGCTTATGGTCTTTTCTACTACAGAGAGTATAAAGGAGCACAGTGAAGGGGTTAGGCAGGACCTGTGGGGAATAGATGCATGCTGGGGGATGGGGTGGGGACTCACCCGGTAAGTGCTGAGGGAACCATCTGGGTCTCTCTGCTCATTACTGACCACACCAAGCCCCCTGGTGCCTGTGGCCTCTGAGGAATGCCAGTGGCTCTGAGCTGGGTCCTTCTCCTCTGAGGCTCCAGCTGGGCCAGGTTGGTGCTGTGCTCTCTTGGAGTGGGCTCTGGGCCGTGGACTTGGGGGCCCCTGAAGCCTTCTAGTGTCGCAGGGTCCAGTACACGCATGGTGACCTCATCTAGGAACCTGGAGAATGGCAGCCTGGCCTCCCGCCATCGGCTCAGGCGCACAAGAGGTCCCATAGCAACACTGTGGCCTGGACAGGGGGCTTCTGCAGGAGTTGACGGACCAGATGACCTCGGTGTCCTGGCCTGGGTGGGCCCTGCTGCCCAGGCGGGGTGGAATGCTGTGCTCTCTAGACCCAGGCCTGTGCTGGAGCTTGGCTTGTGGCTGTGTATCTCCTGCATGGGGGCTTCTGCCCTGGATGGCAGCACAGAGCCAGGGTCTACTGGTCCAGGGCTGGTAGGGTCAGGGCTTTGGGCCTGGGAGCTGGTCCCAGTGAGCATCCTCCTTAGGTGGCACAGGGTCTGCCTCCAAAGGCAGAGCGCCCATTCCCTCCCAGGTCAGGCCATGAAAGCCAGCCAATGCCTGCCTGACCATCGACCCAGTGCCAGTGGATGGTGGGCCCCAATGGCCTCCCACCCCAAAATCGATTGTCATGAAATGCAAGCTTTGGGGCTTAGTGTCAGAAAGGAGAAGGTCATGTCCTCAGCCTGGCCTGGGGGTTGGTCACAGGGAGAGAGCTGGGCGGGAGCTGCCAGGGGTGGAACTGGGTGCTGGGGACAGAGGAACAGAGAGTTAGCTGCCACAGTTACCACACAGCATCGGCACAGGGGAAATGGGAACTGCAGCAACTGGGCCAGATGGGACCACAGCTGCCCACTGTCCTCTAATCTTCCTGAACAAGAGTACACATTGAGGGGGCTGGAGAGAGAGAGTTCAGTGGGTAAAATGCTTGCTGTGTAAGTATGAGGACCTGAGTTCAGATCTCTAGCACCCATGTAAAAGCCAGATGGTGGTGGTGAGCATCTGTAACTCCAGTACTTGGAGAATGGAGACAGGAGGCCCTGAAGCTAGCTCAACTGGGGAGCTCCAGGTTCAGTAAAAAACCCTGCCAAAAAATATGGTGGAGAGCAATCGGCAGAAACACCTGTTGTCAACCTCTGGCCTTCGCGTACACACACATACACATATACCACACACATATGTGCACACACAAACATGTGCATGCATATACCACAACACATACAATACACACACAACTAAGAGCCTGCATTTCTCAGGTTCCTTTGCAACCAAGGAACTATAAAAACACTGGGTGTGTCAGTTAGGGCGCTCTGTAACACAGATCAGACAGTTTCCATGCCCTCTAGGCTCCTTACTCTGCCATCTTTTTGCTTCACTCTGCATAACTGGAGTTGTGACAGCATACTGCACCATGAAGCACACCTCTGGTAGAGGCCACAGATAGAGGTAGGAGGAGCAGAAAGACATAAAGAAACTGGATGTGTACTGACCACTGATCCTTATACCAACTAACTGCTTCTTTAACCAGAGAGAGACAACTCCATCCTGCCTGAGTTACAGTTACTTCCAGTCTTGGCGGCTAGTAGCTAACACAGCTGAGACACAGAGGGACGAGTTGGAGGGTAGTGGCTGCCAATACTGGAGCAGGGACCTACAATGCTCAGGTGCAGTGAGAGGGTAAGCGCCAGGAGAAAGGGCAGTGTAGAGCCGCGCCACCCTGAGCTTCAAAGGAAGCCAGGCTTGCAGCAGCCTCAGGCCCATGGCCAGCTGGTGGCCTCCACTACTACCTCACACTGCCGGTTCACAACGTGCACCTGGAACTCTGTGGAGACGCTGCAAGGCACCTGCTCGGGGGCCCCAGCTTTCTGAGTGCAGTCGGGTACCTCTGTGGTGCTCACTGCAGCCAGCTGACTCTGCATGTGGAAGCACTGTGGGTCCAGCTGCCCAACGTGGGCAAACTGCACCCAGCCCCGTCTGATCCTTCCCCTCCACCTCCACCATCACTGCTCATCCCAGATGCCACCAAGGCTCACCTGCACCTCTACGATCGCCTGCCTCCCACATGAGACAGTTTTAAAAATCATAGGCCAGGTGACTAGACAATGACCACTGTTCACACGGCCTGCAAAGCCCTGAAGGCCCAGAGGCTTCCCTCTGTGGCCCCCAGGGAAATGTGTCTAGTTCTTGCATTTGCCAAACTGCCTGTGGCCCAGGGGCCTTTGCACTTGCTGGTCTCATCTTTCCTTCTTCCCACCATCTGACTCCTATCTAACCTTGAGGGCCTCAGTTCAACAGCCTGTTTCCTATTGTCCTCACAATCAGGTAAAGTGGACCTGCTGCAGTCTCTTTTATAACCATTCCTTTCTCACAAAACAGACCCCAGCAGTCATGTGCACAGTATCTATAGCTCGGAAGCTGCTCCTCTATGTGCTAACTTTCTGCAGGAATCTAATAAAGAGGTTCTGGATGGATGGATGGATGGATGGATGGATGGATGGATGGGGGAGTGAGTGGCTTAATGGATGGATGGTTGGGTGGGTGGGCGAGTGAGCGGTCTAATGGATGGATAGGAGGATGGATGGGCAGGAGGGAGGGAGGGAGGTAGAGTGAATGGCTTAGTGGATGGGTGAGTGAGAAGATGAAGGATGTATGGGTGGACAGAGTCATGGAAGGTTGAACAGATGAACGGATAAGCAGTGGATGGATGCATGGAGGGTGGGTGAATGAGTGAATGGGTAGATGAGTGAACAGGTCGGTGGGTAAATGGATAAACACGTAGGTGAGAGGATAAAGGGATGGATGGGTAGGTGGGCAGATGAAGGTGTGTAAAGGAGTGGGTAGACTTATGGATGGGCGGAGAGCTCCGTAGGGGAATGGGTGAATGGCTGAGTGGGTAGGTGGATGGATGGAGGTATGTGTAGGGATGGGCTGAATAGATGGGTGGGAGTATGAAAGACACACAGGTTCAGATGTCAGCACACAAGCATTCCAAGTCAACATGCCTACAGTGAACACAAGATGATGTGGGGAGGGATCTCCAGTTTCTGGAAGGATTACAGTGACCCGCCCACTGCAACTCCTGACAGCCTCCCCTCTGTACCAAACAGCCCTCAAACCACCTCATTATGGGAACAGGCCTTTGGGCCTGGGAGACCCAAGGTCAGACCCTAGCCAATGGGTCTAATGGCTCTGGGGTGAGCTCTGGGCCCCTCATCCGACGTGCCCAGGCTGTCAGGGTGGATGGGTGGGCAGGAGGCCCAGAAGGACTTAGAGCTCACTGGCAGGGCTCTCATTTGTCTGTGGCATTAGCATGTGTGGTCCCTGGGGTGCCTTGGGGCTCTGGCCAGCAGATGCTCTGAGTCTCTTCCCGAGTTCCGAGCTGCATCAGACAAGTTTCTGTTGTCATAACAACCCACTGGCTCTCAGCCCCGAGGACGTTGCTAGCCATCACAACTGGCAGCCTGGGCCTGCTGGCCTCTTGGTAGCCTGGGTTACTAACCCCAGGAGGTGCTCCCTGTTCCTCGGCTGTACCCTGATTGCCTGAGCCCTTCACAGTATCGTGGTCCCACTGGTGGTTACATGGCTGGTCCACCATCCTCTGAGAGGGGGTAGGATAGCTGGCCTCTGAGGTAAAGTGGCCTGTCAAAAGTCCTAGGGATGTGGAGAAGGAGCAGGTTCTGCCTCCTGCTCCTGGGATCCCCACCTACAGGTGGGCAGACCCCTCTGGGTAAGCACCGAGAAATCTTAATGTTACCTCATTCCATTCTCATCAAGACTTTCTAAGCTAGGAACAGCTTCTCTGTCTCTAAGGAAGAGCTGGGATTGAGTGGAGTTACTGGGAAACACACATGGCCTGCCATGGACCAGGTACCTTGGCCAGCACCATGGAGACTGTGGCCTTCTTCCCTCATCCTCCGCCATCTGAGCTCCAAGTTTCTACCATGCAACCCTTCTCAGACAACTCTGAAAGTCTAAAAAATCCTTGCTTGGGCTCCTAGCTGACCAGAGATGGCCTGAGGGTCCTCCAGTACCACCATGACTCTTGGGTACCTGAGTCCCCAGTATGCCACACCTGCTCTGTGGCCCACGCCTACCCAGAAAGAGGTGAGCTCAAGCACCCTAGCTTTCCATAGGTGACCCCCAGGCTGGCTGCTTGTCTTTAGATGGGGCCGTGTGGCTGCTATGTCCCCTAAGCTCATTTCCAAAGGGGCACAGACATGTACTGGTGATTAGTGACTGCTTGTATTGGCTGCTTTCCGTCCCCAAAATACTCCAGGAGGACTCAGCATCTTGATCTGTGTCAGCACCCGAGCCTCACCCCTGCTCAATAACCTACCCAGGAGCCTCTCTGAAGAAGCGAGCCTTAAGGGGCAAGTCTTCATCGGTTGACCTGTGTGCATTTGTCCATGTGTGTCTACTGTTGCATCCTGCTGCCCATCTGATCCAGCTCCGTGGTCTTAGCGGTATTCATGGTTCTTGCACCTATCCTCACACTGTTCATTAACTACCTCTTCACATACCCCCTGCCAGTTTCCATCCATCCTGATGCTACTCCTGTATCCACGTGAGCCATTCATCCACTGACATCTATCCAGTCACCCATCCATTCACCTGTCCTGCACTACGCACCAGAAATCCATCCTCCCTGCACTCAACATGTCCTTCTGTCCATCCAGTCCTCTACCTAGGTCAACCCTTCCACCTGTCCAACCATCCATCTCTATCTTTCCTCTGTATCCACCAAACTGTCCTCTCGTCCACTGGTCTCTCCGGGTTTCTATTCACCCATCCTTTGGTCTGTCCCACTGTACACCTCCCATCAATACATCATCGCCCACCTCCTGAACCGTCTCCCTTCTGCCCTGTACGAATCCATCCCAGCATGCACTGCCAGCAGCACAGGGTTCTATATCGGTCTTCCTACTGTCTCCAGACCCAACTTGGTTCAAAACCTGTCAATTGAACACAACTGCAGCCCTAGCTCAGCCCTAAGTAGGGCAGGAACTGCTCACCAACAAGGGCTATCCTCAGGCACCGTCCTGTCTTCCAGGCTCATGGTTGGCTGCGGTGGGGCTCCTCTGAGTCCCCTTCCCAAGGAACACAGAACCACTGCCCCATGCCCTGTGTCCCCTGGCCAGGGTTCACATCTAACACCAGACTGAGAACTCCTGAAAGCTAAGATTACTTAAGTGACAGTGGGTGCTCCAGGAGACAACGAAAGATGAACAGAGAATGCATCCACTTATCCATTCATTCTTAGGACTGACCCAGCAGGTACAGAGCTAGCCAGCTAGCCTCTGCAAGTCTCTAGCTGGGGCCTACTTTGGCTGTGACTGATTCTCAGCCCTGGGGAGGTCTAGGGCCATGCCTGAGGTCACACAGCAAATCAGTGACTGAGCAGGGACTAGAACCCAGGGCTTCAGACCCTGCCGAAGCTTCTCCATCAGTCCCATGAGCAGATCTGAGGCTGGAAGGGGGATGAGAGAGATCCCTGGACCAATACAGTGAGCTTAGGGGCTCGAAACACAAGCATCCTGTGCGGAGAGTATTCTCCTGTTCTCCAGGCCATGCATTTGGTCACCACATTTCAGCAAGAAGCCTTCTCACTCCTCCCTTGGTCCTCATCTAAGCCACCTCCACCCTCATCTGCTCCAGCTTAGCCTGTGGCTTTTACTGGCTGAGCTTTGGGGGAAATTCTTGTGGACTGTCTCCAAACCATGGACTAAAGAACAGTGGTCACTCACTGCCATCACTCATTCATTCCTTAAGGTGTTGCTGTGGGAATGATGTCAAAGATGCTGCCCAGTGTTTAGTGAATGGCTGCCACCGTGGGCTGGCCTCCCCCATGCCCAGGGTCTTTGGGAGTCGGTGGAAAGTCACCATCCAGCCTGTCTTAAATTGATTTCTGTTGCTGGCCTGTGAGGGTCCCTTCCACAGGTCATGGCTCCAGGCAGCCCCGCCTCCCCACTCGGCCTCCCAGGTGCCAACAGTTCCCGAACCGGCCACAGGAATGTACAAATTATAAGACAATAACTTGGGAGGGTCCTTGGTGCTGTGCAGCCGCCCCTTGCCCTGCGCCTGCATCTGCCACTGTGCTGGCTTTTCAGAGCCGCCCTGATTACAGTGAGATGTGGGGAAAATTAAGGGTTTGCAGGAGGCTGCCAGGCCCTGCTGCTGCCTCCCCGCCCTGCTTGTCACAGATGCCAGGCAGAGCCGCCCCCAACGGCCACTTGCCCTAGCAGGCTGCCCAGACACACCGTGGCCATGAGGCCTCAAGAGCCTGGACCTTTTGCCCCCGGCTAAGGAAGGAACTGAGGCCCAAGAACGGAAGAGACCTTCCCATGGTCTCCAGAGACCCTGGATGTTGGGACCTCAGGAGAAAGTAGTCTATGCCCCCACACGTGCCCAAGGTGCCGGTTGGTCCAGGGGCTGCCCTGGTGGGCCGACCTGGGCCATCGGGGCTGCACACCTGCACGGGCTCCCGCCTCCTGCAGCCAGCCCTTGCTCCTGGGGGGAGAGGGGCTTCCCGAATCCCATCCTGCAGCTCAGGAGATTCCGGGATATCGCCCCCGCGGCTCCTGGCCCAAAGGAACCTCGCTCTGATGGGGTGGGCACACACAAGGAAGGAAACACCTCTAAACCAGGCAGGAAGCGGAAATGCTGGGGCAGAAATTCCCAGGCAACGTGCTGGTGCTCAGGGAGCAGGTCAGAGCCTGCAGAGCGGCCCTAGGAGAGCCCCTGCGCCCCAGCCTCAGTTTCCTCGCCCGTAAACGAGGAGGGCTGGCGGCGGCCTGCTAGGGCCGCCTCCCCCGAAGGTGCCTGAGGCTGGCACGGGCCCACGCTCGGAACCAGCCCCGGTCCAGCCTCCTTCCGGCTCCGCGGCCTTTCTGCCGCCGCCTCCCGAGCGGGGTCGGCCAGGGCCCCCGCCACCCGCGTCCCCAGGCCTCGCCCCGGCTCTCGGTCGCCCCCGGCCTCCCTCCGCGGGGTCGCGCGTGCGGCGCTCGGACCCCCGCGCTCGGGCGCCCGCGGGGACACGGCCGCGGCGGACGGCCAGCCGCCCCGCCCCGCGCGTGGGCCCCGGGCCCCGGTGCACCCCAGGGCGGCCGCGGGCGCGCGCAGGGACCGCCCCGGCGCGAGGCCCGCCCGCCCCGCCCCGCGCCCTGCCCTCCCGGCTCGCGGGTACTCACCGCCCGGCGCAGCCGGCCCGGCCGCCGGCCGCCGGTCCACATGGCCCCGGCTCTCCGCGCCCGAGCCCGCGGCCGGGGCTCCCCACCGCCCCGCTTCCCGCAGGGAGCGTCCGCCCCCCGCCCCCGGCCCGGCTCCTCGCCAGCCCCGGCCCCGCGCAGCCGCGGCTGCTCCGGCGCTTCCCCGCGCCGCGCCGGGCTCGGCGCACGTGGTGGGCGCGGGGCGCACGGGGCGCGGAATGGCGGCGCGCGGGAGTGAATGAGCCCCGCGCATGAATGGCGGCCGGCATGAATGGGGGAGTGCGGGGCGCGCGGGTGGGAGCACTGGTGCGGGAGAGAGCAGGCGGCCCGCCCCGCGAGGAGCCCCGGTACGGTCCTGGCCAACCTGCTCCCGCAGCCGTGCATTCGGCCCTCTACATATAGTAGGCACCTGCTGTCTACCACAGCCTGCAAGCCCCTGGGCCCCAGGGATAAGGCACTGCAAGACAGGTGCCTGCCCTCAGGGAGCTCATAGTTTAGGAAACTGCTGCTCCCAAGGATGTGGCCCTCTCCTTGCCCCATCCCGCCCCCATTCCCTGCCAGTGACCCCTCTCCCCCACTGCTTCAGGGGACCTCCAGCTTTCCATGCCTGCCCTGCCTGCCCTCTAAATTTGGTCCTCCTTCTTCCTAAGGAATTCTTAAAAGGGGAGAATGGCCTCAGGGGAGTCACAGTGGGGCAGCTGGAGCACCCTTCCTGTCCCCAACAGAGTTCAGGGCTGGCTGGTTCCCTGGCCTTGGTGAGGGGCCCTGTGAACCACATTCTTTCCTCCTGAAGGCACTCTGGCATGGTGGCTTTGATGCCCCAGCCAGCCTGGAGCCTCTCGGGGTGGACAGCACTGATCCTGAGAACATCAGCGTTTCCCTGGGGCACCTCTCCAGTCCAGCAGCAGCCAGCACATGAACCCAAGACGTGGGGCCAGGAAGGATCAGGGGTGGGGAAAGGGATCACAGAGCCTGTCTTTTGTCTCCCCCAGGGCCTGTGGGCTCATGGTTTGCAGTTTCCAAGCAATGACAGATAAGAGGTGCTGCCAGTGAATATAGTATATATGTTGTTTTTTGTACTGTGGTAAAATGTGCTTGACAAGAATTAATGTTTTAATCACCTTGAAGTCCAGGGGCAGGGAGTACATCCACACTGTCACATGGCGGTGACTGCCGTCCACCTCTTGGTCTTGTGTGCTGTGTACTTGGCATCCTCTCTCTCCTTTAATTAAGGGAGTAGCTGGCGCGTTCAGGCACCGTGACAGTACTGAGAAAAGGCGATGATGGCAAGGGAAGAGAGAAGGCAATAAAACCCTATCGCAAGAAGGAACTAACAACAGCCAACAGAACCATTTAGTGTCAGGTGCAGTCCTCTCTCCTCACAGGCCCTAGACATTATTGGGTAACAGGTGCAGAAAAGGAGATGGAGGTGAGCCTCAGGATGACCCTCCTGCCTCCAGCTGCACAGGCCACAGTTGGTACAGGTGCAAGAAGGCTGCATTGGCCCGTGGTGGACAGGTCAGGCCAACCTCTGGCTCACCATGGACAGGTCCCTTGTTCCTGGGGACTTAAAGCCTGAGTGGAGAGGCACTGGTAGCCATCACCCCTCGTCTCTGGGGCACTGGCCTCACTCAGGTCACTGACAGAGGTCAGAGTCCCAGCCAGTCCTAGCTGATCTACTCCCCCCATTTGTCCCCACTCTCCACTGCTCTGCAGGCCTGAAGGGACAAACATGGAATGGTGGCTCTGTCTGCATTTCTTGCTCTGGGCTGTAGCCCTTTCCCAGAGATGTGTCCTGCTCAGATGGAGCCAGAACATTCTCCTCCCTGCCTCCTCTGCTGCCAACTCACAGATGGCTGGGGAGGCGGGGGAAGGGCAGGTGGCTCCTGCCTGCCACACTCAAGCAGCCTGCAGACTCAGGCTGGGCTTGCCTGGCAAGGTCCTTCCAGCCCTGCTCTAGAACTGCCCCCAAGGTTTTACCCCACCCATTCTTTATCTGGCCCCCTCCCTATGCATAGTGGAGAGGCAAGGAGAAAGCTGGCCCTGGCTGTGGATCCTCATGAAGCTTCTGTGGGAGGTGGTACTATTTTGCAGATGTTGAAACAGGCCTGGTGGTCACATCCCTTCCTAAAGGCCAGTAGCAAGGAGGGAACTGATCCAGGATTTGAGCATGTGATCCAGTCTGGCCCAGTGCCCTGCCTCCAAATCCCACCTCCCACAGGACCCTCGCTCGGGTGGGAGAAGGCCTTGGGGTGCCACCTAAAGAGTGTGTCCCAAGAGATTCAGAGCCCCAGGCCTCTGGACAGAGTAGCAGAACCAGTAGCCAGGTAGACCTCCTGTATCAGGTGTGTCTTCAGGTGGGGTGGAAGGAAGGGACGAAGAAGGTGCTGGGCTTGAGGACACTGCCCTGGGTGGTAGAAGCCTTTGTCCCCAGGCTCCTGTCTCCATACAGCTTCTACTAGGTGGGAAAGTAGAGAGCACTAGGCAGTTGGGGAGCACTGACCCCAGGGTCCTCATCACCCTCCCAGATGACTGGACCCCAGGTTCCGTACCTGGGAAGCAGAGAGTGGGCTTCTTCCTCTGCAATGTCCTTTCTGAGTTTGTCAGGGACAGCCACAGAGGAGGACCCCCAGGACCCATTTGTTCCAGTGAGGCCGCTACTCTCTCTCAGTGCCTCTTCCTTCAGGAAACCTTCCTGGTCGTCTGCTGACATGCCTCTGCACACCTGAGCTCGATTCAGACCTGAGAGACTTTCTCTCCATACCGTGGGCCTTGTAGGCAGCGTTCTCGATGTCTCCTCAAACCTACAGGAAGGAGCCTGGTGTCTGGAGCATCCCACCTCAGGCTCTCTCTATCCTGGCACAGGCTAGTTGAAGCACTTCTGCCAGTTCAGCTGCTTCCGGACTGTGTTCCCAACCACAGGTGTGCTCACTCACTTCTGCTCAAACAGGAAGGAAAAATCTCTGGGTGACCCTGAGTGTCCTTCCTAAGTGTCCCTCCTGAGTGTCCTCCCTGTGTGCTCCCTGAGTGTGTCCTTGCTGAGTGTCCTCCCTAAGCATCCCTCCTGAATGTCCTCCCTGTGTGCTCCCTGAGTGTCCTTGCTGAGGGTCCCACCTGAGTGTCCCTCCTGAGGGTCCTCTAAGTGTCCTCCCTGAGTGTCCTGTCTGAGGCAGTGGGCACCCACTTGCTTGTCCACTTTCCCACACACTGTTGAGAAGATGCTAAGGGGGTTGGGCAGGAGCAAGACCGACCGACCAGGAACAGTCTGCAGTCTCAGGCTGGGGGACACACCAACGCTGGGCAGAGCCAGGGTGCCAGGCACGGAGCTCCTCACTGGGACGCAAGGTGGCAGCAGGGCCACGGCCGCCGGGACATGAGCAAGCTGCCCTTGTTGAAAACCGGGAGCTCCAAGGCGGCTACCAATTTTCCTCACTCCACTGGGCAGGAAAATCATTTCTGCCGGTTCTGCTTATCCCAGCCAGTATTTGTGCCTGTGAGCTCTCTAGCCAGGCGGCTCTAGGCGCCTTGACGTGGTGCTGGGGACAGGGCAGGCCCTACTCCAGTGGGACTGGATGGCAGGAGGCAGCCTAAAGCCCTGGATAAGCAGGCTGGCAGTGCTCAGCTACCAACCTCTTCTGGAAACTGCAGGGTGGTAGGCTTCCCAGCCCTAGCTCCTCTTCCTCTGGGTTCTGCCTTAGTGACAGCTGGGGTGGCAGCCACCCTCACATCAGGAGAATGGGGCCCCCAAAATTCCCAGAGTGGCTCCCAGGCATGGGGCTTACCTGGGGAGGTCCTTGGGGACATCACTGTGAACTTACAGTCCTGGGGCCCAGCCTACCTTAGAGGGCACGGGGATGAGGCTCAGCAGACAGGGGAGTGTGCACACGGCAGCAGAGGTTGGGATTTGAGCAGGGATCTGTCTGCCCTACGTTCAAACTTTGCTACAGCCACTGACCTCATTTGACCCAGGAGTGGGGAGGAAGCTCTGGAGGTCGTCCCCAACAGAAGGGCTAGACAGAGTGTTTCCCTTGAGGCTGTGTGGACTGTGGACGGAGACACAAATGGATGCCCCATCTTCAGGTGCTGCGGCCAGGCCAGGGATGAGGTTCAGGAGCTCAACGTGCTGCTCTAAGGCCTGTGAGGCCAGAGGCTGGGACAAGAACCAGAGGAGAGCAGGGGAAGGGTTCCTGGCTCGCTCGTGCCAGCTTTTCTCTGGCTAGGCACATACAGCTGGGATAGAATAACCTAACCTTGGAGCCTGCCAGGCCTGGCCCTAGCTCTGAATTTGCCCGGCCCAGTCTAGCCTGGGGTGGGCTATAGCCTGTTGAGAAAATCATCAAGATGGAATTGCTTGTGTCAGTTCTGATGAAGAAGTAGATGCAGGGGCTGGGGAGGTACTCCAGTTGCTGAAGTGCTGCCCCAGAAGCATCGGGACCTGAGTTTAGGTCTCCCACATAAAACACGGCACAGTGCTGTGACCCACAATCCCAGTGTCGGGGAGGCAGAGGTAGACAGATTCCTAGGGGCGCACTGGCCAGCCAGTCTTGCTGAATCTAAGTTCCAGGTTCAGTGAGAGACCTTGTCTTAAGAAGTAAGGTGGAAAGACTGATGAAAAGCCCAGATGTCAACCTCTGGCCTCTACAGCCATGTCCGCAGGCATGTACATGTACATATATGCACATGAACACATACACATGTATACACGAGTAGGTAAAGCCAAAGGCTATGAAGGAATTAGGGACTATCACTTGGTCATAACTACCACAGAGGACTGGGAGAGACACCAGATGCCCAGAGGCCACCAAGACCTGACCGCAGCTGCCCAGCCCTTCCTTGTTCATCCTTGGGTTGCTGCTTTCACTGTTGAGCAGGATTATTGCTCTTGAACCTTTCCCTTCCTCAAGCTCCTTAAGCATGCGGTGGCTCACTGTGTACATGGGCTCTCTATGCAGTGCTCTGCTCCTCCCCAGTAAACCCCGTCACCCTTTGAGATGCTTCTGTCACTTCATTTGTCAGGGTGGAGGCCCCTTCTCTGCAGAGCTGTTATAAAGATAGGGAACTGGGTCTGTGACTGCCCCTGCTGAGCCCTGGTGTGCCTAGGAGACCCCATCAATGGCAAGGCTACCAGAGAGTGACTCTGAGACAGACTGAGCCCATCGGAAATCTTTTTGCTGTGCGTTTTACAGCTTTACTGAGGCGTGAACTACACAGCTCGTAGTTACAGTGTAACGTGATGAGTTTTGACACATGTAGATGCCGTGAAACTATCACCACAATCAAGAGAATGAGTATTTCCATCAATTGCAAACATTTTCTGGTACTTGTGCTCAATCCTCCTCCCTCCGCCTTAGCAATAACACCGATCTGCCTCTATCATTACAAATTAGTTTGCATGTTCCAGAGTTGTCTGTAAACAGAATCATACTCCCCATGTTCTCTACAGGGCAGGGGAAGTACTGGCTTCTTGTACCAAACATAAATCTGAGATTCACCCATGCACGTGTCTTGATAGCTCATCGTTTTTATTGGTGAGTAATATTCCTAGGGAGGGACACATGACTTTCAATTTTTTTTTGACTACTGTAAACAGAGTTGCTATGACCAGGTGCATACAAGTCACTGCATGCAGACATAGTTCTTGACTTTCCCTTGGATAAACACCTTGGAGTATAGCTGAATCATATAGTAGGTGTCCTGTCTCACTTGTGGAAAAATGGCCAGGCTGTTTCCAAAGGACAGAACCATCTACACCAGCAGAGCATGAGTGCTAAGCTGCGCCATATCCGTGTTAACACTTGGCATATTCTATCTTTAATTTTAGCCTCGTGGATCTCGTTCTCATTTTTCTAATGAGAGAGGATATGTGAGCCTACTTTAGAAGTGTCTGCTCAAACCTTTTGCCTGGGTTTTAATTGGGTTTCTATTATTCAGTTGTAGTGTTCTTTATAGATTCTAGGCACAACTTCTTTGTCAAATATATATTTTACAAGAACTTTCAGTCTTTTGTTCCCTTTTTAGCTTTCTTGAAAGTGTTTTTGAGAAGAGGGTTTTAATTGTGATCAAATCCATTCTTATTAGTTTTTAATAGTTTGTGCTAAAACATCTTTTCTAACCAATTGTTGCTAGCAGTCTCAGGAAATTCATTTACTTTGTAACTTACAATCTTTCTGTTCTGGTGGATCTTTTTGTAAAGTCCTTAGAAACATTTACGTAGGTGACTATCTCAGTTTGCTTCCTGTTGCTACACTAAAATACTTGGGACTGGGTAATTTTTAGGAGACATGTTTATTAACTCATGGTTTTGAGGCACCTGGGAGTCCCAAAGCGCGGTGCTGGCAGAGCTCTCATATGGCTCTGGTTCATGGCAGAGGTGAAGAGCAACACAGAGAACAGAGGAGACCAAGCTCAAGGGTCCCCCGGCCTACGCCACCCGCTCCTCTGACACTCTTCCAGTCCACAGAGCAAGGGCTCAATCCTCTGGAAATCAAGCCAGTACCTGAGGAAAGGCAGTCTGGGCTGGAGTAGAGCAGTTGCCTGGAATGCATGAGACCCTGAAGTCCATTTCAGAGAAACTCACAGACACACATACAGACACACACAGAGAAACATACACACAGACATAAACACAAACAGAAACACACACACAGACACACAAATGCACATAAACACAGATACATACAGATACATACACACAGACACAGACATACAGACACACACACAGAGAAACAGACACACACAGACACATACACATACACAAATGCATATAAACACAGAGACATATAGACACACAGAGATACACCAACTCACAGAGACACACAGAGACACAGAGACATACAGACACTCAGAGACACACAGACACACAGTAGCAGACACACACTTAAAGTGACACACAGGCACACACATAGACACAGATACATACAGACACACGCAGACAGATAGACAGACAGAAGCACCATTCCCTGTGATGACCTAATCACTTTCAAAGGTCCTTTCTTCTAACTGTCCATGATGGTAACAGGATTTCCACACGTGCTCCCGTGGAGACAGCCCACAGTCCCACCATGGCAATGACATGACATCTGTGTGTAAGGACAGTGTCACTTCTGGTCTTCCATTCCTGACTCTTCTGGTTTCCTTGCCTTCCTGCCCTGTGGAGGGCTCTGTTTTAATGCTGATGAGCAGAGGTCGGAGTGTCCGCTCTTGCCTTCTTCCCGGGCTGGGCAGGGCTCACTCCTTCGTTAACTGTTACTCCTCAGCCAGCTGTTTCCAGGATGCCCTTCCTTGGGGTGGGAAAGCTCCCCTTTGACCCAAGATCCCCCTGCCCGGAACCTTCATGAGGAGTGAAGTTGAAGTTTGTCAGAAACAACTTTGCATCTGTCGAAGTGAGGATGTATGCCTTCATTCTCATCTGTTAACATGTTGAATTCCACAAGTTTTCAGATGTTAAACCAACCTTGCACTGCTGCGATAGTAGCCTCTTTGACACGATGGCATTCTTTTTATATTCTGTTGCTTTCACTTTGCAGGTGTGTGCATGTGAGTGTGTGCACGTGTGTGTGCATGTGTGCATATGCAGGTGTATGAGTACGAAGGCATGTATACATATATGTGTGTACAGGTGTGTGTGCAGCTGTGTATGTGTGTGCATGCTCATGTGTGCACAAGGAGGTCAGAGGCCAGCCTCCAGTGTTGTCCTTTAGAAACTGTCCACCTTACTTTTTGAGAGGCGTCTCCCTGGAACTTGTCTGTTTGTCTGGCCTGTCTGGCCAGCAAGTCTCCATAGCGCTGGAATGCGTGTGCACCGCCATACATGGCTTTGTGGGTGCTGGAGGTTGTGCGTACATAGTTGCAAGCACTTTATTGACTGAGCTATTCATCACCCCAGCCCCATTTGGCAATATTTTGTTGAATTTTGCATCTGTTTGCTGGCCTTCTTCCCTGGTCATGTGGCTGTCTCTCTTCAGTTCTGGATGAGGCTGGCCTCAAAAGGCAGGTTGATAAGTTCCTCTCTCTTCTGATTTTGGGAAGTGTTCTGGTGGAATGACTCTGATTTCTTCAGTAAGACTTTGGTAGAATTTTTCAGAACAGCCATCTGGATCTGGAATTTTCTTTGTGGAAGTTTTAAAACTACAGTTGCCATTTCTTTAATGGATGTGGGGGCTGGCTATAAATTTATTCAGTTATTTTTTCTGCTTCACCTAAGGTGTCAGATTTGTTGGCATAAAAGTTGTTCAGAATATTCACTTGCTTAGAGCAATGCCTTTCCACCCCCTGTCCTGGCCCCACTAGCCCCACAGATGACACTGACTACAGAAGCTACCAAGTGAGGTGACGATAACGAAGCATGGGAGGATCTGGTCCTGATGACAATAGAGTCGTCCCATCTACCCTAGACAATCTGTCTATTGTCTTTCCATGAGAGAGGATAAACTATTTTTTTGCACCAAGAAAACGTTCATTTGCTATCCTTTCATGTTTGCAGAATGGATGGTGCCCCATCTCTCCTCTCCTCTCTAGTGTTGGTAATATTCCCTCTCTCTCTCTCATCAATAGCAGCAGTCAATATTAATGACCTCCCCCTTTTCTTTCTTTTCTCCATCCTCTTCTGGTGGTGCTGGGACTAGAACCAAGGGTCTGACACATCCTAGACAGATGCTTGACCACTGAGCCTCAACCTCTTGCCCTTTTAAAGAAATAATTTTTCAATTGTGTTCCACTGGCCTACGAATCTATTTTTGTGCCAGTACCATACTGTTTTATGACCCAAACATGAGGACAAACCATTTCAACTACCTGTTATTTGACAAAGGGGCCAAGAACACTCACTGGAGGGAAGAGCATCTTCAGCAAATGGTGCTGGCAAAACTGGATCTCCATCTGTCGAAGAAGGAAACTAGACCCTTATCTTTCACCTCACACAAAAGTCAACTCCAAATGGATCAAAGACCTCAATGTGAAATCTGAAACTCTTAAACTGTTAGAAGAAAACATTGGTAGTAACCTATAAAATATAGGTGTAGGGAAAGGACTTTCTAAATCAAACAGCAGTTGCTCAGGAATTAAGGTCAATAATCAACAAGTGGGATCTCATTACACTAAAAAGCTTCTGTACAGCAAAAGAAACAACCAAGGAAGTAAAGAGAAAACCCAGAGTGGGAGAAAATCTTCACTAGTGACACATCTGACAGAGGTTTAACATCCAGGATATATAAAAACTCAAAAACAAAGAATCAAGAAACAAGTGACCCAAATTAAAAGATGGGCTAAGGCTCCAAGCAGAGAGTTCTCAAAAGAAGAGATAAAGATGACTAAGAAACATCTTAAAAAAGTGTTCAACATCATTGGTAATCAGGGAAATGCAAATTAAAACTACTTTAAGATTTCATCATACCCCAGTCAGACTGGCTAAGATCAAGAGAACAAATGATACAAAAATTCTGTAGAGAATGTGGGGAAAGAGGAATGCTCATTCAGTGCTGGTGGGATTGCAAACTTGTTGGGCATAATGCAAGGTGGGCCTAGCCGGACCACCTGCTAGGAGGAATAGAGGAGTGGCTTCTGTGCGTGTGGTGTTCTTCTCTGGCTAGTTGTGAGACCAGCACCTAGAAACAACCTGTCTACCTGGGGACAAACGTACTATTGGCTGTATTTGGGACCCCACCCCATAAGGTCATAAGGTCATTGGCTATCCAGACCTATAAGAGCTTGTGCACCCACTCAATACATGAGTTGGCAGTGCCACGCGCTTGGCCTGCTTCCCGTCCATCTCCTGGAATCTGTGGTTTGACTTTGTGTCTACTCGCTCCCAAACCCCCTCGGTCCCCTTAGGCTGGCCCCAAGTGCTGCAACCTCCAATAACTGGCATCTGGAACAGAGACCCCCAACCCCCTCATTGAGTAGACCCCAGGTTTGGTCTTGTGTGCGATTCAGTCCTTGTGGATGGGCAAGGACCCCCTCCTTTTTGTTCCCCTTCCTGTGTTTGTCTCCCTGCCCCGAAGGAAGCACATGCCGCCTCATGGTCCATCAGATCCGTGTTGGCCCCTCCCTTTCTTGGTTCGTCCGATGGAATCACATGGGAGCTTAAACCTCCTGATTTCGGAACCCAGGCAAAGCTATCCAGCTAAGCCTTTCCAGAAGAGACACGGTGTAGGCTGTTGGTGTCTTAACTCTCCCGACTCTGATTTAACACTGCCCCGGTTCGCTCCGTGGACGGGGCTGCCAAGGGGTGGCAGAGCTGAGATGGCCTCCAGGCTCAGCCGGTTTAAAACCCTGCCTCTCCCGGAGAGGAGAGGCAGCTTGGTCTGCAAGAGCAGGGCCCTTTCAAATGGTAATTGCTCCTGCCTGGCTTTACCTGGAGCACTTTTACAAACTGGCAAAAATCTTCTGGGCATTTTTTTGTGTGTGTTCAGCTCAGGGAATTCCAGAGGCTGGAGTGGAAATCCACGGAAGTCTCCCAGTGGGTTGTGGGGTTGATGGTCCCCAACATTCTGGCTGCATGTCTCTGTGTGTTCTAATGTTGGCCATTTTGGCCTGTATGGTAATGAACAATCTCCCCTCTCACCAGGTAGCTCCAAGCATATGGGGCTTTTCCCCTGCAGCTTGACTTTAAAGGAAACAAAAGAGGATAAAAGGACACCTGCCCCTCCCCCAATGTATGCTGGGAAACCAGCACAGCCTTTACATGCTCTGGTTTCTCTTAGCCCTTGGGTGGAGTTTCATCCAACCTGCCCTCCCTAGCTGCTCAGGTAATAGTTTCATCCCTTTTCTTAAGATTTGACTTTATTTCAGACTTTGATTTTTGTACTCTAGGACCTCGATAATTCCCCCTTTGCCTAATTCCCTTTAGAGTCTAACATTACTATTGCTTGGTCATGCCACTCCTGGCTGTGCCCCTGAGCTTCCTCCATTAGCTGCTCATGGTCGCTAGGGCCTCACCTCGCAAGTCTCCAAAATCAGAGGCCCTTGGTCACAGGCTTTTGTTACCTGCCTTGGCCCGAGGCACTTTCCTTTATGCAACAACTACTTAATAGGATTCAGCTTTTTTTGCTTTGCAGGTTTCTGTGCTAGGAAAATAGCTCACTAAAAGGGTGCTTGTCTACCATACTTAGCTAAGGTTGTGAGTTTGATTCCCACCTATATCTCCCATGCATAGCATTCAAACAATGCAAGCACAACTGATCTTTTCCCAATCAGACAGCTGTGTCCTGCCCTAACAACACCTGGTATTAGCTGTAGGATGTTCTTCAAGACTCTTGTCAGGCTGGCCACCTGACCCTGTGACAAGAAAAAAGGAGAACAAAACAGCCTCAGAATAAGGATATTGTGCTGTTAAGAATGACTAAGGGATAAACTAATTTCAACAGAGGTTATTATTATTCATCTTATGGTATAAAATGTCTATAACAAAAGTAGCTCATGGAATTCTTTATTTTCTCACACCAGCAAAAAAGTCACTAAGACAATTCACACTTCTTGGAGAAAATAGATAGCAATCTATGCCTAAAATTCTTCAGTTGGTAATTATGCTAAAGATTGTAAACTTCAGTTTGATAATGTGTTCCCAGATAAATTTTAACTAGGAACTTATAAAGTACAATATATACAGGGGTAATATTAATTCATTATGTCTGTAATTTACATTCCATGTTCTTTTAGTAAGATGATGCTATACAGTACTCATCTGAGCCATAAATAACTGCCATCTTCATGTCTTCAGCAGTGCCTACTTAAAAAAGATAATTTGTTGACTACTTTATTCTTTCACTGAAGGAAGGGTAAGCAGAGTCCTTGGACCTTCACTTGAGTATCCAGCCAATCCTTCCAGCCAGCTGTATGTAATTTTTCCAAAATTAATTTCTTAATGTTATTACATCTCATGGTACTAAGAAAGAAATTAAAAAGGTGAAAAATAATGTTTAAGAGATATAAAAATGGAGATAGTTTAAAAATGAAAAAGTCTGTAAGGTCCGAGTATATATGTCTAGTCAAGGTTTATGCAAGAATGTTTGGTTTTTGACCAAGCTTTAACTGCATAGCATACAGTAATTAAAAATGCCAGACTGGTGGAACTAACCTTCTTGAGTGTTTGACAATCATATTTAGAGGCCTAAGGTAATCTGGTCAGAGGGACTTAAAGGAACAATTTTTTGCCTCTTGCCCTCCAAGATCAACTAAGTTCCAGGGGACTATGGAAAATCTCTCAAAATGTCCTGTAACTGTGATGAGTCACCTGTCCTCCTATTCAGGGAGGTCGTGGAGACCCCACTAGAAGGATTTGAACCAGTGTCCAGTCTGCAAAGAGGAGAGTCAGCACAGGAAAATGTTTCCTTGATGATTCTGAGTGAAGCTATCGTCTAGCAAGACCTTCTGACTTATCTTCATATAGATGAAACTGGTAAAACAAAGACCCAGGGAGCCAAGGGGCTCCTTCAAAGCCCATGTGACACCCCAGAGGAACAGATGCACAACTGACCTTAAAAATAAAAATAAGTTGGTTTATTTGGGCCAATTGTATGATCTTAAACACCCAACAGGAAAGTATAACCAAGGATTCCTACTTCAATTCTACAGTGCATACCTACAGTCAAGAAAGTCAAGCCCACCATTGTTCTAACCTAACCATTAAATATTGGCTAATTTATTTTCTTTCCCTGTCTAGAAGCCATTTAGGAGGGAATTTACATTGGTTTTCGCCATTCCAACAAGCTATCAAAGTGTCTGAAAGCAAATCCTGACTTCAAGACTCTCAAGTCCAGCCATGGCAACCAAAAGAAAAACAAGGAGGAACCCAACATACAGATGTTCTTGGAAGTCCTAAGCAAGAAATTCTAATGGACTTTAACATGGACATTTGAAATTTTCCTTGTTCTGACTTTTCTGGTTTCCTGTCTAAAATGTATAATACTAATTACTCTTGCCTTTAACAGTTATGCAATTCAGGGGTCTTTTAGATAGACTCACTGACGGGGTACTCCCATTGCCACAATCTATGTCCATTTTTTCTGCTTTCGAAGAAGTCAGAGTGGTCATTGCCCCAATTCTCTAACGGCAATTGGGGTGCCTCTTCAGAGGGTGATGTGATAAGAATAGGAGATAGAATTTTGCTGGGAAGTTTAGGGTAAAAGGACCCCAAGGAAAAGTAGCCAGTTCTTTCTTTTTTGGCAAAAAATCAAAACAATTAAAAACAAAAAGGAGGATATATTCGGCATAATGCAAGATGGGCCTAGCCAGGCTACCTGCTAGGAGGAATAGAGGAATGGCTCCTGTGCGTGTGGTGTTCTGCTCTGGCTGGTTGTGAGACCAGCACCTGGAAACAACCTGCCTGGGGACAAACTTACTATTGGCTGTATTTGGGACCCCACCCCATAAGGTCATTGGCTATCCAGGCCTAATAAGAGCTTGTGCACCTATTCAATAAACGAGTTGGCAGTGCCATGAGCTTGGCCTGCTTCCCATCCATCTCTCGGAGTCTGCGATTTGACTTTGAGTCTACTCGCCCCCGTCCCCTCAGGCTGGCCCCCTCGGTCCCCTCGGGCTGGCCCCGGGTGCTACACCTCCAGTATAAACTCATGCAACCTCTATGGAAAGCAGTGTGGAGAACCCTTAAAAAACTAAAAATGAACCTACCATTTGACATGGTTCTACCACGCCTTGGCATATACTCAAAGGACTCATTCTATTGCAAAGATACCTGCATATCTATGTTTGTTGCTGCTCTTTTCACAATAGCTAAAGGATTAAAGCAACCTAAGTGTCCCTCAACTGATGAGTGAATAATGAAAAAGTGGTACATTTACATAATGGAGTTCTACTCAGTGGTAAAGAAAGATGAAATCATGACATTTGCAGGTAAATGGATGGAATTAGAAACTATTATGCTAAGTGAAGTAACACAGAATCAGAAAAACAAATAACATATCTTCTTTCTCATTTTTGGATCCTAGCACCAAATCCTTATATGTGAGTATGTATTCTGATGTAACTGCAGGAACCAGGAAAGTAGAAAGGAACCAGGGAGGTAAAGGAAGAAGGAACCTGAGAGAGAAGAATAATAGGAGACAGGTGTTACTCAGGGAGAAACAGATAAAGGGGGTATTTAAATGGGAGGGAAGAGAAAGGGTTATACAAGGACTGTGGAGATAAAGGGAGAAATAGGGAAAATAAGGACATTTTAAATCGGAAAGGCACAGAGGGAGAGCTAGACAGAGAGAGAGAGAATGAGAAGAGAGATAAAAATGCTTAGCTAATGTAAAATACCAGAGGGAATCATATTAGTCTAACAACCTAATGACAAATTATGTATACAATATCTCTACATGAGCCCTTGTGTACAGCTGAAAGCTATAACAAGAAACAGTGCCAGACAGGAGAAACCTTCCTTTGAGTTGGTCAGGGTGGTCCAAGAGACTCCCAAAATTACATAGACTATTGCCACAGCCCTTGATTGCCTCCAAGCACTTCAAAGTAAGATCCTATTGCTGAAAACAGGACTTACAATAGAGACCAGATTTGGAGCAATGGAACTGGAACTGACCTGGAAACCTCTTCCCTTGAAGGCCAGCTCTTATAGCTCTGAAGAGCATTATGTAAGCATGTAAGGGAGAACATCAATCAGTGGCCCAACACCACATTATATAACTGGTACAGCATATGACACTGGTGTAGTAGTGGCACTTTATCTTTGGGGTGATCAATGACTACCTAATTGAACTTAATGCTCGCTCAATGGGAGGAAACTCATTTGTGGTACTGTAAACATAGCCAAATACACATGGCTGAAGAGGTCATAGATCTTAGAGAAATCCCCAAGGCTGTCCCATCCATAGACTAATGTAACTTCTTACTAAGTGCAAAATATGTATCCTTATGTATACACTCAAGTATCGCAGTCACCAGTCATCAAAGAAGCTTCTTTTGCACCAGATGGAGACTACTATGGAGTGCTACAACGGGTCACACACAGACACTGTATGTGAATTGCTGAAGCCTCACTGGCACATCTACAGTGCAGCCTCTACACCTAAGCCTCACGCAACATAGAACAAGGGGTGAAGAGGACACTAATGAATCTCTCAAATCTCCTTAATGAAGCTCCCTCAGGCAACAGAGGGCCAGGGACACAAAAGGTCACAAATGGCCAAAGCATAGAGTCTACAGAGTGTGGGTCTCTGGATGGGACCCTATGGTAAGTTTCACTCACCCAGGGCTCAGAGACCATTGTGGAAGAGGGGCTGGGTGGAAAGATCATAAGGGCCAATGAGGAGGTGTGTGACCATATGGAAATAGAATCCTACAAGCTTCTGGGACCCTGCTCACATGAACCTACAGCAGTGGTGTCAGCATGCTCAAGACCCATGCAAACTCAAGGAGACAAAAATCCAGCATGACCTGGGGAAATGGGCAGCAGACCCCAATCTTTGCTGAAGAAATATTGGCAGCTGATTACTGTTGGGTGAGGAAGAGCTGATCTTCTTAAAGCAAGGGACTCTGCATAGGCTGACTAGACCTCAGTGGATGAATCTGCACTGAGGAACATCTGGGGACACTAACTTGACACAATAGTCCTTAACAGAGATGACAGAATGTTTGGATTCCAGTTTGGGGGCTGTGGGGTGGTAGTGGTGGGGAAGAGGTATAAAGATGATTAAGATCGATTGACATGCTCTGTATGAAATACACAAAGGTTCAATAAAAATAACAAAAAAGAAACAATTTTTGGGTGAATGGACTTTTCCAGTTGTTCTGTTCTCTATCTCACTTACTCCTGTTCTTTACCTGTACTATTTCTCTTTTAGCTGCTTACTTTGAGATTTCTTATTTTAGGGTGTGTGGGGGGCAAGGATTGAGACATGGTTTCATGTAGCCTAGGATGGCCTTTAGCTCGCTATGAGCCAAGGCAAGCCATGAACATCTGATCTTTCTGTCTTCACCTCCCAAGTACTGGAATTACACACATGTATCACTACACTCCAATCCCTTTTTTGTTTATAATAATAAACATCTGAGTGCTATAACTTTCCCTAAAATCATTGTTTTAAATCTTATTTTTATTGTTTCCATTCACGAAAACACTTCTTTTAAAAAATATATCATTTATTTTTCCTCTTTGTATAACATTTATTAATATTTGAATATAATATATGCCTATCTTTTACAATTTCATTTCATTGTTTATAATACTTAATGCCATGTACAAGATGTATATATGTATATTTATTTATTTTTAAATATAGTATTTTTATTCTTTGAGAATTTCATTTTGATCACATTTATCTTCCTTTCCCCCAATTATCTCAAGATCCATCCTCACCTCCTACTCCCCAAATTCATGTCTTTATAAAAAAAACCACCAAGTCCAATTTGTACTCATATACTCCTGGGTTGGGGCCACCCACTAGAGCATGGGATGATCACCCAGGGGTCTTAAAGAAAAGACTTTTAAAGAAAATGGACTTTCCCTCCCTCAGAAGCCATAAACTATCAGTAGCTTCTCAGTTCGAGGTGGGGGTCTCTATGCTAGAATGTTGATTGGTTTGGTCTTGTGTATATCTTACATAGGCAACCACAGGTGCCATGAGCTCATGAGTGTGGCAGTCCTGTGGTGTCCAGAAGACAAGGTTTCGCTCTGGTCTTTCCCAACCTCTGGCTTTCACACTCTGTCCACCTTCTTTTCCCAGATGGTCCCTGAACCTTGGGGAGAACGTGTAGAGACATCCCCTTTCTGGCTGGGCCCTTCACTTACACTTCTGTGGACTTTGACCAGTTGTGAGTCTCTGTGTTAAGCACATCCACCGTACAGAGAAACTTCTCTGATGAGGAGTGGGAGTTGCTCCAATCTATGGGTTTATGTTGAGTAGTAATTTCCTCTAAGACTAAACCTTCCATCTTGGAGGGACGCTTGGTAAAAGCAGGATGTCCTCAAAGGAAGTAAACAACTGAATAGCTTCAGGAAGTCCCTGAAACTGACCAGATGCACTAGACCCTTCCCCTAAGCATCTACAAGCCATTAAGGAGGACTGAGAGACACTCTCAGGCCATCTAAGCTGCCTGGAAGAGGCTCAGACCACCTGAGCCACCTGGAAAGGACATTCTTTAACCTGCTGAGTCCAGGCCAGCTTTCTTGCTTTTGTGAACTGTCACCCATGCTGGGGTGGGCTTTTGGTGATACAGCTGAATTTCAGTCAATTCTGCTCCTGTAAGTAACCCCTCATCCATATCCCTGTAAGCAACCCCAATAAAAGTAATTGGTTCACCAAGCTGGACCTTGGAGGTACCTTTATTTGAGGATGCTATTGGTTCCCTATTTGGGATGAGTAGATGTTTGTTCATGTTGCTCCAGGAATAGTGTTACACAGCAGTAAGGGTTATGGTTTAGAGGGTGGCTTGATGCTGTGCTTATTTACCAGAATAAGAGTAGTAGGCTTGCTCCCGGGGCGTGGGAGCTCCAGCTGTGTGTTGGGAGGCAGGCACATGTTCCCCCATGGAGCAGGCCTTAAATCCAACGAGAACATGGCACTGTCACTGCTATGCACTCCCCTTGCCATGCTGGGTGTTACTGTGGCTCAGAGGGGTCATGGCTGGGTATGACTGTTGATGGCGTTTGTCCTTCAGCAGCCCACACACCCCCTTTTGGTTTTATGAAAGCTATCCTGCAGGGAGAAAACTTCATGGTAAGAATCAACTTGATTTCTTCATGTCCTGTGACCAGTGTAGATGGTGTCCTAAGCAACAGGGTCTTACCAAGTTCTCATGGGCAACCACGAGCAATGGCAAGAGCCTATTTCGTTGTGTGTGTGGGAGTGCTCTGGGACAGCTGTGACCAACACCTTGAAGGGATGTAGAGTGGATTGATTCTCCCAGGGAAAAGGTGGACAAATACCCCTCTCAGAGTGGTATCACCCAGGACCACCTTGAACAGAAAGACGAGGAGCTGGGAAAGTCCTATGCCCCACCCACCCTGTCTATTGGCCTTAGATGTGAGAAGGGGAGGGGCTAAAATATTTAAACTGGGCCCTTTTCTCTCCTCCGCCATGGGCCATTTGGATCTGTTCACCCGGAAGTCGCAAGATCCCAGCCACGTGGACTTACTAATGGTATTTGTGGAGGGGAGGGTGGGCGCCTGTGTTCTGTAAGTAAGCCCTCACCCAATGCTCTGTTAGTAAGCCCAAGTAAACTAGCTAGAATCTGTTTAACTGTGAGTGGAGAAATTTGTGTGTTTGTTGCAAGGCCTGGGGAGACTTTTTTGGGTTGCAAGGCAAGGGGAGAGAGGCAGGTTAAGTTTTTCTGCCACTCCCAAAGAGAAATGTTAATAACAGGGGAGGTGTACTGTACTTGACACTGGGCTTTGTATTTGGCAACCTGTGGTTTCTGGGAGGAGTGCTGTCCCCTGTGTAGGGCAACTACAATTCAACTCTTTCATATCAATGTATAGTCACTGTATACAAGTACCATATTTTCATTATCTATTTGTTAGCTGATGGACATTTAAGCTGATTATAGAATATAGAAGGGTCTTTTGTACTTCTTCATGAATTTTAAGTTTTCAGTGAAGAATTGCATTGGAATTTTGATAGAGATTGCATTGAATCTGTAGATTGTTTTTGATAGGACAATCATTTTCACAGTATTAAGCCTATGTGTATAGGAGGTATTCCATCCTCTGGTATCTTTTTCAACTTTTTTCTTCAGTGCTTTAAATTTTTTATTATATAGATCTTTTGTGTCCTTGGTTAGGTTTATTCCAAGTGTATTAGTTACTTTGTGGTACTGTGATAAACACCATGACCAGGGCAACTTATAGAAGGAAGCGTTTATTGGGCTTATGATTCCAGAGGGATAACAGTCCATCATGGTGGAGAAGGCATGGTGGCAGAGGCAGCCGCCGAGCAAGCTGAGCACTCACGTCTTCAAGAAGGCCCAGGAAAGCAGAGACAGACAGATTGGAAGTTGGATGAGGACATATACTCTCAAAGCCCAACCTCGGTGATGTACTTCCTTGCAGGGAGCCGGTCAGCGCCATTACAAAATGGCGCCGACTTCCTGGAGCCGCCTGTCAAGCTGCTCCATTAAGGAAATGTTTTGGCGCGCAAGCCATCCCGAGGCTGCGCATGCGCGTCAATTCGCGCGTCAATTTAAACTGTCCCGAGCCAATCCCGTGGCTTTGCTTGTGGCGGGCTGTCAGCATCCAATCCCGAGCTGTCATACCGCCCTGCTTACTATAAAAGGCCGCTGAACAAGCCCGCTCTTTGCCCCTCGTCATCAACGCCCATCAGTCAACCGAGAGGCTCTCCAATAAAGTGCGATCCAAGAAGAATCTTCGTTGTGGTGGTTTTCTTCCTCTGCTGGTCGGAGGGTGTTCGCCGCAAAGTGGTGCCGAAACCCGGGACGCCGGGTTGCAGTGCGGCTACCTGGCGAGGGGCCGAAGAGGATTCAGAACTTGACGCACGGAGAGGAAAGGCGCCGGTAAGTCATCCCCATGATCGTGTCTGAGCTGCAGCTCACCCTGATCTGTGCTATTGCCCTTATTTTGTGGTTCTTTGTGGTTGCTGTTTTTTGCCATTGCCTCCGATGTGACGACCCGAGCAAAGCGTGCTGCCGCGATTCCGTTTAGTCAGCGGCGAAAAGGTGAAAGTAATTCCTTGATAGTGAGCAAAGGCGTTTCCCTTGTTCCTTAAGAAGGTTTAAGCTCTGCCTTAAGGTAAAAAAGGGCACGCATTTGCTAGTTATGGGTCACGGTCCCAGCTCTGAAATTCCGGGTGGGGACTTTATTACACCTATTAAGGAGTTACTTCGGCAGAGAGACATCAAGATCTCCAATCAGACCATAAAAAAGATCGTAAGGGACCTGGATGCGGCCGCTCCATGGTTCGCGATCTCGGGAGACCTTTCTCTCCCTTCATGGGAAAAATTGGGTAAAGACCTAGAGAGAGTCAAGGAAGAGGGAGAGTTAGGGAAAGGTACCCTCCCCTTTTGGAGATTAATCCATTCGTGTCTCAGCAAAGGAAGCCATACCAATCTCATTAAGGAGGGAAGAAGGGCACTAGTAAGGCATCAGGATGGCCTCTCAGAGTCAGATGTGAGTGGGGAAATGCAAGTAAGGCCTAAAAGAAAACAAAAACAGAAGGAAAAAAGTTTAAAAGAAGAGCTCCAAGAAGCTAGTCATAGTAAAGATCCCGGTGAAAGGGATATTAAGAATGAAAAATGGCGGTCGCCGTCCCCTAAACCCTTATATCCTTCCTTGGAGGAGTTTGCACATTTGTCAATACAGGGACAAAGTTCTAGTGAGGAGGTATCTGAAGAGGAGCAGGAAGTAGAGGAAGTAATTATCCCTCATGCAACAGGGCCCTGGCACCCCCCGGAAGGAGGAGGGGCCTCCGTAAAGAAAAGGGCTACTGTTTCGGCGGGAAATTTTAAACAAGGGGCGGGGCCTATAGCACCCCCACCCTATGCATCCAACACGGGTCAGTGTTGTTTTATCCAGCCAGGAACCTGGTCTCGTTTATTTTCTATTTTCCCCGTGTTTGAGGATTTAGCCACTCATATTAGAAGGCATGAGCCAGTGCCTTACAAACAGCTTAAAGATTTAGTGCAGGCGGTCAAAGATTTTGGACCAGGAGCGGATTACTCGGTAGCTTTGTTACGGAGAATTATAGCAGTCCCTTTGACCCCCACAGATTGGATTGAACTGGCCAAGGCTTGCCTAACAAGAGGCCAGTTTCTTGAATTTAAATCGATGGTCACAGATAACGCCCAAACTCAGGCTAGAAAAAATGCTCAGGATGGTCACCCACATTGGAATATGGATATGCTTTTAGGTCTTGGACAGTTTATGATGCATCAAACTGACTACCCGACAGAGGTGTATCAACAGATTAATGAAATTCATTATAAAGCTTGGCGAGCTATTCCTAACAAAGGAGAAACAATAGGACACTTAACTAAGATTGTTCAAGGCCCTACAGAGCCGTTTGCAGATTTTGCGGCTCGGCTCATGGATGTGACACATATTTCTGAATTTGGAAAGTTAAAGTATGTTCATGTGTCCGTGGACACTTGTTCTGGCATTGTTCACGCCACTCCCCTGACGGGAGAAAAGGTGCTTCACGTAAAGACCCATTGCTTGGAAGCTTGGGCTGCCTGGGGAAGGCCAGGTCGCCTAAAGACAGATAATGGTCCAGCGTATTCCTCTTCAGGTTTCCGTACTTTTTGTGCCTTAATGCAAGTAGCCCATGCCACTGGCCTTCCGTACAATCCACAGGGCCAAGGTATAGTAGAAAGGGCTAATAAAACCTTGCAGGCCATTTTGATAAAGCAAAGAAAAGGTATTGCAGAGAATGCAACCCCCAAGGAGCGAGTTTCCCTCGCCCTTTTTACAATAAATTTCCTAATATTAGACCCTCATGGCCAGTCTGCTGCTGACAGACATAGTCAAAGGGATGTTTCTAAGTCCCGCGAAATGGTCATGTGGAAGGATGTTATATCCAATAAATGGATGGGACCGGATCTGGTTATTAACAGATCCAGGGGAGCTGTTTGTGTTTTTCCTCAGAGTGAAGAATCGCCTCATTGGGTCCCCAGTCGCTTGGTGAAGACCATCCAACCCGCGCTGGACGATGCCTCTGCACAGGGCAAGACGGAGCCTGCCAATGTTGCTGATCCTCCTCCAACTCTGGACATCGAGTGAAGGAGAACAACGCTGGGGATTTCTGTCTGTCTTCCCAATACCTGTTCCAGTTCGCCATGATTCGTCGGTCTTTCCTCGCTTCTTCACAACTGAAAAGGACTTAGGTTTGCCATTGCTTCCGGAGGACACTCTTATTGCATTCCTACAGAGTTCTCGGAGTTTTGTTGAGACTGGTGCCTTGTGTTTTACTCTTGATACTCCCCGCAATTCTTGCATCCCATTGAGGCAGCAGATTTGTCTAAACAATTGTCAAATTATTTAGTGGGTAATTGGAGTGACGCTTTTGATAAGGATTTGGAAAAACTTCGGAGAGCTGTTATTACCATTAATTCCACCCGTGTAGACCCCAGCCTGACAAATGGGTTTGTTTCTTGGTTTTCCTCTGTATTTTCGCATTTTAAAGAATGGGTGGGAGTAGGCATGTTTGCGGTCTGCAGCATTGGAGGATGCATACTATGTCTATGGTTAATTTGTAGGATGAGAGCCCAAGCAAAAAGGGACAAAGTTATTATTTCTCAGGCATTAGTCGCCTTGGAATGTGGAGAATCCCCTCAGGTATGGCTGGCAGCCCTAAAGAAATGAAAAATTGGCTCTGCCCTGGCCCTTGCACCCTCTGGGATCAGTATGACCCATTGCACGAGGATGGGCAGTGGCAGAGATATTTTTGGCCCAGACTTTGCCTTAGCACGCCCCGGGAGTGTTTGCCCATTGCACGGGCTTAGGAAAGACTGTTTGGCCTTTGTTTCCCTTGATCGGTCGGCACATCATGAGGTGAAGACCAGATCGGGAACATTGTATTTCCTAGGGCTCTGCTAGCATATAAGAAAAAAGGGGGAGCTGCAGGGAGCCGGTCAGCGCCATTACAAAATGGCGCCGACTTCCTGGAGCCGCCTGTCAAGCTGCTCCATTAAGGAAATGTTTTGGCGCGCAAGCCATCCCGAGGCTGCGCATGCGCGTCAATTCGCGCGTCAATTTAAACTGTCCCGAGCCAATCCCGTGGCTTTGCTTGTGGCGGGCTGTCAGCATCCAATCCCGAGCTGTCATACCGCCCTGCTTACTATAAAAGGCCGCTGAACAAGCCCGCTCTTTGCCCCTCGTCATCAACGCCCATCAGTCAACCGAGAGGCTCTCCAATAAAGTGCGATCCAAGAAGAATCTTCGTTGTGGTGGTTTTCTTCCTCTGCTGGTCGGAGGGTGTTCGCCGCACTTCCTCTACCATGGCTACACTTCCTGAAGGTTCTATGATCCCCTCTAAGTAGCACCACCAACTGTGGGCCGAGTCTTCAAATCCTTGGAGCCTATGGGGACATTCTCATTTAATCCAGCACATCAAGGTATTATTGTGTGGAGGCCATTGTGAATGGGATTGTTTCCCTGTTCTCTTTCTCAGTCTCTTTGTCTGAGTATATAGGAAAGTGGCGCATGTGGGTAGATTGATTTTGTAACCTGTGAGTCAGGTTTTGGGTTCTTTCATCTAGAGACGCATGTCATCTGCAAATAGGGATGCTTTGATTTCTTCTTTTCATGTTTGTTCCTTTTTCTATTCTTCTCTTACCTTAAAGTTGCCGTTAGCCCTTCAAGCACTACATTGGATACTGAAAGTGAATACCCTTGTCTTGTTCCTGAGCTTAAGTGGGATGCTTTGAGGTTTTTCTCCATTTAACAGGATGGTAACTCTCAGTTTGTCACCATCTTTAGTTTGAGACATGTTCCCTCCATCCCTAGTCTGTCCAGAGTTTTTATCATGAAGGGATATTGGATTTTCTCAAAGGCATTTCCTGTATCAATTGGAAACATCATGTGATTTCTGTCCATTTATGTCGTGAATTATATCTATCGATTTACATATGTTGAACATATGTTCCCTGCACCCCTGGAATGAAACCAACTTGATCATGGTGAATGATCTTTTGGATGTGTTCTTGAATATGATTTACAAGTATTTTATTAAGAATTTTTGCAACTACGTTCGCCAGGTAGATTGGCATGAATTTTTTTCTTTTTTTGTTGGATCTTCATCTGGTTTTGGTATGAGGCAAATACTGGCTTTGTAAAAAAAAATGTTTGGAAGTGTTCCTTCCTTTTGAAGTTCAAGGACAGTTTTATTAGAGTTTTAAAGAGAAAAGACATCGCAGGGCAGGCAGACTGTAAATCTTAGCAGTTGCCAGGAGGAGGAGAATAGAGGAGAGATAGGAAAAAAAGCCATGCTGTTTGAGCTGGCGTGTGGGTCAGATACACAGCGGACAAGCATCCACGTGGCAGGGAGGGGTTAGGGGTTAGGGAGTCCCAAGTGTTGAGAAAGCATGGTTAGAGCAGAGATAGAAGAGTAAAGGGAGAGTGACGCTTTCCTGCCCAGTTCAGAAAAGTGGGCAGACTTCACAGCCCCACTGGGACGGGGGTCTTTTGGTTAATTTGGCTAAAAGTTTGTTTTTCTTTTCAAAGAACCAACTCTTCCTTGATTATTGCCCCCCCCCTTTTTGAGATAGGATCTCACTGTGTAGCCCTGACTGGACTGGAACTCTATATGTAGACTAGGGTGGACCTGAACTCACAGAGATCTATCTGCCTCTGCCTTCCAAGTGCTGGGATTAAAGGCATGAGCCATCACACTCCATATCTCTCAAAGTTTTGATGAAGGCCTGAGTGCTATGAACTTTTCTCTTAGGATGGCCTTCGTTGTGTTCCATACATTTTGGTATGTTTTCATTTTCATTCAGGTCTAGAAACTTCTGAATTTCCGTTTTGATTGCTGCAGTGACCCATCTGTCATTCAATGGTGTGCTGTTTGCTATTCATGAGTTTGTATATTTGCTGTTGATTTCTAGCTCTGTTGTACTCTGGTCAGGTGGAATGCAGGATATTGTTTAAATGTTCCTATATTTGTTCAGACTTGATTTGTGTCCTATCTGGACTATTCTAGAGAGGGTTCTATTGGGTGCTGAGAATGTGTATTCTTCGGTATCTTGGCGGAATGTTCTGCAGATGTATAGTAAGTCTATTTGCTCTATGGTGCTATTTAATTCTGCTTTTTAGTTTTTCTTTTTGTATGGTTGATCTGTTTAATGATGAGTATTGAAGTCACCTACTATTTATCGTGTTGGGGTTAATCTGTGATTTTAAATTTATTAGTATTTGCTTTACAAAATTGGATGAGCCTATATTTGGTGCGTGAATATTTACTATTAGAATTTTCTCTTGTGAGACTGAGCCCTTGATCAGTATGAAGCAACCCTTTTTATCTCTTTTGGTTTGAAGTCTGTTTTGTCAGATATTAGAATAGCAACACCTGCTTGTTTCCTGATTTCATTTGCTTGGAATACTTTCTTCTACCCTTCTACCCTTTCTTGTGGACAGCATTTATCTTTGGTAGTAAGGTATGCTTCTTGGAGGCAGCAAGGATACTGTTTTCTAATCCAGTCTTCTAGCCTGTGTCTTTTGATGGGTGAATCGATACCATCGATATTCAGTGTTATTTTTGAAAGATATGTATTACTCCTTGTCATTTTGTTGCTTTTGTAAAGTTTGGAGCTTTCTTAGTCTTCTTTTGTTTAACGAGGTCAGAGCATCATTGTCCCTATGTATGTTCTTGGGTGTGTTTAATCTTTCTCTTCACACTAAAGTATTCCTTCTAGTACCCTCTGTAGGGCTGGCTCAGTGGTCAAGTTTAGCCTGCTTTTATCCTGGAAAGTTTTTCTGACAGATAGTTTTGCTGGCTTTATTTGCCTGAATTGTCAATTGTGGTATTTTGGAAACTGAAGGACATCGGTTCAAATCTACCCAGTTTTCATTGTTTGGACTGAAATGTCAGCTGCCATCCAGATGGGTCTGCCTTTGCATGTGGCTTGGCACTTTTCTTTTGTAGCTTTCAACATACTTTCTTTGTTCTGTACATTTAGTGTTTTCACTATAATATGATGTGGGAAATGTCTTTTCTGGTTTGGTCTATTTTGTGTTCTATGTGCCTCTTATATCTGGATGGGCTTCTCTTTGCCTAGATTTGAGGAATTTTCTCCCGTGATTTTTATTGAAAATAAAAATTCATATCTTTTGCATGACCTCCTTCTTCCAGTATGCCTAATATATAGGTTTTGCCTTTCCAGAGTTCCTGCGTATTTTGTTTATAGATTAAGATTTCTCTTTGATATTGACTGAATGAGCCAGTTCTTCTATTTTGTCTTCATACCCAGAGATCCCATCTTCCACATGATCCATGCCAGTGGCTTTCTACTGAACTTTTTATTTGATCTGTTGTGTTTTTCTGTTACATCATCATTTTATTTTGGGTTTCTGACAGTATTTCTATCTCTTTATTAAATCCTATTTTCATATTGTGGATTGACTTCTTTATTTGATTCAGCTGTCTGTGTTCTCTTGAAAAATACTGGAGTCGTCTTTGAGTTGCTTTACCATATTAAAATTATTCTTTTGAATTTGGCATCTGGAATTCTGTCCAAGTCATTCTGGTGGGGATCATTAGCATGGGGTTGGTAATTTTGGGAAGACATAAGTTGTTCTCCACTTCCTCCCCCTGCCTTCCTCTTCCTCCTCCCCCTCCTCCTCCTCCCCCATTCTTCTTCTCTCCTCCTCTTCCTCCTTTTTCTCCTCCTCCTCCTCTCCCACCCCTCCTCCTCCTCCTCCTCTTCCTCCTCCTTTGTCTTCATCCTCTTCCTCCTGCTCACTACCAACAACTCCTCCTCTCTCTCTTCCTCTTCCTCTTCCTCTTTTCTCAGGATGGGATCTTATTCTTTCCCCAGACAAGACTAGAATTTGCGATGATTCTCTTGAGTGCTACCATGTCCAGCTTTCTGTTTTCCTTTTTCTTCTACACAGAGTTTATTGAGACTCTCAGATCTGTAGATTTCTGATTTCATTCAAATTTGGGACAATTTTGACATCATTCTTGATGACCTCACCTTCCAGCTTGTTAAGCCTTCCTTTCTTTCCTGTGTTTAACCTGCTGTTAGTTAATCGAGAGCAATTGCCACCTCACACACACGCTTTCTTAATTTTACATTGTGGGGTGTGTGTGTGCATGTACATGGGCATTCCTGCCGTAGCCTGAGAGGTCAGAGGACAACTTACAGGAGTCAGGTTTTCCTTCTTCTACTATGGGGCTCAAACTTGGGTTGCCAAGTTTGGCAGCACAGCATTTTACCAGTTGAGCCATCTCACAGGACTCGCACCCCCACTTCCTGCTTCACAAATGCTTTCTTTTTTAAACTCCAGCTTGGTTTGGATCTTTGAACGTCTGCTCCACTGGTTCCTCCTTTGCTCGCGGTCACCTCTTCACCATCAGCGGCCCCCTTGTCACCCGGCTGCTTCCAGGGCCCTTTCAAAATTTTTATTATTTTTATTTTATGTTTATGAATGTTTTGTTTGCATATATAAGTGCATCCTGTGTGTGCAATGCTCTTAGAGGCCAGAAGGGTGTTAGATCTCCTGGAACTGGAGTTATGGATAGTTGTGAGCTGTTATGTGGGTGCTGGGACTCGAACCCAGGTCCTCTGCAAGAGCCACTGGTGCTCTAACCACAGAGCCATCTCTCAAGCACCACCACCCTGACCCTAGGACTCTTTCTATTGGTTTATATTTCTTCTTCTTGAGGGCCATTGATTTCTCCTTGTCCTGGTTCGTGACTGATTGGATGACAGGAATTGGGAATTTAGCCTTGGAAAGTGCTGGAAAGTTTCCTATTCCAGTTTAAATATGTTTTGGCTTTGTTCTGAGCATAAATTACTTGGAGACAGCCGGACCCCTCCAAAGCTTGTCTCTTAGCTTTGCAACAGGTCCTAATCAGCTAAGAGCCCAGGGATAATCTAATCCCTTACTGACATGGTAACTTCTAAGGACTGCTCTGTTGGGTCTTATGAAAGCTTTTGTGCTTGGGCAGTGCTGGCAGTACGCTGGGGAGGAGCAGCATGCCAGGTAGGGTGTGACCATATGGATGGATTGACTCTTCCTTTGCCTACCTCACATTAGAGTCACCAGCAAGAGTAGCCCCCTGGCCTCCTGGAGGACTGTCTACATGATGCCCTCCCCTCACTTCAAAGAACTTCAGTTGCTCTGACCATGGCCACTGAGAAGATGGGGTCAGGTGTCTTGCTTCTACCAGTTGGGGTATAGGTCAGGATGTGCCAGGCCCTGAGGCAGCCCACGGGAATCTTGATAGGGACATCGAATGGTAATCCCACACTTACAAGAGACTCAGAACGGTGTCCCTTCTTCTAAGGGTGCGTTAATACATGCAGGTGATATCTGTGGGGAAATGTTGGAACCAGAGCCTGTCTGGGCCACACACTCAGGCAGAGAGAGTAAAGGAAGCTTGATGCAGGCATCCAGGACTCAAAGCAGCCCACTCATGACTGGTGTGAACACCACACCTCCTCCTTGTGTGGTTCAGGCAGGTTTCAGCCCCTATGTGGCCATCTAGAGTCCTTTTGTGTACAGCAGGGACAGGAGTCACATCTTGCCTTCTTTCCCCAGAGATGCCTCAGACTGATGGAAGCAGATCCTCGAGTAGTTCTGGGCACACAGGGATCCAGAAGGTTCCCAACCCCCCTTCCCCAGCAGAATGAGGGGATGGCGAGGAATGCCTTGTCGGGATGGCTGTGCCCTATCCCAGGGCACACAGAGGACTTCAATATTATTAGGAATGTTTCTAGATTTTGCATTTAAAAAGGGAGAGTGGAAACGATCTGGACAGAATGCCGGTGATTGTCCTTCCTTGGTGGTGGCGCACAGCTGTGCCGGCTTTGTTCCTGTGCTCTTCTGAAATGGAAGAGAGCGGGCTCCGGGCTGCCCATCGGCAGAGTGCCAAGTGTCCCCTGCTCTGATTTCAGGATGTGTCCCTGGTCTGCCCAGGCGCCCTGTGATTCCTTATCCTGCCAGCAGCTGGTGCTTGCTTCTCCTGGAGGACTCAGCTCGCTGCAAGTACGTCTTCTACTGTGTCCAGGCCCTGTCATGGGCTAAGACCTGGGGGTTCCAGGGCCCAGCTGGGAAGATATAATAATCCCTGAAAAGGGGATATTTATTTTTAAACATATTTTAAAATTATTCTTTGAGAATAAATTTAAGAGAATAAGTTTGTGGAAACAACTTATTTCAATCATATAACCCTCTTTCTCCCCCCAACTCCTCCAAGATCCTCCTACATCCCCTTCCCATCGTCTCCTCTTTTTATAAACCACTGGGTTTAAACAATGCTGCCTGTATGTGCATGCATATAGGGTCATGCACAGAACCATCTTGCAGGGGTCACATCTGAATTCCTCCCACCCCCTGGCAGCATCTATGGTCCAGTCGATCTTCAGCTAGGGCTCATACTCTGTGAGCCTCTCTCCACATCCATCCTGGAAATCTGACTGGTTTGATCTTGAGTGGGTCTTGTGCAGGCAGCCCCAGCTGCTGGGAGTTCAGGAGTACAATGATTCTACCATGTTGGGAAGACTTCCCTTCTGGGATCTTCCATCCTCTGACTGTTACAATATATCCAGCCCCTCTTTCATGGTATTCTCTGGGCCTTGGGGTCAAGGAGTGTGATATAGATGTCCCATTTAGGGCTGAGCACTCCACAGCTCCCTATTTTCTGTGCTTTGCCCAGTTTTGAGTGTCTGTATTAACTGCCATCTGCTGCAAAGAGAAGCTTCTCTGATGAGGGTGGAAAGCTGTGACGGTCAATGTTTCAGAGCAGATTGGCTCCATACCCATTTAACAAAATAACAGAAGGGCCCACGACCTCCCAGCCACCAGTTTTTGGCCCAGTTTATAACACCAGGCATGAGTTCTGTCCTGTGAAGTAAGGCCTTAACTCCAGTCAGAAAGTAGTTGAGTATCCCTATAACATTCAGGCCACTATTGCATCAGTGGGCATGTCTTGCCATGCTGTTTCTTATTGTAGTTGACAGGACTCGCAGCTTGGTAAGACTGTTGATGGCTTTTCTCCCTTAGCAACCTGTACAGAACCTTTAGGCACATGAACACTTGCCAGTAGGGAAGAAGATTCTAAACCAATAATAGCTTGATTTTTCCATGTCCTGTGGTCTGAGTATGTGGTATCTTCATCAATAGGATCTTACCATCAATTTCTGGTGGGTACTGTAGTTTCATTCTGGTGCTTAGAGGAGGAAAGGGTTTATTTCAGCTTATAGGCTACTGTCTGTGATGGAGGGAAATCAGAGCAAGAGATCAAGCAGGAGCTTGGAAGCACACCCACTTGCTATTCCACAGAGTTCTCTGACCAAAGAACTTACTCTCCAGCAAAGAAGTGTAGCAGGAGTCATGGAGGATGCTGTTTCCGGGCTGACAGCAGGTTTATGTTCATCTGTCTTTCCTATACACCCTGGGACTCCCAGTTCCATGGGCTGGACCTTCCTCAATCAATTAACAATCAAGAAAATGCCTGTGGGCCCATGTGATCTTGGAAGTTCCTCTTTCAGATGACTCTACACTGTGTCAATCAAAGCTAATGAGGACAGTAATCAGGAACACTGCAATAGGTTGTATTGCTTTGATAGGCATTGGCACGCCTTCCCCTCTAACCAAGAACTTGAAGGGAGGCATCCCACTTCTGGCAGTATGCTTTTTGTTTGACAACCTATGGCATCTTGGAGAAGCATTATCCTCTCTTATAAGGTAGCTCTATTTTAACTTTTTATATATAAAGTAGGCTTTCGCCTGGTTTTTCCGAAGACCTTTGGTGTGAGTTATCCCCCCATCCCCTGCCCTGCCCTGCTGTCCTGCCCCCCATCCCCTGCCCTGCCCTGCTGTCTTGCTCCCAGGTAAACCTTTCCTTCATTATCCCGCTTCCCCTCCTTGTTTCATTTGTGCTCTACTAGCCCCACAGTATATTCTGGAGAAAAGACAAATGGTACTGGACAAGCTAGATATCTAGAAAAACATGTGGAACAATGGAGTTAGATCCTCATCTCTCACCTTGCACAGAAGTCAGCTCCAAATGGATCAAGGACCTTAACATGAGACCTGATACCTGAATTTATTGAAGGAGAAAGTAAGGAATATGCAACTTATAAGCAGCATTCAAGGATTTTCTGAGAAATAAGACCTACAGTCAACAAATGGAACCTCATGCACCTAAAAAACTTCTGTACAGTAAAGGAAACCATTAAGAGAGTGAAAAGGCAGCCTACAGAACAGGAAAAATCTTTGCCAGATATACAGAATATCCAACAGAATATACAAGAACTCAAAACACCAAACACCAAGAAAACAATCCATTTTAAAATGGGCTATGGGACTGAAAGAGGCTTCTCAAAAGAGGAAATGCACATGGCTAAGAAGCATTTTTAAAAGCGTTCAACATTGTGAGTCCTAAGATAAACGCAAATTAAAACTGCTTTGAGATTATTATCTTACTCCAGCCAAGATCAGGAAAACCAACAAGTGATGGGAAGGATGTGAGGAAAGAGGAATACTTATTCAGAGTTGATGGGAGTGCAGATTGGTGCAGCCACTACACAAATCAGTGTGGAAGTTCCTCCAAAATAGAATGAGAATCTGACCCAGGCATACCATTCCTAGACAGGGATCCAAAGGGCTGTCTATACTACCACAGAGATACTTTCACACCCATGCCTAAGCTGCTGGGTTTATGACAGCAAGAGAACAGAACTAGCTTAGATGTCCATCAACAAATGAATGGCTAATGAAAATGTGGCACATACATGCAGAAGGAATTTTATTCAGCTGTTAAGAAAAATGAAATTTGCTGGGGGAGAAAAGCCATCAGTGTTATTACCCAGAGGTGAATTTTGCATACTACAAGTACTGACCTCCCAAACAAGATTTTCACACTCATGAAATAATGGCACCGAGGCTATGGGGTAACCAACCACTTTTTGATTGGGTTTAGCTCTGTTCCACAGGAGGAAATTCATGCGTGGAACTGAGGTCAAAAGACCATAGCTCAGGGGTCATTAGACCCTAGTGGGAAACCTGCTTTTCTTGTCTTGCTAAAATGGACATGTTGTCAAACTGCTTCATAAGTGTTTACAGTATACACAGATTAATCCTGCCCAGAGTAGCTGCTCTCTGCTGTAGATAGCGGCTAATGCAGACTCATAACTGGTCAAAATGTTAAGCATAAGTGACTACTGAGTGCTTACCCTAAATGGGACATCTATATCAACCCCCTTTACCTCTCCTGGCTCCCACAAAGCTTAGGGAACCTTGGGGAAGAAGAGACAGAAAGAATGTAAGATATAGAGAGTGGAGAGGAGTTGCCGTGAAATGCTGTCTTCTAGACCTGTCACATCCCTGCACTCATGAACTCACTATCACTGTGGCCACCTGCGCAAGAGAAGTCAGCATTCCGACAGGCAGCAATAACTGGACTCGGTGGATTATAATAGGTGGAGAGAGAGGACATGAAGGGGAAAAGGGACATTTGACAGTGTCTGGGGAGAGGGGGACGCTGGGGGTGGGTATGATCAAGATACATTATTTGTATGTATGAAATTATCCATGAATAAATGAGAGACATTCTATTAAGAAGCAAAAATAAAGGAAAAATAAAATGATGAACTTTTCAGGTAAATAGGTGGAACTGGAAAAGATCTTACTGAATGAGGAACCCAGGCTTTGAAAACAGATGTCACCGTTCTCTATCACGTGTGGATCCTAGCTTCAGTCTTCAGATCTGTGTGCTTAAATTGGAGAGTGTGTATAAGCCAGGACAGTAAAAGGGACCATGACTTGCAGGGAAGGGAATTTATTACGTTTTTGAGAATTTCACACAGCGTATTTCAATCATATTCATCTTTCCATGACACCTAATCTCTTCCAGACCCACCCCCACCTCTCCACGCCTTCTAACTTTGTGTCATGTTTTTTGTAAAGTTACTTTTCAAGTTCAGTTTGTGCTGTCTTTACACTCCTGGGTGTGCGGCCACCCACTGGAGCACAATTGATTTACCAGAGGCCGCACCCATGAGGAACCCTGAGTTTCCCTTCCCCTAGTCATGACTGTCAGAGCTCTTCTTCTAGGGGCGGGGCCTCGTGAGTGTCCCTGCTACCTCAAATGCTGATTTGCTTGGACTTCTGCGGAATCCATGGCAGCCTTGAGCTCATAAATGCCGTGGTCCTGTTCTGTCCAGAAGACACTGTTTGTTGTAGTCTTCCCCAGTCTCTGGTTCTTACACTATTTCTGTCCCTCTTTGGAGGTGGTCTCTGAGCCTTGGAGAGCGGCTAATGTAGATGTCCCATTTGTGGCCCAGCACTCCACTGATAGTCTCTGTACTTTGGCTAGTTGTGAGTTTCTGAATTAACCACTGTCTACTGCACAAAGAAACTTTCTAATCTACGGATATAGAGATACAAATTTCGAAGCTGGCTTGATGAGGGCGTCCACTTAGCAGAATAATAGTAGTACTTTTACCCCTTGGCCTGTGAGCTTTCCAGCACGGCACGTGGGCAGATTTACCAGTGCTGAGACCCAGTGCCAACCGAAAGAGGGCCTGTGTCCTAATTATTTGCTATTGCTTTGAGAAAACGCTGACCAAAAACAACTTGGGGAGGAAAGGGTTTATTTCATCCTACAATTTATAGTTTCATCACTGAGGGAGGCCATTCAGGAACTCAGGGCAGGAACCTTGAGCAGAAGCTGGAGCACAGACCATGGAGGAACGCTGCTCACTGGCTTTCTCCTCTGGCCTGTGCTCAGCCTGCTTTCTGATACAACTCTGGACTGTCTGTCTAGGGGTGACACCATCCACAGTGGGCTGGGCCCACGTCACTCAACTATCAAGACGCGTCACACATGCCCACCAGTCAGTCAGACAGATGTAGTTCCCCAGCTGAGGTTCTCTCTTCCCAGCTGTGTCACATTGACAACTGAAGCTATTCAGCACAACTGACCTCTTGTCAAGTTGACACACAGACACATCGCCATTAAACCATAACCTTTTCATTTCTTGCCCCCAAGATCTTATGTTAATATTAATATCACAATGTAAAACAGCACAACTTTAAAAGTCTCCCAGTCTTTAAAATTTCAACACATTAAAAGATCAAAGTCTTGGGACTGGAGAGATGGCTCAGCAATTAAGAGCACTGGCTGTTTGTGCAGAAGACCTGGGCTCGATTACCAGAGCCTACATGGTAACCAACAACCATCTCAACTCCAGTTCCAGGGGATCCAGTGCCCTCTTCTGACTTTCAGAGGCATTGCATGACATGGGTGCACTTATACACATGTAGACAGTACAGTCATAAAATAAAAATAACAAATAAAAATTTTTTTTAAAAGTTTGAAGTCTCTTTAAAAAGGCAGTTAATTGTGCCCCTATAAAATCCAAAACAAATTACATACTGTCTTATTTCAAGAGGAAAGAACTGGGACACGGTTAGGCAAAATAAAATTCCCGCAGCACAATTTAATGTGTGACATCTGGAATTCATGCACAATCTTTTAGGCTTCAGAGTGCTTGGGAAGCTCAATTTCTCTGGCTCTGCCATCCACAACACACGAAGCTTGTCTCACAGGCTCAGGCCAACTGCAACCTACACCTGCCACATCCTTGTGAGCCTCCCATGGTCCTGGCATCTCTACTATATCCTGGGGTCTTTACTGCAAATGAGGCTGCACCTTCACCAATGGCCCCTCTTGGTCTCACGTGGTGTCAGGCCTTTGACTCTTTCCACTGCCCTTTCAATTCTTCAGTTTTCATGTTTCCAAAACCAGCCACCAAGTGGGAGATTCTAACATATTACCAAGTCCTGCTTCCAGCTTGAGATGCAGCCTTGGCCCTTTCTGACCGCAGCTTCTGTGTGCTGACCCTGAGGAAATACTTTCCAGAAGAGTTCACCACAATGATGCTGGCCTCTTGTTAACCACAGCTGATTATTCATCCCCAGTTGATAAGAAGCCACAGATTCTCAATTTAAAATATCACATAGACAGCCCTGATAGTTTTTGCTTCCCTTGAAACTTTACAGTCTAGGCCTCTTCATTTCTCTAAGCTCCCCACAGAACAGCTCACTAAGTCACAAGCACTCAACAGCTTTTCCAGCCTAAAGTTACAAGTGTTTTCATAGTCCTCCCCAAAAGAACATGGTCAAATCAATCACACTGACACCCTACTCTGGGTACCAACTTTTGTATTAGTTACTTTCTATTGCTGTGGTAAAACACTCTGAGCAAAGCCAACTTGGGGAGGAAGGGTTTATTTGGCTCACAGCTCACACCCTATCATCATGGGAAGTCAGCGAAGGAACTCGAGGCAGGAACCTGGAGGCAAGAGCTGAAGTGGAGGCTGTGGAGGAACACTGCTCACTGGCTTGCTTCCTCTGGCCCTTGCTCAGCCTGCTTTCTTATGCACTCAGGACCACTGGCCCAGAGGTGGTACCACCCACCATTGTGACTTTCCACATTACTCAGCAATCAAGAAAGTGCCTCACACACATGCCCATGGGCCATGGTTGGAGGGGAATGGAAGTTCTCTCTTCCCAGAGAGAACTCTCTTCTTCCCAGAAGTTGTCTCTTCCCAAGTTGACAACTGAAACAGTACAGCCTTTGTCTGTCAGTCTGCCCATCCTGGGTGCCAAGCCCTCACATCCGACCCTGTTGGGCCTCAGTTCCCTCTGCTGTAAAGAGGGACCTGGCTTGTGGTGGAGGGGAGCTATTCAGGGGGCAGCACACAGATTTCCAGTACCAGGTATATGTTTCTTCCTGGTAGCAGGTCCTAGATGCAATCAGGAAGTGGCTGATTATACACCCCGTGCCATATTAGTGCCTCCATTGTACCATGAGCATATCTTGCCATACCATCATTATTGTAGTTCACAGGGTTCACAGCTGGGTAAAACTGTTGATAGCTCCCCTCCCAGCAGCTTGTTTAGCCCCTTTCAGTGTATGAAGCCTAGCCAGCAGAGGGGAAGCTTCCTGGTCAGTAACAGCTTAATCACCCTTGTCCTGTGACTAATGCAACAGTCTTACCATCAAGTTCTTATGGGCAACCAAGAACAATGGCAAGTCTGTATTGTTTTGGAGGGGTTTATTTCTAAAGCTAATGTCCACCGAGAGCCTAGCCATACCCACACACGCTCCTGTGCCTGTGCTCTCGCCCATGAACCTTATCTAAGGATGCTTTGGTACCACAAAGTTCACCGAGCGGAGATGGTTTGGATTTACTTTCTCTCCCTTCACAGAAAGAGTGCTGACTAAACCTTGACCCTTCTTTACAGCAGAGGAAACTGAGGCCCAAGAGCGTAGCTGTGTGGGGCTTGGCACATGGGATGGGCACACTAACCACCCAGGCCCTTCTCTCAGCTGGCACTGGGATCACCCACAGGCAGGTTCTCCCCTAGCCCACCACGAGGGTCCTGCTGGGAACCTCCCACGCCGGGCTGAGCAGCTCAGTCCGAAACTCACCGAGACACAGGCTGCGTGGAGAGGACGGCTGCTCCCCAGCAGCTGGGTGGGCTGGGAAAGTGGGTCAGGCCCTGGAGGGCAGCATGGCTTCAGCTCTTCATTAGGGCCTCGTTTTATTAGTTTCTCTGCTTACTAGTTTTTGAGCAGCTCTTCAGTGCTGTAAAGAGGACCAAGGACCAGAAGGCAGGGCAGGATGGGGTGGGGATGGGGTGTCTTTGTTTCAAAGATGCCTACAGCCATAGCATAAGTGTCCAGAGGAGCTGTTGTCTGTCTGAAGAAATTGCCCACCTGCAGGATATTGGGGCGGCAGAGGGAAGACAAAGAGGCTCCTGACCTTTCAGCTGGTCAGCATGGACTAGTCTGGAGGATTGAGGTGTAGGGATGTCAGTGTGGAAAGGCCTGGACATGTGACTGGGTGTGGCAGGGAGGGCTTCTGGTACGGGTTGAAGGCTGGGGATGAGATCAGATGGCAGGTAAGCAGGAGTGGGATCCTAAGGGAACAACAAACTTGCCTGTGTGCAGTGGTAAAAGAGGCCCAGGGACAGCTTTGGAACGGAGTTGGGCTCGTGGTGCCGAGCATAGAAAGGCTACCCCAGAGCCTCGTATAGAGGGTACTGGAGCTGAGAGTGACCAGGGGCCGAGTCAGGCAGCAAAAAAGGGTCTTGGGTGCAGGGACAGCCAGGGTGTTGGGGATTTGGGGGCCAGTTACAGGTGGGAGGGAGGAGGAGCTGGGGAACCTTCAGCAAGGCCAACGGCTGCCTGGGTTCCCAGAGTTGCATGAGAGGCTTTCAAACCTCAGTGGCTCATGGCTGGGCAGGGACAGTGGTGCCTGGTCCTCTGAAGTCCCTTTCCTGATAGCCATCTGCTGCCCAGCCACATGGCCTATTTCTCCCATTCCTGCTGCCTAGAACACTGGTGTCTCAGTCCTGTTGGCCTTGAAGAGACTCCTATCTTGTGTGTTGATTCTCTGACCCTTCTAAGACCCCATCTCTGTGAACCCCACAGGCTCACAGACTCACTATCTGTTTCCTGGCAATGTGCAGTCTAGTGTCCCGTGTGAGGACAGCTTGCTGTGGTGATTGCCCTGCCTTCGCCTTGACCCCACAGACATTTTTGGGCTGCCAGAGCTCTGGGGTGACTTTTCAGCTCTGAACTAAAGAGGCGACTCTTCCCGGTCTCCCTGCAGTCTTCCTGCTTTCCCTTCGGATGGACTTGTAGCTTCCCCGTGACTTATTCCACACCCCGCATCAGCATTCTTTGTGCACTTGGTCTGAAGTTTCCGGTGAGGCTGGGTCCACGGATCACAGTTACCACATTCAGGCTGTTGTCAACTCTCACCTGTGCCCAGAGGCTGGCCATGATGTCATCAGACAGGTGACACCAGAGATCCGGGACAGGGTAGGCCTTGCTGACCAACAGAGTGGATGACTGGCTTCCGGGAACCTAACTAGGGACTGCATCCATCCCATGGGCTTCTGGGTGTCCAGCAGGACTTAGAAGGATGATCACGGTGCACAGATGGGATAGGGGTAGACAGTGCCGGGGTGGCAGGGTTGGGGTGGCAATGAAGTGAGTTGCGTTGAGTTGGTCACTCTCAGAGAATGGAGAGTCATTCTTGCCAAGCTGCAGAGGCCCTTCCTGTCCTCTTGCTCTCCTGAGGCCCTTGGGCTCTGAGTGGGTCCTGGGTGCTGGGTCCTACCACACAGAGTGGCAGGTCTCAGTCTCTGTTGTGTCTGCTCCTAGCTGTGAGCTGCCTTCTTGGGTTTGCCTGGTGTTTCCATGGGAACGTCCCTCCTGGGTGTGGCTCTTGATGGGAATCTGCTCCAGCTGTGGAAGTGTGGTGCACCCCAGTCACTGCTGAGGACTTTGCATGAAAATGGAACAGGAAGTACACCTGGCTGTCTCCATTCCTTGACAGCCCCCCTCTTCTACCAGGACTACCTGGCACGCGTGTGTGGCCGGGCTAATCTCGGCAGGAAGGGGCAGCAGAGTTCCCTGCAGTGGCTGTCAAGTTGTCTGGTTTGGGAAGACATTCATCAGCTTATGGGGGTGAGCTGCCAGGTCACTGCCATGGGCAAGCATGTTGGTGCTGACCCAGAGCAGACCCCGACAAGGCAGAAAGGTCTTCCTCTCAGGAAGAACCAGCCTTTGTTTCCGTCAAACCATGGACCAGTGACTCAAAAAGAAGCGTCTTGCAGAGTCTCTTGGTGAAGTCTCATGCTGTCTCTTGACACATTTAATCTCCATTCCCAGGACTGTGGGGTAAGCTGGGAGGGCTTTCTTAACTGGCCCTGCCTGATGCTCAGAAAACTTGACGTCAGATCAGCCTTTGAAGCAGACTTGTGGATGCCTTGGATGACCGACACAGAAGTGGGCAGGGACAGTTCATGGGTGTGGCAGGGATGCTCCCCAGCTCAGCACGGAGGGAGGGGAACTGGAACTGGAATCTACCTGTACCCACGCAACTCCCAGAACCAAGGACTCAGACTGCTGTCTCAGCCTGGTGTGGCTGCTGGTTCTGGGACATCTGGTTCAGGAGGAGACAGTAAACCAGCCACTCAGCTTCCTTGTCTGTTCTAGACCGTGGGTGTCCAGCCTTCTCTGGGCCACATTAGATCAATAAAAATGGTCTTGAGCCACACATTAAATACCCAGAAACTGCCAGATGTGGTAGTGTACATTTTTAATCCCAACACTTAGGAGGTCGAGACAGACAGATCTCTGTAAGATGAAGGCTAGTCTGGTCTACATAGTGAGTTCCAGGACAGTGAGGGCTACAGGAAGACCTTGTCTCAAAACAACAGCAACAACAAAACCACCACCAACAACAAAAACAGATACTGCCTGGCTAGGCTCCCTATATAGCCTGGAGACACAGGTATGTTGCGTGCACTCCTCCGCCTTCACCCCAAAGTCCTACCACCTTGTCTCTGCCTTCTAGGGACCACCACCTCCTCCTAGACCCTCTCCCTTTTATGATTTGCAAGATCATATTCAAACTCTCATTAGGGAGATCCATCAGAGTCAAACTCTGCTACTGGGGGATCCCAGTCCCTCCCTTCAAGATTCACCAGAGCCCTGCCAGCTGCATGAGTATGATCCTCTAATTGTTCTATCCAGTTTTGAGACCCAGAATCAGTCCAGATTTCCCAGATTTCCAGAGAAAACCTGTTCCCAGCTCTCTGAACGAGCCACTGCAGAGACAAGACTGTACCTGCTATAGAAGACCCCTATAGGATAGAGCCTTAAGAACCAGGTAGCGAGAGACCATTATGCTGCCTTGCACTAGTTCCTCCTGAACAATACAGTCATCACTGGTGAAAGAAGGAAATGCAAACAAAAAGGAAAGAAAGATTCAAACTAAGTCTAGATGCACAAACCTTAACCCAGAAATAAAAAACAACACGAAAATCCACAATAACGTGTTTCCTCCAAAAAGGTACAAACCCCATAGTAATGGCTCCTAATGAAAATGACTTGGAAGAACTTCCAGACAAAGAATTCAAAAGAATGATTACAGCTATGGTCAAAAACCCCTCAAGGACAACAAGGGCAAAGAGATGAATGAAACCGAGGAAGTTGAACCAAGCGATGAGAACTGAGATGGAAATGCCGAAGAAAAACCAAGCTGTCATGATGCCGGGAATGAAGAAGTCAGTACGCCAGCTCAGGAGCCTCAGTGGAAAACTTCACCAACAGACAGGGTCGCATTGGAAATGGAAAAGCAGGGATGGAAGAAAGAAGAGAGGAATTGGATCACTTGGTGAAAGTCAATGAAAAGTTTAAAAAATATGAAAGAAACATGAGAGAGCTTTAGGACACTGTGAAAAAACTAACCTTACAATTATGGACATAGAATTCTACTGTGAAGGCATAGAAAAATCTCTTTAGGCAAATTGTAGTTATTTCCCCTGCCTAGAAAGAGATGCTCACATGGGGACAAGAGACCTAGAAAATACCAAATACACAGGACCAGAAAAGAAAGTCTTCCTGACATAGTGTAGTTAAAATATTAAAGAATATTTTAATAAAGAAAGGGTATTAAAAGCTACAAGAGAGAAAGGTCAAGACACGTATAAAGGAAGACCCACCAGAATCACATCTGATTATTCAACAGAAACATTTAAAGCTAGAAAAGCCTGGAAAGACACATTCCAAATCCCGAAAGACCACCACTGTGAACCCAGACGATTACAGACACCAAACTGCATTAAAATTGAAGGGAAAATTCAGATGAAAGGAATTCATGAGGACTAAGCCAGCTCCACAGAGCGTACTAGAAGGAGTGCTTCAATCCCAACAGAAGGATGAACACTCAGAGGTCGCCAGGAGTGAGGAAACTGTGCTGGGGCAGGTAGTGCAGAAAGATCTGAGAAGACACGGTGCAGTCAACAAAATGGCAGGAATTCATGCATACTGTTCAATAATGATTGAATATCAGTGGCCCCAATTTACCATTAAGAGACAAAGACTAGCAGATTGGACTAGAACACAAGATCCATCTTCTTGTTGCCTCCAAGAAATATACCTCATGTCAATGAGAGATACCACCTTAAGGTGAAAGGGTGGGAAAGGTGCCAAGGGAATGAAACTAAGACGCACGTTGCTGTAGCTATTCTGATAGTCTACAGTAGATTTCAACCACAAACTAGTCAAAACAGGTATGAAGGGGCACTTCATATCCAATAAAGGAAAAGTCTAGCAGCAGGACATAATAATCCTGAACATAAATGCATCAAGCACAGGGCACCCAATTTCATTAAAAATTCTTTTAGATCTAAAACCACAGATGAAAGTGGGTGACTTAGATATCCCATTGTCACCAGTGAACTGGTGATCAGGAAAAAATGAAACATAGAAACTCAGGAGTTAAAGGACAATATAAACCAAATGGATCTAACAGATAGCTACCATCCATTCCATCCAAACACTAAAGCGGACACATTCTTCTCAGGAGCCCAGTCAATTTCTTCAAAATTGACCACATATTAGGACACAAGGCAAGTCTCAAGAAACAGAGGGAAACTGAAATTATAGCTTGCAGTCTACCCAGCCACAGAGGAATAGAGCTGGATATCAAGAGCAGAAAGTACGTAAACTCGTGGAAGCCAAACAACACGCTGCTGAGCGAAAACTGAATTAAGGAAGAGTCAAAAAAAGAAATAAACATTTTCTAGAACTAAATGAAAATGAAAACACAACATTCCCAAATTGACGGGACACAATGAAGACGGTCCAAAGAGGAAAGCTCGTAGTACTAATGTGCCAACATCACAAAATCAGGGGCATCTTATATTATTCACTGAATGATGCCCTTGAAGGCTTTGGAAAACCAAGAACAAACATTCAAAAAGAGTGGACAGGAAGAGATAAACAAAATCAGGGATGAGATGAATGAAGTGGGAACAAACAAAAACAATCCAAAGAGTCAATAAAATATAGAGTTGGTTCTTTGAAAAGCTCAAAAAGGTCGACAAACCTTCTTAGCCCATTTACTCAAAGGAAAGCAAACCCAAATTACTAAAATCAGAGATTAAAGGGGTAAATTCCAACAGACCCCGAGGAAATTAAGGAAAATCATAAGAACATACTTTAACTCTCTGTTCCACTGGGCATGGTGGTGCATGCCTTTAATCCCAGTACTTGAGGGGTAGAGATAGGCCTGTGAGATTAAGTCAAGCTTGTCTACATAGCAAGTTCCAGGCTAACTGGTGCCACAGGGAGTCCCTGTCTCAAAACTCAAACCCAAACTCAAACCAATTTATATTCCACTAAACTAGAAAATCTAAAAGAAACAGATAAATTTCTAGATATATACAGCCTACTAAATTAAATTAAGATGAAATAAATAATATAAACAGACTCGAATCAATCAATGATCTAGGAGCAGTAATTAAAAATCTCCCAACTAAAAAGAGCCCAGGGCCAGATGGATTCAAACCCAGAATTCTACCAGACCTACAAAGAAAAACCAATACCAGTCCTCTTCAAATTATTCATTAAAGGATAAAGGATAGAACACTATAGAAAATTTCAAAATTCTTTTTACTAAGTCAGTATTTCTCTCACACTCAAACCAGACAAGACCCAACATAAAAGAAAATTATATAGGTCAATCTCCTTGATAGACAGAGACACAAAAATTTCAACAAAGTACTCGCAAACTGAATTCCAGCACACATCAAAAAGATCATACACCATGATCAGGCTGACTTGATCCCAGAGATGAGGAAATGGTTCAAAATATGTAAATAAATAAATATATTCTCCCACAGAAGCAGACTAAAGGACAAAATACACATGATTATCTCATTTGATGCAGAAAAGGCCTTTGACAAAAATCCAGAATCCCTTCATGCTTAAAGTGATGGAGAATCTAGGGATTCAGGAGGTTTGTTTCAACATAAGTAAGGCAGTATACAACAGGGCCAAAACCCACAAATCATTTCCACTAAAATCAGAAGCAAGACACAGATGTCCACTATTTCCATTCCTGTTTAGTACAGTACTTGAACTTTTAGCTCGCACAGTAAGATAAGGGAGGGAGATAAAAAAGATACAAACTGAAAAGGAAGACGTCAAGCCATCCTTGTTTGACAATATGATTCCATACAAAGAAGACCCCCAAAGACTTCCCCAGACAACTAGGGCTGATACACCCATTCAGCAAAGCAGAATACAAAATTAGCTCACAAAACCCAGTAGCCTTCCTGTATACCAACATCAACTGCACTGAGAAAGGATCAGGGAAACAATCCCATTCCTCCTAGCCTTAAAAGTATCTTGGAATAAATCTAACAAATGAAGTGAAAGATTTGCATAACAAAAATTTTAAGATATTAAAGAAATTGAAGAAGATACCAGAAAATGCAAAGAACTCCCATGCTCATAGGTAGGTAGGATCAATAGTGTGAAAATTACCATCATACCAAAAGCAATCTACATAGTCAGTGAAATATCCATGAAAATTCCAACATGATTCTTCACAGAGTTCCAAAAAACAGTCTCAAATTGTATACGAAAACCCACATGTAAAATACTGGATAGCCAAAATAACCCTGAACAATAGAGTAAGCGCTGGAGGCCTCACCGCCCCCGATTTCAAGTCATCTTACAGAGCTATAGTCATGAAAACAGCTTGGTACCAGCATAAAAACACACATGGATGAGTGGCATAGAATTGAGGATCCATACTTAGGTCCACATACTTTCAGCCACCAGAGTTTTGAAAAAGGGGCCAAAAGCACACTTTGGAGAAAAGACAGCATCTTGAACAAATAGTGCCAGTCAAACTTGATAGCTACACGTTGAAAAATAAAACTAGACCTCGAACCCTCACGTTGCATGAAACTCAACTCCAAGGGGATCAAAGACCTCAACATAAGACCTGATACCCTGGATATGATAGAGGAGAAATTAGGGAATACATTGGAACTTCCAGGCAGAGGACCCCAGCGGTAGTATAGGAATAAAGACCTCAACACCAAATGGGACCTCATGAAATTAAAATGCTCTGTGAAGCAAATGACACAATCATTCAAGTGAAGAGGCAGCCTACAGAATGGTAAAAAGTCCTCACCAGCTATACATCTGACAGAGGGTTAGTATCTAGAATATAAAAAGAACTATAAAGATCAGTAACACAAGCACTCAATTAAAGGTTGGGAAAAGGAGCCAAACATGGAAATGCAAATGGCTGAGAAATATTTTTAAAATGCTCAGCATCCTAGCCATAAGGAAACTGCAAATTAAAACTACTCCGAAACTTCATCTACCTCAGTCAGAATAGTTCAGATCCAAAAAAAAAAACCAAAAACAAATGACGGTAAATGCTGGTGGGAATACGGGGAGACGGGACGCGCATTCACTGCTGACCGGAGTGTCAGTGTGGAGCCTCCTTAAAACCAGGAAATGCGTTGCCCACATGATCTATCTATCTAGAGCTCCGTGTCTCTATCTATATGATATAGCTGTGTCACACCTGGGTACACAGCCACAGGACTTTATATCCTACTACAGAGATGCATCCCATCCATGTTCCATGCTGCTCTAGTCACAAAAGCCAGGGAATGGAACAACCTAGATGCCCATCACCTGATGAATGGATAATTAAAACATGGCAGATGCCCATCACCCGACGAATGGATAATTAAAATATGCCACTGATATACAATGAAATATTATCTACCTGTTCAGAAAAGCAAAATTATAAATTTCATAGGTAAAATGATGTAACTGGAGATAATCATCCTGAGTGAGATAACCCAGATCTAGAAAGACAAATGTCACATGTTATCACTCACATGTAGCTGCTAGCTTTGAATCCTTCGGTATGTGTATTTCAGCTGGAAAATCCCTAGATATATCAGGGAGGTGGTTAAGGGCAATGGGTGGGGTGCTTCCTGGGGGGGTGTAGAATGCAGTAGTGTAAGTGGGGGAGAAGTAAATCATCAATGGAAGACGAAGGGTTAAAGGGAGAGGAGGAATAAAGGGTTAAAGGAGGAAGGAGAAATAGCACTAAAGGCCTTTTGAAGAGTCGCACAGAAACTTACTACTGTAGAAGCTTCTTTAAAACTCTTTTTTGTAGAAGCTCTTAAAAAACAATACATGTACATATATAAAAGAGTTTAAACGGAGTTACCCCCGAATGGGGTGGAGGCAATGCCCTTATCAGATACCACAGGCTACCCAGGTCCAGGAATGGGCTCCCTCACTTGGAGTTGTTGATCAGGGGAGGTCTCCTATAGATCCTCAATAAGTACTGGCCATTGTCATTGCTCTTGATTACTTTCCAGAACTCAACAGTAAGACCCTATTGCTGAAGACAGTACATATGTGAATTGTAGATCAAGCCTGGAGAATTCAAGCTGGTACTGACCTGTAATTAGCTATTGTCTAGCTTTCATAGTACTGAAAGGTCCTATGCACACCTTCAGAAGGAAAAACTAATCACATCAACCTTACCCAGCTGTGAACCCAGTCAGCTACAACAGGGACTTACCTAGCAAGATAGAGTCACTGGTCCAGAGGTGGCACGGATGTTATGGAAGTAACCAACTGATTCTGCTTGAACTTAAGGCCAGCTTCACGAGGTGGAGTCAATACCCAGCACTGATATCATGGCCAACAACTTGTCCTAGACAGGATGCAGGCTGTAGATCATGCTACCACTGCCAAGTATGTACAGTATTAAACCAACTCCTAATGACATTGCAATGCCCATAAATGAATGCATCTCTTAACTCTTACTAGAGAAGTTTCTTCTTGCCACAGAGAGCACTAAACCAGAGACATGGAGAAGAGAAGAGACTGCAGTGCTCAACAGAGAATGAAATACCTTTATCACTCTCTTCTCCAAAGGTGCAGAGATCCTTGTGGAAGAGGGACAGAAAGATTTTCAGAGTTAGGGGTGGTAGATGAATACAAGGAAACCAGGTTTTCCAGACACACCAGGGCAATTATACATACAAAACCACACTGCTTGTGAAAACATACAGAAGACCTGCAGAGCCCAAGCCAAACAAAACCCACCATGGGGCAGGGTGGCAAGAAACCCCAGCCTCAGCTGGGGAACTATTGGCAACTGATAGCTTCTGGAAGAGGGAGACTCAGTTTCCTTTTAGGGCATGACACTGGGTGGACTGACCAGGATCCAAGGGATGGACCCACACTCAAGAGCATTTGGGTGACACAAATTAGCCTCAACATTGCCAGAAGAAATAGAAAACGTGAAGTGGGAGGAGGTGAGGGGGAGGACATTGGATCTGAGAGGAGGTGGAGGAGGGGATCTGAATATGATCAAAATACATTGTATGAAATTCTCAAAGGATCAATAAATTATTCTTAAAAATATACAAACTTTAAAGAGGAAGAAAAAGATCCCTGCATAATTCATGCTATGTCCACTTCAGAAAAGCCCTCAAATAATCATCCTAATTTTGTGGTGCCCCATTACGAAAGTCTTTTAAAAAAAAAATCTATCCACAGTTAAAAAAATGTATTGAGCTTTTGTGCATTTTATATAGTAGTTCTTAATCAGCTTTAGATCCCCTCCCCCGCACGCCCCTCCCCCCACCAGACCTCATGCATTCCACCATATGCGTTAAGTCCCATCCAGTCAAGCATTTATAGGAGAATCTTTTCAGTTCATCCAGTAGGTCTCAAGTTTGCAATCACTGATGAAGAAAAAGAACATGGAGGCTGGAGAGGTGGCTCAGTGGTTAAGAGCACTGACCATTCTTGCAGAGGACCGGAGTTTGAATCCAGAACCTACGTGGCAACTAAAAACCATCCGTAAGTCTAGGTCCAGGGATCTGGCGCTCTTTTCTGACCTCTGTGGGCATTGCAATGGGTGCGCTTACATATGTGCAGGCAATACACTCCTACACATAGAGTAACAGTGATAGAAAGGGAAAGTAATAAATCTCTAAGTATCGAAACGTCATTGATTTTTGATATTTTTGTTATAAAGTGAGAAGGGCGACATAAATCTAGTGACATGTTTGACACATTTTTTAGAAACTAATGTGTCAGTATCTGTTTTGATGGAAGCAGTCAGGATTCTCCCTGAGTTCTTAAGGAGTTCACCAACTCTGCTGATTCTAGTCTTACTCTTGATGTGCCTCATTTTTGAAAATAGTCATTCATAAATGTAGGTGCTTCCAAAACGCAATGACTCGAAGAAAGTGTGACTGTGAAGTGACGAACTTCGCCTCCAAGCGACAGAGCCTATGAAGGGTTAGTGAGGAGATGGGACCACAGCTTTCTTTAAACTGAATGTCAGATTTGGAGTTACCATTTGTATTGACTGAAAATGGAATCACAAATATACCAAGACATTTTCTTAGAAATCTTGAAGTCTGCTTTCAACTTCTTGTTTCAAATAAAAAAAAATCAAGGCCACATATTTTTTGATGTTTGCAGGGTTGTGTTTAGCCAGCACACTGAAATGATTAAAATTATTTTCCTCAATCTGGGCTTGCATAATTCTGTTCATTTGGAACACTGAGCTTTGAAACTCTGATAGATTGGATGGATTTCAGTCTGACGATGCATATCTAGCTCATTCAAATGACAGGTTAGTTCCACCAAAAATTCCAAATCTGTGAGTTTGTTTTCATTATTATGTTGTGACAGAAATTTTGGTTTTGATACCATAAATGACTTGGTAACATTCAGAAAATCATAAGTTCTTTTTGTTGGGGGTTGGAGAAGTAACTCAGTAGTTAAGAGCACTCGCTGCTCTTGCAGAAGACCTGGGTTCAACTCTGAGCACCCACATGGCAGTTAACAACCATCTGTAACTCTAGTTCCAGGGAAATGTGATGCCCTTTTCTGACCTCTGTGGACATTGCGTAGCACAGGTGCACTTACATACATGCAGGTAATACACTTGTACACATAAAATAAAAATAATAAATATTTAAAAAATCTTCTTGTTATTTGACCTTGACGCAGCCATGTTACTCCTAAAATGTGTGCGATATCTCCACCATAGTCACTGTTGAGGAATTCCTGGAAATGACTATGATTTAATCCCTTGACCCTTATGAAATTCACAATCTTGATGACGTGTATGAAGGTATCCATTGGTGGCACTTCTGTGTGTGTATGATGTATCTATGTGTGGTGTGTGCACATGTGCATGCAAGTGTACATGTATTTATGTATGTTCTCACGTGTGTGGAGGCCAGATGTTGACACTGGACACTTCCTCGGGCACTCTTCACCTTTATTTTCTCACAAGGTCTCTTGTTGAACCTGAACGTTGATCAACTGGCCAGTGATCTTCAAGGGTCTGCCTGGCTTCATACTTCCCTGATCTCAGGGGAGCAGATTACAGGCACATGATGCCGAGCTTGGCTTTTAATTTGGTGCTGGGGTTCCAATTCAGGTCCTCACTCTGTGGGGAAGTTACTCCAGCAACTGAGTCACTTCAACAAACTGGAAGATGCACACATCTTCCCTTCCCTTTTATTTTCTTTCTTTTTTTTGAGACAGGGTTTTACTATGTAGCCCTGGCTGGCTTCAATCTCAGAGAACTGCATGTAACTTTGACTCACAAGTCCTGGGATTAGAGATATGCACCATCATGCTTGGCTTCCATTTTCTTGATGTACTATTTAGTGATCATTTATTGTGAGTTTGGGGGTAATTTGCATAATCTATTAATTTTATAAGTTCCCATTCTTTTACCTACCATTGCCGGGGCACCAATTATGATATCAGACATATTGATAATGGAGCAAGAAAATTGCTTTCACATAATTTTTACCATTCATATAAACCCCTTAATTTAGCTGTGTCTTTTAATACTGTTAAAGAAGACATTTCTTCAGTGATGTTATATTCATTATTAATATCTCTAAAAAACATAGCAAGTTGACTGCCAGGCAAGTTATGCCCTCTTGTGCAATAGAAGCACAACTGTTATGGGGTAGCCAACCACTTGATGTTTGGATTTGTGGTCCGACCCACAAAAGGGAATTCATGCCTGGTACTATAAACCCACTCAAAAGCCCATGGTGAGTCACAGACCCTAGCAGGAACTTCATTCTGTTGTTTAGCTAACTGCATTACACTACCTTTTAAATATAGACGTGTATACTCATAGACAATTACTGCTCTCTGCCTTAATCAGAGACACTTCTTTTTCTTTTAGCATACACAAAGCCTCATGTCAAGTGCCCAGCCATACACAAAACATTTATATCATCCCCCTCCAAGCCTTAAGGAAAATCACAAAAGAGGAGGCACAAAGGTTGTACAAGCGGGAAGATGGGAAAGATATGCAAAATGCCTGTCTTCCGGGTAGGACACAGTCATTGCATTCATGAACTCTCAACAACTACGGCTGCACTGACTGCACAAGAACGGGTCCACCAACAATGAGGCAAGGGTGGAGGAGGAACTCAAGGAACCCTACCCTTCACTACTGAGCTGTTTCCCATGTAATATAGACTTAGGGAAAAGGGACATCATTGCCTGCAGTTATGACCCACTAGTAACTATCAGGTGGCAATGTATAGTCCCAATCCAGTGATTACACAGTGGTTAAACTAAATGGGTCACAGAACAAAACTGAAAGTCATGAATCTAGGAAAAAGACTTGTGGGGTTGATAGGAGAACTGTGAAGGGGCAGAGAGAGTAGCCAGAGTACACTATCCACGTGAATGAAATGTCACAGAAGTAGGAAAGGCGGCAAGTCGAGTCACATTTGTAGCATCAGTACCGCTATCCATCACCGATGCTTAGAACATTTTAATGTGTATTCTTTGAAAATGCCATACATTTACGCAATGTCTTTTGATTATGCCCTTCCACCATTCCTCCTCCTAACTCCCCTCAGTGCCCTCCCCGTCACCCTCCCGACGTCACGGTTCTCTTTTTGTTATTAATAACCCACCGAGCCCTACGGGTGTCGCCCATATGTGCATGGGCGTGGGGGCCAGCCACTGAGACATGGGTAAACTGTCAGCAGCTGTATCCCCAAAGGAGAGTGATTCTCCCTTCCTCAGCAACCATTAGCAGTGACTAGCTCCTCTGCCAAGGGTGGGGGCCTCAGGGATCCCTCTTCCATTTGCGCTGAAGTTTTAACTGACTTGATCTTATGCAGGTGGCAGGTATTGTGCGTTGACACGTGAAGCAGATCTGTTATGTCTGGAAGTTTGCCTTTCTAGCTCTCAGGATCACCCATCAGCTCTTATGTTCTTTCCGCCCACTCTTCCATAACATTCCATGAGCCTTGGCTATGGGGAGATGACTCATTCACAGCTGACGGGTGAGTTCATTCACAGTTACTTAAAACTGGCACTTTGACTGGCTGTGAGTCTCTACACTAACTGCTGCCCACTACAGAAGGGAACTTCTCTGATCAAGGTTGAGAGCAACACCAATAAATATGTAGAGGAGTTTGACAACATGGCCATTTAACATAACAGCAATGTTATTTATTAACAATGTTATTTATTAACAAACAGCATCTGTTTAATGCCCAGATGATTGCTTATTGATAAGAACCGGATATCAAAGTCATCCTCTATGTTTGTGTTGATGTTAACCTGTGGTTTTACACCCAGTAGTATTAGTTGTATGAAATAGAGTTCACCTGTGCTTGGTGGGTATATTTTTAGAATTGTAATACCCTCCTGATTGGTTGTCCCTTTAATGAGTGTGAAATGACTTTCCTTATCTTTTCTGATGAGTTTTTTTGAAATCTATTTTTTCAGATAGATTGGGCATCTCTTTCTCTAGGTTTGAGAAACTTTATTTGATGATTTTGCAAAAATATTATCTATGTCTTTGGTGTAGTATTCTTTTATTTTTATAATGTGAAGGTTCTTTCATGGTGTCCCAAACCTCTCCCATGTTCTGTTCATATTTATTAGTTTATCAGTGATTTTTACTGAGTGATCTAATTCCTCTATTTGCTTCCCAGTCTTGACCCTCTGTGTCCCCATGACCACTTCTATTGGTGAGTCTCTTCACTGAGGTTTTTAAGGTTTTTCATTTCCAGTATCATTTCAGTTTGCGTTTTTCAGGAAATCTATCTCTTCGTTGAATTATTGCTTTCGTATCTTGGATTGATTTTCTTATTCCGTCCATCTCTGTTTTAGTTCTCTCGGAGAACTTTCATATCTTCTTTGAGTTGTTTGAACATAGTTAAAATTATTCTTTTGACTTCTATGTCTGGAAGGTCATTCTCAGTGGAGGTTATTAATATGGGAATAGTAATTTTGAAATGTACTATGTTTCAGGTTATCTTTATTTCTGTGCTGGGACTTGCATATCTGAAGTAGTTTGTTAATTTAGTTTTTTTTCTTTTGTTCAAATATCCTTTCTTCTTTCAGTGGAGTGTGTACAATATATAGGAGCAGACTAAGCTGTAAAAAGACTGAAGTCTCACTTTCCTCTGGAGGATTTGTATTGAGGGCTGCAGGTTCTCTCCTTAGTCTTCTGTTGAGAGTCTGCTATGGTCTGCATTAAGTCACTATGTAAGGGTCAGAATACCTACCGTTCCTGGTCTCCTCTATTGCCTTCTGATGGGGTCCTCCATGCCTCCACCCTAAGTCAACTCTGGACAGCTGGAGGTTGAAGGCACAAGATCTTGGGGAAGCTAGATGTTGAGTCAGGAAGCCTATGAGCCTGCCTGATGGCTCAGGGATGTGAGATCCCAGAGGAGCTGCATGGTCTATAGAGTGGGAAGGAGTGGGCCTAACAGGAAACGTGGGGATAAAGATCCAGGAGGGGCCCAGAGGTCTGGCAGTACAGGGAAATGGGTTTCTGGAGGAGGTGGGCATGAAGTCAGGGGGCTTGGCAGCACAGGGAAGTGCACCCTTGAGGAGCCAGGAGGCCTATGGGGTGGAGTGATGCATGAAGTGAGATTCTGGCAGCCCATGAGAGAAATGGGCCTTACCTGGCAGCGAAAGGAAGAGAGATCTGAGAGGAGCTGAGTGGTCTACGGGGCGAGAGGGAGCAGCACCTGTCTGGTAGTGAAGGGGCGAGATCCAAAGGCGCGAGGCCGCCGGGTGGCATGGCCCGCGGGGCGGCGTGGCCCAGAGTTTATCTGGTGGCACAGGAAGTGAGATCTGGGCAACCCATGGGATTGGAAGGACCAAAGCTTAAAACATTTTAATCAGTGGCTCTATTTTCCAAACTAAAGGGGAGTAATAAGACAAGAAGGGTTCAATGCGGCGGGCAATGGGAAGGCAGGATAAAGGGAGGGACATGAAAGACCTTTTGAAAAAGTCATATGGAAAGTTACTACTGTAGGAGCTTTCTAATATATATATAGTTTGAATAGAGTTACTCTATAAGGGAATGACAGTGACCCTATTAGATACCATAGGCTAAACAAACAGAAAGTGGGTGAGGTCCATAGACCCCCAAACATATCAGGGTATTACCTTGCCTTTCACTGTCCTCCAGAACTTGATGGGAAGATTCCTATTGCTGAAGACACCACACAATTGAGCCCTGGAACATGGAGAAATTGATCTGTCATGGACTGGAAGCTTCATCCTCCTGGCTACCTTTCATCATTATGGAAGATGCATGCTACCAAAGGAGAAAAGTCATTGTCCTGTGTGAACGACAGTAATGACCCGCTTGGCAAGACACCCACTGATGCACTAGTGGCTTGAAAGTTATGGGCACAATCACTCACTTTCTGATTGCATTTAACGTTCATTCTACAAGATGAAACCCACACCTGGCACAATTATAGGGCAAAGAGTCTGTGGCCAGACGTATCGTATGCCCCAGGGAGACTCTAGGATTATTCTGCTAAATGGATATAGAATTGAATGGCTTATCATTATACCCATAGATGGCTGCATCTCTCAACCCTCATCAGAAAAGCTTCTTTTGGCAGGAAATGGTGATTAACACCAAGGCCCATAACTGGTCAACATGCAGAGAGAATAAGAGACTGTGGAATGCTCAGCTCTAAATGAGATATCAAATCACATTCTGTTCTAGTTTGATTTCTGTTGATGTGATAAAGCCCTGGCCAAAAGCAACTGAGGAAGGAGATGGTTAATTTTACCTCACAGCTTACAGCTGAATCATGAGGGAGTCAGGGCAGGAACTCAGTGCCAGAACCCGAGGGCAGGGACTAAAGTGTAGTATTGACAGAATGTGTAAGTCCCGTGCAAGCTCAAGCCAGACAAAAGTCCCAGCACAGAGAGGGAGGTAGTTGTGAGGCCTCTCACAGCTGAGGAGCTGAGAGCAACTGATGACAACTCGGGGAGGGGAGTCACCTTTCTTTAAGGCTGAGACCCTGGTAGGCTGACCACAGTCCAGTGGACATCCCCACAGCCAAGAGTGCAGGGTCAGCGTACATTAGATTCAATGGGTTTTAAAAAACAAGGTCACAGAGTTGGATGGCTAGGGATGGATCTGGGAGGGGGTGGGGGGAGGTTGAATAGGATAAGAATGCATTGTATGACATTGCCAAATAATTAATAAAAAGAAAAAAATTCTTTACATTTCCAGCAACAGTCTTCATGGATAGAAACCAGAAGCATCTGCACAATAATTTTTCAGTGCATTATAATAAGCAGAATGTTTTAAAAATCACACAAACTTCTTTTGGTAGATTTCCCAATCTCTTCCCTTTGCCTAGCTGTCCTGTGGTGAGAAAACCTGATTTTAGGAAGATTCTCCTTTATTCTGGGAGTATTACCTCCGCCAGGCACCGTGAACATTGCTTAATAAACTCACTGCCATGTTATGGCTTTGATGTTTCGCTCTTAAATATTCTACTGCACAACCAGCTTTTACAGTAGATTCCATCTGGGTTATGCTTACGACACTATCCTCGATGTGCATGGAATTCAGCAGCCTGTTTTTCATGCAATGCCTTTTCAAGTTACAGTCTCTGAAAACATTTGCAAATTCCCTACAAATTAAGCAGAGTGCCTTACTGTTTGCCTCAATGAAAAGTAGTCTCTGTTCACTTTTCATTGAACAATCGTCCTTCATTTATACATTTTTGTTTCATTCTGTTTCTTTTTTGAGGCATTGTAGCCTCTTAAACAATAACAAGTAGTGCTCTATATGTACTTTTATCGTGAAAAATTAACTAAGGAGAAAGTAGACAGCAGGGCTCAGCCTTTCCACATCTCAGCTGCTGATGGGTGACTGGGAAGCCAGTGACTGGTTGTAAAGTTGGGAGACGAATAAGGCATGGAAATATTCCTAATAATCAAACAAGAATACTTACTCCCTTCTAAATAACATTAAGCACTGTTGTTTGCAACGGGAGGCTAATACATTATTGATATTGCTATTTTCCACTTGCCAAGACACCACTAGAATATGCAATGTCTGGTCATGGGACCTGACCGTCTGTACTTGGAGGAGAACACAGTAAAGCCACATGTGTAGTGAGGGCAGGCATACATTTATTTTGAGGGACATTGCAACACAACATTGTAAGGTACAAAGTTCATGATTGACAATTGTGAATTGAATTATAAAAAACAGAGATTTTTTTTTTGTGTTTTGGGTAAGGTTATGAGTTCATGATGGCTCCCATCTGTAATTATGCGGTACTGCATGTAGCCTGCAGGCCATGGGTTGAATGTCACGATTTTAGATGATACTTCTGCTGCAGTGAATCCTTTAGGGGTGTGATGTGAGGAGGTTTGATCCCTGGGATCCTCTGAGAATCAGCTCATCACGAGTGATGTCTATGTAGTGGGTTGTTCAAACTATGCCTTTTATGGGACAATCAGAGGTGATACACTTTGGGTGTAAATATCCTCCAAGGTGCTCATAATCCTGACCACCAGGTCCCTGCCTACCCAGCTGCCACCTCCACATGCACAGGACTAGATATGATTGCCCAGCTCATGCACAGAATCAGCCTAGAATCACCCCATCTCTCCAACCAAAAATCAATACTGAGACTCTGAAGGAATGACCAACTAACTCTCCTTATCTGATCCAATATCAACCAAGAGAGGACAACAAGAAAACAGGGCCAAACTTCCTCTCAACACAGGCAGGCTAGAATTTCATGTCAGATACACGACCAGCAAAAGAAGTCCATTTGCCCAGGCCACATCACCATAACACAGTCAGTATGAAAAGCCAAGACAATGTCCCCACCAAACCCCACGAGTCCTATGCTACTCTATAATGATAATTACTCACAGAAACCCCAGGATATGGAATTTAATAGAACAATCAGAAACATGATAAAAAATTCAAGGAGTTTAAAGAAGACTTGAGCCAACTCCTCCATGAACTCAAAGAGGGTAGGAATGAACTGACTGAAGCTCAAGAAAATACAAATCTGCAGATGAATTAAATGACAAAGACAATTCAGGATGTGAAAAGTGAATTCAGGAAAGAGAGAGAAACACTGAAGAAAATTTAGGCTGAAATGAAGATGGAATTAAAAAACTCGATAACCCCATTAAAAAATTTGGGGGGAAGACTTGTTGGTAGAATGGATCAATAGAACTTGAAGATTAAATAGAGGTTTTGGATCAATCATGCAGAGAATATGAACAATTTAAAACACAGGAAATGAATATGTAGGAACTTTGGGGCACCATGAAAAGACCGAAAATATGAATTGTAGGCGTAGAAGGAGGACAGTGTGAGGTCAGTGGCATAAATCAGACCCTTAACTGGATTATAGAAGGAAACATCTCTAAATTAAGGAAGACATACCCATAGTGAAACAAGAAACCCATAGATGTAGTAGTTCCACTGTAGATGCATCACACAGGGCTGGGCATCTCTCAGATTCCTATTGTCTGTGTGTGACCAGTTGTGGAACTTTGTTATAGTCTCCATCTGTTGCAAAAAGAAGCTTCTTTGATGATGATATACTTGTCTGTAAACATAAGGATGCATATTTAGAATGCAGTAGGAAATTACGTTTGTCTAGTGATATGACATATATGGATGGCTCTTTTCCAGGAGCTTCCCTCAACTGGAGAAAAACTCAAAGCATTCCCATTGAAATGGCAAACAGGATGGGCTTGTCCACTATCCCTGCTCTTTTTCAATATAATGTTTGGATCCCTAACTAGAGCAATAAGATAAAAGAAACAAATTAAAGGGATGCTAATAGGAAAAGAATTCAAATCACCTCCATTTGCAGATGATGTGGTATTATAGATAGAGATTCTGAAAACTGCACTTCTACAAAAAAGCTCATGCACATTCAGCAAAGTGGCAGGAAACAAAGTCAATTTACAAAATCTAATAGCCTTTTATATACGAATAGCAAGTGGGTAGAACGAGAGATCATGGAAAACTCCCATTCAGAATAGCCTCAACTATCTAAGAATTAAACCTAACCAATGGTGTGAAGTACTTCTACAATGAAAACTTTAAATTTCTGAAAAAATCTGAAGATGTTAGGAGATGGAAGGATCTTCCTTCCATCTTTCATGGAGCCTTAGAATTTACATTGTGAAAATAACCATCCTACCTAAAGCAATTTACAGATTGAATGCAATTCCAATAAAACCTCCTGGCATTCTTCACTTAAACATGAAAAAAATCTAAAATTCATATGGAACCACAAAAGATACAAGATAGCTGGAGCAATTCTGGGCCAAAAGAAGAATGCCGGCAGGGTCATCATACCAGATTCAAACTGTATTACAGAGTTATGGCAACAAAGCAGCATTGCACCAGCACAAAACCAGACAGTAGTCAATGGAACAAAATAGAAGGCCTGTAATTAAACTACTGAAATTTGACAAAGTTGCCCAGAACACTCACCAGCAGGATATAGCTCCTACAACAGCGAGCAGGGAAAACTGGATGTCTACATGAAGAAGACTGAAATTAGGTCCATCTCCATAACAGTGCACCAATATCAACTGCACGTGGATCAAAGACTCCACATTAACCCCATAATGCTGAAACTGTAAGATGAAGGTATAGGCAGAACCCTACAAGATACAGATGTTGGAAAGGACTTTCTGAATTGGACTCCATTTAGTCAGGAGTTAAGGCAAGCAACTGACAAATGAGACCTCATTAAAATAAAACTTCTGTACAACAAAGGAAATAATCAGTGAAGGGAGGAGGAATCCACAGCATGGGAGAGAATCTTTGCCAGCTGCACATCTGATAGAGGATTGATATCCAAAATATACAAAGAAGTAAAAGAGAGAATCCAAAAAACAAATAACCTAATAAAAAATGTACTCCAAATCAGAACAAGTTCTCAAAAGAAGAAATAAAAACGACTAAGGAAGATTTTTAAAAGTGTTCAACAGTCTTAGCAATTAGGAAAAAGCAAACTAAAACTACTTTGAGATTTCATCTTGCCCCAGGCTAAGGTCAAGAGAACAGCCGACGGCAGATGCTGGTGAGGAAGGTGGGGAAGGGGATGTTCATTCCCTGCTGGTGGGATTGAAAACTGGTGCAGCATGGAAATCAGCGCGGAGAATTCTCACAACTAAGAATAGATACACCATGTGACTCAGCTATACTGCTCCTTGGCATATACCCAACCGACTCCATCCCCTATCCTGAAGATACTTCCTTGGTCATGTTCATTGCCACTCTATACAATAGCTAGGACATGGAACCAACCTCAATGTCATGCATTTCAACTGCTGAATGGATAATGAATATGTGGCACATATACACAATGGACTTAGACACAAGTGTAAGAAAAATGAGGTCATGAAATTTGGAGATACCTGTTTTGCGCGAGGTAACCCAGACTTAGAAAACATCACGTGGTCCCTCTCATTCGTGCACCTTGCTTGAACCTATCGATATGTGTATACATGCTGGAGTAAATGAAGAAGCCAGAAAGTAAAAAGTGACTGGGGCGGGGGATAAAGGAGCTCAACAGAGAGAGATAGCAGAACACAGGTGTTTCAAGGGGGAAGTAGGGACTATTGGGGCATTTAACTGGGGCGTGGGAGGGCAAAACAGGGAAAGAGGGAGAAAGGAGAGACAGGTAATAGGTTGTCTGAAAAGTCCTAAGGAAACGTGTCATTGCATAAGCTTACTTTATATACATACATGTATACATATGTATATATGTGTGTATAGCTTAAGGCTGTCTAGCAAAATTCCATTGCTGGGCAAAAGAAACCTCACTTTTAGTTACTGGTCAGAATAGTCCAAGAATCTCCAAAAATACTATAGGCTATTCCCATAGCTCTTGGTTGCCACCCAGAAACTGAAGGTAAAGTCCTGTTGCTGAAGACACCATACACTTTGGACACAGGACTTGAAGAAATCGAGCTGGAACTGGCCTGAAGCCTCCTCCCTGAGGACCAGCTCTCACAGTATTCAAAGGTGCTGTGCAAGCTGCCAAGGGAGAAAACCAATCAGTGATCTTTCTCAGAGTAAACCCTACAAACCACAATGGCTGGCCAGCCCAGCAAAATATCTCAATTTGTTCAGTGGTGTCACTTTTATCTTAGGAGTAATCAAAATCTGTCTGATTGGACTTACAGTCCTCTCAATAGGAGGGAAAGCCACACACGGTACTGGAAGCATGGCCAAATACACATGGATGGAAAGGTCATGAACACTAGAGGAACACTATTATTGTCACTTTCCTAAACTAAGGTAATTCTTCTTCCTCTTCTTTTCCTCTTCTTTCTCTTCCCCTCCCTCCTCCTCCTCTTTCCTCCCCCACTCCTCCCCGTCTTCCCCCTCCTCCTCTTCCTTCTCCTTCTCCTTCTCTCCCCCTCCTCCTCCACCTCCTCCTTCCTCCTCTCTTCTTCCTCTTCCTTCTCCTCCTCCTCTCCTCCTCCACCTCCTCCTTCCTCCCCTCCTCTTCCTCTTCCTTCTCCTCCTCCACCTCTTCCTCTTCTCCTTCCTCCCCTCTTCCTCCTTCTTGTCCCATTCCCCTCCTCGTCCTCCTCCCCTCCTCCTCCTCCTCCTCCTCCTCTCCCCCTTCCTCCTCCTCCTCCTCTTCAAAGAAGTTTCTTTTTACAACAGATGGAGACTATTACAGAATTCTACAACTTGTCAAAATGCAGAGAATAGGTGACCTTAGTGATACATCTACAATGCGGCCCCTCCACCTGGGGCTCAGAAATACTGCAGAAGAGAGGGTGGGAAGATCTTAAGATCCAGAGGACCAGAACACCTGCTGCCAACGTATTAAAGACATGATAGGGAAGCCACACTGGTGACATCGGACAGTATGGTGGCTTGAATATGGCTTGTATTCAAACACACCAGCTCACATGCTCATATGGGGTAATTTCACAGGGTCCTATGTCTAGATAAAGAGGTATCGGCCCCAGTGACTGCTGAGTAGGTGAGTCAGTTTTCCCCAAAGAGCAGCTCCCTGGTAAGTTATCTAACCCCAAGTGGTCAGTCCTAAAAACCTTAACACAAATGTTCACCACAAAATGGACTTAGTGTGTGCGACAGCGATAATCAAAAAAGAGAACAAGAAACCGAGAAGGCGCATGTGTGATGAGTTGGAGGGGGCAAGGAAGGGCTAGAAATGATGGAAATGCAGTATTCATATGAAACACTTTAATAATAATAATATAAATAAAATTTACATTCCTCATAAAAACCCACATATTTTATGTTGAAAGCTTGGTTGCCAGTCAGTTGGATCAATTGAGACAACTGGGTCAATGCATTGTTCCATTATGAAATTCACAGCTGAATGGGCTTCAGGGGTGCCCACTTGGAGGAAGCAGGTCACAGCATGGGGGTGCCTTCCCTGGCCTGCCTTGTCTTTTCCTGCTTCCTCTTCTCCACGAGGTTGAGGTGCTTTGCTCAGAAAGAAGGGCGTCAGAGATACACATGTTGATGCTCTCTCGTCTGTGTAGCTAGGTTTGAATTTTCACATTTGTGTATTATACTTGGAGTTCCTTTAAGGGCAGGAGCCAGGAAAGCACCATTAGAGGGAGGAGAGGTCTAGGAGAAGGGTGTTAGAGGAACACAAATGGTGTGAAAGTAGACGAGTGTAGACTGGGAGTGAAACCATCAAGGTGGGATGTGGAAGAGGTGGGCAGGGAAGAGTTCTCCCAACCAAGAATACATGGAAAAGTCAGGTGGGAACTTACGATTCTGTAAGCTAAGTAAGAGTATAATTAAAAAGGTGTGGACAGAGGTACCATAACCTGGTGGATAATGTTACTCCCAGGAGCCATAGGTCACTAAGCCAACAGTCAGGTGTGTGATAGCTCCCCACAGGTTGTTGGTAAGGGAGAGGCTCCCAAAACAATAAAGGCTATTGCCATTGCTCTTAGGACTAGGTGCTAAGACCCTGTGGTTAAAAACACCACTCACATTGGTGGCAAGATGTGGGGGTCAGGGTATTGAGCAAGGCAAGCAACCCCATATACCCTGAAGGGATGGCAGGTGTCCGGCCTGCTCTGCCTGATGTGATAACCTTGCCCCAGGGAGCTACTATAGATAGGAATCTTCCTTTTCCCCACCATAGATGAGAACCAGGTATTTTGGTTTAGTTTCCTCATTCCTAAACTTCCACAGCCTTCCCGCCCTTTATCCCAAAACCCCACCTTTAACTTTCCTGCCTTCTGTAATGTTCAGAAAGGCCTCCCTATATAAACCACTGCTTTGGCTTTAATAACTGAACTACCCACTGATGTAGAATCCCAGGAGCTCCTCCTCCTGATGCACTCTGAGCCACCTGAGGACCTGTTCAATCGTCCTCCATTTTCTGGCATGGCTGGAGCACAACAGCTGTGCTGGAGATAGAGACCCACCCACAGCAAGATATTGAGGAATCAAGCATGAACTGAGCTGGGTCCCCTTCCTGCTGGCTAGCTTCCGTGGCACAGAGACATGTTGTGGGCTGCGGGGGAGGAAAGTCATCGGTGGTCTTAGTGTGAGCTGTAATACCACCATGCCATGCAAGGTATGCTCATTGGTGCAGTCATGGCAAGGACTGGTTATGGGATTAACATGCTGTTTTCTGATTGGTTTGAGGCCTGCACCACGGGAGGAAATTCATGTTTGGTACTGAAAACCTGGTTAAAAGCCTGTAGCGGGCAGATCATAGGCCTCAGGGGGCACCTACTACTGTTTGGCTAAATGGACATGGTTTCAAACTGTGTTCCTAACATTTATGTCTGTAGGTCAGTGCTGCTTTGAGCCTTGGACAGAAGCGTTTCTCTTAGCAGTGTGCCACGGTTAATTCTTGTTGGGCCTCTCGCCAGTGCTGCCGTGGCTCTGGCCTGCTCTTTTAGGGTGGGGTTGCAGTTCCCCATGGGGCCGACTGCACTGGCTCTGGCCAACAGTTCAGGGATGGCAGTGCTGCAGGTGCCGCCGCCGATCGCCCCTCCTGGGCCACCGCCGATCGCCCCCTCCTGGGCTGCCGCTGCTGCTGATCGCCTCTCAGGCTGCTGCTGCCGCACCTCCCAGGCCAATCATGGCCGGGTCGCTGCCTCCGGCTGCCCCGAGCTCCGTGCTCCAGCTGCAGGTGGCGCAGGATGCGCCAGGTAGTGGGGCGACAGCACCTTGTGTCTGCAGTGTGGCATGGCCACCAGGCAAGAATGGCGGCCGCTGTCCAGTGCGCAGGCCGCGGCGTAGCAGGGCAGGATGCCAGCCGGCCGCCTACGGGCCTCTTGCAGGCTGCCGGGGGCTGGGAGTGGTGGCGCACACCTGTAGTCCCAGCTACTTGGGAAGCTGAGGCAGGAGGATTGCTTGAGTCCAGGACTTCTGGACTGTAGTGCGCTACACCAATCGGGTGTCCGCACATGATAAACTGGGAGCTGCAGGCCGGTGAGGGATGAGCGCAACTTGGCCTTAGCACGGGCCTTGCCTCCCTGCTTGTCACTGCCAGACTTCTAACCATTACCAACCATCACAACCAACCATCAGCAACCGTTTGGAATGCAGCTGTCTGAGCCTCACCCGAGTCTGGCGGCCTATCAAAATGGACTTTGCCTGGCTGCAGCTTACGGGACAAAAACGATTGGCCCTTCACTCCCTTTTAGCCCTGCCCCTACCCTATATAAGTAATTCTGTAAGCTTCAATAAACGAGATCCTGCTTGGACAGACTCCTGGCTTGGTGTGTTTTTTTCTCTGGAGTGGAGAGGGTCCGAGTTGTCGACACTCACCATCCCGCTCAGCCCCTGGAGGAGGCCAGCTGGACCAGCTTCTCCACCGCCCTACCTGCCAGCGATCCTGGCAAATTCTAACATTTGTAATGAGTCAAAGGGTTTAGAAGTAAGACTGTTGAGTGTTCAGTCCTAAGTTGTACATTTAATATGAACTCCTCCAAGGCTCCAGGAATGTCATGGAAGACTGTAAAGACCAGAGGATGGGGAAGAATGCCGTCAAATGTCTTCTGGGCATGGCATAACTATTGCATTCATGAACTCACAGCAGCTTGGGTTACCTGCACAAAATCTGCACACCTCTCTCTCAGTAGCTACTGGTGGTTAATGCTTGCTGGGCAGGAAGAGTCATTTTCTTCAGTGATGCAACCACTCTCAGGAAATGATTCTCCACCCGTGCTGATGCAGGCAACCCAAATTAAACTCAACGAGGATAAAATAGGGAGGGAACTTGTCAGGAAGAAGGTTGTTTCTGCAGGAGCGGGAAGGGTGAGGGGGGTTATGGGTAAAAATGACCCAGTTGCACTGGCTGCATATGTAAAACTGTCACAGAATAAGACAGGAAGGAAGGAAGGAAGGAAGGAAGGAAGGAAGGAAGGGAGGGAGGGAGGGAGGGAGGGAGAGAGAGAGGGAAGAAGGAAAAAGAAGGAAAAACAGAGAAAAGGGACTTGAGGGTGTGTGCACACTACCTTCTTCAACTTCCTTCTATCAGAGCTACCAACCCATTGGATGGCGCCATCATATTTATGGTGGGTTTTTCTCTCTCAGTCACTGTCCTACATGTCAGTCTTCTCAGGAAGCTCCCCACAAATATTCAGGGGGAGCTCTACCAGTCCTGGACATCTCTTAATCAAGTCATGTTAACAACCAAGACCAACTGTCACAGGCACTGACACTAACAGAAGAGCCCATAGGCACCAAGTTCTCAGGTCAGTGGGTCTTTTAATGGAACAGCATTTGACCGTCAAACCACTACCATCTGCCTCCTCAAAGCTCACTCCAGGACACCCCCCAAATCCACTCACTCTAAACTGCTATCCCCAAACCTTTGCCAATACTTTTAAAATTAATTTTGAGGTTATTATACAAAGTGATGGGTTTCATATGGCATTTCCACACACGTGTGTCATCCCCTATGCACCCATGCCTCTCGAGCTGGTTCCTTCCACCCTCCCCATCCCCCCCTGCTTTTATGGCACATGTGTTCCTGTGTACACTCTTCTTTCTTCTCCTTTAAGAGCTCTTCGTCCTCTCTTGTGATCTCCTTTTCATTTTCATGACCTCCACATGCAGACACATATAACTATAAACATTCATATATAACATATATGTATACATATAATTTAAAGTCTAGGTTCCACAAATGAGAGAAAGCATGCATTATTTTATTCTCTGAGCCTGGCTTATTTTGTTTAACATAATGATTTCCACTTCAATCTATTTTCCTGAAAATGTCATGGTTTAATTTTTCTTTATAGCTAAATAAAATTCCATCGTGTATCTGCATATCATTTCATTTTTTATTATATTTTATTGAGACTATTATACATCTATGTAATGTGTCTGATCAAATACACCCTTATATTCTCCCCTCCAGTTTCTCCCCTAAGGCTCCCTTTTACATAAGGCCTGACTTCATGTGTTCTTTTATTTTGATAATGATGATTTCATACATGAATACTGTATTCACATCATTCCCAGCTCTCCCTCTCCTCTTAAACTCTTCCCACGTCTCCACTGACTCCCTTTAAATTGTTATTAATTATTGTTACACTCACACACAGAGAAACATTATATCATCGTGGTGTTTGTGTGTATGTAGTTTAGGGATGACCTCTTGGGACTGGATAACCTATAAGGTAGCTCATCTGGGACAGAACTGGTCCTTCCTCCCTCAGCAGTCATCAGTCACCTTTATCTCTTCATCCCCCATCCATGTTTGCATGCTAATTGCTGTAGTCATTGCGCACATCTTGTTTTGGCAGCCACATTGCTGAGATTTCATGGGTGCAGGGCCCCTGTCACGTCTAGAGCACACTGTCTAGCTGCAGGTGTCCTGGTGCTCTGGCTCTTTCAGTCTTCCCACTCCTCTCTTGGCTTTAGGAGCAGGGGTTGCATTACAGAGGTATCAATTGGGGATTACGAAAGTGGCCATAATCGGCTCTCATTTGGGGTCTATGACCCTTCCAACCATGTGTATTTGGCTATGCTTACAGTACCATGTGTGGCTTTCCCTCCTATTCAGAGGATTGTAAGTCCAATTAGACAGATTTTGATTACTCCTAAGATAAAAGTGACACCATGGAACAAATTGAGATATTTTGCTGGGCTGGCCATTGTGGTTTGTAGGCTTTACACTGAGCAAGATCACTGATTGGTTTTCTCCCTTGGCAGCTTGCACAGCACCTTTGGATACTGTGAGAGCTGGTCCTCAGGGAGGAGGTTTCAGGCTAGTTCCAGGTTGGTTTCTCCATGTCCTGTACTCAAAGTGTGTGGTGTCTTCAGCAAGTTCTGGGGAGCAACCAAGGACTATGGGAACAGCCTATATTATTTGAGGGTCTCTTAGACTGACTATTCTAACCACTAACTGGAAGTGAGGTTTCTTTTGCCAGGCAGTGGGGTTTTAGTAGGTAGCCTCTACCTATATGCATGCATGCACAAATTTATTATATGCGCATTTTAAAGTAAATTTATGAAATAACACATTTCCTTGTGGTTTCTCAGACCGTCGGTATGATTTACCTCTTCTTCCGGTTCCATCCTCTGTGTTGCCATTTCTGCCCTCCTCACTTAAAGCACCCCTTCCCTGTTTCCCTCCGGGTAGCACCTTTGCCATACTGCTTCTCTCTTTTGAGCTTTTTCAATCCCCCCCTCCCCCACTGTCCCTTTCTACTTTCTGGCTTCTGTCATTACTTCAGGATACGTACTCATATCAAAGATTCATGCTAGGATTCACAAACAAGGAAGAATCTGTTTCTCTGACTCTAGGTTCTCTTGCTCAGGATAACGTTTTCCTGTTCCACCCATTTACCTGAAAATTTCATGAGTTCATTTTTCTTTACAACTGAATAGAACTCCATTGTATACATGAACCACACTTTCATTATCTGTTCAACAGTTGAAGGAGACTGACGTTGTTTCCTTGTCCTTGTGATTGTGTGAAGTGTGGCAATGCACGTGGCTGAGCAAGCATCTCAGTGGCGGCATATGGCATCCATTGGGTGAACGTCAAGGAGTGATATAACTGGGAACCCCTCAGTTCACTTAGTGCTGTCTATATGTGCATGGGTATGTGACTATCTGCTGGAGTTTAGTCCTCAGGGACTGCATCACCCAAGAAGGTGACTCTCCCTCCCCCAGAAGTCATCAATTGCTAGTAGCTTCTCATCTAGGAATGGGACATTGTGAGTCCCACTCCCATGCATGCTGGGATTTTGACTGACTTGATCTCCTGCAGGTCTTGTGCAAGCTCCTGTGAGGGACTTTCCTGATCATACTGTATGAAGCTGGAAGACGCACCCTAGGTGTGAGCAATCCCTTCTGATGGCAACCAGATAAAAGGACATGGAAAGGAATTCCGTTTTTGCCTTCATTCTTGCCAGTGGGTTTATATATCCTGTTGCTGTGAAACTCTTTTTTGGTCTTTCAATGCAGACTGAAGACCAGCAGGTCTCCAGGAATCCTCAAGGACTCCAGTGCCAGATTGGGACTGCTGAGACAGCCAGGGTTGTGGGCTGAACAGCTACTGGATTCTTGGCCTCTTCAGTGTGAGACAGTCATGGTTGGACTACCAGGAACATATTGTATCAGCCAATCTGATAAATCCCTATTATAGATGTGTGTGTATGTATGTATGTGTGTATGTGTGTACGTGTGTATGTGCGTGTATGTACATGTGTGTATGTGTGTGTATATGTGTATATGTATGTATGTGTGTATGTATGTGTGTGTATGTGTGTGAGTGTATGTATGTGTGTATGTATGTGTGTATGTGTATGTATGTGTATATGTGTGTATGTGCATGTGTGTGTATGTATGTGTGTATGTATGTGTGTATGTATGTGTGTATGTGTATGTATGCATATGTTTGTGTATATGTGTGTATGTGTATGTGTGTGTATGTATGTATATGTGTGTATGTGTGTATGTGTGTATGTATGTGTATATGTGTATGCATGTGTATGTGTGTGTGTATGTGTATGTGTGTGTGTATGTGTGTGTGTATGTGTGTGTGTTTATTCTATCGATTCTGTTCCTTTAGAGAACCTTGACTAACGTATCAGCTGTGGATTTTTGGCCTAGTTAACAGTCCATACATGAATTCTGTCTTAGGCATAGGATTTAAATCCAGTGAGAAGCTGGTTGGTTTCTCCCACGGCACTTGTAGCACTGTTGCAGCATTGGGCACTTCTCACCAGGCCAGTCACTATTTTGTTTGTGTGGTTCACAGTTGGGCAAGACTATTGATTACTTTTCCCTCCCAGTAGCAGAGCACCTTCCAGGGCCATGAAAGCTAATCAGTAGGGATGCAGCTTCCAACTGGTATCAGATTGCTTTCTCAGTGTCCTGTGACTCAAGTATGTGGTGTCTTCAGCTATAATGCTTTTTTTCCTCGGGGGGGGGGGCCCATGGTACTTCATTGGCCAACAACTCAAAAAGAGATAGCCTATTCTTGTCATTGGGCTTTCATTTGATAGTCTATGGCGACTGGGGGAGTTAGCCCCCTGTTGTAGAGTAACACAATTTGAACTACTTTTATGTACGTTCATGTATGCACTTTAGGAAGCTTCTACATATAGGCTCCATATGGTTTTCAAGGACTTTTGGCTACTTCTCCATGCTCACTTTTTGACCCTCCCCTCCTACCTCTCACCCATGTAATCCTTCCTTCTTCATGATGTCTGCATTATACCCCTTCCCCTGAAATCCACTCCCATGGCCCCAAACTAGTTTTCTGCCTTTCGTGGGTACTCTAACGTAAGTGTGCATATCTAAGGACTCAGAGTTGGCATCCACCTATGGGAAAGAACATGTAGACTTTGTCTTTCTGGGTCTGGGTTACTTCTGATAGACAGCCAGATAATTTTCAGCTCCATCCACCTGCATGTGAGTATCATAATTTCATTATTCTTCATAGTTGAATAACATTCTTTTGAGTATTTGTATAACTTTTTCATTATCATCATGTAGGCAGTTTTTATTTCCTAGCTATTGTGAAAATATAAATAATGAACTTGGATGAGCAAGAGCCTGTGTGACAAGGCACAGAGTATCAGTAGCCTTTCTATAACCCAACACAAGCACACCAAGGAAGAAATCAGGGAACAGTCCCATTCACAATAGCCTCGAAAATATCCTAGAACAAATCTAACCAAGAAAGTGAAAGACTGGTACAGTCAAAACTTCAATACACCAAGGAAAGAAATCGAAGATGCCAGAAGATGGAAAGACTTCCCAAGCCCATTAGATTGGGAGAATGTCCGCCCTACCAAAATCAATCTACAGATTCCATACAGCCCCACCCAAAATTCTAGCACAATTCTTTACAGAAGTTTTAAAGAATAATAAAATTCACATGGAAGAACAGAACACCCAGGATGTACATAATGGTCAATAGGAGCGACAGTAAAGCCACCTGCTGGAGACACCACCATCTCTGATTCGAAATTATGCTGCAGAGCTGTATTAACCAAATTGCCATGGCGCTGGCACCAGAACAGACACACTGATCAAGGGAATAGAACTGAGGAGTCACGTGCAAGCCCAGGCTCCTACAGCCACATGATTTTGGATGGAGATGTCATTGCCACACATTGGACAAAAGAAGATAGCTTAGCCCAGTGGTGCTGGTCCCACTGGATAGCCACATATAGAAGAACGAAAGTAGATTCTTATCTCTCATCCTGCACACAACTCAACTCCAAATTGATCAAGGACCTTAGCCCAGGATTTGATACAGGAGTCTGTTAGAGAAGAAAATTGGGGGTACATTTCGATTTACAGGCACAGGGAAGGATTTTCAGTGTAGTAATACAATTGCCAAATAAGACTTCATGAAGCTAAACGTTTTTTTGGAACTTGCTTGTATGAACATACAGCAATGGAGACAGCATTCATAAGACCCACACAAGCTCGGTCAGACAGAAACCAGCATAGAGCTGGCGAAATGGGCAGCCTTAGCTGAGGCATTTTTGGCAGCTGATGACTGCTGGGTGAGGGAAGTTGATCTTTTATTTTTATTCTATGTGTGTGAGTGTTAAGCCTGTCTAAGTACACCAGTGTCATGCACTGCCTGTGTAGGACAGAAGAGGTCATCAGATCCACCGGAACTGATGTTACAGATATTTGTTAGCTGCCATGCGTGTGCTGGGATTCGAACCAGGGTCTTCTGCAAGAATGGCCAGTGCTCTTAACCACTGAGCAATCTCTCCAGCCCTGACAGTTGATCTTCTTTAAGGGAATGACATTAGATAGGCTGGCCAGGCTCCAGTGGATGAACTCATATTGAGGGACCTCTGGTTGCACACACTTGGCTTGATAGGCCTTAACATATATGATAGAGTGTATGAAATCCTGTGGAGACAGGGAGGGGCGTCTCAATATGATTTAAATGTGTTGGATGAGACACACGAGACTTCAACAAAAATATACATTGAAAAAAACCAAAATGTATCGAATGATATTCCCAAAATTTCAATAAAAATGAAAAAAAAAACTTCACATGGAATTACTATTTGATCCAGAAATTCCACTTATAGCTATGTTCCTTGCATTAGCCAGTTTTTCAATCCTGAGACAAATAACCCAAGAAAGAGAGGCTTTGGTTTAGCTCAGGGTATCATGGTCACTTGTCTTATATGTCCTGAGCACAGTGAGGCAGAGTATTATGGCAGAAGTGTGAGGGAGAGTAAAGCTTCTCAGGTCATGGGGAAAGAGAGAGAGAGAGAGAGAGAGAGAGAGAGAGAGAGAGGAATAGGTCTCATCATCAAAGTCTATACCATCTTCCAAAAAATTGCTACCAGTTAGGGGATTAAGTCTGTGACACGTGTGCAGTTGGAGAGTGTTTCATGTTCAAACCAAAGCAGAACTCCCCCCACCCCCCGCAAATTGTTAAATGACACAATTTGTTGTTGAGACATTTACACACATGTTCTAAGCAACATTACAGAAACCCAAAGGGTGAATATTAGGAAAAATTGAATGATTATTTCTCAATACCCAGTGGGTTAATTTTTATCTCCTTTTACTTTGTGGCCTCTTATACAGTGGGTCCTTGAAACTTAGGGAGACAAAGAAATCTAAGGCAATAATGTACCCATGTGTTAACTCTGATTTCAGTGTTCTAAATAATGTACAGTGAAAGGAAGAGATTAAAGGAATCAATAAATCACAATCTATTGATTAAGACCTGTATTTAAATATACGCATTTAAAAAGAGCTTAGATTATTTTTCTGTAAAGTGCTATATAATAAACATTTATCTGTGAGACAGTATCTATCAAGTTATGAAGTAAAGATTATTTGTACATATTTAAGAGAGTACAAAATTCATGCCATTGTAGATTTATAAATTATGCTTGTAAAGTCTTTTAAAATTAAATAATATATAATACTAATAGAAATAAATTATCAAAACTAAAATGAAGATGTATAGTCAAATTATTACCAATACTGGCTACAAGTAAAGTTTGATGTAAAGTTGAACTTCTACAACTTATTAATTGTACAAGATGCAAGAACCTGGATTTACATATGGTAAGACAAACAATATGAAAGGCATTAATTATCTAAAACTTGTATATTGTGTTATCCAAATGTGGTTTCATTTTTAGTCTGTTGTCATGCCAGAATGTGAATTGTGTGAAAAAATTAAAACTAGGAAATAGGTTTTAATTGAAATGAGTTAAAATGAAAACCACAGTATGTATCATTAAAAAAAGAAACTCAAAGGACAGAAACAACACATGGGTCCCCTTAAGGAGGAACGGGTTAACAGAGGTGATTCATTCCTTGGTGGTGTATGATGTCACATTACAGCAATGCCTGATAGAGACAGCCTGACTCTTAGCATCCGTTTTAACCAAGAAGGAACCAGAGCAGTTCTGAGAATTTGTTCTTCAGAATTCTCTTGGAACTGGGCTCCCAAGCAAAGGCCTTCCTCCTTCTTTCATTGAAACTATACATGTAGCATGAAAAGGCAAAGAACAAATGTACCATTGTCCATCAGAAGGATTTTGCCCTTTCTGACTTTTACTGACCTAGAACAGCACACTTGCAAGCACAAACAGATGTTATCCCTGTTGTTTGCACACGAATGGGATAATCCTTGTTACCGCCAATGAGTATTTGCTGTTGGCATTGCTTGCCTAATATGTAAAAAAATATACATAATCATTCATTGTTGTGAGTCAAGGGCACAGAAAGGTCATGAGAGATTAAAGCTGTACGTCTAGGTGGCAAGAGGAGCCTGAGGCCTTGTAAGTTTGTTTTACATTATAAGCAAGCTGAGATGGTCCTAAAGGATCTCAAAACAGAAGAGTAACTTCTTGGTTGTAAGATTGGTTAAAGGCATTTGTCCAGACAGAGAGTGCTCATATCGTCAAAGTCACCACTATACATTCCCACAGTGAAATTCCACTCAGCCTAGAAAAGTGGGAAATGCTGATGCACACAACCCCACGGAAGAGCCTTGAGGGCTGAGTGAGATAAGCTAGCCATATCGTAGTCTCAGTTATAAGAGGTCCCTGGAGGAGACACATTCACAGAGACAGAAAGTAGGGGCGTGCTTGCGAGGCTGAGAAGGGAGGGAGGCTGACATTGAACAGTTTCAACTGGGAAGACAAAGGCATTCAGATGGTTGATGGTGAAGGCTGCACCCCATGGATGTTGTTTACAGTACTGAAATATGTATGTTTTCTAAAAAAATTACTTATTATTTTTATTTTGTGTGTATGAGTGCATTTCCTGCATGTGTGTTAAGTGCACCCATGTTATGCAATGCCTGCGGAGGTCAGAAGAGGGTGTCAGATCTCCTGGAACTGGAGTTATGGATGGTTTCTAGCTGTCATGTAGGTCCTGGGACTCAAACCCAGGTCCTCTGCAAGAGCAGCTCTGAACCACTGAGCCATCTCCCCAGCCTGAAAAATGTATGTTTTATGATATAAAACACATTTATTTAATTCTGAAGAAAAAAAAAACTTCTGCTAATCTCTGTACTGAAAGGCCTCCTTTGAACCAGTAAAGCACAGATTTAGGAGATTCCTAATCAGGGGTTTAAGGCCGTTGACCCCTGTGACCAGTGGAGGAACAGGGGCCTGACGAGACAGTTCCTGTGGAGAGAGGGTTGGGAATGGCTCAGAGCCCAAGGCCTTTTCTAGACAGGATCCAGTGTACCTCTTTTATTAGTGAGGGGAACTCCAAACACTTTGGTCCAGAATTAGTAAGGGTTGAGATCAAAGCAGACTCCCTCCGGAGGGTGGGCTTGGAAGCAGCCTCTTGGTTTGCAAGCCTTCCTAAAACAACTATTAGAACCCAGACAAAAACGCCGCTGCACACAGGGAGCGGAGTTTTCACCACAGTTGGCCTGCGCCCAGCCAGCTCCTCGTGTGCGGTGGATCTGAGGTCAAAGTCATAAGGGATCGCTGCCCAGGTGGCATAAACGAGGCCCGTTCACAAACCCGAGCCGCCCTTTGCTGCACTGGAAGCTGTGGGGCCACACAAGCTCTGAGGCTTGGAGAGGCACGGACACCCGTAGGAGCAGCCTGCCTCTGTGCAAGGCTGTCCAGCCACGGCTGACCCTGCCTCTCCCCCAAACCCTCGGCCACTGAGGTGCTGCCAAGGCATGCTAGGAACAACAGGGAAGTCAGGCTCCTCCATCTCCTTTCCCCCTTTTCTGCAAGGAGCCTGGGGAAGAAGGCCACTGAATGTGGGATCTTAAAATCATTGGGTAAAGGGCGCGTACAGATTGGGCAGGGACATCGCCTCCCCTCCAAGAGCGATTGGACTAGGTACCAACTAAGCCTCAGGAGTTTCTGCCGTTGTGATCTTCTGCTCCGGCAGGAACTGACACTTTCCCCAAAGGCTCCTGTATCCAGAAATGGGAGGTGAGCAAGGAGACAGCCAGACCCAGCACAGCATCACCCGTGAGTCCAGGATCCCTACAGCTACTGCAGCCCTCAGAGTCGCGGACACCTGCCCAGGCCCGCAGCAGTGAGGTGGGAGGCTGGCAGCACTACAGGAGAGGCTGCCAGTGGTCTGTACGGATTACTACAGTGCATCCACTGTGGCCACACGGGTGTGTGATTGGACATGCCTCCCTGCCCTGTTGGGTGCTGGGTAACAGCTGCTGTAGGCACCATTTGACTTTTCAGAAAGTGAATTGATTTGCAATTCTGAGGCATCCTGCCCCAGGGTTCTGATAAGATTGCTAATTCACTTTATTTTGCAGAGAGCCATTTACAGCATTGGAGCTGGACAGGGGAGCTGGGGTCCGCCTCCTGCTCCACCGAAAGGCAGGCTGCTGTGCAGGGAGTGCTCCACTCCCTCCTGCTCTCTCTAGACCAGGTCCTTTCCATGCTCACAGAGCCTCCTTCAGGCAGAAGACACTTAATAAACAAGACTATTTGGGGTGCCACTGGGGACCAGAAATGAGATTGACTTGGGCCCTACCCAAGGGAGCCAACAGTTTAACTCAAGGGAAGAAGGCAGCAAGCAGAGTCCGCCTGGGGCAGAGCATCTTCAGGCCTCCTTATCCCTAGGCCTGTGAGCCCCAAGTTCAGGCTGCAGCTGAGGCACCTATGGCTTCACACTGCACCCTCCCTGCTGAACTACGGGAAACCTCCTGGCCTGCCTGGGGACGAGGGCAAGCAGCCCCCCAGAGCAATGGGCCTTCTAGGTGCCCAGTCCTTCCTATATGACTGACTTTTTGCAAGTGCTAATTTCAGCGCTTGCATTCATGTGGAACCTGGAAATTAATTAGCTCAGACAGCAGCCAGGCCTGAGCACTCAGAAAGGCTCTCATTAGTAACACTGTGTCCTTCAGCAGGGGAGAGCCTGGAACCTCGATGGTGCAAAGGCTGGGCTCCAGGGCCCACTCCCCTGTCCTCCAGCTTAGGCCGACCTCCCTGGGAGAACTTGGGGCTTCCAAAGCTGGTCACCATCCTACAGTGAACCCAAGCACATACCGAAATGGAGATGGGGGAGGGGTGTCTTCAGAGCAGCCTTGGACGGCCCTGGGCCTTGTAAGTGAGATATTCTTTGGTCAGGGATCACAGAAGACCTATTTCAGATGGCTTGGGGATCAGCATTTAGACAAGTACTCAAAGGAGGGGTCAGAGTTTCCAGGGAAGGGGAACAGGGAACAGCATTCTGAACAGATGAACAGCCCTTGTAAGCATCCTGAGGCAAGAAAGAGCTTGGCTGAAAGCCAGGGAGGCTGAGGCTGGAAATGCAAAGGAGTGAGGCAGACAACGGGGTATGGAGTGGGTTGCAGGCCATGGGCACTCTCCCAGACCTGCTGGGACAAGTGATCTTTGTTCTAAGAGCACTGGGACTGGAAGGATTCAGCAAGGAGAAGATGGACCCAGGCATCTCCCAAGAGAAGACCCTCTCCTTCACCATCCTCCTGGGGAAGGGCTGGCTCCCTCCCCTGCTGATCTGCATCTGGATGGTTGCCACCATGACTGTGGGTAATTGCTAGGTGGGATGAGCGAGCACTTTCTCTTCTGCTGAGCCTGAGACTCATAATCACAGCTTTTCATTCTCTTCCCCCTCCCAAGACCCTAGTCTGCACCACCATATCCTTCATTTGGCAGAACGCTGGGGACTCAGTGCAAAATGGCTCAGGGTGCAAAGAGGGGACAGATGTTTGGCCTGTCTTTCCAATAACAGCATCATTGTCAGTAGTAATAATAATGAGCCAGGAAGCTTGTACTGAGTCTTCACAGGGCTCAGTCATGAGGGCACAAATTGAATCTTTACTTCTGCCTTGCAGGAATGCAAACAGGAAGTGGAGGGTCAGAAAAGTCATTGGATCACACAGCCTGACAGCCCGTGGTGGCTGTGCCCTCCAGCACATATAGAACGCTAACCTCACCCAACTTGTACCCACCTGTGCCCTTAGGAAGACCACACAGTGCCACTCTCCCACACCTCCAGCGGACTGGTCCATGGTGCCTGCTGCTCCAAAAGACAGTCAATCCACTCGGTTAGGCACGGCCACACATACTCCCCTCCCACCCTCAGTCCCCGCACCAGTGGACAAGAGTCTCTTTCTTGGGACGTGGAAAGAGAGAGAAAGGCTGTCGGAATTCTGCATGCCCATAGGCTCAAAGCCTGCAGCTAAAGCCAGAGTCCCGGGAGGAAGAGGCTGGGATACTGGGCGGGATACTGGGCGGGCCATCTTGCACCTGGATGGGGAGAAGAACACCTCTTCTTCCCCACTGGGCTGTCCCCCTTGTCCCTGGCCCTCGGTGTGTCTCTTGCTTAACAAAAGTGGGTGGGCCCACAAAATCTGAAGAGGCCCGGCTCCTTAAAGGGGTTGCCACCGCCGCAGGGCTGGCTGACGTTTTACTTTCTCCCCCTCCTGCTAGAATGAGGGGTGACCTCAGGGGCCTTCCTAGAGCAGGATCACGTGTCCTTAGGTGGTGCCACGCCCTAGTAGCAGCGTGGCATAGAAGGGACTCTTTCTAGTCTTCGTCATGGCCCTGGGACGACAGCGTGCCGTCACCTGCCTATCCTCAACAACCAGCCAGGATCCCAGAAGCATCCTCTCCTTCCCAGTCTTGTGCCCTGGTCTAAGTGGCAAAGGCTTCCGTTTGGAGATGTATGTGGATCTTGCATTTGGCCCTTCTGCAAACAGGAAATCAAACTGTGAAGGCGACTGCTCCATTAGCGGGGCCCCTCCTGCGGGGTGGCGGGGCGCTGAGCCAGGAACCCTGAGGATTGATGGAGAGTTGGCTGGAGATGCCTGGGGCCAGGACTGTGTGCCCTGCTGCCGCCTATGTGGGGAATGGTCAATTACAGGTCTGTGTGTATTGCTTTTGGCCAAAGGCCTTCTTGAAAATTCAGAAGTGCAACATTCTTAGGAAGGGCCCCTCAGGTCAGACGAGATTTGTCCATCTTTTAGGAGGGATTTTGTGGGCACACATGGATTGATGTGTCTAAGTTCATTTGTTTTGTTCAGTTGGGTTTGGGGTGTGTGTGTGTGTGTAAATGTAAGTGTGTGCAGGTGCATGGATCCACGTGTGCACACGAGGCTGGAGGAGGTCATTGGACATCCTGCTCTATCAGTCTCTGCCTTATTTCTTTAAGACACGGTCTCTCACTGAACCTGAGTTAGGTTGTTGGCAGAGAAGCTGCAGTGAGTCTCCTGTCTGCATCTCCCAACCCCAGTGCTGGGGTTACACGCCCACTGCCATGCCCAGATCTGTATTGTAGGTACTCGGGATCTGAATTCAGGTCCTCATGCTTACACAGAAAGCACTTGTGCCTACTGTGTCATCAATCCAGCCCCTCAGTTCAGTTTAACTATGGAGTCCACAAGGACCGAGTCCTGGTTGTGGGGGACTGGGGCGGCCAGCATGCTGGCTTTCTGGGTCTAAGTTACCTCAGTAAGGATGATTGTTTCCAGGTCCATCCATTGACATCTACATTTCCTAATTTCATTTTTCTTAACAGGTAAAGAATATTTCACTATCTAAATGGATACCGCTTTCATTATCCATTCATCAGTTGATGGACAAATAGGTTGTTTCTGTTTCTTGGCATTGGTCAACAGAGCACCAATGAACATGGATGAACAGGAATCTCTATAGGAGGATATGTAGTCTTTTGGGTATATGCTCCTGAGTAGTATGGCTGGATCTTGTGGTAGATCTATTTATAAATTTTTGAGGAGTCTCCAGAGTGACTTCTATAGTGACTGCACCACTTTGCACCCCCACCAACAGTGGATAAGTGTGTTCACTGTTCCCCATTTCATCGCCAGTATTTGTCATCGTTTATTTTGGGGGAATCCTAGCTATTCTAACTGGGGTAGGATGAAATATAAAAGTAGTTTTAATTTGTATTTTCATGATGGCTAAGGTGTTGAACATTAAAAAAATATATTTCTCAGTCATTTGCATTTCCCCTTTTGAAAACTCTCTGAAGTTCCTTGTCCAAAGTTTTAATTGGGTTGTTGGTCTGTTTGTGTGTTTTTTGATGTTTCGTTTGAGACAGGGCCTTCCTGTAGCTCCAGATGAACTGGAAGTCACTATGGGGACCTGGCTGGCCTCATTCTCACAGAAATCTGCCTCCTGGGTGCTGGGATTGAAAGCATGTGCCACCACAACCAGCTTGACGTTTAGGATTTTCAGTTCTTTGTATATTCTAGATGCTAACCATCTGGCAGAGGTATAGTTGGGAAAGACAGGCTGCATCGTTACTTGAATGATGATGTCCTTTGCTGTGCAGAAGCTTTTTATTTTCATGTGTTTCAGTTTGTTCATTGGTGGCCTTAACGTCTGTGCTATTGAGGTCCTGTTCAGAAAGCCTTTCCTGTGCTCAATGCCAAAGTATTCCCTGCTTTTCCTCTATCAGATTCAGGGGATCAGGCCTCATGTTGAGGTCCTTGATCCATGTGGAGTTCAGTTTTGTCAATGAGGAAAATAGGGACCCAATTTCATTCTTCTACATGTGGGCACCCAGTTTGATCCCCACATTTCTTGAGTGTGCCTTAGCTCTCCTCTTGGGACAGTCTGCACTGGCCCCATTTGTTGTGTTTTCATTCTCCTTCAGTACTAAGAATTTAACATTTTCCTTCTTGATTTCTCCCTTGACCCAGTTTTAATTCAGTAGTGTGTTGCTTAGTTTCCATGAGTTTGTGTACGTTTTCTATTGTTGTTGATATCCAACTTTATTTCTTTTGGTCAGATAGGGTATAGGATATTATTTAAATTTTCCTAAATTTGTTAAGACTTATTTTGTGTCCTAATATGTGTTTGATTTTAGAGACAGTTCCAAGGGCTACTGAGAAGAAGGTATATTCTTTGATGTTCAGGTGAAATGTTCTATAACTGTATGTTAGGACCATTTGATTTATGATATCATTTAACTGTTGGGTTTCTGTTTATTTTTTGTCTATTGGTAAGAGTGGGTTACTGGAGTCACCCACTACCAGTCTTGGAGTCAATCTGTGATTTCAGATCTAATAGCGATTTTTTTGGAATTGGGTGTCCCCGTGTTTGGTGCTAAGAGGTTGTAATATCCTCTTAGCGAATTTCCCCCTTAATAAGGATGAAGTGTCCTTCCCTATTTCTTCTGTGTAGTTTTAGTTTAAAGTTTATATTATCGGATATTAGAATAGGTGTGCCTGCTTATTTCTTAGTTCCAATTGCTTAGAATACCATTCTCTATCCTTCCACTTTAGGAAGCAGTAAATCAATTAATCCTATTTTCTAACCTAATCAGTTAGTCTGTGTCTTTTCATTGGGAATTGAGACCATTAATATTGAGAGTTATTACTGACCAATGTTTATTAATACTTATTTGTTGTAGTGATGTGGTTTTCTTTTGCCATTTTTGGTTAACTGTTTTGGAATTATTTGTTCCTTGTGTTCTTTTGGTTGTGTTTAATTTGTCTTTAGAGAGAAATATTCTTTCTAGTATGCTTAGCTTAATGGAAACTAGCTAGCTTAATGCAAACTTTCCTTTCTCCTTCTATTATGACTGATAGTTTTGTTGTGTATAATAGCTTGGGTCTTTAATAATTTGTAGAGCATCAATCCATGAGTCCTGGCTTTCAGAAAACACGTGGAAAGTCGTGTGTTATTCTGATAGGCCTGGCTTTATATGTGATTTGGTCTTTCTCTTTTGAAGTTTTCAGTACTTCTTTTCCTGTATATTTAGTGTTTTTACCATGATGTCATTTTAGGAGTTTCTTTTCTGGTCCTGTCTGTTTGGTGTTTTATATGCCTCTTGGTCTTTGATAGGTATCTTCTTCCTAAGATTTGGGACATTTTATTCTGTGATTTTCTTTGACATATTTTCTGTGACTTGGACCTGGGTTTCTTTTCCTTCTTGTATATTTATGTTTTGTGGGCTGAGTCATTTAATAATATGCTACAGTTATTGCACAGTCTATTTCTAGTTTTTTATGATCACATTTTTGAGTGAATGATCCAATTCTTCTACCTTGTCTTCAGAGCTGGATCCTCTCTCTTCTGTGTTGGTGAGTCTTTTCATGAAAGTTTCTATTTCACTGATTTTCTTATTTTGTTTTATATTAGTTTGGATTTTCTTCAGAAATCCTATTTCTTTATAAATTCTATCTTCGTATCTTGGATTATTTTCTTTATTTCATTCAACTGTTTGTGTTTTCATGGTCTTAATTTCAGAATTTATGCATTTCCTTTTTGAGTTCATTGGAAAGATATAAAATCAGTACTTTGAAATAATTGTTTTCTTTCTCAACTGAGTTGCTCTTCTTGGGGTACTTGGTGGACGGGTGTATGGAGTTTGGAGGAGGTGTACTATGTTGGTTATTCATATTGTTTATGTTTTCATGATTGGACCCAGGCCTTTGGAGTTAGGTCTGATCTCACATTTGTTGAGGAGGTGTTTGGTCTTTGCTGTTATCTCAATGTGTCAGGTTGTGGACCAGCTGAATGATACTTGTTCAACTTTGTAGTAGCTCTGTGTTGATATGCAAATGGGTGTCCTATGCAAATTAAGTGTTCCTTATACACATCTGGCGATCTGTGAACCTCTGAGCCCTGGAGCAAACTTTCTGAGAGTTAATATATTTTCACTGCCAATCTTCATAAGTCTGCGGAAGATTGATACAGTTTTATACATGGTGATTTGAAGGCAAAAGTTGGGGTCACAGTGGGTATGACTAATGATCCGTGGAAGTTGGGGGGATTTGCACTGATTCAGGTGGAGGTGGGTAGGGCAGAGGCTGGATTGGAGGTCTCAGGACCTCTTCTATTCTCTGTGCAGTGTAGTGGTGGGGTGGTGGGTGGGTGGGTGGGGAGAGGCTCTGGGTATTGGTATGTGGCAGAGGCTGTCTACCAGGGGTCGAGGGTGATAGGGAGCTATCCATGTGCTGCCGTTGATGGCGTGGAACTGTTGTCAGGGCTTTGGGGGTGAATGAGGGCAGCAGAGGCAGCTACCTGGGTCTCTGGGCCACTTGGGACAACTGAACAGTCTTTGTGGGTGCTGACCGGGGTCTGGATATCCCAAAGGGAACTAACTCTTTTTGAGACTTTAATACACAAGTGCTGTATTTATAGCATTTGTACCCTCCTTTCCCCTAAAGCTCCCCCTGCGTCCCCTCACTCCCCCTGCATCCCCTCACTCCCCCTGCGTCCCCTCACTCCCCCTGTGTTCCCTCACTCCTTCTCAAATTCACGACCTCTTCTTTAATTATTATTGTTACACACATGCGTACATGTGCGCATATACACATCACTGAATCCATTTAGTGTTGCTTGCACGTGCAGGTGTTTGAGACTGACCACTTGGGACTGGATAATGTACTGGGGCTCATCCCTGGAGAAGACAGATTCTCCCTTTCTCAGCAGCCACTGATAGCCCGCAGCTCCTCGGCTAGGGGTGGGGTCCTGCAGGATTTCTGCCATGCACATTGGCGTGCCAAGTGGTGCTGACACCGTGCGGGGCTTGTCTGTGCAGTCTTTCTGTTGAGATTTCATGGTGTAGCCCTCCTTTCATGTCTGGAAGACACTGTCTCATAGCAGACATCCTGGTCCCCTGGCTCTTATAATCCTTCTGCTCCTGCTTTCAAAAGGTGTGTGCTATTCTTTCAGGTGTTTTAGTCACAGCTGTTAGCAAAACTAACATAAAACTTTCAGAGGAACAAGGAGTCTAGAATGCTTCCCTAAGTCCTACTGTGGCTATCCTATGCGTCTATATATCTATGTATGCATGTATCTATCAATCTACCTGTCTATGTATGTATGTTATCTGTATGTAGATATATCTATTAAGGATATCATGCACTTTTATATGTATCTCTCATAATCTGTGCCATTTAAGAATAATGTCTGTGACATTATGGAGTATTTTCAACCTTTGACCAGGCATTACGGCATAGAACAGGCCTCGATAAACATCACAATGCTGATATCATAAAGATCTCATTCTCCCTCCACATTTCAGCAATAGTAAAAAAAGCCAAAGAAAAGAAACACTTTCTAGCACTATTCCAAATAAATTGTGAGTCAAAGCATAAATGAGCACACAATTTCAGACTGTGCAGAAAACCATGGTCCAAGAGCACTACTGTAGAGTACACAGCAGCAGTGTCAAAGTCGTAACACCAAGCGCCTTCGCTGTGAGAGGACATGGAAAGCTGTGCAGTGTCAAAGGAGAGAAGAGACCCACGTTAAGCACAGCAAAGCCGGGGAGAGGGAGTGATGAACGTACTAATAACAGTAACGGTAACAATGACGTCAGGGAACAACAGGGGAATAAAATGGTCGAGTAGAGGTGTCTGGCACACTTCCTTCCACAACAAAAGACCAAAAATGAAAACAATAGGGACAAGGCCGTGACTCAGTAGGTAAAGTGCTTGTGGTGCAGGTGTGAGGACCTGATGTCAGAGCCCCAGAACTCACAGAAAGGCTGGGAGCAGCCTTATGCACCTGCCAGCCCAGCACTGCAGAGGTGGAGACAGGTGGGTCTCTGGGGCTTGCGGCCAGCCAGCCAAGCTGAATCGGTGAGCTTCAGGTTCAGCGAGAGACCCTGTCTCAGAAACTAAGGTCTCCACCTTCGCAGTTGGGGAAGAAAGCCAGTGTCGGCCTCTGACCTCCACATACATGCGTGCACTCCAATCTCCGCCCACAAAGAACAGGACGGCACGGCTGCAGGCTGCAGGGAGTGCTTGAGGCAGAACCCCAGAGTGTCCTGAAGGTACAGACACATGGGGTGCCCATAAAGGGAGCTAAACTCACAGGACTTCTCACCCTCTCTCTCAAGATCAACCTCAAACCCAGAACTTTGTTCCACGGTGAAAGGGTAGGCAAGGATCCTCACACCCACCACATGCACCTGAGGCATTTATTACTGGGGCACCTCGAGGCCCCACAGGCTTTGAGCCCAGTGTCTAGGATCTCACACCACCATGTTGTCTTAGAGGAAGAGCCCGTCAAGGCTGTAGGTCACCATGTTGAGAAACTGCCATCCAGGGCCCCAGAGTGGCTGGTCAGCTGCGGGAACAGCAGCTTCATTGACCAGGCCTGTGAGCCAGGCAGAGGCTCTGCCCATCTTCGCACAGACAGGGAAGCATCTGGATGGCTAACTCTCACAGACGCATCACAGAGGGACTCCGTGAAAATCCCATCCCTGCTGCCCCATGAGCAGCCAGCGTCTCTTCCATCTGTGTTCAGCCCTAGGAAACAACATTACAGTAAAGAGCCCTACATAACCTGGTCTGTCACAGTTCCAGGAGGCACCCGCCCTCTATCAGACGTTTCTCTGGGAGTGGCTTGCAGAATCTCATTAACCTGACGGGAGGCTCCACCCACCATCCACATGCCTAGGAGGCGGCAGAGCCTTTCCTCAGTGTCTTAGCGTGCTGAGGCTCTTAGCAAGCAGTGGGGGCTGCTGCCCCGCCTCCTATGACGTTGCCTCCAGAAGACATTGAGCAATCTGTTCTCAGAAACCCAGGTAACTGAAACCCTGAGAAACAGATGCTCAACCTGCCAACACACCCTTAAACGTAGGTAGTAACAGTGTGGAAAAACCCAAGAACAGGTGCCCTGCAGAATACCCTCTGCCTCCACTTGGATACTGGCAGGTGTTCTATCCGGCCCAATGGTGTGGCTTTTGGCCCTCAGACACTGACAGGTACGCGGCACCTGGAAACACTGAACTATATCTACATGGGCTCAGTGGGGTGTACCCTTGCACAATCTACAGAAACTGACAGGCACCTTGCACACTGAGCAGAACTTGTCAGGACACCGCCCCTGCCCAAAGGACCCCAGGTGATCTGAAGCTCTACATTCCGCATCCAGGAGATGGAGACATGGATGCTTTGCAGTATGAATTGCAGGTGAAGATGCCGCACCTCTCTGGAAAGTAAAACAACACATCTTCTCTAACCAACGCCCCCAGGACACCTCAGCAGCAAGAAGTCTGTGACTATGAAAGCTACCACATAAAACTGGTTAGAGGCAAGAGTCCCAGCAAGGGAACAAATACCAGCGCAGGGCCACGAGAAGCACGATGATACAGGGAGCTTCAAGGGTCACAGCAACTCCAGCAGCAGACTCCAAATGGAATCAAACCAGTCAGTTGCCTGACAAAAACGTAAAAGGTTGATTTAAAGGAAATTTGATGAAACATCAGAAAACACAGAGGGAGAGGCCAACAATTAGGAAAACAGTTCTGTTACAAATGAGAAATTCGTATTCATTCAGTAGGAGAGAACAAGAAAAGAACCAGTCAGAAATCTTGCAGCTAAGGAACTCAATAAATGAAATAAAAGTCCAGTTGGGAGCCTCAAGAGTGTAATAGATCAGGGAGAGAAGGAATTCCATAGATTGAAAACATCTTTTGAAATAACTCAGAGTTAAAGAAAACTAAAAGAATGAAGAGTCCTTTGCAATGTCCAGTAACACGTGACTTGTGGGCATCAGCGCAGAGGAAACGAAAAGGGGATAAAAAAACCAACGCAATGAGATGACAGCTAGAAACGGACAAAACTTGAAAAGCATGTGGACATCCAGGTCTGGAAACCTCCAAGGACGCAAAAAAGATTAAGGATTTTTAAAAACCTTTTTATTCTTTGACAACTTCATCCATGTGGATAGTGTGTGCCCTGTCCCGCTTCATGTCTCCTTCTCTCTTTTCCTGGTGAAACCTGCTGAGTCCAATTAGTATTGTCTGCTGGAAAGTTGACTGGTCTTGTTGGCTTGTCTTGTGCAGGTTTCGACAGCTGCCGTGAGTTCATGAATGCCATGGCCATCTATGTCCAGAAGGCACCCTCCTCATCCTCTGTATACTACATTATTTTTACACCTTCTTCCCTAATGTTTCATGAGCCCTATGGATGTTGGTACAGGTGTCCCATTTAGGTCACACTTTAACAAGCTATGAATCTTTGCATTAACCATGTTCCATGAGTCTTAGGTGCAGAGGTTCAACTGTAGATGTGTCACCTAGCTTGTGGCATCTCTCAGCCATTATTCTCTGTGTCTGACCAGTTGTGGAGTCCTGCTGTCGCCTCCATCTGTTGCCCAAAGACGCTTCTTTGATGAGTGGTGCACTGTGTGTTTGTATGTAGGAGATTGGTGTAATGTAACTTTAAATCTGGCATGACCAATAGCTCCAGCAGAATTCTTTTTGTTTAGGAATGCTTAGGCTATGTGCTGGATAGCTTTGTCAGCTTGACACACTTGGGAAGAGGGACCCTCCGTTGGAGAATTGCTTCTCTTGGACTGGCCTGTGGTCTTATCTGCAGGACGTTTTCTTGATTGTTGAGTGATGTGGGAGGGCCACGCCCCAGGGCAGGTCCTGTATTGTGTAAGAAACAGATTGAGGACAGGCCAGGGGAACAAGCCAGTAAGCAGCATTCCTCCATGGCTTGTGCTCCAGCTCCTGCCTCCAGGTTCTTGCTAAGTTCCTGCCTTGGGCTCCCTCAGTGGTGAACTGTGACCTGGGAGATATAAGTCAGATAAACCCTTTCCTTTCTAAGTTGGTATTGGTCAGAGTGTTTTGTCACAGCAATTGAAAGCAGCTAGAACAGAACTTGGTACCAGGATCATGGGATATTACTGTGACAGACCTGACTTAGTTGTTTTTTGGAACTTTGGGCTGGAAAAGCCTTTGAGTGCTTTGAGTTTAGTGGGCTGTTACTGTGGAAGTTAGTTCTCCTGAAAGAGGTGTAGATGATAGAGGCCTGGCTTGTGAAGCTTCAAAGGGAAGCAGAGACTATCAGGGCTTTTGAGGGATATTTTGAATTGAAAATGTGTGGTTTCTGGTCAGTTGGGGCTGAAGAATCAAAGGTGATTAAAAAAGAGACCAGAGCCACTGAAGTAAAACTTTTGCTTTACTGGAACAATTGATGCTGCTTAGCTGGGATTGAAAAATCAGCTGTAACAAGAGACCAGCATCACTGTGGTGAAATCTAAGAAGTATTTCCTCAGGGTCAGCACACAGAAACTGTGGTCCATAGGGGTCCCAAACCTCCATCTCAAGCTGGAAGCAGGACTTGGTAATGTGTAAGTCTCCTGCATGGTTCTGGGGTTGAAAGCATGAATGGGGTCACAGAGAGCAGCTGAGGCTTGGCACCCAGAGAGGCCAGGAAAGGCCATACCTTTAAAGAAAACTGGCTCTCCCTTTCTCAGCAACTGTCAGTTATTAGTAGTTCCTCATCTAGGACTTAGGCTTCTTGCCCACACCCCCACTAAAGGCTGGGTGGGGTCATGCGTGTCCTATGCATGATGTCACAAACACTGTGGGCGCCTATATAGAACTGCCATGTTGTGTCTGGAAAGTATGATTTTCCTATTTTCATCTGCCACCGCTAACTCTTACAATCTTTCCACCCCCTCTTTCATGATGATTCCTGAGCCTTGGGAGGAGAGGGATTAAGGCTGAGCAGTCTGCAGTTTTTAATGTTGGCCCTGGCAAGCCTGATAACGGTGCCAGGTGTATGCTCCCTGGGAAGCAATCAGAAACTGGTTGGTGACTCCCATAACATTCGTGCCACTGTTGTGCACATGGGCAGATCTTGCCAGGCCAGTCATTATTGTAGATTACAAGATTCACGTCTGGGTAAGGACGATGAATGTGCGTTGCCTTCCGGTACTATGAAAGCTAGGCAGTGGAGAGGAAGCTTCAAGATCGGCACCAGCCGATGCCCCTGTCACATACGCAGTGTCTCCAGCAATAGCCAGGGTTATCTGAGGGTCTATGAGACTGCCTTGGCCAACAGCTTCAAAAGAGCGAGCCCATTTCTGGCACTGGGCTTTTTATTTGTTAGCTTGTGGTGTCTGGTAGTGGAGTTTCTCTCCACTATAGGGTACGTCCATTTACACTACTTATATATGTATGTATATATTTCATGAAGCTGCTACAGTGGTAGGTTTCCATAGGAATTTCAAAGGCCTTCAGTGTTACCTATCTCTCCATGCTTTTTCTCTAGCCTGCTTTCTCACTGCCTGCCCCACTTAACCCTTTCTATTCCATTAGTCCCTCTCCCTGATTTATATCTCTGAATTCTATCTTCCCTCCAAGAAAGAACTCCAATAACCCCTTACTAGGTTCCTGACCTCTGCAGAGTTTCAAATTAAAACATATATACCTAAAGATACAGAGCTAGCAACCACACATGAGACAGGAAATGTGACATTTGTTTTTCTGGGTCTGGGTTATATGACTCGATGATTATTTCCAGTTCTGTTCAATTACCTGTGAATTTCATAGTTTTGTTTCTTCTTAACAGCTGAATAGTATTCCATTGTGTAAATGTACCATATCTTCAGTAGCAGTTCAACAGCTGATGAACCTCTAAGTTGTTTCCATCTCCCAGCTATGGTGAATAGAGCAGCTGTGAACACATGTATCCAACCCTATCATTTGCCATCGTTTGATTTTTGTATCTTAGCCATTTGGGCTAGGGTAGGATGGTGGCAAATGCTGGTGAGGATGTAAGGAAATAGGAGCATTTATTCATCCCTGGTGAAGTACAAACTGGTATAGTCATGGTGCAAATCAGTGTGGAGGTTCCTCAGAAAGCTAGGAGTAGACATACCACATGATCAAGCTGCATCATTGGGCATATACCCAAAGAACTCTATATCTTACTATGGAAATATCTGCCCATGCTCACTGCTGCCCTAGTCACAAGAACTAGGAGATGGAAACAACTTAGGTCCAAATTCTTTTAATGACGCCAATATTATTCTGATATCAAGACCGGAAAAAGACCGAAAAACTAAGGGGATTACAGGTCAATTTCCCTGATAAACATGCATGGAAAAATTCTCAATGAAATTGGAAACATAAATTCAAGCACATCAAAAAGATCATCCACCATGATCAAACTGTCTTCATTCTAGAAATGCAGAGATGGCTTGACATCTGCAAATCCACACATGTAATCCACCAGGAACCTCAAGAACAGAAACCACATAATTATATCATTACTTGCAGAAAAGCCGTTGACAAAATCCAACATCTCTTCACGATTTAAATCATGGAGAATCTAGGAATATGGGGAACATGTCTCAATAGAATAAAGGCAATATAATACAAGCCCACAGCCAACATTATGCCAAACGGAAAGACTCGAAGCATTTCCACTAAAACCAGGGAGAAGGCAAGGATGTCCACATCCTCAATTCCTGTTCAGTACAGTGCCTGAAGTTTTAGCTATTGCAATAAGACAAATTAAAAGTAGAAAGGGGTTATAAATTGGAAAGGAAGAAATCAAATATTCTTATTTTCAGATGGATTTTGTCAAAGGCCTTTTCTGCATCTAATGCTGTAATCATCTCTGGGATAGAGTCAACTTGATCACGGTGAATGATCCTTTTGATGTGTGCTTGAATTCAGTTTACAACTATTTCATTAAGAAATTTTGCATCTGTGTTCATTAGAGATATTGCCTATAACTTTCTTTTGATGTTGGGCTTATTTCTGGTTTTTGTATTAGAGTAATGCTGGCTTCACAAAAAGTGATTTGGAACTACTCCTTTACTCTCTCTTTAATGGAATAATGTGAAGCGTATTGGTGTTAGTTCTTTGAAGGCTGGGTGGACTTCTGCACTGAATGCATTTGGTTCTGGGTTCTTTTTATTGTGGAGATTTTAAATTACTGCATCCATCTCATTGGTTGTTATAAATCCATTTAAAGTATTTGTTTTATTTTTTAAACTTTGATAGGAAGTATATGTCTGAAAACTCATCCATTGCTTTAATATTTTCCAGTTTAATGGACTATATTCCATCTATAGATTTTTAAAGTGTGTCCTTGTAATTTTCAGAATTTTCTCAGGGTCTGATGGTCCTTTTTCATCTCTAATTTCGTTAATTTGGGTTGTTTCTCTCTCCTGGTTAATTTGGCTAAAGGTTTGTCAATCCGGTTAATGTTTCAAAATGCAGCTCTTCATTTCTTTGATTTTAAATTTTTTTCTATTTCATTAATTTCATCCATGATTTTCCCTCCAGCTGATATTCTTGGGTGTCTTTGTGCTTGGTTTTCCAATGCCTTCAGGTACAGCATTAAATTACTAATATGCGATATCTTTAATTTTTCAATGTAGGCACTTAGTGCTACAAACGTTTTACCTAGGACTTTCATTTTATCCTATAGATTTTGATATATTGTGTTTTCATTTTCAATTAACTCTAGAGAATTAAAAATTTCCTGTTTGATCTCTCAATTGAACAAATTTTCGTTTAATAGTGTGCTGTTTAGTTTTCATGAATGTGCATTCCTTCTGTAGTTTCTGATGCTGCTGATATCCAACTTTATTCCACTGTGGTCAGATAGAATGCAAATTTTTCTATATTTCTTGAAGTTGCTTTGTCTCCTAGTATGTGACTGATTTTGGAGAATGTTCCATGGGTTGCTGAGAAGAGTGTGCATTCTTTAGTGTTTGGGTGTAATGTTCTGTAGACAGTCTGTTAGGTCTATTTGATTTATATATAATTTAACACCCAAGTTTCTTTGTCTAGTGTTACTCCTGATGGTGTGTCTTTTGGTGACAGTGGGGGTAGTGAACTCACCCATTATCACATTTTATGATTAAACTGTTGTTTTATATCTAATAATGTTTTGAATGAAATTGAGTGCCCTCATGTTTGGTACATATATGTTTAGGGTTGTAATGTCATGCTGCGGTCTTTCATGTTAATGAGCATGAGATACCCTTCCTTATCTCCTCTGACTAGTTGTCATTTGATGTCTGTTTTGTTAGATATGAGAATATCTACCTCTACTTGTCTCTTAGTTTCATTTAAAAAATATTTTTCCATCCTTTTATCTTAAGATAGTTTCTATAGTTGATGGTGAGATGTTTCTTGGAGGCAGCAATAAGATGGATCCTGTTTTCTAATCCACTTACTCTGGTCTCTTTATGGGAGAGTTGAGCCCACTAGTATTCGTAGTTAACACTGAGAGATGTGTATTAGTGCCCATCACTTTTTGCCCTGTAGTGTCCTAGCATGGCTGTTCTGCTCTCAGTGACCTCTTGAGTGTGTTTACCCTTCCATTCATAGTATTCCTTCCAGAATCCTCTGCAGAGATGGATTTTAGTCATCAATTCTCTTACATTTTTTCTATCACAAAAATTTTTATTTCTCCTTCCATTCTAATAACTTTTCTGGTTATAAAAGTCTGAGTGGACAGGTGAGTCGTCTTTCAGGTCTTTCAGGTCTTTCAAGGCCCTTTTTCATTTAACTGTTTCTGTCAAACAACCAGGTGTTATTCTAATGGGTCTTCCTTCCTAAGTGACCTGACCGTTTTCTCTTGTAGCTTTCAGTATCCTTTCTTTATTCTGTATACCTCTTCCGCAGCAAGGACCAGAGTGAAGTGAATGCCCCAGTGCTCCCTGCTCACTGGTCATCTTTGCTTACTCTTGTATGGCTTAGGGCCCAGGCTAGGGAATGCTGCAGCCCACGGTGAGCTGGATCTTCTTATATCAGTTAACAGTCAATACAACTTCCCACAGACATGTCCACAGGCCATCAGGTTCTAGGAAGTGCCTCATTAAGACTCCCTTTCCAGAAGAGTAAGTTGTGTCAAGTTGAAGATTAAGACTAAGCAGCACAGTATAGCTAGTGTTTGTGTTTTTCTGGCTTTCATTCCAGCATTTATTAAGATCTTCTTTGAGTTCCTAGAAAATACTTAAATTGCTATCTTGAGTTCATTGTCTTTTGTGTCATCTAAGTTATTTTACTCAGGGAACATTACTTTGAGAAAGAGCCATTTTTATAGTATTGGTTCTTGTAATACTTGAACATGGAGGTATTTCCATCTTCTAGTGCTTTCCTTAATTTCTTCAGTGTTTTAAGGTTGTTATGATAGCACTTGAGGACTGCCCTAGAGCCAGGAACCTCATCCAGGTAACACCGTTCAATCTGCTGACCCCGGCCCTAGTCACCTGACGGTTGTGTGAAGCTGGCACCCACACAGACAGCGCAGTCTATGCCACCGTCACTACTTCTGATCCCTGAGAACCTCACAGAGTCCTGGGCACCTTTTCAAGGATCTTTGCCTAGAACCTTCTAACTTCATAGAGGGCTTGTTCCTGTTCTCAGAAGCTGTAGAGCTAGGACCATTTCTCATATCCCAATCACACGTCAACACTGAGTGACCCAAGTGACTCAGCTGATCAAAACCTGACAGACTGGGGTAAAAGCAATCATAGATCCAAATGTTTGCTCAGTGAAGGTGGGATAGATATCCACACCAGAACCTACTACCCAGAATCTAAGTACAGATGCCCAGGTCCCACTGAAAAAACACAAAGAACACACACACACGCTCACACACACATACACACTCATACACACTCACACAGACACACACACTCACACACTCATATATACATACATACACACACACACACACACACACACCAGAGAAATAGCAGAGATAAATAATATCATAGATCAAATGACTGGACAGGTATCTAGAGAACGTCTCAGCTGAGCACTTGAGAGTACCCATTCTTCTTAGCAGCCCAAAGGACTTTAATTAAGAAAGACCACATTGCTGAGACAAAAGGTGCGGTAATTACTTTTCTTGGAATGCCTCCTGTCTTATTAAACCTTGTAACCAAAGTTAATCTTATGTTTTGAGATCGTTCAAAACCATCTATTCAATCTGCCCTTCTACTGTGCAAACTAAAGACATAGCTTTGATCTTACACTGTGTTCCCTATTCCTCCTCATGACCTGTTCTTGCCCAGAAAAAACTGTGTGTATGTGTGTGTATGTTGTGATTATATCATAGCTGAAAGCCCCAACATTAAAATCAAATAATTGTCCCCAGTCAAGGCTGCAAACAGTATGTGGGTTTAGGTTGATACCGTGTCCAGGGTTTTGTAAGCCATTCTCTGTCAGTAGGGGTCAGGTAAGTCAGAATTCTTCCCTGATAAGACGAAGCTTCCCATTTCTTTCCCATATGATGCTTGATGTGCTGAGTACATACAGTAAGTCCTTTTCGAATAGTTCTGAGAGAAATAAGAAAAGAACAATTCTGAGGACTATGTAGGCTCACATTTGGTTTAAACAAGTTCAGGAGTCAGACTGTCTCTTCAGACATGGCTGCATGGTAGTGTCTGTGACAACAAAGCATCTCTTAACAATCACAGAAAAATGGAAATAATTCCTTGTACCTAATCTGATCACAATGGAATAAAGCTAGCTATCAACAGCTGTGGAAACCACAGAAAATGCAGTCATAGAGACTGAACAACAGTTACTACATGATGAATGGATCACTGAAGAAATTAAAAAATTCCTAGGATTGAATAAAAATGAAGCAGAATGTACCAAAAACTACAGAGTACAATGAAGGTAGCACTAAGAGGAACGTATATAACACTAAGTGCCTATAAAGAAAGCCCAGAAAGAATCCAAATAACAACTTAATGATATATCTAGGCCTTGGAAAAGCAATAACAACAACAAAAAACAGTAAAGGGGAGAAATAAGAAAGTAATAAAATGAAATGAAAAATTACAAAGAATCAATGAAACAAAGAGTTTGTTCATTGAAAAGATTAATAAAATTGACAAACTTTTTGCTAAATTAACCAAAAGAAAGAGGTAAGACCCAAAGTAATAAATTTAGAGATGAAAAGGGAGACATTACAACAGATAGTGTGGAAATTCAGAGAATAGTGAACACATACTTTAAAAATTCAGTGATAGAACCAATAATTAAAAGTCTTCCAAGGCTAGGACCTGATGAATTCAGTGCAGAATCCTACCAGACTGTCAAAGAACTAGCACCAACACGACCAAAAGTATTCCATAAAACAGAAGAAGGAACACTCATGACCCTTTACACAGCCAGTGTTACCCTGATACCAACCCCAGATAAAGAGTCAATAAAAAAGAAAATTATAGGCCAGTCATCCTGATTAATACAGACATAAAACTTGGGAATAAAATACTTGTAAACCAAAGTCAAGAACACATCAAAAAGATCATCAACAACGATCAAGTTTACTTTATCCCAGAGATACTGGGATGATTCAACATATGTAACTGAATATATGTAAACCAAGTGTAGAGAGACTCAAGAACAGAAAACATATGCTCATCTCAGGTGCAGAAAAGGTATATGACAAAATGCCACATCCCTCCATGATGAAAGCCCTGTAGAATGAAGGAATACAGGGGACATACCTCAGTATAACAAAGGCAATGTATAACAAGTCCACATCCAGCATCATTCTAAGTGGAGAAAACCCTAGAGCATCCCCATTAAACAGGAACAAGACAAAGATGGCCGTGCTCTCCATTCCTATTCAAAATAGTACTTAAATTCTTAGCTAGAGTAATAAGACAAAGAAAGAGGTACAAGGGACACAAGCTGGAAAGAAAGAAGTCAAAGTATCTTTACTTGAAGATAAAATGATTCTGTACATAAAGGACCCTGAACACTTTACACCAGAAAACGCCTACAGCTGATAAACACACTCAGCAAAGTAGCAGGATAAAAAAGGAACCCACAGACGCCAGCGACTTTCCTAGATATGCCAACAACAACCATACCAAGAAGGAGTCAGGGAAGCAAGTCCCTTTATAGTAGTCTGCAAAAATATCTTTGTGTAATTGTAAATCTATCCAAGGAAGTGAAAGAACTGTGCAATGAAAACTTTAAGACATTGAAGAAAGAAGTTGAAGAAGATATCAGAAGACAGGCTCATGAAAATGCAGAATTAATATTACAGAAACGGCCTTCCTATCAAAAGCAATCTACAGAGCCGAACATCAAAATTACAACAAAATTATTCACAGAAATTGAACAATCAGCCTTAAAATTCTTATGGAAACACAAAAGACCAGGAAAGGTGAAACAATCCTGAACAATTATAAAAACCAGCCTTGTATCACCATCCTTGATTTCAAATTTCACTACAGGGCCATAGTGATAAAAACAACATGGTACTGGCACAAAAACAGACACATTGATCAGTGGAATAGAATTAGGGACTGAATTAGTTACTTTTCTGTTGCTATGATAAAACAGGTGACCAAGGTAACTTGGAGGAGTTTATTTCAGCTTATGGTTCTAGGTTCCAGAGGGGTTAGAGCCCTTCATGGTGGTGAGGAATGGTGCGGCAGCTGAAGCAGGAGTAGAACTCACATCTTCAAGCAGGCACACGAAGCAGAGAGTGACTGGAAATCCAGTCAGGGTTGAGAACTCTCAAAGCCTGTCCCCAGTGATGTGCTTCCTTCCTACGACCTCCCCCGAAAAGTGCCACCAACTAGGGACAAAAATGGGGGACATTTTCATTCAACCCATGGCATTCCACTCCCTGACCCCCATAGACTCGTGGCCAGAGAAAATGTAAAACACATTTAGTCTAGCTTTAAAAGTCCCCACAGTCTTTTCCAGTCTCAATACTATTCAAAAGTCGAGAGACTCGTCTGAGATTCAAGGCAATCTTTCCACTCTTAATCCCTGTAAAAAATTACATCCTTTCCATTCCAAAGGGAGGAATGGGGGCGCCCTGGACCAAAGCAAGACTGGCAACCAGCAGGACAAACACCAAATGCAGTAGCTCCAGGTCCAGCTTCGGGGACTTTCCTTCCAAAGGCCCTAGAGGGCTCGTTCCCTCCAGCTTCTCTGTATTCAGCATACGTCTCTCTCGGGCTGGACCCACTCCCTGTGTGCAGCTTTCCTTGACAGATGTCTCACGACTCTAGCATCCCCAAGGACTTCTTGGGGTCTCTACTGCCAGCCAGGCTTCACCTTCAAAGCTTCATGCAACGCCTTATCAGGACCATTGTTATGCAGGGACACCCCTGCTCCACGCTGCCTGGCGTTGGTGGAGGAAGAACTAGGATCCCTTTACTCTTGGATCTTAAAGCCAGTCCCATCTGAACAATACTGCCAAGGTCACTTGCTGGCCTGAGGTGGGCTCTGGCTTGCTTCGTTAATGTGGCCTGCTTCATTCATGTGGCCAGCAGCTTCTCTATGTGGTGGTTTCCAGGAGCAGAAAACCCATCCTGAATTTCTTTCTGACCCACTTGTTCTTTTTCACTGTAGATTATCATGATATTCACCATTAACAGCCATGCCACCATTTCTACGTAAGGCCAATTGAAATTTCCTCTGCCAGAGAAATTAGTTGATTGCTTTTCAACTTAGCCTCAGGTTTTGGGCGGACTCCAGCCAGACTCTGCCAAAATAGTCCAATTGTGGGCTTAAGATTTTATTTTCCTCTGCACTGTTCCCAGCACTGCTTTCTTCCAGGCTCCTGCTAGATAGAACAGCCTGTTAAGCTCTGCTTACAGCAAGCAACCACTTTTCTAGTCCAAACTTCCAAAGTCATTAACATTCCTCCCCAAACCCGCATGGTCAGGTTCTTCATGACCAAAAGCCCACTCACTCAGGACCAATTACTCTATTAGTTACTTTTCTTTTGCTGTGACAAAACATGTGACCAAGGGAACTTATAGAAGAGTTTATTTGAGCTTCCAGTTTCAGAGGGATTAAAATTCGTTATGTTGAGGAGGCATGGTGTGGTGGCTGGATCAGGAGCAGCACTTACATCTTCAAGCAGGCAGAGGAAGGGACTGGAAATCCAGCAAGACTTAAGAACCCTCTAAGCCTGAACCCAGTGATGTGCTTCCTCCAGCATGGCCACACTTTCTAAGACCTCCCAAAACAGTGTCATCATCTAGGGACAAAAATGTTCAAATACTTGAAGCCTATGGGGGACATTCTCATTCAGACCACCACAGGGACCTACATAAAAGCCCATGATCCTACAGCCACTTGATTTTTGACAACTAAGCCAAAATCAAACTCTGAAGAAAAGAAATCCTCTTCAGCAAATGATGCTGGAAAAACCGGGCAGTTAGATGAAGAACGAGGCAGGTGGATCCTTATCAACATTGCACAAAACTCAGCTCCAAATGGATCAAAGACTTCAAAATAAGACCCGACACCCGGATCTGTTAGAGGGAAGAGGGTATGCTATAGGCAAGGACTTCCTGAGTAGGACTCAGAACAACAATTGACAAACAGGATATCGTAAAACTAAAACGCTTCTTTACAGTAAAGGATGGCATCAGCTAAATGAAGGGGCAGAAAAATCTTTATCAGCTACATATCTGCCAGAGAATTAGTACCTAGATTATACGAATAACTGAAAAATCTAAAGACAAAACCAAAACAAAATGAAACTCCAAAGCACCCAATTTAAGAATGGGTCATGGAACTAAAAGAAATTTCTCAAAGGAAGATATACTAGTGGCTAACAAACATTTTGTAAGATGATCACCATCCTTAGCTATTGGGAAGATGCAAATTAAAACCTCTTTGAGAGTTTATCTTACCCTAACCATAATGGCTAAGATCAGGGGAGCAAAGGACACCAAATACTGGTGAGGATTTGGGGAAAAAGGAATACTTATTCACAACTTACAGGAGTACCAACCCATACAGCCACTGTGGAAATCAGCCTGCAGATGCCTCAAAAAGCCAGGACCAGACTAGCACGTGATCCAGCTATCCCACTCCTGGGCAGAGCTGCAGAGAACTCTACTAAAGAGACACCTGTTCATCCGCGTTCACAACAAGCACGATATAGAAACAGCCTAGATGTGGATAATAAAAATGTGCCACATAGACACAAAGAAAAATATGATTAGCAGCAAAGAACAATGAAATTAAAGCCTTCATATGTACATGGATGGAGCTGAAAAGAATCATTTTGGGTGAGGTAACCTAGCGCAGAAAGACAAGCACTGCATGTCCTCTTTCATATGTGCACACTGGCTTTGAATCTTTACATACCTGTGCTTAAACTGGAGTACCCACAGCAGAAAGGAGACAAGTAAATGTCCTCCTCCTCCTCCTCTTCCTCCTCCTTTCCCTCCTCCCCCTCCTCCTCCTTTCCCTCCTCCTCCTCCTCCCCCTCCTCCTCCTTTTCCTCCTCCTCCTCCTCCTCCTTTCCCTCCTCCTCCTCCTCCTCTTCCTCCTCCTTTCCCTCCTCCTTCTCCTCCTCCTTTCCCTCCTCCTCCTCCTCCTCCCCCTCCTCCTCCTTTCCCTCCTCCTCCTCCTCCTCCTTCTCCTCCTCCTCCTCCCCCTCCTCCTCCTCCTATGATCCATAGGTTTGGTCTATTCAGAGTGTTGCCTGCATCTTGGAATTCCCACAGCACTGTCTTGTTTTATCTTTGTTCTTGCTTGAATGTTCCAGTTCCTCCACCTTGTCTTCACACTCAGATTCTGTCTTCTCCTTGGTCTGTTCTATTGGTGAAGTTTCTTTAGAGCTTTTTACTTGATTTATTATAATTTTGTTTTCAGCATTCTCAACCAGGAGCTCATTTTCCTCTTTGAACACACTTACAAGCTTTTTATGCTTTTTGGTTCTCTGACTGGGATTTAACATAACTCACTCTCAGTAATGCCGTGACTGTAGGATCAGTGATTTTTAAGGAGTTAGCCTGTCTTGACTTTTTGTGTTTCTTGTTTTACTGCCTTGGGATTTATATATCTAGTGTTACTTCTTTGCTTGGCTCATTTTTCTCAGGTGTGTCCCTTCTGTCCCATGTTCACCTAGGGCTTGAAGATGGTAGTTGACTGTAAAGCACAGAAATAGTTTCTCAGTCCAGGAGTTCAGGGAGCTTGGTTTAAACCCCGTATTTGTCCTTGTGTAGGCTATTAACTGAGGACAGCAAGCACAGCTGCTTGACACTACTGCGATGCAAGTGTCAAACCAGCCAGTTAACAGCAGCAAGCCCATTACCTTCAAGAACAATCCAAGAAGAAACAACCAAGAATAGTATGCAATGTACCCAGGTTTTAGTTAATCAGATTAGAAGTGGGAGAGAAGTAGAGAGGGCAGAATAAGGATTAAATATTAGATCCACGTGGGGCTCGAGAGTTGGCTTAGTGGTCAAGAGCACTGGCTGCTCTTGCACAGGACCTGTGTTTGAATCCCAGTACCCACATGGCAGCTAACAACCGCCCATAACTCCAGTCCCAGGGGATGCAGCGCCCTCTCCTGACATCCGCAGGTATTGCAGGACCCGGGTGCACTTACACACATGCAGGCAACACACTCATACGTATGCAACAAATTAGTCAAAAACATAAAAAAAAAAAATTAGATCCACTTTAAAAAGAAAAGTAAATTGGAGCGGGTGAAGTAGTTGGGAGGGGAAAGTTGGTGCACTGTGACGTTTCCAGATTTAGAGACTATAAAGCTCTGGAAATTAAGAAGTAGAAATAGAGGGGATAAAGATGAGAGAAGGAGAGAGGGGGACAGGACAGAGAACAAAGAAAGCCTCTGGTGGGTGTGTGCAGAATCATAAACAGCAGTCCTAAAACCGAACTGAAAAACACACAAACAAAATCAAACCCATCATGAGACATATATAAAAGAGTGGAAATTAAATAATAGAAAATAAGAAATAAGAAGAATATTTATGGAGTGAATGGCTGGCGCAGCCGCACTGAGTTCCAGGATCCTCTGGCTCTTACGGGCTCCAGGTGGGACCATGCGGGGAGGGGAAGGGGTGGGTGGGAGACCTCGGTCTCAGTAGCCTGCGTTCTTGGGGTTCCAGCATGTTCGTGGAGGGGAGGATGTAAGTCCTTTCGTGGTCGTTCCCTGCAACCCCTGCTCTCTGCCCGTGGCCTCTTCTGGTCCTGCAGGTCTGCTGTGCATGCAGGGCCGCACGTTGCAGTTTCTGAGGCTCTCGCCTGTATCAGGCAGCGGCAGGCAGTTTGAGTAGTGTGGGAAGGGCTTCCAGCTGGGTTATGATGCTCAGCTTCCTGGCCTGCTTTTCTGCAGGGATCTGCCCTTTGTAGCTTGCAGGATAAGAGTTTACTGTGTATTATTTTCGCTCTTTACTCTCACTAAATTTCATTGTACCTGGAAGTGTGGTATCCTGCCTCGGTGTAATCAAGGTGATCCCCCACAAGTACGCCCAGAGGTGATCGGCTGGGTGATTTTAAAATATGTGAAGTTGACAATTAACACAAACCATCACACTTATCAACAGCCTTAAGTGTAAATCAATCTTACTAGATTTGATAGCCTTGCAAAGTAAAAGCCCAGTGCCAGGAATGCATTGCCTCTTTTGAAGCTGTTGACCCAGGAGCCCATAGACCCTCAAACACTACTGCTCATTACTCCAGCTACTGATTACCAGAAGTTCACAGTTGAACTATTGTTGAAGACATTGCATATATGAACTATAGAACAAACCAGGAAAATTCAGTCTGGTGTTGACTTCAAAGCCTCACCTCTAGTGCCCAGATTCCACAGTGCTGGAGAGTATGCTACGCAAAGGGAAAATTTAGCATGGCCCTACCCAGCCGTGAATCCTGTAAGTTACAGTGGCCTGACAGGAAATGCCCATCAGTGCTATAGTGGCCTGACCATTACAGGAGTAATTAACTACATTCTAGTTAGATTTATGGTACACTTCATTGGACCGAACCTGTATATGACACTGATATCAGGCCTAGGAACCTGAGGCTAGACAGCCCCCAGGCTGTGGGAGAAAGCCTAGTATAACTATTCTGTTAAACAGAGACAGTAGTAAACTGATTTCTACTTGCTTATTGTTATATCCATAGATTAATGCATCTCTCAACTCTCACCAGAGAAGAGCCTTGCAGAAGATGGTAATTAATACAGAAAACCATGCCTGGGCGTGTGCCGAGAGTGAGAGGCTGCAGAGTGCTCGTCCCGAATAGGATACCTGTCTCAAACTTCTGCCTCCTCAGGCTTGGAGATCATTGCAGAAGCGGGTGGAAAACTGTGGAGGATAGAGGAGGTGAGACACAGGAAACTGTCACTCACATGAAGTCACCACACTGGTGCCAGCATGCACAAGTCCCACATAAGCTCAAACCAGACAAAATTCTGGCACAGACATGGTGAAGTGGGTGAGAAAACCCAAGCCTGTCTATTGGCAGGAACTATTGGCAGCTGATGGCTACCTGGAAGGAGAGACTGAGTTTTGTTTAAGGCCAAGCTTAATAGGAGATTCAGTTGTATGAACTCACACTGAAGGACATTTGGGGGCACAAGTCTGCCTCTGATATTTGACCTTCAAAATACCTTGCATAACCAGGTCCTAAGGAGGAAGGACAAAGCTGGAGGAGGTGCATCTAACTTCAGAGTAAATCACAAAACCTAGTATGTCACCATTCAAAGCCATAACCTAACAACCTTCTCTTCTTTGTTTAAATTGGCCAATTTAAAATTAGGGGAAGAGAAATCACTAACACTTTAAAAAGATCTTTAGTGGGGACGCTGGCTTCTCAGCTTCTGAATTCTCCTTTCTGCTTGTGTGGAGCACTGTCTTTGTGTATGAGTGCATGTACCCACACTTAATTCTTTATGTCTATGATGTGATTATCTTTCCATAAAAGTTTATTTGCCTGCTGTTCTCTGCTGGCCTGAGATTTTTCTGGCCTTTTAATTATTTAATTGATTGACAGAACAAACCTAACCTGTACGTGGTAATAACCATCTGGAACCCATATAAGTAACATAAAATAAAAATAAATAAATCTTTAAAGAATAGAAATTGCTGGTAAAGATATGAAGAAAGGGGAACTATATTATACAAATAATATTGGAGTTCCACTAAAAAGTGTAATCCTACGACTCAGCAAGTATCCAAAAGAGCTGATATCAGTTTATGGCTAGCTGTGTGCACATGCATGCTTAATGCAGCACCATTCACAGTCATCAAGATGTGCTGTCAGACAAGGTGTCCACTTATGGATGACTAGACAGAAAAAAACGGTATATATACACAATGGCATACTATTTGGCCCTAAAAAATTGAATCCTCTCAACTGTGGGCAGATCTAGAAGACATTATTTTAAGTGAAATAAACCATACACAGGAAGATACATACTGCATATCACATGTAGGCGGAGGTATCATGTTGATCTCCGTTACCAGAGTCTGAGAAGAGCGTGGGGAAGAGTTAGGAGGGCAGGAGAGAGGATGGTCAGTGAATAGAAGGGTGCAGCTACCTAGGAAGAATAACTTCTAATGTTCTGCCACACTGTAGGATGGCCGTGATTGACAGTTATATTTTTTTGTTTATTTTTTAAATATTTCATACATGTATACAATGTGTCTTTAAAACATATTTATTGTTTTTATTCTATGTGGCTGAGTATATTGCCTGCATGTACATAATTTCACCTGTGTTGTGCAGTGCCCGTGGAGGTCAGAAGAGGGTGCTGAATCCCCTGGAATTGGAGTTACAGATGGTTGTTAACCATCTTGTGAGTGCTGGGAATTGAACCCAGGTCCTCTGCAAGAACAGCCAGTGCTCTTAAGTGCTGAGCCATCTTTCCAACCCCAGTATACAATGTTTCTTGATCCTGTCTTCCCCCACTTCACCCCTCCAGATACACTCAGCCTGCCACCTTTCCTCCCTCAGCCACATAGGTTTCCCATGCTGCAGAAGATGGCCCCAGACCCAGACCCCTATGGACAGAACTAATCAGACTCAGAGGTCAGACCCCAAACAAAAGTGGCCCTCCTTCCCCCAGCAGGCATCAACCATCAACAGCTCCTCAGCCAAGGGTGAGGCCTCAGGAGCCCCGCCCCACCCCATGCTGGAAGGTTGAGTGGTTTGATCTTATGCAGGCAACCACAGTTGCTGTGAGTTCATGTGTGTCACCGCCGCGTCATGTCTAGAGCACGGCGTGTCACAGCACCCTCCCCATCCTATGGTTCTTATATTCTTCCTGTCTCCTCCATGTTTCCTGAGCCTTAGACAGTGGAGGACGTTGATCTAGACGTCCTATCTACGGCTGAGCACTCAGTCAACACGTTAAGCTCTTCATTAACTACTGCCCACTGCAAGGAAAGAAGCTTCTTTGACCAAGTTGAGAGGAGCTCAAACCTATGGACATGAATATTTAGGAGCTGGTTTGATAACAACCATTTTCCATAACAGTAACAATAGGTACCTCCCAAGAGCCTAGGATGTCCTTCCTGAGCCATGAGTTTTCACCCAGGTATACAGTAGCAAACATGAATTTCCTTGTGTGGAGCAGGTCTCAAGTCAAAGCGGTTAGCTGGCCCTGTAAGTCATGCCACTATGTACCTGTGAGCACATCTTGCCTGGCAGGACAGTAGTCTATGATGCAGGATCCAGCCCTGGGGAAGGTCATTGATGCTTCCCCTCACCACTCTCCCCCTCCCATGAAACCTGCTGCTGTAGAGACTGTCATGACCGGGGTCACATCCCTGATCTCTTTATATGTCTGTTGGTGGTGTACAGGGAGGCTACTGATTTGGGGTGTTAATTTTATATCCCACTACTTTACTGACTGTGTTTGTAAGCTTTGGGTGTCTTCTGGTGAAGTCTTTAAGGTCTTTTATGTATAGAATTTTATCATCTACAAATAAGGATGTTTGGACTTCTTCCTTTCCAGTTTTCATCCGCTTTATCTCTTCCTTTGTCTTGTTACTGTAGTCAAGACTTCAAGTACTGTATTATTCAGGAATGGAGAGAACGGACATCCTTGTCTTATTCCTTGTTTTAACAAAAATGTTTTGAGTTTTTCTCCACTTAGTATGATGCTGGCTGTGGACTTGTACACTTTATTGTGTTGAGATACGTCCCTTGTAACCCCAGATTCTTCATGATTTCTATCGTGCATGGGTGTTGAATTTTGTCCCAGGCCTTTTCTGCATCTACTGAGATGATCATGTGGTTTCTATCCTTGAGTCTGTTTATGTGGCTCTAACTTCTATAAGGTGATTTTTGTCATGGTGTTGTATCACAGCATCAGAAAGGTAACTAATATGATCAGTATTTTATTACTTGCTGTTATGTTGGTGTTGTAGCTGTTTTATTAGGTCTCTTTTGGGTAACTATTCTATGATAAATTTTTTATTCTTTGTACCCTCTTCAGGTTGTTTAATCTTCTCAACAGACCAAAGTTTTCCATGGAGTATTCTCTATGAAGCTGGGTTCGTGCCTTATATCTATTTTTTGTCATGGAAACAGTTTTTCATTCTCCTTCATTTACAACTGTTAGTTTTCCCGGGTATAGTAGTCTGGGCTGGGATTTGAGTCTTTCATGACTTGCAGAGTGTGAGTCTAAGTCTTTCTGGCTTTCATCGTCTCCATTGAAAAGTCAGATGGGCCTGTCTTTATATGTGTCTTTCCCTCTCACAGATTTCAGTATCTTTTCTTATTCTGTATGTTCAGTTTTGACTCCTAAATGGGATGGGTAGTTTCTTTTAGTCCTGTCTACTTGGTGTACTGTGTGACTCTTGTACCTTGATAGGTCTCTCTTTCCCTACACTTGGGATGTTTTCTTCTATGATTTATTTAAAATATTTTCTGTGCTTTTACTCGGATTTCTTCTCCTTCTAACCCTGTAATTCATAGGCTTGGTGTTTTTACTGTGTCTTGTAGGTCTGACATAATCCATTCCTGGGTTATTTTAGATTTGACATTGTCTTTGATTGAATGATCCATTTCCCCAACCTTGTCTTCAAAGCCTGATATTTCCGGTTGCAGCTCCTCTACTTCCTTTTTTGCTTCTTCCCTCTAAACTTTTTGTTTGAATACCTGAGTTTTTCATCTCAAGGTTTTTCTTCAGAGATTGTTTCTCTTTATTGAACTCTAGTTTCATGTTTTGAATTTTTTGTTGTTGCATCCAACTGCTTGTACATATTTGTAATTCCCAAATGGAGTTCACTGTCTTCTGCCTCTGCTAAGTTGTCATTTTCAGGAAACATTTTTGTTGTGGTGCTAATTTCTGGATTAGGCATGTTATCTTGGTGAATCCTGTTCGTGGTTTTTGGTGAGACCTAGGCATCTGGTCTTGTGTCATCCATGGTGGTGTGGGTAGGTGACCTCATCTTTGTTGAGTGGTTGTTTGTCTATTTGTTTGCTGTTGTCCCATATTGTCAGGTTGCATGGCTGAGGAGAATTTGGTCTTCAGTTTGGGGGCCACTTTCTGCTGATGTGCAAATGGTTTCATAAGAAGTAGTCTCAGTTCAGCTAGATATAGACACAATGTTTTAGTTGAGTTTCCAGGGTGGACTCCTTGTGGTCCTGGAGCAGCATTGTGGCCTGGGGGGTTGCTAGGTGAACAGGTTGGCTGATAGATCAGGCTGGGAGAGCTCGCAGGTCTTGGTACAGAAGGAGTCTAGTGACCCGTGCTGCCCTGGGAGCTGAGCTGATGGATGTGAGGAGATGTGGGAAAGTTCACTCACCACAGCAGGCCTGGTGGCGCTCATAGGGCTGGGGCTGCACAAGGGTTCTAGCAACCCGAGTGGGCCTGAGAGCTGAGAAACGAGCAGGTTTTAAACTGTTTCCTTGCAATTTGCATTTCTTTTTTTGAAAACTTCCTGTTCTGTCCCACAGCCCATTTTTAATTGTGTTGTGTGTGTTGTTTATCTTCTTAACATTCAGGCTCTTTTTAGTTCCTTATGTATTCTGGACACTAACCCTCTGTCAGAAGAATGGCTGGCAGAAATTTTCTCCCATTCTCTTGGCTGCCTCCTTGCTTGATTGGCAATTTCCATTGCTGCGTAAAAGCTTTTTAGTTTCATGTGATTCCCGTGATTTGATTGTTGGTCTTATTTCCTGGGCTGTAGGGGTCGTATTCAGAAGTGCTTTTCTGTGCCTATAAGCTGAAGCATATTCGCCACTTAAAATTTTTTATTGATTCTTTGAGGATTTCATACAATGTACCTTTATCACGTTCAGACCCCCTCTTTGGCTCCTTTCAGATCTATTCCATCTCCTTACGCCTCTTATTCTGGATGCCTGTTATTATTTTTCAGGCCTGTTGAGTTTAACTTGTGATCCTCAAATGCTCTTGGGTATGGGTTTAGCTTCTGGAGCCCGGTCAACCTACCCAGCATTCCATCCTTAAAGAGAACTGACTCCCTCTTCCAGCAGCTCTCAACTGTCAGGAGTTCCTCAGCTTGAGTGCAGTCTTCTAGCTTTCCTCCCCTCTGCATCTCCTTTCTTGGTTTGAGTTTCCTCAGGGTTTGTGCATGGTGTCACAAGCCCATGGGTTTGAACGTGAAGCTGTCCTGTTCTGTTCAGAACACACTGTATTCATGCACTACCTCTGGCTTATACAATCTTTTTCTCACATCTGCCATGATGATACCCTGGAGAAGAGGGTGTGTGCATTCTGAAGTCTCTTCTCTGTATGTTGACCAGCTGAGGAACTATGTTTTTTGCCATATGCTACAAGAAGTAGCTTCTCAGGTGAGAGTTGAGAGATGCAATAATCTACAGGCACAACCAAAAGTTAATAGAAATCAGTTGAATACTCTGTTCATAGGAGTATAATAATAGTAATAGGCTCTGTCCTGTGACTTATGATGTGTGTAGTTACAGGATCTTGGCCCCGGTGACAGTGCTGGGTATGAGCTCCAGCTAGTGAAGCTGGCCTTCAATCCAGTCATAAATTGGTTTATGTACATGCCACTGTTGCGTCAGTGGGTATATTTTGCCAGGCCAGTCGTTATTGCAGACTGCAGAGTTTGCAGCTGGGTAAACGCTGATGATGGTTTTTCTCTTCTGGCATAGCACTTTCGGCACTGTGGATGCTAGCCAGCAGAGATGCGGCTTTGCAGTCGGTACCCGCGGAATTTTCTCATGCTTCTCCATGTAGTGTCTGCAGCAGTAGGGTCTAATTGTCCAGTTCTAGAGGATAGCTGAGAGCAATGGCAATAGCCAGTATTGACTGAGGGTCCAAAGAACCCCCCTCCTTCAAGAATTCCAAATGAGGGAGTCCATTCCTGGCACTGGGCTTTTTATTTACTAGCCTATGGTGTCTGGCAGGGGCATTGTCCCCCATTTGAACTCTTTAATATGTGTATATATTTTAAGAAGCTTCTGTGGAAGGTTTCTCTATGGACTTTTCAAAACACCTTGTTAGTTATCCCTCCCCTTGCTCCACCTGCTACCAAGCCCTCCCATTCCTCACTGCATTCAACTCCTTCTGTTCCGTTACTTATCTCTCCTTCTCTACATCTCTGCATTCTGTCCCCCTTCCAAGGAAGCATGCTCCTAGGGTCTCTTACTAGTTTCCTGACCTCTATGGATTTTCTGGTTGAAACACACACACATACCTGAAGATTCAAAGCTACCATTGGTATATGAGAGAGAATGTGTACATTAATCTATCTGGGTCTGATTTACCTCACTCAGGGTATTTCCAGCTCTATCCATTTACCTGTGAGTTTCATAATTCCCCTTTTCTTAAGTGCTGAATAATATTCCATTCTGTAAATAAACCACGTCTTCAGTAACTGTTCATTACTTGATGGACACGTAGGTTGTTTCCACATCCTGGCTATTGTGACTAGAGCAGCGAGGAAGATGGATGAGCATGTATCGCAGCAGTTGGCTGCAGAGTGCTTTGGGTGCATGTCCAAGAGCAGTATGCCGAGTCATGCAGTAGCTCCATTTCCACACTGACTTCTGTGGGGTCTGTACAAGTTGTCACTCTCTCCAGCAGTGAAGAGCTCTTTCCTTTTTTCCCCCACATTCTTGACAACATTTGTTGTTTCTTTCGAATCATTGTCATTTTGACTGGGCTAAAATGAAATCTCAAAGTAGTTTCAATTTGCCTTTCCCTGATTGATACGGATATTGAACATTCAAGATGATTTCTCAGTTGTCTATCTTCTGATAAGTCTGTTTAGTTCCTTGCCCCAAGTTTTCAATTTGTTGATGTTTACTTTTTGAGGCTTCTGTATGTTCTAGACCCTAACACTCTGTTAGTACATGTAGTAAAGATCTTTCCCTACTCTGGAGACTGTCTCCTCACTCACATGAAGGTGTCCTTTGCTTAACACAAGCTTTTAGTTTCACGAGGTCCCATTTGTCAACTGTTGATCTGAACGCTTACAGTACCAGGTTCCTGTTCAGAAAGTCCTTTCCTGTGCCTCTCTATAGGTTCCAGTGTTCTCTCTTCTTCCACATCTGTCAGATGCTGAAGTTCTTGATGCATTTGTAGTTGAGGTTTGTGTAGGGTGAGAGGTGGGGCTGTAGTCCCATTCTCCTCCATGTACCTATTTGGCCTGACCAGTATCAGTTGTTGTTGGTGCTGCCTGTTCCCCAGTGTGTTTTTAACCTCATCTTCAATCTCCTCAGTGCTCTGTTGCTGCTTTCCAGGGACAGTCACCTTCTCGTGGCCCCTCTCCCTCCCTTTGGGATATATATATCCCAGCCTGCTCCCCACCATGGACTCTCTGGTTGCCTCATGTGGTCCAGACACCACCTTAGGTAAAAAGATGGTTAAAAAATCTTTTCAAGGAAAAAGAACTAAGAACAAAACAGGTATACATATTATAATATCTGAATAAAATACTTCAAACCAAAACTAGTCAGAAGAGATGAGGAGGGGACTTCATGCTTATTCAAGTAAATGGCCACCAACAGGGTGTTGTAATCCTGAACATATATGTACCAAACACAAGAGCATCTAAGTTCATTAAAAAATGCTTTTATATCTGAAATTACAACACACTGGGAGTGGCTGACTTCAATACCCCATTGTCACCAATAGACGAGATATCAGGAAAAAGATTAAACCAAGAAACTCAGAGGTTAAATGACAACACAAATCAAATGGACATAACAGACATCTACAGACCGTTCCATCCAGACATGAAAGGGGATGCATTCTTCTAGCAGCCCATGGACCTTTCTCTAAAATTAACCACATATTAGGACACAAAGCAAGTCTCAACAGATACAGGAAAACTGAAATAATACCCTGTACTCTATCCAACCACAAAGGAATAAATCTGGGTATCAACAGCAACAGAAAGCGCATGAACTCATGGAAACTAAGCCACACGCTGCTGCATGAAATTTCTATTGAGGTAGAAGTGAAAACGGAAATGAAAAAATTCCTAGAACCAAATGAAAATAGAAATACCACAAACCCAAACCTCTGGGACATAACAAAGACAGTACTCAGAGGAAAGCTTATAGTACTGTGTGCCAACATCACAAAATTGGAGACATTTCATATGAATAGCTTAATGATGCCCTTAAAGGTCCTAGAAAAAAACCAAACAAGATTCAAAAAGAGTAGAGGGGATAAGATAAACAGTATCAGAACTGAAATTAATGAAATAGAAATGAAAAAAATACAGAGTCAATGAAACAAAGAGTTGGTTTTTTGAAAAGATTAACAAGATTGACAGACCTTTAGCCAAATTAACTAAGAGTAAGAGAGAGGATCCAAAATCATAAAATAAGAGTTGAAAAAGGAACCATTGTAATGGACACTGAGGAAATTCAGAGAATCATAAGGACATATTTTAAAATCTATATTCCTGGGCTAGAGAGATGGTCCAGCAGTTAAAGGGCACCTGGGCTTGGTTCTCAGAACCCACATGGCTAATAGCCATTCCTAACTCCAGTTCTGGGGAATCTGAAACCATCTTCTGGCCTCTTTGGGCATTGCACAACATGGGTGCAATTACATACATGCAGGAAAAGCACACACATGAAATAAGAAATAAATAAAACATTAAAAAAATCTATATCCCTTTATTATCTACATTTTGACCAGTTTTGGAACTTTGCAATAGTCTCCATTTGTTGTGAAAGATGTTTCTTTGGTGAGCGGTGGGGGATTTACTTGTCTGTGAATATAAGGATACTTAGAATATAGTAAGAAATTACATTGGTCTAGGAAAGTGGCAGGTTCCTCTCTGGGATCTGTGGCCTCTCCAATCATGTGTACTTGGTTATGTTTACAGTACCACACATCAATTCCTTCCCATTGAAAGAGCCTAAATTCAATTAGATGCTAATTACTCCCAAGATGAAAGTGCCACTATTCATCTAAGGAGATAGTTTCCTGGGCTACTCATTGTTGTGGTTCACAGGCTTTAGAGCTGGGTAGGACCATGATTGATTTTGTCTCTTGGCAGCTTGCATAGCACCTTTGGATTCTATGGGAGCCATTCATCAGCAAGGAGACTTCCAGGTCACTGCCAACTTCATTTCTCCAAGTCCTGTGTCAAAAGTGTGTGGTGTCTTCAGCAATAGGGTCTTACCTTCAAGTTCTGGAGGCAGACAAGAGCTACAGCAATAACATATTATCCGGGGAGTCTCTTAGACTACTCTGACTAATAACTTGCAGGAAGGTTTCCCTTGTCTGATACTGAACTTTGTTATATAGCCTTTAGCCATACATATACACTCAGATATAAATATGCGCTCATACATAAATTGTATATGTAATGCAACCTCCACATGTAAGGCTCAGAGAACATTGTAGGGCACAACGCAGGATGGGCCTTAGCCAGGTTACTTGCTATGAGGAACAGAGGAATGGCTCCCATGGGCGTGGCACTCTGCTCTGGCTAGTCATATGGACAGCTTCTGCCCAGCATCTGGAAAGAACTTGCACCACGATGATCTGCCTGGGTACAGATTACTATTGGCAGCAGTTGGGACCCCACCCCATAAAGTGATTGGCTAACCAGACCTATAAGACCCCTTGCACTTCCTTGAATAAACGAGCTTGCAGCGGCTCGCCCTTCTCCTGCTTCTCACCCAGCTTCTGGGGTCTGTGTGTGTGTTGATTCCGCGCCTACTTACCTCCTTTCAGTGGAGACCCTTCGCCCCCTCGGGCTGGCTCCAAGCACAGGGACCCCCAACAGAACATCACAGAAGAGGGATCAGAAAGGCTGTAAGAGTTAGAGAACAAGACACCTGCTGTGAGGAAATACATTTTAGACATGATAGCTGTACCCATAAAATCGCCACAGTACAGTAGCCTAATAATATCACCATTGTTATAAAATCAGTTGACAGGCCTTACGTTAATGGAGGGATTGTCATGGGGTCCCACATTCAGATGAAGAGTTACAGGCAATTAATGAATACTGGGAGGGTGAATCAGTTTTCTCCAGGGACTGGTTTCCTGAGAAGTTATCTAATACCAAGTCATCAGTCCCAAACACATATAGCCATGTAGCCATAAGCAACTAAATGGACTAAGGGCAATACATATATATATATATATATGTATATATATATATATACACACACACACATACATATGTGTGTGTGCATGTGTATGTATAAATGTATGTATGTGTGTAATAATAATAACTGAAGAAGTGGACAAGAAATTGAGAGGGAGTTGGGGACATGATGCAAATAATATACTCACATATGAAATTCTTAAAAGCATAAAATTATTTAATAAACAAAAATGAAAAAAATCTATATTCCCTTAAACTGAAAAATTAAAAAGAAATGGATAAATATATATATCCTACTAAAATTAAATGAAGATGAAATAATTTAAACATAACCATAGCAATAAATGAGACAGAAGAACTAATTAAAAAAATATCCCAACTACAAAAAGTCCAGGACAAGATGGATTCAGCAGAGAATTTGTACAGACCTTAAAAGGTGAACTGACATCACCAGTATTCCTCACATCACTCATTAAATAGTAAAGGAAGGGGACTTTCAAATTCTTTCTATGAGGCAAGTAGTAGATACCAAAACCAAAGACCTAACAACAAAAAGAAAATTACAGCACTTGGGAGGCAGAGGCAGGCAGAGCTCTGTGTCTCTGACTGTTCTACATGGCGATTTCCCGGCCGGCCAGGACTGCAGAGTGAGGCTTACCTCAAAAAAATAAATCCATCTCCAATAGTTCTAAGTCTAGGTCTGGCCTGCCACCAGTTTCCATGCCTCCACTCCGAATCCATCTCCAATAGTTCTAAGTCTAGGTCTGGCCTGCCACCAGTTTCCATGCCTCCACTCCGAATCCATCTCCAATAGTTCTCAGTCTAGGTCTGGCCTGCCACCAGTTTCCATGCGTCCACTCCGGGCCCTTGTCTAATTTGAGTTGCTGTGGGTCCTGTGCTCAGAGCCACCAGTGCCACAAGTTCCCACATGCAAACTTCCAGAGGGCTGAAAGCCTCTGCTTCCCCAAGTTCATGAACCAGCCTGGAGCTTACAATCTTTCCGGCCCCTCTTCTGCAATGATCCCTGTACCGTAGGTGGGTGAGGTTCAATAAAGGAGTCCCATCCAGGGACACACTGTGCAGTCTTTATTCTATAAAACGTGGCCAGTTGTGGCCTCCTGTGTGCACAGCACCATGCAGTTTGAGGAAGTTTCACTGGTGAGAGCTGAGGGATGATGTAGTTTTCTCTCTACCCCTTGTTCTGTGTGTTCCATGAGCCTTAGGTGTGGAGATTCAACTGTAGATGTGTCACCTAGGACTTGGCATCTCTCAGTCGTGTATTCTCTGTGTCTGACCAGCTACGGAACTCCGATACAGCTCCTTTGATGAGTGGCATACTGTATGTTTGTCTGTAGATATAAGCATCCATATTTAGCATATGGTAAGAAACTTCATTTCTCAGAGATATGATAGAGACTGGGTTCTCTCTAGGATCTGTGTCCCCTTCAGCCCTGTGTACTTGGCTGAGTTCGCAGTGCCACTCATGAGTTTGCTCCCATTGAGAGGCTTTAAGTCCAATTAGATTAGCTGTTGATCACCCCCAGATGAGAGTCTACTACTGCACCAGTAGAGGTCATGTGCTGTGTCAGCTGTTATTGTTATTAGAATTCAGGGTTGGGTTGGACCATTGACTGATTTCCCCCTTAGCAGTTTGCATGTTATCGTCTGGCATTATGGGAGCAAACTTCAGGTGGAAGGCTTCCAGGTCAGGTCCTGCTCCACTGCTCCGAGTCCTGAATCCCAAGTCTGTCCTGTCTTCAGTAGAGGAGTATTATCTTCTAGTTCTGAGGATAACCAAGAACTTTGGCAACAGCCTGTATTATTTTGGGAGTCTCTTGGGCCACTCTCACCAAGCACACACAGGGAGCAACCTCTGTCTGGCAGTGTGTTCCTTGTCAAGCAGCCCCCAGTGCACAGATGCCTGATGTTTCCACACTGTGCGTTTCTCAGGGGTTTCATGGCATCACGGTTCCCTCTGAGCTCCCCAGCCCTCCAAGATTCAATCCTCTCTGCTGTTTTTCCTCCCGTCCGACGTCCTTCTCCCTTCCCAGTCCCAGCACCCACATTATCTCCATCCTCCCTCCATTTATACCCACCTCCCTCCCTCCTTCCTCTCCTGACGTCCCCCTCCAACTGCAACCCCTGCATGTCCCTCCCTCCCCTCCTTCCTATGAAACACCGCTGCTTTCCCTGCCTCCCCCAGTAACATCTGTTCCCTACTCTCCCTTTTTGGGTTCTTTCTTTTCCTTTACCCTGTGTATCCTTTCTCTTTTCCTGGCTCCTGGTGTTACATCAGGATATACACTCCCATGTAGGGAGTTGGTACTACAATCCTCAAATGCGGGAGAACATAGTTTGCTTTTCTGCATTTGTGTTACTTAGTGTAACACTTGCTAGTTCCATCCATTTACCTAAAAATTTCATTATTTCCTCTTTTCTTAGTGCTGAGTAGGACTCCACTGTGTAATGCACCACATTTTTGTTATCCATCCATCAGCTGAGGGGCATTGGTTTCCATTTTGTAGCTACTGTGAAGAGAGCAGCAATAAACACGGATGTACAGGTCTCTGCAGTAAGATGAGTCCTTTAGGTATGTGCCAAGGAGTGGTATGACCGATCACATGGTGGATTCGTCTTCAGTTTTGAGAGTCCTCCACACTGCTTTCCATAATGGAGGTGCAGGGTTACAAACCCAGCAGCAGTGAGTGAGCATTTCCTCTCTCCACATCCTCTCCAGTTTTTGGTGTCTTTTGTTCTTTTGATCTTAGCCTGTCTGACTGTCATAAGATGGAAATCTTACAGTGGTTTTTAATCTGCATGTCTCTAATTGCTAAGGACGTTTGAGAACTCTGTTCAGGCCTACAGCCCATCTTTTTATTGGGTCGTTTATTTTCTTGTTTCTTTGTTTTTTAAGTTCTTTAAATATTCTGGATATTAATGCTCTGTCGGATGTGTAGCTGGCAAAGGTTTTCTCCCACTCAGTGGGTTTCCTCTTCATTTACATGGTCATTTCTTTTGCTGAACAGAAGTTTTGTTGCTTAATAAGGTCCCACTTATTAATTGTTGACCTTAGTGCCTGAGCAGCAGATGTCTGATTTAGGCGGTCTTTTCCTACACCTACCATTGGAGGGTACTGCCTATGTTTTTTTTGAACAGTTTCAGAGTTCCAGATTTTATTTTGAGGTCTTTGATTCATTTGGAGTTGACTCTTGTTCGGGGTGAAAGATAACGGTTCCATTTCATTCTTCTACAGGTGGAGATCCAGTTTTTCCAGTACCATTTGTTGGAGATGCTATCTTTCTTCCATTGTGGGTTCTTGGCACCTTTGTCAAATATCAGGTGGCTGAAATTGCATGCACTCATGTTTAGGTCTTCTATTGTGTTCTGTTGAGACGGAGAGTATGCCTTATTTATGATCTCTTGATAGCCTGACCAGACTCCAGTGGATGAATTTGCACCAAAGGACATCTGGCACAAACGCTTGCCTAGATAGGACTTAACATGTATGACAGAATACAAATTGCACAAAAATTCGATAAAAGTATACAAAAAGGACAGGAAAATACAAAAATATTTTTATTGCTTGGATCATTTCCTAGTGTATTTTTATCATTTCTGACTCCCTGCTCCTTGTCCAAATTTACCTTACAACTCCTGATGTCACCCCATCTTTTGTTATTTGTCTTTTTAAAAGGCCTGTTTCCTAAATGTTCCTGGGTGTGAATCTATCCCTTGGAATTTGGTCAATCCACCAGGTACTACATCAGCAGGGAAAACTGACTCTCCCTCTCCCAGAATCTACCAGCTGTCTATAGATCCTCAGCTAGGATTGGGACTTCCTGTCCATCTCCCTCATCCACGCTGGGCCCTTCATAAGTGCTGTGAGTTCATATACGCAACTACCCTGTGATGTCCAGACGACATCATCTATGGCCTCTGGCTCTTACAATCTTTCCACCCCTCTTCCTGTTAGAAGTAACTACATAAATAATATATATATGTATATATATATATATATACATATATATGTATATATATATGTAAGATTACATTGTAGGTTTCCATAAGACTCTTTCAAAAGGCCTTTAGTGTTAGTTATCCCTTCTTCTGTCCTGACCTCTCATTCTCTACCCATTCAGCCCGGCTTATCCGTTATTCCCCTTTCCCATTCCTATCACTGCATTCCATCTTCCCTTCCATGACGACTCCCTCTACAGTCCCTTTTTAGTTCCTGATGTGTAAGGATTTTCCAATTGAAACACATCTACCTAAAGATTTAAAGTTAGTATTCACTTGTGAGACAAATGTGTGACATGTGTCTTTCTGTGTCTGGGTCACCTCACTTAGGACTATTGCTTCCAGTTCCATCCATTTACCTGCACATTTCATAATTTCATTACAGGTGAATAGCATTCCATTGTGTAAATGTACAATATTTCACTATCAGTTGATGAGCGTTGATGTGGGTTGCTTCCAGTTCTTGACATTGTGAATAGGGCAGCAATGAATGCGGGTGAATGGGTATCTTTGTGGTGGGATGCAGAGTCCTTTGGGTACATGCTCAAGAGTGGCACTGGTGGGTGAAGTGGGAGATCTACGTTTAGTTGTTGAAGAACTTCCACGATGATTTCCATAATGGTTGCCCCAGTTTACACTCCCACCAGCAATGGATAAGAGTCTTCCTTTGCCCACCTCTTCATCAGCATTGGTCATTGTGTTTTGGATCTTAGCCATTCTAACCTAACTGTCATACAATGAAATCTCAAAGCAGTTTTAATTTGCTTTCCCCCCGATGTGTGAATATGTTGAACAATTAAAAATGCTCAGTCTTTTGTGCTCCATCACATGGAAACTTACATCTTCTTCAGTTTCTTCAACACCTCATCTCTGGTAGTTCCTTGCCCCAATTTTTAATTGGGTTGATTTTTTTGTGTTTAGCTTTTTGAGTCCTCTGTATATTCTAGACACTAACTCTCTGACATATGTGTAGATGGCAAAGATTTTTTCCATTATGTAGGCTGCTTCACTGGGATGTTAGTGTCTCTAGCTTTGCTGGGCCTTTTTAATTTCATGAGGTTCCATTTGTCAGTTGTTGGTCTTGATGTGTGTGCTACTGGGGTCCTGTTCAGAAAGACCTTGGAGTGCCTGTAAGTGCCAGTGTGCTCCCTGCTTTCTCCTCTATCAGACTCAAGGTATCAGGTCTTATGTTGAGGTCCTTGATCCATGTGGAGGTGAGTTCTGTGCAGGGTGAGAGGTAAGAGTCCAGTTTCATCAAACTTTCCAGTTTGATCAGCATCGTTTGTTGATGTGCTGTCTTTTTTCCAATGAGTCTTTCTGGCTTCTATGTCAAAAGAAAAATCAGGTGACTATAAGAGTGTGATTGTAAGTCTGTGCCTTTAATTCTGTTCCATTGATCAGTATATCTGCTTTTATGTCAGTACCATGCTGGGATGTAGCTTAATAGGATAGCCTGAGGTCAGGGACGGATGGTGAGGTCGCCAGCAGTTCTTTTATTGTTTAGAATTGTTTTGACAATTCTGGGTTTTTGGCATTTCCATATGAAATTTGAGATTATATTTTCAGTTTCTGTGAAGAGTTGTGTTGGAACTTTAATTGTGACTCATTGACTCTGCAGATTGCTTTTGTCAGGATGGCCATTTTGACAATATTAAGCCTACTGATGCATGTGCATGGGAGGTCTTCCCATCTTCTGGTACCTTCGTCAGTTTCTTCAATGTCGTAAAATGTTATTATATGGGCCCTTCACTTCCGTTGTTGGATTTATTCCCATAGCTATAGCCCCCGAACATGCCCGATCCCATTCTCTCAGAAACTAAGTCGACTGTGGATTGAATTAGATCAATAGGTTTTGAATAAGATATGCTGTCTTGTTTTTTTGTATTATTTTTGTTTCTGTGCTAAAACTTGTGCACCTGGAGTTAGTTTGTTGGATGAGTTTTTCTTTATTTCTTTCTCTTTGTTCAAATCGCTTTTCTTTCGTCAGTGGAGGTAGCTGCAATGTTCAGGAGGGGACTAAGCCATTGAGACTAGAGGGGTGGCAGTGAGAGCTGCACGTTCTGTTCCAAGTCTTCTGACTGTCAGCTACTTTCTGGTACCTGAGGCCACTTGGCCCAGTTTCAAGGTTCTCGTAGCTACGTGAACTGGGCTAAATGGGGGAGGTCGGGTGGCTCACCTGGTGCCTGAGATTACCCAGGTCAGGAGCTTGGCAACAATTGTTAAAGTAGCTGGTAGGAAGCACCACAAATGTTCCTGATACAAAGAAATAGGAAATACTTAGGGTGATGACACCAGTGGCCAGGATCTGACCATTACATATTGTGTATATGCATTGAAACATGACATTGTACCCCATAAATATGTACAATTTTGTAGAGTGTTATCCTCTGAGCTTAATAGCCATCATTTTCATCAGAGCCACTGTGACTACTTGCAAAAGATGCTCACGATCAAGCCTGTTGATTGTTGATGTTCCCTCCTAAAAGGAAGGTTGGGGAGGAGGGCTGATGGACCCTGAGCTAAGATTCCAGTTTCTCCTTCCTGAGCCCTGCTCCCTGCTATGTGTAATTCTGCCTGTGACATGTAGTCTTGTGGTCCTGGGGAAGTGATTAAAGTATATAGTTTGTGGAAGGTTAAGAGAAAAGGAAGGGACTCCATCTGTGCTGCTATGGGGAGAGTTGTCATACGTGCTAGGTATGACTTTTTTGGTGGTATGGCTACTCTGAGGTCACCCATGCTCATATAAGTAACCCTTCACCCAGTCCCTGTAAATAAGCCCAGGAAATGCATTGTTCCCAAAGTTGGGCTTTGGCAGACTCATGCTTTGGCTTGTCATTGGTGCCCTGTAAGAGGATGTGTATGTTCCTCCAGGGAAAGAGTTTCCACAATATGTGTCAGAAATAAAGGTGTACTGAAAAGTTTCAGAACAGAAAATAAGTTGTAAAACAAGGGTTATAAAGGTGAAGTTTATAAATACATTAGAATGGAACTTCCAAAAACCCACAATAAGTAAGCCAAGTGGGTATGGTAGAGCATACCTTTAATCCCAGCACTTGGGAGGCAAAGGTAGGTGGATCACTGTAAATCTGAGACCAATTTGGTCTACATAGTGAGGTCCAGACCATCCAGGGCTACATAATGAGACCCTGAATCTAAAAAGTTCTGAATAATCATTCATTCTCTGTTTAAGCCTTGCAAGGGGCCAGCTTCACAAAAGGGTCAACAAAGGGTCACAGAAGGGACCATGAGGTCAGCAGGGAGGCAGGGCAGCCAGGGTGGGAGCTGAGGCCTCTCCAGCTCTCAGCTTCTCCCTGTAGCTCACCAGCCTCTCGCTACCTGTTTGTTTCCTGTGGCTGTTTTTAAAAGTTGCCAGCAACAGGTTTATTGCAACAAAAGTTTATTCTCTAGCTTAACACAACAATGGTTCACTCTCTCACTATCCAGAGTGAGGGCGCTGAGTCTGGACCTGCAGGAAACTGCACAGGACCCCCTGATTCTCCTTGGCTGCTGAGGCACCTTCCTGCCTTGGTCCCCTTGGCTGACAGCTGCATCATTTCTCTCTTTCTCTGTTGTTCTGTGTCTGTCTTCTCTCTAGGTCTCCTCATCTTACAGGATTTAAGGCCCACCCTAGTCAGCACAAACTCGATTAATTGCATCTGAAATGAGTTGACTTCCCAATAAGGGCTCTGTCTCTAGGCGGACATGTGTTGGCCAGATGCCACTGAACAGAATTGCAACCCATACAGCATTGGCACTCAACCCACCTCTCTGCCTTTCACAACCCATTCAGATTCAGATGTTCCTGTGCCTCTGATCTCCTTCCTGCCCCTCTTCCACTGCCCATCACACTAGGGAGGGTTATAGGACATCTCCATAACATGGGGAGCCACCCTGGAGACAGTCATGTCCTTGGATGTGTCTGTGTTCCCTGGAGAAGGCAGCACACCTTTCATCCCCTACAGTGAAGGTTCATTATCCTGCAGGACTGTCTCCATGGTGCTGATGTTCACCTCCTGGAGGGAGGGGAAAGGTTTGGGAAGATCATGAAACTCATCAGAGAAGGGGCTGGAGAGATGGTTCAGCGGTTAAGAGCACTGACTGTTCTTGCAGAGGACGGGTTTGATTCCCAGCACCGACATGGTGGCTTATAACCCTTATAACTCCAGTTCTAGGGAATCCAATGCCCTCTTCTGACTCCACAGACATTGTACAACATGAGTACACTTATCTACATGCAAGAAATACACTCATACACATAAGAAAGTTTTAAAAATATCACCAGAGAGACTCACAAGATTCAGAAAACCCTTCCCATTTCCTCTAGGTCTCATCAGGGTTAGAGGGACCCAGAAATGTCCACAACATGGAAGTTCAATTCATGGGTTCAAATACCTTGCTGCCATCAGATAAGGCCAGTGGATGTGCATGGCATCCCTGTAGGAAGGGCACCAGCTCTTGGAAGTATGGGCAGTTGAGTGAAGTTGCCAGCACATCCAGGTACAGGCCCAACTGTACAGCTGGGCTCCTGTACTGGATGCTGTAATCAGTGACCCCATACGTGAGGTGATGTCTGTAGTTACTGGCCCAGTGCATCTCACAAATCCCTTAGGAAGTACAGAGGTGTGTAAGGTATAATGCAGGATGAGCCTTAGCCAGGCCACCTGCCATGAGGAACAAAGAAAGGGCTTCTGAGGATGTGGCATTCTGCTCTGCTCTGGCCAGGCGTGACACCAGCTTCTGCCCCACATTGGAGAGAACCTACACTGAGATGATCTACCCAGAGACAGATTACTATTGGCCGCAGTTGGGAACCACCTCATAGGGCAACTGTCTAACCAAACCCATAAACCCCCTTGTACTTCCTGAATAAACAAGTTTGCAGTGGCTGGCTCTCTGCATGCTTCCACCCGGCTCCCGCTGTCTGTGTTCTGACTGACTCTGCACCTCTCACCCACTACTTGGCGGAGATCCTGTGTCCCCCTCAGGCTGGCCCTGAGCAGAGGGATGGCAACATCTGATGCCCGAACAGGGACCCTCCACCTCCAGGCATTGGTGAGACACCCCCACCCTGGTTGTTGGTGAGTGGGCCCCTCTTTGTTCTGTGTGCTGACAGTCACCTGAGGGTGAGCAGGCGACCCCCTTTCTCCCCTTTACCATGTTCGTCATCCCCCCATAGGAATGTATGCCTCACCACATGGTTGCGAAGCTCATGATGGCCCCTCCACTCTTGGTTCGTTCCAGCAAAATCACATGAGGACCTGCTCCCCCCCAATTTCAGAACTGAGGTGAGGCTATCAGCCAAGCCTTTCTGGAGACACTGTGTGGGCATACGGCCATAGTTTGACAACCCACGGAAGTCCCCCACGAAGCACAAAACATTTGGGTCCTCAACAGTCTGTATGTCTCATTTGGCCCCGACATTAGGCCTCTTCATTTGTGTAGTGATCATTGTGGCTTTGAGTTTCCATTTCATTGGCCTTTACTCCCTGGGGGACCTTAATCAACCACCCCCCCATCAAACATCACTCGGTCATAATGGGCAATCTACTGCCCCCCCCCCCCCGCCGAAAGCGCCACAATTGCAGACTCTTAAGGCTCTTCTCCTTTAGTGTGGCTTGAAAGTGAAACAAAAAGATCTTAACAGTTTTGGAGATGAAACCCTCGTCCTAGCCCCATGGATTAGCCCCCAAAATGTTTGGAATACCTCCATTTGGTCCCATATTCTCTTTCTTGCAAGGAAATGTGAGGTCTGTGAGAGACACACACCCCCTGCCTCATTTTCCCCTATCCTCCGTGCCATAATCACCAGCCTTAAAGGCTCCTCAGTAGAGGATGTTATTAACACCCCTAATGAAGATGGTAAAGAGGAACCAAAATTGACCCTGCAGGCCTCGTCTTTGTCAGCCCCCCTCCCAATAGCTCAGATGAGGAAGAGGAACCCCCAACTGCCAATGATAAAACACCCACCCCTCCCCCAATGTACCCTTGGATGGAGCTTCAATCGCTCCACCTGCCCCTGCCCTGGGCACAACCTACCAACCGCCCACCCTCCATTACCTCCTACAAAGGCCCATGGTCACAGGCTTTTCTTAATTATTCCCTGTCCCTTAATTATCAGATTGATCATATAAATTCCACCCAATAACTTCTATGATCTCTGAGCAAAAATTACTTAATAGGATTTCAGCCTTTTTTCGCCCCTCACCTGGTAACCTGGGGTATTTTTGCTGTGGCCTTTTTGATAGCGCTGCTGACCTTTTGTTGTCTTTGGAAAGCACTGCATCAAAGCAGAGCTTCTCAGACATTGACGCTTCAAATTCTCCAGGCCTCCATCCAGGCCTCGGACCTCCATCCAAATACCAAATATTCCCTTCAAACCCGGATATCAGCAACACAGGACAATCCCATTTAACTGGCCACTTAATAGCGCCACCTTAATAGCGCCACCTTCTTAAAAATGCCACCTTCTCCGTGATACTTGACTCATCTCGCTTACTCCTAAGCCTTCTACAGGTCACAAAACCATTCTTGGCCAAGGACCCTCATGCACACCACAGGAGCCTTCCTGTATGAGCCTCCCATGCCATCCTAATTACCCTTCTAAGCGACAGGCATTACCCCTTGGGTTCTTTCACCAGGATGGCGGGTAGTCAATGACAAGTAAGACTCTGATAACAGGGCAACCTAAGACAGGCACTGCCAACTGAGGTGATTCCCTGGGAGCCTGGGGCCAACAATGACTCGGCAAAGTACCATGCCTCCCATGGTTGCTCAATTAATAAAAACAAAAAGGAGGATATGTATGGTGTACTGCAGTGTGGGCCTTAGCCAGGCTGCCTGCCATGAGAAATGAAATGGCTCCTGTGGACGTGGTGCTCTGCTCTGGTCAGGCATGACACCAGCTTCCGTCCCACGTCTGGAGAAAACCTGCACTGAGATGATCTACCTGGAGACAGATTACTATTGGCCACAGCTGGGAACCACCTCATAGGACGATTGGCTACCCAAACCCATAGAACGTCTTGCACATCCTTGAATAAACGAGTTTGCAGTGGCTCACGCTCCGCATGCTTCCACCCAGCTCCGGTGTCTGTGTTAGGACCCCGTGCTTCTCACCCCTACTCGGCGGAGACCCTGCGCCCCCCTCGGCTGGCCCTGAGCAGAGGGACAGCAACATTGGTGTTTACTGCAGATTCCCCTTTCCTCTGACTTGTGGGGGAGCTGGCACGGGTTATCTGGGGAGAGTCAGACCCCCAGATCTCATTATTACCAGAGTGACTCTGTGTTCCACCAGTGCCTGAGAGACTGGGGCTGTATTTTACAGATCATGTTGATGAAAGGCTGCAATTGGCCTTTGGGTGCCAGCAGGGTGGATGATTCAGTGGGGCTGTGAGTCTTCCCAGTTCACCCCCTGCCTGACCCTGCTGCCTCACCTCTGCACATCAGACCATCCTGCTGATCTCACAGAGCTGGGGCTTTGTGCTCAGCCAGTCTTGCAGGCTGGATGTGGGCCATCATCCCAAAGGGAGGAAACTGAGACTGGAAAAGAGAAGTGACCACCCAAGGCTGGACCAGAAGGCATCCCACACTAGCTGGTCAGTATCTACTCTGGGCACCAGAGTTAGAGGTCTCAGGTCAGCCTGCCTGAGAGCAGATTGCAGACCGGGGTGGAGCTGGCAGCTTCATCCTGAGTGTAAAGCCAGGCGCAGTGATTTGTGCTTGTAAGTCCAGGCTGAGGAAATGGGGACACGCGGATCCCTGGGGACAGCCAGGCAGCCTAACCTTCGAGCCCCAGGTCAGTCAGAGATCATGGCTACAGAGGAGCAACACCAAAGCTGAACTCTGGCCTCCATACATGTGCACATACATGTACATGGGCATTCACACTACACACACACACACACACACACACACACACACACAATACTAACAGACATGCCTGGCTCACTGAGCTCTAGTAGTGTTGGTGAGAACACACGCTTCCAACGGTGCAGCCCATGTGAGGGCCGGAAGTTGCTCTTATGTGCTTGGAAGTGCTGACCAGCAGAACATTCCACAGAATGGACATTTCCAGGTGACTGCTGAGCCCTGGAAAGGCGGCCAGTGCGGCCCAGGACCCCACTCTTCAGTCTCATTCCACTTAAATCATCACCTGGAGCCAGTGGCTCCCTGCTGGACAGCATCCGAGACCATATCCACCCTGTTACCCGTCCTGCCTCCACATGGTCACCTGCCTCACGGTCCATCTCAGTGGCCTCCACCTTTGTTTGGTCTTCCTGACTCTGCTTTTACCCCACAGCTCCTTTAACACGTGAGCGGGAAGCCCTGTGGTGGGGCTGTGTCCTGCCACGTCTCATGGGGCCGGCTGGTCCTGCCCGTCCTCTGACCCTCACCCCTCGGTCCTTCCGGCCTCCTCGCTGCCCTCTTCTCCTTGCCCTTGCCTTCATAGCCATGCTCCTGCTTCAGGCCCTCGGTCTCGGCTGCTCTCTCTGCTAAACTCAGCGGCATGCTTTGCTGTTTCCTTCGGCTTGGCTCACACACTCTTCCTGACGTTAAACGAGAGGCCATTCACTGGACAGACCCCTTCTTCACTCTCCCCTTAACAGCTGTGCTTCCCTTCCAAGCATTTACCACCACCTGGCACCACATTGCTTTATAATTGATTGTGTATTTTCTACCTTCCCTGACCAGAACGTAAATTTCTTAAAGACAAGGTTCTCCTCGTTCTGCCCACTGAGCTGCTTCAATAGCACCTAGCATTCAGGAGGTGCTCAATAAATGCTAGCTGCAAAGAAAAGCCTATCTCATCCCTCTCACTGTGGTTCCAAGGGAAGGCTTTCTTCCTGCAGGCTCTGGCAAGGCAGCTGAGGCTGGGAAGGGGTCTTCAAAGCCAGCTGTGTCCAGCTGGGGAGCACACAGCTATCACATCATCTAGCCTGAGACCATGGAAAGCCTGTGTCCTCATCTACAGGAAGGGGTCAAGAGTAGGGCGAGAGGGAACAGCCCCTCCCCTCTTTCCCTCTCTTTCTCCTCTTCAGGAGCAGAGGAGCTCTGCTGTCCTTGGGCCTGTGTGTGACAAGGCAGGGCCTCCAAGGGCTCTGAGCTCACAGGACCCGGATATAGGCTTGTACTGGGGGAAGGCTTTCCAGACAGCAGCAGAAGTCAGCTCTGCCTGGAGAGGAGGGACATGGACTCTTCCTGCAGCTGAGGATTGCCTGAGCCAAAGCTTCTGCCTCCCAGGTCTGGATGCCCTTTTCAGTGGTCCCCACCACTCCTCAAACGAGATCCTTAGACTAAGCAGAAGCTGAGCCAAAGAGTGTATCCTTGTGCACATGTGTGTCTGAGGGCAGGTATATGTGCGTGTCTGAGGGTATGTGTGAGTGTGTGAGTCCCTGTCTGTCTGTGTGTTTGAGTGTCTGTGTACGTGTGTGCAGGTGTGAGTGTCTGTGTGCCTCCGTGAGTGTGTCTGGGTGTATGTGAGTGTCTGTGTGCGTAAGTATCTGTATCTGTCTCTTTATGTGTCTCTGAGTCTGTCAATGTCTGTGTCTGTATGTACGTGTGTCTCTATGCATGTCTCTATGTGTCTATATATGTGTGTGTGTCTCTGGGTCTGGTTGTCTGGGTGTCTGGGTGCATTTCTCTGTGTTTCTTTGTGTCTGTTTGTGTGCATGTCCCAGTTAACCTTAGTTGTCAACTTGACCCAGCCTAGAGTCATCTGAGAGGCAAAGTCTCGGTTGAAGACTTTCCTTGATCAGGTTGGTCTGTGGGGGATTGTCTTAATTATTAATTGATGTAGGAGGTGCGGATAATGCAGTCCTCCTGGAGCACATAAAAAAGCTAGCTGAGTATGAGTCAGTGAGTGAGCCAGAGAGTGAGCCAGCTAGCAGCACCTCCATGGCTTCTGTTCCAGCTGTCTGCCTTGAGTTCCCGCCCTGCTTCCCCCAGTGACAGACTGGGACCTGGGAGTGTGAGCTGAAATAACCTCTTTCTTCCTCACGGTGCTCCTTGTTAGAATGTTTATCATAGCACCAGAATGAAAGTAGGACAGTCTCTGTGGCCGTGTGTTTGTGTGTGTGCTGTGTCTGCTATATACATATATGTGTGTGTATGTGTGTCTATGTATCTCTGTGTGTATGTGTGTGGTGTGTCTGTCTATATAGATATGTGTGTGTGGTGTGTTTATGTATCTACATGTGTGTGTGGTGTGTCTGTCTATATACATATATGTGTGTGTATGTTTGTGCACATGTGTGTGTTTGTGTGTCTATGTGTGTGAAGGCTTTAGGAGGCTTTCCTAGTATCTATCTTCCCACTACCCTGCTGGTCTCTGAAGGCTGGAGTGGGTCTCAGTCCCAGGTCCCAAACTAGGGGGTGGAGCCTGGCACCCTGCAGTCCTTGGTGCACAGTGGGCCCATTGCTGAGTGCAAGGGCAAACATCCCAGAGAGCACTGCCAGGCTGCCAGCTGACAAGGAAGGCCTGAGAGGCCTGATTCTGTCTGCACAGAGGCTGCTTGGCTCCCTTCTCCTGTCCTTGTTGACCTTTTCTCCAGATTGCTGGGTCCCTGGGCAGCCTCTGCCCCACCCCACCCTGGAGAGAGGCCTGCTGCCTACTGTCCTTTCTCTGTCCTGGCTCTCATAGTACACTGTTAAGAAGCAGATGGGGTGTCAACACAAAACACTCTTTTGACCTCAGAATGAGTAAGTAGCTTATTCTAGAAGAATTATGAATGAACATGCCTTGGGAACAAATACCCATGTTCCAATGCGCTAACAAGTTCATAAGGTTTTTATAGTAACAGAACAAAGAAAGGCATAAATCAAGGCCTCTTTTAAGATACATTGGTTGAAACATCAAGTAGGCAGGTTATGGCAAAGGGGAAATCTCCGTCATAGGCCTCAGATGCTCTCTGATGACATTTGGGTTGGTTGGAGCTAGTGGTCTGTTAATACATTCCAAAGGTTTTACCTAAAGAATGTCAGATTAGACACAGAGGTGGACTAGGAAAGCCCCATCAACACTGAGTGACCCCCAAGCACTGAACCTCAAGCACCACCCAGCAGATACCAAGCCTGCCAAATTGGGGTAAAAATAGAGAGATCCAAACATCCACTCAACCCAGGTGGAAGGATGTCCATCCCAAAATGCCCAACAGGAGACCGACCTCCAGACGCCCAGGTTCACTGTGAGACACAGCATGAAAAACAGAATATGTCTCCTCCAAAAATCACTGCTCCCCTAGTAACATTTCCCACGGAGAGCAACTTAGATGACAGTTCAAAACAATTAATCCAAAACAGCAACTATAAATACGTTCAAGGAACTGAAGAGGAATATGAATAGACATCAGCAAGAAGACCACGAAAGCACAGACAGTTGAGAGAAGTAAGAAGATGATCATGGTATGAAGGCAGAGGATGGCAGAGAGACAGACATCCCGAAGAAAACGGAACTTGAAATGAAAATTTCAGTAAGTTTAATAAAAAGCTGAAAGCAGTGCGTCTATAGAATGGATCAAGTGGAAGAGAGTGTATCAGGACTTGAAGGCAAAGTTGAGGAACTGGATCATCTAACCAAAGAGATGATAGATCTTTAAAAAACCAAACAAACTAGGACTGGAACATGCAGGAACCGAGGGATAGTATAAAAAGGCCAAAGCTATAAATCATATATACAAAGGAGAAAAAATCCAGGTCAACGGAACAGAAAGTACTCGCAACAAAATTTCAGAAGAAAAAATTCCCAAGTCTAAGGAAAGTGACACCCACCGAAGTCTAAGAGGCAAAGAAAATACCAAATAGGACCAAAAAATAAATCTCCGTGTCATATAATAGTCAGAACACTAAATGTACAGAACAAAGAAAGGATATTGAAAGTTGCAGAGACAAAGGCAGGTGTAAAAAATAGCAACTGATTTTTCAATGGAGATTTTAAAAGTCAGAATGGCTTGGACTGAAAGATCACTGATGCCATCCCAGACTGATATATGCAGCAAAACAGTTAGTTCCAATGAAAGGAAAAAAGAAAAACCATCCTTGATAAAAACAGACTAAAGGAATGTATGACCACAAAACCAGGCCGAAGGAGAATGCTAGAGGGGGTACTTAGGACTGAGGGAACAGATAAGCATATCTACTAGGTGACAGTGAAAAAACAATATCAGGTCAATATTGAACAAAGGAGAATTAAGAAACCACACACCACAGAAATCAAGAAAATGGCAGGAATCAATACACATCTTGCAACAACAATTTTGAACATCAGTGGTCTCAACTCCTAATCAAAAGACACAGTTTATCAGACTGAATTAAAAAAACAGGAACTGGAATATATTTATGCATTAGATTACAAAAAACGCAGTGCCAGACAGGAGAAACCTCCCTGTTGCTGGTCGGGGTGGTCCAAGAGACTCCCAAAATAACACAGGCTATTGCTGTAGCCCTTGATGACCTCTCAGAACTTGAACATAAGACCTTATTGCTGAAGACAGAGCATACTTCAGACACAGGACTTGGAGCAATGGAGCTGGAACTGACCTGGAAGCCTCCTCCCTGAAGACCAGCTCTCATAGTTCTAGCAAGCTGCTAAGGGAGAAAAATCAATCAATGTTCCAATCCAGTCATAAAGCCTAATAACCACAATGCCTCACACAAGAAGCTGCAGCTGTGTCGTAGTGACACTTCATCTTGGGGGTGACCCACAGCTATCTAATTAAATTGGACTGAAAGCCCTATCCATGGGAGGCAACTCATGTGTCGCACTGTAAATGTACCCCAATACACATGACTGGAAATGTCCCAGAGATCCTAGAGAAAACTTCACTGCTGTCATATTCCTAGACACATGTAATTTCATATTGTATGCTAAATATGGATCCTTATATTTACAGACAAGTGTACCATTCACCACTCATCAAAGAAGCTTCTTTTGCAATAGATGGAGATTATTACAGAGTTGAACAAGTGGTCACACACAGAGAATGTCTGAGAGATGCCCAGCCCTCAGTGACACATCCACAATGGAACCACTACACCTAAGGCTTGTAGAACATAGGAGAACAGCTATGTTCATAGGTAGAGAGAACACTAGTGCATTTCTTAACTCTCATCAGCTTCCTCATGCAGATCCACACAGAAGGCTACAACTGGCCAAAGTGTAGAGAATAAGACTGCAGAAAGCATGTCCCTGGACAGGACTCCTACATTAAGCCTCACCCACCCATGGCTCAGGAACCATTGCATAAGAGGGACTGGAAAGATTGTAAGAGCCAGGGTTGGTGTGTAATCAGGAAACAGAGTCTTGTAGGCCTCTGGGAATTTGCCCCTATGAACTTACAGCAATGTTATCAGCTTGAATAATATCCATGAAAACTCAATCAGACAAAAATTCAACACAGAACTGGGGAAACAGGCAGCAGGCTCCAATTTTAGTCAAAGACCTATTGGCAAATGATTACTGAGGGAGAGTTGATCTTCTTTAATGGAGTGACTCTAGATAGGCCGAGTAGACTCCAGGGGATGAACTTGCACTGAGGGCATCTGGGTACACAAACTTGACTCAATAGGCCCTAAAACATATGGCAGAATGTGTGAAATCCAGTGTGGGGGTGGTATGGAGGGTGCGGGATGGGATAGAAAGGTGATTTGTATGAAATGCACAGAAATTCAATAAAAATTACATTGAAAAAAATTCGTGGGGAATTAGTAAGGGAGGGGTGTAGAGATGGGAAAGGGTCTAAACATGATCAGAGTACATCGTGTGAAATTTAAAGAAGGAAAAAATCCAACATAACAAAACAAACCCCACAAACAACAGACAACCCCTCCAAAAAAAACCAGCCAATTCCCACAAACAGAACAGACATGGTATCTTAGGAGGTGATGGAAATGGGCGACTAACCTCAGTGAGTAGATAATCCTAAAGTATGTGTTAAACGTTTACATTGTGCAAGCTAAAATGCATTTTGTATCTGTCAATTAGACCTCAATAAAACTGTAATAAACTATTTTGAAAGAGGAAGTGGGCTAGACAGATGGTTTAGCAGTTAAGAGCACTGGCTGGTCTTGCAGAGGACTCAGTTTCAATTCTCAGCACCCACATCGTGGCTAATAATCATCCTTAACTCCTGTTCAAGGAAATCCAATGCCTTATTCTGACCTCCATGAGCATTTCATGAATAGGTACACTGATATATAGGCAGGTAAACACTTATACACAAAATAAAAATAAAAATAAATAATTAAAAATTAAAGAATCATCATTTTGCTACCTTCCAAGAAACACACTTCACCCCCAAAGATAGCCACTATCCTGGAGTGAAAGGATGGCCAAAGGTATTTCAAGGAAATGGAACAAGGAAATAAACAGAAATTGCTATTTTAATATCTGAAAAAATTGACTTGAAACCAAAACTAGTGCGAATTTTAAAAGGGCCAAGACTACATAATACTTAAGGGAACAATCCTTTAAGAGGTTTTTGCAATACCAAACATATATGCACCAAACCCATTGCACCCAATTTCACAAAGTACTTTTAGACATAAATATACTAGATATAAAGTAACAGATTAACCTCAACACCTTAACAGTAGGTATCATCAGTACCCTGATTTCACCAATGAACAGATCATCCTGACAAATAATAGAGAAATAATAGTGCTAAATGACATCATAGATAAAATGAACCTGACAGATGTCCCCAGAACATTTCAGGCAGACACCAGAGAGTGCATCTTCTTCTCAGTACCCCATGGAACTTCACTAGAATAGACCACACAGGGGCCACAAAGCATGTCTCAGCAAACACAAGAAGACTGAAATAATTCCTTTAATTTTATCTAACTATAGTGGAATAAAACTATGTATCAACAATGATAGGAACTGATAGTCATGGAGATTGAACAACACACTACTGAAAGATGGATATAAAGAAATATGAAGAAATAAAAAGGAAATAAAATTCCTAGAACTGATTTACAAGGGAAAATAAAACATACCAAAATGTGTGTTTGACATAAAAAAAGCATTCCTAAAAGGGCCCTATGTCAATTAAAAAATTAATTAAGAACCCTCAAATAGTAAACTGAGAGAAATAACTAAGATTAGAGCAGTGGGGCTGGAGCAACAGCTCAGCTATTATCATGTACTGCTCTTGCAGAGGACCCAAGTTTGGTTCTCAGCATTCACATCAGACAGTTCACAACTGCCTGTAACTCTGACTCCAGGAAGTCTGACGTCTTCTTCGAGCCTCTGAGGACAGCTGCATTCATACACACCATTAAAAATAAAATAAATATTGAAAAAAGATAAGAGCAGGAACTAATGAACTAGAAATGATAGCAAAAATAATGAAATGAGGTGTTAGTTCTTTGAAGAGATTAACAAAGATGACGATCTTTTAGCCAGATTAGTCCAAAGAAAGTGAGAAAAGGATAGTACTGAACACAGATGAACAGGACTAAACATGTATGAACAGAACTAAACATGGATAAACAGGACTGAGCACGGACGAACAGGTCTGAGCACAGACGAACAGGATTGAGCACGGATGAACAGGACTGAGCATGGATGAACAGGACTGAACACAGATGAACAGGACTGAACACGGATGAGCAGGACTGAACACAGATGAGCAGGACTGAACACGGATGAGCAGGACTGAACACAGATGAGGAGGACTGAACACGGATGAACAGGTATCTCTGCAGTCTGGCTGCATCAGGTAGGAAGCTGACTTTTAGCTTTTTGAGGACTCTCTACACTGATTTCCATAATGGGTGCATCACTTTGCACTCCCACCAGCAATAAATTAGTGTTTCCCATTCTTCACATCCTCAATAGCATTTGTTGTTATTTAATTATTTATTAGATCTTAGTCATTGTGACTGAAGTAAGACGAAATCTGAAAGTAGTTTTAATTTGCATTTTCCCCAATGGCTAGAAATGTTGAACGTTTAAAAGTATTTCTCAGCCACCTGTGTTTCATCATTTGAGAACTCTCTGTATGGTTCCTTGCCACAATTTTTAATTGATTGTTTGCTTTTTGGATGTTTAGTTTTTTTAGTTCTTTGTATATTCCAGATACTAACCTTCTGTCAGATATATAGCTGGTAGAGATTTTTTTCCTATTGTGTTGCTGGCTTCTTCACTCAAATGGTACAGATGCTTTTTGGTTTCATAAAGTCCCATTTGTTAATTGTTGATCTCAATGTGTGCAAGACAAGAGTCCTGTTCATAAAGTCACTTCCTGTTCCTGTAAGTTCCAGTGTATTTCCTACTTTCTCCTTTATGAGTTTCAGGATATTAAGTCTTATGTTGAGAGCCTTGGTCCACTTAGAATTGAATTTTGTTCAGGGTGAGCGATAGGGATCTAGTTTTGTCTATATGTAGCTATCTAGTACAAACAACGTAGCTATCTTGTTCAAAATGCTGTCTTTTCTTCAATATGTGTTTCTGACCCTTATGTCAAAAAAAATCAGGTGACTGTAAATGTGTGGACTTAAATATGGGTCCTCAATTCTCTTCCATTGACCAGTGTATCTGTTTTTATGCCCGTACAATGATATTTTTATTACTATACTTGGCAGTATAATTTTAGGTCAGGGATGAATAACAGCATAATTTCAATGCAAACTTCAAAAGCCAGGAAGGCCTGCAACTATGCATTCCAAGTTCTAAATTATCTTAGATGCCAACCCAGACTATTACCCAGCAAAACTCTCTATCATAGTTAGAAAAATCCTCATGATCTAAGAAGACTGAAAGAATTCATGTTCACCAAACAAGCTCCACAGAGATCACTGGAATCAACACAAAGGACTGAAGAAAGAAACAGCAATACCCAAGAAGCTACAGAAAGAAAACAAATGAAGTTATAATTACAGAAACACAAACAGTAAAAACAGAAACAGAAAATAAAATAACAGGAAGCAATTCACATCTTTCAATAAGAACCAGTACCGCTTAATGTATTCAAAAAGCTAGAAACAGGGAGAAATTACAAGCTCCTTCTATTACTCTAATACCTGAACCATGTAAAGACATAAGGAGGAGGAGGAGGAGCTGGAGGAGGAGCTGGAGGAGGAGGAAGAGGCAACAGGTCCATAACCCCAATGAACATAGATGCAAAAATTCTCAATAAAATACTTGAAAACATATCAAAAAGATCATCCACCATGATAAAGTTGGCTTTATTAGATATGTATGGATGGTTCAATATATGTAAGTCAATAACTATAAAAAATAATATAAATGGACTTAAAGACCAAAATCATGTGATCATCTGAATAGATTCAGAAAAGTCCTTTGACAAAATCCAACATGCCTACAGGATAAAATGCCTAGGGTGAATTAGACTGGAGGGAACATACTTCAACATAACTGGGCTACATATGACAAACCAACAGCCAACGTTGTTCTAAATGAAAAAAAAAAACCTAGAAACATTCCCATTAAAATAAAAAATGAGACAAGACTGTCTTCTGTCCCCATTCCTTTTCAATATAGACCCTGAAAATTTATCTAGAGAAATCAGACAAGAGAAGAAAATTAAAGTGGTACTAATCAGAAAAGAGAAGGGCAAACAATATCAATTTTCAGATGACATGATACTAAAACAAGGGATCCCAAAAATTCTACCAGAAAACTTCTAGAAATGATCAGCACTGAGCAAAGCATCAGCATACAAAATCAATTTACAAATATCATTCGTCTTTTTATATACTGAAAACAAGGAGCCAGTGAAGAGGTCATAGGAACATTCCCAGGCTCATGGATTGGTAGGATTAATATTGTGAAAATGAATTAATATCATCAAAACCTGGCCACTGGATCCCCAGAACCCCAAATTGAGCCTAGGCCCCTTCGCCCTGCTGGAGACCTCTTGACTAGCTAGTCTGGAACCTTCCTGTCCTGGTCATAAAAAAAATCTTAAATCTAAACTGGCTCACAAACCAAATAACTATTTGTACTCAGAGTGCACAGAGGCGGGTGGCTGCATCCACAATGTGTACAGAACCGAACTTCAACTAAACGAAGGCAGGTCCAAGTTTCATATCAGACGCACAACCTATAAAAGAAACCCACGTGCCCAAACCACAACGTAAAAACACAAGTACTATGAAAAAACAAGATTATATGTCTCCACCAAAACGCACCAGTCCCACAGAAGTGGACTACAATGAGAACCACTCAGAGGAATCCCAGGATGCAGAATTTAAAAGAACAATCATAAACATGAGCAAAGAATTCAACAACTTTAAAGACCACACAAACAACCCAAAGAGGACAGGAATAAACTCCTGACAAGCTGAAGAAAATATAAGTACTTGTGCATTTCATGCAATAAATCTTCATCAGATTTAGACTCCCCCATCGGCACCCAACTCTCCCTACCCCCACTGGATTTCATGCTTTCTGTATGAAATGTTATGTTAAGGCCTAACGAGCCAAGTTTGTGTACCCAGATGTCACTCAGTGCAAGTTCATCCACTACAGTCTAGTCAGCCTATCTGGAGTCCCTCTCTTAAAGAAGACCAACTCCCTCTCAACCAGCAATAATTGGTTGCCAATAGTTCCTCAGCTAAGATTGGGGTCTTCTGCCCATTTCCCCAGTTCTACGTGGGTGTTTTTCTGATTTTCTTACCATAGGTCTTGTGCATGCTGTCACCATTGCTGTAAGTTCATATGAGCAATTTCCCAGAGGCCTGGAAGACTCTGTTTCGCTATGATCACGCACCGACCCTGGCTCTTGCAGTCTTTCTGTCCCCTAGTCCATAATGGTCCCCGAGCCTTGGGTACGTGAGATTTAATACAGGAGTTCTATCACGGGACACATACTCTGCAGTCTCATATTCTCTATACTTTGGCCAGTTGTGGCCTTCTGTGTGAATCTGCCCTGCTCTGGAAAGAACCTTCGCTGATGAGAGTTGAGAGATTTGTACAAAAGCTCAATAAAAATATACATTGAGGAAAAAAAACACAGTAAAATAAAAGAAAATAAATTTAAAAAAAGGCCAAAGGAAAAAAAGTAGACTCAAATTTGGGCTGGGAGAAAGAGACGAAACTGGATTGGGGGGCATTAGAGGGAAGCATAAGATGAAGATAATCAAAATTTATGTCCGTAGGAAATTTTTTAAAGTATTAGAATATTTTATTTAAAAAAGAAAATCCTAATATACAGCTGAATGAAATGACAAAGACAATTCAGGACTTGAAAAGTGAATTCACAAAAGAGATAGAAATAATAAAAAAAACTTAAGCCAAAATGAAAATAGAACTGAAAAACTCAATAAGCCAATTTGAAACAGGAGGAGAAAGTCTCACAAGCAGAATGAATGGAGTGAAGAACAGACTATCAAGACTGGATGACACAGTTGAAGAACTGAGCCACTCAAACAAAGAATACGAAACCCCCAGGAATGGGATATCCAGGAAATGTGGGACACCGTGAGAAGACCAAATCTACACATATAGGAATAGAGGAAGAGAAGAATCTCAGGCTAATGGCATTGACCGGATCATCAACAGGAAGAAAACTTCCCTAAATTAAGGAAAGATGTACCCACAGATACAAGAAACACACAGAACACAATTAGACAAGACCAGAACAGAAACTCCCTTGGTATATCATAGTAAAAATACTAAACATACAGAACAAAGAGAAGGTACTAAAAGCTTAAAGAGAAAAATAAGTTTTATGCAAAGGAAAACCATCAGAATTAAGCTGAATTTTCAATGCGAACTATAAAAGCCAGAAGAGCCTGGAGAAAAGCACTCCAGGTTATACAGGTTATAAATGGCCATGGTGGCCAACCCAGAATACGTTACCCAGAAAAATGTCTATCATACTCAGATGTCCCTCAGTGCAAATTCATCCACTGGAGTCTGGTCAGCCTGTCTAGAGTTAAGATCTATTATATGAAATGCACAAAAACTTATTAAAATATAAAATAAAAATAGTGAGTGGAATTTAAAAAATAACCTGTTTACCATAGATGAAAGGGAAATAAAAATATTTCATAATACAAACAGACCGAAATAATTCAAGTCTACCAAACCAGCCCTAAACAGAATACTCAAAATAAGACAGAGGACTGAAGAAAGAAATGATCATACTCAAGAGGTTATAGAAATGAAGTTATAAAACACAGAAAAACAAAGACCAGGAACACAAACAGAAAACAAAATGACAGTAACCAATACACACCTTCAATAAGAACTCTAAAAATCAGTGGCCTCCATTCCCCAGGCAAAAGTCACAGGTTAGTTGAATAATTTAAAGAAAAAAATCCATCTTTTTTTTTTTGCCTGCAAGAAATGCTTCTTACCTCCAAGGATAGGTGCCCCTAACAGTGAAAAATGGGAAAAAATACTCTAAGCAAATATCTCTAAGAGGCAGGGAGGAACTGCTATTCTAATGTCCGAGAAGATGGACTTCAAGCTAAAATTAATCAGAAGAGATAAAGAAGATCAGTAGATTCTTATCATGGAAACAAGTTACCAAGGAAATGTAACAATTAAAACATGTATGCACCAAACTCTGGTGCACCTAATTTCAAAAGAAGAGTACTACTGGATTTCAAGTCACATACTAACCACAACTCAGTAGGTGACTTCAAGAGCCCACTTTCTCATATAGACAGGTCATCTGGACAAAGAATAGAGGAACATCTCAATTAAATAATACCATACATCAAATGGACATAACAGACAGCTACCAGATATCCACCCAGGCACCAAAGAACACACATTCTACACAGAGACCCATGGAAGTTTCTCCAAAATAGACCACATATGGGGGCACAAAAAACCCTCAACAAACACAAAAAAGCTGAAATAACTCCATGTATTCTGTTGGAGGACAACGCAACAAAACTTAAAATCAACAGCAAAAGATGCTCCAGTGGTTACACTGACTCATAGAGATTAAACAACACACTACTGAAGAGTAGTGACTCAAAGAAGAAATCAAGATAGAAATTAGGAGTTGGGCATGGTGGCACATCCCTTTAATTCCAACTCTCAGGAGGCAGAGGTTGGTGGATCTCTGTGAGATTGAGGTTAGTCTGGTCTGCATAGCAAGTTCCTAGCCATCTGTGGCTATCCTATCTCAAAAAGATTTAAAAAATGAAAGAAAGAAAGAAATGAAAGTATTTCTAGAATAAATAAATACAGCAAAACTTCTTGGACACATTAAAAGCAGTCCCAAGAGTGAAATTTATAGCTCTAAGCATCTGCATTAAAATCAGAAAGAGCACAAATAAAGGACTTAATGGTGTAACTCAAGAATTTGAAAAATCAAGAACAAACCAGACCCAAACCAAGAGACAAGAAAAAATAATAAAAACCAGAGCAGAAATCAATGAAATAGAAACAAAGAAAGTACAAAGAATCAAAGAATCTAAGAGATGGTTTTTGGAAAGATAAAGAAGATATACAGACCCCCTAGCCCAGCTTACTAAAGCAAAGAAGCAAATCCTAATCACCAGAATCAGAGACAAAAGGGGAAACGTTACAACAGACACCAAAAATATCCAGAACACTATAGGGAACGCTCTAAAGTCCTATACTCTGTTAAGTTCTAAATGAAATGAATGATAATTTAAACTCAGTGGATCTACAAATGTTCGTTCAAGAAGAGATCAACCATTTAAACAGACCTAAAACAAATAAGGATATTGAAACAGCAACACAAAACCTCTCAACTGAAAAAAGCCCAGGCCCAGATGGATTCACCGCAGAGTTTTCCAGACTTTCAAATAAGATCTACAACCAGTAACTACTTAAATTACTCAAAAAGAATAAGAAACTGAGGGAGAACTCCCAAACTCCTTCTATGAAGCCAGTATTACTATAATATCCAAACCAGGTAAAGATACACATATAAAAGAAAACTAGAGGTCCATACACCTAATGAACATAGATGCAAAAATTCTCAATGAAATACTTGCAAGCCACATATAGACATACATCCAAAAGATCATCACCGTGATCAAATGGACTTTGTTCCAGAGATGCAGGGCTGATTCAATATATGTAATTCAATAAATGTTCTAAATCATACAAATGGACTTAAAGACAGAAAATTTCCATGGTCATGTCAATAGATACAGAAAAAGGCCTTTGGAAAAAAAATTTAACATGCATTTATGAATAATGTCCTAGAGGGGATTGAACTGGAGGGAACACACCTCAACATGATCAAGGCTGCATATAGCAAACCCTCAGCCAACATCATCCTAAATGGAGAAAAACTGGAAACATTCCCATTAAAATCAGGAACCAAGAAGACTGTCCACTATCTCCACTCCTTTTCACTAGAGTGTTTGAAACTTTTGTTACAGCAACAAGACAAAAGAAGGAAATTAAAGAGATATTAACTCGAAAATAAAAGGCCAAACTACCCCTATTTGCAAATGATACTATATTATACAAAAGTGACTCTAAAAATTCCACCACAAAATTTCTAGAAATGGTCAACATTTTCAGCAAAGTAGCAGGATACAAAATCAATTCACAAAAATCAGTAGCCTTTCTACACACCAATAACAAGCCGTCAGAGAAAGAGTGCATGGAAGCACTTTCTTTCATAATAGACTAAGAAAAGTCTATGAATAAACCTAACCAAAGACATAAATAACTCTAAAATGAAAATGTTAAATCTTGAAGAGTTGAGGAAGACACAAGGAAGTTGAAAAACTTTCTATGCTTAGATTGGTAGAATTAATATTGTGAGAATGATCATCCTACTTAAAGCAATTTATAGGTTCCGTGCAATTCTAATTGAAGTACCCATGTCAGTCTTCATGGAAATAGAAGGAAAAATCCTAAAATTCACATGGAATCACAAGAGACCCCAGGTAGCCAAAACATTGATCACAAAGAGCCCTGCTGGGGGAATACCATACCAGAGCTCAAACTATATTACAGTGCTATAGTCACAAAACCAGCATGACACTGGCACAAAGCTAGCCACGCAGATCAGTGGAATAAAACAGAAGAACCAAACATGACCGCACCTAATTTCAACCACTTGATATTTAACAAAAGTGCCAAGAACACACCCTGGAGGAAACACAGCATCTTCAACTGATGGTGCTGGAGGAAGTGGATCTCCACATTTAGAAGAATTAAATAAGACTCTTGTCTATCACCCTGCACATGAGTCAACTCCAAATGCATCAACCACCTCAATGTGAAACCTGAAACTCTGAAACTAGTAGAAGAGAACATAGGCAGTACCCAAAACAATATGGGTGCGGGAAAGGACTTTGTAAATTGAACCACAGTTGCTCAAGAATTAAGGTCAACAATCAACAGTGGGATCTCTTTGAGAAGAGGAAGCTCACAGAATGGGAGAAGATCTTCACCAGCTACACACCTGACAGTATTCATATCCAGAATATACAAAGAACCCCAAAAGCAAAGAAACAACAAAAACAAACAATGACTCAGTTTTAAAAATGGGCTATGTATCTGAACAGAGCGCTCTCAAAGAAGGGATTAAAATGGGTAAAAAGCACCTCCAAAAGATAGCCAACATCCTTAGTCATTAGGGAAATGAAAGTCAAAGCTCCTTTAAGATTCCATCTTACCCCAGTCAGAACGGCTAAGACCAAGGAGACGAAGGACACCAAATGCTGGCAAAGACGCAGGAGAAGGGAGGCTCATCCGCTGCTGATGGGATTGCAAACTCACGTCAGTGCATGGAAATCAGTGTGGAGAACTCTTAAAAACTGAAAATGAATGTACCGCAGAATCCAGTTACATCACTCCTTGGCATATACCCAAACACTCATCCTACTGCAGAGATATGTGCACAGTCGTGTTTGCCTCTTACCATCTCACAATAGCTAAGAAATGCAACCCAACTGTCCCTCAGCTGATGAGTGGATAATGAAAATGTGGTCCATTCACACAACGGAGTTCCACTCAGTGGGAAAGAAAAATGAAATCATGAAAATGTGCGAGCACGAAAGGGACTAGGAGCTGTTAGACCAAGTGAAGAAATGCAGGCTCAGCGAAGCGAGTAGAGTGTCTTTTCTCTCATTTGTGGCTCTTAGCACCAAATGGCTGGACCTGGAAATTGTTACACTAAGTGAGGTAACCCAGGCTCAGAGAGGAAATGATATACGTTCTCTCTCATTTGTGGCTCGCAGTTCCAAATCCTGAGAGAGGAGTACATATCTTGATGTAATCACAGGAGCCAGCAAAATGGAAAGGAGTGATGTGAGGGAGGGGAACAAAAGAGAGAAGAAAACAAGTGGGAAATGGAGAAAACCGGCGGTATTCACTGGGGAGGTAGTGGGGAGGGCTCTACAGGGAGAGTGGGATGTAGAGATGAATGATGCTTAAGTGGTGTGAAGAACCAAAGGGAAATGTATTATTTCATAATCCTACTGAAAATGCGCATGCCATATAAACATGAGTGCATGTGTACAGCTAAAGGCCATTTAACAAAATCACAGCCCAGGCAAGGGAAGCCCCCTTCTAGTTGTTGGTCAGAGTAGTCCACAGACTCTCAGAGTAATACAGACTGTTCTCACAGCCCTTGATTACCTCCCAGAATTTGAAAGTAAGTCCCTATTGCTGAAGACATGGTATACTTCAGGCACAGGACTTGGAGCGGCGGAGCCCGAACTGACCTGGACTCCTCCTCCCTGAAGACCAGCTCTCATAGTGTAAGAAGACAAAATGCAACTTTCAGAGACACAATCAGTGATCCTACTCAGCCACAAAGTCTATAAACTACAACAACGGCCAACCCAGCAAATTACCTGTGTTGGTGCAGTAGTGACACTTATATCTTGGTTAATCAATAGCTGTCTAGTTGGACTTAAGGCCCACTCAATGGGAAAGAATTCAAGTGTGATACTGTAAACAAAGCCAAGCACACACAGCTGAAGAAGTCATAGACCCTGAAGAAAACCTACTTCTGTTTATTCTCAGGACCAATGTCATAATGTATTTCCTTATGTTTACACACAAAGGTATCTCTCCCAGTTCCTCAAAGGAGCCTCTTTGTCCAACAAAGACTATCACAAATTTCTCAACTGTTCTAATGCAGTGAGTAAATGTTTGTGAGTTGCCGTAAGTGACACATCTGGAATGTAACCTCTACACCAAAGGCTCAGGGAACATCATAAAAGAAGGGTGTAAAGAATCTTAATGCATCTTTCACCTCTCGCCAGAGAGGCAGATGGCTGATAACACAGAGACCCACAGCAGGTCAACATGCAAAGAAGAGGGACTACAGAGGGTTCAGCCCTAAAGGAGATGCCTACCTCATCCTCTCTGACCAAGGCTCAGACAGAACTGTGGAAGAAGGGGCAGAAAGATTATAAGAGCCAGAGGTGATGGCTGACCACAAGGTTGCAGTGTGTGAGAGCCAGAGGTGGTGGCTCACTACAAGGACAGTGTGTAAGAGCCAGAGGTAGTGGCTCATTACAAGGACAGTGTGTAAGAGCCAGAGGTAGTGGCTCATTACAAGGACACAGTGTGTAAGCCAGAGGTGGTGGCTCTCTCCAGAGAGCATGGCAGTTGAACATATGAACTTAGGGCAGTTGTGACAATACGCATAAAATGTCTGCAAGCTCAATCCAGACAAAAATTCCAGTAAAGATGGCAGGGAGGTGGGCAAGCAGTCCCAACTCCAGTTGAGAAACTATTGGCGATTGACAACGGCTGGGAAAGAAAGAGTCCGTTTTCTTTAAAGATATGACACTGGTTAGGTTGACTAGACTCCAGGGGACGGACACACCCCCAAGAACATTTGGAGACATAAATTAGACTTGATAGACTTAAAAAAAGAGGATATGAAATTGTGGGTGGGTGGTAAGGTGGGAGTGGAGAAGGGGAGAGGTCTGAGAATGAGCAAAATGCGTCGCATGAAATTTTCAAGAATCAGTTAAAACATAAAAAACCTCCTAGTTAAAAATTAACCTGGGCTCAGACAGAGTCAGTGCAGAATTTTGCCAGATCATAGATAAGAACTAGAACAGATGCTTCTCAAACTACTCCACAAAATGGAACGGAAACAAAGCTCCACACTCTTCTTGTGATGCCAACACTGCGCTGAAACTGGAGGAACAAAGACCATGGCAGACCCATTTCTCTGATGAACCGAGACACAAAAATACCTGCAGACAAAACTCAAAAACACATCCACCATGATCTCACTGGCTTCATCTCAGACATGGTGGGAAAGTTCAGCCTATGTAAATCAATAAATGTCATCTACCATGTAAGTAGACTCAAAGGCAAAAACCACATTATCATCTCACAGAAAAGGCCTCTGATAAAATCCAGCATCCTTTCATGCTAAAAGTTCTAGAGAGACAAAAGGCACAGGGGACAAATCTCCATATAGTATATGCAAGTCAATATACAATCCTAACGCCAGCATCATGCTTAATTGGGACAAACGAAGCATTTCTACTAAAACCAGGGACATGCCAAGGATGCCGACTCTCTGCACTCCTGTTCAACATAGCACTTGAAGTCTTAGAGTAATAGGGACAGAGAAGGGGATAAAGGAGAAACAAAAGGAAAGGAAGAAGTCAGTACAGACCTTTTTGCAGATGACTTGATTCTCTATATGAGAGGCCTTCAAGACTCTCCTACGAAACTCCTACAGCAGTCAGCCCCTTTTTTAGCAAAGTGGCAGCATGTAAATTAATATACCCAAATCCATTGCCTTCCTACATACCAAAGACAAACAGCTGAGAAAGAAATCAGGGAAACAATCCCCTTTACAGTGGCCTCAGATTTTTTTAAAGAACCTAGAATCAGACTAACCAAGGAAGCCAATGACCCGTACAATAAAATGGTAAAACGGTGAAGAAGTATATCAAAGAAGACTCCAGAGGATGGAGACACTTCCTGTGCACATGGATTGGAAGTCTTAATACTGTGAAAATAGCTACCCTACCCAAAGCAAATGCAGCCCTGGGCTTCAGTGAAATCCCAATCAAAAGTCCAAAGCAGTTCTTCACACTAATTGAAAAAAATCTTAAAATTCATTTGGAGGCATAAAAGACTCAGGGTAGTCTAAGCAGCCCTGAACAATAAAACTCCACTGGAGCTATCACCGCTTCTGGGTTCACCTCATATTCAAGTTATAAAAGCAGCTTGGTACTCGTGTAAAACAGACATGCCAGTCAATGTAATGGAACTGAAGATGCGCATGTAAGCCGAGACTCCTACAGCCACATGATTTTTTTGACAAAAGGGACAAAAACATATATTGGAGAAAAGACAGCATGTTCAAAAAATGGTGCTGGGTGGTAAGACCCTGTTGCTTAAGACATTACACACATGAGCTGTAGAACAAACAAGGAGAAACCAGGATGGTGCTGACTTCAGAGCCGCATCTGTACTGGCCTGCGCTCACAGTGCTGGGAGGCGCTGTGCGTGCTGCCAGAAGGGTAAATTAATCGTCAACCTTACCCAGCTGAGAATCTGCGAGCTACAAAAACCGGCCTGGCAAGAAATGATCACTGGTACAAGCGTGGCATGAATGTTACAGAAGAAACCAACCACTCTTCATAGGATGGAGTTCCTACCTGACATTGATATCAGACCCAGGAACCTGAGATTAGACAGGTCACAGGGCATAGAGGGAGCCCAATATTATTCTGCTAAGAAGACACAGTATTCAACTGATCCCATTGTTTAATGCATCTCTCAGCTCTCAGCTGAGAGCACAGGAGCTTCCTTATGTAGTTGATGGTGTTTAATACAGATACTCACAGTTGACCAATGTGCAGAGAATAAGAGGCTGCGAACCACTTATCTCTGAGTAGGACATCTCTCTGAAACTTCTGCGTCCCAAGGCCCAGGCATCGTTGCTGAAGAGGGGGTTAAAAGGGTTGTAAGAGCTAGAGGTGGTGGGTGACCACAACGAAACAGTTTTCAGACAGCTGGTCAGTTACTCACATGAACTCAGAGCAGTGGTGACAGCATGCACAGGTCCCATGCAAGCTCAAGCCAGACACAATCCCAGCCCAGACATGGGGAAGAAGGGAAGAAACTCCAATGCAACCCGAGGAAATATGGGCAACTGATGGCCATTAGGAGAGGGAGGTGGAGAGTTGGTCTCGTTTAAGGGCGAGATTCTTGGTAGGGTGACCAGGCTCCAGTGGATGAACCCACACCACAGGACATTTGTGGACACAAATTTGACTCTATATGCCTTCATAATGCACACACTGTGTGTGTGTGCATGTGTGTGTGTATGTGTGTGTGTGTGTGTGTGTAACTGGTGGAGGTACTAGGGAGGTACTTATAGAGGAGGGGATCTAAATACAACCAAAATATATTATATGAAATTCACAAAAATTCATTTAAAAATGACTAAAAAATGGTGCTGGGAGTACTGGATGTAGAAGAACGAAACTGGGTTCTCCGTCTCTCGCTCTACGCAATACTCAACCCAAATGGCTCCAGGACCTGATACCTAACTCTGCTAGAGGAGAAAGTATTGGGTGTGCTTCCCCTTAGAGGCACAGGCAAGGACTTTCTGAGTAGGACTCTGGTAGTACAGGAATTAAGACTAATAATTGACAAATTGGACCTCATAAAACTAAGAAGGATTTCTGTAGAGCAAGAGCCATCAGCCAAGTGAAGTGTCTGCCCAAATAATGGGAATGATCATTAGCAGTTATATCTGACAGGTGATTTAATGTCCAGAAGATACAAAGAACTCAAAAAACTAAACAGCAAGAGAAGAAACAACCTAACTTAAAAATAGGGCATGGAGTTTGGGAGTTCTCTCTCCTCTGTTTCCATCTTTTTGAATAATTTAAGAAGCATTGGTTATAAATCTTCTTTGAATGACTGCTAAAATTCTGCTGTGACTCTATTCGGGCCTGGGCTTTTTTTTACTTGGGAGATTTTGTATTGCCGTTTCAATTTCCTTATTTGTTACGGATCTGTTTAAGCTGTTGATCTCTTCTAGATTTCGCTTTGGTGTCTTCCATGAATTTAGAAATTCATTCATTTAGATTTTCAAATTTAATAGAGTAGAGATTTTTAAAGTATCCCCTTACAATGTTCTGGATTTTTTTTTTTTTTTTGGTGTCTGTTGTGATGTTTCCCCTTTTGTCTCTGATTTTGTTGAGTTGGAATTGCTTTCTTTCTTTTGGTTAACTGGGCCAGGAGTCTGTCTGTCTTGTTTATCTTTTCAAAGAACCAGCTCTTGGATTCACTGATTCTTTGTCTTGTGTTCTTTGTTTCTAGTTCATTAATTTCTGCTCGTAGTTTGTTTTTTTGTTCTCATCTGCTTGGTTTCGGTTTGGCTTGTTCCTGCCTGTCCAGAGTCTTGAGTTGTACTGTTAAATGATTTATACATACTTGTTTTAATTTTTTAATGTAGGCACTTAAAGCTATAAACTTCCCTCTTAAGACGATTTTTAAAGTGTCCCAGAGGGAGAATATCAGTTTGCGTCACGGGAGTGTCCCCTGATGGGCTGCCCATGCTCTAGGGGATGGGCCCATGCACATACCTGCAGCCCCGAGTGGGCTAAACAGAGTACACGAAGTGGTGGAGGTAGTGGTGGAAGTCTGGGAAGAGTTGGAGGGAAGGAGTCAGAAGTTTGATAAGAACACATTACAAATATATCTGAGATTGGCAAGCAATAAATCAAACAGGGCCATCACTTGAGGAAAGATGACCAAAGTTCACCTTTGGCCTCTACACATATGTTTACACGTCTACCTGCAAGAACACACACCTGCATGCAAACACACAGACACACAGACTTTTCAGAAAATTAGAAAGAGTTAATTCAGCTGTACCGTGTGTATTCTTTCACAAAGCCAGTGTGAAATGTTAGGTTTTTAGGAGGAGGTGCTGCAATCACAAACTTGCCTTGGTGGAAAGTCACCACATGACTCAATGGGCAGTGACTTCCATAACCTGTGAGGAGTGGCACAGGGGCCATCCTGACCTCCCAGCTCCAACCGCTGCTTATCCCATGAGGGCGTGCGTGGCTGACCATCGCTGCTGTAACCACAGTGTGCTTCTGTGTCCCCTCCATCCAATGCCTCTTGGCCTGGACACTGTCAGCCACTCCTACAGGCCTCTGAAGGGACTTATCCCCATGTCTTGGCTGCCAACTCACCAACCTGGCCAGGCCCAGAGGAGCACTGAGGAACATTAGGAAGGAGGAGATGTGCTTGGGATGAAGACCGAGCAGAGACGGGCAGCTCAAGGTCAGTCACAGGAAGTGGGGGAGGGCAGAGGAGAAGCGGCACTTGGGCTGGTCATGGGTCACACTGTTGGAGCAGACTATGCCAGGCTTCATCAAGATCAGGAGCTTCCGCTCAGGGAGCTATCCTGAAAGCACAGAGACATAAGCAGGTACTCACAGAGAGTCTGCTGGAACCCAGCTCATCCAGACACAGGGATCATCATGTGCAAAGCTCAGAGACTGCAGGGGGAGTCCTCGAGTGTTCTCCAGAAGCAGGGGTGGCAGATTGTGAGCCCCTGTAAACAGCTGCTGCAGAAATCCAGTCCCAGGGGCAAACAAGATTTCAGTCAGACTGTGTCAGGTACTTTTGCAGCACCATGACCAAATATCTGGTGTAAACAATTTAAAATATTTCTTTTGGCTCATGGTTTCAGGCGGTTCAGACTGGTTGCCTGTGGGCGAGTCTCCATCTCCAGCTGTTGTGCTCCAGTCATCCCAGAGAATGGAGGACAGGTCCTCAGGTGGCTCAGAGTGCAGCTGGAGGAATTCCTGGGAGACTGCCTCCACGGGCAGTTCATCTATTGAAACCAAGGCGGGGGTTTATATAGGGAGGCCCTTCTGGCATTACAGTAGGTGGGAAAGTTAAAGATGGGGTCATTAGGTAAAGCTGGGAAGGTTGTAGAGCTGATGTGGAAATTAGGAATGAGGAAACGAAACCCAAAAACCTGGTTCTGGTCTGGGGTGATCTTTGGGGAGATGAAGCAACTGCTGATGCCTGCAGTGGCTTCCTGGGACCTAGGTTATCGCTTCAGGCAGGGCAGGCCAGATTCCTAGCATCCCTTCAGGGGATCTGGGGTTGCTTGGCTTGCTCAGTACCTTTTACAATAGACCCAGACCCCACAGTTGCTTGGCCCCGTGAACTTAGGCAGAACATCTCAGTCGGGGGAGTGTGCGGAGAATGCAGCTGCTTGCCTCGGTAGACGGGAAGCAGAGGGACTGAGACAAAGGAGCCCTGGATGAGATACATCCCCCAAAGACACATTCTTAGTGACTTCTTTCCTCCAGCCAGACCCTTCCTCGAGAGTTTCCAGAACCTTCCAAAACAGCGCCACCAGCTGGTGACCAAACTGAAGAGAGAAGCCTGTGTGGACACGTCATGTTAAGCCATAGCACAGCTCGTGCCTTTTTCTGAAGACAGACTGTCCTCAAACGCTCTCTGGTACCTACTGTGCACCTAGATGAGGGCACGGAGGTGGCTCAGACCCAGCCCTGTGGGGCTGCTAGACTAGTGAAGAGAGCACAGATCTGGGGGTCTGTCATCGATGTGCAGAATGAGCTCGTGAGACGAACCACGGGCAGAGCACGTTTCAGGGTACAGAACGGGAAAGGCTGGAAAGTCCTCAATGGAACTGGAGAGGGCAGGCCAGGACGCTGGGCACTCTGGGAAGGTGGGTGGTGCAAGGAAGGAGAATGCTTTTGTTGTAGTTTCCCAGTCATTTTCATTTTTTAAAAAGTTGTATGTATTATTTTTGTTTTATGTGTGTAAGTGTACTGCCTGCATGCGTGTAAGTGGGCCTGTGTCCTGCAGAGCCTGCAGAGGTCAGAAGAGGGCATGGATTCCCTGGAACTGGAGGTACAAGTGGTTGTCAGGCACCATGTGGGTGCTGGGACTTGAACCTGTGTCCTCTGCATGAGCAGCCCGTGCTCTTAACTGCTAGCTGTCTCTCCAGCCCAGTGATCTTCACTTTTGACTCTTAATTTCTTCTTAAAAATTTCAAATCTTTTTCTTTGTGTATATTACTTAAGCAAAATGTTTCATCATCTCATTTTCATTGATGCATGTAGCATACATGTCCACTATTCTCTTGACCCTCTGCCCCCATTCCTGTGCCCTTTCCTCTTCCCAAACAATTCCTCTTATGTTTCCACGTCTGAACAAATAAATCTGGATTTCACATATGAGAGAAAACAGGTTATTTGTCTTTCTGGACGTAATTACTTCATGTCTACCTGACGGTCTCCATTTCTGTCCATTTCCCACAAATGGCACAGTTTCATTCCCATTCATGGCTGAGTAACCCTCCATTGCGTTTATACCACATTTTCTTCATCCATTTTTCTATCGATGGGCACAGGCTGGTTTCATGGCTTAGTGATTTAAGTACCGCTGTTTGCATCACTGTGACAAAATACTGGAGGTGTTTGGGTTCAGTCTCAGGGGGTTTTAGAGCATCACGATGGGGAAGGCAGGCTTAGCAGCTGGTGTATGGTGGAAGGGATGTGAGGTGTGAGGTTGTTCACACTGAAGCAGACAGAAGGCAGAAAGAGCTCCACTGGAACGAGAGGTGGGTAGAACTTGCAAAGCCCCGTCCTTAGCATCGTCCCCATCAGCCAGGCCAGCTACTAGGAACTCACTCAGTCCCAGACGAGCAAGTCCTGTCACTGATGAGAAATAAGATGACATGCTTTCTGCTGCTTCTTCATCTGCAACAAAACCTGGAAGGCTTCTTCCTCAACTACCAGGACTGACTGGTCCAGATCAGTTTAGATGAGACCAAGGCCAAACCCTGACATCTTACTCAGCTTGGAATTGGGACTTGGGCTCTCTCTTCTTTTAAGTTGACCAATCTAGAATTGGAGGAAGGTCTGCCCCACACCAGCAAAAACACTTAAATGCCTGTCCTCCTGGGGACTTGGGACTTCTCTAAGCCTCATCTCCACTGTAGAGAGCTCTGCTCTGTATCTCTCTCTCTCTTTTTCTCTCTTTCTCTCTCTCCATGTGTGATTCTTCATCCTTCAACAAAATCTGACTATTCCTCTCTTCTGTGTCAGAGATATTTTGCTGCCCTTAACTGCAGAAAAACAAGGCCTGTATCAAGGCTCCTAGATAATGACATGACCACAGTGTGGCCTCCTACAGGCAGCTCAGCCTCGGACTGTTAACACAAGCTGGCTGGAAATGCTCACAACAGGAGCCTAAGGGGACAGCTCAGCCTCAAGGCCTGGCATTGGGTGTCCATGTGGGATGCTGGCCTGAATCCCATAGGTGTATTCTTCGGAGTGGTACAGCATCCGTCACAGCTCCAAAACCAAGCTCTGCTACCAGCTCTGGAGGGAGCCTGGCCTCCCCTCTGCCTGGTCCTGGACCACAGCTGCATCAGCTTCTGTGGCTCACCCCTGGGGGCCCAGGCAGGTGCTTTTGAGGACCCACAGCCCTAGTTCAGGCTCCTTTAGACATCTTTACAAGTTGGAGCTTTGAGTGAGGTGTTGCCCCTGAGACACTGTTCCTCTTGCCCCAGGATAGAGAGCCCGCCCCCACCTCCCCACTTGCTCCCCTCTCTCTCTCTCTCTCTCTCTCTCTCTCTCTCTCTCTCTCTCTCTCCCCTTCCCCTCCCCTCTCTCTCAGGAGTACTGGAAATTGAACCCACTTCCTCCAAGGCAAACACTAGGCTCTGGACTCAGCCTCTCTGAGCTGAGATCCCTGTTACAACTGCTTTGTTTGTACTCAATTCCCAAACCATGCGCTTGTTCAGACCTTTTCCCTCTGCTGAACAAATTCATCCACCACCTTTAAGGTCCGTGTTGCTGAAGTTCTCAGGGCATGGGCAGAATGCGGACAGATTGGCCAAAATATCACATGAATGGCCCCAGCCCACTTCCTGGGAGTCCTTGTTCCGCTCTGACATTTCTGTCTGCATTATCATTGTGAGCTCCCATCAGAATCTCCCATTAAACTCATTTTACCTCAGTCAAGAGCTTTTCTAACCACAGATTCCAAACTCTCTCACATTCCTCCTGCAAACCAGTTCCAGAGATCTGAGAACCACAAGGTCAGGTTTATCTCACAAAGGATTCCTCTGCTGGTACCGATTCTATTTTAGTTTATTTTCCTGTTGCTGTGACAAAATACCCCTACAAGAGCAAATTAAAGAATAAAGCGATTCTGTTAGCTCCCAGGTCAGGGTATAGCACAACATGGTCAGGAAGTCACGGTGACGGAGCTGGATACAGCCGATCAAGTTGCATCTACAGCCAGGGAAAAGAGAGCAATGAAAGTCCCTCAAGTGCCACCTCCACTAACAAAATCAAGATAACCCCCCACGGGCCCATTTGCCAGATAATTCTAGATTCTATTAAGTCGATAATTAACGTTAGCCATTGCATCCCATGCCTAGTCTTTTTCTTATGCTATTGTGAATGGTATGTTTTCCTGGCTTCTTTCTCAGCAAGTTTGTTATTGCTACAATAAAGTTAGTAATCATAGCCAGGTATGGTGCACACAGCTGTAATCCCAGTACTCAGGGTGTGAAGGCAGAAGGATTTCAAGTTTAAGGCCATGCTTGGCTACATAGCAAATTTGTTGCCAGTCTGGGCTATATGAGACCCTGTCACACACACACAAAGCAAAGTCAAACATAGTGGCACACACCTTTAATCCCAGCACTCTGGAGGCAGGGGCAGGTAGATCTCTGTGAGATTGAGGCCAGCCTGGTCTCTGACCTATATAGCAAGTTCCAGGCCAGCTGAGGCCATGGGTAGACCCCATCTCAAAAATTTAAAAAAAGCAAAGAAAAGGGAACTGCCGATTGCTGTGTGCTGGCTGATTATTCTTCTGCTTAGGTGAAATGTGAGAGTTTTCTAGTGGAGTTCTTCTGAGGACTGGATCCAATCACCTGCAAGGAGGAATTGCTTAATTTCTTCCTTTTGTATCTGTACCCTTTCATTTCTTTCTCCTGCCTTATTACTCAAAGAATTCAAAATCCAGACTGAACAAGAGTGGAGTGGGCATCCTGATTTTAGCACCATCTACTGCTTGAGGGTTGAGAGTTGTGCCAATCAGTGGGTATAAAGATAAGAACTTGGGGGGCAGGGTTTTTTGTTTTGCATTATGATATTGGCTATGGGTTTCTTGGGTATATCCTTTACGGTGTCAAGGTCCCCTTTTCCCTAATGTCCTGGGGTGTTTATTATGAAAGGGCAGTAAACACTTTATCAAAAAGACTTTTCTCCATCTATTGAGTTGATCATGTGATTTCTATCGATCCCTGAATCTATGCATGTATTTTATTGCAGTCATTGATCTGCATGTGTTAAACCATCCTTGCATCCCTGGAATAAAGCCAGCTTGATCATGGTATGTGATTGCTTCAGTGAGTGGTTAAATTCAGTTTGTATTTTTTTGAGAATTTTAACATCTCTTGTCACCATAGAAATCGGTCCATGTTTTAATTAATCTTTGTTATTTGAAGTAGATTAACACTGACTTGCAGAATCAGTTTGGAAGTCTTCCCTCCCCCATGCTTTGTGGAATAGTTTGAGCAACATAGCCGTTACTCTTATTAGAACTTGAGAGATGGCTAAGGGTTAAGATTACAAGCTGCTCTTGCAGAACACCTGAGTTCAGTTCCTAGAACCCATGGATGGCAGTTCACAACCACCTGTAAGTTCAGCTCTAGGGGGAACCAATGCCTCTAGACTCCTGGGTTCTTCATTCATGTGCAAATACCCACAAAAGGAGCATCGTTAAAATAAGACAATAAATCTTTGAAAAGGCCTGATAGACGTCAACAAGAAGTCCATCTGGCCCTTGACTTTTCTTTGTTGGTAGAAGTTTTCTTTTCTATTTTATCAACATATAATGTGTTTTGATCAAATCCATTGTCCCATTCGCTCTCCTCTAATTATCCTCTCACCACTTTTCCTTCAAAATTCATATGCTCACTTAAAATTTTTAATTGAATCACTGTGGGTTTTATACAGAACATCTCAGTCTTAACCATCTCGACACTCTCTCCTCACTGGCACTCTGTAGCCCCCCAACTGGAATCCGAACATTCTGTCATCTGTGTTAAGGACTATTGTGTCGAGTTAGTGTCCCCAGATGCTCCTCAGTGCAGGTTCCTCCACTGAGGTCTAGCCAGCCTATGCAGAGTCTCTCACTTTAAGAATATTCATTCATCCGAACCAAACAGTAATCAGCTGCCAATATTTCTTCAGCAAAGTGGGGTCTGCTGCCCATTTCCCCAGGTCCATGCTGGGTTTTTGTAAGCCTGAGTTTGCATGGGTCTTGAGCATGCTGAAACCATTAGTCTAAGTTCCTATGAGCAGGGTCCCAGGAGCTTATAGGATTCTATTTCCATATGGTCACACCCTTCCTCATGGCTCGTACAATTTTTCCAATCCCTCTTCCCCAATGGTCCCTGAGTCCTGGGTGAGTGACGCGTGATAGGAGTCCTGTTCAGGGACCCACACTCTGCAGACTCCTAATCTCCATTCTTTGGACATTTGTGACCTCTGTGGTTCTGGACCTCTGTTATACGAGGGACATTCATTAATAAGGGTTGAGAGATTCTTTACTCCTTGTTCTGTGTTGCATGAGCCTTAGGTGTAGAGACTGCACTATAGTTGTGCCACTTAGTTATGGGCAATTCACAGACAATGTCTGTGTGGGACCAGCTGTGGTACTCTTCACTGGTCTCTATCTGGTGCAAAAGAAGCTTCTTTGCTGAGTGGTGGGATACTTGACTGTAAATATAAGGATGAATATTTTGCATTTAGTAAAAAGTTACATTAGGCTAGGGATGTGACAGCCTTGGTGATCTCTCTAAGATCTATGACCTCTTCAGCCATGTGTATTTGGCTATAATTACAGTATCACACATGAGTTTCCTCATGTGTACATACTCACATATAAGGGCCAATTAATCAAGAATATATAACAGTCATGAACCCACCACCAAGAAATCTCTCTCTCTCTCTGTGCACACACACACACACACACACACATATGTGTGTGTACATGAACAGGGAAATACAGAGCTGTTTTGTTAACATTCCATTAAAACACTCATGTACGAGAGAAAGAGAGAGAGAGAGAGAGAGAGAGAGAGAGAGAGAGAGAGAGAGCACCTTGAGTGAGAATGTCACCACCGAGGTTCTTTGCTTGAAAATCATCACCTAGGCGGACACAGGCTGCTACAACCATGGTCTCATGGACTAGGCTGCATCATGAGCTGGCAGCAGAACTTGCCAGTGTCATATGCATTGTGCTGGTTGCGGACATGAAAAATGTGTCATTGAGAGGCTGATGGAAGCTTCTGCTAAGGTTCAGGAGAGCTGCTGAAGCCAGGTAATGCGTGGCAGGGTCAGACACCCTGCAGAGTCCCTTAGAAGCCACTGTATAAGGCGTGAAAGTGAAGCCCAAGTTGCAGTGCAGACCCCAAGATGTTGGAAATGTGAGAACCATGGGGCATGGGACATCTACTAGGAAAATCCTCAAATACAAATGGAATTGACCCAAGGGAGGCTTGTGTACTGCAGATATCAGAGCTGGTGTGTGTGTGTGTGTGTGTGTGTGTGTGTGTGTGTGTGTGTGTGTCTGGTATGTGTATCAGTTTGTACCTAACCACTTGAAGCTGAGGTCATCACACGAGTCTCAGTTGCCAGACATGGAATGGCAGGATTTGGTGCTTATTTGCCCTGTGTGTTTCAGTCTTTCTTTCTGTGTCCCATTCTCCCTTTTGAAATGGGAAGGCTTACTTTATACCATTTTATGTGGGATATGTGTGAGTTTTATATTATGTTACTGTGGGTCACAGTTAAGAGGCTGTCTTGAGTCTCAGAAGACATTTTAGACTTTTATACAGTATTGGACTATAAAAAGTGATGGGGAGTTTTGAATTTAGGAGTAAAGGTTTTGTATTGTGATATGGGCAAGAGCTTATAGGGACCAGATGTGCAGTGTTGTGGTTTAAATGTGGACTGTTCTCATAGGCTCATGTGTTTGAACTTTTTGTCCCCAGAGAAGATGGGACTGAGGTAGAATCTGGCTGAAAGAAGTGGTCTTGCAGTCTCTGCTTCCTGTCTGTGCTGCGACGTGCCAGCCATTCCTGCCACCGTGCCTTCCCTGCCATGATGAACGGTCTTCCCTTGAGTTGTGTCTAGTCAGGCATTTATCATAACAATGAGAAAAGGAACTAATACATTATCTGACTAGATCAGGAAATTTTTTTACTTGTTAAGACTTTCTTCATGGCATCAAATGTGATATGTTTTGGAAAGAGTTAGATGGACTACCTTGAAGATACCTGTTAAGTCCATTTAGTCTATGGTAAAGTTTCTTTGTTGATTTCATTTTGTCTGGGTGATCTATTTATTGATCATAGTACAGTTTTGAGGTCATTTGCTATTACTATATCTTGATGTTTCCTTCCCTTTATGTCCAGTAGTATTTCTTTCATGAAATAGAGTGTTCCAACATTTGGTTATATATTTGTAATTGTTCTATCTTCTTGATAGATTATTCCCTTTACTAATGTGTGATGACCTTTTAAAATCTCTTATGACTAATTTGACTTGAAATCTGATCTATCAGACATGAAATACAAGTATAGCTTTTCCTACTTGATTTGGGGTTCCATTTGCTTGGAATGTCATTTTGCGTTCTTCACTTTCTCTTTGTGTCTCTGCCAGTGAAGTGAGTTTCTTGCAGACAGTGAAGTGTTGGGTCTTTATATTTTATTCATTCATCCAGTCTGAATCTTTTGATTGGTGAATAAAGATGATTTACGTTTGGAGTTTTAATTGAAAGGTACATACAAACCTCTCCTTCGTTTTAGGGGTTTGTTGGTTTGCTGAGTTAATAATGCTTGTCCCTTTCTAAGTCTTATGTGTTGGTTATTTTGTGAAATTCATTATTTCCTGGGCTCTTGTGACTGTGTGTCTCCTCTGTGTATAGTAGTCCCTGTAGTATATTCTGCAATGCTAGTTTAATGGTCATGGATTTCTTTCATTTATACTTATCATAAGTCTTTATTTTTCCACTAATTTTGATTTCTCTCTCTCTCTTTTTTTTTTTTTTTAATTGTTGAGTCAGCCTCTCCCTGTGGCCTCAGCTGGCCTGGAACTTACTATGTAGACCAGGCTGGCCTCAATTTCACAGAGATCCACCTGCCCCTGCCTCCTGAGTGCTGGGATTAAAGTTGTAGGTCGCCATGCCTACCTGTTTTCATCCATTTTAAAGGGCATTTGCCAGATACAGTAATCCTGGTTAGAAGTTATTTTGTTTCAGGGCTTGAAATACATCAATCCATGCTCTCCTGGCTCTTAGCATTTGTCAGGAGGTCTGCTCTTGTTCTAATCGGGGTGTCTTTGGAAATGACTTGACACTTCTCCCTTCCAGCTCCCTGTGTTCTTTCTTTGTCCTTGCTCTTAGCTTATGACAAGATGTAGAGAGGCTCTTTTCCAGTAATGCATCTTTACCGGATGTCCGTTTTGTATTTGTTTATTGTCTTTAATCCCCAGCGCTCTTTCTTCTACCTGGTCTGGTCTTTTTGTGATGATCCCCTTTGAGTTTTCATTTGATTTCTTGAGTTTTCCATTTCCAAAATTTCCATTTATTTTTCAGAACCTCTATCCTATCTCTTTACTGACTTTCTCATCCAAGTCTTGAACTGGCATCCCTATTTCATTCATCTGTTTTTCTGAATGGTCTTTGAGGTCACTGATCATTTTAAAAACTAGACTTTGGGTAGGAATGGTGATATATCCTGCAATCCTGCATTTATGAGATAGAGACAGGAAGATCAGGAGTTCAAGGTCAGCCTGAGCTACACTGTGAGAGACTATAAAAACAAACAAAAACCTCAAACTAGAAAACAAACAAAAACAAAACTTAGACTTTTGAATTCTTTGGTATTTCAACCACTTCATAAACTTTGGACTCAGGTGATGAAACACAGTGAACTTTTAAGGGTGTAGTGCTGTCTTATCTTTCCACATTTTTTCTTCGTCCTTTTATTTTCATGGTGCTCAGGATTGAACTCAGAGCCTTGTGCATATTAGGCAAATGCTATGTAGCTGAGGCACATCCCGAGCCCTTGGTGTCACAGGCCTCAGTCCTCATTCCACATCAGCAGCAGTACCCAATTAGAAATGGAATAGAATAAAAGACAAGTGAAAATGAGGGGTATGCTCCCCAAACCATGGAGATGGGCAAGGTAAGGTAAAATGAACTCAAGAATGAATAAAGATCAAGTAACAGAGTTAGTGAACGGCAGGGAAAGAGAAAGAAAGATGCAAAGTTAAAGAAAGAACAAAAAGGAGAAATGCATAGAGGGAATTGGATAAAAGAAGAGGAGCTGGAAGTTGTAGCTGAGTGATAGAGCGTCTCCTTAGTGTGTGGAAGGCTTAGTTCCCTGCAAACATATGCAGGATAAAGTGGAAATAAGAGTAAAGAGGAGGAGGAGGAGGAGGAGGAGGAGGAGGGAGAGGAGGAGGAGGGAGAGGAGGAGGAGGAAGAAGAGGAGGAGGAAGAGGAAGAGGAGGAGAAGGAAGAGTAGGAGGAGGAGGAAGAGGAGGAAGAAGAGGAGGAGGACGAGGAGGAGAGGGAAGAGGAGGAGGAGGAGGAGTAAGAGGAGGAGGAGGAGGAAGAGGAGGAGGAGGAGGAGAAAGAGGAGGAGGAGGAAGAGGAGGAGGAGGAAGAGGAGGAGGAGGAGGAGGAGGAGAAGGGAGGGAGGGAAGAGACAGAGAAGCAAACTTTGTTTCAGGTCCTCTAATACTAGAATCTGCCACAGGGAATTGGGACTCGGGTCCCAGCCGCAGTGTATTGTAGCTCCTCTCTGTTCCCACCACAGCTGATTCCACGAGCGGCTAAACCCCAGTCCAGTCAGGGGTGTGCTGCCAGCCACCATCAGGGTAGTGTTCATCTGAGAAGTTTTCCCTTCATTCCACATCAGGAACTGTTGACAGCCCAGTGAGCTTTGGAACTTATAGGCTGGTGGGTTCTTGCTCATTCAAGAGGCCCACTTCCAGTCTGTGCACCCAGGGGTGACTGACGTCCAAGCTGAGGGCTGTCCTCTGAATGTGCCACATAGTGGGGGAAGCAAACAGAGCTTCTACACCAGAGAGCAGACCTGAGGAAATTAGGCGTTCTATCTGCCAGGGTGGATTCAGACCTCACCCAGCAGCAAATGGTCCCATAAGAGGGAGGAGGCTGTGGAAACTCAGAGGTGTACTGAGCTTAGGCTTGATGCTCCCAGATTCACCAACTGACATCAGGAAGGTGATCTTCTACCTCTCACCTTAGAGCACTCAGTCTCCAGCATTCCATAGGCAGCAGTAAGGACTTGTTCCTCAGCACAGCAGGTCAGGCACTGTCCCTGTCCACCATGGCTTCCACTGCCCAAGCTCCCTGCTGTGCTAAATCCTCAGTGGGTCTATGCCCAACTCCCTCTCCCTCCTTTCCTTCCTCGTCCCCTCCGCAGTTCCTCCCACCCACACACTGGGTGGCAGGGTGCTCCCGGGCCCCCTGACCTGTGGTTTATTGCAGGGCCCCTCTCAAGGTGGTGCCTGTGTGGAGCACTTCGAGATATCGTGAGCGATTTAATGGACTTCTTCCCCACCAGTAGCCTACCATGCCACAGCAGATTCCCCAGTGAATTTCTACTGTGGTCAGGACCAGGGCTGCCAGCACTCTGCAGGCCGACCTCGTGGTTATGGCTTCGGGCGCCCTTTGTCGTGGTTTGAATATGAACTATCCCGCATAAGCTCGTGTGTTTGTTTGAACACTGGTCTCCAACACTGGTGACGCCATTTGTAAAATCTGTGGGACCTTTAGGAGGTGGAATGCCACTGGAGGCAGCCCTGAGGTCTTACAGGCTGACCCCACTTGCTGTTCTCTTTCCTGAATGTGGATGAAGTATGACCAGCCAGCATCTTCTACCAGGATGCCTTGCCTTTCTGCCATGATAGTGTATTCCTCTGGAAGCATAAGCCAAAACAAACCTTTCTTCCTTAAATTGCTTTTGTTTGGGTATTTTATTACAGCAACAGAAAAGAAACTGATTATCTCCCCTGCCCAGGGACAGTTTCTTGCTTTTCCTTGTAATACTGTTCTGTTTCTCCATTTAAAAAAAAATCTGTCAACTCGTTCCCGATTCCTGATAATCTTTTCTCTTTGCCTCCTTAAGCATCATCTTTGCACATGTCACAAGACATGTCTATTCCTCTTACTCTGGGATAGTAGTTTTGTATGTCTAAGTGAAGAAGCCACATCTTGGTCAAAATAGAAGATGTAACTGAGGCGATTAAGACATGGGGAAGGCATCAGCAAGACACAGAAATCCTGAGCCGTGAGTGTTGGGGAGAGGTCAGCAAGACACAGGGACCCTGACCATATAAGTAAGGGCGACATCATCACTCTTGTCTGTGCTTGGGGCTCCCCAGAAGGAGACCTTACGAGCTGGTGAAGTGAGTCATTTACTTGAGAGATAGTGTGGGAGGAGTGGAGATGGACACTCAGGGACACTGCAAGAGGGCCTTTGCCAAGAGGCTATTCTGGTGGCCCTGAACCTCTTCACACAGGGAAGTCTGAGGTTCAGTGTGAGACACACAGCAGGACTGAGAACATGAGGGTCAAGGGAGCTGGGGGTTTATTCTGTGGTGCTGGGGCACTGCACTTAGATGAGGGATGACCCATCAGGATGAATGTCCGCCTCCCGACACTCCGCTGTCCCCACACTGTAGCTGAGTGGGCTCCGATGGCCAGAGAAGCAAACAGTGAGGAGGAGCTCCAAGTGTGGTCAGTGGCGTATGGAGTTAGCAAGTTCCGTGAATTGTAAAAATACCATCAAAATGTCTGTACTGCCCAGATTCAGTTCAGTTCTCATCCAAATCTCAACGACAATATTTACAGAAAAACAAGCTCCTGAAATCCACATGGAAACACACACACACAGAGGCACACACAAGTCCATTCACACACACACCTCCATACACCAGAGCAACCTGGAGGGAAAAGAAGAAAGCTGGAGCTATTACAACATTTAGTTTCCAAGCATACTGCAAAGCTGCTGTGACCAAGAGTGTGGTATTAGAAGAAAGCTGGACACATAGTTGGGTCCGCATACGCGGACATGAGGAGGCCAAAGGGATCAATGGGGGGGACATCAAATAAATGTTCATATCCCAGTTTAGGGCTGAGGACCCCTAACCCTGCCGGAGCCTGGGAAACCAACAGGACCCTGCTTCTTCTGATCAAGGCAAGTGAGGAGAAAGAACTCTAACACTCAGGAGCAGATAGGTCCAAGGGGCTTGTGGACAATCCCCATGAGCTTTCCAGGAACCAGAGGGGGGAGAGTGAGGGCTGTGAGGGGGTAAGTGAGATGCCCAGAGAGACTCTGGAGTCAGGACATCCACCCGACCTGAATGGGCCAAAACACAAGAAACCAAAGACCTTGTGACCACCTTTGGTCTGGTTTGGGCAGTTCCCACCTCCCAGCTCATGTCCAGTTGTAACCTAAGACTGTGCTTTCATTTGGAAGTAGGGACTCTGCAATGTAACTGAGTTGAGATAAGGTCTATTGGAATGGGGTGGGCCCTATTAAGACGAGGGAGGAGAGGAATTGACATCAGCAGGGGGCTCACTAGAGGCACATGGCATGCTTCCCTCCTCACGGAGGACCAAAACAAAGAAACAGCAGCTAGGTCACTGGAGCGTTTGGAGCGGAGCACCACCAGCATGCGGCAAGGGTGGAACGGAGATGCTGCAGAACGCAGACAATCACGAAGGGCTTATGAAAAGTTGTGCTGAGCACAGAGCTTCTCCAGTGACCCGGATTTGAGAGCAATGTGGCTTGGACAAGAAAGGACCAGGTGGTAACTACCATCATGAAAACAGGCAGATGTTCAGAACTCACCATCAGAGCAGATACCCAACAGAAAAGCCTGCGTATCAGCACAGAAGCCTTCAAATGATGAGGGCGAATATCGAACAGGAATGCAGGAAATGATGCATAGGGCAGTCAGGAAACAGGAACAGAATGGGGCTCCCGCGGTAGGGCGGTGGTAGAGTGCTTGCCTGGCATGTGTGAGGCCCTGGGTTTGATCCCCAGCATGGCAACAGAGTAAGTAAACAAGAAGAACTAACACAATGGGGCCAGAGAGATGGCACTGGCTGCTCTTGCAGAGGACTCAGGCTCAGTTCCCAGCATCCACATGGCAGCTGACAACCATTCCTCACTCCAGTTACAGGGGATCACCCTCTTCTGAGCTCCATGGGCACTGCACAAGGCGGGTGCACTTATATACAAGCAGGCAATACACTCATACAAATAAAATGACAAATTTTTGAAGAAAGAAAACTTAACAATGGCAGGAGTATGTCTTTACTTAAAATTAATAATATTGACTATAAATGGATTAAGTCCACTAGCTAAAAGCTATTAACTGGAGTTGAGGAGACAGCTCAGTGGGTAAGAGTGCTTTCTGTGCATGAGGACCTGAGTGTGAATTCCTAGTCCCCATGTAAAAAGCCAGACATGGTCATAAATGCCTGCAACTCCAGTCCCGCTGTGGGAACTGAGCCACAGGATCTCTGGGGCTTGCTGGCTGCCTGCCTAACTCCGGGTTGGGTGAGAGAGCCTGTTTCAAGGGATAGGAGGGAAAGAGACAGCAGGACAACCAATGTGCTCCTCCAGCCTCTTTGTGCATACATGAACATTAGCTTCCTGCCTGCCTGAATGCACAGACCATATATACACTCACACACATGAAATGAACTTAGTTAAAGAGCTGTAAACTGGAAGAATGGATTTAAAAATAAAACTATGCCCAGTTATATACTGTATACAAGAAACTCAATTCACCAATAACTACACATACACTGAAGTGGGGCAGATGAAAAGCACCGACCAAACAGGGAGCAAACGTGAGGGATGGCTCCACCTAGAGCAAAATAGCGTCCCAATCAGACTCTGAAGAGATGGCCACTCTGATGATTTGGGTTCCAGGAGTCCTCCCCAAAAGCTTATATGTTGACAGCTCCATCCCTGTCGCAGCACTGATCAAAGCAGGTCTTCTAGGTCCTGAGACTCTGCCTTTCCCAGTGGATTCACTCACTGACACAGTCATCATTTGATGTCATTAATGGAGGTGGTGGAGGCGTAGGAGAAGGGGCCTAGTCAGAGGAGGTGGAAGCTGGGGGTGTGCCTCTGAAAGGCACATCTTGCCCTGGTCCATCTTGGTCTGTGTGTTTCCTGCCTTCCATGAGGTGAACAAAGCCTGCCCCAGCACACCTCCCATCACAATCCTCTGCCACTCGCAGGCCCACCACCAACAGGTCCGGTCAACCATGGCGGAACCTCTGATACCAAACCCATATAAACCTCTTCTGTTTTCCATGGTTTCAGTGTTTGTCACAGTGGAGAAAAGTCGACTGATACAGACAGTACAGAGAGATAAAGTGGTCAGTTCAACAGGAGAATTATGAATATCTATAAACCCAACACTGGGGCGCTCATTATGTAAAGCAAGTGTTATTAGATCTAGAGCAGAGACTCGAACACAAGGGTGATTGGGGGCTTTCATAAACGGAAAACCACCTGTGTAGAAACTGCACCCATTGGACTAGAACTCCACTGCATACCCAGTGGGCCTAACAGACCCATGCAGAATCCATCACCTCCCTGCTGCCAGATGACATTCACCTCGGCTACCCATGGAGGGGGGCATCACTCAGCTGTGTTTTCATGAGGAGTTAGGACACAAAGCAAGTTTCAACAAACAAAAGAAAAAATAAAATCATAGGCTGGCAGGGTGACAGACATCTTTAATCCCAGCACTTGGCAGGCAGAGAGGCAAATGAGTATCTGTGTATTCAAGGTCTATGTAGGGAGTTCCAGGCCAGCCAGGGCTACATGGTAAGATCCTCCAAAAGAAGAAAAAGGAAATCTAGTATTTTCCCAGACCACCATAGAATAAAACTAAAAACCAACAAGAGGAACATCAGAAACCACACACCTACATGAAGTTTCATGGTAATCTCTCGATTGACTAGTGACTCAATGGAAAAATTAAAGGTAAATTGAAAGCATTCTTGAAATGGATAAAAATCAGAAGTGTAGCATACCTGTCTGTGGAATCACCTCAGAATCCATGCTAGAAAAGTAAGCTCCTGCATGCAAGTGCCTTTGTAAAGAGATTAAAAAGAGTTCAGACAGTCAACCCAATAATGTAGCTTAAGAAATCAGAAAATCAAGAACAAACCAAGGTCTAAATTTAGAAAAAAAGAAACTACAAAGAACAACACAGAAATAATTAAACAGAAACTCAGAAACAAAGACAAAAACAAACATAACTGAAAAGTCAACTGAGTGAAGAGTGGACTGTTTATGGAAAAGATATAATTGGAAAGCCTTTAGGTACACAAGCAAAGAAAAGAGAGCATATCCAAACACAATCAGACAGAAAAAATAGTAAAGGAGATGAGAAGGGCCACTTCACACTCACCAAAAGAACAATGTACTGAGGAGAGTACAATTGTAAACATATATGCACCAAACACAGGTGCACCTAACATCATAAAGCAAGCACTCCTAGATGTAAAACCCAACTGTCCCCAACACAGTCGTAGTGGGCGACTTAAATAGCCCACTCTCACCAATAGATAGGTCATCTGTACAAAAGCTAAGTCAAGAAACTGAAATTAAATGACATAAATCAAATTGACCTCACAGACACCTATAGAACATTCTACACAAAGACCAAAGAATGAACCAACTGTGATCAGTTGTGGCTTTCTGGGTTAATCATCATCTATTGCATGAGGAAGCTTCCCTGGTGAGAGTTGAGGGATGCATTAATATTTATCTACCCCTGTTCCACTATGTTCGCTGAGCCTTAGGGGTAGAGATTGTGTTGTAAATGTGTTATTTAGGACTGGGAAACAAACTTTTCTCTGTGTTTGATCATTTGTGGAATGTTGTAATAGTCTCCACCTGTTGAAAATATAAGCTTCTTTGGTGAGTGGTGAGAGGTCTACTTGTCTGTAAATATAAGGATATGTACTTAGAATACAATAAGAAATTGGTCTAGGGGGCGTGTGAGAAAGTAGGTTTTATTCTAGGATCTATGACCTCTCCAGCCATGTGTATCAGCTAAGGAACTATTGGCAACCAATAACTACTGGAGAGGGAGAGTTGGTTTTCTTTAAGGGTGTGATGTTAGATAGGTTAACCAGGCCCCAGTGGATGGACACACACCAAAGGACATTTGGGATCATAAACTTGATTCAACAGGCCTTAATACATGTGGCTGAGTACATGAAACCCAGCCGGGGAGGGTTTCAAGAAGGGTGAAGATAAGGGAGGTGGTCTAAATATAATCAAACAGTGTGTGAAATTCTCAAAATTAAATAAAAATAGGACAAAAAAACCCCTCTGTTCCCCAATCTGGAAAATCTAAAAGAAATGGACAAAATTTCTAGATGCATGTAGTGTACCAGAAGTAAACTAGTGTTGAAATAAGTTAAACAGACTCATACCTATTAATGAGTTTGAATAAAGAGTAATAAACTATCTCCCAACTAAGAAACATCCTAGGACCAGACGGTTTACTGCAGAATTCTACTGGAACTTCGAAGAAGAGTTAAAATCAACATGACTTGGGCTGTCCCAGGAAAAACAAAAGAAAGGAAGGCTTCCAAACTCCTTCTGATATTAACCAGATAAAGACAGAGAGACAAAAAGAACATCACAGACTGATCTCCTTGGTGAACTTTTATTGTTCTGAACTTGGTGCAGACTTTCTCAATAAAATAATGGCAACTCAAATCCAAACTTGCAACAAAAATATCATTCACCAAGATGGCTTGATTTCAAAGATGCAGGGGTGGTTCAACACACATAAACCAAGAAATGCTAGCCATTTCATAATCAGTGTCAAAGAGAGAAATCACATGGTCATTGCATTAGATGCAGAAAATATCTTTTGCAAAATCCAGCATCCCTTCGCAATAAAGTTACAGAGACAGGAACAGAGGGAGTGAACCTCACCACAATAAAGAGACCTAGACCTACTGTTATGCAAATGAGGAGAAGCTCATGGAGTTCCCACTAAGATCAGAAGGAGGCACAGCTCCCCGCTCCCCACTCTTACTCAGTACAGTACTTTAAACATCCACTAGAGCAATGAAACAAGAAAAGGGGATAAAAAGGAAACAGGAAAGGAAGAAGCCTTTACCCTATTCACATGCCATCTGAGTCTGAGTATAGGAGACCCTAACGGTCCATACAACAATCTTTTAGAGCTGGTAAATGCTATTTGAAAGTGGCAGGATATAAAATCAACACATGCCACATCAGTAGCCTTCTTATGCACCAAAGGACAAGTGGCTGAACAAGAAATCAGGGAACCACCCCTTTCACAATATCCATAAAAAGCAATGAAATAAAATACGTGGGAATGAACGTAACCAAGGAAGTGGAGATCTCTACAGTGAACGCTTTACGACATTAAAAAAGAAAGCAAGAAAGATACCAGAAGATGGAAAAGACCTTTTATGCTCACAGATTGAAAGAATTAGTACTGTAAAAATGGTCATCTGACCAAAATCAACCTACAGATTCAATGCAGTCCCAATCAAAATACCAAGGCCTTTCTTTACAGACAGATAAAACAATGCAAACATTTATATGGAAGCACAAAAGATGAAGAATAGACAAAGCTACCTTCAGCAAAAAGAGGACAGTGCTTCCATCTGTCTGTCTGTCTATCTACCTGTCTGTCTGTCTGTCTATCTACCTATCATCTATCTATCTATCTACCTACCTATCATTCATCTATCTACCTACCTACCTACCTACCTATCATTTATCTGTCTGTCTATCATCCATCTATCATCTACCTATCTACCTATCTACCTATCTATCTATCTATCTATCTATCTATCTATCTATCTAATCACTATACCCCATCTCAAACTATACCAAAGGGCCGTAGTAATAAAAGCAGCATGGGACTTGCATACAAACAGACACATTGATGAATGGAACAGAATTGAGAAGCCAGATTTAAGTCCATACACTTATAACACCTGAGTTTTGACAAAGGGACCAAAAATACGTGTTACAGAAAAAATGGCATCTTCAACAAATGTTGCTTGTCAAACTTGATAGCTACTAGGTCCTTGTCTCTGGTCTTGAAAAAAACTCAACTCCAAGTGGATCAAGGGCCTCAAAATAAAGCTGGATACCCTGAATCTGATGGAGGAGAGATGAGGAACTACACTGAAGCTTACAGGCACAGAAAAGGACTCTCTGAACAGCATCCCAATAGCACAGGCACTGAGACCAGCAACTGAGAAATGAGACCTCGTGAAACCGAGAAGTGTCTTACAGCAAAGGAAATCATCAGTTAAGTGCAGCGGTCACAGGGAATGGAGAAAGTGTTCATTAGATATGGAGCTGAGAGAGGACCGGTGTCTAGAATAAACCAAGAACTAAAAACTAAACATCAAGAAAACCCAGAGCCCAATCAGAAGGGGCAACGATCTGAACAAAAGTTCTCAAAGGGAGAGCCTCAGATTACCAGTAAACACTTGAAAATGTCCAACATCCGTAGCCAGCAGGGAAATGCAAAGGAAAGCTACGTTAAGGTTCCATCTCACCCCAGTCCAAATGGCCATTGTCAGCAACACAAAAGACAACAAGTGCTGACCTGGGTGTGGGGGAGGAGCACTCTCGTATCACTCTGGAGTTTCCTTGCAAAACTAGAAATAGAATTACCAAGATCTAGGTATACAACTCCTGGACATATACCCAGAGGACTTTTATCTTACTACAGATATGTTGGGCCTCCAGCGCCACTCCAGCCTGCCCTTTGAGGGTGGGGTTGCAGTTACCCGTGGGGCCAACTGAACGGGCTGCAGCTAACAGTTTGGGGGTTAGTGGCGCGGCAGGTGCCAACGATCGCCTCCTCCCAGGCGGCTGTTCTGGCCAACGCCCCCTCCCGGGCTGCCGACCCCAGCGATTGCCCCCTCCTGGGCCACCGCTGACAAATCTGTGGTGTGGCGCGGCCCCCCCAGGCAAAAATGACGGCCGCTGTCCAGCACGCAGGCTGCAGCGTGGCTCGGCAGCCCCAGGCAGGGCAGGATGCCAGCCGGCCCCGCTCTGGGCCTCTCGCAGGCTGCTGGTGATGGTGGTGCACACCAGTAGGATAAACTGAAGGAGGCAGAGGCAGGAGGATCTGTGAGTTTGAGGCCAGACTGCACAACACTGATAGGGTGTCCTCACACGATGCACCGGGAGCTGCAGGCCGACGCAGGACGATCGTGACTTGGCCTTAGTGCAGGCCTTAGTGCCACGGCCAGACTTCTAACAGTTTCCAACCGTCACAATCAACCGTCACCAACCGTTTGGAATGCAGCTGTCAGAGCCTCACCTGAGTCTGACGGCCTATCAGAATGGACTTTGCCTGGCTGCAGTTTACGCGACAAAAATCGATTGGTCCTTCACTCCCTTTTAGCCCTGCCCCTACCCTATATAAGTTATTTTGTAACCTTCAATAAACGAGATCCTGCTTGAACAGACTCCCGACTCGGTGTGTTTTTTTTCCTCCGGAGTGGAGAGGGTCCGGGTCGTGACACTCACCATCCCGCTCAGCCCCTGGAGGAGGCCGGCTGGACCAGCTTCTCCACCGCCCTACCTGCTGGTGATCCCGGCACAGATACAGTTGCACATCTATTTTATTGTCCTGCTACTCAAAATAGCTAGGAAAATATGGTACAGATGCAGTGGAATATTACTCAGGTATGAAAAATGGAATTCCAAAAATTACAAGTAAATGGATGAAAGTGGGAAAAATTATACTCAATGAGGTCACCCTGGACCTCCCTTAAAAAACTCGATTCTGCATGTTCTCTCTTGTATGTGGGTCTAGCTTCATCTCTTGTGTTTCGTGTGTTTAGCCTGGAATACTGTGGAAGCCAGTGGGTGGGGCATGCATTTAGGGAGGGTGAGAGTAGATCTAACGTGAGGTGAGCGCAGAGGAGGAATCCCGGGGGTAGAAGGGATCAAGCAGGAGAGGAGTACTGGGGACGGGGAAGCAGGGGGCAGGCAAGGGTTAAATCACATGAAGTGTCCATGAAGACACTACGAACCTATGATCTCCAACCCAAGTACAAAATGTAACACAAGGACAGAAGAACATGTGCACTATGAAGAACTGGGGGAGCAGACACTAAGAGCTAAAGGTTAAATGGGGATGAAGGCAGGAGGCAGTGGTAGGAGCTGATTATCCAGAACTGAAGATGTCTGAAGAAACCTTATGAAACTCCAATAGCTTGTAAATTAATTAGAGCAATATTTTAAAGCTTAGAAGTTTGAGTGGAGGGATTCCAAAAGGGGAAAGGAACCATTCTGCTCACCAGAGACAGAAGTTATTGTGGTCCCTGCGAGTTGCTGTTGCCTTTGTTCTTTTGTTCTCCCACCAAAACTAGATGGTAAGACCGGATTGCCAAAGACACTGCATGCTTTCACTGCAGGTCACAGAGATCAGTCGTGAGCTGACCGGGAAGCTCTCTCTTTTGGCTAGCTCTCACAGTGTTGAAAGCTCTGAGCAGGCTGCTGGAGAGAGAAGACATCAACGATCTTATCCAGTGCAGGATCCCTGCCTGCATCCAGGCAAGATGTGCTCACCGGGGCCGTCCTGGTAATGCTGTTTATGTATTATGGGGTTAACCAACAGCTGTCAGGATTGCCTGGAGGTCTGCTCCACAGGAGGGAATTCATGCCGGGCACTGCAAACACGGTCCAAGCACAAGGCTGCGGACACTATAGGCCACAGAGGAGCGGTTATTGATACGGTTTTGCCTACCGGCCACGTTGTCGAACAAAGAATATTTATGTTTATAGCCATAGATTTGTGCTGCTCTCGGCCATGGTCAGACGAGCTCCTTATTGTAGGGGGCAGCAGTTTGTGCAGACTCAACTTCAAATGCTGAGAATAAGCAGCTGTAAGTGCTTAGACATAGACAGAACCTCTGTCTATATCACTAAACCCACATGGCTCAGGGAACATTAAGAGGGAAATAATGAATGTAAGAGCCAAAGATGGAGAGGAGGGCTGTGAGAGATGGGCCTATGGCCTGACATGGCCGTGCCATGGACTCACAGTAGCTGTGGTTACCTGCGCAACATCTCTACTGGATCAAGAGAATTAAAAAATCTAATATGGATCTTGGGTGTGGTGGCACATGTCTTTAGTCCCAGGTCTTGAAAGGTAGGGGCAGGTCAATCTCTGTGAGCTCACGGACAGCCTGGTCTACATGGCAAGTTCCAGGGCATCAAAGCTATATAGTAAAATTCTGTCTCAAAAAAAGCCCCAAACCAAAAATCTATTCCAGCACGTGTTGGGGGCTGGAGGGTTTCTGCTGCCCCATCCCTAGCTCTGGATGACTGCTGAGGGACGGAAGGTCACTTTTCTTGTGAGGCAGCATTGGTAGGTTTCCCATGCCACAGGGGATGACCTCACACACGTGTGCATGTGGCTGCACTAACTAAACTTAGTGAACCATGAGAAACAAAGCCATGAATTTGAGAGGGATATGTTCGACACATTGGGGCAGAGAGAGCTGGAGTGAAGGAGTTGGGGAGGGGTATCACCACGATACACTGCATATGTGTTTGGAAATTTCAAAAACATTAAAAGGAATGATTCACGAAAATGGAGCCATTAGAACTGATACCTCAGAGGTCAGAAGGGCTCCAGGACTTCCGAACAACTCCACAGTGACAAATGGAAATGCAAAGAGGAGACAGATAAATACCAGGACATAAATGACAAACGAAAACAGAGACACACACCTGGGAGATGGGATCAGGACTTAAAAAGTCCTCGAAAGAGAAAAGATCACAAGGAGAATTGCTGACAATTTTATTACATCTGTAGAGAGCTAACATTAATGCTTAATCAATTCAACAGTATTCAAAGGGAGTGCCTTCCCAATCTTTCTATAATGGTAGAATTACCATAAATCCAAAGCCAGACAAAGACACACACACACACGCACACACACACACACAGACAGAGAGAGAGAGAGAGAGAGAGAGAGAGAGAGAGAGAGAGAGAGGGAGGGAGGGAGAAAGAGAGAAAGACTACAGACCAGTATCTCTGATGACTATGAATATAAACTTTCTCCAAAATTCTAACATCTCGTTAAACAATACATAATATTGATCAAGAGGTAAGGGTGTTTGTTTAAATGTATCCAAATAAGTGCATCACAGCAGAATACCAGATAAAAGGTGTGTGATCATCCTCATAGTTATAGAAAAAAGTTTTCAGTGAAATTCAATATTGTTTGGTGACAATAATCCTAAAGACACTGAGTATGGAAAGAGCGGTACCTGGCTGGGGCTGCATGAGTAGACCACTGCGCACCCCAAACCACAGCTCACAGAGAGTAGGGATCGGAGAACTGTAGGGCACGATGCAGTGTGGGCCTTAGGCAGGTCACCTGCTATGAGGATGAAGGGAGTGGCTCCTGTGGGTGTGGTGCTCCACTCCAGCCAGGGGTGACACCAGCTTCTGCCCTGCACGGAGATGGAGATGAACCACCCCACAGGGGGTTGGCTAACCAAACTTATAAAACCCCTGAACCTCCTTGAATAAACAAGTTTGCTGCTGCTTGGCCATGGCATGCTTCTCACTTAGCTCCTGGAGTCTGCATGTTGATTCCATGCCTACTCAGCCCTTTTCAGTGGAGACCCTGCATCTGCCTCAGGCCGGCACTGAGCAAAGGGACCCCAACAGCAGAGGGAACCACGTCCCCTCAAGTCCAGACAGTGATCTTTCCCTCCACACCACTGCTGGGACCACATGTCTGGCTCCCCATGAACCCCAAATCCAGGTGGGCACCTCCAGAGCTATTCCCTCTGCCACTACTAGAGCCTGTCTCCTCCTCCTCCACCAACCACCCCAACTATCATGCTGCCCAGGATCCTTGAGGCATCCTGAGACCTTGACCCCAGAGAGAACCTCAACCCTGCCCTCTACCCCACTGAGCTCCACCTGAGGTTAATGGGACAGCCTTTCCAACCCCTTCCCAGGGAACACTATTCATGTACAGAATGGTGTGAGCCTTCAACAGACTTCTACAGATCAGTGGTAAGAATCTTCTAACTCTACAAAACGGTTGCTACTGGGCTCAGAAGTGCGCACAGAGCTACCTGTGCTGGAAATACTTTGAGTACCCATTCACACATCAACACAAATCCACTCCAAGACCAGGACATGCGGCGCCCTGCATCTGGTCACAGCCTGACAAGTTGAATATCATCCAACAGAGATCCAGTCATTCAGTGAGGTGAGACCAGGTATCCATACAGAAATATCGCCAATGACTAATTACAGATGTCTAGGCCCTATCACAAAAACATAAACTACATGAATAACCAAGACAGTATGTCTCCTCCAGAAATGACCGAATCGACTACAATGTCCTCTGAGAAGAGCAACTTAGTGGTGCATAAGACAATGATTTCAAGATAGCAATTATAAATATTTTCAACAAACTCAAAAAGGACATACATAAATTCAGGAATGGAGGCCATGGAAACACCAACAGCTGGATGAAATAAAGAAAATATCCAATGTGAAAAATAGAGTCTGATATAGAATTAGAAGTTATGGATTTCTTCTCTTTTAGGACCACTGTGACCTCCAGATCCATTAGCATTTCCAGGCACACCTTCCCAATCTCCTTTCCCTCCCCTTCTTGTGCTCCAGGAGCTCAATCCTGCCAGGACTCTTGGACCCTCCTGGGGGCTTTCCCAACCCCGCCTTGGTGTGCTTCCTTTCACATACCTCCTTGTACCAGTCAGAGAAGAAAATGTTACAAATCCAGGAAAACAAATGCCTATCAAGGTACAAGAAACACACAGAATACCAAGTAGACAGAACCAGAAAAGAAACCTCCCGTCATATAATACTCAAAACTCTAAATGTACAGAGAAAAGAAAGGAAACTGAAGGTTGTGAGAGAGATGAAACATATATTTATATAGATAGATAGACAGATGATAGATAGATAGATGATAGACAGATGATAGATAGATAGATGATAGACAGACAAGATGATAGACATATAGATGATAGACAGATAATAGTTGATAGATAGATAGATGATAGATAGATAGATAGATGATAGATAACAGATAGATGATAAATAGATGAAAGATAGATAGATAGATAGATAGATAGATAGATAGATAGATAGATAAAGGTAGGCCTATTAGGATAACAAATGACTTCTCAATGGAGACTATGAAAGTCAAAAGGCTTTGGACCAATATGATACAAGTCAGGAAGGGGCAGATTCCAGTCCAGACTACAATATCTAGCAACATTATCAGTTGTAATTGAAGGAGAATGAGAGACTTTCCGTGATAAGAAAAGATGTAAGAAACGATGTCCATGAAACCAGCTCTATAGAGAATAATCAACAGAATACTTCAGTCTAAAAAGAAGAATGAACACTTTGAACATGGCACAGAGAATAAATTTTCTCAGAGGTGTAAAGAAATGGCACTATACCACCAACATAACAGAAATTAGTCAACGATGGTCAATAATTATTCTGAATAGTAGTGGTTTCCCCTCCCCAGTAAAAAGACACAGAGTAACTGATTGGATTAGAAATCATGATACTTTGATTTGTTGCCTCAGTGAAACACATCCCCAAACCAATAATTGACTATCTTAAGAAAAAAGAATAGAAAAAAGATATTCCAAGCAATTATAACTAGACACAAGCAGGTGAGCTGTGCTATCTAACAAAATAGTCTTCAAATGAAAACTAGTCAGAAGAGACAGGAAATTCACTTCATGTTCATCAGAAGAAAAATACCCCAGGAAGACACTACAGTACTAACCTTATATGAGTCACATGCAGGGACACCCGGTTCCACAAAAGAAACACTGTCAGATCTAAAATCACAGACACACAATGAGGGTGGGCAACTTCAATAACCCACTGTCACTGATAGGTCACTGAGGCCCAAAATAATAGAGAAACCCTGGGGTTAAATGACACCATAAGTCAAACGGGGCTAACAGACATCTACAGAACAACCCACCCAAACACCAAAGAAGACACTTCTCAGAGGTCCAGAGAACCTTCTCCAAATTGACTATGCATTAGCACGTGAAGCAGGTCTCCACAACTTAGGAAAACTGGACCATCATCCTGTATTCTATCTGGCTGCAAAGGAATGAAGCTTGATATTGATAACAATGAAAATGGGGAAAAGTGCACAGATCTGTGGATGGACAAAACATACTATTGTATGAAATTTCGAGAGGCAGAGATGAAGGAGAAAATGCAAAACCCCAAACTGAATGAAAATACAGAATACTAAAACCTTGAGGCACAAGGAAGGTCGTCCTGAAAGGAGACTTACAACAGCAAATGCCTACACTGGAAAGTTAGAGACATCTTGCATAAATAAGTTAAGAGGTCTTGGGAAACCAAGAACAAACAAAACCTAAAAAGAATACACAGGAAGAGACAAATAAATTAAAAGCTGAAATTAATGAACTAGAAAGAAAACAATGAAATGAAGCATTGGCTCTTTAAAAAGATTAACGAGATTGAAAAACCTTTTATCTAAATTAATCAAAAGAAAGAGAGAGGACCCAAATTAATAAACACAGAGGTGAGAAGGGAAACATTACAACAGATCCTCCTCAGAAAATTCAAAAATCCATTAGGATGTATTTTTAAAACCTGTATTCCACTAAAATAGAAAATCTAAAAGAAATGGATGAATTTCTAGATATGTATGGCCTACAATGGATTGGTAGGGTTAATACCGTTAAATGGCCCTCCAATCAAAAGCAATCTACAATTTCACTGCAGCACTCATTTAAATTCCAACACAACTCTTCACAGAAATTGAAAAAAAATCTTAAGTTTCATATGGAAACACAGAAACCCCAGGATAACCAAAATAATCCTAAACAATAAAAAAAACTGCGAGAGGTATTATGATCCCTGGTCTCAAACTGTACTGCAACGCTATAGCAATCAAAATAGCCTGGTACTGGCGTGAAGACAGACACACTGACCAGAGAACAGAACCGAGGACCCAGACCCAGACACCTGATTTTTGGCAAAGGCACCACAATATATAAACTGGAGAATAAATAGCTTCTTCAACAAATGGTGCTGGTCAAACTGAATCGCTGTACATAGAAGAATGAAGTAGAGCCCTATCTCTCAGCACAAACTCAACTTCAAATGGATCAAGGACCTCAGCATGTGATACCATACACTGAATCAGACAGAGGAGAAAGTAGGGGGTACACTGGAATTCATAGCACAGAAAAGGACTTTCTGAACAGCACTCCTATAGCCCAGACATTAAGAGCAACATTTGACAAATGGGACCTCGTGAAACTACAAAGCTTCTATGGAGCAAAGGATGCCATCACTCGAGGGAAGTGGCACCCTACAGAATGGGAAAAGCCCTTACCAGCTATACTGCTGGCCAAGCGCTAGTACCTAGAATACAAAACACTAAACATCAAAACAAACAACCCAATTAAGAAGCCCAGCAAGGAGCTGAACTGGGGGTTTGCTGAAGACAAAGCACAGATGAGAAGTACTCAGTAATGCTCAGGTCTTTAGCCATCAAGGAAAGGCAAATTCAAACCACTTGAGACATCATCTCCTCTGAGTCAGAGTGACTACGATTCAAAGTCAAACAATGACAAACACTGTTGAGATTGTGGAGAAAGGGGAACTCTTATCCACTATTGGCAGGAGTGCAAACTGAGGCAGCCACTACAGAAGTCAGTGTGGACAGGCCTCAGAAAGACCCAAATTGACCTACTGCTTCATCCAGCTGCAGCACTCTTGGGCATATACCCCAAAGACTATACCAACTGCAGAAATTCCTGTTCATCCGTGGTCAGGGCTGCCCCTTTCACACTAGCCAGGTAGATGTCTGTCAACTGACGAATGCATAACGAAGGTGTCTATCAACTGCTTAATGAAGGTGTGGAACACATACACAATGGAATATTATTCAGCACTTAAAAATGGATGGAACTGGAAACAATCATCCTGAGTGAGATAATCCAGACTCAGGAAGACAAATGTTGCATGTTCTCTCTCATCTGAAATCTTAAACATGCATGTTTCGGTTTGAAAATCCAGATAGGTCAAAAAGCAATAAATGTCCATGGGTTGTCCTGGGAGACTGACTCCCTGTGCGTGGAGGTAGAATGTAATTATGCAAAAGGGGAAAGGGGAACACTAAAGTAGGAGGTGTTACAGGGGTGGGGTGGGTGGGTAGGGCAGGGGGGGCCAGGGGAGGGTTAAAACACTGAAGGCCTTTAGAAATAGCCATGTGGCAACCTAGCACTGTAGACGCTTCTTAAAAGGAGATTAAAAGGAGTTACCTTATGACAGGGGACATTGTCCCATTAGGTACCGCAGGCTAGCAAAGTAAAGCCCAATGCCAGAAATGCACTCCCTTTGGAAACTGTGACCCAGCTGTGCAATAGACCCTCAGACAATCCCGGGCATTGCCATTGCTCTTGGTTACTTTCCAAACTGCAAGCTAAGACTACTGCTGAAGACACTATGTATGTGAGCTGAAGGTCAAACAAGATGAAGTCAAGCTGCTGCAGACTTCAAATCCTCATCTCTACTGGCTGTCTTTCGTACTGCTGGAAGGTACTGTGGACCTTACCCACCTGTGCATCCTGTGAGCTAACAAGTGGCCAGGGAGATATGTGCACTGGGCGGTGGTGGCATGGATGGTACAGGAGAAGCTAGCTACTTTCCAATTGCATTTAAAGTCAGCTTAACAGACAGCCCATGCCTGATACTGATGGAGGCTAGACAGCCCACAAGCCATGGGGGTACCCAATACATCTACTAGCTAAATAAAATAGCAACTGATTTCTAATGACTTACTGCTATACCCATAGATGAATGCATCTCTCTACTCTTTGCAGAGAAGATTCCCTATACAACAAATGGTTAACGCAACTGGCCGCACGCGAAGAACGAGAGGCTGAGACTGCTTATTTCTGAAGAGGACAGCTATATCAAAATTCTGCTTCCCAAGGCTCAGGGATCATTGTGGAGGAGTGTCCCACGAGCCAGAGGAGGCAGGCGAACACAAGGAAGCAGCTTCCCAGACAGATGGTCAGTTACTCACACAAACTCACAGCATGGAGAAGTTCAAAGTAAGCTCAGTCCCGACAAAATACCAGCATGGATGTGGGTAAGTGGTAGAAACCCAAAGCCATCTGAGGACATACGGGCAACTGATGACTGCCAGGGAGGGAAGATCTGGTCTCATAGAAGGGTGAGACTCTTAATAAGCTGACCAGGTTCCAGGGGACAGATCCACACTCAAGGGCATTTGGGGACAGAAACCAGAAAATTAGTCAGGAGTTAGAGGGGTTGCAGAGAGAGGGGATCCAAATATGGTCAAAATATATTGTACAAAATTTCAAAAATTAAATACAATTTATGAGAAAAGTAAAACTGAAATAAATCTTGAAATGAGAAACTCAATCAGTGGAATCAAAAACTCAAATGAAAGCTTCACCAAGAGATCAAGTAGAAGAAAGCACACTAAGCCTTGAGGACAAGGGAGAAGGCTTGGATCACTCAAACAAAGGAAATGTTAAATCTAAAATAAGCCCCAGGAACAGAATATGTGGGACGTCTTGGACATTGCAAAACACCAAACATGAATCTTAGGCATTGGAGAAGGGTAAAAAAACCAAGTTCAAGGCATATAAAATATTTTCAACAAAATAATAGAAGTAAACTTCCCAAATTCAAGGCAGAGAGGTATATCAGGTCACACAAAATGTACACAGAAGGCCAAATACACAGGATCAGAAGAGAAACTTCCCTGTGCCACGTAATAACCCAAATACCAAATGTACAGAATAAAGAAAGGATGCTGGAAGGCACAGGGAAGACAAAACCATATATAAAGGCAGGATGCCAGAATCACACCTGACATTTCCATGCAGACTTTGAAGGCCATGAGGACACTGGCTGATGTTCTGAAAGTTCCTAAAGATCACAAATAACCCAGATTATATACCAGCAAGGCTATCAGCTGTAACCAAAGAAGGAAGAAAAATATTCCACGTTAAAATTGGAGGTAAGGAATTTATAACCACTAAACTAGCCCTACAGAGGATACTGTAAGGAACACTTCAGTCTAAAGAGAGGTGAAACACACTCAAAAGACCACTGAGAATAAAGAGCAATTCTATAACACTTATAGTAAAGAAAGCACACGCCGCCACAACAAAACAATAGGTGCTAGATCGTATTGCTTAATAATAGCTCTATAGGTGGCCTCAATTCCTCAAAGAGGAGACACAGACTAATGGACTGGATTAGTAAACAGGATTCATCTTTTGGCTGCTTCTAAGAAAAACACCTTACCATCAAAGATGAACAGCACCTTAGAATAAAAGGGTGCATAAAACAAGTGGTGTTAAGAACAACAGGTCTGACCAGATGGACTCTAGACAAATACCGATTAGAGGAGACTAATTAAAGGGAAAGTCCAGCAGCAGAATAGTGAAATTCTAAGCATTTATGCACCATGCACAGGGAGCGGCTCACAACTTCATAAAGGAAACAGTATTAGACTCAGAAGCACAGACTGACTCCCAAGGCCCCGCTCTCAGCAATGGCCAGATCGTTTGCACAAAAATGGAACAGAGAAACGCTGAAGTTCAACGACACCCTAAATCAAACTGACCTCACACATCTGCCAAATGTTACACCCACATCTTAAAGAACACACAATTCTTCCCAATTTCTCCAAAGATGATCACATGTAGGACACAGCTTGTTTCAAGAAATATAGGAAAATTGAAACAACATTTTATCTGTGTTTTATCTGATCACAATCGAATAAAGCTAGATAGCAACAGCAACAGCAACAGAAACTATAGAAATAACAGAAACTCATAGAAACGAATAACACACTACTAAGAGAAAGTTGGGTCAGGGAGAAATAAAAAAGGAAGTTAAAAAATTCCTAGAATTGAACAAACAAAACCAACAATAAAAATAAAATACTTTTCAGAAAGTGTAGACAGGACAGATAAACAAAATCAGAGCCTAAGCAAGGGACACAGAAACAAACAAAATTACAAAGAATCAATGAAACAAAGAATTGGCTCTTTGAAAAGATAAACGAGACTGACAAAGTTTTAGGCAGTTTAACTAAAAGAAATAGAAGCCCTGGGAGGTCATCATACTGATGCTGAAACGAATGGGAATACCCGGTCAGCACAGCACACTATCCTCCAGAACTCCTGGACTCAAAAATTCTTCCTGCTTCAGCTTCCTGAGCAGCTGGGACTATAGGTGTGTGCCACTAGGCTCCGCCAACCCACTGAAGAAGATACTGGAAGATGGAAACAACGTCCATGCTCATGGATTGGTAGGATTAATATTGTGAAAAATGTTATTCTACCAAAAACAATCTTCAACACAATCTCCATTAAAATTCCAATGCAATTCTTCACAGAAAAAAATCTCAAATTTCATGTGGAAACAAACTCCCAAACAAATAAGGATGGCCCAAGCAATCCCAAACAATAAAAGAAGACCTAGAGATATCACACCCATGATTTCAAATGATAAAAAAAACACCATGGTACTGACTTAAAAACAGATACATTGATCAATGGTCTAGAATTTAGGACCCAGATTTAAGTTTACACGTTTATAGCCACCTGATTTTTGACAAAGGTGCCAAAGCTACAAACATTGGAGAAAAGACAGTATCTTCAAGAAAGGCTGTTAGTCAAAGTTGATGGCTACACGAAACTAGACCCCTATCACTTGCACTGCACAAAGCTCACATCAAATGGATCAAGTTCCTCAAAATAAGATCTGATGCCTGAATCTGAGAAAGGAGAAATTAGGGAATGCGCTGGAACTTCTAGTCACTGGGATCCTTTCTGAACAGGATCTCAATAACACAGGTATTAAAAAGCAACAAATGATAAATGAGACTTCATGAAACTAAAACGCTCCGGTACAGCCAAAGACACCATCAACTGAATGAAGAGGCAGCCTGCAGAATGGGAAAAAGCTTTACCAACTACACATCTGACAGAGGGTTCATTTCTAGAATGTAAGAGATACCAACAAAACCCCCTACACATTAAACAAGCAAGCAGTCCAATTAGAATGCAGGCAAGGAACTAAACAGAGAATTCACAAAAGATGAAATGCAAGTAGCTGAGAAATATTTGTTAATTATTCAACATCTTTAGCTATCAGGGAAATGCAAATCAAAACTACTTGGAGATTTCATCCTACCCCAGTCTAGCTAAGAAAGAAGCAAATGATGACAAATATTGGCGAGGATGTGGGGGAAAGGGAGCACTTCCTGCCTCCGTGAGTGCAGACCTGTGCACCCACTATGGGAATCAGTGTGTAGAGTCTGCAGAAAGCTAGATCTCGCTACGGGGCCCTTGGGCATACACCCAAAGGACCCTGTATCCTGCCACAGGGACACCTGCTCGTTCTACTCACTATAGCCAGGAAATGGAATCAACCTCGATGTCAACCAACCAACGAGTGGATAATGAAAATATGGTACATTCACGCAGCGGAATAATATTCAGCTCTTAGGAAAAATGAAACTGGGGCTGGAGAGATGACTCAGTGGTTAAGAACACTTGCTATTCTTCCAGAGGACCCAGGTTCAATTCCCAGCTCCCATAGGATGACTAACAACCATTCATAACTCCAGTTCCAGGAGATCCAACACTCTCTTCTGGCTTCTCTACTGACTATCTTTCATAGTGCTGGAAAGTGCTATGTATACTACTAGAAGGAAAAAGTAATCATTGGCCTTACATAGCTGTGACCCATGAGAACTACTGAAATGACAAGCCTGGTGAGATATCCCCACTGATTTAATGCATAAATGTTATGAGAGTAAGATGACTTTCTGATTGGATTTAAGGCCTGATTTACAAGATGCAGCCCATCCCTGGCACTGTATCAGGGCCAAGAACATGTGGTTAGACAGATCACACATCAAAGTAGAAAACTTAAATGCTCCTAATTACTTTTTGTTATGCCCATAGATTGTACATTTCTTAGTTCTTATCAGAGTAGCTTCTTGTAGCAGCTCACTATCACAACTGTCAATGTGAAGAGAATAAGAGAATGTGGAGTGCTCATCCCTAAATGGAACACCTGTATCACACTCTCTCTTCCCAAGGCACAGGGATCATTATGGAAGAGGAGGTGGAAGGACTGTAAGGGTCCAGGGGTGAAGGAAGCCATATTGTCTGGACACTACAAGGCACTCGCACATATAAACCCAGAGCACTCGTGACAGCATCACAAGACCTGTGTAAGACAAAAACCCAGTACGGAGCGGGGAGGGGTGCAGGAAGGCCCAGCTCAAGCTGAGGATCTACTGGCAGTTTATACCTACTGGTAGAGGGAGAGTCCATGTTCTTTCTCGGTGTGATGCTGGGTAGGTTAGCCAGCCTCAGTGGGATGGACCCACCCCCAGGAGTGTTTTGGAAACACAAATTAGACTTCATAAGCCTTTGAAAAATAACAATAATATAGATGACATCAAGTCAGGTGATGGTAAGGTGGCAGTGGACATGGGCTAATCATAGTATATTGTATGAAATTCTCAAAGATTCAATAAAAAATACTAAAAAATATATACATAGAGAGAGAGCACAGGAAGCAGACAGGGTGTGACATGGTAGAGCTGACTGAACAGGGGTAAGCTTGAATACAATCAAAATATAGTGTATGAAACTGTCAAATAATCAATAAAAATATTTTTTTAAAAAAAATGAACAGGGAGAGAGCCAGGGAGTGTCTGATCCTGAATTCTCCATTGGACCATAGGGTGTGAAGCCCACAGGTGGCTGCACAGGCCATTCAGATGGGAAAGCACTGTACTTTGCAGAGGAATAAACAGACAACTTTAAAAGAATGAAGACTGTACCGTAACCACATGGCACCCTGCTTCCATTAGAGTGAATGGAAATGACTTCTTCTGGGCTCAGGGTTAGGGTTAGGGTTAGGGTTATTTTCACCATTCTTATGCTGAAAGTTCTGTTACCAGAAGTTCTAGGCAGAGCAGTAAGGAATGAAACCACTCAAACAGGAAGAAAAGAAGTTAAGTTATCCCTGTTTCCACAGAGTATCATTTACAACAGCCTAAATTCTTTACACAAAAATCTGCAGAATCGATAGCAAATTCAATAAGGTTTGAGGACACAAAATCAACATTCAAAAAAGACAGCACTTTACAAAATATACAAATAACAAACCTGCTGAGAAAGAAATTTCAAAAGGAAACCCAATTCACAATCGCTATAATCAAACAGACCAAGCAACCAAATACACTGACAAATAAATGATAGAAACCTAGAACTAAATTTAACTAAATTTAATTTAGGTAAGTGATTCCTAAAATGCAAATTCTAAAAATACACATGAGAAATCAAGAGGACATAAAAATACAGGAAGATGTCCCATGTTCACGGGTTGGAATAATTAACATTGTTAAAATGTTAGGTACTAAAAGTAATCCACAAATTGAATTCAGTGTTGATCAAAGTCTTCACAATATTTTTTTTGTTTTTTGGGAGGAGGGGGTCAGGATCTTACTATGTAGCTTTAGCTGCCCTGGAAATCCCTATGTAGGCCAGGCTGGACTTGAAGTCAGAGAGATCCATCTGCCTCTTCATTTCAAGTGCTTGGATTTAAGATGTGTGCTACTACACCTGGCTCCATCAATGTTATTTACTGAAATGTTTTTAACCCTAAAATTTGTATGGGATCATAAAATAAGACCAGATAGACAAAGCAACCTTGAGAGCTAGATGGATCGACACATCTGACTTTATACTACATCCAATACAGAGATCTAAAGATTCAACACTAGTCTCTTGGTCTGGGTTGCCTTACTCAGCATATTGTTCTACAGTTCACAGGTAGGTGAATCCAGAAAGGGACCATTGGAGGGGAGGGGAGGGGCAGAAAGATTGACAAAATCTACAAAAATAGATAATTTCCAGGCATGTATGATCTACCAAATTTAAGTCAAAATGACATAAATAATTTAGGCAGACCCAAAACACAGTGAATAGATGTAGTAATTAAAAATCCCCAAATGAGGCATCCTGTTCTTCTTCTAGCCTTGGGCACAGGCCTGCTCCTGCTCTCAGCACCCCAGGTCCCTAGACTGCTCTTAGTCCAGGCCCACCCACTGTGTCCTGAATCCCGTACTCACACCAGCTCAAATTTGCACTGTAGTTTGTTAAAGCCTTCTCAGGCTGTCCCTACCCCCAATTTGCCATTGCATTCCTGAGACCATCCTCCTATCCTGGCAGTCCCCACCACCAACCTGCCTTGGATTCCAAGACCAGCCTTCTTCCCTGGTAAATCGGATCCTACCCACCGTGGCTCCACTCCCCCAACCCCTACCCTGTTCTTCATCTAGCCTTGGGCACAGGCACACTCCATTCCTCTGGACTACCGTCTACCTCTGGTGGGCTTTGAGCTCTCTAAATCGCACCGTGCCCATCCCCCTACATTGGTACATCTGCAGCCCCTCCCACTGCTGCAGGGATGGGCTTCTGTGCCATTTTGTATGGGCCCAGACCTTTGCAGACTGCCTGAGAAAGCCTGAATTGAGCCTCTGCCTAGCAGGTTCCCCAAATTGTGCTGTGCCTGCTGGCTAGAGGTGTGCAGATCTTAAGAGGGAGCCTGAGAGCCTCTGACCTTGCCCTAACCTGTGTCTCTGAGGGAACTCTGAAGAAGCTGGACTAGAGCCATCTGGTTCCTCCAATATAAAATCAAAAGAGAGAACCTGAAGCCTTGACCAGCTTTTCATACCCAATAAGAAAAGAACCAAGTCACATCAAGGGTACAAACAGAATCAGACTTCCACTAAAAAAAGTAAGGCTCAAGTCTCACATCAGAATCACAAACAAGAAAAGAAATTCACATGCCAAGATCACAATGAAAAAATAATAATATGAAAAACCCAAATAATATGTCCCCACCAAACATCATGAGTCTTATAGAAGAGTTCTACAGCAACAACCCCATAGAGATAACCCAGGACACAGAGTTTAAAAGAATAATCATAAACATGATCAAAGAATTCAGTGAATTTAAAAAACACACAAACAAACAAATCAAAGATCTAAAAGAAGACCGGGATAAACTTCTGACTGAATTCACAAAAGAGATAGAAATATTGAAGAAAACTCAGTCTGAAAAGAAGAAGGAAGTAAAAAAACTCAGTAAACCAATTTGAAATGATGGGAGAAAGCCTCACCAACAGAATGAATGAAATGGAAAACAGTATCAAGGCCGGATGATAGAGCTGAAGAACTGGAGCACTGAAGCAGAGATTAGGAAAAATTTTTTAAATCACAGGAATGGAATATGAGAGAAGTACGGGACACCATGAAAAGACCAAATTTACACATGATAGGCATAGAGGAAGGAGAAGAATCTCAGGATAATGGGATTGGCCAGATCTTCAACCAGATTGAGAAGAAAATTTCCCCAAATTAAGTAAAGACATTCCCATACAAGTATAAGAAGCACATAGAACACGAAATAGACAGGACCAGAAAAGAAACTCCCCGGGGCATATCATAGTAAAAACACTAAATGTACAGAGCAAAGAGAGAATTCTGAAAGCTGCAAAAGAAAAACAACAAATTACATATAAAGGAAAACCCATTAGAATTGTAGCTGACATTTCAGTGCAAACTATGAAAGCTAGAAGAGCCTGGACCAAAGTATTTTCAGTTATAAATGACCATAGATGTCAATCTAGAATACTTTATCCAGCGAAATGTCTATTATAAAGAAAAATCTTCCACAACATGAATAGACTGAAAGAATTCATGTCACGAAAACCAGCCCTTCAGAGAATACTTGAAGCGACACAAAGAGCTGATGAAAGGAACGATTACACCCAAGGGACAACAGAAGGAATTAAATGAAAGTTTCACTATGGAACCACAAAGTTACATCAAAGATGCAAACAGAATTTAAAATTCCAAGAATCAATACACATCTTTCAATAATAATCTTAAATATCAATGGACTGAACTCCCCAGTCAAAAGACACAGGCTAGTTGCATGGATCAAGAAACAAAATTCATCTTTTTGTTTGCAGGAACCCATTGCACCTTCAAGTAGACACACTTAAGTTGAAAGGATGGAAAAAAAATATTCCAAGCAAATGGGACTAAGAAAGAAGCAGGAGTTGCCATTATAATATCTCACAAAATAGAAATCAAACTAAAACTAATCAGAAGAGATAAAGAGGGTCATAATTAACCAAGAAGATATTACAACCATGAACATATGTGCACTACACTCTAGGGCACTGAACTTCATAAGAACAGGGCTTTAAGACACATATTAATCTCAACTCACTAAAATTAGGGACTTCAGTACCCCACTGTCTCCATTAGACTGGTCAACTAGACAGAGAATAAACAGAGAGACATCTGAATTAAACAATACCATACATCAAATGGACCTAACAGACATCTACTGAATATTCCACCCAAGCACCAAAGAACACACATTCATTCAGCACCCCAAGGAACTTTCTCCAAAATCGACCACATACAGGTCACAAATACAAAAAAATTGAAATAATTCCATGCATTCTATCAGACCACAGTGCAATAAAGCTTAAAAATCAATACCAAAAGAAGCCCTAATAACTTCATGAACTCATGGATTCAAAACAGCATACTCCTGAACAATGAATGGGTCAAAGGACAAATTAAGAAAGAAAAGTATTCCTGGAATTCAACAAAGTGGCAATACAACCCAAGGAAACGTCTGGGACATGTTGAAAGTAGTCCTAAGTGGAAGTTTATAGCTCTAAGTGCCTACATTAAAAAATTAGAAAGAACACAAATAAATGATTTAACATTGCAATTCAAGAACCTTGAAAGGCAACAACAAATGAAACCCAAACCCAGAAGACAAGAAGAAAGAACAAAAATTAGAGCAGAAATTAATGAAATAGAAGCAAAGGAAACAGTACAAAGAATCAATGAATTCAAGAGCTGGTTCTTTGAAAAGAAAAACAAGATAGACTGTTGGCCCAGCTAACCAAAAGAAAGAAAGAGTAACTCCAAATCAACAAAAATCAGGTATAAAAGGGAAACATCACAACAGACAACAAAGAGATCCAGAACATTATAAGGGAACACTTTAAAAACTTATATGCTATAAGAAAACCTTAAAGAAATGGTTATATATCTAAAATCATGGGAATCACCAAAGCTAAATCAAGAAGAGATCAACAGCTTAAACAGACTCATAACATATGAGAAATTGAAACAGTAATGCAAAACCTCCTGACTAAAAAATGCCCATGCCCAGATGGATTCCCAGCAGAATTCTACCAGGCATTCAAAGAGGATCTATATGCAAACAAACAGAGGGAGAAATCCCAGATTTCTGCCATGTAGCCACCACCACTCTAATACCCAAACCAGGTAAAGATACAATCAAAAAAGAAAGTGTAGACTCATATCTTTAATGACCATAGATGTAAAAATCCTCAACAAAATACTTGCAAACCGCATATAGACACACACCAAAAAGATCACCCACCATGATCAAATCGGCTGTATGCCAGACATGCATGGGTGATTCAATATATGTAAATTAATAAATGTCACAAAGCACATAAATGGACTTAAAGACAAAAATCACATGGTTGTCTCAATAGATGCAGAAAAGGCCTTTGAAAAAATTCAACATGCATGTATTTTAAATGTCCTAGCAGGAATTGGACTGGAGGGAATATCCCTCAACATCATTAAAGCTACATACAAAAACCCCACAGTCAACATCATTCTAAATGGAGAAAAACTGGAAGCATTCCCATTAAAATCAGAAACCAGACAAGGCTGTCTGCTACCTCCAGTCCTTTGTTAATATAGTGCTTGAAACTCTTGCTAGAGAAATACGACAAGAGAAAGAAGTTAAAAGAGCACTCATTGGAAAAGAAGAATTCAAATCATCTCTTTTTGCAGGTGACATGATATCATACCTAAGGTCTGCCAAAAATTCTACCAGAAGAACTCTTAGAAATGATTAAAACTTTCAGTAAAGTGGCAGGTTACAAAATTAATAAAAAATTCAGTGGCCTTTCAATATACCAATAGCAAGCAATTGGAGAAAAAGCACAAGGAACCCTCCGATTCACAATAGCCTCAAAAAAATCTTGTAATAAACCTGATCAAAGACCAATGGAATATCATTGAGGACTCAAACATGAATGCATGCAATTTCAGTCACCTGATACTTGACAAAGGGGCCAAGAACGCTCACTGGAAGAAAGAGCATCTTCAGCAAATGGTGCTGGCAAAACTGGATCTCCACCTGTAGACAAATGAAACTAGACCCTTATCTATCACCCTGCACAAAAGTCAACTCCAAATGGATCAAAGACCTCAATGTGAAACCTGAAACTCTGAAACTGTTAGAAGAAAATGTTGGTAGCAATCTATAAGATATAGGTATAGGAAAAGACTGTCAAAGTCAGACAGCAGTTTCTCAGGAATTAAGGTCAATAATCAACAAGTGGAACCTCATTAAACTGAAAAACTTCTGTATAGCAAAAGAAACAACCAAGGAAGTGAAGAGAAAAATCCACAGAATGGGAAAAAATCTCCAGTGACAGATCTGGCAGAGGCTTGACATCCAAAACATATAAAGAACTCAAAAACAAAGAATCAAGAAAACAAGTGAGCAGAGAGTTCTCAAAAGAAGAAATAAAGATAGCTGAGAAACATCTTAAAAAGTGTTTGACATTGTTAATAATTAGAGAAATGCAAATTAAAACCACTTTAAGATTTCATCTTACCCCAGTCGGACTGGCTAAGATCAAGAGAACAAATGATACCAAATGCTGGAGAGGATGTGGGGAAAGAGGAACGCTCATTCACTGCTGGTGAGATTATAAACTCGTGCAACCCCTATGGAAAGCAGCATGGAGAACTCTTAAAACACTAAAAGTGAACCTACCATTTGACCCAGTTATACCACTCCTTGGCATATGCTCAAAGGACTCATCCTATTGCAGAGATATTATGTTTGTTGCTGCTCTTTTCATAATAGTGAAGGGATTAAAGCAACCTAAGTGTCCCTCAACTGACGAGTAGACAATGATAAATGTGGTACATTTACATAGTGGAGTTCGACTCAGTGGTAAAGAAAGATGAGATCATGACATTTGCAGGCAAATGGATGGAATTAGAAACTGTCATACTAAGTGAAGTAACAAAGACTCAGAAAAACAAATGACATATCTTCTCCCTCATTTGTGGATCCAAGCACCAAACCCTTATATGTGACTATGTAGCCTGATGTAACTGCAGGAACCAGGAAAGTAGAAAGGAACCAGGCAGGTGAAGGGAAAGAAAGAATTTGAGACAGAAGAATAGTAGGAGGCAGGTGTTACTAAGGGAGAAATAGATAAAATGGGAGAATTTAAACAGGAGGAGAAGGGAGGGTTATACAAGGAACTATGGGGATAAAGAAGGAGCTCGAGAGAGGCAGGGCCACAGGAGACTGTATTATCACGGGAGAAATGGGGAAATGGGGACACTTTAAATAGGGAAGGCACAGAGGGAGGGCTAGACAGGGAGGGGGGAGAGAGGAGATAAAAACGTGTGGCTAGTGCAAAACACCAGTTGGAATCATATTAGTCGGACAACCTAATGACGAATTCCACATGCAGTATCTCTACATGAGCCCATGTGCACAGCTGAAGGCTACATAACAGGAAACAGTGCCAGACAGGAGAACCTTCCCTTGAGTTGTTGGCCAGGGAGGTACAAGAGACTCCCTAAATCACACAGGCCTCCTAGAACTTAAAGGTAAGACCCTATTGCTGAAGACAGGACATATTTTGGAGACCAGATTTGGAGCAATGGAGCTGAAACTGACCTGGAAGCCACTTCCTCTGATGGCTAACTCTTGTAGCTCTGGAGAGCACTAGGCAAGTAGCCAAGGGAGAGCATCAATCAATGGCCCAACACCAGCTTCATAACCAAATAACCACATCGATGACTGGCACAGCATTTGACAAGGTGCAGTAGTGGCACTTTTATCTTGGGGTCAATCAATGGCTACCTAGTTGGTCTTAGAGGCCACTCAGTGGGAGGAAACTCATCTGTGGTACTGTGATCATAGCCAAATACACATGGCTGAAGAGGTCGTGGATCTTTGAGAAATCCCCAGCATTGTCACATCCCTAGGCTAATGTAACTTTTTACTCAATGCAAAATATGTATCCTTATATTTACAGTCAAGGATCCCAGTCACTACTCATCAAAGAAGCTTCTTTTGTACCAGATGGAGACTGCTGCAGAGTGCCACAGCTGGTCACACAGACACTCTGTGAATCGCCCAGGCCTCAGCGGCACCTCTACCGTGCAGCCTCTACACCCAAGGCTCATGCAGTATAGAACAAGGGGTGAAGGTGTTACTAATGAATCTCTCAACAACTCTCATTAATGAAGCTTCCTCATGAAACTAAGCGCCAGTAACTCAAAAGGTCACAAATGGCTAAATCATGGAGATTAGGAGTCTGCAAACAGAGATGAGGAGTCACTCACCCAGGGCTCAGGGAACCACTGTGGAAGAGGAAAGACTGCAAGAGCCAGTCAGGAGGGGCGGGACCATATGAAATAGGATCCTACAAGCTCCTGGGACTCTGCTCACATGAACCTAGGTCTGAGGTCAACTCCTCAAAGAGCAGACAGACCCCAACCTCTGCTTAAGAAACATTGGCAACTGATTACTGTTAGATGAGGATGAGATTGTCTTCCTAAAGTGGGGGACTCTGGGTAGGCTGACTAGATCTCAGTGAATGAATCTGCACTGAGGTCATTTGGGGACACTACCTTGACATAATTGTCCTTAACACAGATGACAGAGTGTGTGGATTCCTGTTGGGGACTATCGGGGGGGGGTGGGGAAAGATGACTAAGGTTTATTGAGATGTTCGTTATGAAGCACAATGATTCAATAAAAATATTTTTAAATCTCCACATGAAAAAGAACGCATGACCATGTGGGTACAGTGCAGAATTTTATCAGACCTTTCAAGAAGAATAAATACCAATACTCCTCAAATTATTCCATAAAATGGAAAAGGAATGAACACCTCCAAACTCTTTTTATGAAACAATTATTACTCTAATATGAAAACAAGAGAAGACACAACATGTAAAGAAAACTATAGGCCACTCTCTGATGATTGTAAGTACAAAAATCCTCAATAAAATGCTCTCAAGCAAACTGAAAAAAGCACATCAAAAGGATTATCTACCATGATCAAGTTAGCTTTACCCCATAGATGAAGGGATGGTTCTGCATATGTAAATCAATAAATATAATTCTCCACATAGATACTCAAGGATTGAAAGCACATGATCATCTCATTAGCCATAAAAGAGACCTTTGGTATAGTCCAGCATCCATTAATGATAATGTTCTTGGAGCATCTAGAGATATAGAAGACGTGTCTCAACATAATAAAGGAACTGTACTACAGCCAACAGCCACCGTCAGACCAGATGGCTAAGAACTCAAGGCACTCTCATTAAAATGAGAAGCAAGGCAAGGATGTCCATGCTCCCCGTTCTTACTCAGTATAGCACTTAGTCTTAGCTAGAGCAATAGAACAAATGAAGTCTATAAAGGGGCTAGAAATTAGAAAGGAAGAAATCAAAGTATCTTTTTTGCAGATGATATTATTCTACACACAAAAGACCCTAAAGTCTCCAAGAGGAAACTTGTAGAGCTGTTACACATCCACAGAAATGTAGGAGGATATAAATCTAACACACAAGTATCCAGAAGAAGGAAAGACCTCTCAAGCACAAGGATAGGTAGGATTAATGCTGTTCAAAGTGGCCATCCTACCAAAAGCCATCTATAAGCTGAACACAAAACTCAATATAATCCCAGCACAATTCTTCACAGGTATTGAAAAATAAGCTTAAATTTTATATGGAAACACAGAAAATCCAGGATATCCACAATAATCCTGAACAAGAAAAAAACTGCTGGAGGCACTACCATTCCTGCTCGAGCTACACTGCAGAGCTGTAGTAGTAAAAGCAGCAGGGAACTGGCATTAAAACAGACATGCCGGTCAGCAGGATAGAACTGAGGACACAGCTTTGAATCTATGCGTTTACAGCAACCTGGGTTTTGACAAAGGAGCTACAAATATCAACTAGAGAAAAGACAGCCTGTTCTCTGGGTGCATGTAGATGGCTGAAAGTAGATCCCTGTCTCTCACCACGCTGTCTCTCTCACACCTCAACTGAAAATGGATCAAGTTCCCCAATGTAAGACCTGATGCCCAGGGAGTTCTTTGAAAATGAAATGCAAATGGTGGAGAAATACTGTTTAAATGGTTCGAGATATTTAGTCATCAGGGAAATGCAAATTTAAACTCTGAGGTATCATCTTGCCCAATTCAGAGTGACTACAGTCCAAGAAGCACCAAACATTGGCGAGGATATGGGTAAAAGATGAGCTCTTATCCACTGCTGGTGGAGTACAAACCAGGGCAGCCACTGTGGAAATCAATGTAGAGATTCCTCAAAAAGACAGAAATCAATCTTCCATATGATCCGGCCATACCCCTCTTGGACATATACCTAAAAAAATCTGTAGCCTACTACAAAAACACCTGTTCATCCATGTTCGTGTCTGTTCATCCATGTTCGTGTCTGTTCATCCAGGTTCGTGTCTGTTCATCCATGTTCGTGTCTTCTCTTTTCATAATAACCAGAGGTGGAAACAGGCCAGATGCCCATCCACCAATGAATGGATAATGAGAGTATGATACGCTCATACAATGGAGTATTATTCAGCTGTTAAAAAGCTAAACTTATGAATGGAACTGAAAACAATCATCCTGAGTGAGGTAACCCAAGCCCAGAAATACAGATGTCACGTGTTCTCCCTTGTAGCTGGATGCTAATTTTGAGTTCTTAGGTATGCATGTTTCAGTCGGAAAATGCACAGAGATCAGGAAAGTTAGAAACAGCCCTGAGTTGGGGGTGGGGAGCGCAGGATGGGGAGATAGAATGCAGTGATATTGATGGGAAGGGAAATAATAGAGTAGGAAGTGTTAAATGAAATGGGGAGAGAGGCCAGAAGACAGGGAGGAGTAGGTGGCGCTATAACTAACACCAGGGACCTTTAGAAAAAGCTGCATGGCCCCTACCGCTGTAGAAGCGTCTTAAAGTGTATACACATACACCATAAAAAGAGATCAAAAGGAGTTACTTTGTAACAGGGGGACATTAACAGTCCTAGATACCACAGGCTACCAAAGGGAGAGCCTAAGGTTAGGATGGGCTCTCTCTTTTGAAGCTGTTGATCAGAGATCCCATAGACCCTCAAACAATATTGGCTATTGCCCCTGCTCTTGGTTACCTACCAGAACTTGATGGTAAGACCCTGTTGCTAAAGATAGTACATACCTGAGTTTTAGAACAAGCAAGAAAAAAATCAAGCTGGTACTGATTTCAAAGCCTCATCTCTACTGACTAGTGCTCATACTGCTGGAAGGAGCTATGCATGCTGCAGGAAGGGAAAATTATCAACTTGATTCAGCTGTGACTCCTCTGGCCTGATGAGATGAGCCCTTTGGTACAAGAGTGGCGAAATATTATGGAAGTACTCAGCTACTTTCTAATGTTCACTCTATAATGTGGAGAGTGTATCTGACAGTGATATCAGGTCTAGGAACCTGTGGATAGGTTACAGGACACACAGGCCAGTCTAATAATTATTATTCTGCTAAATAGATATAATATTAAATGGACTCCAGTGACTTATTTTTATACCCATAGATTAATCATTTCTCAACTCTCAACAGAGAAGCTCCCTTATGCAGCAGATGGTGATTTCTCATAGACCCCCCAACTGGCCAACATACAGAGAACAAGAGGCTGCAGAGTGCTCATTCCCGAATAGGACACTATATCAAGCTTCTGCCTCCCACAGCTCAAAGATCATTGTGGAAGAGGGGGCAGAAAGATTGTAGGAGCCAGAGATGGTGGATGGCAGAGTTTTTCACACAGTTGGTCAGTTACTCACATGAACTCACAGCAATGGGAGCAACATACACCAGTTCCACATAAGCTCAAGTTAGACAAAATCCCAGCATGGTTGCAGGGAAGTAAGAAACCCCAACTCAACCTGAGGAATTATTGATAAATGATGGCTACCGAGACAGGGAGAGTCAGGTCAGCTTCTTGGTAGACTTACTGTGCTTCAGTGGGTAGACCCACTCCAAAGGGCTTGTGATGACACAGGTTTGGCGCTATAGATATGTTCATGTAATCTATGTAATGTAATTATATAGTAGAGTACATGAAACTGTACATCAGGTAGGAGGGGGACAAATGAGGGAGGGGATCTAAATTTGATGAAAGAATACTGTATGAAATTTGTAAAAACTGAATAAAAAAGAATTAGCACCAGGCTATTCAGCTGAAACTTTAAGGGCCACCAACAGGGCTGGAGAGATGCTTCAGCAGTTAAGAGCACTGACTGCTCTTACAGAAGACCTGGGTTCAATTCCTAGAACTCACTTAGTGATTAACAACTGTCCGTAACTCCAGTTTCAGGGGAGCTGACGCCTTCTTCTGTCCTCCATGGGCAATGCATGGCATGGGTGTACTTACTTGCATAACACGCACACATAAATAAAACATTTAAAAAATATAATAAAAGCCAGAAGGGCTTAGAATGATGTATTTCAAGTTCTGAAGGATAACAGATGCCAATTTAGAATATGTCCAGCAAAGCTATCCATCAAAACTGAAGGAAAAATAAAACTTTTCCATGATTAAAATGAGCTGAAGAAATTTACAACAACTAAACGAGACCTACTGAAGTTACTTGAAGACATCCTTCAGACTGAAGGGAGAAACACATCCATCCATCTGGCCACAGGAAAGAATAAAACATTTTATAGTAACACCAAGCAAGAGAGGAAGAGAAAATATTCAACACTACAAAGTCAAATGGCAGGAATCAATACACAACTTTCAATAGTAACTCTGAACAAAAGGTCTAAATTCCCCCCATGAAAGGACAAGGACACAGAATACGAGGCTGGGAAGTGCAGTTCAAGAGCTCTGATGAGGCCGTCAGAACCCGTTCACTCTGTCACCAGCGTCCCACTCCAGGGTTAAGCAGGGAACATGCTACCGAAGAGCTCCAGGCTAGTGGGGTTAGCCAGCAGAACCGTGCCTGCTCCCTTCCCGTCTTCCTCCCTGGGACCAGACCCTGATCATGCTGCTCCTGGGCTGCAGGCAACTCTGATGAACTAGTCAGAACCCTCTCTTCATCATCTCCCGTACTCCAGAACTAGACCTGGAAATCTCTGCTCCAGCTCCAGACTAGCACAGTGCACTAGAAGCAGTCCACCCCGCTTCCATCTTAATACTCGTAGTCCTAGCTGTGATGCCTCACAATGCACAATGGCTTATCCTGGAATCACGTGATCCTTCTGATTAAAAAAAAAAAAAGGACTTCTGAAGCACATATTAACCATCTATTCATACCTGATCAGAAAACAACCAAGGGGGCTGGAGAGGTGACTCAGTGGTTAAGAGCACTGGCTGCTCTTGAAGAGGACCCGGATTTGATTCCCTGCAACCACGTGGCCAGTAAAGAAAAATCTGTATCTCCAGTTCCACTGATCTGATACCCTCTTCTGACCTCTGAGGGCATCGCACAGCACAGTTGCATCTACCTGCATGCAGAAAGTGCTCTCATACACATAAACTAAAAAATAATCATAAATAAAATACTAAAAAATAATAACAAATAAGGAGAAAAGCAAGCAAGCAAGGTACAACAACAATAAAGATAAAACCAAACTTTCACTAAACAAAGGTAGGTTAGAATTTCAAATCAGATGCACAACCAACACAGACCACAAAAGAAAAACCCAAAGAATATGAAAACCAAGACAAAATGTGCCCACCAAACCCCAACAGTCCTACATAAGAGTTGTACAATGAGAACTACACAGAGGAACACCAGAACTCAGAAACTGAAAGAAAAGTCACACACATGATCAAAGAATTCATGACTTTAAAGTACACACAACTCGAAGAATTTAAAGAGAAAGGAATGAACTCCTGACTGAAAGTGAAGAGATTACAAAGATACGGATAAATGATATGCCACAGACAGCTCAGGATTTGAAAAGTGAATTCATGAAAGAGACAAATAGTGAAGAAAGCTCAAGCTGAGATGAGGTAGAATTGAAAAACTCAAAAGCCACTTTGAAATGATGGGAGGAAGTCTAGCCAACAGGATGAAGTGAATGAAAAACAGAATATCAAGACTTGAAGATAAAGTTGGAGAACTAGACTGCTTAAGCAGAGAATAGCAAATCATTTTAAACAAGGTATGGAATATGTAGGAGCTGTGGGACGCCATGAAAAGGCCAAATCTATGAATATGGGGTATAGAGGAAGAAGAAGAAACTCAGCTCAATGGCACTGATCAAATCTTCAATTGGATTATCAGATAAAACTTCCTAAAATAAAGAAATATATACCCATACAGACACAAGAAGCATGCAGAACACTAAATAGATAGGACCAGAAAAGAAACTCCCCACAACACATCAGTAAAAGGACCCTAAATATACAGATCAAAGAGAGAGAGAGCGCCAAAAGCCAAAGAGAAAGGTTATGTTACATCAGAATAACTGCTCTTTTCAAAGCCAATGTTAAAAGCCAGAAGAGCCTCGAGTAATGTATTACAAGTTCTTCATGACCATTCGTGCCAACCCAGATTCCTTTACTCAGCAAAACTGTCTAGGACAGTCTAAAAAGAAAGAAACATCTTTGATATAAATAGACTTAAAGAATTCATGTCCATCAAACCAGCCTTACAGGGAATCCTGGAAGCAATACAAAGGACTGAAGAATGGGATCACAATACCCAAGGCTGTGGAAAGACAACAACTGAACCTATGATTCTGGAAAAACAAAACAGGACTAAAAATGGCAACAAAAAATGACAGTCATCACTGTACACCTTTCAATAACAACTCTAAATATAAACGGCCCCACGTCCCCAGTTCAAAGACACAAGCCAGTTGACTGCATGGATAAAGAGACAAAATCTCTTTCTATTGTCTCCAAGAAACTCTTCTTACCTTCAAGGCATCACCTTGGAGTGAAGGGACAGAAAAAATATTCCAGGCAAGTAGCATCAAGAAACAAGTAAGTGTTGCCATCCCAATATCTCACAAAATAGACTCTAGACTAAAATTAATCAGTCACTTCATCCTAATGAAGGGAACAATTGACCAAGAAGACATTACCATCATAAACATATATGCACCACACTCTGGCACATCCAGTTTCACAAAAAGAGCACTACTGACCTCCAACAGATTTACTCCAACTCCATAACTGTAGGTAAATTCAGTATGGCATTTTTCCCAGTAGACAGGATACCTGTAGAAAAAATAAACAGAAACATCAGCATCAAATACCACACATCAAATGGACAACAAAAATCTATAGAATATCCCACTCCTCCATGGTCTGTGCTCCAGCTCTTGCCTCTAGTTCCTGATACTCTATACTATGAAAACACTGTATGATCCAGCTAAACTATTTCTATGCATGTACCCAAGGGATCTCAGATCGTCCTACAGGGAAACATGCATATCCATGTTCACTACTGCTCCATGCACAGCAGCTAGAAAACTGAATCAGTCTAAATATCCGCCCACTGGTGGATGGATCATGAAAGTGCACTATATATAGATAATTCAGTTCTATTCAGCTATAAAGAAAAATGAAGTTGTGAAATTTGTATAGAATGGATGGATAATATTAAACAAGGTAAGCCAGGTTCAGGGAGACAAACACTGTATGTTCTTTTTCACATGTGGATCCCAGCTCTGAAGTTTTAGATTTGGAACATCTGTTGTATTCTGAGGAGACTAGCAAGGGTGCATGAGGGGGAAGAAAGAGGTCTGAAGTTGTGTGCGGGGTTGGTAGAATACACAAGATATGAAAATAGAGCGGGGATCCTAGGGATTAAAAGAGAAGGCAGGGATGAGGGTAGGAGGACACAGGAGGGGGAGGGTGGGAAGGGTTAGCCCAAACTGTGTATGAAAAACCTGTATTGAGGATCTGGACAGATGGCTCAGTGGTTAAGAGCACTGGCTGCTCTTGCAGAGGACCTGGGTTTGAGTCTCAGCACACACATGGCAGCTAACAAACAGCCATAATTCCAGTTCCAGGGGAATCCAATGCATCTTCTGACCTCTGTATATCACAGGTGCACATATACACATGAAAACAATATACTCATATGTGTAAAAGAATAAATAAAATATTAAAAACCCATTATGGAAACTACTTTATAAGTCAGTTAAAATGAGCAAGGACTTACACAGCAACTGGTGAGAGATCATTCTTGTGATATTTTGGCATAAAATCTGCCTGCTGCTGCCCAGGGCATAAGAAGTTGCCTGAGACTAAATTTAAAGGAAAATGTCTAATTTCTTTGGCAGAAGGAATGTAAAGACAGTTTAATACTGCATGTGTGGCATGGTTGTTAATGGTGAATATTATGTACATCTGCAATAGAAGAGAACAAGTGGGGCAGAAAGAAATAGAAAATGTAGTTTGGAGAGGAAGAGAGCACTGGGAAGCTGAGTGCTACAGCCACGGCAGCCAAGCTGTGTCTTGGAAGAGAGGTTCTCTCTGTTCAGGGACGAGCACCATGGGAAAGGGCCTCCTGCTCTCCTGAGCAATGGGCAGAGTGTGAGTGTCCTCAGGGCATGGTCTCACCCAGCTCAGCTTCCAGTTTGTGACAGGAAAAGGCCTAGGGGAGTTTTCTGGTTCTAGAAAACCACAACAGACAAAAGCAGCTATAAATGTGACTCAAGGCGGCCAGGGTAGGTCCCAAGCCTGCGGCCCAGCTTAGCGTCATTCACGCAGCGCTTGCTCGAGAAACATGAAAGACGCAAGAGTGAGAGGGTCATCAGTTCTTCCTCCAAGGTGTGAGAAAGCCACTGAGGCCAGGCGATGCATGGCGGGCAAGTCCCTGTGAGAAGTCCCTGATGGGCCAAGAGGCCGTGAGAGACCTCTGGGTGCAGTAAAGCCTGGGTGGTGGTAGAAACTCCAAGGTGTTGGAGATTTCTGAGCTTTGAGACATCTCCCCATGAGAGCTGCATGCGCAGGGTGGTCCAGCCCAAGAGAGAGATGGACGCTGCAGGCGGCAAAGCAGAGGAGCCGAGCATCTAAGCCCTTTGGAAGTAAAGTCCCAGACCTTGGACGTGGATTCCAGGATTTGGTGTGTGCCCTGCCAGCTTTTGGTCTTGTTTTGGTGTGGCATTTACTCAGCGTGCTCTCATTTCCGCCTTTGCAATGGGAATGTGTGTTCTGTGACATTGTATCTTGGAAATATAGAATTTTTATTTTTTATTTTACAGAGGCTTATAGTCAAGAGAGTGCCTTGATGGATCTTTGTGAGTTCACGGCCAGCCTAGTCTACATGGTGAGTTCCAGGTCAGTTGGGACTACTGTCTCAAAAAACAAATCAACAACAAATGAAAACAAAAGAGTGCCTTGAGTCTCAGAAGAGAGTTTGAGATTTTTGCCCCTCTACTTTTGAGTGCTATACCCGAAGCCAAATAACCTCTTGCTTCTATAAACTTCCTTGGCATTGGGGATTCAGCACAGCAGCAGCAAAGGAGCTAATACCGTTGCCCACCAGAACTACCCTGTGAGATGACACTCTGAAAGCATAATGCATGTTGCAGAACACGGAGAAATCAAGCTAGAAATGACCCGAAAACTCCCCGTGGTCTAGTTTTCACACTGCAAAAGGTGCTACGGGGGCTGAGGCAGGGACAGTCAGTGGTATTACCCAGTGACAATCCCTGAATGCTACAGCACAGATCTCCCAGGCAAGATGTTCCCACTGATGCAACAGTGCAAGAAAGTTATGGGGTAACCAACACCTTTGGATTAGATTTGACGTCTGTTCCACAAGAGGGAATTCATACCTACCTAGTACTGTAAACAAAGTCAACAGGCCTCTTGGCCTATTAGGAAATCATGGGCCCTAGGGGGAACCCACTGCTGTTGTCTTACTAAATGGACACGTTTTTAAACTGCTGTCTAAATATTTACATTTATATCCATAGATTAGTGTTGTCCTCAGTCTTGGCTAAAGAAGCATCTCTCTGCAGTGGTCAGCAATTAATGCAAAAACCTGTAGCTGGTCAAAGTACGGATAAGCGGTTACTGTTGAGCGCTGTGCCCTGCGTGGGACATCTGTATCAACCCCTCTCAGGCTCAGAGAACACAAGAGAGGAGGGTGGTGAGATCCAGAGGATGGGGAGGATGTGTAAAACACTGTCTTCTGGAAATGACATGGCTGCTGCACTCGTGAACTCATTGTGGCTGTGGTCACCTGCACAAGATCAAGCCAATAAGATTAGTCGGTAATTCCATCAGGCAGTATCTGGACTCAGTGGGTCACAAAAAGAATGAGGACACTAAGGGGAGGGGTCGTGGTGGGAGCGCCTGGGGAGCGGAAAGTAGGCTGCTTATGATCGAGATACACTGAAAAAAAAAGGATGTTAGTAGGAAGGAGCTTGGGATTTAAGGCTTCAAGGCCAACCCGATCCTACCACATTAGAGGGCTGGTCCCTTAGTAAGTTATGCAACCATCATAATCACTGTTTTATTATTTATAAAAATGGAATATAAGACCTCACATACTTGATATAATTCAAGTTGCCTAATACCCTTCCTGCCTAGTCTGTGATAAATGGTTAATAAAGCGTAGGTGAGAGCAAAAAAGATGTAGGGACTAGAATAGTGACTATCAAAGCCTGGAAGGGGAGGGTGTTGGAGAGAGGTGGAGATCGGGGATGGGTGTGGATGTGCAGGTACATTGCTGGACCAGCGTTTAGTGTTGTGTAACATAGTAGGTTTGCTACAGTTGACAGAGAACTGTGCATTTCAAAAGAGCCAGTAGAAAGATTTTGAATGTTCCCAGCACAAATAGGTGTCTATGGTTCGAGACAAATCTGCCAGGTACCTGAATCTGATCATTACCCAGGGTGTGTGTTGAAATATCACAGCGTACCCCATAATGTGTGAAACTACACACTCATTAAAAATAGAAATTATGGACTGGTCAGTTGGCACCCTGGTTAACAGCACTGGCTGCTCCTAAAGAGGACCTAGATTCTGTTCCCAGCACCCACATGGGAGCTAACAACTGTGTGTAGCTCCAGATCCAAGGGATCCATCTTCAGGCCTCTATGGGCGTAGTGCTCAAGGGTGCCTTAGATACATGCAGGCAAAACTCTCATACAAATAAATAGAAATGAAGAAATAAAATACAAATTAAGGGCCAGGCAGATGGTTATAGGACACAGAAATCAAACTAGAAATGACCTGAAAAAGGTTAAGGGCACTTGTTGATCTTGCAGAAGACCCTAGGGTCAACTCCTAGTGCCCACATCAGGCATCTCACAACTGCCTGTAACTACAACTCCCAGGGATCTGGTACCTTCTTCTGGTCTCTATATGTATACATAACATATACACATACACACATAACAATTTTTAAAAATGTAAAATTTTTAACATACAAAAATAAATGAAAAAAATTAAAGCATTTGTGTGGCCACAAATGCTACAAAATCCAAGAACAAAAAAGACAAATGCATCGGGAAGAAGCCGTAGGATGAGAAAGATAAAGATAGATGCTGAAATGGAGTGCTCACCGAGCAGGGGAGGTCAGCTGCCACCTGAAGCTAGGAGTGTCTGCCAGTGCCATCTCTGCCAACAGCCTCCAGAGCTGTGAGGACATCAACTATCGACTCCTGCTTAAGCCACCCAGTCTATAATAACCTGCCATGGCAGCTCCAGGAATATGTGATGGACCCCTGACCAAAGCTCCATAAGGACTTGTGGGACAAAGACACACCCCAGATACCCACACCCTCTGAGAACACAAATATTGTGCAAGGTCTACTTGAAACCCAATTCTAAGAGCTAGTGAGATGACTCAGTGGGTAAAAGTGCTTGCTGACAGACCTGGCAACCTAAGTTCAACCCCAGGATCCACATGGTGGAAGGAGAGAACCAAGTTCCCCAAGCTGGCTCTGACTTCCACACATGTCCCTGACTGCACATGCATGTACAGATGTACATGCACCCACATGCAATGTACACGCACACACACAGATGCAAAAAAGACTAAGCCAGTGGCGTGGATGCACACTTCAAAGTACCACTGAGGCCTAACACTGCACTGAACCCTGGGATTGGAGTCTGGCAGGCCAAGCTCAGCCAGCAGCTGAGTCTCAGGTTCCTAGATTGACGTCATCCATGACTGTAGGGCTGGAGCTGGCCACTGAGACAGCCACCCCACATTAATATTTGATGGTGTTGAATCGCTTTCTTCTGAGACCGAGAAAGAGAGGCAATTACACACGGGTAATAAGAAGGTCTGGTGTGATCAGCGAGCTCCCGGTTGTCAGGGCCTGAGGAGGTCGGCCATGTCCTGAATAATTTATCCACCTGTAATGATTTCCTTGCCCTCACATGCCCGTTGGCGGGAAGGAGTCAGAAATGCCCCCTCGTCCTGGCATTTCAGTCAGCGCCGGGTCATTCTCGGTCACACCAAGCCCAGTATGGAGGGCACATGGCTCTGGCTAGATGGCCTGGGACTTGACCTCAGTTTCCCTTTTCCCAGCTGCACCAGCAGCAAAGCTGTGTGTCTTCTCTCCACCCTTTTACCTCAACAGAGGCTGTGGTGTGAGTCACTGAACCTGGATTAATGCCAAGCTGTGCCGCGTGACCCCTAAGCAAGTCTCTCTGCTTTTCTGGGCCTTGCTCTCTGTTCTGCTCTGTCTCCTGGAGGTTAAGCTTTGCTGTTTTCCAACTGGACGTTGCTCTTTCTTCCAGATACAGCATCAGCTGTTCTCACTTAATTGTTTCATCCTCTGTGAGTCCAGACAAGCCTGTCCTCATCTCATGGGCCTGCCCCAGTGGGGGAAGCAGGGTGGACTGGGAATAGCCAGAGGCAGCTGCTTAGGCTGTGAGTGAATGAGAACACCAGGGAAGGGCCCAGGAGAGGTCCAGAGAGCCTCAGGGCCTGAGCAGCCTGGGGCTGGAGACAATTGTCCAGCTGTGACTGAAGCAGTCACATGCATGATGATCAAGGACTCGGTAAGAACATTACCAGGTGCCACCCAAAACCAAGTAGAGAGGACACATATTCCCTGGCCCCACTGAAGGCTGGTAAAGTTTGGAGGGGAGTTGATTTTTAAATTTTAGACAGGGAGGGTCTCATACTCCAGGCTGGTCTACAGCTCTCTACAAAGCAGTTAAGGCTGAGAGTGACCTTGAACTTCAAGTCCTTCTGTCTTCCCCGCCCCAGTGCTCAGGGACTCCGGGACTATCTTCTCATGCCAGGTTTTATGTGGTGCTTGGGAGGGAATGCGGCATCCACCAACTGAGACACACTCCGCAGTTTGTCCTGCTCCCTTTAAGAAATGCTTATACCGTGGTCTAGGCTCAGACCCCTCCCGGGCTTCCGGCCTTGCAAGGCCCCTCCCCCACCCCTCTCTTTGAGGGTCTCCTCTTCTTCCTCTTGCTTCTCTGAGACATCTGACCTCTCTGTTGCACAGAAAAGCCATGTCACTTCCCACCCGGAGCTCTGAAGTGGCCCTTAATGTCCCACTTCCATCTTTCCTTGAGTCCATTCAGTCTCTGCTCAGACTTCATCGCGAACAGGTCATCCCTGTCACCCACGCTGTCCCCATCCCACTGTGGTCACCACATTTGGTGTTGAGCTCCACAGCACTGGGAAGGATGGACTCCATTCCAGTCTTTGCCTATGGAAGGTCTGACTTCTTCCCTGCTCTGCAGCCTCTATCAGGCCTGTGTCTCTGGGAGACAGTGACCAGGCTCTTGGCTGTCCTGAATTCTTGGTGGCTCAAGTCAGTGTACCAGTCAAATTCTAGGCAGGAGCCAGGCCCTACAGTGAATGGAGAAGAGCTATCTCACAGACCGCCCCTGCTCTCTCCTCCATGACTAGCAGGAAGGGAGAGAAGGGGAGGGTAGGAAAGGGCCGTGTAGCAGTCCTGAGGAGTCGTCTCTGGGGAAGTCTGGCCTTACTTGGTGTGTGGGGCTCTAGACTGGGCCAGGAGAACTTTCTGGCATCCATCATTTGGGGTGGGAAACCTTCAGCAGGCTGCATCTTGTTGGAAGGACGTGCTACAAGCCCCCTGGAAAGAGCAAAGGTGAGCTCCTGGCTACTGGGTTCTGCTGACAGCCACCCTGCCAGTGCCTGTGCTGCCTGCTGCACACACTACCCCTACAGGAGCCCGCCTGGAGCCCAGAGGAGGCCCCATTCCTGCCCAGTCTCTCCGTCGCCCTCTGCTGATGAGGCCCAACATTGTGCCAGAGCTCAAAGGAGACACGCAGAGGCTCCAGATACAGCAGGTGAGAAAGGGCATATTTGGAGTCAAGAAGCAACAAACTGGCAATGGGCATAACTCACCCATTTGTTCTCAACTTCAACTCTGGTGGCAACGAGACTTCATACAAGCCCAAAAGCCTTTTCCTCTCGCCCCCTCTGTGTGAAAAGATGCACGGTACCAGCCGTCACCACTTCTGCTGCTGGCTGTGTGACTTCCTCCTCCGATTCACTGGTGAATGCGTTGCTGACACATTACACAAAAAGTGAACTTCTAACAGCTCGTATGCAAAGCCGAACAGCTTATACAGACAAGCACACACACGGGCTGTGTGTTTACATTATTCCTATTCCTACGTAGCAAGCCGACAGAAAACAGGCTGAGCTCCTACAGGATCCGTTTCTCTAATGAGATCCTAACATTCTCATTGATCTCTGTGAGCCATTCTGTAGGTCTCCTGATTTTATCCAAATCAGCTGGTGTTCTAGTTAGCATCTCTAGCACTGTGAGGAAAGAAAGAGAGAAAGAGAGAGAGAGAGAGAGAGAGAGAGAGAGAGAGAGAGAAAGAAAGAGAGAGAGAGAGAGAGAGAGAGAGAGAGAGAGAGAGAGAGAGAGAGAAAGAAAAAGAAAGAAAGAAAGAAAGAAAGAAACACTGCCAAAACCAACCTGGGAAGGAAAGGGCTTATTTCATCCAACATCTCCAGGTCACAGTTCATCACGGAGGGGAGCCAAAGCAGGAACTCAGAGCAGGAACCTGGAGCACAGCTCTGAAGTGGAACGTCTGGAAAAGCCTGTTCTGACCCAGGGGTCAGACCAGAGGGTCACTGAGGCACACACCACTGAGGCTTGGTGGCTGGGACTCTGGGCTGGGCCAAGAGAACTTTCTGGAACCTATCATTTGGGGTGGGGAACCTTCAGTGGAGTGTTTCTTGTGGAGAGTACGTGAATGCAGTTTACTGGCTTACTCCCCTCCCACATCACTCAACAATCAAGAAAATACCCAACTGACATGGTCACAGGGCAGGTCAATGGAGGAAATTCCTGAATTGAGGTTCCCTCCACCCAGGTGTGTCAAGGTGCCAACTGAAGCTATTCAGAACAGCTGGTCCCTGACTAGTGTGGGGAGCTGCATCTTCCTGAAGGCTGTGGTTCCTAATCCACCCCCTCCCCAACTCCTCTCCCTCCCTATCTCTCCCTATGTGTGTGCACTCACACTCTGGGGATTGAAAATGTTACTACTGGTCAGGGTTGGGCTGTGTGTTTCCAGGGTCTTGACCTCTTATCCTAAAAATAAAGGCTTATGGAAATTCTCAAAAGAAACAAGACATCTTTTTTCAGAGTGAAGTGATATTCCCACTATAGAGGGATGCAATGTCAGATTGCTATCAGGTCACATGAGTGGCACCCTAGGGTCCCAAAGCTACAGCCTGGGGTCTCTTGTTATGGGGTCCAAAGGAAGGAGTTGCTGATTACTAAGGGGTATAGTTTGGGTGGGTTCTCTATTTTGATTGACAGATTAGATAATATATTCACTTTTCCCTTTGCAAATGTCCCTTCCCACAATGCATCTGATTTAATCATATGCACACCTAATTATACATAAGCATTCAAAAATAGGGGATTTTCCCTAAAAGTTCACATGAAGGACACAATTTGCCTTACTACGCATGCACCCAAAACCAGTTCAGGCTGGATTGGCCTTTCTATTCTTCCTACCCAGATACATTGGGAATTTACTTGAATAGGAACTGTCTAAATGTGATTGTTACTAGAGGTGAAGAAATCTATACTATTGTTCAGAGACGGGAGTACGTGTAGCCTAATGCAGGTGGGGGTTCTGGGGTTGCTATGTGCATTGTGCATAGGATGTGCAGGTGAAGGAAGTAGGCTGACAGGTACATTATTAGAAGAGGGGGATGTGCATAGCTCAGTCCAAATACAGTCCCGGGTTACTAAACTTTCCCGAGTGCTTGCCTGCCTCAAAATGAGGGTCTTATGCATGCTAAGCGGCTGCTTTGAGCTGTATTTTAAAAGTCTCTGTATGTTCCAGTGAGCATTTACTGTGGTATGAATGCTTGTTTCCTCCATCAAATTCATGGGATCCTTGATCTCCAAGGCAATGGAGTTAGGAGATGGGACCTTGGGAGGTGATTGGTCATGAGGGTAGAGCTTTGAGGAGGTGACTGGATTATGATGGTGGAGCTGGGAGGATTAAAATTGGTATTCTTTTAAAAGAGACCCAGAGAACCTGTTTGCCCTCCTATGGTGCAGGAAGCTGCTGGCCAGGAGGAACAGGTCTGTACTACACCCTCATGCTGCCAGCGCTGGGCCTTGAGTTTCCCTTCTCCGCACTTGTTATCTGTCAGTCACTCTGTTTATGGAATTTTGTTAAAGCAACAAGGAGAGACAAGACAGAGGATAGATACTGATGGAAGGGGACCTGATGAAGCAGGTTCCTCAGGGTACAGAGGGACTGTGGAGCTGTGGCAGGTGGATGTGTGATACCCCTGGGAGGAGAGCAGCAGCAGGGAGCTAGAAAAGACCTGTGCGTGGAGTGGCAGAAGGCTGTCTCTTAAGAACTTGAATTTTCTATTTCATAGACGTCTCCAGAACATTGTGGGAATGAATTCTAAGGGCATGGGATAATGAGCAGAGATTCCAGGTTTAAACTGTGGCTTGTATAGTTATAAAAGGTGCCCAGAGCTTATTCGATTGGTTGGCTGAAGTGTGAGTCAAAAGATGGCCCACTGTGAGTGAGCTTGCAGACGCCTGATATCCCTCGGCTTAGTGTTGATGAAGGGATTCAGAGGCTCAGGGAAATTGGAATGCTCAAGTGGATTTTGTTTAAAACCTAATCCTGCACAATGGAAGGGTCCAGAAGATATGCCCTTTACTAAACTAGAAGGCACAGATCTTCGAGGGGGTACCAGTACATTTGAAGAGCTCTGTTGTTGACAGACATTATACTGCCCAACTGAAGGACTTAAATGCAGTGGGTGTAATTGGATCCTAGAGGCCAAGTAGCAGCACTGGATTGCCAAAGGCAAGGTGAGAGTTCCAGTAATGGACCATGCAGACGAAGCAGGTTCATAGTGGTCAGACTTGTGTAGACCTATGGCCCTCGTTAATTAATCACAGTGTTCCCAGGAGTGAAATACATATGAAGCCTATTAAGTTCTTGCTCCATCTGTATAAGCAGAAAAAAACAAAACTAATAACCAAAAGACTACCTTAAATTGGCTTAACAGAGACTCATGGCCCTCAACCTGTTTCCAAACTTGAGCCAGTTTAGAGACACAGAACCCTCAAATAAAAGAAGGACTTTGCTTCAAAATCAGTTTCACTGTGAATCATCCACCCATTTCCAAAGGGACATGTGGTTTTTAACTACAGTAACAGTACATTGGAGAAAAGGAAAAAGTCAGACCTTTGAGGGGTTTGCTAGACATTGGCTCTGAGCCAAAATCAATTCCAGGAGACTCCTCAAAAGCACTGTGACCTTCCAATAAAAGAAGGGGCTTAAGTAAGCAGGGCAACCAGTGGAATTTTAGGCAAAGTTCAAATCACAGAGGGTCCAATGGGTCCATGATTTCATTCTGTGGTTATTTCCCAGTCCCATGAGTCATAATTGAGATAGATATACTTGGAAGTTGGCAGAACCCCCTACATTGGTTCCTTGACCTGTGGACTGAGGGCTATTATGGTTGAAAGGCCAAATGGGTACTGATATCGCATCCCTAGAGGGAATACAGAATTAATGCCACCATAAAGGGCTTGAAAGATGCAGGTGGTTCCCACCACATCTCCCTTAACTCTCCTGTTGGGCCTGTGCTGAAATGGATGGGTCGTGGAGATGACAGTTGACTGTTACAAACTTCATCAAGTAGTAACTCTAATGGAGTTGCTGTGCCAGATGTGGTCTCTACTTGAGGGGACTGACACATCTGGTACCAGGGATGCAACCACTGATCTCAAAAATGCTTTTTTCTCCATACCTGTCCCCAAGCACCACGAGGGGCGATCTGCTTTCAGCCGGCGTGAGCAGCAGTACACGCTTACTGTTCCATTCAAGGGGTTGTTGATTCTCCAGTTCCATGTCATAACTTAAGTCATGGGGATCTGGGTCACCTATCACTTCACAAGGTATATGTTTGTGCACTGTACTGATGACACAGTGATGCTTGTGACTGTACTGATGACTTGGTGATATTGTGCACTGTACTAATGGTATGGTGATGCTTGTGGACTGTACTGATGACACAGTGATGCTTGTGACTGTACTGATGACCTGGTGGTCTTGTGAACTGTACTGACAACATGCTGATATTGTGTGCTTGTGTACTGTACTGAAGATGTGGTGATGCTTGTTGATTATACTGATGACATGGTGATACTTGTGCACTGTACTGATGACACGATCATATTGTGCACTGTACTAAAGACGCGGTGAAGCTTGTGAACTGTGTATGACACAACGGAGGATGGACCTTAGCCAGGCCACCTGCTGTGAGGAATGAGAGTGGCTCCCATGGGTGTGGTACTCTGCACTGGCTAGTCATATACCAGCTTCTGCCTAGCATCTGGAAAGAACCTGCACCGAGATGATCTACCTGGGGACAGATTTCTATTGTCTGCAGTTGGGACCCCACCCCATAAGGCTATTGGCTAACCAGACCTATAAGACCCCTTGCATTTCTGTGAATAAATGAATTTGCAGCAGTTTGCCACCGCTTGCTTCTCACCCAGCTCTGGTGCTTGTTTGTTGACCCTGTGCCTACTCACTCCCCCACAGTGACCCTCCCACTCGGGCTGGCCCCAAGCGCAGGGATCCTCAACATCTGACACCCAAATAGGGACTCTGCCCACTGGCATTGGTGAGACACCCCCTCCATGTGATTGTCAGTGAGTAGGCTCCTCTGTGTTCTGTGTGCTGACAGTTGCTCGAGGATGACTGAGCGGCCTTCTCCTTTTGTCCCCTTTCCTGTGTTTGTCTCCCTACCCTGGAAGCACATGTCGCCACATGGTCCCTGAAGTCCGTGTTGGGCCTTCCCTTTTTGATTCATCCCGTGAAATCATATGAGGGCCTGACCTCCTCCCAATTTCAGGACTGAGGCCAGGCTATCAGCCAAGCCTTTCTGGAGACACTGTGTAGGCAATCGGCCATGGAGAAGGCTGATTTTCCCATCTTTGATTCAAAATAAAACATCCTTCCTGCTGGTGAGCAGGCTCAGACCTCTCAGGTTTTCACTGCCCCGCCCTCTTCCATTCTGGATGCTAACATTTCAGTGCACATTCAGGCTCCAAGCCAAGTTCCCACAGACAACTAGGTCTGGGTTGTCCGTTACAAATACTCCCTGTGGGACAGACAGACTCCAGACTCTAACATTTACTATGGAACTTTTAAAGCTGGCTGTACCCTGGAGAGTGCCTTAGGGACTGCAGCTCAGCTCGCTGCTGGATTTGCTTTGTTTCTAGCGGAGGCTGGGAAGCTGCCCCAGGGCTTCTTGGGTGCCGCCCATGGGACTCCCACAACAGCCGGCGTACAGACCCATGGAGGTCCCCCACTAAAGCATAAGACAGTTGGGCCCCCCAACATTCTGGCTACATGTCTCAGTGGGCCCCAATATTAGCCATTTTGGCTTGTTTAGTGATTATAGTGGCTTTGAGTCTCCATTTCATTAGCTGTCACTCAGCTGTAATGAACAATCTCCCTTCCCACCAGGAAGCATCACAGCTGCAAGCACTCAGAGCCCTTCTCCTACAGTGCCTCTTGAAAGTGAAATAAAAAGATTTTAACAGTTTTTGGAATGAAACCCTTGTCCTAGCCCCATGGATTAGTCCCCAAAAGGTCTGGGATGCCTCCACTTGGCCCTGTGTTCTCGTTCTCCTGAGGAAGCGTGAAGCTCATGAGGGACACCCCCTGCCCCATTCTTCTCTATCCATTTTGCCATCATTGCCAGCCTTAAAGGCTCCTCAGTTGAGGAAGTTATTAACACCCATAATGAAAGTCGTAAAGAGGGACAAAAATTGACCCTGCAAGTCTCGTCTTTGTCAGCAGCCCCTCCTGATAACTCAGATGAGGAAGAGGAATCCCCAACTGCCAAGGACAAAACAGCACCCACCCCTCCCCCGATGTGGGCTGGAGAACCAGCACATCCTTTACAGGCTCAGGCTTTTCTCAGCCCTTGGATGGAGCTTCACCCGCCCTGCCTGTCCTGCCCTGGGCATGCACTACCAACCTCTCCACCTGTCCCACAGTGGACAAGCCCTACCACCCCCCACCAATACCCCCTGCAAGGACCATCTCCAACCCTGCCACCCCACCCCTCTCAACTTTCCCTGTTAATGTTGGACCAGATGCAGCAGTCAGGCCCTGGTGTCCCACTCCCCTCACCGACCTGGCTCTCATTCGCAAAGCGGCTCAGGAGTCCGCTGTGGACTCTGCGTACTTTGAGCAGGTCCTCTTACAGTGGGCCTCCCACCTCCAGACTTTCTATGACTGGTACTTACTCCTTAAAGCGGTCCTTTCCTCACTGGAGTTCCTTCAGAGGAAAGCAGCCTATAATGACCTGACTGAATCACAGGCCTGTCCAGGGGACACTGATTTCCCTGGACACGCTCCTTGTCACGGCCCCTATACAGACCCCGTGGCCCAAGCCACAGTGGGAATTCATGCCTACTTGACCAAATTAAATCTTTGTCCCTCCAAGGACTTAAGGCCCACCTTCCACAAAAACCAGATACTTTCGTGATTTAGTCCAAGGCCATCTGATGGTTTCACAGATTTCCTTCTTACATGTGGCAGAGCCTGTGGACTGCTGCACTGCACCCGGCCCCACCAGAGATGCTCTAGTCAAACAACTGGCTTGGGAGGGGGCCACCATGGCAGCTCGTAATGCTATTGCTGCTGCGTGCAATGAGAAACTCCACAAGTGGATTGTAGCCACCAAGGATATTAACCCCATAGCAGCCCCCTTCAAAGCCCTGGTAGCCTCCATCCAGATCCTAACACTTGGGCAGAAGCCTACCCTTCAACCACCCATCTGTTATGGTTGCAAACCAACCAGGGCACCTTTGACAGACCTGTGCCAAGTTTGAAAGGTCTAACCTGAAGCCCAAGACCCCTTGCCCTAAATGACACAAGGGTTACCATTGGACCAAAGATTGCAAAACTAAACCCAGAAATAACATGCCTTTAAACTCCCCCAGAGTCAACCCTCAGCCCCGCCCATAAGAGGGAACCCCTAAAATAAGAGGACTCTCCCCATTTATGACTATACTCCATGTTCTTGGTCTCTTTGGATGGCATTGAATTTAAGGTCATTTTGGACATGGGTGCGGATGCCACTATTATATCTGCCAATGACACACTCCATATGACCAACTGGGCATATACGCCTGGGCCTAACATCCAGGGAGTTGGTGGACAACAGGCCACTAGACAAGTTAGGAGACTGGTCACCTGGGTGAACTATGACAGGAACATGGGGGAATTTCACCCTCAGGTGGCCAACGTCCCTAACACCCTCTGGGGAAGACACATCCTCACAGACGGGTGTCATCATAAGGCCTTTTATGATGACATTTTTGCCCATGACACCATCGGCCTCTCAGGGCGACCCAGCTCCAATGAGCCATCCAACATCCCGCTGCACACCCCATTTTAGAGGCCACGGTCTGACTTTCTGTTTCTCTCACAAGCCTTGAATGGAATTCTTCGGACCCCATATGGGTCAAACAGTGGCCTATTTTAGAACCTAAACCTACCATCCTCAAACCCTTTGTGCAAGAACAGCTTGATCTTGGCCATACTGAGCCCTCCATCAGTCCCCATAATTCCCCCATCTTTATCATCTCAAAGAAAAATAATAAGTACAGATTACTTCAGGGCCTTCACCAGGTCAACAAACATATGATAAAGATGGATTCTTTTCCAACTGGCCTCCCCCATCCCGGAGCCATTCCTACTAAGTATCTTATAGTCACATTAGACATTAAGGACTGCTTTTTCTCTATGCCCCTGGTGGTCAAGGACAGGCCCTTCTTTGCCTTTACTGTCTAGGAACCTAATCATAATATCAATGGAAGGTCCCTCAGGGCATGAAAAATAGCCCATCCATCTGTCAATTGTTTGTGTAAGAGATATCTCACCAACTCTTTTCAATTACCCTACCAAAATATGACCCTCTCATAAACCATAGATATTGCCATTAGTGCCTTAAAAATATTGATGGAAAATAGACAGCCCTTGGTTCATTGAGCACGTACGCTCACACACTGGTCTGCCTGGTTTCATTGCTGATGGGAATGCACAGATAGATAAATTTATTGCTGTCACTTCCTTGCCACTCCTAGAACAAGCTAGATGCTTACACCAAAGATTTCATCTCTCCTCCTCTAACCTGCAGGTCCTCTACCCCAAGCTTTCTCTTAGACAATATAAGCACCTAATCTGTACATGTAAAGCCTGTGCCCCTTTGGCCCCCTTGGGCCCACTGCAGCCACAGGGAATTAACCCTAGAGGCCTTACACCAAATGCCATCTGGCAAATGGATGCCACCCACATACTCTAGTTTGGCAACTTTAAATATGTCCATGTCATCGTGGACACCTACTCCAAATTTGTTTTTATTATCGCCCTTTTAGGTGAGAAGGCATCCCATGCCATTAAGGCAACAAAAACCACTATGTTGGTCATGGGTGTACCCTGGGCGATTAAGACAGATAATGGCACGGCATATACATCTGCCCAATTCAAGTCTTTCATAGAATCCTGGGGGATTAAACACTCCACGGGCATCCCCTATAACTCTCAGGGCCAAGCCATAGTGGAGAGGACTAACAGAACCCTCAAGGAACTCATTATGAAGCAGAACACTGCAGTGACACCCAGGGATCCCCATTTGACCTTGGTGGAAGCTCTTTTCACCCTTATCTTTCTTACCTTTGATGAAGCAGGACTCTCTCCAGCCTATAAACGTTGGAGATCTCAACCAGCCACTACCCCTTTGCCCTTTGTCCGCTGGAGAGACCCTCTGACAAATGAATGGAAGGGACCTCACCCACTCTTAACACAGGGTCGAGGATACGCTCGTATCTTTCCAGAAACCTCATCCTCCCCCATCTGGATGCCCTCCAGAAATGTCAAGCCTGCCATGGATGTGCCTTCCAGCACAGTGGATGCCCTCACCACCGTGGAATCATGGGTATAGAGAATTAATGTGACCTGGCTCTTGGGCCTTAGCCAGGCCACCTTCCATGAGGAATAAGGGAATGTCTTCTCAATGGTTCCCTCTGTTTTTCCCTTAGCAGACAGTCCCCACCACTCATAGCTTTGAAAAGGCACAACTGACCCTTTTAACACAGGGGACTTCAGCACCATCTGCCGAGATGAGATAGGATCTCAGTCATTTTTCCGGTCCTCAATTTGGTAATCTGAGAAATTTTTGCTGTGACTTTCTTGATAGTGCTGCTGACCTTTCATTGCCTTTGGAAAGTAATGCATCAGAGCAGAGCTTCTCAGACACTGACACTACAAATTCCGTTTAACTGGCCACTTAATCACACCACCTTCTTTGCAATGCTTAACTATTCTCGCTTCTTCCTGAGTATTCTACAGGTCACAAAAGTATTCTTCAACAAGGACCCTCATGCACGCCACGGGAGCTTTCCTGCAAACTTCTCATGCCATCCTAATTACCCTTCTGAGCAACAAGCATCACCCATTGGGTTCTTTCACCAGAACGGTGGGTAGCCAATGACGAGTAAGACCCTGACAGCTGGGGTGACCTAAGACAGGCACTGTCACCTAAGGTGATCACTAAGGGCCTGGGGCCAACAACGGCATGGCAAAGAATCATGCCTCCCAGGGTCACTCAATTAATAAAAACAAAAAGAAGGATATGTATGGCACAATGCAGGATGGACCTTAGCAAGACCACCTGCTATGAGGAATAAGATTGGCTAGCCAGACCTATAGGACCTCTTGCATTTCCGTGAGTAAACGCGTTTGCAGTGCCCTGCCCACAGCCTGCTTCTCGCCCAGCTCCTGGTGTCTGTTTGTTGACCCCGTGCCTACTCATGCCCACCCAGAGGGGGGACCCTTTGTCACCCTCAGGCTGGCCCTGAGCACAGGGACCCCCAACAGAACTGTACTGATGCCATCGTGATATTGTGCAGTGTACTGATGACACAGTGATGCTTGTGCACTATACTGGTGACATGGTGATATTGTGCACTGTAGTGATGACACGATGATGATTAGACACTGTTCTGAGGACATAGTGATCCTTTGACTATATTGATGACATGAGGCGGTGATACTTTTGCACTGTTCTGATGACATGGTGATGCTTTTATACTGGTCTGATGACATAGTGTTGCTTGTGAACTGTACTGATGACGTGGTGATTCTTGTGTACTGTATTGTTGAAACAGTGGTGCTTGTGAACTGTACTGCTGACATAGTGATGTTGTGCACTATAATGAAGACATGCTGATATTGTACACTGTACTGATGATACAATGATACTTGTGCATTGTACTGTGACATGGTGATATTGTGATGCTTGTGCACTGAACTGATTATGTGGTGATGTTTATATACTGGTCTGATGCCATTGTGTTGCTTGTGTACTATATTGATGACATGACGGTGCTTGTGAACTGTACTGATGACTTGGTGATATTGTGCACTGTACTGATGACACATTGATATTGTGAACTGTATTGACGACACCTTAATATTGTGCAATGTACTGATGACTCAGTGATGCTCGTGCACTGTACTGATGACATGGTGATATTGTGCATTCTAGTGATAACGCGATGATGCTTGTGCACTGTGCTGAGGACATAGTGATCCTTTCTACTGTACTGATGACATGACATGGTGATACTTTTGCCCTGTTCTGATGACATGGTGATATTGTGCACTGTACTGAAGACGTGGTAATAATGTACACTGTACTGACAACATGGTGATATTTATGAACTGTATTGATGACATGGTGATATTGTGCACTGTACTGAAGATGTTGTGATATTATACACTGTATGGATGACACGGTGATGCTTATGCACTGTTCTGGTGATGTGGTGATACTGTGCACTGTACTGAAGACATGGTGATACTGTGCACTGTACTGAAGACATGGTGATAGTGTGCACTGTACTGAAGACATGGTGATACTGTGCACTGTACTGATAACATGGTGATATTTGTGCACTGTACTGAAGACATGGTGATACTGTACACTGTACTAATGACATTATGATGCTTGTGAACTGTACTGATGACATGGTGATTCTTGCACACTGTATTGATGACACGGTGGTGCTTGTGCACTGTCCTGGTGATATGATGATACTTGTGCACTGTACTGACAACATTGTGATATTTGTGTACTATACTGATAACGTGTTGATACGTGTGAACTTTACTGATAACATGGTCATGCTTACACACTATACTGATGATATGGTGATATTGTTCACTGTACTGATGACACAGTGATGCTTGTGCACTGTACTGATGATATTGTGATGATTAGACCAAGTGGGCAAGAAGTAGCATTTATAGACTTGTTGATTAAGTGCATTTGCCTCAAAGGACGGGAAATAATTCCAACCAAATTTCAAAGGCCTTCTACCTCAAGAAAAATTTTGAGCTTAGTGTTGTGGGGCATAGAAAGAGATCCTTTCTAAGGTGAAGTATAAACGCTTGCACCCGGCCGCTCTTACTGCCCATACAAGCGTCACTCCTCCCTCTGGAAGCAGCACCTCCAGGCCAGCTGAGTTTAAGGCCATGGGAACAGAGAGTAAACATTTTTCTTTAGGGTCACTAAGGGTGATGATGAGTGGTACTATTCCCAGATCCACCCTTTGATCCCTGGACCCTTAAACTAAGTAGCCATGGTAACAGGGATGGAGGCTATGTGTGGGTTCAACAACAGGGATTTCCACTCACCCAGATTGACCCGCTTATGACCGCCACTGAGTGCTAAATCAGCCGGCAGCAGAGGCCAGCACTGGGCCCCTGATGTGGCGCCATTCTACAGGGTGACCACCTGCTGCCTGGTGGCAGGGTGCTGCATTGGGCCCCTTCCATCATGAAGGGGCAGTATTTTGTCCCCCCTGGAATAGATACTTCTGGTCATGGATTTTCCTTTCTTGGATGTAACCCTCCTCCAGAAACAATAGGCTTGATCCAATGGTAGAATGGTCTGCTAAAGACACAGATAAAATGCTGGCCATGTGGCAGAGGTCTGGAGGGCTGGACAGCATCCTCCCGAAGGCAGTAAGTACTCACAGTGATCATCCAGTATACGGAACTGTTTCTCCTAGACACAGAATTCATGAGTTCAGACATCAGGGGTGGAAACACAAATGTTTCTGCTCACCATCACCTCTAATGACTCACTAGTAAAATGCTCACTTCCTGATCCCCCTCCCCACCGAATGCTCTGCTGGCCTAGAAATGTTGGTTCCAGAGATGGGAGTACTTCCTTCTCCCAGGAGGAACAACAAACTCTCCCTTGAACTGGAAGCTAAGATGCCCTGTAGGCACTTCAGGCTCCTGATACCCATGAGTCCATGGCTAAGAGAAGAGTTACAGGGATTGCAGGGGTGATTGATCCAGACTTCTGTGTGGAAAGTGGACTGCTTCCCTCATGGAGGTAACAGAGAGAATGTCTGGAGTGCAGAAGATTCTTTAAGATGTTTTTATGTGTTACCACACCCTTCTGCTTGCTAAGGGTGGAAATGTGGAATGTATGGTTGAAGAAGGCAGTTGCAAAAACCACCAACTAAAGCCATATGACCAGTTACAGAAATGAGGACTGTAATTGCTATGACTGCTTCTGTCCTGTTTTGTTAAGGATATGTCTGTGAGGCTTAGTAGGTGGCTCACTGCTCAAGCATGAGGACCTGCGTTCAAATACCCAGGACCCATATAAAAAGCCAGATGTGGAGGTATGCATCTTTACCCCAGTGCTGGACAGGGGTAGAGACAGGCAGATCCTGGAAACTTGCTCAGTCAGCCAGACTGGCTGAAACTGAACTCGAGCTTCAGTAAAAGAATGTGTCTTGAAACAATCAGGTTCAGTGAGAGTGTCTGTCTCAAAACATGAGGTAGAGAAGTAATTGAGGAAGACATCCAGCCTCCACCCACACCAGGCATGGGAATGTACATACTCACACACATGGGCACATATGCACATGCTACACACACATGCAAATAGTAAATTTAAGGTGATATGTTTGTGCATACATACACATATATTAAGCATATGTCTTTATTTTTCCTTCTATATTTTACGACATAATACATAATCAGACATGAGTAGTTGAGTGTTATTAAACTGATATTGTCATGTTTAAGTTACTAAATACTAAAAGGCTAAGGGACCAACGTCCCCTTTGGTCTTTGGACTTTGCCATCAATTCTAGGGAAAGAACAGTGCATTTTTGGTTGCTTGTGAGATAGTTACATTATGTTAGGTGGAATTAGGACCTTGTCATTTGGAAATTAATTATGATAAAAAGTGATGTGATTGGGTGTCAAGTTGACAAAGAGTGAACCTGTGATGGTTAATCTTTATTGTCAACTCAACTAGACCTAGAATCAACTAAGAGGCACACCTCCGTGTGGGTTTATCAGCATTCCCAGGGAGGGTCACAGAGGGAAAAGCCTCTCTCAGAGTTGTCAGCACCCTCCATTGGCCACCCAGGTATTAAGAGGTCTGAGGACAAAGCCATCTTCCTTGCCCGCCACCTTCCCTTCTTGATGAGTATGTCTCTCTTGTGTGTCTTTGATGTTGCTGCCATCGCCATCGAGCCTTGTTGTTTACCGATGTGGACTGAAGCCCAGTAGCTCTCCAGCCATCCTCCGGATTGGTACCAGTGAGGCTTCCAACTTCATGGGCTTAGCATCTACTGGCTCCCAGTCTTTCCGGAATGGAGATGGCCCCTGTGGGACTCCCCAGCCAATGCTGCACACACCAGTCTAATAGATCCCTCTTTGTAATATTCATCTACAGCTTCTATGAATCTCATGTTTGAGTGCTCTGTATCCCCATTGGCAATGGGACTGGGCGTTTGACCAAGAAATTTCCAAGTGAAGTATTGAAGGAGTAGTTTGTTCTCTCCAAGTTGCTTGTAGCAAAATGAAAGAAGAAAAAAAAATATTTAAACACAGAATTGTGAATCGAAAAGGAAACGGAACTTAAAATTTTGGGAAATTCTCAGTCTGTCCCTATGGGGAGTAAAGAGAATTGAACAGGGCAGAACGAGGCTGACAAGCACCTAGTAAGATTCGTGTGACCGCGATGTCCCAACAGAAGCCAGCTCGTGCACACCAGGACAGTGAGGAAGCCAGGTAGTCATCAAACAGGAGCAAACGCTGTCCAGCCTGCCACCACATGCAAGGGTGACCTTGAGGTGTTCCAGTGGTTTCTGTGGGCAGAGGAGGGGGCATCCTGATGTCAGTGTTCTCTCATAGGCTCCTGGCTTCTCTTGCATCCACTGCTGACCTCTTACCATGGGAGGCGTGGCTCCGACAGGTCCTGGTAGCCTGGCTGGGCCAAGACAGGCCATGGAGGCATAAATACCTCTGCTTAAATTCAAGGAGATTCCTGAGAGCCCCGGGGCCCAGACAGCTGACATATACTCAGCAGAGCCCCACAGGCAGAGCCAGCCTATAGCCTCAGTCCAGGAGCAACCCAGAGAGAGACCCTGGCCCAGGGCATCCGCAGGAATTGGATGTGCAGAATTTGTTATGCCAGCTGAGCTTCGGGTACAAGGCTGTGCCACTGGGTTCTGAGGATGAGACTTCTGCTTCAGAGGCCCTGGCAGGCAGAGTATCCAGCAAAACAGTTTATTCTATAGATGGAAGGTTCTGGATGTGGTCAGGATCAATCAGCCCTCTCTGTCTTGTTTCTCTGGTTTGGCATGGGGATTTGTATCCTGTGCCTGTCTCACTGTGGTACTTACAGGCACACCCATTCAATGTTACAGGCTTCCAGTTGGAGAGAAACTTGCTTGAGGATGAGCTGCATCTTGATTCCCACTTGTATTTGAGTTAGAGGATGTTCAGGGGAGAGTCCGGACTTTTGAGTTGATTCCAGAATGAGTTCAGATATTTGCAACTAATGGGATGGAGGCAGCATACTGTGGGGTATATAATTCAGGGGCCAGGGCTAGGGCCATAGGGTGAACGGCTGTGTCCCCTCAAATTTATATGTTCAAATCTTAACACCCAAGATGATGGCATTGACAGGTGGGGAGGTGATTAGGTGGTGAGGCCTCTGCTCTCCTGAATACAGATGTGTACTAGCATTTATGAGAAATCTACCCAGAAGCTGTATGTTGTTAAATGAAAATCCCAATGCTAAGCATAATATACCTCCTTATGAACTGTTGGTCAGAGAGGCCACAGAAGCTCCCCCGCCACACACACAAAAAAACAGGCTGCTGTGAGTCAGAGGCAGATGCCAAAACCCTTTTACTAAAGACAGCACACAGCTGAGTTGTAGCACGGGAGGCACATCGAGCTAGAGCTGAGCGAGAAGCCTCCTTCCTGCTGGCTGGTTTTCATAGTGCTTGGTGCCCTATAGGCTGCTGGAGAAGAAAAGTCATTAGTGGCCTTTCCTGGGGTAGGCCTCGTATGCTACAATACCAACCTTCTAGGCAAGATGTGCCCATTGGTGCGGTAGAGTCTGCTAGTGGTAATAAGCTGCTTTCTGATAGGATCTGAAGCCTGCTCCACAGGAAGGAATTCATGCCTGATACTGTAAACCTGGCCAAAAGCCCACTGCTCAGGAACTCATAGGCCCTAGCGGGGAGCTTCTACTATTTTTCTAAATGGACAAGCTATTAAACTGCTTTCTAAATGTTTATACACAGATTAGTGCCACTCTCAACCTCGGTCAGAAAAGCTTCTTTTTGTAGTAGGCAGTGGTTAAAAGAGGGATTCATAACGGGTATAGTGCAGTGAGTGAGTGTTCACCCCCAACTGGACACCTATGTCACACATCCAGACACACCCCCAAGGTTCAGAGAACATCATGGAAGAAGGGGAGGAAAGACTGTAAGAGCCAGACGAAGGGGAGGAGTGCGGAGAAATGCTATTTTCTGGGCCCGTGACCACTGCAATTGTGCATTTTTAGCAGCTGTCATTACCTACACCAGATCTGCACACCCTGGCATGGCTAGCTGAGGGACTCCAGAGACCCTGTGGCCGCACTGGTGGTTAAGGGCTGAAGAGGGAGGGGCAGCCACTTCCTCAGTGGTGTGACCACAGGTTTGAAGCCCATGCTTTAGTTGCAGCCTCCTGCCCCAGTCTCTGGAGAGGCTGAAATGATTAGGAGTCATGGTATATAGTGATACCCTATCTCAAAGCATAAGACAAAAATCTAAACCAGGCAACTAGACCCTGGTAAGCCAGCTTGTTCCAGAGCAGTTGAGTAGGATTCTCTACCTATGAGGATGCTGGCACCCACTGGATCATCAGTGTTGCCCTTGGACTTCTGGCTTCAAGAATGGTCATTTACAGTCATCAACTTATGGAGCCTTGTGGCAGCAGCCTGAGGAGACTAAGGCACTGTCACTTTTGGTCCTACCATTGCCAAGTGGTGCCACAGAGAACTTTTTGGATTCTTGATACTTGTACTTGTCACTGCTGTGATCAGCGAATCAGCCGCATATTGATAATCGGGAACAACCCTTCCAGATGGTCGAATTCCTCCCCTCCTCTCCACCCCTTCCCTTCTCTTTCCTCTTCTTGTCTTCCTCTCTTATTAGCAACATTCATTGTATAAATCATGGGATTCATTTTGCCATCTTCATTTCATTCATGTGTATCATGTACTTTAATTGATCGTGTCACTTTACGCCCTTTCATCATCCTTGCTCCCCACAGAGGTCCCTTTCCTCTCCCCAGATAACCCCTTTCCTCCCTTTGTATCTTTTATTTTAAAGTCTAGACTCTGCCTGTGAGAGAAACACGCAGTATTTGTCTTTGAGTCCAGTGATTTTGCTTAATGAGTCCCTCCAGTTCCCTCCATGTCCCTGCACATGATATAATTTCATTCTTCACTATGGTCAAACAATACCTTTTGTGTGCACACCCATACACACACACACACACTCACTCACACGCCCACATTTTGATCCATTCATCTGCCACTGATGGGCATCTAGCTGACCCCATAACTTGGTGTCTGTGAAGTGTCATACGATCACCATGGGTGTGCAGGTATGTCTCTAATGAACTGCCTTAGATGACTTTGGATGCATTCTCAGAAGTGGCATGGCTCGGTCATAGAGCAGTTCTACTTTTCGTGTGTGAGGAAGTTCCATACTGATTTCCATAGTGGCTGGCCTAATTGATATCCCCACTGACAGTCCACAGAGTCCTCGACTGCCTCGTTGTCATTTGCTTTCTTGACTTTAGCCATGGTGACTGGTATAGGAAAGTCTCCGTGAAGCCTTGATTTATGTTTCCCTGCTGGCTAAGCCTGTTGAGCATTTTTCCATATCATTCTCCGTCATTCGTGTTTCTTCTTTTGAGAACTGTTCAGTTCATTTGCCCAATCTGTTGATGGGATTATTTAATTTGGGGTGGTTAATTTTTTGAATTATTTATAGATCCTAGTTATTAATCCCCTCTCAGATGAATAGCAGGCAGAGATTTTCTCCCAGTCTGTAGACTGTATCTTCACTCTGCTGACAGTTATCTGCGCTGTGCTGCCGCGTCTTAATTTGATTCAACCCTATTTGGCAGTTCTTGCTACCAGCGTCCTTTCCGGCAAGGTCTTGCCTAGGCCTGCATATTGAAGTGTTTTCCTGTTTATAGTTGATAGCTTTACAGCTTCACATCTGATAGGAGATCTTTGACCCGTGGATCGAGGTCTAGTTTCAGTCTTTGATGTGGTTATCCGGTTTTGTCAGCATCATTTGCTGAAGAGACTGCCTATTCTCCAATATATGTTTTTGTGCTTTGGTCAAAACTTGGATAGCTGTTGCTAAAGTTTATTTCCGGGTCCTCTGTTCTAGTTCATTGACTTGCCTGTCTGTCTGTCTGTCTGTGTGCCAGCGCTGTGCTAGTTTTAACTATGGCTCTGTGCTGTGATGTGAGGTCAGAGACTGTCACCCCAGCATCGCTCTTTGGCAGCTCCATTTGAGTTCCAACATGTTTTCCTATTCCCATGAAGAGTGTCACTGCAGTTTTGAGGGGATTTCCATTGAGTCTTTATATTCTGTTCAGCAGCATAACTATTTTCCTAATATTAATTCTACCAATCCATAAATATGAGATGTCTTTCCACCTTCTAATGTGTCCTTTAATTGCTTTCTTTGGTGTCATTTTTAAAGATTCAACTTATTTTTGTGTATGTGTATGTGTGTATGTGTGAGTACCCACAGAGGCTGGAAGCCGGTGTTGGTTCCCTTGGAGTTGGAGTTGCAAGCAGTTATGAGCCACCCCACATGGGTTCTGGGAACCAAACTCCAGTCCTCTGCAAGGCAACAGGTGCCCTTAACCACTCAGCCGTCTCTCCAGGGCCTTCCCTCTTCAGTATTTTTTGTAAATTTTATTTACTTAGAGTGTGTGTGTGTGTGTGTGTGTGTGTGTGTGTGTGTGTATGTGTGGACACCTTGCAGGAGTTGGTTGGTTCTCTCCTTTTACCATGTGGGACACAGGGATTAAACTCAAGGCTTCAGGTTTAGCTGCAGGGGTCTCTACCCACTGAGCCATCTCACTGGCCCTCTTCATTGCAAGTATTGCCTAGCCGTTCTCTGGATTTCGTTAATGTCTGCTGGGTGAACCTCTTTTCATTTCTGGTTTTATTAATCTGGGCCTTCTCTCCCTTTATTTTGGTTAGTTTGGCTACAGGTGTGTCATTCTTTATCATTCCAAAGAACCGATTTTCTTGTTCCATTGATCCTTTGTGTTAGTCTCCTCTTACTCCACCCGGATCTTTATGATATTTTCCAGGGACTACTTTTGTGCTTGGATTATTTTTTTTAAGACTTTGGAATCCATCTTATGCTAGTTCCTTGAATTTTCTCCAATTTTTAATTCAGGCATCAAGGGTATAAACCTCCCTCTTAGAGCTGCCTTCATCGTATCTCAAAGCTGTGGTAAGTTGGGCTGTCACTTCTATTTGAGTCTAAGAATTAAAATGTTCTCACCAACTCCTTTGGTAACACACTGGTCATTCAGAAATATATTATGTAATCACCATGTGTTTGTATGTAATTTCTATAGTTTCTCTTGCAACTGGTTTCTAGTTTTACCCCAATCTGATTTGATAAGATACAAGAAATTGTTTCATTTTTTTGGTATTTGTTAGGATTTTTATGGCCTAAAATGTGATCTATTTTAGAGAAAGTCCCATTGGCGGTTGAATATGTAGTCATCACTGTTGGATGAAGCAGTCTGCCAATGTCTGTTAAGGCTGTTTGGCCAATGGGGCAATTTAACTTGGGCGTTTCTTTGCTGATTAAAAAAAATATATTGGATAATCTATCCAGATGAGAATGGGATATTGGGGTCACTCCGTGTTATTGTATCTGTGGCCGCCTCTCATACCCAGTAGTGTTTGTTTCATGAAATTGAGAACACTGACATTTGGTGAATACATATTTACAATTATCCTGTCTTCCTGATGGATTGCCCCATTTATTAAAACATTCAGACTCTATCTCTTCTGATTAGTTTTGACTTAAAGTCCACGGGATCAGGCATGAGTGTGGATATTCATGCTGCTGCTTTCTCCTTATTCACTGAGAACCACATGCATTAGCATTGTACTTGTGTTGTTTCTGCCCCACTTGGTCCCTCTCTAGCTCCCCTGGGCACCCCACTTCCTCTCAGTTTCTTTTTCTCTTCTTTGATTATTATTGTTATACACACACACGCACACACACGCGCACACACACACACACACACTACACTGAGCCACTTAGTAGTGCTCATGTACACTTGTGTTTAGACCTGTTCACTTGGGGTTAGATGCCCTCTCAGGAAGACAGCACCTGGAGAAACTGATCCTCCCTCCCTCAGCAGCCATTGACTGCCAGTAGTTCTTCATTTTGAGGTGGGACTCAATGAACTGTGCTCTCTCCATCTTGGCAAGTCACCTGGTTATGTCATTATGCCGTACGTCAGACCACCATACGGTGGGCATTTCATTGGTTTAAGTTCTTGTCACGTCTAGAATCCTGTAAGTAACCGCAGTTTTCTTGTCCGTCTGGCTCTTATAATCTTTTCATCCCTTTTTCTGAGATGTTCCCTGAGCTATAGGTGTCGAGGTTGCATTGCAGATTGCCACTTAGGGCTGGGCACCTCACTGACACTTCCTTTCTGTATTTGACGAGCCATGGAACTTTGTAATAGTCTCTATGTGTTGCAAAAAGAAACTTCTTTGATGAGCGTGAGAGTTACACTTGTCTGTAAATATAAGGATACGTATTCAGAATATAGTAAGAAATTATGTTGGTCTAGGAAAGTGACAGAGGCAGGTTCTTCTCTAGGGTCTGTGACCTCTCCAACCATGTGTACATACTTGGCTATGTTTATAATACCATTCATGAATTTCTCCTTTAGGGGCCCTTAACTCCAGTCAGCTGTGGATTATCTCCAAGATAAGAGTGCCATAACTCACCAACAGAGATCATTTGCTCGGTTACAGTCATTGTTATTAGGAACTGGCAGCACAGAAGCATCTTCAAGGATAGAAGGACATGCCTAGCTCCAGGGACCTGCTGGTATCAGGCAGCCTCAAGTAGGAAGCCTCTCAAGTATGCAGGCTGAACTTGGACGCTGTCCTGTCTTAGTTCTGCCTTTGGAGCTCTATCTGGGGTGAGTTTGTTCGCATCTCCGAGGAGCCATGTCACGTGACAGCTCAAGTCAGCCTTGTTACTTCAGACCTTGAATTTTTCCTATTGTATTTCCCACGTAAATCATAGCAGCAGGTCACCCAGGAACATCAGGCTAAACCAGGGACTCCAAAGATGTCTGCGTCCAAGGCGTCTTGGCTCTGTCTCCCTGTGCTCGTGGCTGCTTGGTCTTCAGCATGGAGCTGCTTCATTCCTGCTGAAACCAGACCCCCAGCATAGGGCAGCTTTTTCTTGGATGGTGTCTGGCCTTAAAGGAGGGTAGCCAGAGAGATTTTCAAGGGTGCAGGTGTATTTTTCAAAATTAGTGAAGGGAGCATCTTTGAAGTTGTCTGTGGTGGTTTGAATGAGAATGTCCCCCATAGGCTCCAAGTACTGGGGCATTTTGTCCTCAGTGGGGCCCTGTTTTGGGAGGTTTTAGGAGGTGTGGTTTTGCTGGAGGAAGCTTGTCACTTGGGTCAGGCTTAGAGAGTTCTTAAGTCTTGCCGGATCTCCAGTCACTCTCTGCTTCCAGTGCCTGCTTGCAGATGTGATTGCTTGACTGTCCACTCGGGCCACTATGCCCCCACCACTCTTATGGACTCTAACCTTCTCTTCTGAAAGTAACACTAAGTCTTCTTTCTATAAGTTGGATGGTCATGATGTTTTATCACAGCAACAGAACAGTAACTAATACACTGTCTTAGCCCATTTTCTGGTGATATAACCAAGTACCTCAAGCTGAGTAAGGTATAAAGAAAATAAGTTCCTTCAGCTCACAGTCCTGGAAGCTCAAGAGCAATGGTGTTGGCTTCTGATTAGCTCTGTTGGGACGTCAGGGCGGACATCAAAATAGGAATCCAGAGGTCCAGGGACCAGCCTCACCTTCTGTATTGTAATTGGCACTCATCAGAACTGAGGTCCGTCGAGATTTATATTAATCCCTTGAGAGTGCAGTGACTCTAATGGCCTAATCACCTTCCACCAAGCCCCACCTCCCGAGAGTCCCACCTCTGAGAGCCCCACCTCCCTCACCACTGTCACATGGGAACAAAGCTTCCAGGCATGAACCCTTGGGGACAAAGCACATTCAAACCAAATCATGGACCTCACAGAACACAATAAAGGCCAGGTGTGCGGTTTCACATGACAAATCTATCCCGCATTCCCACGCATGAAAGTCTTTGAGCTCTTTTCTTGACAACAGGCTAGAAGAACTCTGGCATCTGGGCCTCGTGAACTCCAGGCCATCACCAGATGCAAGTTCTAGTCTGTTCCCCGAGCAAGCTGTCAGATCCACCTAGAGGTGGTGGTGGGCATACTCTGAAGTGGTTCCCAGGGACCTTTGGCTCTTGCTTGGTCTCATCCCCTTCCTTTGTTATGGGTGGGATCTGAGACATGCTTCTGACCCACAGCATAGGGCAAGACCAATGGGTGGTCACTGCTGTGGCTAATTTCCATATGACAGGCCCTTCCACCTTGCTAGAAGGCTTTCCTTCTCTTGTCTTTTCAGCCTGTGGGCTTTGATCCAGTAAGCCACTTGGATGTGGGGGTTCCTGAGAGCACCCTCTAGCTAATTCCAGCTAGCAGCATACCCAACAGCCCACAGGGAACAGAGGTCTGCTCCCTTCCTGGGAGCAGAAGATGAACTGCCTCCCAGTAAAGCCCTGAATGACGCTCTCATTGCCACCTCATGAGAGATCTTGACACAACAGACCAGGCTAAGTCATGTTCAAGTTCCTGACTCAAACTGTGTGTTTGGAAACTGTGTCTGTGGTTATTATGGCATGACAATAATTATACAAGCCAACACATTAAATTCAGACTTTCTAGTAAGTGCAGCTAGGTCAAAACATTTGGCCTGATCTAATGCGGTATTTCTCTGTCCTTGGTCTTTCTACGCCTACACATAGTCTCTGTCTCTCTCTGTCTCTCTGTCTCTCTGTGTCTCTGTCTCTGTCTGTCTCTGTGTATGCGTGCGTCTAGAAGGCTTGCAGTTCTTCAGATGGTTAAATTTTTGTGGTGAGAGCATGTTCCATCTCCTGGAGCACACATGCTCAGCTGGAACCCAGCTGTGGTCCAGTAGCCATAGGACACGGAAGTGATGAGTCTGCTTTCACCACATCTGACCCATGACTGTATCTCAAGGTTTTGAGGTACAGATAAGGCTAGTCTCTTCGACCTAAGAGCCAAGATCTTGCCACAGCTAAGGGAAGCTCAGTGGGATTTATAGATTCAAAATCAATTGCTTCATTGGAATGGTCATCAGGTGTTTCTACACCAAGTTCAGGACTCTGTTCTTCTCCATCGATTAGTCCTGTTGAGCCTGGGAGTTCAGTTACTGTAGTTCAGCACTCTGCCTAATGAGATCATGTGCTGGGGTCTCTGCTCGACCCACCCTTGTTGTAAGAAGACACGACTTCTGGGAGCTTCTGAGGAAGTACACTAATTCTCAGAGACTAGCGTGAGCTGGGACGCATGACCTTACCAGTTTCTCTTCTTGAGTCCTTCAGAGCACTCAAATGCATTCTTGCCTCGCCAAAACTCTGGAAGTCATTGACTCTGCCTTCAGAGTTGCAAGTTCAAGCTGCTCCACTGCAGTGAACCCTGGGTGACAGATGATTGATAACTCATGATGTCATTACAGGTATGTATGATAAACATCCCATCTCCCACACCCATATGTGGGTCACAGGTATGACCAAGCAGTCCTTGGATGCCAGGGAAATCCTACTCTTGGTACCAATTACATCAGACAGGATCCAGTCAAAAAAGTACACAGGCTTAGAACCATCTAACGATGCTTAGCATGATTAACTGTAACACGAGGGGCTGCCCAGAGAGAAATACAAAAAAACGTAACAAAACAAAACCCCTGTGAAAATTCCCTGCTGCCCCAAGGCTGAGCACTCCGGGAAGAGCCAGCACCCTGGCTGAGATATGTAAATTCCCCCAGGGGGTGCACAATGCCAGGCTGCAGGCTGCACTGGAAGCCCAGTTCTAGAACCTGTGGGAAATGTGTCCTCTCCCCTTGGCAAGTACTGAGGCTCCTTCTGTTGTCCTGGCGCTTCAGTCCCTGTCACATGCTCAATGTGGAGGGTCATTGCTGGGCACTTTCACTGTACCCGGTGTGGCAGGCCCTGACACCCCAAGCTAAGCAGAGAAAGGAGAACGTGGTTCTCACAGAGGCAGAGACCCCTCTGTGCACTCACAGTTGGAGTCACAAGCACCGAGGCTTGAGCCCAGGTCAGAGGAAAGCTGACCTAATCACTGCCCCTCAGCCACAGGAGTGTTCACTGCTGCCTCTGGGAAGAGGGGTAAGAGGAAGAACCCCCCAACCTGAGGCAGTGTGGGCCGAGTGAGCTGCAGGTGCTCTGTAGGCAGGGTGGGTGGGTGGCCTGACTGTACTGGGGGGCTCTTCCTGTAGAATCTGATGGGCTGCAGGAGTTCCCTTTGACTAGGGCTCAGGGGTGACATTCAGAACCCACTGCTCTGCAACCAGAAGGACGACAGAACCGAGCTAGGTCTCTGAAGAACAGAGGGGCTCTGACTTGTCCTTCAGGGCTCAGGGGTGAGGCTCCCAGTCAGTGAGGTGACCCCCCCCTTGCAGGTCACAGACCACCTCAATGTACTGTGTGGGTTCAACTTCCAACAGCCTCTTTTCAAGGTTTAAAAAGAAAAGGGGGGGGTGCAGGAAAAGAAGGCGTTGTTTTCACGCTTCATTTGCATGAGGTGAAAAATGTTCCCATAGAAACAACCAGAGTCTGTAATTTTTGAATAACGATTTCTGCACAAAGCACAACCTGTCTTGTTTGGAAGGAGAATTAAGCAAGTCTCACAGCGTTTCCCCGGCTGGAAGAGAGCGGCGGGCGGGGGAGGGCCGTCTGAGCCCTAGACCGAACTGGTTAGCCTCAGTTTCTCCCTCTTGTGAAATGGGGCGAGCGAGGACGGCGTCTGAACTGAGCTCATTAGACCCAGCCTTCAGAAGTGGGCGCGGGGCGGGTGTGAAGTGCGCGGTCTCGGGGTCCTCAGCCCCTCTGGGCAGCCAGGAGGCCCGGACGGGTGTTCTGCCCCGCGGTCCCCAGGCCTGCCCCCGCCCTGTCCGGTCCCCCGCTCGCCCTGCCCACTCGGCCGCCGGCCGCGGCCTCGCCTGAGCGCCTCTGCCCCCTGGTGGCCCCAGGGCACCTCGCAGCCACTCATCCCGGGGCCCGCCGGGCCGTGGGGCCGCCTTAGGAACGAGCCCCCTCCCTCTGAGTGCTTTGGGAAGGGGACCCCAGAACCAAGGGCCACAGGCCCTCCTCTCCAAGTCTGAGACGGTGGAGGAGGGGCCCTGGGGAACCTGCAGTCCCAGCGTCGTCTGCAGGTCTGACTCAGGAGGTCAGGATGGATGATAATGCTAGGAGGAGACTGCACACTCAAGGGGGGCTGGGAGAGGACCCTTCTGCACCTCCATATGCAGGATAAGAGTACTGAGGACATGGGGGTGTTCCACATGCTTGTCAAGGGGGCCCTGCATGCGCCAAGTATCCCGAGGCCCCATCTTCAACTGCCCTGTGTCTGCAGACAACAGTCTAGGATGCTGTCCCTGTCGTCAGGAGCTGCCTACATTTATCCTCATTTAACCGTGGGTTGGAATATTGTGCTGGGACTGGAGCTGAGCCGCAGACATGCTCTGCGCCGGCCTGGCTTAATTACAGCCCGAGGGGCTGGGAGCAACGAGCCGAGTCACCAGCTCGGAAAGCGGATCTTCAGATGCCCTTCCGTTCTCTCTTTTATTTTTTGAGAGATACCAGTCTGGTCAACTCCCTGGTTACACTCTAATGATGGTCCGCTGGAGGGTGACCTTCTGGGGAGCACATACCCTCGGCTCCAGGCTGTAGGTTGGGGGGTCAGCACTGCACAATGAGGTGGGGGCATGAGCCCCAGGGCCCCCACTGGAGGTCTAAGACGGTGACCTGGAGTCAGTGAGGAGTCGGGTAAGACAGAGCAGGGTTGACTGTGCCTCAGAGGGCTGCCCGTTCCATAAGGCCAGGGCCGGAGTGTCTCTCACCTCGAAGAATTCAAGTCATGTAGTTCAGGCCTCATGTACTGCAGCAGACAGCCCTGGGCAGAAAGGAAGTGGCTTGGGAAACCCGGAGATGGGTCACATGCTACACCACTGGCAAGAATTCACTAGTGGGCAGGTGGCACCTCTCCTCGTCTGTGAAATCAACTGTGAGTGGGTCATGGTGCCAATTAAAAGCCAGTGTAGGTCTGGGATGTGGTAGAGTGCTTGCCTAGCATGCATGAGACCCTGGGTTTGATCTTAGCACCTCATGAATTAAGCTTGGTGAGACAGGCCGGTGGGTTCAAGTCCAGCTGGGGATACAATGAGACTTCGTAAAAACAAACAAGACCAGTGTGTCTGTGAACCAGCAGCTGAAGGTCATCTCAGCTTGCAAGGCAGGCATGTGATGGAAGCTCCTCTGTGTCCTTGTTGTAGAGTCTTAGAAGAGAGCATTGTCCCACTGGGGTGAGGCAGTGGGGCCAAGAACACCCTGGAACACTGGGGGCTCACCACCCAGCTCTTTAGTGGGTACACACTTCTAGGGGACAGGAGCTGCTCATCCCTTCGATCTGATGCCCTTGGCTGGTTCTTCGTTGAAAACCCTAGGGCATTTGCCAAGGGAATCAAAATATATCCTGGGGTGCGTGCTTTGAAACTCTGATGCCCCGTCGAGCACACTAGATGCTTCCTGATGCAGCTCGATCCTAATCCTCTGAGGCAGATGGGTGCATGACAGCAACTGGCCACCCAGGGCCACACAGTGGGCAATGCTCCCTTCTGATCAGGGTGTCCATCTGGGTGTCATCTCTCCTGACACAATGGAAGGGCTTTCTCTGAGATGAAGAATGGAAGTCACACCAAGGGCAGAGACATTATGACACAGGTCTAAGAAATCTGATGAGGACCGGAGAGATGGCTCAGTGGTTAAGAGCTCCAGCTTCTCTTGCAGAGGATTCGATTCCCAGCACCTACATAGCTGCTAACAACTGTCTGAACTCCCAGGTCCAGGGGAATTCCACATTCTCTTCTGACCTCTGCAGGCATTGTGTGACAAGGATGCACTTACACACATGTAGGCAATACACTCATACACATAAAATAAAAATAAATGAAATATGAAAAATAAATACATAAATAAAAAGTCTGATGAATATCACAGATACTGACGTGGCCAGTCCCTGAGAATCCAGCGGGCTGGCTCAAGCCTTGGAAGCGTCCAGTGCTCTGTGCACTTTGTGTTTGCTCAGCCTGATGTTGGGGGCACACCTGCTCTCCACAGCCTCGAGGCACACTCCAGGCAGATAAAAGCTTCATGGAGTTCTGTGGACAGCAATAAAATCAGTCAAAGGAAACAGATCACAATGGCCCTGTGTCAGAGAGGCCACACTTGTGGGGGGCTGACAGCACCCTGAGTGGTCTCACCACCAAGGCAGTGCCCAGTGCACCAGGTGACAAGAGCAAAGGACTTGAGTGAAGGATGATTTTTTCCAAGGAAAGGCAAGGGAACCAGAGATGGACCCCGGGCTCTGCCAAGAGTCAGGAAGCACCTCCTACTGAGGGCCACAAGACACAAGACTGTCATAGGGAGCTCAGGGTCAGTTGCCGGAAAGGTGGGTCTCAGGAGCTCAAGAGTGTGTGCCTGCCCTGTGTCTTCTGTAGGCAGCAGAGCTGAGGGGAAACTTGATCCTGGCTCCATTTCACACTGCCCATGGTGAGGCACTGTAGTTGGAAAGGGCCCAGAGCCTCGAATTGTATGCCCTGCTGTTGGATTTGGGGTTCCATTTATGTTGGAGAATTGGAGGGGCAATGGGAGAGGAGTCAGGACCATGGGACAGCAATCAGGGCAAACTGGGACAAAAAGTGGGCCAAATGGGACCAGCATTTCAGGCAAGTGGTCCCTAAGGAGAAGTGCTTTGGCACTGAGTGCATAAGGCTCCCCCACCCCTGTTCTAGGTCAGTTATTTATTTAACAAATATGTCATGAACTGTGTTCTATGCTGGACACAGACATTCAAGAAAAGAGAACTGTTGTTACTGCCGTAAACACTGCTGCCTGGTGTGCGATCAAGTGTGACAAACCACAGCCCAGGTGAGGATGGGTTGCCCAACAAGGCAGAAAGACCAGCCCTGGGGTCAGAGAGAAGCCTGGGACCAGTGCTGAGACACACCTTGGAGAATGTTTAGCAGGTGGGCGGGAATGACACATCAATACAGTGTCTGTCAGGCTCGAAGGGGCTGGGAGTTCCCTGAGCAAGGGGTCAGGATGCAGGGTATGGCCAGTGCTGGGAGGGAGCTGGGAGGCACAAAGGTCACAGGATGTCTGGCCCCTGTCCCGTGGGAGGAGACTGAGATTGACCCCATGACTGTGGGTTAAGCTTTGGGAGATCTTGGGGTGGGTGAGGAGGCATGGTGTGGTCACATGGGTCTGGTTTAGTTATGAGGGTCAGAGAGCAGAGGTTGTAGCCAGGGACAACGAGGTAGCTGGGTCATGGACCCAAGGGATTGGCAAGAGGACATGGAAAGCTACTGGGGTGGAGATGGCCAGGGCACCCCTCTGACCCTGGCCTGCGGTGGGCAGGTTACCCAGCAGTTCCTAGAGGTTCCTGCGGTGCTCCTTCCTCGTCCACGCTGTCCTCCCAGTCCCTTTGCCTCTCTCTGTTTCCTCTCATCTGTCTTCTCCCCGTGTGTCTCCCCCTGCTCATCACCCTTCCTCTCTCCCCTCTTCCATCCTCCTTCTCCTCCCCCCAGCAGCTACACAGCAGACCCCAGATGGCCTCCAAGGAGCAGAAGGACTGCCTTACCCCATGGCAGGGCTCTTGCTCCAAGCAAACCCTGAATCTCTGAAGAGGAAGGGACTAGCCAGAAAATTCCCAGAGCACAGTGGAGGCTTGTTAATTGAAGGACAGACCACAGTGACATGAGACCGACCATCCTGCTCTGTCCCCCTCAGTGGCTTCCTGAGAGATTAACAGGATAAAGAAGGGGCCAGCAAGCGTCCCCTAGGAAGCATGGTCTCCCATTTAGGGTGTTGCTGGGATCCGGTCTCCATGGCAGGACAAGCAGAATGAAAGACGGTCAATGCTGTAAGATTTGACTTTCAGCAGAGGCCACTGGGTCCACAGTGAACATCCCAGGTCCTTCAAGAGATGATAGGAATTTGGGGCGGGGTGGGAAGCAGGGGAGGGCAGGTGGCCAGGATAGGGATCTTGGGGCCTTGGCCCGAGCCCAGGCCTTGGCTTCCCGTGAAGAGAGAAGCAAACCCCTCTGTCCCCCAGGAAGAGAAGACGACAAGTTCATTCTAGGGTGTGGATCCATTCAAGGCGAGGAAAATTGTTCTCAATCTCTTCTCACAGGGTCTGAATCCCCCTTTCCCAGGGCAAGGCCTGGTCCACAGCTGGGGGCAGCTGCCTTACTGGCCCTGCCAAGCCTTGTTCCTGCTGGACCCCTCTGCACCTGGCTCTACTGTACTCAGAAAGAGGCCCCGAGGCCAAGAGGTGCCCAGTGGGCCTGCGCCAACCCCAGCCAAATAGCAGGCTGGATTTTCCATTCAGGAAGGCAAACCAAGTCTCTGTGCTCCATTTTCTCACTAGAGTGAGATTCAAAGTCTGGAGCTCATGAACTGTCACTGGGGTCAAAGAGGACAGGCCCACCTCATGGGGAGACCAAGAAGGACAAGGTGGGTTAACCAAGTTAGCTAGTGGGGCTAGAAATGGGGCCTGGTTTCCTCCTCCAAGCCCAGGTTGTGAGCTGGGGGAACCTGAGTTACCCAGGAAAGAAAGGAGAGTGGTGGGCATTTCAACAGTGCCTCACATGGTCAGTACACTGTGCTGACAGCCTTGTAGGTAACTACTGGGACTCAGTTTACCAACGTGGTGGAAGATTGCCTCATTCCAAAGATATAGTTATCACAGGCTCGGGGGGCCATGTGGGCTGCTCTAAGGGGAAGTGGTCTTGGTATTCTCCCAACTTCTACCAAGCCAACCTCCAGCAAACTTATTCTATATGGCCGACTTCTGAGTAAGAATTTGCTGGAATCATTCAGACTAGGGAGATGGCTCAGTTGGCAGAGGGCTGGCCTTCATGTATATGAAACCCTGATTTTAGTTCCCAGCACTTCATAGAGTGGAGTTGGTAGAAGGAGGATCAGAAGTCCAAGGTCATCCTTGGCTACATAGAAAGCTACATGAGATGTTATATTTTTTTTTAAAAAAAAGAATTTGGTATAATCAAAGCTCCCACAACTACTCGAAAAGAAGAGAGAGAGAAAGAGAGAGAGAGAGAGAGAGAGAGAGAGAGAGAGAGAGAGAGCGCCCTTTCTGGAAGGAGGCCAACGTTGTGCTCTTGGAGAAGACAGGGGAAGTCTCAGGGTGGAGGAGTCAATTTGGATACAAAGAGTAGAGACCACATCACTGTGGGTCAAGTATGCCTTGCACATGGGCCAGGCCAACCACGCTTACAGCGGCTCTGTCCGCTCTAGGTTGGGCTCACTGAGACGTGGGGTGAGCTCCCAGAGCTGTCTCTTCTGTCCTCAGCTCCCCAGAGGTCCCTGAAAGGTTGCCACCACCTCTGACAGTTCCTGTGCCCTCAGCAGAAGGAGAATCTGACCATCAGAGCTGGTCTGCAAGGTGACTGAACTCAGTCAATAGGCCCAAGGTCACCCTGAAGCCAGCCATTTGCTACCAAGTCCAGCTGCCTTTCCCCACAAAGACCATGTGGGCTCAAACAGCAGCCCCAAAGCAGAAGGCTGTAAGTGCTGCCATCTGTGGAGGTCCGTCCTTCAATCTGAGCCCAGGAGGGACCCAAGGTGGCTTTGATACATCAACTTGGAGGGCGCTAGATGGCAAAGGATCCTGGGTTCTGCTTTCTACCCAAGCAAGTCACTTTAAATGATGCTTTTCAGGCTCCTCCTAATGCTCTGGGTGTTTATGATTTTTTTAAAGGCCTCATCAAAGAAAATGCAGTAATGATGCCCCTGACTTAACAGCAGTAGTTTCGAAGGGATGAATTATTCACATCTGCGGTGAAATGGGGACTCCGCAATGGGGCCAGCTGAGCAGTCCCTCTCCGTGGGACTATTTTTATCTTCTTCTGCAGTCTTTCATCCAGGGAGACACGCAGTTCGGGAAGTGTGGGGAGCCCGTTGTGCCGAGCCCAAGTTGGCAGGATGTCAAGTGTGGCGTGCTAGGCTTCTCCCAACGTCTGCTCAGAGTACAAATCGGGAAGCACGGGAAATGGGACAACCAGCATTCTAATGAGGACCGTTAAGGGCTTTGAGGATTCCTATGTCTTACTTTTGGGAGGCTCTGGAGGCCAAGTCCCCATTGTAGACCTGGACATGATGGAGCCATTTGTCCTTTCCTTTTCCTGGAATCCAATTATTCATTAAAGAGTAGTGCATGGCACATGCAGAAAGAAGTGGGTGGGTTCTATGCCAGCTTTCACCTGCCTGCCCTGGAGAAGGGAAGGATGTCATGATTACAGGGTGTTAGGGTGCCAGGCTAGCCTCCAGATGTCAAATGCATGCATGTCCCTGTGACTTAAAAAATTTGTGAGGGCTGGAGAGAAGGCTGTCAGACTCAGTGATATGAATTTGATCCCCAGAACCTACGTGGGCAGTGGAAGGAGAGAACTGGCTCCTACAAGTTGTCCTCTGGCCTCTACGTGCACACCATGGCATGTAGCATACAACGTATATCTGGACACACACACACACACACACACACACACACACGGAATAAATGTAATAATTTTTTAAAGCCTGGGAGACCCACAACAGCCAGTATGATGGCCATGAGCAATGTAAGGCTACGGAGTCCGGAAAGGTAGCTGCTTCTACCGAGGCATGAGGTGTCAGCCACACACAGGAGTTCACAGACAGGACCAGTGAAGAATTCGCTTTGACTTAAGACTGATTGTGTATCGAGATGGGTTAGTTCTGCGCCAATGAGATTGAATAAATATGTTTTAAAAATGATTTCCCCTGGTTGTCTTACTTTTCAAAATGTTCACAGTGCCCTGTGTGACTTGTTCCCTATCTCTTCAGGACAGTTCTGCTGTGGGCGTGGCTGCCTCTTGGTGGCTGCTTCTTGGTGGTGGCATGACAGAAGAACCCCCAACATCTTTTTATCTTTGATTCATATCACCTGTTTGGCAGCAACTTCAAGCTAACCTCACTTGATATACACTAAGGCCTGCTGTAACCATTTCTAATAAACCTTGGGAAGAAAGGCGAACTCAGCAACTCCCTGGAGTTACAGTACCAAGGAAGCACGTGATTGGAGGAGAGACATCAGAGATGAGTACAGGGGTTCAGGCTCAAGAGCACAAGGGACTGGCAGGCAGGAAAATAAATGAAGGGTCATGGGGAACTTTATCAGTGAGACACAGGAAGTGGCTTCAGTGATGGTTTGGGTCCAGCAGGGGCCCTTTTCAGTACACACCAGGAAGCTCTTCTCTTCCTGGTGGCATCCAGCTGGACCTGTACAACCATGCATCACCCCTCTGAGGAGTGAAGGCTGCTCTGGAGTGAAACTAAGCTTGCTGGAGGGAAGGGGCTGGGCTCCCCCTTCCAGAGTGCAAGATGCACTTGCTTAGCACCGCGGTGCCAAGATGGTTTTCTTATACTCCATACGCATCGAGTCGTGTGTTCGTAGTCACAGCCCCAGGAGAAGACATGGTCGATGTCCTTATTGCACAGATGGATAAAGTTAGGACAGAGTTCTTGGATACCTGGGCCACAGCTAGGCCCTTGGTGGAGTAAATGTACCTGTCCCCACCACCAGGGGCGCTGTGCACAGCAACCTGAGCCCTGGACCCAAGTGGTTGAACAGAAAAAACAACCAGGAGGAAGAAAACAAAAACCAGTTGCGTTCATTTTCTGTTTTATTTAACTTGGTCTATACAAAACATTATTATCCTGACAGGAAGGCAGCATGGAATGTATGAACAAGAATTCATATTCTCTTTTAATGCTTTTTTAAAAGAATGTTTTTGAATGCCTCCTGCTGGGTATGTTTTTAATTTCCCTGACGGATAGGTACACAGTGGCTCAGTAGCCACATGTGGCTCAGGGTTGTCCTGGAAACAGCTAGTCTGGGGTGGCACGGTGGTTTATCTGGTGAGCACCCTTGGGTGCTGGTGCTAGAGACCTGGAGGCCCAAGTTGAGGAGGTTCTGAGGCAACACCTGGGTTCACTGAGAAACACTGCTGGGATTGGTCAGCACTGTCTTCTGCACAGTTGGCAGGGGAGCCAGTGCCTTTGCCTAACCAGGCTGACTGGCACTGAACAGGGTGCTTGTTCCCATGGTTGGGCATGAGCAGTGGCTCTCCCGCCTAGCCTCTTCTGTGGTTTTAGCGTCTGCGCTGGGCTGGTAGCACGTGTCGTTGAGCCTGGGTCCTGATCCCACCTCCTGTGCCTCTTCCGATCCAGACAGTCTGCTTTGCTTCTTTGAGTACCAGTCCCCCCAAGAAATGGCATCACGAACCCCTATTTAGTGAGACTGCTGATTGTGAGAAGGGCAGGTATTCAGTGGGGACAGAAAACTACATTCCCCCATTAGACTTGCTCTCAGCCCAGGGGCCCCTACCCCTGAACAGGAACAGAGTCTGTTCCAGCCCAGCTTCCACTCTGGAGCAGATAACTCCTACTGCACAGGACTGCTGGTTTCACTGCCTGGGTCAAGGCACAGGATGGCCTCCCGCTTGCTTGTGCCATGCGGGGCCCCTCAGCTGGTCTCTTCTTGCAAGGCCAAGGTTGGCTCAGTGTTCTACAGAACAGCATGGCAGCCCTCATGTCTCTGGGTGCTGGCAGGATGCTGGCGGGCCCCCTGCACCTTCTAGATGGCTGATGGCATGGTGACACCCTGCTGGTCCACTCTATGTCTGTTAATAACTCCCACTCCCCATAGGATGCCTGGCTGGCCTCCAGCTGAGTGCACAGCTTGTCCTTCGGCCTGTACAGGCTAACGCCTCTCCCAAGACACCTTAGGTTCCATTCTGGGGAAGATTCCATGAGCAACATCTGGCAGAGGACGGTACATGGCGAACGAACGCGCCGGCGAGGCAGAGCCTCCAATTAGAGAACAGCTAGACGTCCCTGAAGTACGACGGGGAAAGTAATTCTCTGGCCAACAGAGTTTAATCAAAATGTTTTATGCAAGACGTATCCCCGACCCTGACAAATCGCCCCCCTCTTCCTGGAAATTAAACAAATATATTGTCAGCACGGCTTTCGATAGCACATAAACAGATGCGGGCCAGTGTGATCGCAATGTTACGGGGTTTCAAGGGGCCCAGATGAGCGAGGGGGTGGGCTGCGAGCCTTGCAAGGTCCTCTGGGCTTTGAGCAACTCCTGCTCCTTGCCTGGGGGTGGGGGCTTAGGAACACAATGCTTTCTGCTTCTCCTGTGGTGTCGCTCAGTCCGGGTTCCCAGAGCAAGGCCTTTCCCACCCAGCGGCCCTGTGTTCTGAGTGGGACCTCCAAGAGGCTGCTCCACCAACTCCTGCCCCTGCCCTTCAAGCATCTGCCACAGCACCTGTCTCTCCTGGCAGCCAAGCCCCTCTGGCCTTCACACCCTGACAAAAAGACAATGTCTGGCACCCGGTGGCCCTTGAACAACTGTGTGGGGGAGGAGGACAGGGGAGGGCAGAGCCCTTGAGGAGATAGCTTCGGAATTTGGGGGCCTCAGTGGACACTCTGCTAGCTTGGAATGCTCGTGAGGCTCAGTTTCCCCACCAGGCAAATGGGTCTGATGAAGCAGGAAACAAGGTGTGGCAGTGTTAGTGACAGGGATCAGTGGCCCAGCCCCCCTGACCCCCCACCAAAAGCAGCCCTCAGGGGGCCAGGCTCTGCAGAGGGCAGGGTAAGGGAGGGAGGAAGGACAATAGTCACAGCCCTGAAGAGGGCGCTCCTTGGCCAGCTCTCAGAAGCGGAGGGACAGAGGCCCAAACAGGTGACTCATCTGGTGGAGCAGTTCCTGGAACAGTCCAGGTTTGACCAGGCCCTCTGAGCCTAAAGAAGTGTTTTTCCTGTCACAGTTCTCTAGGCGTCCAGGGAAGGGGGAATGTGTGGATTCCTGGGTTCTGGGCTTGCCAGTGGCTGGCGAAAACTCATCTGGGAAACCGGAGAAATCTGATTCCTGAGCTTGCACAGGAGGAGCAGAGGAACCTGGCCTTCATGTTTGGAGTAAACTGCCCCTGGGATTCCGATGCTAGGGAGGACAGGGTCACGGGTGTGGACCATCCATCTTGGGAATGATTGTGGGTATGGGCTTTAGTGACGGTGGGAGCAGAGGCCCAGCATGGCCCTTCCCCTGGCTTCTCTGGGGTCAAAGAAAGGTCACAGTGGTCAGGGCTTCCCACTGCACAGCAGGGTGGAGTGGGGTGTGCTGAGTCCAGCACCTCCCCATAGGTCCCCATCTTTGGATGTGACCCACCTCCTACTACAGAGGCCCTGCACATTCCTTCTCTTTAATGGCCCTGTTATCTCACCAGGCCTGACTTTGGGGTGAAGGGCGGCAGTCAGCCATGAAAATGTTGCAGTGATGAATTCGAGGGTCGAACAGGCTGGTGCCTTCCTTGTGTTATTGATGGAGGAGAAAGAAGAGCTTAAGGTCAGAGTGGCCCCTTTCATCACTCTGGCTTGGAGCACCCAGACTGATCCCTACCTTGGCTTGAGTTCCTCTGATGGCCATCCTGCACCCTCAGCCTCCACCTCCTGGTCCTTCCTCTTTCTAGCTCCTTGGCCCTCTGTCCACAGCCTCCCTGAGCAATGGCCACCATCACAGGCCTGAACAGCATATGCTTTTAGGGGAGGTTGGAGGGGGGCTGAATGCGCATTGGCGGAGAAGGACCACCAGTGTGAGGCCAAGGGCAGACAAACCTGCAAAGTGCCCGTTCTGTCTCTACAGAGCAGGCAGAGGTGCTGTTCTTGTCTCTCAGATGAGTAGGATGAAGCTAAACAGCTTTGGTGACTGGAAGAACCCCTGAACCTGCCCAGGCTCCAGGCTGTCCCTCTCACTTTGACCTCGGCCTCCTTGTGCCACTTGAATGTGGTACAGATTTGGAGCCTTTGCAGGAAGATTTGTAGAAGGTTTGAAGTCACCAGCCTTCCATTGTAGGAAGTCTTGGAGAGGGCGGAAGAGGGCCAGGGATGGACTCCATGAGGGCTGAGGGCCTCCCTGGCTTCTCAACTGGACACTGATGGCCACATAATTTTTAAGGGGTGGCTGGGTAGCCTGCCTGAAATGAGCTCTGTCACTCCTTCCTGTTCCAGGCGACAGTGGGGTCCCAAGATCGTACCCATTAGCCACGGCACAGATGCAGCACCTCGGGTTGCCCAGAACAGGAAGTGACCCCACGTTCCTTGCCAACAGATCAAATGTTCCTGGGTTGGCGGACATGGGGATTAGCCCGCTCTTGTCCCCAAACCCTAATGCCGGCTGTCATTGTACAGATGTGCCCTGTGGCAGTGCCAGGCAGCTGGGATCCCACGGAGGGGGCTCCTTGGCGAGGGGGACCCCTGAGCAGCTGCAGCCGGATCTTCCCATGGCCTCTCTCCCATGTCCCATGCCTGACCACCCGGCCCTCTGGGCCCACTTCTGGGAAGTGGTTCACCTGTCCTGGGCTGTGGGGGTTGAGGGGGGTGGTTGACAGCTGGCCTGGGCTAGGGAGAGGGGAGGGGTCCCCAGTGGCTTTTGGTCTCTGGATGAGGAGAGCTGAGAGTCCTCAGGAAGGGGGAACGGAGACACGCCAGGAGCATGGGGCAGTGAACATGTAGAAAGAGCTGAATCAAGGGGAGCCAAGGTAGCTTCCTCCGTGGGAGGGGAGCTGAAGAGACCTCAGGTTTTCTGGAGGTCCTGCAGAAACCACTGCCCTAGCCTCTTGCACACACATGTACATTCACAGGAGCCCCTGCCACCCCCACCTTCACATACACACGGGTGCCTGTGTCCAAAGCTCTTGGAGGCTAGTGTGTCACCAGTCAGGGACAGGGCAGGCCTTCTGGCAAGGTTTTCCCAGCTCCTTATGATTGGCTTGGTCAGTCTCTGTGGGGTTCCCAGGCTTATGATGCCTTGACCCCTGGCCCTGTCTGTGCCCCCTGGAAGGAGCTGCCAGCAGAAAGGGAGATGCCCTAGCTGCAGAACAGCCAGTGGCCCCTGTGAGGCCCAGCCTTGCCCTGCAAGCACCTTTCCATGTGGAGACCGAGCATAGCGGTCGCCCCTGCAGGACCAGGATAGCTCGCAGCTCTTCTTGGGCCAGGCCTCCCCTCTGCCCTATGGTTAGGGGATGTGGGAGCTTCACTAGAGAGCTGACGGTGCCCGAGCTCAGAGGGCCTGGGGTGTAGGGGGCCCTGCGACCTATGAATCCTGCCCTCCAGTCTCAGCCCATTTTTCATTCCTCAGGTGACCCCTCTGCCCTGTTCCTGGAATTTCAGCCTGCCTAATAAACTGGCCATAGCTCATGTCAGGGCCTAGAAGGCCAGGTGGGGGCCACCAGGCCTGCCTGGGATCTCAGTTAAGGAGGCCCAGGAGGGGCCCCGGGCAACTGCCACCCCGCAAAGAGTCCTGAGGCAGAGACACTTGGAGGATGTGTCCTGCTTGGGGTTTCGTCTTGAGTATGCCCATCCCTACTGACAACTGGTCACCAGCCTTTGTTCTGGGTACTCTATGGAGCTTGCATAGTGGTGAGTCCAGGGCCTCACTCCATTCCCTCCTGCAGGCTGGGTTCCACTGAGACCCTCCATCTCATCTCTATCCCCCTCTCTTCCTCTTCTTCCTCCTTTTAGAAATATGTTCTGATGCACCCCTGGTTGGTTTCAAATTCACTGTATAGCTGAGTCTGACCTTGAACTCTTGATTCTGAACTTCCGGTCCTCCTGCATCTACGTTCCAAGTACTGGGATTACAGGCAGGAGCCCCCCCGCCCCACCGCCAATCAGTTTATGCAGTACTGGGGCCCAAACCCAGGTCTTGGTGCGTGTTAGGCAAACATTCCACCAACTGAGCTCTACTGACAAGTGCAGATTGCTCTTCCCAGACCTGAGAGGAGACAGTTAATTTCACATACACTTTTCAGATGCTGTGGACCAAGGGGAGGCAGGGGTGATGCAGGGAGGCTGCCCGGAGGAGATGGCATTGGAGTTGGGCCTTGAAGGATGGAGGAGAACTCTGCGCAGATGAGGTATAAACAGCATGCTGAGCAGAGGGACGAGCGTGGGCACATTTGCTCCAGGGGTTTTGGAGCACCTCCAGGCCATCTTGCCTAGGACAGAGCCTGGTATGCCTCAGTCCCTTCATAAATGTGAAGGTCCCCCAGCATACCCCACATCTTAAGAAAATCCAGTGTGGGGTTCTGGTTGATATTTGGGGAGGGAACAAGTAAGTAAAGGACTCTGCAGTACCAGGGCCTTTGTGTCAGTGATCCTCCTGATCCTCACCCCATCACATGACGCTTTTCACAGTACACGAGGGCCATCTTTAAAAAAAAAAATTCTTAACTGACACATGAAAACTCCAGAACAGAATGTGCGAAAGGGGTACCATGTGACGCTGGCTATGTGTCTACACTGTGTGATGCTTGAGTCTGGCTAGATGTATTCATCTCTGTCCTCTGGCTCCTGATGTGTCCCTGCCAAAGCATGGAGAAAAATCACATGTTAGGTTCATCCATCCCCAAGTCAGACCTGAGGTCTGACATGAGGGTCTTGCACCCCTTCCTGAACGAGGTGTCTAGGACAAGAACTTGAGGGGATCATAGCCAGAGCCTGGGGAGTCAGTCCCCTGACTCTTCACACAAGCAACCAACCATTCAGCTTCAGTGTCCCCACAACAGTGTGTGGGGACAGGGACAACCTGACATGTCATTTTGGGTAAAATGTTGTTCACCTGGCTTAGTGCCTGCCTGGAAAGTGGTGGTTGTTTTTTGGGGGGAGAGGGATGGTAGAGGGGCCACCTTTCTAGAATGCAGAACTTCTTCTCTAAGATTTAGGATTTAGGATATACCAGTCTCTTGTCTTGAGCAGACCTGCTTTCCAGGAGGCTAACCCAGAGTCTGGCATCCTGATCTTGCCTTTGAGAGATGTGAAATCCCTTGATCTCTTTCATCCATCCCAAACTCAGTTTTCCCTCCTAGGGAATGGACAGATGCTCCGGGGGAAAGCTGTCACTTGCACGCCACCTTCTGCTGGTAGCTGTGACCTCCCCAGGGCCCATTTCCCTGGGGAAGCCACCATCCTCAGTACCCGCTAGTCTTAAAGCCAGGCCCTGTGTTTACAGAGGGACAGGCCAGCCTCTTGCTGCCTGGACTGCAGGGAAAATTTCCCTTAATTATTTTTTTATAGCCTAACTTTTGTGCAAGAGGGCTTGTTATGAGGCCTGCCTCGCCTGAGAGTCATAAGCCTTCAAGAAGAACCATAAATAAAACTTCACTTAATATTCAAAGTCCGAATGGGGACCGGGCCTCCTCGATGCAGTTCCGGCTCTCAGCCAGAAGGCAATTACTCTCAGCTCCTGTGATCAGAGACCCTTCTACCTCTGCATTTTGTTTTCCTAACTTTCTCATTTAAAGCTGGAATGGACGACACAGTACCCCATTTGTATTGTGTCGAGAGAGATTACTTAGGGCACTGCTTGTGCGTGAGGGGCTCGGGGACAGCGATATTTTACCCAGGAATCCGCCTTTGAAACATTGAGGCATGTTGCTGAAGCAGACAGGGCTATGATTTGATCCCCAGATTTGAGAGCTTTGGGGACAAATGCCTGGCAGCGGAATTAATTTTTCTTGAGGAATAGGAGAGCTATAACTTTTACCTCTATTATTTCAGAATCTTGAGACTGACTCTCAGAGAGCTGGAGCTGCTGCTGGGGGAAAGGAGGAAGGGGATGGGGTCAGAGTCCAGGATTCAGGGGATCTCTGTCTTTGTGTGCTGTGTGACATTTCAAGTTCTTGACCCTCTCTGGACTGCAGTTGCCTTGATCAGAAAATGACTAGTCAAGAAAATGGTAGCAAGACCACTGTTTTATCAGTTGACATTTTTTGAGACCTATCACCATGTCAGACAACCCTACCCACCTGTGAGAGGGCCTAGGAACCCGGGAGGTGACTGAGAGCATTTCATTCTGCAGTGTTATTCTGCTTGAAGCCCTACTATGTGCTGAGCATGGGCTAGGCACACCTCCGTGGAAGTCGGACGCCCCAGAGCATCTGACCAGGGAGAGACACAGGATAATAAGTGTGAGAATGAGAAAGTCACCCGTTGGGAAGATGGGGCTTTGAAGAAAATTAAAGCACAGACTATTGATATACTCGACGGTGACAAGTAACCCTAACCCTAACCCTAACTTGATGGTGACAGGAAGAGAGGGGTGGGTGTGATAGAGCTTAGAGGATACCGCCAGAGTCCTGCCTGAAACCCAAGCAGAACCAGAAAGACAAGGAGGGACAGGAAAGCTTGCTGGCAGTGAGAACAGCACGTACAAAGGTCCTGAGGCAGCCGCAGTGGATAACATCAGTCTGCTCACCCAGCGCCATTCCCAGCGGCCCCCTGTGCTGCAGAGGCTAGAGAGGACTCCACTCTCGGAGTTCTTGAATCTGAACTTCACATGGGACCAGTGTGCAGCAGCACCCTCTCTCACCCACCATCTCCTGCAGATTCTCCAAATGACACTCTGGGCCTGGAACTCTATAATCTCTGTGTCTGCAGGTGGACAGGGCGGACATCTCCTACCAGGACTTGTCCCTATGGAGGAACAAGTGGGGTCTCCTAGAAATGCTGAAAGCCTTCTAACCCTGGTCCACTCGTCTGCTAAGTCAGTGGCCATCTTGAAGGTCAGAAAGAGCCTGCCCTTGGCACCAGAAGTCCTTGCTTTCCCCATGGTCCACAGAGAGGCCACAGAGGCCCAAGACCCCTGCTCCATCTGGCTGGACTGCTGCCTGGAGCTGGTGCTGGCTCTGGCAGAGCCAGGGCCTGCATCAGCTCTACTCTCTGAAGCTCTACAGAATTCGAAAACCGACTGTTCCTCTTTGCCCTACCAGCTCTCACAGCCCACCACTCATCTCAGCCTTGTTTTCTTCCTCCTTCCTAGCAGAAGGAAGCTGACACCCCTCTGTGATGGAGCCTGGGAGGGCCAGCGGGGCGGGCTCAGGCCCTGTCCCTCTCTCCCCATGGCCCTCATTAATGGGACTGTTCTAGGGCTGAAGACCCATTCTGAAGGTGTGGGACACTCTCAGTTTAGAGATAAATAGAAGGGATGAGGGGCTGATCAGAATGTGCCTGGCTACACCTGGTTACACAGGATGCTGGAGGGTCCTGATATTGGGTTCAGGGAGGACACCCCACAGCATCAGCTGGGGAAAGTGAGGCCTAGTGCTAAGGCACTCCCAAGAGGTTTGGGGCTGTGGGACAGTCGTCAAAGGCCTGGCTAACTGCTTTTCTAGGCCCTGGATGCAGGATTTTCCAGGCTAGACAGGATTAATAAGGCTGCACTCCGAGCAAGCCATCCATCACTCCGGGCTCTGCAGCCGCTGCTCCCTCCACCCCCCAGGCTAAGCGAGGAAGCAGGCGTGGGGGGAAGCAGCCTTAGCCACCATGATGATGGCGTTCCAGTGGAGAGACGCCTGTCGCCTGAGCAAAGTGAAGGAAGCCAGGGACTTTGGGTAGAAATCTGTGTCTGAAGGCAGTGTCCGAGGGAGACAGTCACTTAACTCCTGGGGACAGGAGGGCCTCGGGAGGTGCTTTAGAAAAGGCGAAACTGGGATTAGTAATATTGATGCATTGTCCTTTTAGTAAAAAACGGTATCTTTGTTCCTGATCATAAAAGGAAACTGTTGACTGTGGGGTGGGCTGGAGTCTGCAGAAAGAAGAAAATTAAAATGCTCCCCCAACGGTGACCCAGCGGTCCCTCCCTGTGGGTGCATACATATGCTGGGTTGCTTTTGGACTGTGGAGATGGCTGGTTGTGTCTTAAAGATGGGTTTGTCAGTACAGGAAGCGTCCCAGGGGTGGGGCTGCCTGATGGTGCATGTATTCTGTTAATTTGACCAGTAAATCCAATTTTTGAATTCCCCTTGCACGGGGGGGGGAAGAGAATGTCTTTGCTCACTTAAAATCATGATTGACATACCCGCAAACCCAGCAAGTTCAACTCTGTGGTGGATACAGCAGATCAAGGGGAGCAGGTGTGGGCTGGCCTCCACCCCAGCTCACAACATCCTGGGGTGCTGGCTGAGGAAGTCTAGGGCCTGGGGATACAGATGGAGCCAGAGGACACAACTGCTTCTTCCCACTGCTTTTCCTCAACTTAAAAAGGCAGCTAAAGACCTAAGGGTTGCAAAGACGGTTCTGGAAAGGCATTCGGGTGCAAGCCTGGGGATTCGGGGCCGGAAGAGGAGGAAATCAGCAGCTGGGAGACTCGTCCTCTGTAGAGGATAAAGACTCCGCCCTGCCGCTGCCCACTGGAATTCCAAGTTCGGTAATGCTTCTTCCAGGAAGCCTTCTGTGAGGCCTCCGGCAGGCTCCACTCCCCTCCCCTGCCCGGCACCGCAGGCCACAGAGCTCACACACTAGGATGCCTCTCTCATGAATGGTCTGTTTCTGCATCCCAGTCCCCATACAGTAGATCCTAAGTCCCTTGGGACTAGAGCTATTAGGTGCTACGGAGTTGGGATGCAGAAGTGCTGCGTGACTGGATTTTGTAAACCCATCACTCCGCTCTGCAGCCGGGGAGACTGAGGCAGTGGCCTTCACACCCCTACTCTGACACCTGCTCCCGTGCCCCTGCCCCTAGAGATGTCCCTCGGCTCCTGGGTTTCAAAGTTCTCAGCACCGGAAGGAAGTCTGCAGCGAGTCAGGCAGCTCGCTTCTCTTTTCTTGGTGACCTTTCCATGTAATTAAAAGACAGCTATTCCAGGAGAGGAGGCGGCCGGAAGCAGAGCTGTGGCTCTCTCTGTACGTGCGGAAATTGATTGTCTTGAGCACAGAACAGTGCTTTAGGCTCTGGAGTCAAAATGATCCCCCAGCTCATTGTGGGGTAGAGATGCAGCTGTCCTTGCAAGCCTACTAGGTGCCAGAAGTTCCCTGTACTTTCTCATTGGCCCTCACACGACCAGTGGGGATAGTAGCAAGCTGGACTGCAGGCCCCCCTGAACCACTGGGTTGCAATTGGAGGCTCCCTTTTCTATCCCCAGAACAGAGGCATGAGCCAAGGTCAAGGGGTGCCTGTGGCCAGCCTGGGGGAAGAGGCTGTAGCAGCCCGGCTTGGAAGAACTGAGTTCAACCAGGGACCTCCTGGTTTGATTGCCCAAGAAGCAGGTACACAGCAACCCCTGTTGTCCCTCTGTTCTAGAAGATTCTGAGAGATTCAGCACTAGGATGGATCTTTCCTGAGCTGTGCTTCCCTGACATGGACATTGTGAGCCTCTTTTGCTTGACTGAGGCAGCAGTATCCTAGGAGAAGCACTCCCTAAAGGCCCTGGGCCTCAGGCTGGAGGGTGAGGAGGCCCCTGCCCACCTAGGCCTCCGCCCTTTGGCTCTCTGCAGCCTGCAGCTGTGGAGGATAATGCATGTGCTGGCCAAGGCCCAGCTCCCCTAAGCCACAGAGAATTGCAATTTAGCAAGTTTATCAAATCCGCCCAAGCTGGAGCCCAGAGGCGCATCTGTGCATGGAGCCATCCCGGTGAAGCGAGGCCTCCCTGGCCAGGAAGGCTGCCCCCGCCCTGCACTTCCCACAGGCCTGGATTAGCCCCGGCAGCTGGGCGGAGGTGGGGGCCAGGGCAGCAGGGGACACTGGGCCGGGGGCCTGGGGCCCTGCTGGCTGGCTGTGCAGACCTGGCTGGAATAGGGTTAGCCTTCGGAGTACATGGATCTTTTTGCCTGTTCAGAGAACGTGGGGGTGATCCAGCCAAACAAACCCCATTCTGCAAGCCAGGAGGAGGGATTGGAGAACTTATTCCGATGGCCCTTGATGGCCCTAGGTGGTTGGGAGGGAAGAGGGCCTGCAGGCCTCAGTGAGCAGAGAACGAGGCTTCCCCAAGTGGGAAGGCTGCGGGAGGCTCACTTCCAGAGTGTGGGCCGCACTGGGGCTCCTTCTACTAGCTGTGTGGACCGCGGGGAGGACCCGGGTCTCCATGGGGCTGTGGGAGCCCCTCCCTGCAGTCTCTAGATGTTCAGAGGCCCTGTGGGACATGCACCGTGGGCATTTCCGGCGCAGCCTTCTTCAGAAGGGACTCCCAGGCCTCAGGAAGCCATTTGACCTTTCTGTGCACAACCAGGCTACTGAAGGCACAGAACTCAAGCACCTCACTGAGGCATGCTCTCTTCTGGAACTGGGGAGCTCTCTACTTATCTGGGAGGCTGGTCCTCTGAGGTGAAGCTTCTCTGCTGGGAAAGGGTTTGGGGGAACCCAGCCTGGGACCCAGCAGATTTGGAGGTGACGACTGTGGCTCTTATTCTCCTTCCTCCAAACCGAGTCTCAGAGCATTTTGAAAGATCTAGCTCAGTGTCTTCTTCTGACAGGAACGAGTTGTCAGCACCTCTCAGAACCCAGCATTAGCGCCTTAGCCACCATCTTCAGCTGACTCCCTCCTCCCAAGCCTTGAGCACTGTGATCCTCTTAACTAAACCCTAGCACCAATATTTTTTTTCCCCTGATGAATTCTTTGTGGTATCGACCTTTCTGGTAGTAATGGCTGTTGAAGCAGAGGGATAACACACCCAGCTAGGGGAAACTGAGGCTCAGAGAGGCCCGTCCCACTCAGTTATACAATGCAGAGCTAACTAGTTGGTGTGGAAGCTCAGGCCTCCTGGCCTCTGCCAACTCTCCACCGCCTGAGCACAGTTCATCCTGCTGGATGGCAAGGCAGAAGCCCCTCCTCTTCCCTCAGCATTTTCTGAGAGCTCACATGGTCTTCATTACTGGCTAGGCATGCAGAGCAAGAGGCCCTGGGCCTCACGTGCTGTTGCTGCTCCAGAGGCCCGGAGGGCTGGCGTGGCCGACCTTGCTCTCTGAGGCTCTGGGGTTTGCTAGGGCTGTGCATTCCTTTCCGCTGAGCGAGTCCAGTTGGGGAGGGTCCACGGTAGGAATGGAAAGCTGGCACCGCATCATACCAGGTGGATGCTACCTCCCTCTGGCACCGGAAGTTGCTGTGGGCCCACCAGGGGGTCTGCTCTGAGCCTGGGCCAGAGAGTGGCCACTGGGTATCATTGTCCTGAGCATGTGCTTGGGCAGCAGCAGATCTGGGGTTTGAACTCTGCTGCAATTCAGAGCAGCTCCTTGCCCACAGAGTAATGTTCTTTGGGACATTCTGCCTTTGGCCTGGCACAAGCCTGTCCCCAAAGTGGGGGCTCCCATGGGACCACCACTGCAGCACTCAAGTGTGAGCTTTCCACATGTGGGAAGCAGAGATGACCAGTGGACGAGGGTCCCCTTCTGCCCTGCTCCCGTTATTGCTGAGGCCAGGAGGGTATCCTTTGAGCAGGCCACTGCCACTGCCACCACTACCACAGAGGACTGGCCTGCAGCCTTGACTTTCCACCAACCAGTAATTTTTACAGACCTCCAGCCTTGTTAAAAAGTGCACAGTGGCCTGAACAACCTTGGCCAAGAGCCTTGTGGGAAAGTAGAAGGCGCTGAGGCTGCACACTGGCCTTCTGGGCCAGAGGCCACTTCCTGCCTCTTCTTAGGATCCTTCCTAGGGCTTTAGGTCCACCAGCCACGTCCCCTGGCATCCTCCGGACTGAGGCTATCTCTCCCTTGAGGAACTTAAAGAGGTTCCCAGTGCCAGCCATGATGTTCCCTGTCTTGTACTCGGTTCTGATGCTTGGTGCAGCCTTTCGCCTGTTCTGTTCCTTCCACCTACATGTATTTCCAGTCTTTCCAGGGCAGAGCGGGAGATGGCCAACCATCCTTATTCCTGCACTCCTGGGAGAGAAGTGATGTCATAGACTCAACCTGGGAGCTTCAGAGGAAGTGACATTTTGATCTGCCATGCCCAGCTGACTTGTTTTCCAAGCTGGAATGGGGTGGAATGGAATGAAGACCCTAGACACAGGATGGTATGGAGGGGCAGAGAGGTGCCAAGGAGTCCTTGAGGCTGGCTTGAGGACCAGAGGAGTTGGCACAGAAAGCACACAGACAGAAGCAGGGTGGCCGGGTGGGGCAGTGGTTAGATGAAGGCTGTGGGTGAGAATTTTCCAGAAGGAGGAAGCCTTTCACTTTGGGTCTAACCCAGATGAGAGTGTTGGGTTGTAGGAACTGGTTTGTGATTTTGATGCCTGGTGGCGAGGGGTTCACCAGGCACATGGAGCTAGAAGGGACCTTGACCTAGGCAGCAGGTGAGCTGAGACATGGGTGTCAGTGCTGGGGGATGAGGACCTGTAAGGGGACAACCCTGGTTGTGGGGGGGAGCCTAGGGGAGAGAGTGAGCAGTGGGATCAGAGGAAGGGATGGGTGGTAGACCAGGGATAGAAGGTTTACCTGCCCATGGCCAGGGTTCACCTGTGTGGGATAGGGCTCTGTAGGACCTGGGGAAGGCTTCAGGGGAGTTATCAGGGGCTATGCAGGAGCGCTGCCGCACACCCAGCCCAGTGCTGCTGATGCCCTGCTCACAGCCCTGGCAGCCCCACGTCTGCCCAGCTGCTGGTCCTTAAAGTGGCGGTGCTCATGGATCGAGTGGAACCCAGGCACAGAAGGGATCTGTCTGTATTCTCCCTTCCTGGACTCGCAGGAAGTGGCCAGGAGGGCACAGACATCTGGCCAGATGACATCACTCCTGAGGGAGATTCTGAGCTCAGCCTCTTTGGGATCCAGTTCATGGGCCAGTGCCTTCGGGAGGACTGGTATCTTGTCCTTCTCTGACTGCAGCTGGTCAGATAAAAAAGGGGGGGGGTGAGCATCAAGGAATCATCTAACTCTATTGCATTCATAGGTAAATGGAGGCTCCAGTTATGTGAAGGTAGGTCTGAAGGCCTGTGCCCTGGAACCTTGTTAGCTCTGCAGAATACTAAGATCATGGAGACTTCTAAAGAGATAAAGAGGCCACAGAACGGTGCCTGGTCAGCTGGTCTTGGCAGTCTTTCTCTGTGCACCGTTGCTTGCTGTGCCTCAGTTTCCCCTGAGACCCTCTCAGAGTTGATGAAGAGTCAGCTTGCATCTGAACCCAACCTCACACCTTTGTTTTTATTTTATGACAGGGTCTTTCACAGCCCAGGCTGGCCTCAGACTCACTATGTTTTTGAGGATGACCTTGATCTCCTGATTGTCTGGCATCCACGTCCAAAGTGCTGTGATTGTAGGCATACACCACCATGTCAAGCTCCCTCACACACCTTTAGTATGCTCCGTATTTGCACAACCAGGACCACCCCTCCAAAAGTAAAACCCCCCATGGTGGCAGGACTAGCGGAGGCGAATGTGTTCTCTCAGCAATGGCAGAGGATTCAGCTCCCCAGGACTCCCAGCCTGTGCTATACCAGCAAGTCTTAAGCCTGGCATTCTGAGAGAGCTTGGTATTAGGAAGGAACGAAGGCCGAGGAAGGACACGCACTCATGGAGACAGGTGGAATGGGCGGCCAGGGCTGTGGAGTGGGGACAGACCAGGTGCCTGTGGGGAAGCTGAGGGACTCTGCAGGGGGCGACAGGGCCCAGCAGGTGCCAATACTCAAGGCCTCTGAGCTGCTGTGTTTGACCTTGAAGAGGGTGAGACGTACTATATGTATTTCAACACAGCCTTTGTACCTTGTCATTGGATCAGCGTGCTTGGCACTAGTGAGATGGCTCAGCAGGTGAAGGATCTTGCTATGAAGTCTGAGATTCACGCGATGGAAAGAGAAGCTGTTCCTGCACATCTCACCTCCACACATGCACTTCTGCTTACACGCCCTCCCAAATAAATGAAACAAAGAATAATTTTTAAAAAATGCTTGGGACTGGAGAGATGGCTCAGTAGTTAAGAATCCTTGCTGTTCTTCCAGAGGCCCCAGGTTTGATTCCCAGCATCCACAGGGCAGCTAGCAACCATCCAGAACTCCAGTTCCAGGGGATCCAATGCCCTCTTCTGTCCCCTGCAGGTGTCGCACCCATTAGTGCACTCACATACTTGTGGGCAAAACATTCAGACACATAAAATAAAAATATAAAATATTTTAAAACTAAACAGCGCTTGGTGGTCAAAGTAGTAAGGAACCCTGAGCTGAAGTCTGTGCCTCAGTTTCTCATTGTCTCTCCTCATAGCTGCTGGTACCAAGCACCAAGAGGAGCCTGAAGTCCCAGGAAAGGGGCCACTACATATGCCTGGAGAAGGGGAAAGTTGAGATCCTAGGCTCCAGCTGGACAACAAATGAAGCCTCCTGTCAGTGGTTGCACCATCTTTAGGTTGGGTTGTTCTATAGAAGCTGCCATCTTTGGAGGGCAGGTGGAGCCTTGGGCACCTCCGTGTGGTTCCACGAAATGGAGAGATGACCACATAGAATGAACCAGAGAAGACAAAACAGAGCAGACCTCCGCTGGCCCTCTCCTGGGAGGTGACCTCACTGAGACCTACACCAATCACTTGGCTGCAAACAGCCATTGACGTTGGTCTTCTGGTGCTGCAATGACTTTGGAAGTGACGGCTGTGCAAGTGAAGTTGTGTGGAGATTCATGAAAATGCAGAGTTCTGCTAGCGTCTTTCAGGTGGACCTGTCTTAGACACGGGAGTTCAGAGGGGTTCCAAGGAAGGGCAGGTATGTGTGTGAGGTTTTAATGTAATGTGAGACCCCAAGACAGCTACTGCAGTATGGCACCCCCAAACTCCAATGAGATGTAGTGAGATCCAAAACACTGAGTTGGATATAAGCCAGAGGAACACAATGGTATATGAGTGAGACCCTGAGACTCAGTGTTTATGAATGAAACCCTGAGAGACTCAATACTCAAAGTATGGGACCCCAAGAGACTCAACGCTGTGTGAGACTCTGAAAGACTCAATATTTTTGAATGAGACCCTGAGAGACCCAATGTTGTATAAATGAGACCCAAAGAGATTCAGTGTTATGTGAGACCCTGAGAGACTCGAAGTGTGAGATCCCCAAGAGACTCAGTGTTGTATTGTGAGACCCCAAAAGAGACGTCATATTGTGTGTGGATGACCCTGAGAGATGCAACATTTTATGAACGAGACACTGAGAGACTCAGTGTTGTGTGAGACCTTGAAAGCCTTGACATTGTGTGAGGCCCTGAGAGGTTCAATGCTGTGTGTGAGACCCCAAGACGCTTAATGAGATTTGTGTGACACCTCGAGAGACTGCACTGTGAGATGCTGAGAAACTCCGTGTCATGTGAGACCCCCAAACTTAATACTGTATATGTGAGACCTTCAGATTCAGTAACATCAGGAGAACAACACACAGGTGAGTAGGCACGGTTTAGAGTTGATCAACAGCCTTCTACAGAGAAACAAAAACTGACTATGGTGGAGCCCACATGCCCACTATGTGTACTCCTTGTCCCCTTCTGAGTCGTGTCCCAAGGGTCATGCCCCTTGCTCTTAGGATGAGACAGTGTCCAGTTGGCTAAGGGCTGTCAGGAACTAGACTTGTGCATGTATGTGCATGCACACCTGAAATCCCACAGTCAGAGCCGGCGGATGTGGCGTGACAAGATTCAAAGGCTAGCAGATTCAGCCATGCCTGCAAGTGCCGTGGGCCGAAGGGTGGTACGGTGGAAGGGGAGTGCAGAGCAGAGGTGGCAGGCGCAGGGTCACTGGAGTGCCTGTCATGACTGGCTCGCCAGCTTGACTCTCTTATCCCCTTGTCTCAGAGGCAAAAGGAGAGAAAGCTGCACCTAGTCTGTGCTCAGACTTGTGGGGCTGGCTTACACTTTCCCACTGCCAGGTGTCCTCTGATCCCTCCTAAGCCCTCCCAGAGCCTTGAGGGGACCAAACCCTGTGTCCCTTGCTCCACAGAAGCCTCCTCTCCAGGCTGTCAGGGATCCTGACACTTGAGGTGGAGGAAGGACTTGGCCTAGGTTTCCTCAGAGTGCTGGGTTCCCCACTTCAGGTGGCATAAACACCCCACAGCTGATTCCCAGGGGAGCCCCCAGGTGGCATCCGTGCCCTTCTGATCCTGGGTCCCAGCCCTCCATGCCTTTTGTAGTCCATCATTCTGGGGTCCCAGGGGGCAGAGGGGGACACGCTGATGCTGGTAGAGGCCTCCCTTGGGCCTGACCCTTGAGAAGATGGAGTAGCCTCTAGAGACAGTCAGTTTTATCTGCATGGGTGGCTTAGGATGGACAGAGGGTGCTGGATAGAAGTGAAGTGTCCTCACTGAGCTGTCCCCGTATCACCATCCCACTAAAGAGGCCCATGAAGCAGTTACAGGCCCTGGCAGTCCAACCTGGCCTAGATTTCTGTGTCTCTGTGAGCATAGCCTCAGGGGACTTGTGTGACCCCCCCTACAGGATGGAAGAGGACCCAGGCATAGCAGGGCTGGGTGTGGAGCACAGGCAGATGCGTGTCTGAGGGCAGTGGGGAGGGTGAGGTGCGGGCATGGGATCCTGGGATCTGTCAGCTTCAGACAACCCTAAGCTCCTTGTCAGGTGTCAGGAATGAAGAGCTCGCACTCCCTCCCTCTCCCTCTCCTAGTCCTCTCTCTCTACCCCTCAGGCAGGCACCAGGCAGGTAAAGACATTTCCCAGTGTTGCCCTTGTGACCTCCAATGACCGGATCCTGTGGTGGCCTCTCTGACTAGCTGGAGGTACTCCTCAGATACCACATCCTGGTTCCATGAAGTCCTCTCTGGGTCTGGAGACTTAGGGACACCTGGACAGGGGCTGGTCTCTTCCTCTGGTTCACACAGCACTGCCCTGTGACCTTGGCCTTCTTCTCTGTCCTCGCATCCACAGGTCCATTTCAGGCCATGTCCTTCCTACCACAGCCCTACCGTCTCACAAGCCTCTCTGCCACCTAGCTCTCGGGCCCTCGTGTCATAGTCACAGACAGCCCCTGCAGCCAGCCTCAGAGCCTCCAGAGTGCCACTGCCTCCCGGGCCTCAGCAGAGGGCCTCTCCTTTCCGTGGCTCTGCTCACGTCACCTGCATGGCCCTCCACGGCCTGACTGAGTCATCTCAAAAGGCTCAGCTGACGCCCTCCCCCTCCAATGAAACCCACCCCAGAGATGCCGCTCATGCTGGGGCTTCTTCTCTCCACAACACCCCATATGCACTCATCGAAGTGGGACTCAGTTAGGAGCACTGATGAGGGACTGCTCTGCAAAGGCTGTGACTGAATAAATGAAGGAATTCATGAGTATGTGACTCCCTGAGTGTGGGGACTGATGGCGCCTCTGCAGGGTGTGGGCTGCTCTCCCCTCTCCTGGAGACAACACTAGTCTCTGTGAGATCCATCCCCCAGGTCCCTCACCCCCTTCCCAACAGAAGGCTGGTGGGGGCCTCTCTCCCCAGTGTGAGCCAAGGCCGAGGCTCTGGGCCTCTCTCCCTTGCCTGCTGTCAGCGTGGGCATGACTTATGTGGCTGCTTGGCCCTTGCCTCTTTGGCTTGGGGGGATTAATCACCCTGTCACTGGAGGGGGCAGAGGCTGGTGGGCCACGGAAGTGAGGATGAGGCCCTTTGGGCCCTGTGTGCTTGGTGGGGCTCGGGCTGAGTCCTGAAGCGGGTGAAATGACTGCAGGCAGGGGCCCAGGGCCTCCAGGGGGCCTCTCCGCCCCCTCCGAAGGGTGGGCCGCATCAATATTCAGCGCACAGGGCTGGTAAGGCCGTGAGTGACTCATCTGGCTGACTAATGTGAAAGTAAGCTGCTTCTACCGAGAGTGGGAAGGCTTGGTGAATCTTAAAAACCAAATGATGGAGATCTGACTCCTCGTTCTAGAATTTTCCTTCTGTCTCTGCTGATGTTAGTAAGTCTTCAGTTCACTGCCATGGTGTCACTAGGGGACTGTGGGCAAATAGGGACTCAGACCTCAGCAGGTCACTTGGGTCTCAGAACCCCAGGGACAGCAACTCCAGCAAGGAGACAGTTTCCAAAGGATGTGCAGGATGTACCCACAAGCACATATGCAGTGGGACATGACTCAGGCCTGGGAGGTATACCTTTGAGCCAGGATAAGGACTTGGTACTGCCCCTCTGCCTAGCACAACTCTTCTTTAAGGACAGTGGGCTGCAAAGATGAGGCTGTGTGTTTCCCCACAGGCCAGGGGCTTGCTGTGTGAGGGGCAGGGTTGTCCTCTCATGCTACAGATAGTGACCCAGAAGCACAGAGTGGTGAGGTGATTCACCTGAGGCCACACAGCTGCTAAGTTCAGAATGTGTGATCTGACCTAGGCTGCTTGCTTCAGTGGGGTTTCCTAGCCCAGGTCACCACCCCAGATTAAGTAGAAGCATGAGACTACCTTCCAGGCTTAGGAGACAACTTGCTGAGTCCATTCGTGTGTGTTCATGTGGGTGCATGTGCATGCAGGTACGTGTGTGTAAGGGCATGTGTGGAGGCCTGAGGTCAACCTCAGGTGTCGGTCCTCATGCACTATCCACCTTGTTTTTTGATAAAGGGTCTCTTACTTGGCTTGGTGCTGGCCCACCAGACTAGGCTGACTGATAAGTGAGCCCCGGAGATCCTCCTGTCTCTGCCTCACCAGCACTGGGATTACGAACTGGCTATTTTCAAAAACAGATTCATTTTTACTTTATGTGTATGAGCATTTTACATGCATGTGTGTAAGAGTACTATGTGTGTGCAAGGTCCATGGAGGCCAGAAGAGGATGTTGTATCCCCTGAAACTGGAGTTACAGACAGTTGTTAGCCTCCATGTGAGATGGGGCAAAAGACATGCCTCTGAGATGGCAATACACCATGATCTCGGGGTGAGGGGGGTGTCCCAATGACTCTGGAACTCACTAGGTGGCATACTGCCATCTCCAGCACAGATGGAACTTTCCAGAATGGGTGCCATGCCACCTTCCTGTGGCCATAAACTAATGTCACTTTTCCCTGGGCACCCTGTTCCAGTGACGGGTGCTCTGGGGCCCCAGGTTTCTATCTGCTCCCGGCCACAGAGAGGGAAGGTGGGAGGTGACGAGGCTGGAGTGTGACTTCCCCTCGTGAGCTCCCAGGCCGAGTCTTTGGCTCAATGCGCGTCTTTGGGAAAGCAATTTAAGTGTACTGTGCCTGTTTCCCTGAACATGGGAAGCCTAATAGCAACAGACGTTAGTTTTTAAATGCATGCGTTATTTTTTACGTGTGTTCGTGTATGTATTTGTAGGTGCGCATGAGGTCACACGAACATACATGTGCATGGATGTGTGAAGGCCAGAGGTTGACATTGGGTGACTTTCTCAGTCACTCTCCATCTTATTTTTTAAGACAGGGTCTCTCACTGAACCTGGAGCTCACAGATTCTACTTGGCTGGCTGGTCAGTGAGCGCTGGAAAACAGCTTCTCTCCACTGTCCAGTGCAGTGTTTACAGATGTGTATCACTCTACCAGGCTTTTCACATGGGTGCTGGGGATCAGGACCTTGGGCCTGCATGACAAGCACTTTTCTGTTAAGCGATCCCAGCCCTCAATAGCGCATCTATAAGTGGTTCTAAGTTTGTTTATACATCCAACCTTCTCTCTCTCTCTCTCTCCTTTTTCCCTTTCTCTTTTAGACAGGATATCATGTCACCCAGTCTAACTTGCTGTGTAGCCAAAGATGACATTCAGCACTCAATTTCTGATCCTCTGACCTCCAGGCCACCATGCCAAGTTCACGCAGTGCTGGGGATGGAGCCCAAGGCTTGGTGCATTACAGCTGGGGTTCTACCAACTGAGCTACATGCCCAGCCCCATCAGTTCTTCACTGTTTGAAGGACCTACTTCTCCACAGTTGAATAAGATGAACGAATGACCCAACACAAACAAGGAGTTGGCATTAGCTCAGGGGACACACTTGAGGAAAGTGACTACAATTTTCCTTACTGACTGTGTGGCTTGAGGCAAGTGGCTCAGCCTCTCTGAGCCCCAGCTGCTTCTTATACAAGGGATAACGGCGCGGTGATGACACCCTGTTTCCTGGGGAACTCAGTCCTGATGAGGCAGCTCATCAAGGACGCTTGGCACAGGGCCTGGCACCTTTAAAGTGCCCATTAGAGCTTGCCGCAGTGATTATGAGGTAGCTGTGTGGGACTGGCACCCAGCCCAGGCAGGCTCACCATCTTCATGGCTCTGCGACCATCTCCCTTTTCTCCCGGGAAGCTGCTTCTCTCTGGCTGCAGATGATGGACAAAATGAAAACACAGTCCCAGGAGTGTCCTCCTTTCCTGACATCCCGCTCTCACTGAGAGCCAGAGATAACATCCTCCCAAATAGGTTTCTCAGAGTCAAACCATTACAAGTGGGGACACGCGAGGGGACGGCAGCCGCCTGTGAGTTCTTAATATCCTGCCTGAATGCGGAAAGAGCAGGAGAGCCAGAGAGGCCAGGCAGTCCCGCTGCAAGTGCTCTGTCATTTCCCCTGGCCATCCATCAGCCCCACACCATGTGGTGTCACTGGCCCAGGGTTTGGGAAATTTGGTGGTTATAGGGATGGGTCAAATGCACCCTTTCAAAATTACATCTGCTTAAAATGCATGAATAGATAACTGCAGCGGCAGTAGCCATGAACTTCCTGGGCTCCATAATCGCATTCCGCACAGCTCTTCTGCAGTGGGGGAAGCTAATGAGAACTACTGGGTGGGGAGGTAGGTCTCACAGGGAATGAGATGAGGGCGGTGGGCGGCATTCTAGGTGTGATGTGCTATGGCTCCCACCCAGTTATTTCCCCTACATCTGTCTCCCCAGTGGGTCATTCGTTACCCTGCTGGGACCAACTCAGTGCCTATGAGGCACCGGGCTGGGGCCAAGGTACAGCTCACCCAACAAATGGCCCAGCACCCTGGGAGCCACCACTAAATATATATAAGGAAGGAGACAGAGACAGGCGTCTAGGGTCCCTTGTGGTGATCTCACCCTGAACATAGCTGTAAATTCTGCTCCTGGCTGGAGAGCCCTGAATTTACATCCATAGCCAGGACCTCTCGCTTGAGCCAGATTCTGCATCCAACAGCTTTTTGTGAAGTCTGTATTGTCATGTCCCCTGGGTGACTGAGATAGAGCCCCTGGTCCCCCTGGCACCTGTCCCTATGAAGTCCTTCAGTGTCACACAAGAGGGGGTCTTTGTGATCCCTCTCTTCCAAACACCCAACAGTTAACCTCTTGGAGAGCTTTCAGGGACCCACCTTCTAAGAGTGGCCAGCTTTCAGCCATGCCCAGTCTCTGAGAACCACTGTAGCATGCCTACCTGATCTGTTTGCTACTCGCTCAACCTGTCCTCATTCCAGTGCCTGGAAAAATTCCATGTGTGAGAGAGAGCTCTTTCTAAGCCCATCAAAGGATTGCGGGTCATTCAGGCAAACCTAAGTCTTTACCACGTCCTATGGACTACATCTTTCCTGACCTCACATCCATCATTCCATCCTGGCCCTTACTCCCCTCCAGCCATACAGGCCTCCCATTTGCTCAAAAACACTCAGGCCACACTCCTGCCCCTGGGCCTTTGCACTTCTTAGGTTTCTGTCTGGACACTAGTCCCCTATACAAAGCTATGGGTCTGTATCTACCAGTGAGTCTCCCCTGGCACTCTGAAAGTGTACCTTGTGCTCCCTCTCCTGCCACCCACACCCTGACTTGCCATTTTATTTGCTGTCTGTGTCTGTAAACACCATCTTAGGACCTCTCTCAGTCAGTTTTCCCTGGCTGAAACAAGAAAGTAAAGGAGGAAAGGCTGATTTGGGCTCATGGTTTCAGGGGTTTTAGCCTCAGTCACTTGTTGCTATTTTAGGGCCCATGGCGTTGTGGAAAGTTGCAATGGGGCAAAGGTGCTCACCTTGTGGTGGCTGGGAAGCAGGAAGAGAACAAAGACATGATGTGGTCCCAAGGAACGTCCCGCTAAGAACTAGACCCACCTCCTAAGTTTCCCTTGCTGCCCAAGAGTCCATCAAACCTAGCGCCCTGTGCCTGGTGAATTCATGGATCAGGGCAGGTCCTTGTTCTTTCCTTGACTCCCAAAGACCTCACCCCTGAATGCTGTACTGGGGACACACCCCTCAGCACAAAGCTCTACATTTCAGAGTTCCAATAAGAGAGTGGGCTTTGGCCTGATACGCAGGTCCTTGATAGCAGATAGTAGACGCTCAGGGCCTGGTGATGAGGGAGTCCTGCCCACTCATCCACACTCCAGGGCAGTCTGTCCCCAGCCAGTTGGCCCAGAGCCCCCATCTGACCGTGCCTGCTGGCTCAGTCCTTACTGGGTGGGGTGGACATGAGCTCACGCCTTCCCTTCGTCATGTCCCTTGGTTGCTTCTCATCTTCAGAGACCTCGCTCCTTTCCTCTTCGTAGCCTGTCATGTCAACTCCTCTTCTATGCTGCACTTCTGGAACTTTCAGCCATTCCTCTTCCAACCATATGTCCTGGACACCACCTGACCATCTCTGGAAAAATCCACATACAGTGAAAACCCCTTCTCTCTCCACTAGGGGCTCAGGATCACCCTGCCCTTAGCTTACTTCCTCTTCTCCAACCCTGCCCTAACCACCTGTGGGCTCCTCTCTTCCGCCCATGTCCATGCCACCAGAAGCACCCCGCCTCCCCAGCCCACTAGGAGCAGGTTAAGGACTGGGGTGAGCTGACCAGCCAGGCAGGCAGTAGCCAGCACTGAGGTGACACTTGTGTCTACAGTCTGGAGCCTGCAGTGATCCCTGAAGGACAGTGCAACTCCAGGACTCTCCGGAAGCTTCTAGACTGTGTGCCCTGAGCTCTCTGTAGACACAATTCAGTTTGATTCACTTTACAAACATTTACCCAGTCGGGCTGGGAGCAGATACTGTCCAGGCCCTGGGGAGGTCTGTGTGCGCGTCCTCCTTTCTCCCCCTCCGCCCCCTCCTCCCCCTCCTCCTCCGCCTCCCCCTCCTCCTCCGCCTCCCCCTCCTCCTTTCTTCCTCCTCATCTCTCCTTCCTCTTCCCTCTCTCTTTCCACCCCACCCCTTTGTATTGCGCTGGTGGGAAGGAGAGCCTAGGCTGTGGCCAGGGCAAAGGATCCCTGGTGATACTCAGACGGCAGCAATAGCCCTGTTGGCACACACATTCAGTAGTGGTGATAGAGTGTGTGGGGGCCATGCGTGACTGCGAAACCAGGAACATGCCTCGAGTGGACCACTGCGGAGGACCTGGAACTCAGGGCATCAGTGTGAACCTCCTAGGGAGCAGCGTGCCCTCACAGCCTTGCCTCTACAGATTAACAACTGTAGTGCTGTCCCAGCCTCATGCCCGTTATGTGCCCATTCCAGCAAGTTTGTATTTACAGGGATTCCCGCATCCTGGGCATCCTCCCAGGCGCACTTTGAGAGGGAGGAGAAGGCACAGAGAGGTTTGGTAACACACACTAGAACTCTGTTGGCCCTGAGAAATAACTCACAAATATCTGCAACATGAATGAGTAAACAAATGGATGCCGCCACTCAGGCCTCACGCAAGGGCAGGTAAGGGGGGCTGGAGTCTGTGCAGTGTTACGGGAGACAGGCTGCCCCCGAACTTGGGCCTGCCCGACCTGACCAAAGGATTTTTCTTGGCTGACTATACTTCTCTCTTTGCTTATCTAGTCATCCATCCATTCATTCATAGGTCCAGGACAAACTTAACACCCAACCCCTAGGGATTTGGGGACCACTTAGGCTTGGTTCCTCTCCATCTGTGCTGTCACCCAGCCAGCAAGAAAACATCACAAGAAGCAGGGTGGCCTGGTAAGAAGAGGAGGATCCCACTGGGCTAGGCTGCCCATGAGCAGACGACCTGGCTCCTCTGTCCTGCTGGCAGATCTGTGTGAGCCCCTGGGGAACAGACCTCAGCTAGCCCAAAGTGCCCGACACTGATATCTCCCTCTCTTGTCTTTCTCGCCCACTTCTAATTTGTCTGGCGGCTCTGGTGTCCCTTCCTAAGCCCTGCTAAAGCCTAGCGAAATGAAATGAGAATAAATGACATAAAAACTGTCAGCCACGGCGCCTGGGATGACTAGGTCTGCCCTCCATCCGGTGCACCTGCCCAGAGGTGACCAGAGAAACTCCAAGAGCTTAATTGTTCCACGACTTGATTTTTTATTACAGACAGGAGTCTCCAAAGCTGACCTTATATCTCTCTCCTCATACACCCTCCTCCGAGCCAGACACTGAACAAGTGTGGGGGGCGGCTCTGATGCCTCCAAGTGATCTGAGCGAGAACCATCAGTGAGTGCCCCCGGCTTTGTGAGTCACTCGTCAGCATTAAGCTGAAAAGTCAATGTGTTATTGTGTTCTGAAGCACAGTTTGTCTCCCTCCCTTCTTTGCTTTCTATTTTCCTCCTCCCACTCCCTTTTCTGAAACAGGGTCTCATGTAGCCCAGGCTGGCCTCTAACTCCTTATGTAGTCTAGGATGATTTTGAACTTCTGATCCTCCTGCCTCTATTCTCCAAGCACTGGGATTATAGGCGTGTGCCACCATGCCTGATTTTATGTGGTGCTGGGGATCGAACCAGGGCCTTCTGTACTCTCCGCAAGCACTTTGCCAACTAAGCTATATCCTCGCCCTCCCGTTGATGGGGTGAGGGGCCCCCTCTGCCCCACTGACCTCCCCAGCTGGAGAGGGGGCAACTCCCACTGTTCTTCCCATCCTACTTCCAGATTTTTCTCAACGAGGAGGAGGGTTGGCAAAACCCATCACCAGGCAGATCTTCCTCACAGAGGTGAGGACCATGGGGCCAGGTGTCTCAAGGGGCTTGGTACGCAGCTATTGAGTCAAGGGGAGCCAGGGCTGAGTGGAGACCCTGTCTTTACAGCCCACCTACTCTTCCCTCCTCTGCAAACTTACCACCCCATGAGACCCTTCCCTCCTATCTACCGCCTGTCAGCACAGCTTCATAAACATGATGCCAGGGACCAAAACCAGAGACAAAGCAAAGCAGAGAGAGAGAGAGAGAGAGAGAGAGAGAGAGAGAGAGAGAGAGAGAGAGAGAGAGAGAGAGAGGAGGGCGAGAGAAACGGGGGGAGAGGAGAGCGGGCTCAACCAGGCCTCTCCAGCTCTGCCTCTGTCGTGAGCGTGGGCTGTAGAGTGCTCAAGGCTTCAGGAAAGCGCGTGTCGTACCATCTTCCCTCGAGATGCAAAGCATGACTTTGAAGATGGCTCTCTGATTGTCACCACATGCTGGTATAGGAAAGACAAACCCAAGGCCATGCACCCTGTGATAAAGTGGCAGCTCTGGATGAGCTTTTGTTCGAGTACTGACCCGCCTGTCAATGCCACTGCCTTAGTGGTCAGGGCTGGTTTTGTCCAGGGGCAACCCAGGAGTTTTCTTGGTGGAAAAATGCTTCAGCTTTCACTAAGCACTGGGTTTGTTTTGCAGGTATGGAGTCCACCTTCTGAGTCAGCATCTAAAACATCCTGGGCTATGTGAACATCTGTGGCAGGACCCTGGACCTGCTCCCAGGGTCAAGGGGAACTTATAGCTATACCCAAATAAGGTCAAGCTTGTCTCATCGCCACAGGATACACTCAGCTGTATCTCATTGGCATGCTGGGATAGTGTGGGGCGTTCCCAGGGCTTAAAACCAATCGTTTCACAGAGTGTCCCTCCCCTTACCTATCTCCAGGGCATTTTCTTCCCTGAATGGGACCCTGTGCCTTCTCCCAGCCCAGTAACCATTCCCCAACATCCCAGACCACAGCAGCCACTAATTTACGATCTAGCTCTAGGATCTGCCTCTTCAAGACATTCCATACAAATACCCTGTCAGAGGGCCTCGGTTTCTTTCACTCCATATAATGCTGAGAGAGTTCACCCCAACTGTGGCCTGTGTGGGACTTTATTCCTCTTCATAGCTGAATACTAATCCACTGCATGCCTAGACCACAGTTTCTTTATCTGCTTATCTGCCTGGGGACATTTGATCAAGGCACCTTTGGGCACTTGTGAAGAAGGCAGCTGTGTGTGTGTGTGTGTGTGTGTGTGTGTGTGTATGTGTATTGGTTTGAGGGTTACAATTTATCATCCATGAGGTTTGGAAGTTTCTCCAAAGGTGGGAGTGGAGAGTCTGGTGTAGGGGTTCCTTCTAGAATAGGGTCTGGCTTTGTAGGTGTGACTGTCCTTATCATGAGCATCAGGCTTTGAGAGCTATGGACCTGCTGCTCTTCACACTCTGTTTTTAACCTGTGCTTCTCCTTCCTGGTTGAAGCACCACTTTAGACTAAGTGTACTTTAAAGGTAAAACAGGGGCTGAGGACGTAGCTCAGCTGGTGGAGTGCTGGGCTGGCAACGACAAGTCCTGGGTTCAATCCTAACATGGAATAAAACAAGTTTGTGGCACAGGGCTGCAATATCAGAGGAGGAGAAGGAGGAGGAGGAAGAGGAGGAAGAGGATGAGGAAGAGGATGAGGAAGAGGATGAGGAAGAGGAGGAGAAGAACAACAACAACAACAAAAAAGTAAATCACTGCAGCCTAGTGAAGGCCTTTAAACCCAGCTACTCAGGAAGCTGAGGCAGGGGGATTATAAATTATAGTCTTGCCTGGGCTACAGAGCTCAAGTTCAGTCTAGCCAACGTAATCAGACCCTATCTCAAAATAAAAAAGTAAAAAGGGGACTGGAGAGATGGCTCAATTGTTAAAAGCTCTGCTGCTCTTGTAGAGGACTCGAGTTGGATTCCAAGCACCCACATGACAGCTACCAACCATCTGTAACTCCGGTTCCAGGGGGTCTAAGGACCTCTTCTGACCTCTGAGGGCATTATATGACATGGGTACACTTATATACATGCAGGCGAAGCACCCATACACACAAAATAAAAATAATAAATAAAATATTTTAAAAGGTAAAAAGGAATTGGAGGAGCCAGTGAGATGGCTGGCTTAATGGGTAAATGTGCTCGCAGCCAAGCCTGTTAACCCAAGTCCTATCCCTGGAGCCTGCGTGGTGGAAGGAGACGACCAGCTCCTGCACATTACCCTCTGACCTCCACATGGACAATGCAATGCACTTTTAAAGAGGCTGGGGCTACAGCTCGGTGGTAAGCCCTTGCCTAACATGGCCCGAGGCCCTGGGTTCAATTCCCAGTACTGCATGCAAACAATAGTAATGTTGATGAAAATAAATGAAAGGTAAGCCAGGGGTCAGTCTCCTCTTGACAGTATTGCTGTCTTCAGTGGGGTGGGGCAGGACTTAGGCAATGATGTGAGATTCACACAGCACAAAGCCCTGTCTTGGCAGTTCAAAAACAAATGAACATATCACTCCTATGACCCTCCCAGTCATCCTGGAGTCTCCATGGAAGACCCCCCTGCATAGCTGTATGACCAGCTGCTCATTCCTGAAGGGCTGGGCATGAGGTGCACGAGAGGAGGGGCCCAGCATGGCAGGGGCCTTCTGGAAACACCTGGGGCTCAGGCTGAGCTGTGCTGTGAATCTGTCCCACCTGAGACCAAGTCTCCATGCCTCAGTCACGGAACAGGAGACACAAAGTCCCAGGTCTTCAGGTTCCTTCCTTGAGGGGCAAATTCCAGCACAGGCAGAAGGATCTCAGATGAAGCGGCAGGTGCTGCCTGGTAGGGGTGTAGCCTGCTGCTGTGATGCCTGGAGGTGGCAATTTCCTATTTGGGGAAACTGAGGCACGGGTTATGCTCATAAGATGCTAAGAGGCTGGAGAGGACAGCTGGATCTGGGGGAATATGATGTTTTAGGGGGAGCCCTGAGTATGGGGCAGCAAATTGGCCAGAGGCTTCTAGAAGGCTGTAGGACCCCAGGACAGGACAAGGAACCAGGGTTGACTCAAGTCTGCATGGGAGAGTGCCTACATGTGTATCCAGCCCATAGCAGTTCATGCTGAGCTCCAAGCTGTCCCTCCCGTTACCCCAGGCTGTCCCAGGGTGCAGGACGACAGAAGAAAGTGTGGCTGGACCAGCTTAGCATGTGTGTGCTTGTAACCCAGCCCCTTGGCGTGCAGTTCCAGCCCTTCCCACAAGGCACCCAGACCAGAGCAAGACTCTGGAAGTCCCCTCCTAGGGCCCTTTGCAGCCACTTCTACCAGAACCTTCTCTAAGTCTGCATCCTTGATTCTTGTTCAGAACTTTTTCAGTCTATAGCAGCCAAACTTGTTTTTTTTTTTTTTTAAAACAGTTTTATTGACATAGAGTTTATAAACCATGAAGATTGCCCATTTTAAGTGTATAATTCAATAGTGTTGAGTAAATTTACAGAACTGTACAACCATTACTAGAATCTAATTCTAGAACATCTCCTTCAGGGAAAAGAAATCTTTAGTCTTCCTAATCCGTCTGGGGTTTGAGATATTAGCTCTCTGGCACTCTTCCCTAGGGCCAGCTGAGTACTTATCCCACCCAGCCCGCCTTCCGGGTTCTCCAAGGACTCAATCACTCACCTGCCAAGGCAATCTATCTGTAAGACCCATAGTCCACAGGTAAGTGTGACAGAGACCCCCAGATGACAGGAGCCAAGGCCCTATGCTGAGATCTTTCTGTGTCTCTGGTCTTCCCTGTCACATGTGTGCAGCATAGACTCAGGGTCTGGCTTGGGTTCAACTGGTTCCTGGAGCTGTTTCCTGTGCCCAGAGGCAGGTTTATTGGGCAAGTTGCCATGGGCTATGTGTCACCTGGTTCTGCCCATCAAGGACCCTGCTGCAGTCCCTATTCCTATGCAGTTTCTCATGCGCATTCTTCAACACTTGAAGGAGAGCTATCGGCCGTTGTGACTACAGGAACAAGACACTGGAGTGAGACTGCCATGGGCCAAGGACAGCTAGGATCACCAGGCATGGGAAGAGGGGAGACACCTAACCCGGGAGCCTTTGAACAAGTCTGGGAAAGCCTTGATTTTGCATTCCCCACAGCCAATACTCCAAGGAAATGCATTCTGTTGCCGGAAGCCACCATCTCATGGTCCTGGGTTATGGTGGCCCCAGGGAAGTTGCATCAGAAGAATCACTGATTCTTCCCCCAAAGTCTGTATTTGTGGAAGATTCTGCAAAAATTTAAAAAAGGAAGAAATTCATTATTTCTCTCTTCTTTTTCCTCTTCTTCTTCCTTCTTTTGGTTGACTTTTAAATTATAAGATACTGGGGTTGTGGTTGAGTGGTATAGTGCTTGCCTAGCACAAGCAAAGGCCTGGCTTTCATCCCAGTACCACATCAACAATAATATTATAATGTCATAAAATTACATACATAACATGAAATTCATCATCTTAACCATCTAAAATATTTTATTTATTTTAAGTAATTAATTAATGGTGGGTGTATGTATGCATGTGCATGCATGTTATAGGATGCGTGTGGAGAGCAGAGGAGAGCTTGAGAAAGTAGGGTCTCCAGTTCCATCGTACAGGTCCCAGGGATCAAGCACAGGTCATCAGGCTTGGCCTTTTTCTGCTGAGCCATCTCACCAACCCTCAGTGCTTGGCTTTATGAGAAACAGTCTTACTGTTTAGGAGTCAATCCTTGAGCAGGACACGGTGGCACATGCTTTTAGTCTCTGGCTCAGGGACTAAAAGTTCAAAACTCCGAAGTGAAGGACTGACTTCTAGACAGGTATGTTGGCACATACCTATAACCCTAGCTTGAGAAGCAGAAGCAAGCAGGTCTTTGAGAGTTCCAGGGCAACTGGGCTACCTAATGAGACTGTGTATCAAGAAATAATAATGATAGGGGCTGGAGAGATGGCTCAATGGTTAAGGGCACGTACTGCTCTTGTGGAAGACCCAAGTTCAGTTTCCAGCACTTAGGCTGATTCTCTTACAACTATCTATAACTCCAGTTCCAGGGGAATCTGAAGCCTCTGGCCTCTGTGGGCACCTGCACTCAGGTGCAGAAACCCACACTTAGGCACACATGGATACACACACACACACACACACACACACACACATATACTTTTAAGAATAAGTATCTTAAATGTACAGAAAATGATAAGAAAGAAACAGAAAAAGAAAGAAAGAAAAAATTGATTCTTTTTTTTCTGAGATAGAATATCACTATATAGGTCCAGTTAGCCTGGAACTTGCTATGTAGACCAGGCTGGCTTCAAACTATAGAGATCTACCTGATTGTGCCTCCCAAGCACTGGGGTTATAGGCATATGCAAACATGCCTAAGTGGAAGTCGATTCTCGACTTCCAAGTTTTGAACTTGTCTCTGGATCTCCCTGAGTGGGGCAGAGGGAGCCCTGGGGACAGGTGAACAGGGTGCAGATACTGTGGGTTCCTCAGCAGTCGGCTAAGGCCTGGGCCCCTGTATCTGTTACTTTTGCATACTCAAACAAGCAAGTGACTCACTTACAGAAGGTTCTGTTCAGTTCATGGTTTCAGAAACATCTGCCTGTAGTGCCTGACTGTTGGTTCTGAGCACGTGGAGAGGCAGAGATTCATGGTTGTGAGAACATGTGTGAAGGAGGAGGCTGTTCACTCTGTGGACTGGAAGGTAGGGTAAATCAGGAAGGGACCAAGGACAAGACACCCCTGTGATCTACCTCCTCGGGTGGACACCCCTGTGATCTACCTCCTCGGGTGGACACCCCTGTGATCTACTCCTCAGGAGGACACCCCTGTGATCTACCTCCTCGGGTGGACACCCCTGTGGTCTACCTCCTCGGGTGGACACCCCTGTGATCTACCTCCTCGGGTGGACACCCCTGTGATCTACTCCTCAGGAGGACACCCCTGTGATCTACCTCCTCAGGAGGACACCCCTGTGATCTACCTCCTCAGGAGGACACCCCTGTGATCTACCTCCTCAGGAGGACACCCCTGTGATCTATCTCCTCGGGTGGACACCCCTGTGATCTACCTCCTTGGGTGGACACCCCTGTGATCTACTCCTCAGGAGGACACCCCTGTGATCTACCTCCTCGGGTGGACACCCCTGTGATCTACTCCTCAGGTGGACACCCATGTGATCTACTCCTCGGGTGGACACCCCTGTGATCTACCTCCTTAGGAGGACACCCATGTGATCTACCTCCTTAGGAGGTCACCCCTGTGATCTACCTCCTCAGGTGGACACCCCTGTGATCTATCTCCTCGGGTGGACACCCCTGTGATCTACTCCTCGGGTGGACACCCCTGTGATCTACCTCCTCAGGTGGACACCCCTGTGATCTACCTCCTCGGGTGGACACCCCTGTGATCTTCTCCTCGGGTGGACACCCTTGTGATCTACCTCCTCGGGTGGACACCCCTGTGATCTACCTCCTTAGGAGGACACCCCTGTGATCTACCTCCTCAGTGGACACCCCTGTGATCTACCTCCTCAGTGGACACCCCTGTGATCTACCTCCTCAGGTGGACACCCCTGTGATCTACTCCTCAGGAGGATACCCCTATGATCTACTCCTCAGGTGGGTTCTGCCTCTTAAAGTTCTTCCCCAAACTGTACTGCTAGTGGGGACCCAATCCCCACCAGATGAGCCTTTTTATTTGAGCATTTTATGAGATACCCAATTCTGGGAGTAAAGGCCTGAGGGGTAAGGATACCAGGCTAAGTGAGTTTCTGCTACCCCAAGAGAGAGGTCCCCAGGAAAGCTGAGTTCTGAAGCATAGCTGGATGCCCTGCAGGTCAGGCTGGTGACTGGAGCTTCGGACCAGTTCATGATCCTCGAAGTTCTTTACCATGGAGCTTGACTGTAGTATTTTTAGCTGAGAAATATTTCCAGGGTTGGAGCTGCCCAACACCTACATGGGCCATAAAATAATTTCCATAAAGCGGCTGAGAACACCTCACACGGAACACTGCGAGAGCCTGTGAGCCCGCCAAGATCAACACACACACCGCGCACTCGCCAAGGCCCCCCGAACAAGGAAGGCTGCTGTATGGGCCAGACGGGGCAGTGCTAGGAGCTTGGCACTGCCTCTCTGGAACAAGGCTGGCAGTCTCAGGCCTGTCCATCGCAGCCTCCTCTCTCCTGGAGGGTCAGTAACAGGACCAGGTGTCTGGGAAGGGTTGATAAAGGCCGTCTGTTTTGTGTGCTGGGGCCCATGTTGAGCATGGCTGGACTTCAGTGGTCCCAACAGAAGGGGGTCTGGTCTCCAGGGCTCATGAGTCACCCACAAAGGTGGGACTTACACAGTGTGTGACTGTCTTAAAACTCTTGCCCCCCCCCCGATCCTGGATCTCCTAACACTCTAGTGAGGAGAACAGAGCACTGTCCAGTTGTTTCTGTGTGTATGTATATGCCCATGTGTGGGATTCAAGTATGGGGATAGATGTGCGCGGCATCCAGCAACAACCCCAGGAACTGTTTCTCATTTGTCGGGCTCCACCTACTTTTCTTGAGACAAGGTCTCTTACTGGAACTCAGAAAGTAAGCCATCCAGTGGTCCCAGGGACTCTTCTGTCTCTGCCTCCCCTGTGCTGGGATTATAAGCAACTACACAAGCTTTTTTTCAAAACATAGGTGCTGGGGATTGAACTCTGGTCCTTGTGTCTGGAAGGCAAACACTTTACCCGCTGAGCTATCTTCTGAGGCTCCCCAATCCTTAAGGATATGGAATCTGGACTTAGAGGGACGGTTAGGGAGTTCAGGAAGGGAACCCAGACCCCAGCTCAGTGCCTCGATGTGGCTGGATTGTCTTCCATGATGTCCCCAATAGCACAAAGGAAACGAGGTGGACTGTGGAGGCAGAGGCCCCCTCGGGGAAGGGTAGGCCTGAAGACCCTGGAGGAGCAGGTGTTGAGTGAGGCTGGCCTCTTGCCCTCTCTGAAGCTTTGGACTTCAGTCTGTGTTCCCCCTGGGCTGTTCTGTGTGTCTCTGAGGCAGGCCCTTAACTTCTCTGAGCCTGTCACCACTGAACCCAGCAGGGGGATCCTGGAAGGTCAGGCAGCTGGAGAGGAAATGTGGTGACACAGGCAAGCCCCAGGGGTTCATGTGTGTGATGTGATGCATGTTCTATCCTCCAGAGCCATGCCCCACAGGGAGAGGACAAGATTCAAGGGGAAGCATTCTGAGTCCAGTAGAGAGCCCCAACATTGCTGTTCCATTCATGCAGTGTCTCCTGGGTGACCCTTCTTGAGCCCCTCTGGTGGGTATGGAGCCATCTATCTTTGCAATATCCAGTGACACGGGTGAGGATGAGCACCGGTCCTAACTGGTGGGAATGGAGTGCCAGCAGGAGTCAGGCCAGTCTTGGTCCAGGTGGGCGGATTCAACCACAGCCACTGACCTTGGATGAAGAGAAGAAAATCTTGATTTGGTGGGTGGGTGGGCAGAGCGGTACCATGAAGTTCTTGGGCTGGTTGGATTTCAACATCAAGACCAGAGACCATGAAGGGCCTTCTTCCCCACAGTGTAAACCAGATGGATGGACTGAGCCTGTTTACAAGGGCACCACAGGGCTCTGGGACTTCTGAGGAACACTCCAGCCCCCTGAAGCCCCCTGGAACCTTCACTAGGGGAGAGGAGGATGGGGAAGAGCCTCCCAGAACTCCAAAGAAGACTTGGAGGTGGAGACAGACATAGAGTTGGCAACAGAATCACTTTCTTCTTTTTAAGAATATTTTATTTATTATTTTTATTTTACTTTATGTGTATGAGTGTATTTCCTGTGTGTATGTAAGTGCACCATGTCATGCAGTGCCCATGGAGGTCAGAAGAGGGTGTTAGATCCCCTCAAAATAGAGTTACAGACGGCTGCTGGCTGCCATGTGGTAGGGCCTCTTTTCATGATTTATTTTTATTGGTGCTGGAGAGATAGCTCAGCGGTTAAGAGCACTGTCTGCTCTTGCAGAGGACCCAGGTTCAGTTGTCAGTACCACATGGCAGCTAACGACCATCAGTGACTCCAGTTCCAGGGTCTCTGACATCCTCACGCCCTCATCTGACCTCCGTGGGCATTGCAGGACATGGATGCACTTACATGCATACAGGCGATATACTCACAAACATAAAAAATAAAAACAATAAATAAGGCCCGGGAGGCAGAGCAGGGGGTCTCTGTGAGTTGAAGGCCAGCCTGGTCTACAGGGAGAATCTGTCTCAAAAAAAGACCAAAACCAAATAAACTAACAATGATAATAATAATAAATAAAGATTTATTTTTATTTAAGTTTGTGTTTGTGTGAATGCATGACATGTGTGTGCAGGTTCCCAGAGAGGCCAGAAGAGCATGTTGGACTTCCTGTAACTGGAGTTAGAAGTGGTTGTGAGCCACTCAACGAGAGTGCTGGGAACCGAATTTGGGTCCTTTGCAAGGACAGTGAGTGCTCGTAGCCACTGAGCCAGCTTTCCATTCCCCCAAGTCAGTTTCTTCTTATGTAAAAGGGAGGAGGCAAGGACTTGGCCCAGAGGAAGCCAGGCCCTGCTGCACCCATATGTGCCAGGACAAGCTGGCCACCTGCAGAGGTTCTTCTGGCTTGAAGAGTTAAGCAGGGGATGGATGTTTGGTGGGGACCATGACAGGAACACAGGAGACAGCCTGAGAAGGTGAACTTGTCCAAGAACCAAAGGGACTAACACTCGGCACAGGGAACTGGCTGCACTAAGGCCCTGGGGCAGGAAAGTAGAAACAGTAGAAGGGAGGAGTTGATCAGGTAATAGATGGGGGAAGAGGGAGGAGCCAGAGCCAAAGGACCTGATTAGTAGCCAGCTTGACTCTAGCGGGCTCCCCCTGCGAGGGAGGAGCTGGGAGACCAGCTAGGGATGGCTCTAAGGTCCAGGCCAGAGCAGCTGCAGGCTCAGCTCATTTGGGGAAGACCTGGAGAGGAAGGAAATGATGGATTCTGGAAACAGTCTGGAAATGAATCCAACAGTCATGCTGGGGAGTTGGAGATGTGTATGGGAGGGTCCCGCCAGGGTGTCTGGATGCTTGGGCATCAGCAGTGCAGGTAGCCTTGTGGCAAGGACCAGACCAGCCTCTGGGTAGTTATTGGTAGGGACCAGGCCTGGCTGGCCTCAGCTTCCTGAGCAACAGGTGGCTCTCATGGCCTCAGTCAGAAGCACCCCCAAGTCCCCAGCCAGGAGGCACCACTAGGTTGGAGAACATGGAAAGGCTCTCCAATTGAGGAGAAGGAGGGTAGGGTTCACCTGGAGCCCCATGCAGCTACCAGTGGCATGTGCGGACTGGGAGATAGTGTGAGATAGTGCCTTCTTCAGAATTGTGAACACACACACACACATACAGAACCACACATCTGTGTCATCCATGTGAAAATATTCATGAGGTCATTGGAAACTTATCTCTTTATACTTGTCTCTAAGTTTTTTAAAACAAACACATGTAATTGTACCACTTTCCCACCCCAGAAAGCTCTGTTTTAAAAAGATGTCTGGATCTGGGGATATGCCTTCGTGGTAGAATGCTTGTTTAGCATGTACAAGCCCCTGACATGAATTCTTGCCCCCTCCACACACTATGCAACTTATTATCTTATTTACAGAGATTTGGCATTTGAAAAATCAGAGGAATGCGTTTGGACTATGAGAAATGTGCTAGCCAACAGCGATGCACAGAGACCTGCTTTTCCTCATCAAAAGTGCATAGGCTCGGGCTGCAGAGATGGCTCTGTGGTTAAGAGCACTTACTGCTTTTGCAGAGGACCTGGGTTCAGTTCCCAACTCCCATATGGATGTTCACAACCACCTGTACCTCTAGCTCCAGGGGCTCCAACACCCTCTCTGGCCCCCTCAGGCACCTGAACTCACATATACATATATCCACACACTCCTAGACACAATTAGAAATAGAACATGTCTTTTTTTGTTAAGTGTAGCGGTTTTATTTTTCCTTTTTTGAGACAGGGTCTTGATATGTAGCTGAGGCTGGCCATGAATCCTTGGTGATTCTCCTGCCTCGGTCTCTGAGTGCTAGGTTCACAGACATGCACCTCCATGCCCGCTTTTAAAAGTGCAATTTTAAGTTCTGAATGTCTCAAATAAAAAGCTGGAAGTGGACTTTGGTGTGAACGCCTGGATGGGCTTAGAGGGTCCTTGTGTCTGCGAGTTAGGGGACAGGCCATGCCAGACGAGCTGTGGGGAGGCCAGATGGAAGGACAGCCCTCTGACCCGCGGAGGCCAGGGTTTGACTGGTCTGAGAGCAGCATCGCTGTGGGGAGCTGCGGTGTGGGAGTCCTTTCAGCCTGTTTCCAGCCTTCCCCGACCTTCCTCTAAACAGCAATAACTACCTTCAGAGAGAGACAACAAAACCCACTCTAGTTACTTCTCATTTCAAATAGTGCCGCCCGGTCCTGGAAGACAGACTTCCTGGTTAGAGTGCTCAGTCTCCAATCAAGGGAAACCTTCAACCTTCTCAGACTCCAGGAGGAGGGGATCTACGGGTCTAGAGGGGCAAAAAGGGGAACCAAGTGGGACTGTCTGGATGTTCCGTGGGCACCCCTGGTACGAGGGGAGGATGTGGAACAGGGCTGACTCTACACATGCGCTGTCCTCCGCAGGCACACCCGGCTAGGAGAACCCCTCCAGTGCTAGTCAGTTACCAGCCTAGGCCTCTGGGTGACACCACCTGCCCGAGGCTGGAGCTGTCCCTGCCCTGTCCAGCCCATACCTCTCCAGCCTCCTCTCATCTGTCTTTCTGGGGTGGCAGCCAGGGACAGGCTGCTAGGGCCAGGAGGGCCTGGGAATACCTCTTCTTCTGTCCTGTTCTATAGTCCTGTACAGCCTAAGTCCCCTCATGAAGGGTGGAGAGGACAAGGGACCACACTAGGAAGGGGTTCTTGTTTGTTCAGAAAGTTAAAGAACTGAATGTTATCACAAGGGCTGTTCAAAGATGGGGTGGCCTCCAAATGACCATATTGGGAAGAGGATCATGTTTGTTCAGAGAAAGGTGAAGAACTGGAACCCATGTCATCACAAGGGCTGTTCTAAGGTGGGGTGGCCTCCACACTTTGGGAGTGGAAAAGGCTGGTGAAGGGACCCATGGAAGGAACAGGGCCTGGGCCCCTCCCTCTGTGTCCACACAGGGGAACAGCCCTTGTTGGGCCTCTGTCCCCCTTCTCCCTCTTCCTGTACCCCTGAGTGGGCCTCTCTGTGCGCCCCTCCTGCTGAAGGAGGCCTTGACCAAACCGCCCTGACGCCAGGGAGCCATTTGGCTGGGTCTGGCTGTGGGGATGGGAAGCTGTATGAAACAGGCCTCAGTCTGGACTGTGTCTAACGCAGCTGTCTGCGCTGCTCCCAGGAGGGGTGAGAGCATCCAACCACCTGGCTGCGTTTGCTGGGAACGGACGTCAGGAGCAGGAATTGGAAGGCAGGGGGCCCTGGCCGGGGGAGAGAGAGGCTCTGTAGGCCTGCGGTACCTTCCACCTCATATGCCGGTCCAATGCCCTGCTCAGCGGGTCAAGGACTCCTATCAGAACCCATCTACCTCCTAGACCATCATTGCCCCCGCATGACCACAGTTACGGGCTTCTAGATGCTCCCTGGTTCCCTCCACACACATACACACAGTCCTGCCAGTCTCCCCGTGCCTGGTCACCTCACTGCCACCGCAGTTAGAGATGGGCCCTGATGGAGAGGGAATTGCTCTGGTACTGTGTCTGAATGACTGCGCAATGAGCCGTGAGAGTCTGTGTTTCCAAAATTCCTTATCGGCCTGACTGTTGGGCCTCCTGAGCGGCCTGTATTGAGGAAGTTTGGGACAAACGATGTAGTTCCTGTGACATGAGTTATGACATGCCGGTGGCTTCATGGCTGGTAGGACTGAGGCGCTGTAGGAATTTATCACTCTGAAGAGAGCCTTCCCAGGGCTTCATTAGGCTGAAAACAATAATGGATAGCCTCCCTCGCCTGCATTCATTCATAACGGCTCTCCTCTTATCTTTTCGTTCCATGCGCCACTCTTTTAAGAAATACAGACATCCCAGGGAGAAAAACTGGGTGACTGCAGAGAATGGCCTTCGGCCCTCCTCCCCCGCCAGGCTGGTGACGGAAAGCCGGGGGACCCGCCGGCAGGGGGCGCAGCCAGCTCGCCGACCGCAGGGCGCCCCAGGAGGGCAGGTGTTCTGCAGGGCGCCTCGGAGCCCGGGGCGGTGGAGACGGAGCCCAGGGCGGTGGAGACGTGGCGGGCGGAGGCGGGCAGCCCAGCCCCCGGGGCGTCGGGCCCGCACTGCCCTCCAGGTCCCCTCTGGCTGTGCGCCGTGGGTGTTGGCTGGACGCCCGCAGGCTGGGGCCGAGCCCTTGCCTTGCTCCGTTTCTTTTTCTTTTAGAAGGACTGGTCCCCGCAGCTCTCGAGAATCTTCCTTCCACCTGTCTGCGGCCCACTCACCGGAGGTGAATGCGAGTAACAGTTTCTCGTGTGAGCCTCCTCCGGAAACGTCCATGCGTGTGCAAACACAAGTACGGAAGTGGGTCTGATATGCGTTCCTTCGCACGGCACAGAAGTGAGCCCCTTTTGGGAGCATTATTCCGAACATTTTTTTTTAACCTTAGCATTCATCTTGGGGATAGTCAAACTTTGTGTGTGTGTGTGTGTGTTATTATGGACGCAAAACAGAGCAGGTGCGAGGCGGCCCCCAGCTCTAATTCCACGTTGCCTTCCTTCCAGGCCCCCACTCCAGCCTCAGCTCCCCACCTCATTTCTGTCCTCCTGACCTCTCAGCTATCCCTACTCTTCTTCTCCCACCACGGCCGCCATGGTGACCCCCTGGAGCGTCTCTCCACGGCTCAAAATGTGCCCAAGCCACCCTCTCCATGGCAGTACCCAGTGAGCTCATTAGGGACCCCTTTGAGCTTCGCCTCTTTAGGAACAGTTGCTCCCCTCAGTCTTCGCCATCTCTGACTGGGCTCCCAAAATAGCCAAGCACACTGGCACCCGGGCCACCCTGGCTGGGACTTTGTCCTGCCATGGCGAAGGCCTCCCCCTCTCCTGCATTGGCAAACTTATTTGAACTTATCAAGGCCCCTCCCCGAGGTCACCGCCACTAGGAAGCCTTCCAAAGGCTCTCAGGCCTTGCTCAGGCCGCCTAGAGTTCCTGGGGTTCAGCTAGCGGAAGGGCACCCAGTCTGTCCTGCCCTGGGTATCCTAACTGCCTGGGACTGACTGCCACTGGCGGTGTGTGTGTCAGGGGCTCTAAGTCAGTTGTGCCTTCCCCTGGCATGCAGCTGAGCAGAGTGAACTTGTATGTCAGTCCCATGTCATTCCTGCTCTAAAGGCAAGAGCCTCAGAGAAGGATTGCCTCTGGGGTCCATCTGTCTTTGCTTCCTTAGTGACAGGACATGACCTTCCTTTCCTTCCTAAACCCTAGTTCTACCCATGCCTCTGAGCAGTGTGGCTGACAGAAACCCACACATTCCAGTTTGGCAGTAGAGTTGCCAGCCCTGAGCAGCAGCTTTATCAGCAAGCATGCTGAGTGGTCTCCATTCACCCTCAGGCCACACATAAAGGGTCAGCCTGTAGTTCTCTGGGGTTCTTTGCCCAGGCTAGACTCTAGAGGATACACTTGGTTTCTGAGAAGTGTCGGGGTGAGAAAGTGTCCTTGGGTCGAGAGAACGACTGGCATTGCAGCCCCGAGGTTGGGACATACAGGCTGGTGGGAAATGGGCCTCGGTTAGGGCCTCAGGTAGCAGTGGGAGGAAGCTCCTCTCTCCAGGGTAAAGGGTAGTGCTTTGAGCAAAGAAGAGATGCAGGGAGGTCTAACCTTGACTTAGTGGACACCAGCTTACAGTGAGTGGTCTTTGGGTTTTATTGTAATTGTCCTCAAGGACGAGGGGAGGTTAAGACTGGGGCAGAGAATACAGTATTGTGTTGGGTTCATCAGTGAGTCCCACAAGCTAGTTCTCCAGTAGTTCATAGGTGCCTGTGACCTGTCCCTGAGCCTCAAGGCCAATATGAGATGGGTAGCAGTACCTGGGCCCTTTCATGGGTTTCTCCACAGGGTCAGGTGCGCTAATTAGTTGGTAGGTGTACACTGGCATGCTGGGCTGGGCTGGGCCCCACGGTCTGGTCTGTTCTCCATGCCATTTCCCCTCCTTCCCATGGAGAAGGTCTCACAGCCTCCATCTCCCAAGGAAGAGCCACCACAGATGTTTCTACCAAGTCAGGGCCAGGGAATGCCTTGATCCATGTCTGGAAAGCCCTCCCTACCCGCTTCCGTCTCTACAAGTGAGGGCCGGAGACTGGGGAGCCTGGGGGGAGGCAGGCAGATGTGGAACCTGGGAACACGGCCAAGGCTTTGTTCGGGACAGTGTTCTCTATCACAGGCAGAACTAAGCAGCGTGGAGGAGCAGGGAAGCTCCGAGACAATCAGGGGCTCCAGGGTGCCCACAGACATCCCTCTGGCCAGTCATCGCCGGGACAACCCAAGCAGGTGGCCTGGCTGCCCCCACCCTTGAGAGAGGCTCTATCACTTGGAGTCTTAGCGGGAACACTCCACATTGTAATAATGACAATTCAAATATATGGGTATGCTCTCAGGCTCATCCTGCACCCCAACCCCAACTCAGCCTTTTGAGGAGTTGTCAGCATGTAGCTCCAGAGCACCCCTTCCAGATGTGCATCCTGAAGACACCCAGGCAATCAAAGACCCCACAGGAACTGGGTGTTGGATGGGAACCCATGTGGCCATGGTGTCCGAGGGACGAGGAATAGCTGAACCCTCAGACCACATGGAAATGATGATCATCTCCCTCAGTTTCTGGCTAAACCAAAAACCAGAACCCTGCCTAAGGAGGACCAATGCTTATTAAACACCCATTGTTTGCCCTGTGTGACCCTTCGTAGCTTATTTGGGGTCTTCCTGCTGTCTTTCCCTGAAGAGAAGGGCACAAGTGTTCTTTAGGAGCTGGCAGCATAGTCAGAGGCATGCCCCTAGTCCAGGCTGGGTGAAGACAGGCAGGATGACAGAGCCTGGCTGTGCCTGGGTGAGGATGGAGGGATAGAGAGTGGAAGAACTGGAAGGTGGCTTCTGATGGAGAATTCCTTAAGGTCACTGTACAGACTGGAGGGGAAGGGAGAGAAAAAGAGAGAGAGAGAGAATAAGATAAACTAATAGGGAGATAGATAAATTACATAGACGATAGCCAGCTATAAATAGATAAGACAAACTAATAGACTAATATATAAATAGGTAGATAGATGATAGATACATAGATAGACTGATAGAGATTAATAGTGATAGGCTAATAGATAGATAGAAAGACAGACTGATGTATAGACACAGACAAATAGATAAAACAGACAGATAGGTGAGAAGGAACTATCTCCCCCAGGACCTAATATGTATGCTCCATTTGGGGTTGGGCGGTGAAGGAGGATCTTGTGGGGCCAGGAGACAGAAGACAGAAAGAAGCGAGTGATGATCAGGGGCCAGTGGCTGCTGCTGGAAGAGGTGGGGACAGTCCCCTTCTACCTCCCCAATACCTCATGTTGAGAGCCGTGCACTCATGGAGGGGGCTTTCTGGAGTGTGGTGGCAGCAGGGTCTGACATGGAGTCAGAAAGATGTGGGATCTAGGTCTTTTCTGCAGCTGTCTAGGGACCATGAACTCGCTGGCTGGTTCTTGTGTCCTGGCACCCAGCTGTCCCAAGTTTGCAGCTGGAAACCTTCTGTGGCCCCAGGAGGGACACGCCTTCCCCAGGGAGGAACCAGCTTTGAGGTTTCTTTCTGCGACCTCAGCGCAGTGTTTTAATTAGTCAAGTCCTTTAACTATTGCTTACTGCTCCCCACACAGTTTATTAAAAGCCGGGCCAAGTTAAAAATATTGGCAACTAGGAAGTGCAGGCATCCCAAACCACCGGGGAAGCCGCAACTCCTCCCAGGGGAATCCCTGCCCACAGTCTGTGGGTAGCCCAGCTGGAAGGCAAGCTGTCAACTCCGGGGAGAGGGACAGGGCGGCCCCTCACAGCTGCGCCAGCTCCGCTCTGCCTGGGAACATCAGTCTGTGACCAAGCCTGGCACCCCTGGGTGTCAAAGAGGCCCGGATGGGGGCCAGAGGGACACCCTTTCCCACCCTCAAATGAAGTTGGGGCTAGTCACATTCATATACCCACCATCCACCACAGAAGCACTTGGGTTCCTACAGGAGCAAGGAACTTGGTTTTCACTGGGCAGGATGCACAGAAATGCCTGTAGGAGCAGGTCACATTCAACATGGCAGACTGAAGGTGGGATGCTGGAAGGATAGCTCTGGGAAGCCCCAGTGAGTCCTTTGGTAGCCTCATTTTACACATGTGCATAACAATGAATTAGAGAGCTTTCCTGTGGATGGTTCCACCGAGTTGTCCATCCATCTGTCTGTCATGTATGCACTCAACAAGCATTTCCTGAGCCCTGACTATGTGTCTGGGATACAGAGGGGAATCAGACATGAGCTGAGTCTTTCAGGCCCCCGTGGCACCTCCCAGCATACAAAGTGGCTCACCAGCCTCCAAGGCAGAGCATGGCAGATGCCAGGTTCTGAGTAAATAAAATCAATGTGAAACCACTTGGAAAGTTAAAAGCACAATTAATGTTCAAGCGTGTCCATGACAAGAGCTTCCTGAAGCCTGGGCTTCTCAGAATGGCTGTTCTCTTTGCCGGTAGTCCAGAGGACAGATGGGAAGGATATCACAGCGCACCAAACATGCCACCTCGCCCCCACCTGCACGGGTCGGCTGGCTCAATTAAAGAGTGTGTGGAAGCATCAGTTCAAATCCTTGTCTTCCTACCAAGCCAGGAACCCTCAGAGGAGCAGGCCTGTGTCTGCCTCATTCAATTAAGCATTTAGGTCCTGGATCATCATCTGCAGCCTCTTCAGTCTGTCAACACCCCCTGGGTCCCTCTCAGAGTTAAGTGAAGGCTCAGGCGCCTGCACATGTGTGCACACACTCAAATGTGCGTGTTCTCTGTACCCTGGAGCCCTTAGCTAGCTAACTCGTATTTCTGTTTCTGCCTCACGGTCACCATTCATCATCTCCAGTTCTGCACGTCTCACTCTTCCAAGGATCTGAAGCCTCAGAGGCGTCCACCCACCTCCCCCCGGGGCCACTTCTCCATCTTCATGGCATTGGGGTCCTTTGGCCCCTCCTCACACTCCTCTATGTGGAATGCCTTTGTTTATATAAAGAGAGTTGGAGGATGTTTATGAGCATTAAAGAATGAACCAGTGTAGTAAGAGGCAAAAAAACCACAGGGCCAAGAGTGGAGATTGCTAGGCCGTCAATTAGGCAAGCTCCCCAGGTCCAGCTCCCAACCCCGGGTCAGTTCCTCACCGTTCCTGTTTTAGAAGCTTTTTCCTGGGGTTTTATTCCCAGCATGGTCCCCTTGACTGGCTTCGCCCCCGGCTCCCACTTCACCCCTCGTCACGTGCCTACCTCTGCAGCTCCCAGCACCAAGCCCCCTCCGTGTCCAGCCTCTGTCCCTGCAGCTCCCTCTTGCCACAGCTCACAAGACTGTCTTCCACCCACACACCGCCTGTGTACCTTCTCCTCCCCTGGCCCACGGTTCCTCCACCATGCGGGTCATGACAGCAGAGTCAAGGAAGATGGAATTGGGAAACTGAGGCCCAGAGAGCAGAAAGGCTTTAGCCAAGATCCTCTAGCACTTTCCCTCAGTCCTGACACGGAGATCTTTTTTCTCTGGGGTATAGATCTCAGTTTGATGGTGCTGGGTGTAGGCCCTGACTTCGTGGCCCTGTGGGGTTTCTCCTGCTACAGGGGGCTGTGTGGGTGTGGCTGGCTCTCAGTGGCCTGTTCCTCCAGGAGAACCTGCTGCATCTTGGTAGAGTGGTGACGCAGCTCATCTAACTGCACTGCCCATGGGTTTGAACCCCATCGAGAGGGCTAGCATGCCAGAACAGGGCTGAGCTGAAACCTCTCCTCCACAGCCCCACTCCCAGGGCAGAGCAGGCCCTCCTACCTCTGATACACACCCATTCAATGAGGGCCAGGGACACGAGCCAGATTCCTCATTCAGTCATTTCAGAGCTTCTCTGCCTCAGTCTCCCTCACTGAAAGAATGTGGCTGAACTCACTGGTTCCAGTCCTGTGGCGCCCTTTTCTTTCGTAGCTTGTGCGACTGCCCTCGACTGCCCTCGACGCTCTGCTTTGACCTGTTGACTCACCTGAAGGTCATCAGTTGGGATGGAGGTCAGGCTCCTCACGAGCTGGAGCTTCCTCCCTCAGCTCTCAATTTGCACTCTCTGCACTGTGTTCCCCCTGTGACCCCCAGACCTGTGGAGTAACTGGGCCTGCTGTCATTCCTCTAGTTTCTTTGCACCCACCCACATTTCTGTAAATAGTCCCTTTATTAAGCTCTCTCTGATTTCACCATCTTGCCCGAACCATCTGTCTTCTGCTGAGCACCCCCCCGACACACACACACTCTCAAGACCTCTCCTGCCTTGCTGCTGAACTCACAATGCCTTGTTAACTCATGCTGTCAGGTGGGGAGGCTGGGTCTGGGTCTCTCGGAGTGGATCTTGGCCTGTGGAGGCCATTCTAGATTGCAAGTGCTAGCTCCAGAGAAAGCCTTGGCTCTTGAGCCTAAGAGCCACATTTAAGAAAGCTGGGTGCAAGGCAACCTCAGCTTCGTTTGCACAGCCCTTCCCCACGCCTCCGGCAGCAGAGCATCCTCCTGTGGGAGACCACACCTTGTACAAAGACAAAGGGCAGAGGCTTTCCACCCACAGGGGAACACCCACCCCCCAGCTTTTCTTTCATCCCCATGATCCCCCTGCCTCACTCTATCTGTGTTCACTGCCTGTGCAGAGAAAATGTGGAGAAATTCCAAAGGCACTCTCTAAAGGTTAACAAAGTTTAGGGAACCGAGGCCCAAACCTCAAACTGTGGGGAAACATGGCAGCGGGTCCCACTCATGAGACACATCAGGATTGGTGGACTCCCGGTCACTTTACAAGGAGCTGTTGGCTGCTGCTTAGCCGCCTGGGTAGGGAGGCAGAATTAGGTAAAATAGAGTTGGAAATAATTGGTCCGTCACAGAGAGGCAAGAAAAAGCCACTGCAAAGAACCTTAACAGGGCATCAGTGAGGATGGTCTAAGACTGAAAGCGAATCTTCCCAGTGAAGAGATGAGATGCTCCCCAGGCTTAAAGGACCACTTCCAGCTGATCTACAGCTCCCTGACTAAGCCAAGTACTTCCCTATTGATTCTCTGATAAGCTGTTGCAATTCAGTTCCACAAATACTTAATGAGAACCTACAGTGTACTGAAGTCTGAGCTCAGAGCCCTGGGGAAAACTGACTTGAACTTGGGAAGGGCTGATTTCCCTCCTCTCCCCTCTCTGTTCCAGCTCTGCATACACACACCTCCACAAAGCTTCTCTGATCCTTGCCCCTTGGACCCGGGATAGCTGGAGGCTGGAGGGTGAAGGCCCAGAAGCTGGTGTCACAGTTGATAAGAAAGGCAAGCTGGGGCTGGAGAGATGGCTCAGTGGTCAAGAGCACTGGCTGCTCTTGCAGAAGACTCAAGTTCCTTCTCAGCACCCACATGGGGGAGCACAACTGTAATTACAGTTCCAAGGGACCTGACACCTTCTGACATGCATGGGTATAGCGCACAATTGTTACATTAACATATATGCAGGTAAAATATCCATACACATAAAATATTAATTAATTAATTAAAATTTTAAAGGCAGGTGGCTTAGGCTAGGTCTGGCTATGGCCAGAATGGAGCATGGGAATGGACTGGTGAGCCATGGGCAGCTTGGTCTCTAGGCCCTGGGCGGTGTGCACAGATGGAGCCAGGTCAGGGCACCAAGGAGGCTGGCCCTGGTTTGGGTAAACAGCTAGGTGATGAGGACCTTCAAGGAGGCCCTCTTGGAAGAGGAGACGGCTTGAGGGAGGCATCTGGGAAGCAGTGAGATTCACATTTGGGCCTGGCTTGGAAGAGGAGACATGGCTTGAGGGAGGCATCTGGGAAGCAGTGAGATTCACATTTGGGCCTGGCTTGGGTAATAAAGGAAGAAAACTGGATTCCAGGGCAGGAGGAAAGAAAGAAAAGAGAAAGGAAGCAGGTTGGAGGAGGGAGTACGGCCAGCCCAGGATGAAGCCTGACTATGGTCCCCAGTTCTGTGACACTGGAGCCCTAAAGAGAAGGCCACACCCAATTTCAACTCTAACCGCCTTCTTGGAGTGTTATTTCTTGTTTCCAGCATCTGGGCTTATCGCAGCTTATTTATTTATTTATCTTTGTGTATGTGTGTGTTCATGTGTCATAGTGTAGATGTGGAGGTCAAACAGCAGCTTGAGTCCCCAGAGATGGACTCTTCTTCATCAGAGTCCCAGGGGATTGAACTCGTTAGACTTGGTGACAAGCACCTTCATCTGCTTAACCATCTCACAGGCTCAGCTCCTCTGGGCTTTTCAATAGAACCATTTCTCTTTCTCTCTCTCTCTGGCAAGTTTTTACTGTGTAATCCTGTACTGTCCTAGAATTTACTATGTAACTGGCTCACAGAGTTGAACTGATCTTTTAAGCAAGAGATATTTGGGGATTCCTAGAGGACTTGACTCTTCACAATCGACCTCCTGGTGAGGCACCACCCCCTAGTATTCTAGTCCTACTCTATCAGTTCCTTGTTTTGTGACCCACAGAGAGTCACTCACCCTCTCTGGGCCCTATGACACTGCTGGATGGCTGGGTTGGGAGCGAGGAGCACAGTTGGAAAGGAGGAAGAATAACAGTTTCTAGACCCAGACCACATTCAAGCCCATCAAAAGCACATTACAACTGAGTTTGGGCTCTAAGGCCCCCAGTGTGTGGATGAGGAAGGGAGCAAGGTTAGCTCAGGCTGAGTGCCCCCTGTCCATCACTGGCTGAAGCCTAACAGCTAGGTATGGCCTCTCTGAGGCGCAGAGCGTAGCAATAGGAACGGGCTCGCAACAACGCAGAGAGCAGTTCAGAGGAGCAGGGTGCTTGGTGGCGGAGGTGGGGTGGGGGGACTCTGTATGTGGTCTAATGCAGCTGCTCCCCACATTCTTAGCACAAGGTCTAGAGGCCCCAGAACTAGAGAACCAGGTGGGAACAGAATGGAACCTAGCTCAGGGAGGTCAGTCACCCCTGGAACCCGAAGATCAGAGGTTGCAAGAGGACTTCTGTCTGCAGAGGGCCCTCAGATCGGGGCAGGTTGCTAGGACACGAGATCTGAAGGGCCCATGGTAACACTCAGAGAACATGTTGTGCCTCATTCATTTATTCATTAATTCACTTAATCCATACCCACCTCACGGGTGGGGCCGCAGGCCACCGGCTGCGAGGCACAGAGAACAAGACGTTTCTGGTCCTGTGGGGTCAGATATTCAGTCCCAATCCATTAACACAGGAGCGGGAAGATGTGTTCTGGGTGGATGATGACGCCCACAAAAGGGGCCACAGGCGGGCACACTACCGGTCTCTTGCAAGGACCCGGGAGGAGGGGAGGAGGGGGGCTGGGGCTGGGGAGAAGACTGCTTTGGGCTTCTCTCTCCCTCCCTATCCCTTTTCTTAGAAGTAAGGGGATATTCCACTTTTCAGGAGGCTCTGAAAGTCTGCCTCGGACAACTGGACCCAGAAGCACACTGAAAACATTTTTTTTAAAAATATAATTGAATGAAAATGAAAATGTTTCCTTACAAAATAAAAGAACACCTTAAATTCCCTGAGAGCCATGTTTTCACAGCCTTAAACTTCACAGACTTCCTGCCAACAGGCCTGGGGTTGGGGGCAAACCACAAGATGCTCCTTTTATAGACACAGAGAGGAGAGAGAGAAGGAGGTAATGATTCTGCCCCGAGCCCTGAGAATGGATGTGGTCTAGGACCAGGGCTCTCCTTGCAAGGGCTGTGGGCTCAAATGGACGGCTTTTCTGTGACTGGAGGCAGCCCACGGTTTCCATTTGATATGGTGGCCTTAGCCTCTGGTCTGGAGGGTCCACTCCCTTCCTACAACCAAGGTGGGTGGGTGGCGCTCCACAGGAAGAGTGGGAGTGGCTTGGCCTTGTTCCCAAGACTCATGGTCAAGTCTGGGCATGACACCTTTCTTGTCAAGATGAGATAAGGGGGATTCTCATTCAGCAAACTTTGCCATGGCAGTAGAGGCTGAAGAACATTCTAGCAAAGTTAAGACAGATTTATATCCAACTGCTGAAAGTTTTTCACTTTCTCAGCCTTTTTTTTTTTTTTTTTTTTTTTTTTGGCCTTGTTTGCTTGATAGACCGAACCACCATACATTATTGCTTATTGTGACAAGGTCCCACTGCATTGCTCAGACTAGCTTCAAACCCTGGGCTCACAAGATCCTCCTGCCTCAGCCCCCCTAGGTGGTTTCTTCTTGCTTGTTTATATTTTATTTTTATTTTTAATTATGTGTGTCTGGGTGTGGATTTTTGCATGTGAGTGCAGTGCCAGAGGAGGCCAAAAGAGGGCGTTGGGTCCCCTGGAGCTGGAGTTACAGGTAATTGTGAACTGTCCTCTACGTGGGTGCTGGGACTTCAACTCTGAAAGAGCAGCAAGTGCTCTAATGGCTGAGTCATCTTGCTAGCCCCATCCTGAGTGCTTGGGACCACAGGTTCACCACCACCTCCAGCAGTCAGCTCATATTCACACTTCATGGGAGCACGCAGGCCCACTCCTCACTCTTTCCTCCTTCCTGTAGGCAGCCGTTCCCTCTACCCTGAAGGCTGCTCCCCGGAGGAGCTCACATTTAAGAACCCCTGAACATCCTGCTCAGCCCAAGGACTGCTCAGCAGGAAGTGTTCTACTGGCTTCCCCGGTTTGTGCACTGTGCTCCCCAGGGCCAGCATTCCGGCTCCTCAATCTCAAAGGTGCTTGAGACACAGATCTCCCTTTGTTTGAGGTTCAAGGTGGAGCCCTACCTTGGTTTCTATCAGTTCTATCAGTGTATCAGACTTGGGGTTCCTAGCAGAACCTCTGGGCACACAGTAGGCATTCAGTCAATTCTGGACAGATGAAAGACTACATTTGAAGAGGCGAGCCTCTGTTTTACAGAAAATTAACTTCTGGGAATTTGTGATGAATGAAGACTTACTGCAGGCTTTGCCAAAGCCTGCATAGACAGCAAGTGATGAAAAGACTCTTCTTTCTTCTGGTCCTGGATTTACTCCCTCCTGACTGGGGGTGAGTTTACCTTCACAGTGTAGGAGTGGGATGAGGAGTCACTTAACCCTTGCAGAGACCCCAGGGCCCCACCTCTGCAGTATGACTCAGTGCTGCCCTTTAAGAGGATAATTTGGTTGATGACGTGGAGGATTAGACTTGTGAACTTGACATCCTTGTCAATTGCACTGGGGAAGGAAATGAGAGGTCTATTTTTGAATCCTATCATCGATAAAAGAGGCATCACTGGTTTCCTGAGGAGAGGCGAGACCCTGCCCCAGCCAGAGCTGAATACAGAACTCAGCGTGGTTCTGTCTCCCAAACCTGTGAAAGCTGGCGCCAGGGCTGGGGGAGCTGAGCTTTCTTTCCCACTACATGTACACTGGTCCATAGAAACTCAGGACCCTGCAGCCCTAAACATCCCAGAGCTCTGGAGCGAACCTGGGGTACCATGTGCCTCTCCAGGCCCCATGCTCTAGGTCTACGCAGGGCCCTGTGCCTCTGAAGCCATGGGCCATGTTCCTGGCTCACTGCATTCAATGCCACTTGAGACTGAAGAGCCTTTTCTCTGATTGAACTTGAAACCAAACTGTCATGTTCTCAAGCCTAAAAGTACCAGGGTGTACCTCTCCATCCTTGGTCCCCAGACCCGCCCCGCTGCAAGAAATAAAAGAGATTTTCCTTCTCTAGTCCTTGTTTTCTGTGGCTTGAAAATATATACCAAGGGCAGGAGGTGCCATCTCATAATATCGCTCCCCTCTGGTGTTTACATCAAGAGCCTCCCAGCCTCCAAGGCTACTGAGCTGCCACTCCCAACCCAAAAGAGGAGGCAAAGTTCACCTCTGACCACTATGGTTGATCCTCTTTGCAGAGAGCTTGAGGCTCAGATTCCAGAGAACTAGAGTTCAAATCCTAGCTCTACCACTCTATGATTATCTCCATAGCTCCCAGACCTCAGGAACTCAGTTCTGGAATGGGTCTTGTAGCCCCACTAGGTCCAAGCCACGAGGAGCCTCTGGAAAAGGTGCTAAACTGGAAAGCAGAGCAGAGTCACTTTTGCCCTCCTCTTTGGCAGTGGGGCTGAGCCCATGGTAGGGGGAGCTGGTCCTGTGAAGGCCACAGCTCCAGGACTTAACAGGTGCCTGTGTCTCAGGTCCTTTCCTTAGTACAGTGTCCTGCTAGGAATTATCAGCAGAGAACTAGATACCTCCACAACTCACAGCCTTGTCTAGGCAGAAACAAAGCTTCAAGGCAGAGAAATTCTCAGTGGAGGTCTGGAGCAGGATGTCAAAATATACTGACCCCTCCCCCCCAGCTGTCCTACCCCTCTGTACAGGCCAGACCAGCTAATCTCAGAGACATATCAACTCCACCCCACTAAGATTCCCTGATCAACAATTTTGCCTTTAATCAAGGGCAAAGTGGTCTTGTGAGGGTAGGTGAGAGTGGGGGCTGCGATAGGGGCTGGAGAGGGATAAGGTCCTGGAAACGGGGAGAGATGTCAATATCTTCTATGTTCCCCCAGGAAACTTTCACCCACCTCCAGGGCAGCTCCTTTGCTGGACAGAATACCCTGGCTCTCCTCCTCTGCTCTCCTGAGCCTGGGGGCTTGGCAAGCTAGGCAGCCTCGCTGCAAGGCAGCCTAGATTCTCTTTGGACCTCAAAGCGAATCGGTCCTGTCTCTGTGACTTGTATAGGGCCACCTGCTAAGTCCTGCTGTGATGACCCCTGGGCAATGCATTTGCAATAGGGGGCTGCTGGCATTACCACTGAGAGCCCAGGGGTCTGAGGAGAGGAAACACAGAAGAGGAATGCTTCCATGGAGGAGCGGGGCGTGACTCCCAGCCCCCAGGATCTGCTTGGCAAATGGCAGACTGTGCTGACTTCTCCCTGAGGGATTGGATTGGCATTTTCATGCTTTCCGTGCAGCCTCAGAGTCTGTGACAGTCTGTAAGCTCCCCTCCCTAACGCTCTTAAGCTACTCCTTCTCGGCATCTGCCTGCTGCACAGAAATCTTCAGCTGCCAGCATTCACAAATGCTTTATGGAGATCGAACCCTCCCCAAATCCACTGGGCTTGGGGGTCCTACACATGGAGATCCACCCACCCCAAAGCAAAAGGACCCTGTCTGCTCCCCTGTAAGATCCCTTTGGCTATCAGGCAGGGACAGAAGCCCGGGCTGCAGCTGTTGGAAGACCGACTGGACCCTTTAAGCTCAGCGTTTTTCTGCTTAGAAAACCCTGAGGTCTCTTTGGGGACAGGTGTGTGATCCCTGCTTACAGGAAAGGAAACATGGCTCAGTCAAGTGACTGGCCAGAACACTGAGCAGGCACGAGATGGAGCTGGGCTAGAAAGCAGGTGCCCATCAGCCAAAGGAGTGCCCTTTTAGTTTAAGCCTGAGACATTTGGACACTGAGGTTGCTTTCCCTGGCTGGCCTCTTTTTCCAAAACTAGGGAGGGCAGCGGGTAGGAAGAGGCTTGGGAAGAGAAGACAGAGTCTAACTGAAAGTCTCACTCCACTGCTGCTGGGACCCTTCAGTGCTCTATGCACCCTCCTCTGCTACCACAGATAGCAGACACCCCCCCAGGGTCCTCCCGCCTCTTGGCTTCTGGCTTCGAACTCAGTCCTTCCAATCTGCCTGCTGCGCTGTACTACAAGGGATAATTTTGGAGGCTGAGGTCAGGGGCTTGGGAAGGAGGGGGGAGATGAAGGAGGGCCAGGAAGACCTTGGTGATCCCCAGAGTAGAGGGTGGAGCCTGCCGGCCAGTTTCATTTTAGCTAGGTGCTTTGGGTTAAAACAACAACAACAACAACAACAACAAAAAAAACCCGATTTGCTTTGCTGATCTCATTTTGTTAACTGGAGAGCCTGTAGGAGAAGTGGAGTCACAAACATTCCGGGTCCCTTAATGGCTCACTCTAGCCTGCCTCAGAAGTCATTCCCACAGCGTACATCTGGGCGGGGCTTCTTCGGGGAATACAAGGAAAAGACGTGTTCCTCCCAGGGGGCGCTGGAATGTCCTCCCGGGTTTCTCAGAGCAGGCTACAGGAGCCAGCCCCAGATGCCTTCCAGGTATTTGGTCCTGGGGGCTCCCACTAGCTAACCATACCACACAGATCCTTATGATGCCCAGTGTCCTCGAACCTCCCCCTCAGGATGAAGCACAACTCCCCAGAGTCAAAGAGTCAGAGACTACCCCCCCAACACACACACACACACACACACACACACACACACACACACACACAGTGTGTGGGAAAAGGGAGACTTTTACTGGGCAGAACCTGGCTCACTATATCTGGGATCGAAATGCAAATTAATCTATGCAAATTAATCTATGCAAATTAAGCATACCTGAATGTCCCAACTAAAAATCCTAATCTTTCTCCCCTGGTTGAATTACTTCATTTTAATTTATTTACATTAATTTTTTACATTTATATTTTATTTCAATTGTTTACATTTATTTATTTTATTTTTTAGATTCATTTACTTATATTTCAATTTTTTCACATTTATTTAAACTTTATTTTTTACATTTATTTATTTTTCAACATTTATTTCCTTACAGTTAAAATTTTTTACATTTATTTATTTATTTATTTATTTATTTATTGTGTGTGTGTCCCCGATGGGAGGTTTGTGACAACTTTCTGGGGTTCACTCTCTCCTTACATCATGTGGATAACTGGGAATCAAACGCAGGTTGCCAGGCTTGGCTGCAAGCCCCTTTACAAGCTGATCCTTCTCGATGACTCTACTTACATTTTATTTATGGGAGGTGGTCAGAGGGTGGTCAGGAATCGAACTCCGGCTTGGTGGCAAGCATCTTTACTTACTGAGTCATCTCGTTGGCCCCTTAAATGGCTTCAGTTCCTTCTTCTATTTTTTTTTTTTCTCCTTTTAAGCTTGGAATGGGGAGGGGTTGGGGAGGGGTCTTCCCAGCAGAGTGAAAAGCTCTGTTCCCAGCAGAGAGGGCTCTAAACCCTGGCTGGGGGCTGACAAGGAAAGGGGTTGCCTAGGGACTCCCCCACCCCCCAGGAGCTTTGCAGAATAGTAAGTATCTGGCAGAGTCAGCATCCCCTACTCGCGCGCTCCCAAGCCATCCCTGACTGAAAGCCGCCAAGTGGGAACGGGTGTGTGACTGTGAGCCTGTGATTGTGAGCGCATTGGTAAAATTGTCAACATGTGTCACTGTGGACAAAGATGGGTTCGATTGTGTGCGCACTGGAGTAATGTGTGAGTGGCTCCAAGAATCTGCGGTGTGTGTCTGGGGACTGAGCATAGGTGCCTGGATCAGGCGTATGGCTGCGCATGTTAGGGAGAGAGTCTGTTTTCATGTTTCAGCATGACTAAGGCCCAGACTGTGACTGCGGCACCTGTGGGGAGGGGGTATGTGTGGGGTGACGCACGATGTCGTTGGTGTTTACCAGTGGTCTCCTGTGTTTACAGGCGGTCTGCGTGAAGAGGCGGCACAGGCGCAAGGATGCTCAGAATTTCATAGCTGGCGCTTCGGCTGCCTGGAGCAGATCGGGCAGTGCTCTGGCTACCCTGGGCCTGGGGTCTGGGGCCTGTACCCTATAGGCGCAGTGTATTTGTGTTGTATTGTGTGTTGGGGTACGTGGGGGCAGGTGCACCCGCACCTGTACGTCCCCCTGCCCCACCATGGCCAGGCTTGTCGGTGGCTTTCGTCTTTTCATAGCGGTTTTTGTGTGTGCGTCTGTGATCATGTGTATATTCCATATCTTCGTAGTGTGCGTCTGGGTCCTTCTGGGTTTTTGACCCGGGACCCCCTGTGCGCCCCAGACCCTCTACCGTAAGTGTCCTGCTGTGTCTGAGCGCGTGTTTGAATTCTGAGCGCGCGCTGTTCTCGCCGGGAGGAGTGCCGCTTGGCCCTGCGTGGTTCCTGCGAGCGTCTCCTGCTAAGCGGGCCTGCGCAAGCACCGCGTGCTGTCCTGTGCTGCGACCGCGTGCCCATCGCGCGCAGGTACCCGTCCAGCCGAGAGTGCGCCCGTGTGCGCGAGCGGGCTTCCGGGCGCGGCAGCGCTGGGGGGTGGCTCCGGGAGGGGGTGGGTCACCGGGACTGGCCGGCGCCGGCCCCGTGAGCGCCAGGCGGGGGCGGGGGCGGGGGCCGCGCGGGGGGGGGGGGGAGGAGGTACGAAAAGGCGGCGCGCGCGGCGCAGCGGCAGCTCCTCGGAGGCGGCGGAGAGCAGCGCGCAGCCCGGTGCAGCCCTGGCTTTCCCCTCGCCCCGCGCCCGCGCCCCCTTCAGTGTCCGCAACCAGAAGCCCAGCGCGGCACCCGGATCCGCATCTGCGCCGCCGCCGCTCCCGGGACCGCGACCCCGGCCACCCCGCGATGACCGCGACCGGAGCCCTCCTGCGCGTCCTCTGGCTCCTGCTGGCTTTCGGCCACAGCACCTATGGTGAGACCCCCGGCGGCCCGGCTCGCGCCCCCTCTGGGGAAGCCTGCGACGCCCCGCCGGTCCCCCCGCGCGCCCCGTCCCGTGCGCCCCAACTCCCGCCTGTCCCGCCTAACCCTAAGCCCCGCGCTGTGCCTGCCTCGCCCTCCCGGCGCCACCCTGGCGTGCTAAGCTGGGTCTCGGGGGCTCCCGGGGGTCGCGGGAGGTGGGAGACCCCAGCCCCTTCCCGCCCCGCAGAAGTGGCGTTTGGAGGGGTGTCGTTGCGCGGATCGAGGAGGTATGAAAAAAAGAGGTGATGCTGGAGGCCTTCTATGAAAAAACGTTCTGGGGGTGCAACTTTGGGGTACCCCTGCGTATGTGCGTGGAAACAGGTCTCGGGTTCCTCGGGGGGTGGCTTTGCCGCCAGTAGCCCCCAATTTCCAACTGGAGCGCAGCCGGAGCCCCTTCTGCGTGTTGCGTTTCTCTAGGTGAGGGGCTGCGACACTTGTGCCTGCCGCGGCCATCTGTCTCTGGCAGCCGGAGAGTTGCCCCCTTCCCGCAGCGCCCCCCGCCCCCACTGCGCCAGTGCTTGTGGGGGGGCTGTCTGGACAGCTCAAGAGCTGGGTGAATAAATGCATACAGTAGGTGCCCATTAGTGTCAGAATCTCTTAGCAGCGTCGGAATCTCAGAGGCTCTGCAGAGAGAACCGTTGCGCAGTTTCTTAATGTGACCAGCGTGGGGTGGGAAGGGGGAGACAGGACTTAGTTGTCTGGTTTAACTGGGATTAACCTTGGCGGGGGGTTGGGGGGGCGTCTAGCCTCTTTACCTGTGAGCCAAACAGGTGGAGGGTCTGAATTTTCCCAGGACCTTAAAATCTGCTCCCTGCCCTCTCCTCTCTTTGCAAAAGAGAGATCTTGATGGAATGCCCAGGGTCAAAAGGTGCCCCTCCACTCTCTCACATTCCTATTTTAGGGGGTCGTGGGGACTTCTGTTTTCTTTGGGGGAAAAGAGATGTCTGCTTTGCACTTAAGAGGTAGGAGTGCACAGTGCTCACCCTGTAACTAGGAACATGCAGATCAGGTTTCCTGGGTAGGTTGAGCCACATCCATCTACAAACAAGAAGTGCCTACTGTGTGCCAGGCTGGTAGGACCCAAGAGGGTCTCTGTCTTTCCCCGTGGTAGGGGGGCAGTAGGTTGTTTTGAGAGAAGATGGGCTTTGTAGTGTTCCCCAGGCCTTGTGGGGTGAATTGCGTAACCTTTCTTTTTTTTTTAATCAGGGGCTGAATGTTTCCCGGCCTGTGACCCCCAAAATGGATTCTGTGAGGATGATAATATCTGCAGGTAATGGAGTAGGCTGCTTGGGGGGGACACAGCAGGGTCCTGGGGAATCTTAGAACCTGGGTGAAAGTGGGGGGGACTTTGCCACAGAACTGCGTCACAGCTTTCTTGCTCCTGCAGAAAACTGGTGGGAGGGGGGAGGAGGAGGAGAGAGAAGGAGGGGGGCCAGGAGGAGAGTCTCTAGCAGGGTGAGACCATTGCGGGCCACTGCGTCAAATGCAGTTCTTCTAGCACCTTGGGGGCCCTCTTGTTTTGGGCCCTCAACACCTCCTTTCTGAGTTTTTCATTCAGGTGACTGGTGGTTCGGTCCTGGGAGCCACTGGCCTAGCACTGCTCAAAGACCACCAAGGGATCTCAGTTCCACAGAAGGCATCTTGAGCCCTCGTGGCCCCTGCTCCCCTCATATGCCCCTATTTCACCTGCCCACAGGTGCCAGCCCGGCTGGGAGGGTCCCCTGTGTGACCAGTGCATGACAATTCCCGGTTGCGTCAATGGACTCTGCGAAGAACCCTGGCAGTGCATTTGCAAGGATGGCTGGGACGGGAAACTCTGTGACATAGGTGGGCACTGGTCTTGGTCCCCCTGCCCGCCCCCGGTCCTCCTGTTTGCTAGCTCCCTTATCTCCCCTCCCCTCGAGCCTTATTCTAGGATGTCTAAGGTTCTCTGTTGTGGTGGTCTGTCCTGCTGGGCCCAAAGGACTCCTCAAATGTAGGGACCACATTTTGTTCACCTCACTGCTGCCTGCACCCAGACTTGGGGGGCTGGGGAACTAAATGCCTGTCAAATAAAGAGTCACAAAATAAACACACAGCACACTGAGAACGGCTGGACCACAGAACCAGACAACCTGTGCAGGTCACTGGGGCACAGATGGGGAAGTTGGGGGGAGGGTTTCTCAGGACTCAAACATAAAGAAATACAAGACAGTTAACAAACAAATAAACAAATGGAGAGGGGGTGATGCTGAGTGGTGGTGGAGGAGCAGTGACTGAGTCTGCGTCACATGGACGACAAGGCTGACAGTGAGCGGGGAGAGGCTGAGAAGGGGTTAAGGTGCAGACTGGTGTTCTGTTGATTTTATTAATTTATGCTATCTTTGTAAATTGAAAGCTGCATTTTGTAGGAACCCATTCTCATTTGCAAAACCTGTTCCCAAAGTCCAGGCTAACTAAAGTCCTAGGGCATAGGTGGGAGGGGGAGGGGTGATCTCTTCCCAGGAAGGCAGACAGCAAGCTTCTCCAGGCCTTCCTTCTCATTAGCAGTGGCAAACAAGGAACCCAAGGACCAGAGACCCAAAAGGACCCCAAAGAGCTCTGGCGCCCCTCTATGTGGTGGCATGGCAGGTGGGGGAAGGTTCTCTCTGCAGCTGACTCATGCTCTGGCCACAGCTCTTCAGCTCCCTTGCAGCTGCAACAATTTCTGCTGCTTTGAACTATTTAGGGGTGCCAGGAAAGCTACTGTTGGGCATCAAGCGTAGGCTTTTACTTGGGACCCCACCCTTCTAGGTATCTGAACCCAGAGCAGCCCCTTGAATTTTCTGGATAGAATCTTCCCTCACAGGTCCTCAGCATATCCCCCTTTCCGTCAGGTCCACAAAGGCTGGCTGCGTGAGTGGAAATGGCTGGAGAATTGGGGGGGGGCTCAGAGGGCAAATAGCCCCCTGGGTAATTGCCTGTCCTTTCCCTTTTTGCCTGCATGGCCACAGCTGCTGTCTCCCTCCCCCTACGTCCCCAGCTCTCTCTTCGAAGCAGCAGATTCACTGGGTCCTGGAGTTGGAGGCTTAGGAGGGCTGGCGTTAGGGGGAGAGATGCAGGGATGGGTTGGGGGGGTGGCCGCCACATCTTTAGCTTAAATTCAAGATTCCTAGTGACAGGAGAGCAGGGTCAGAGAATCCAGAGCTCGGTGCGGAGGCTCGGTGCACTAGTGTTTTGCTGGCGCTATCCTGGAAAGATAAATCCTCTTTATGTCTCCTTGCACCATGCCGGCTCCTGCAGAGAGTCCACTAACATGCTGCTTTTCCGCGTTGATGAACGGTGGTCTCCCATCCCCAGGGCTCTGGCTCTTTAAAAGAGGAGAAAAAAAATACATGTGGCTTTAGCATAAGGAACCCCTTCCCCCAGGCTGCCTTCTCTTGCTATCTGTCTCTGGCCCTGGCTTTCTATAGCTCAAATCATAAAGAAAATCCACAGGGCTCATTCAGGGACAGCATTTCCTTTTATATGGTGGGAAACTGAGGCAGCAAAAGGAAGCTGAACTCTGTGGGATGGCAAGCTGGAGTGGCCACAGAAGGTCGCTTTCTAGCCCTGCTGGAGAGCTGGGGGTCTCCAGAGTCAGAGAGCCCTTCCTCCAGGTCCCTTTGTTCAGCTTGTCCTTGGTTTGCTGAGCCCCAATAATGAAGTGAGCTTGACAGGAGGTGTTAAAAGACAGTGGGAACATGGCAGTGCTCACGGAACCCTGTGTGGACAGGAGAAGGCTCAATAGTTCTAATTTTGCTGCCTTCAAAAGATACAGCCTTTTAATCTTTGGACCCCTTCAGCTCAGAGCTTGCAAGCAGGGCCACAGGGCGGGGAGGCAGTGAGGGCCTAAATTAGACTTGTTTGCTGATGGGGGTCTTTGATGGAAAAGTATTAAGAGCTGTCCCCCAAGTGTCAGGCTGTACTAGTTCCCCAAGTGGCAAAGACCCCCTCCCTAAAGGTGGGAAGCTGGACCTGAAGGAGATTTGTTAAGGAGTCTCAGCTATCTCGCTGTTTGGAAGAGCTGAAGGTCACAGAGCTTTCCTCAGACCCTCACTTTCTTTGCTTCGGGACTTTTGTGGGGGTCACTATGCCCTCTTACTGGAAACCCCGCCATTTGAGGTCCCTGTTACAGTGGCTTCTGGAAGGAAAAGCTAAATGCTGGTTTTCTCTGTCTCCCAGATGTCCGGGCTTGCACCTCAACCCCCTGCGCCAACAATGGAACCTGCGTGGACCTGGAGAGGGGCCAGTATGAGTGCTCCTGCGCCCCTGGATACTCTGGGAAGGACTGCCAGCACAAGGCTGGGCCCTGCATGGTCAATGGGTAAGTGTTTCCTCACTCTGTGAGTCCCCTGCCACCCCTAAAGATCCTTCAGCCTAACCCATAGGACCTGTCTCCTGATAAAGTAAGTGCTCCAGGTGACCCTGTGCCCAGTGCTGTGCTCTGACAGGGCATTATGGAGGAATATGTCACTTCCATGATATTGAATGATCCTGAAGGTGATTTCACATTCCCTGATGCTGACAGTAGATTGGGATGGGACTGAAGCACTGAGATGTGTGATTTTCTAAAAGGCAGTATGGTGAGAAGTCAGAGTTCTGCAGGGCCAGGCTGTGAAGCCACTTGCCATATTGTAAGGGGCAGTTAGGGCACCACAATTGGATTTTTCTGGGATGTCAGGAGACTGGGGGTATGGTAGGGGGACACTAGCCAGCTCTCACCCTTGGGTGGGCTATAGGAGGGGGCCAGGAGAGATTGTGGTAGACGCTGTGGCTGGTGGCTGGGTGGGGTTAGCTGGGGGTGTCTTTCCTAAATGAGCTCACTTTGCCCTGGCCTTCTGGGTTGTATAGAGAATCCAGGGATTTTCAGAGGCTGAAAACAGACATGAATGTAGGGGTCTAAGGATCCTCATTCAGAAGGGGACATCCGAGGGGTGACCACTGGACTCCGTTGCTGCTTACTGGTGAAAAGGAAGAACGCAGAGTGAGGTCTTTCAACTGTTTAGCTCTTCTCTCTAACAGACTTGAGCCAGTGTGTCAAAATAGAGGCCCAGGTCCTCAAGGTTCCTCCGGAGCCCAGCTGCTCTGCAGCCCAACGCTTTTCTATCCTTGTGCTGGGGCGGGGGCGGGGGGGAGTGCTTTTCTATCCTTGTACTGGGGCGGGGGGAGTGCTTTTCTTTCTCCTGAGTTTTGACATTTATCAGATGACAAAGGGCTCACTCATTTAAAAGTACTTACATTAAATACTCCATGTGCTCTGCTTTGAGCATGCAGCCTTGGTTTGCAAGCTGCACTTGGGTGAATGGAGCGCTATTAAACGGCTCGCCACAGACACCACTCTGCCACGGAGACACAGCCCTGGATTTCTTTCATTGAGAATCCCCTAGGGTTTCCCTCACAATAGCTGGTGGGGCCACACCGCCAGAAACGAAAATAATAAAGGGTGGGGGTGGGTGGGGGGCGCTGGCTAGAGCCATAAGGGCAGAGAACCCAGGAGAGTCCCAGAGAGCTTGAGGGAGGCCCCCTTACCCTTTTTATTGCTTGGTTCTGCCTCAGCAGCCCAAGGGTAGAGCTGAGGGAAGGGATCTGGCTCCAAATTTGGGCCATCACCAATAATGCCTCTCCCAGCCTCAGTTTCCCCACCGTCTAGTGAGTATCCATCAGTGCCCTGGCCGCAGAGATGAAATAAGAGGTGGGAGAGAACCTCCCTGGTGGAAGGCCTGGGAGGTCAGGTGTGTTCCAGGTTGGCATCGTGACAGGGGGAGGTGTGCCCCCCACCCTTGGACAGCCGGTGAGCCTTCGCAGCCAAGGGTCCCAGACCTAGGTGCCTCCCTGGCTGGCCTTGTACCCCACCCCGGCCAGACCTGAGTCCTGCCCTGGGTCAGGGCCCAAGGAAGGTGCAGAGAGAGGAGCTGTAGCTCTGCCCACTGCTCCCCCAGCCCAGTCCCAGCCCAGCCCCCGAGGGCCCTTTACCGTGTCCGTTGTGTTGCAGTTCCCCCTGCCAGTACGGAGGCACCTGCGTGGACGACGAGGGCCGGGCCTCCCATGCCTCCTGCCTGTGCCCCCCTGGCTTCTCAGGCAATTTCTGCGAGATCATGGCCAACAGCTGCACCCCCAACCCATGCGAGAACGACGGGGTCTGCACCGACATCGGGGGCGACTTCCGTTGCCGCTGCCCTGCAGGCTTCATCGACAAGACCTGCAGCCGCCCGGTGAGCAACTGCGCCAGCGGCCCCTGCCTGAACGGGGGCACCTGCCTCCAGCACTCCCAGGTGAGCTACGAGTGTCTGTGCAAGTCCCCGTTCACGGGTCCCACGTGCGCCAAGAAGCGCGGGGTCAGCCCGGGGCAGGTCACCCACCTGCCCAGTGGCTACGGGCTCACCTACCGCCTGACCCCCGGGGTGCACGAGCTGCCGGTGCAGCAGCCCGAGCACCGCATCCTGAAGGTGTCGATGAAGGAGCTCAACAAGAGCACCCCTCTCCTCACCGAGGGTCAGGCTATCTGCTTCACCATCCTGGGCGTGCTCACCAGTCTGGTGGTGCTGGGCACCGTGGCCATCGTCTTCCTCAACAAGTGCGAGGCCTGGGTGTCCAACCTGCGCTACAACCACATGCTTCGCAAGAAGAAGAACCTGCTGCTTCAGTACAACAGTGGCGAGGAGCTGGCGGTCAACATCATCTTCCCCGAGAAGATCGACATGACCACCTTCAGCAAGGAGGCTGGCGAGGAGGAGATCTAAGCAGCATGCCCCCAGGCCCCTCTATATTCTCGGGGTTCTGCAGAGCTCACTATATGCGGTCTGTGCTTATTTTTGTGGTGGAGTTTGCTATCTTTTGTGTGGAAACTAGTGAACGCTATGCTTACCTGTATTGTCTTTGTGCCGCTGTGTGACAGCACGCAAAAAGAATCCTCTTTCTCCTTATTAATGCATGATTACAAATAATAATAAGAATTTCATCTCTGAATGAGTTAAAGAAATAAGTATGTTATTCTAAACTCTATATATCAATTATCAAAATATCAAAAAGACAAAAAAAAAACATGGTAACAGAACCAGGGCTCGGGGCTTGACGACCCTTTCCCAGCTGGGGGAGGTGTTGCAGCCACCGAGTCCTTGCGGAAACCATTAAGAGTTGTGCATGACCACTCACTGTGAAAAGGGCTAAACTCTTTCGTTCGTTAATTCTCACGCTGCCACCTCGACTCGCACTCACATCCAGTCTCACACCGCAACCCTTAGATCCAGTTGATTTGTGACTTTGCAGTGTGTAGTGGCTGTGTGTCAGGTAGAGAGAGCCCTGGGTTGGCTGCTGGTGGAAGGCTGGGGTTGGGACCTTGTCCCAACCCTGCCACTAACTCGCTGTGTGACCCTTGGCGAGCCCCTATTTCCAACCCGGCCACCTCCTCCCCCCTCCCTCAAGGGAGGAGTTTGACCATGCAAACCACCAAGGTCCTCTCTAACCCTAAAATTCAGAATTAGGAACGAGGGGTGTATACCAAAACACTTCCTGACCCGGAGAATAGGATCTGATGGGGACTCGGTCTCATCCTGGGATCCGAAAGGTTTTGGCCTATCCTGGATGCACACTTGATATTGAGGTTGATCCCAATTGTTTTTCTCAAAGTGGGGAGCCTCCTGGCTCACTTCCCCTTGGGAAAAATTGGCCCCTTTAGGTCAAAATGTGCCATTTGGAGTTGCCTCTTGAGCAGCCCCCTCCCAACCCTAGTCCCAATGCCCCCAACGCCACCCCTATGCCTGCCTCTTGCCCTATAGAGTAGAGACGTGCTTTGAGACTTAAGTGTACCTTGAGCCACAAGTGCCCTCTGGCAAAATCTGAGCGAGCAACACAGCCCTCACCAAGGTTTTCACAGGGTTTAGTGGAAATTGTTGCTTGTGGGGCATTTTCTTGTTCTGTGGTGAAAGTGGGAGACGACCTGTCCACAGCCACGGATGCAGCTTTGTGTTACTGAGCTAATGGCCCTCAGATCCCAAAAGACCTAGCCAGCTTTTAAATTATTAATTTGATTGTTTTTGTTTTTTAAAAGAGCATATATCTTTTTTGGGAAAAAAAAAAAGAAGACAGAAATGGAACAGAGCTCTGTGTAGCTTCGCAGCTCCTGCTGGGAGTTGACGCTCTACACAGCCCTTGGTACCAGTTGGGAATAGTTTGCTTCGTAGATTACTTGGATAAGAATCTATGCTCTTAGCTTTAAGTATGGGCCATGTTTACCTTGCTTATAAGTCATGATCACCATCACCTACCGTCATCTGAATCATGGTCACACCACACATCACTTCAGACACCCACTGGTCATGTGCGACATCGTTGTCACTCATCGTCGGCCCGTCACCGCTCCAAACCCTCCCCCCAAGTTCATTGCCATTCCCACTCAGAGCCTCGACACCAAGTGTCTCCCGGAACCCATTGTTCCCTCCCTGCTCACTCATCACCCTCAGCCCAAGCCCCTCCCTACCCAGGTCACCTTAAGTCCCCGAAACCCTCACCTTGGTTCCCACTTAAGCTCCTCCCAGCCCCATCCTGAAATCCCTCCCCATTTTGTCTCGCTCTGATCCAGAGGAGGGTGTGAACCAGCTCCCAGAAACCCTGCCGCCTCCCACCAATCCAGCCCCCAAGCCCCTCCCCTTCATCTGGGCCCTCCCCTCCCCTCCCTCCCAGATCCCTGGCTCCCCTGCCCCGTCTCTGATCACCCCCATCCTGAGGTCACCTTCAAGTGTGTCATCATCCCATCTCATTTTGAGTTGGTTTTAAGAAATAAAGTTTTTTAGAAGATGAAAAGAAGAATTGGTGACAGGCCTCAGGCAGAGTTGGCTACCCCACCTGACCACTCAGCATGAGACCTTGACCGAGAGGGCTAATGATGCTGTCCTCAGTTTACCCATGTGAAATTCTACAATTGGACAAAACAACCAATTTCTCCACTCCATTTTTGCTTTTTGAACTCCATGTTGTAGAGAGCAGCCTCGTCCCTGATGACAAAGGGGCCCTGGCTGTTTCTCCTAGCAACTCCTCATCCATCACAGTTCTCATCATCCACCATTCATCCGATCAGGGAGCATTTCCAAGCACCTGCTGAGTGCAAGGCAGTGTGCGTGGAGCAGTGGGATGTGCAGGCTGAGGGGGACAGGCAGGGAAGGGAGCAGATGTGCAGGTGTCCCCCGGAAGCCAAACGCAGTGCAGGTAAAAAGCCGTGGGAGCAGAGGGTCCTGAACCGACGCCTCTGTCAGAGTACCACCATGTCATCTTCCCACAAGACAGACAAAAGGTCTAGAGCCTGCACAGACAGATGAGATCACCCCCCAATTCCACAGCGCCCACCCTGCATGCAGTTGGGGGCAGCAGTTCACAGCCTCACCATGGTCTTCACATCATAGCACTCGGTCCGCTCCATTCTCTAGTCAGATCTGCTGAGAGTGGGGGGCTCTGATCCCATGCATACCTAAGTGTGCTTGGTGTACTGTGTAGTTTATGCAACAAACAGAGAAGCTCAAAGACTGCTGTCTGGGACATGTTCACTAATTTGGTCCTGATTAGGAAGAAGTCGCTTTAATTCTGTAACCAACTGTTCATGAAATGTCCACCATAGAGCTTTTTTCTCTTTCATCGTGCACTGCACGCAAGTCCAGACTCAATGCAAAAAATATCAACTTGTTTATTGTAAAATAAACAAGAAGGGCTTCTAAATGTGTGTTTATTGCTTTATTATGTGCAGTTATACTTGTCCCCCTGGGTGATGGCCTTAGATGTAGGCCATGGGTACAGCTCTTCCTTGTGTGGCCTGGAGCCACAGGGCTAAGGGGTGGATCCCCGGACCCCCATGCATCACCTGCCTCACCACCACAGCTGGAGAATTTGGAACCCAGCAATTTCCTGACCACAGGGGCCTAAGACCACCCCCAGGGCTTGGGGTCCTTGTCTATGTGTAGTTTCCTAAGGGGCTGCTCATGGGAGGTATGGATGGGACATGAGCGGGGACGGAGATCGGGGAACAAGGGAATCACACATGAGCAGCAAGCTTCTTCCATGCACCAAGTTCGGGCCCAGAGTTCTGAGGAGTCCCTCACAGGCCTTTCAGGGTTTCTAGAGGGCAGTTGCCAAGGTATGAGAGAGGGTTTTGGAGGTGTAAGGGGGTCCACCCAGCTAGGGAGACTTGGGCCACAACAGGTGCATAGGCTCTTTTCCTGTCCCTAACTCATGCACTGTATTTACTGGGGGTACCTGCCTCTCCTCTACAGGGCCCCAGCAGCCATGCGTCTCTGCAGTCAAGTCAGAGGCCTACCCAACCTGAGTCACTCAGAAGACTCACTCTAGTCCCTGCTGGCCCGTGTATAATGTGACACCACCCTTTCCTAGGGCCTGTCCCTTCCTTGGCTCTTGGTCAGGTTGCTGCTGCCCAGCTGCACTGGCCCAGAACCTAGTGTCCCTTGGAGCCCTTATACCCAGTTGTCCACTCCCCGCTCCTGACATCAGCCTCTGCTCCTGGGTCTCGGGACCTATCTTCCCTCTGTTCCTTCCTGGCCTTCTGAGCCCAGTAAAGCAGAGTGCACAGGGGACTAGAGAAAACAAGATCTCGGACATGGATGCTGTTCTAAAACCCACAGGAAAATAGCAAGGCAACAAGAGGCTAACAGGGGCAGACACGTCCACGTAAGGCAGACATGTCCACGTAAGGGATGACTTTTCTAGGGAAATATTAATCCTCAAATCATTCAACATAGCCAGTGAGAACAGGGCACTATCTGGGCAGAGACCACCCCCGCTCCAAGTGTGGAAAGACAACCCGTCCCAAGGTCCCCAGCACTTTGAAGGAATGAGAAGTGTCCAGGCAGGAACACTGGTCCAGAGCGAAGAGAATGATCTTCTGACCAGGTGGCAGAGTGGACCAGGCCCAGTGTTAACACTAACTACCATAGTAAGGAGCTCACCCTGTTCTCCGAGGTGGGAACAGACTCTCAATAAAACATCCACAGAGAGTTTTAGAGATTCCATGATCAAGTTGAGCACTTTCTAGAAACTCCAGTGCGAGTGAGTATTAGCATATGTGTGCACAGAGAATGCAGGTGTGGTTGGGGAAGGATATGGTGGCATGGGTCGCCGGATCCAGGTAGACCACCTGGAAGCAGGCTGCGGTCCTGGGAGAAGAAGCCTGGATGAAAGGCCCGGTGTGGTCTTGGAGGCCTTAAGATGGGGTCAGGGGGGAGGCCCAGAGGCAGAGGGTGGGGCTGGGATGGGGAACCATGGCTGTAGGGGACTTGCCCTCAACTTACACAATGGGGCCCACAGTGCAAACCACCCCAAACACCAAGGGGTTACAAGGCTCCAAGGCTCTTGTGCAAGAGACTGGATCCCTGATGTGGTGCTACGGGATGTGGTGGGTCCTTTAAGAGGCTAGGCCAAGTGGATGATCTTCAGGTTTGGAGGCTGTGCCCTTGAAGAACATGGTTCCCCAGCCTCATCCTCTTTCTGTTTCACAACCCAAACATGTGACAGGTGGTTTTGCTTTGCAACATGTTCCCTCCAGGATGTGCCACCACAGGCCTGAAGAATTGGAGCCAAATGCAATCTCAAACACAAGGAGAAAAAAATAAAAACATCCTTGCCTCTTCATAACCTGATTGCCTCAGGTGTTTATTATAGTGACGGAAAGCCAGCTGACATATTCAGTGAACGCTAAGTAGAGACCAAGACACTGAATGGTCCCTAGGCAGCTGCATGGAAGGTTGCAGAAAGAGCTGAGAAGTCAGAGGAGGGAGGGTAGGAACGAAGAGCAAAGAGTACTGTGGGCTTTGTGGGGTAGTCCCTGTGGTCCAGACAGTTCAGTGTAGAGGTGCCTACTGGGCAACTTAGTGTAGGAGCCCAGCTCCTTCTCTGGGACACCTGGGAAAGCGGAGCTACGAAGGCAAGCTGTAAGTAATATGCTGCTGGTCTCAGCCCATGATATTTATTATTTATCTACTTATTTATTTGTTTGTTTGTTTAATTTGAAACAGGGTCTCATTATGTAACTCTGGCTAGCTCGGAACTTTCTGTCTAGACCAGGCAGGCCTACTCAGCGATGGACTTAGAGGCATGCACCACCATGCCCCACCCAACAGCTTTCTTTCTTTCAGGTCTGCCTTGTACTACTGAGGAAGGTCTTTCTGTCACCCTGCAAAGACCCTGTTCTATGAAAACCCTTCCTTCTCCTTACAGGAAGGAGTATGTCCAGCTCTAGGTCAGCGGGAAAGGACTGCTTGCTCAGCACACTGAGAGTGTTTGGTTCTGCGCTCTGCTTTCCCATGCCCATGATGACGAGGCAACACACAAGCTGTCTACACCGTAACTCAGGGACAGGAGAAAGAGAATGTCAGTCATGTTGATTACAACTTCCAACGAGAATTTGATAAAATCCATTTCTAATTTTTAAAAAAGTCTTAGTAGGCTGGGAAGAAGTCCAGGTCTCCTTAGCGTCATAAACAGCTTGTCTTGGATTAGTGTTCAGTGCTGGTCAGTGTCACTGGGGGGATGTAAGGCCAGGGCCGTGCAGTGTGGAAAGGGACTGGATTTGTACTTGGAGGACTCTGGCCTCAGATTTTAGCTCCATCCCTAAGACACCTAAAGTCTTGTGCCAAAGAGCAGATGTGAAAGCGATTAGTGCTTCAGGCATTCGAGTCCTCGCAGCCACAACAACGACATAGGACGCATGACACAGAGAAGATTAAATAGCTATCAAAAAGCTCAGGAATGGCCAGTGGAATAACCCAAGTAGGGGCTGTGGGTGTGACTCCAGTGGTGAAGTGCTCATACAAAGTTCCAGCTCCAGCACCGCATAAACTGGGGGTGATGCACACCTGTGACCTCAGTACATGGGGAGTAGAGGCAGGAGGCCCAGAAGCTGAAAGTCATCCTACACAGGCACACAGCAAGTACGAGGCCTACCGGGGCTCCACGAGACCCTGTCTCAACAAACAAACAGATGCGCACACACACACACACACACACACACACACACACACCCACACACAAGATGGGGGCTGCAGACATGGTTCAGCAGTTAAAAGCACTGGAAGTTCTTGCAAGGGATTTGAATCCCAGGACCCACATGGCAGCTAAAAACCATTGTAACTCTAGTTTCAGAGTATCTGACGCCTTCTTCTGTCCTTCTCGGGCACTGTATGACACGTGTGCACTTACAAATGTGTACAGACATAGCACTCATACACATAAAGTAAAAAAAGAACAGCAACAGTAAATAAAACCAAACAGGTCCTGGAGAGATGCTCAGCATTTAAGAGGACTGGCTGCTCCTGCAGAGGACCCACGTTTGGTTCCCAGCACCCACATTGTGACTAAACATTGTCCATAACTCCAAGAGATGGTGATTGGCTCAACGGGCAAGGGAGGTACTTACCAAGGTACCAGGGTTGATGACCTGAGTTTGATTCTCTGGACCCACATGGTGGAAGGAGAGAACCAACTCCTGCAAGTTGCCCTCTGACCTCCATATGCACTCTTCCGTCCCAAATAAACAATGTGAAAATGAAACAGAAACCAAAATAAGAATCAAAACAAAAGAACCAGAAATAGCTCAAGAAGGAAACATATTCCACACATATAATAACCCAGTAAAATGATCGGAGTGGGTACGAGTAATATTAGAAACTTTCCAATTAATTCCTTAAATTAATTTATAAACTCAATACTGTCTATTTATATTAGCTCACCTGAGAATACCATTCTGGACTTGTTCTCTAAGATGAAGAGAACCAGTATGAAGAAAAGTAAGCAACAAATACGAAGACAAAAAAGTTTAAAATGAAAAGCTGCAGGTAGCTGGGCGCACACACCTTTAATCCCAGCACCTGGGAGGCATGGTAGGAGGGTCACCATGAGTCTGAGGCTATCCTGGTCTTTGTATCAAATTCCAGGCTAGCCAGGACTGCACAGTGATACTCTGACTCAAAATTCAAACCAACACTAATCAACAGTGTGGCTCAGATCTGGCCTGTGGTTTTCAGTCCCAGAGGGACAACATAGCTGAACATCTGAGTATAGCTTCTGAAGGATCTGCACCCTTGGTCCCATGTATTTAACTGTGAATGGGGAAACGGAGACTGAAAACCTGCCTAGCTAATGCTTCTTGTCTGAGGAGATAATTATCAGTGTCTAGCCACATTCTTCCTTGTCAGAGCTGGATGGTGTTACTGGGACTCACTGAGCAGAAATCAGGGGTGCCAGTAAATAACCCACAAAACCAAGTCCAGCCCCACAGCAGAGCATGGCCTTGTCCCTAATGAAAGACCCCAGAGCAAGGTGACCAGGCAGGACCAGCCCCTAAGCACAGCGCACCTTTCGGTTAAGCCCTGTCTGTCATTCACATAGCAACTTATGCAGCAGATATTGTAGTGTTACAGACGATGACCTTGGGGCTCGGAGGAGTGAAAACGCATATCCAAGATCACTCAGCTCCCATCCACACCCCACTGCTCACTGCTGCTGCCTGCTTCTGCTTTCTGGTTGAAGCACAAGGCATCCCCGGTTTTCTCGGTGTTATCAGTTCCGTTGGAAACAGTCTCAGGCTGCTTCAGCCCCCGACAGGCCATTTGATTAAACACCCTGAGTTCATGGAGCTTCCGTCTTGGTCATCTTGGGGTGTGTACGCCTGTCTTCTGTGTACCCCACGGCACCTCTCGTGCTCTCTGCCACTGAAAACTGCTCAGTGGAGTCAAGATGTCACTTTGCTCAGCTGAGGCTGAGGCTGCGGTCAAGACCAGTTCCTCAGTTAGCAGCAACTCAGGGCTCAGGCTCACTCGGTGGTACCCGCTCTCCTTTTCAATGACACAGAGCCAGGCTTCATTCTTCATCTGAATCCTCCCAGATTCCCCCTGGTTATAGGACACTGGCCGGAAACCATCAGTGCTTCCTGAATACCCAAAGCATCACTATGGTTCTCAAGTCAGAGTGGGAAGGGTGTGCATGTCACTTGGTCAATGGAGTTATATTCCGTGCTGTCTCCCAATAGACTGCACAGTTCCCTGAACTCACCCTGGAATTATCGTACTGCTTCTGAAACTGATATGGGAATAGAGACACGCAGCATCTGGTAGAATCCCTGCGGAGTCCTTGACACATGTTGGGGAGGGTGTGGTAGGAAAGGCCTAGTGCAAGCTACTGGACCTGCCTGTGTCCATGAAGATTGTATAGGAGAAGTGAGACTGTCTGACGATGGTCCCTGCTGTGAATTAGCTGTGGCTTGTCCACAGGCTTGGGTAGCTGGAAGCTCCATTCCCATTGGTGGAGGCAACTCCCTCCCTCCCTCCCTCTCGTACATGTTCTTATTATGGAACTGTCCACCATACTGTAAAGTGACCAGGATGAACAGGTAGGGGTAAAGCAGCCTGATCTTGGACTTTGAATCTCCAAAAGCAACTTAAACAGATGTGTGTGTGTGTGTGTGTGTAGGTCAGAGGTCAGCCTCTAGTGTTACTCCTTCAGAGCCATTCACCTCATTTTTTGAGACGGGGTCTCTTGCTGGGCCCTGGAGAGTATCAATTAGGCTAGTCTGGCTGGCAGTGAACCCCAGCCTCTCAGCACTGGGATTATAAACACATACTGCCTTGTTTGGCTTTTGACGTGGGTGCGGAGGATTAAACTCAGGTTTGGGGGTCTTATAAGACAAGCCCTTTATCAACTGAACCCTCTCCCCAGACCCTCTTTTCTTTATGAGTTACATAGCCCTAGGTGGTTTGCCATAGCAACATAAAATGCCAACCATTAATGGTTTGAAAGATGTAAAGTGGTGATTATGATGATAGCTTCATCCAATCACCTATTTGTTCTGAAAAGAAAACAGATGAATCTTGGGGGATAACAATGAATTATTTAAAATTCAATCAGGGATTGACTCCTGAATGTGCCTGCTGACCCAGATGTGTCCATTGTTGGAGCCTATCTACACAGGACCCCTGGCATACAGATTTGCTTTGGTGAATGCTGTTTCTTTCATGCTTGTCAGTAGAGACTATCAGAGTGAGTTTGCCTCCCAACTGGATTGGCAAAGTCACTGGCGCATCATCCCAGCTGGACCTCGGGGCGCGTATTGTCTCTCCAGCACTGCACTGTGATCTGCTCCCCAGGACTCAGATTGTCTTTCCCTTGTATAGGGAACCCTGCTGTTCCCTCTCTGCAGTTCCTCTGCTGGTTGTACCTGGGAGCAGGACATGCCACTAAGACACTTACATTCTGGAAAGCGGGAAATAAAATCCCCCTTAAACTCATGAGCCTTCTACTTCAGCGGAAATCTGAACAGTCCAAGAGTCTGGGGGCATGTTGAGAAAGTCTCTCCAAAGTAAGAGACAAATAGCTAGCTACATCTGGGCCCTCCTATCATCTGAAACACACACATGCCTGGTGGCACAGGCCTGTCCTCCTGGTTTCTCAGGAGGCTGAGGCAAGAGATCATCAAGTACAAGGCATGCTGGGTTACAGAGCAAATTCAAGGCCAGCCTGGGAACTTAGGGGGATCCTGTCTGTGCTGGTTAGCTTCAGTAGTTAGCCTGACACAGTTGGGAAGAGGGAGCCTCAACTGAGGAATGTTCTCCAGCACTTTAACTTGTGGCCTGTCTGTGAGGCACTTCCTTGATGGCTGAGTGATGTAGGAGGGCCCAGCCCACTGTGGATGGTGCCACCCCTGGGCAGGTGGGCCTGGTTTGCCTAAGAAAGCAGACTGAGCACAGGTCAGAGGAGCATGGCCTCCAGGTTCCTGCCTTGAGTTCCTGCCTTGGCTTCCCTCCATGACGGATGAAATAAATGCTTCCTTCCACAAGCCGTCTTTGGTCAGTGTTCTAGCACAACAGAAAGCTGACTAGGACACTGTCTCCAAAGAAAAAGTCTTTTTTAAAGGTTAGCAATATAGGCGTATAGCATGTGTGTGCACTATGAATCAATGCCTCAGGTTCAATCCCTAGGACTGTGTGTGCATGTGTGTGCACTGTGAACCAGTGCCTCAGGCTCAATCCCTAGGACTGTGTGTGCATGTGTGTGCACTATGAATCAATGCCTCAGGTTCAATGCCTAGGACTGTGTGTGCATGTGTGTGCACTATGAATCAATGCCTCAGGCTCAATCCCTAGGACTGGAGGAGGGGAGAGAAGAAAGAAGAGAGAGAGAGAGAGAGAGAGAGAGAGAGAGAGAGAGGAGGAGGGGGATGAGGAAGAGAAGAAGGAGCAAGGAGGAGAAATAATGAAGGAGAGGAGAATGGGAATGAAAGGAATGAGAAGGACAAAAGGAAGAGAAGGAGGGAGGAAGGAAGAGAGGGAAGGAGGAAAGGAGGGAGGAACTCTGGAGTTTAGAGGTTCCCTATAGTGTCAGTACTACTTGGGCCCATTTACTGTGTGACCTACTTGAAAGTCTGGTAGTTTCAGGCAGGACCAGAGCAGGTTTACACGCTACCCAGCCAGTTTCCCTGCAGCTGGGCCATGTGATCCAGCTGGTCTCAGGGTGTTCCAATTGCCAGGACAGATAGAAACTCTCTAAGCATCTTAGGGCAGATACTGGTAGGTACAGCCCAGTGCAGACCACTGGGTCTTTGGAATGAACACTGCCACTCTCTATCAAGTGCTCTCTCTCTTCTTGGGAGTAGGTGGATATCATTTTTGAGTGGCTCCTGAGCTTTCATGGAGCTCAGACTCTTAGCCATGGGCACCAAGCTACCATGTGACCTGAGACACTCACATCATGGGCTGTGGTCACCTGGCCCAAGTATTCGGCCTTCCCACTGACATACCTAGCGGCAGTCCATTGTCACATGGGGCTGTGAACAGAATCTTGGCTCCAGTAGAGCCTTCCAGCAGGGGTGAATTGTGTGAGGAGGAAGTGACCCAGATATAGCCCTAGTTCTTTGAGGCACTGCTTTCTCTCCATCCGCCTGTAATTACGGCTTCATGGGGGACAAGGGTGCTTCCTTGTGATCAGCTCACCGGGAAAGAAAAATATTAATCCTGGTTTTCAGACAGGTCTGTATAATATATAGGTCCCACCCAAAAGTAAACAGCCAAGATGGACAGCCTTGAGGTGGTGGTGAGGAGAAAGCTGACCAGGGAGGAGAATGTAGGTTGTGCATATCGCCCGCAAGCATGGAGGGTCAGAGGCACAGTCACTAAAGACTTAAGGACTATTATGGCTCATGAGTCGGGCAAGTGAGTAAGAAGTGGAAAGATTACAGCTGGAAATTTGGTGAGAATGTCTGAGGAGAAACAGGTGGGCGCCCCTTCCAAACTGCACCACATGTGATGACATTGTCAGCCAAAGTTGCCAAAGGGTGACCTAGGCAGATGAAGAGGCCATCTCCAGGTAGACAGGCTGACCTGTTCTGTGGACCCCAGAGTCCTTTCTGTTGTCTTATTCACAAGGTCTCATGAACAAAGTAGCCCTTTGGAAGGGATGGGGCAACACGATCCGGTGATATTTTTCTTGTACAAGGGAATCACTCGAGGCCACAGCTGAGTGGCCAGTTTGTCAACAGTAGAGACCCATGTTGAGTCCCCGTAGGACGTGCTCCCCAGTGGACTGGCCAAGTGCTGGGTGCAGGTTGAGTCCGCTGGATTTTCAAACGTCCTTGGAAAAGGCTGTCCTTGTGCTCATGGCTGTCTGCATGTGACCTGCCTTGCCTGCCTGTGATGGAAGTCTTCCGAGTGCCTGCGGTGGCCACACATGGTGATACCATTGACTCCACACTAGGTTGTAGTAGTCACCTGCCCGCTCCCAGCTACTGAAGCCACACAGTGGGCTGCTTTGCTGGCTGGGTCTGGAGATCCCAGACCTTACTAAAGTGGGGGTGGGGGTGGAGGTTCTGAGTTGCTACTACATACCTAGAGTAAGGAGGAATATTTCAGAAATGCAGCTCAGTCTAGGAATTGCTGATTACTCTCATGTCCTGTGATTTAAAATAGTTGTGTTGTTCCCTCTCAATTAAAAATAAAAGAAGGGCCAGATGTGGTGGCCCAACACTTGAGACAGAGTCAAGCAGATCTCTGTGAGATCAAGGCAGCCTGGTCTATGTAATGAAACCCTATCTCAAAAAGCAAACAAAAAATAAAAGCAAGTCTGGGAGATAGTTCAGTGACAGAGAGCTTGCCTAGTCTGCATGAGGCCCTGGGACCCATCCCTAGCACAGCCAAATAAATACAGCAAGAGAGAAGGAAAGAAAGAAAGGAAGGAAGGAGGGAAGAAGAAAGAGAAAGAAAGAAGAAAGAAAGAAAGAAAGAAAGAAAGAAAGAAAGAAAGAAAGAAAGAAAGAAAGAAAGAAGGAAAGAGCAACCCGATTTAAGCAGGACCCCTGGTGGCTCAAACTCTGAGCCACTCCCTAAAGCAAAGAGCTCCATCCAACTAATGGGCCAGTCGCTGGGCCAAGGCAATGTGAAATGCATCCCGAAAGAAGGTAGCTGTCAATACTAGCGGTCACCACAGAAACAGTGTGGGAAACAATGACTGATAATTCTGAGCTTTCTCTTCTTATTTTGAACCTGTTTGTGTGTGAATACGTGAGCCTATAAAGAGTCTGTATTTCCTTCTATCTCTTGTCATTTTCCCATGTTGCAAAAAATGTTACCATGGCTGTATGGAGCTGCAGGACCAAGAAGGGTGGTGGTGGAGGTGCTGGTCGTGGTGGAGGTGCTGGTGATGGCGGTGGTGTATGAATAAGACTGAAGACCCCAGAGACAGAAAAAGGGACTTTACCTCCTCTTCTGGTACAAGGGTCAGTGTGTTTTTGAGTGTGTACAGGAGAGTTGTGTAACACGGGACAATTTTGTAATGGAGATGCATAGCTACTGAATATTTCTCATAATTTGGATGGTAAATAAGACTGTACACAATTCATATGGTGCCAACTTGACAAGAGTGGCCGTGGCAGGTCTGTTGTGGGTCAGCTCGAGCTGACCTGTTACCCAGAATTCCCATGCCCCTGTGTGTCTGGTCAGAGTGCACACAGTGTAGACCCTGGAGCATTCTGAAGGGTGAGGGGAGCCACTGCTACTCAGTAAGTAGTGTTTGTAGACGGTTTCTGGCAAGCCAACTAGTCTCCCAGGCAGGAGACTCAGTAAGCTCTGCCCACTGCTGCTCTTGGCCTGGTTCTTCCTCCTCATACCTTGAGCAGGTGCAGGTGCTGTGTTCAGCATTAAGACGGAAGTCCCAGGATCTTGTAAAGATACTACCCACGTGAGAAGAGAAGAGGGGCCTGTGCCCTGGGAAGGACTTGCTCTCCACTCTGCACGCACCTTCCTTTCCCACCCTCTGGCCTTGTGATCTTCAGTCTCCAGAGTCAGCTGGGAGGACTACACACTTGCAGAGCCTGTGACCAGCCCCCATGGTTGTGTGTAAGGTCAAGTTCCTGGAACAAATGATCTGCTTGCTGCTTGTCCTGCCTGTCTCAAGTGACTCGGCTCCTCTGTTACATCTTTCAAGCCAACGCTGCTCCCAACCACCATACAATTCAGGCCGGCCGTCTGAGTAAGTGTCAGAGCAGACCACGTATCCCAACACACTGATTCCCTTAGGAAACACAGCCTCTGCCCCCAACCTTGGAACCAGGCCCAGGCTGGTGCTGGGGACCAATTGGCCCCATCCACCATCCGAGGCTGAGTTCAGCACAGTTCTTGTAAATGTGATCAACTGTCAGAAGTTATTGTCAGATTCCCAGAGGTCACAATCTTGTGCAAGCAACATTTTTCATCATTGCAGACATTGTTATCCAAAAGGGTTTAATTATCCATTCATAAAACAGTTGCCCCCAACTTTAACATCTGTCAGTTAGCTTTTGGGGTTTCCTTTTGTACCACCCATCTCTCCCCGCCAGCTGCCAGAAGAATGGAGAAGAAGGATGGATTCTCCTGGTAATTGTTGGGCTTAATTTGTATGATTGTGGCAAATGAGTGAATGTGATTGTTGCAGGTTGGACTCCCCTGTGAGGACTCTCTGAGCGGAGATTTCCATATGGGAAATTGGCTGAGGGCTTGTCTCCATTCCAACACCTCTACAGGGGGTCAAGGGACCAGGAGGGGACACCAGGATAAATTATCTCGTTATGAAGTTGCAGCAAAGATGAACAATCTCAGGGGGCTGCCTCTCCAGGAAGCGGGGCCTTATCAGTCAGGGGACAAGGATGCCCCAAGGCACTTGCCCTGGCCAGGAAGCTGGTATCAGATGAAAGGACTTGTTGAAAACACTCCCAGTAGCCCGTAAATGCACACCTCAGTGTCAAATAAGTGGTGTCTACCCACAAGTCATCCAACTGCAACCTTCTTAGGGTTCTGATTCCTGACTGACTTTCACAGTCCCATGGACCCTCATTCCGGGGAGACTCAGAGGAGGGTCATTGGTGGATGTTAGTGTCCCTAGCTGCCACTGCTGACCTGAAACACCCATTGTTTCCACCTCTTCTACCTCATCTAGAAGGTTCTTCTTAGGCTAGAATAGTCCAGGTGGCTGATCTGGTGGGGTGATCCAGACCCTCATCCCAAAGGGGCCTGAAGTCTTTGGTCAATAGCAGTGCTCAAGTCAGCTTGTGGCATTTGCCTGTCAACTGGAATGGAGGAAAGGTCTACTAAGGAGTGCCCAGAAAATAACCAGAGGCCAGGAACATCCCTTCTGTCTCCATCGTTTAGCAGGAAGCCTCCTCTCCCTGATGATAAGTCGATTTCTCCTGCCAGCAAAGCACACCGCAAACAGACACTGATTTGATCAAGACCGCCGAGCTTTGGTTGGCAACGCAGGGTCTGTGCCGTTTCGACGTGGAGCTGTCTCCAACCACCTCCACAAACTGTGCTGTGTCATGGCCTAGCCATGAGGCTCACGAGTCCTGCTGCTTCTGGAGGGGCCTAATCTAATTTGGCTGACCTAAGCTCTGTGTCCTACCACACTGTCAAAAGCAGTTGCCGTCTTTGCAGCAAACAATTAAAGAAGGTTGACATCACAGTGGCTTAAGGTTGTGATTCTGACTCAGGGAAACAGCCACCAGCCAAAACTTTGAAAGAGAAATCAGGGAGGGGAAATGGCTCTGGAGGGGCTGCTGCTGAGGCCCACACAGTCCTGGGTTGGAAGGCTGTGCGCAGGTCCGAAGGTGCGCGCTCAGGTGATACAGGACGAGGCCTGGTGCTGGTGCTGGGACATGCCAGCCTCTTCCAGGGTCAGAGTCCTGAGGCCCCGTAGGAACAGCAAAGGAATACTTCGAGAGCCAGCAGAACTCTGAATGTGGAGCTCACCATACTAGTTAGTGTAAAGCTTGTAGTACCAGGTAATAAAGCAGACCCTGGAGCAGTCAACAGCTGATTACAGATTACATTCACCTAGACTCAGTCTTTAGGATACTAAGTTTGTTTGACTTTGTATTATTTACCCATTTTAAATCTTTATTATATTTATTTTTTCGTGTATTGCGCGTATATGTCTGTGTATGCATGTATCACTGCACACATGTAGAGGTCAGAGGGCAACTTGTGGGGGTCAGTTCTTTCTTCCATCATGTGGGTTCTGGGGATCGAATTCCAGTCCCCAGACCTCTCAGGCTTGGCAGCAAGTCCTTTGACCTGCTAAGCCAGCTCCCAGGGTTTAAGACTGAAGGCAAAACTGAGTGTAGTGACTTAGGTCTTTCTTTAATCCCGACTCTCAGGAGGCAGAAGCTAGTGAATCTCTCTTAGTGAGATCCTATCCCTAAAGAATGAAAGAGAAAAAGAAAAAAAAAATCCTACAAAAGGAAACACAGACTTCAGAACTTCCCACATCAGAAAGGAACAAGACTAACTCATTCATCTACCCTGTGGGTATAGTGCTGCACCCTGTAGTCCTAGAACTTGGGGAGCTGAGGTGGAAGGATCTTCAGTTCAAGGTCATCCTGAGCTATTGGTGAGATCTTGTTGCAAACAGAACAAAGCTAACAGGAAAAAACCGTACCACGCCGCACTGTCTGGGCCACTAAATGAGCAGAAATAGGAGATAAGCCCTGGCCAGGGGAAGTCAGAATTCAGATTTGCTATAACATTTATCCAAAATGCTCACCTTTCACCCCAGAGTTGTGAAACATACAAAGTAATAAAGTGTAACAACGCTTGGAAGAGGAAATGGTCATTGGAGACCACCAGAAGAGATCCCAGATACTGGCCTTGGCAGACAAGATCAACCATCGTATATGCTGCAAGACCTAAAGGAAGTCAAATTTAAAGATGTAAAAGAGGGCCCTGGATGTAGCTTGGGAGGCTGCTTGCCTAGTGTGCAAGAAGTGAGGAAGTGCTTGGTTTGACCCTCAGTCCTGCACAGCCAAGTGTGGTAGCGCACAGCTGTGACCCCAACACTGGGGAGGTGAGAGGCAGAGGAATCGGAAGTTCAAGGTCATCCCCAGGTAAATCAGGAGTTTGAGGACTGTCTGGGCTACATGAACCCCTGTTTCTAAAAAGCTAAAAATGAATAAATGAAGAAAGAGACAGGTAAAAGTGAAAGATGCCAGTGACTTAGCCACAGCGAAAGTAAACGAGACAAGGCTCGAAGAGATCCAGGAGAAACGGAGGCATTGAGAAACACCCCCACTGAGACAGAAATCCACCGAGCTGAGCGACCGTATTTAGAGCCGGAAGAAGATTCCGCAAGCCCACAGGCAGAGGAATAGAAACCAGCCTTGAAAACAGAAAGACGAGAGTAATGAGCTGAGATGAGCAGGGCCTCTGAGATCCACGCTGGAAGGGGAAAACCTGGAAGCTGGGACAGCTGGACAATCTCCCTGGTCTGAGGAAAACTGAGCAGAAACACAGTAAGCCCAGGAACACCCCTCCCTCCCTCCCCTCCTACAGCCCTCCCTCCCTCCTCCCTCCCTCCTTCCTCCTTCCTCCCTCCTCCCTCCCTCCTCCCTCTCTCCTTCCTCCTCCCTTCCTCATTCAGTTCCTCCTCCTTCCTCCTTTCCTTAGCTCCCTCCTTCCTCCTGTTAACCCTCCCCTTCCTTCCCTCCCTCCATGTCTCCCCCTCCTTCCTTGTCTTCCCTCCCTTCCTCCTCCTCTGTCCTCTATCACTCTTTCGTTCTTCCCTCCTCCCTCCTCCCTTCCTCCCTCCTCCCTCCCTTCCTCCCCCTTCCTCCCTCCACCCTTCCTCCCTCTCCCTCCTACCTTCCTCCCTCCTCCCTCCCTTCCTCCCTTCCTCCCTCCTCCCTCCTCCCTCCTTCCTTCCTCCTGCTCTTCTCCCCCTTCTTCCCCCTCCCTCCCCTTATCCTTCCTCCTCCCTGTTTCTTCTTCCCTTCTCTACTCTGTGCCCCTCCCTTCCTTTTTCCGCTTCCGTTTCTCCTCTCTCCCCCTCTGCCTTCCCACCTCTCACCTCTGATTTCTCTTCCTTCTTCCTTCTTCCTCCCTCCTCCTTCCTTCTCTTTCTGCCTCTCTTCACACCCCTTCCTTCTTTTCTTCTTCTCTTACTCTCTCTCTCTCCTGGACGTTCTTCCTTCCAGCCTCCTCTCTCTCCTCCTTCCCCTGCCCCCCCTCTTCTACACTCCCCCCCGTCGCTGTCCTCGCCCTTTTTCCTCCCCTTGCTCTTGCTCCATCCCTTCCCTCCCCTTCTCTTCCTCCCTCTCTCCTTTCTTCCTTCTTTCTCAATAGACATGGGTCCCAAGGCTTTCTGCATCCTAGGCAGACATTCTCCCACTGAGCTACATACATGTTCTCTTTGGCTATTTATAAGGCACCATTCTTATTTGCAAGGCTCTGTCTTCACTGACAGACTCCATTTCTCTGACTCCACAAAGTCCCATTTTCAAATGACATTGTTCAGGGGGTTAGGATTTCAACAGATAAATTGTAGGGGGCAGACATGACCATTCAAACCACACCATAGAATAAACTTCAATTAAAAACCCTGGATGTCATAGTCAAAGGTTATGACTACTACACAAAAATCCTAGCACTTGGGGGACAAAAGCAAGAGGATCAAGAGTTTGAGGCAGCGTCAGCCACGTTCACTCTGAAAGAAAACTTGAATATCTGGAAGTTAGGAAGAAAGAAGGGAAGGAAGGGAGGAAGGAAGGGAGGGAGGAAGGGAGGGAGGGAAGGAGGGAGGGAGGGAGGGAGAGAGGAAGGAAGAAAGGGAGGAAGGAAGGGAGGAGGAAGGGAGGGAGGGAGAGAGGAAGGAAGGAAGGAAGAGGAAGGAAGGAAGGAAGGAAGGAAGGAAGGAAGGAAGAAGGGAGGAAGGGGAGGAAGGGAGGGAGGGAGAGAAGAAGGGAGGGAGGGAGGAAGGGAGGGAGGAAGGGAGGGAGGGAGGGAAGGAGGGAGGGAGGGAGGAAGGGAGGGAGGGGAGAGAAGAAGGGAGGGAAGGAAGGGAGGAAGGGAGGGAAGGAAGGGGAGGAAGGGGAGGGAGGGAGGGGAGGGAGGGAGGGGAAGGAGGGAGGGAGGAAGGGAGGGACGGGAAGGAGGGAGGGAGGGAGGGAGGGAAGGAAGGGAGGAAGGGAGGGAGGGAGGGAGGAAGGGAGGGAAGGAGGGAGGAAGGAAGGAGAAGAGGAAGAAGAAATAGGAGCAAGAGGAGAAACAGGAAAGGAAAGAAAAGAGACAGAAAAAAGGGAGAACAGAAGCGTAGGACAGGAGAGACCGAGGAGAGACAATGGAGGGAAGAACAGAGACGCAGGGGAGACAGAGACGGGGAGAGGAGAGAGAGTGGAAGACAGAAGAGGTAGAGAAGAGAGGAGAGGAGAGACAGAGGAGAGATAGAGAGAGGAGAGGCAGAAACGGAGGAGAGAGAGGAGACAGAGGAGAGACCCAGGGGAAGGAAGGGGGCCATCCACGCAGAACCCCTGCACTTGGGAAGCCAAGGCAGGAGAGTCATGAGCTGCACGCCACCCTCAGTCATTTAGGGAGTTTGAAGCCAGACTGCGGCACATGAGCCCTTGTTTCAAGTAAAAAATACACAGGAAAAAATTTCCACTGGTAATTAATATCCTCTGACAAGGAAGAACCCAGGCCAGATAGCATCGCAGGTGAGTTCTATCAAACATTTAACCAGAAATGTCAATATTCCACACCAGAAAACAGTGGAAGAAGGGACAATTATCAGTTTATTCTCTGAGACTGACAATTAGCCTAGTCCCAAGGCTACCCAAAGGGTCCTAAGATATGAATGCGACCAATATTCACACAGTGTGACTGCTGACGACACTCCCACCAGCTGCCTGCACACTGCCTTCTGGTATCATGAAAACCAGCCATCAGGGAGGAGCCCCTGGTCAGAACCAACTTGATTTTTAGTATAACATGACTACCATGTGGTGTGTCATCAGAAACAGGGTCCTGCCATCAAGCTCTGGTGGGCAACCATCTACCGTATTTGTTGAGAGGAGTCTCTCCACTGCACCTGCAGCTACTCAATGGCTCGAGGCTGACTGACCACTGAGCTCCAGGGATCTGCCTGTCTCTGCCCAACCCCTCTGGACTGACACATCACTGCCATGTCTGGCTTCTGCATGGATGTTGGGAATCCAAACTGAGTCATTATGCCTCCCTGGTGGACAGTTGCCCAGTGAGCTCCCTCCCCAGCCATATCCTAGAGGTTTTAGGTGTTATGATATGCCAAATAAAGACATTCATGCTGGGAAAGCAGGACCGGCAACATGGCTCAGTGGGAAAAGCGCTCGATGCCAGACCTGAGGACCTGAATTTAGCCCCCGGAGCGGGTATGGCGGAAGGAGAGAACGATGCCAGGACTTGCCCTCTGATCTCCTACATGTATGCATACACACATACAAAATAAATAAATAAATATTTGAAAGAAGCAAAATCATATCTACATGACATAATTTTCTATGTAGAAAACTCTAGGAATCCATAAAAACATGATTATAATTAATAACTTCTTCAAAGATAGGAGATCAACATGCACAAATACACAACGTTTCTCTATATTACTGATGAGCCATCTGAAAAGAAATTAAGAAACAATTCTATTCAATAGCATCCAAAAAATACTTTGGAATAAATTTAATAAAAAGAACACAAGACTTTAATGCTCAGAACCATAAAAACTGTTCAAATTAAAAATATCTAAATAAATGGAGACATTTCACATTCATGGATTGGAAGAATCAATATTGGGGAGATGGCAATTCTCTCCAAATTGATCTATAGAGCAAACACAACCTCTATCAAAATCCCAGCAGGCTTTTTCAAAGAAATTGACAAGCTGATCTTAAAATTTATATGGAAATGAAAAGACCCAGAATAGCAAAAACAATTTTGAAAAAGAACAAAGTGGAGGACTTTGATTTCACAGTTCCGGGACTTGCTGTGTGGCTTTGATAATGGAGGAAGCATTCCATCAGCCAAAGAAGGGACACACAGACGGCGAGCAGAGAGTCAGTGCAGGGTCTTCAAACGCATGGTCAATAGAGTCTCTAAAAATTTGATTACGTGTGTGCTGATTACAACTGTCACCTAGACACCCTAGAACACTTGGGGAGCGTTTTAATCAGGACTTATTGATATCAGACTGGCTTGTAGACACATCTGCGGGGGATTGTCTTGATGATTTCTGGATATAGGAAAACTTAGCTCACTAGATGACATCATTCCCTAGGCAGGAGGCCCTGAACAGTGTAATTCAGGAGAAAGCCAGGCCAGAGCAAGCAGATAGCCAAGTACTTATCCTCTGCTCCTGACTGTGGATGTGACACTTTAAATCTCTGCCGTTCTGTTTCCGTTCCTCTCTGTGGCTTTTTGTCAGGACGTGTTATCCAACAACAGAAATGACAATAGATCATCTATTTATTTATTTATTCTGTTGAAGGGAGAGCACATACTGGCAGAGGTCAGAGGACAACTTCTGGGAGCTGGTTCCTTCCAGCCTTTGTGTCCTGGGGATTGAACTCAGGTCACCAGGCTTGCATGACCTCGTAGCAAGGACATTTACTGTCTGAGCCATTGTGCAGGCTCTCAAATGATTCTTTGCAGGGGGAAAGGGACAGCTGACAACGGATCTCTCTGTAGCCATGGCTGGCCCAGAACCTACTATGTAGACCAGGCTGGCCTGACTTTCACAGAAATCTGCTTGCCTCTGCTTCCCAAGTGCTGGGACTAAAGCCATGTACAACCAGGCCCAGCTAACTGATTCTTGATTAATGTGCAAAGGCCACTCAATGATTAAAGTGTGGATCTCTGCATGGTTTGGGGACAAATGTTCATATATAGAAGGGTGAACTTAGGGTTTGCCTCATACCATCCCACTCTACCCAAAGTCAATTCAAAAGCACTGGCGATGTGGGCTAAAGCCGCAACAGTGGCCACAGGTAGACGATAAAACATCTCCAGAACCCCAAGTCAGGTGGTTGGGGACGAAAGAGATGGCTCAGGGTTAAAAGCACTGACTGTTCCTGTACAGGACTGGGATTCCACTCCCAGCACCCACATGGTGGTTAATAACTGTCCTTTACTCCAGTTCTGGGCGACCCAGTGCCCTCTCTTGGCCTCTACCGCTGCACTTACATACATGCAACAACACACTCATAAAATAAAATAAGCAAATAAACATAAACTAAAAACATAAATTAATATGATTTTAAAAAGAAAGAAAAAAGAAAAGAAAATCGTTCTTGAAAGCGCAAGTAGAGGGGGAGGATGGGTATGCCGGACCTCATTGCAGTTTAGAAACTCTGGGCTGGGGAGATGACCGAGTGCATAAAACACCTGTCGTCCAAGTGTGAGGACCAGAGTCCAGATCCCCAACATCCACGCGAAAGCCAGGTGGGCATAGGGGCCTACTGCCCAGCTCAGAGCTTCGGAAGCAGAGACAAGGGTTCCCCATGGCCAGCTCCAGGTTCAGCAGCAGACTCAGTTAAAAAGAGGGGGCGGTGACTGAGGAAGACACCTTACATCGACCTCTGGTTTCCACATGCATGCAGCCACTCACGTGCATGCACTCACGTGCACACACTCACGTGCATAAACATGCACTCACACATGGGAGAATACACATACACATGCACACATACCACTCACACATACACAACTCACATATGTACACTTACATCACTCACACATATATATACAAATTTTTCAAAAGTTTGCACTTCAAAAGACACCATGAGGAAAATGAAAAGGCAAACCTTCAACTAAGAGAAAATATTTGCAAACTGTGCGTCTGATCAAGCATTTGTAGCCAGGACACACCGAGAACCCAACAAGAAAATGCACAACTAATTTTAAAAGATGGGCAAGATTTGAATAGACATTTCACCAAAGAGGAAAAACAAATGAGTAATAAGCACTTGAAGAGACGAGCCGTGTCTAAGTCATTAGGGAAATGCAAATTAAAACGATGAGGAGATGCCAGTCTGTAATTAAAAAGAGACATTGACAAATGCTGGGCAGGGTTTGGAGGAATGGGCTTCCTCAGGCGTGGCTGGTAGCATTTTCTTTAAACGTTAAACATGGCTTGAGGAGTCGCTCAGGGAAACCTGTGAGTGTGGCATGAACAAGGCCCTGGGTTCAACCTCTAGCCCCAATCCACAGGTATATAAATAAGAACTTAAAGGGGAATCTAAACTGCCTAACAGTTCCCTCCTAGGTCTTTAAGAAAAATGAAAGTGTAAGGCCTCAGAATCTACATGTAAATGTTGACAGTGCTTTGATATTTTAAGTACATTTTATTATTTATTGTGGTAGGGGAGGTGCATGCCCCGTCACACATGTGGAGATCACAAGAAAATACGTGGGAGTCCATTCTCTTCTTCCACCATGTGGGTCTGAAACAAACAGCTCATTGGACTTGGAAGCAGTTCCCTTTTCCTGCTGAGCCATCTCTCCAGCCCAGTGGTTTAATTTCCAAGTCAAAAAGCAGAAAGAACCCAAATGATCATCAACCAGAGAACTGCTAAACAAAATATAGCCTGTCCATCTTATGGAATATTATACGTCCACAAAAAGGAATGAAAGACTGATGCATCTTACAACCTGAATAAACCTCAAAAATAGTAGTCAAAGAAAGACAGACGTGTAGAATGACACACTGTGCTACTGAATTTATGAAAAATGCTCAGAAAAAGTAATATAGACAAGCCTGGACTGGGGTTGTAGCTCAGTTGGTAGAGTATTTATTTAGCATGCACGAGGCCCTAAGTTCAATTCCTAGAACCACATAAAACTAGATATGGTGGTGCATGAGGGTATCCTCATGAGGTAACTACATAGTGAGTCTGAGGCTAGCCTGGGCTTCATAAGGCCCTATTTCCCCTAAAAACAAAACAAAACAAAGTAACAACAATAATGAAAACCCACAAAAGGGGCTGGAGAGAGGGCTCAGTGGCCAAGAGCACTGGTAGCTCTTGCAGAGGACCCGGGTTCGGTTCCCAGCACCCACATGGTGCTCACAGCCATCCATACTCCACCAGTGCCAGACGGAACCAACGCCCTCTTCTGGCCTCTTTGAACACTGTACCAGTGTGGTGTACCTACACATGAGGGCCGACACTTACACATAAAGTAAAGATAAACAAAATCTTTGTGGGCGTGGTGTGTGCCTTTAATCCCAGTACTTGGGAGGCAGAGCAGGCAGATCTTTTAGAGAGCAAGGCCAACCTGGTCTGCATAGAGTTCCCGGACAGTCAGGGCTACATGGTGAGACCTTAGAGGATCGCCCAGAGTTTGAGGGCAGTCTGAGCAGCACATGAGTTCTAGTTTAGCCTGGACTGTAGCGTGAGACCCTGCCTCAAAAAAAAACCAAAAAAACACTATTTTGTTTTTAAACTAAGAATAAGGGATGGAGATAAGTGGGGACAGAGGATTTACTGACATGTTGGAAATGTTTTCAAACTAGATTATGAAGATAGTTTTAAAACAGCAAATGTATTGAAAATCACTGATGTGCATGCTTAAAATAGGTGGGTTCTTATGAAGCAATGAAGCCGTCAAAGTTTAATGAGGTGCATTCTGTGCATGGCAGAAAGCTCACCTCAGAGAATCAGGACATCCGCACTCACACGGTGCTGAGTTGCATGATGGCGGTGGGGCTCAGATGCCCCAGTGGGTCACAGGAGTGATGACATGCACAGGAGGGGCAGCACACCATGTCATGACCATCCATCCAGTCAGGGTGGGTGACCCCTGGGGGACAGCAGCCCAGCCTTGCAAGGTCTGTCATCCTCAGGCTGACCTCACTGTACCTGAACCATCGCACCATTCACAGGTCCTGCGGGAGTGATCTGAGTGGGGTCAGTGGTTCCTGAACCTACATGCGCTCTATCAGATTCTTGGCTGTGATTTATGTGAGATCTCATGCTGGAGGGTCGAACACCATTATCTTCAGAGGGAGTGAGACGAGTAGGGCCTGTGGGATCTAGCTGGAGTTTTGTGGCAAACCTCGCCCTGAACGGGATGGTGAGTTTTATGTGTTGTCATGGGACTGACATTGCAGTTGGTGGACGCTGGCGGAGGCACACTGCCCTCCGTCATGTGAACTGGCCTCTTGCAGTCAGGTGGGTGGGCGCTCGCACAGAGCAGTACTGGCCTCCCTGAGTGAGAGGAGATTCTCCCATGGGTCACTTTCCGTTTTTGTGCCATTCCAATCCTGGTTTCCGGGCTGCTGGCCACGCTGCAGACTTCAGCCCCTCAGCCCCATCATTACTGGGCCAGTTCCGGACACTAAATCTCTTTCTGCATATGTGTTCTGTTGCTTCTGTGTCTCTGGAGAATGCTAAACACTAAGGGGGTGTCAATTCCCAATATGAAGAACTGCTTCTCCTCCAGGGTGGAAGGGGCCAGGCTGGTCAGCTTGCCACAGGGTGGCTGGTTGGTTTCAAAGGCTAGGCCACATCTGGATTTCAGGGTTGGTCTCTGTCGAGGGTAGGTTGGACTCGTAGTCAGTGCCTGGGCTCCATCAGCTGTGGCAGTGAGTGAAGACCATGCTGTTAGGTAGGAGACCCCTGTGTCATGTGACTCAACCACACTATTGGCCAGTGGTAGAGACTGTCTGACATCATCTAGCCAAACCATTTTATGGACTGCTATGGTTTGACTAAGCTCTCCAAAACACATGTTGAAATTTCAAAGCCTTGGGGGTAGGGGTGGGGGATGGTATGGCCCAGTCAGTAAAGCATTTGTCATATAAATTTGGATCCCTAGCCCCACGTAAAAAGCTGGGTATGATGGCATGCCTATAATTCTAGTACCGGGGAGGTGGGAGAAAGGGGATTCCAGGGGCCTCACTGCCCGGCTAGCCTAGCCTAATCTAAGAGCTCCAGGTTAAAGAAAGATCTAGTCTCAAAAAAATAAGGTGGAAACCAACAGAAGAGGATGCCGGACAGCAACATCCGGTCTCCACACAGACATGCAGGCGTGTACGCACGTGTGCACACACAGAGATGTACACACATGCATAACACACACACACAGAAGACATTTCACTGCCTTTGTAACAGTGTAAGAACTGGAGTGTTTACTACAGTGAACCTGTGAGGACTGTGCTCGCCCTTTTTGTGCAGATCAGGGCCAGCAAGGCGGGAGCGCGGTCCTTGCTGAGCAGGTGGTAAGGAAGCAGGTGAGCTCGGCTGGTCCCTGGGCTCCCTACGTTCTCATACTTCCACCATGTTCTGACAGCAAGAAAGCCCTCACCGTGGCTGCCCCAATCTTGAATTTCCAGCCTCCAGTCAAACAGACTTCCACTGTTTCTATTTTTCTAAGTCTGGTGGGGCTCTTCAGGGGCAGCAGGAAGCAGACTGAGACTTCTGTTTGGGATTTTGGAGCAGAGTCAGCCAGCAGAGAGCTGGCACAGGGGCTCTGGCACTGGTGATGTGAGTGCCTGACGTCACATGAACAAGCATGGCACACACTTTTAATCCCAACATCTGGGAGGCAGAGGCAGAGATTTCCATGAGATCCAAGCCAGCCTGGTCTATGTAGTGAGTTTCAGGCCAGCTGGGGCTACTGGGAGACCCTGTCTTAAAAACCAATCAACCAATCAGTCAACCAACCTATTAATCAATCATCAACCAACCAAAAGCCTTGGAAGGGCCTCTGGATCAGGCATGATGAAGAAAGGGAATGTTGTCATCCTCCTCTGTTGCAGATGCTCTCTAGGGAGCTTCTCCACAGCACAGAGACCAGGACAGGATCTCTCTGAGGTGTACCAGGTTTCCTCCTCCATCTCCCAACATCTCTCTCTCTAGGTCCCTGAGACCCCAAACCATCAGTCATTGCTGAAAAACCCATATTCATTCTAACTGTTCCACATGCCACTGTGGGGACAGGATGTACTGTACAGCCCCTGGCTCTGCCTTCTATGAGAAGTTCATCTCAGACAGCATCGCCACGTGTTAGGTCGTAAAAGGCCACGGACGCCTTCGCCTGCCCTACTCTATTGGGACATTTGCTTTGGGGCTGGGGGCCACTGGTTAGACAATGCAGCTACTCTTAAGCGTCTTTCTTGGGCACAGCACATGGCAAGACCAGGACCAGACCCTAGTGGCAGCTGTTGCAGCTGTCGACTGTTGGTCCTTCCAGTCCAGGTGCCAGACTCACTAGGGAGAAGGCCTGCAGATGAGTCCAGACCCAGCAGTGAGCTGCACATTGGATATGCCTAGGCTGAGAATCAACCCCCAGCAAAGTCCTAATACTTCCAATTAAGTCCCAGGTCAGGCCCTCAGCCTCTTCTGCCCTCCAGCTGTGGTTGAGTCACTAATTTATATGGTGTTAAGGAGACTTTCGGTTATCTTAATTAGCCTTTAATTGGTGATTAACCACCCTCTGTCTTTGATTGTCTTCCTCCAATGCTTCAGTTGCCCCCAGCAACAACCATCCAACTCCAGAGACACCTGATGGCGGTTTCCCTAGGTCCTCCCAGTGCCTGGTCCTGTATGTTCTTCCTGCTGGTCTCGACTGTACCTCTAGCCTCAGCAGGGACTCTCCATGCATCCACACCACCAGCAGCAGAGTCTTCATTGCCAACCATCTGCTGGCTGAGCTACATCCAAAATCCCATTTTAGACATTCTTGGAGTTCTCCCGGCACCATCTGTTGCAGGTTGGATTCTCTGGCATTTGGTCTCTGAAATGAAAATTTGTGTGCGGAAAAGAAACAATGGGACAGGGGCTGGAGGGAAGGGGTATGACGGCGGTGGCTCAGCTCAGTAGAGTCACACAGACAGCTTGATTGATCCCACGGGGCCTGTCGAGCTGGGATGGATCATCAGAACTATGTCACATTGTGAGAGGCCTTGAGACCTTTCCCACCCCCAACACACCTCCAGCAGTAGGTGATAGGTCGGCAGCTCCCCCTGAGGGGGTATGTGTTTGGCTGGCCTTTTTGGATGAGGATGACCCCCAGAGAAGACTCAGATGAGTGATATAAGCCAACAGCAGTAGTTGGGGGATTACAGATGTATACAACAGTCTTGGGGGCCAGTGGTGAGCCTGAGTGGGGCTCCAGAGCTCTTATCACCACAGCACATCACTGTACATCTGAGATTGGGTAAAATCCTCACGTATGAAGCTCTAAGGCAGAGACTTATAGCACATTTAGATTGCTTTCTGGGAATTCTAGAAAAATTATCCTAAGACCACCATCTTGGAAATGGATCTTGTTAGCATGACCTATTGGGAAGAGTTGAAGCTCAAAATGGCAGTGATACTGTTCTACTGCCAGGCATAATAAATGTTCCAAAGACCTCCAGACAGATGGACCTAAGCAGAAAGAAACAGGTGGGTATTTTTCTTTTAAATAACAGGCCACATATTATGCTTATCAAGCTCTATATTCATTTGCATATTAGCAAACATTACAAGCACCCACCAGGTACCAGACACTGGATGACGGTTGAGAAGATGTGCTCTACAGTGCTGTTTTGGTAAGTTACCACCCTCACTTTGGGAATCGCTCTGGGTAAGTTTTGATAGGACCATCAGCTTCAGATCCCTATCCCCTCTCCATCGGGCCAGCCACAGAACACCACCTCCCACAAAAGGCTTGTCGGTCCCTGCCCCAGGTGCTGCCCTGAGGATGCAGAAGAAACCCGTCCCTTTCTCCTGGAGTTGTTAACCTCGTGTAGGACCAGCCCGGGTTCCCTGGCTAAAGCATTTACACTAGGAGTGGGAAGAGGGAGGCAGAGGTCAGAGAAAAGGCAGGATCTCTGCAGCTCAGTGGTGGACCACCAAACCAACACACCAGAGGTCTGTCGGGGGCAGGATAAAGGAGGTGGGGGAGGGCTGGAGGGAAAATACGTGGCTGCACAGGAACATGACACTGACACTGTTAAGCCATTGGTTCCCTTAGGCCAATCTGCATTGCCTTTCTGTTTTAGGAATCCTCAGGAACACCTCAAATCTGCAGGTGATTCCACTGCTGGCTCTGTGCACGGCATGCTTTCTTGTTTTTCAAGCACCAGATCCCAACCCCACAGGAACTGTGACATAGTTGTCTGCTTTTACAGATGGGAGCATAGGCTTTAAGGGTTTAAGAGAGGGTCAGTGCTGGAGAGATGGCTCAGTGGCTAAGAACACTTGCTGTTCTTCTAGAGGACCAGGGTTCAGTTCCCAGCACCCACATGGCGACGAAGGACCATCTGTAACTGCAGTTCCAGGAAATCCAACACCCTCTTCTGACATCCAAGGGCATTGCATGACACAGATGCACTTACACACATGCAGGTGATACATTTATTCACATAAAATAAAGAAAAAAATTTAGGGGAAGGTCATTGAGATGGCTTAGTAGGTGAAGGTGCTTGCTGCCAAGCCTAAAAATCTGAGTTAAATCTCCAGAACCGACAGAATAGGAGAGAACTGACTCCTGCAAGTTACCTTCTGACCTCCACGTGTATACTATGGTATGCATGTATGTGCATACACAGAGGTAATAAATGTAATATTGTTTAAAGAGAGTTTTAGAGAATCTTAAAATGAGATGTTCTGTCAGCTGAAAAGCACCATCATAGGGACTTTTACTTCTACTGATGGAGAGTCATTGTTCGTTAGCACCTGCAATTAAGCCCCTTCCTCAACATGCCATCCCCTCATGAGCTTCAGAGCTTGGTACTGGGTACTCCTCAAGGCAGGGGCCTGGGATAAGCTGGCCTTAAGCTGATGTCACAAGAACAGTTCGGACCGACCTCAATTGCTGAAGTGGGGTTGTGGGCTACAGCCCAGTAGTGGCCTCCAAATAGGCCGTGGTGGGCACAGGAAAGAGAGAAGAGTTCCAGCTGGGATGTGAGGGCCTAGACCCTTCCCTGTGGAATGAGAGGCTGTAGTCATGGGCACTGCTCTGTCCTCATCACACTCGCGCCCACTGCTTGCATGGATGGACCAGAGGCTCTGTGGGTTAGCTGGACTTGTTTTCTGACTGTTGGAGCACATGGGAATAACCTTCGAATACCTGCTGCTTGTCCAGTGGGACTCCCTCCAATCACCTTCCACACTGTCTCCCCGAAGTCCTCAAGGGATGGGGAAGTTCTTTGCCCAGGCTGGACAGCCAACCTGGCTCTTCCTGGTTTGCCCTGACTATCCTACAGGCACTTCCTGAATGGTACCTTGAGTAAACTGTCTTCTTGGGGGTTCTTCAAAGAAGGGGGCTTGGTTGACTCAGGCAAACAAGGGCAGCCTGGTTGACTTAGGATGGGCCAGGAACAAAGCAACATGGGAGCTGTCTGCTTCTCTCACGTCAACTTCAGACTGAGCCTGCCCACTGCTTCCCCAGCCCAGGACAGGCGCTGCCGGCTTCGAGTTCCCACAAGTGACATATCCTTTGTGCAGGGCTGGAAGCGCGGCAGCATGGAGAGATCTGGAACTCTTACCTGGTGCTTTCTTAAGGATTGGAGGTGAAGAATCTTGGTTTCCTGAAAGGAGCAAGAAGGGGCTGGGGGCTGAGTGAACAGAGCCAACCAACATCCGCCTGGCCCTGCACTGTAGTAGCCTCTCCTGGCCTGAACATCGGGCCCTTGATGGCTTGCACATTCAGCAAACATTGGCCCAGGGCTGAGGCCAGCCTGCTGGTGAAGGATGGGGGAATCGGGAGTGCACACAACCTTCTTGAAGACCTAGGTCTCTCGGAGTGGACCGTGGCCGAGCAAGACAAGCAGTCTTTGATGCTCTGTCTCTTCCTGAGCACAGGTGGGCTTCAGCCATCCAATGGGCAATGTAAAGGAAAACCTCTGAGTTCTGTGCCCAGTACCAGGGCAGAGCTGGTGTGTAACCACTGTGCAGCCCCCCACTTCTCCCCACCGTGATTGTTTGTTTTATGTGTGTGGTGTTGTTTTGTTTTTTAAAGGAACAGGGACAGAGTGTAAGTGAGGTTTCCAAGTGATTTGAGTGGGGTATGTCATGGCTTCTCCCGGCCTTGCGAGGCTTAATGCAGCACCACCCGGCCATGTGCAGGCTGTGTCAGTCCTGCGAGGGGCTTTTCCCCTTGATGAGGCTGCCTGCCACTGTGCTGATGAAGCTCCTGCTGGGAGCTCAAGTGTCAGGGACAGGCCTCCAGAAAGCTCTCCAGCTTGCTCGCCTCTCTGGCTTGCTGGAGGTGGTTTCTCCTCTTTGAAAATAAGGAGTGCTGAGACACTCTGTCCTCATCAGAAGAAAATGAGGCTGGCCTTTAAAAGTGCTCTGCGCGCTCTGTCCACTTATCCTTCAGCAAAAGGGAAAAAGAGGAGAAATTAGTGAAATGTGGGATCATTTGAAGAAATTAGATCTACTTTGTCCAAGATTAAGGATAGCTCTTAATTAAGTGGCTCCATCTTTCTTGCTGGGGGAAGGAAAAAAAAATCACTTCAGCCCTTAATCTCCTCAAACCTCTCTGGAAGGATGTGTGTGCAAAGGCTTCTGGGGTGTTTATTAGGTTGTTTTGTTTTAATCACTGGCATTGGACTTGCCAGAAGATACTGCATACCTTTTGGTGAATTCTCAATCAACCACTTTAAAAACTTGTCTGGAACCTTCTCCGGAAGTCTATTCCATCCTCCAGGAGAGAGGAAATTTCCATTCCTCTTTTGGTTCCTATGCAGTCAAGCCCAGGAAAACCCAGAAACCAAACCCTCACATGGGGTTCCGGCTTCTGGGATCCACCTTAGCTCTCCAGCTCCTGAAGAGCAGGGAAAAGAAAGGACAAGGACTTGGGAGGGCCACAGAGAGCAAGCGCATGCTGAAATCTCAAAAGAAGGAGGGAGAGGCTGTCAGAACAATGTGGGGTTGGGGTATCACAGAGATGAAGGATGGGAGGCAACCAGGTGGAGCTGGAATGGAGGGGTTGGAGAAGGTTCTGGAAAAGGCTGCAGCAAGCTCAACAAGGGAGCCATTGTGGAGGGGCCCGGAGGGTGAAGGCAGAGGAGAGGTGAGGTGGGGGGAGAGTCGGTCGGCCAGATCCTGTGTCATCTTGTCAGCCTCAGTTGGGACTTGAGCCTTTTATTCCTAGGCTTTTAAGCAGGGGAGTGACAAGCTCTAACAGTGGTTCTCAAAGGGGCCCTGACAGCTGGGAGTACCTGAGCATCTGGAGGAAGAATCCAGCCTGTGGTGGCAGTGGTGGCACGAGCCACGTGCAGTACACCGAGGTTCCCCAGGGTTGGAGGTGGCAGTGGGCGAAGCTGAGAGGTGCCTCATGGCTGATGTGAAACTGCAGTGTGGGGAAGGGCGAAGGATAGCTCCACCCTCTAGGGGTTTTTGACTGGTCCAAGAATGAAATGATCACAGGACAGAAATGGGAAAAGCGTGCGAAAGTACCATGATTGTGCCGTGGCCTAGGGGCCTTTGCATGATGTGAGGACCTAGAGATGTGGTTGCTGTGGGGCCCTTACATCCCGAGTTGGCTGGGCGCAGCCAGGGTGAACTGGATGGAGAAAGAGCAGGAGGTGAGGGTCGGCTCCCGCACTGATTTGCACAGAATCCTCTGTGCCTCAGGCTTCCAGCCGTGATGCAAGCCCAGTCCTTCTGGGCACTCTGAGAGTGTCTCACGTGGGAAAGCACCTCCTGCATTTACCTCATTTTATTTTTATTGAATTTTTGATATTTTCATACAATATAACTTGATGGCATTTAGATCCCCTCCCCTCTACACACCTCCCTTTATTGGCCCTCAATGTACTCTCTGCCCATAATACTCTATATAATAAAGCTTTTAGAGTCTAATTAGTGTCCCTCACTGTGGGTTCATACATTGGATCCTGCTTAACCTATCAAGAGTCCCTTCCTTAAAACAGACTATCTCTCCCATTCGCAGTAGCCATCTGTTGCCAAAAGTTCCTTAGTTTGGGTTGGTCCCGCTTCCCCACATCTATGCTAAGATTTTGCCTGGTTTGAGCTTGCGTATGACCTGTGAATGCTGTCACCATTGCTGTGAGTTTGTATGGGTAACTGACCAGCTGTCTGGAAAACTCTGTTTCCTGGTGGACATCCACCACCTCTGGCTCCTACAGTCTTTCTGCCCCTTCTTCTACAATGATCCCCGAGCCTTGGGAGGCAGAAGTTTGATACAGGTGTCCTGTTCAGGGATGAGCACTGCAACATTTTGTTCTCTGCATATTGGCGAGTTGTGGGTTTCTGTGTTAATCACCTCCTGCTGCATAAGGAAACTTCTCTGGTGAGAGCTGAGAGATGCATTAATCTGTGGGTGTAACAGCAAGAAATTGGGAGTCTGTTTAATTATCTATTTATCAGAGTAATAGTATTAGGTTCTCATCCATGTCCTGTGACCTGTCTAGTCTCAGGTTCCTGAGTTTGATATCAGTGTCAGGTACGGGTTCCCTCCTATGAAAGGGACCTTAAATCCAAGTAGAGAGTGGTCTGTTACTCCTATAATACTCACCACTATTGCACAGTAGGCCTGTGTTTGTAGCTCACAGGACTCACAGCTGAGTAAGGGTGATGTGTTGGCTAGCACGGCCAGGTCCCTCCGGGGTGGGGGTAAGGAGGCACAGAGTCAACGTCACAGACCCTGGGAGACAGTGGAGCCACAATCTCATTTAATTTTAGAAAGGAACAGGATTAGGGGAGGTCCTTATCTAGTCATTTGACGTGCTTCATTCTGGTAGGTCCTGAATACCTGATGATCCGAAGTTCATTGCTGTCATTGGTCCTGGATGACTGCTAGCCTGGGAGCTGCCCAGGTTCGATCCGGGAAGTGTTCACTGCGAACGCATGCTCAGTACCGGTTCTAGCTTGTTCTAGGCCAGCAGGCTGGGAGCCTGCCTGACCTTGCCAGAATCGTCCTACAGTGATGATTATTTCTTTTCTTTCAGTAGCTTGTGTAGCACCTTCCAGCACTGGGAATTCTAGTCAGTAGATACAAGGCTCTAAAGTCAGCACCTGCTTGATGTCTCTGTATTAGTTCTATAGCTCATGTATGTAGTGTCTTCAACAATAGGGTGGGTAACCAAGAGCAGCAGCAATGACCAGACTCTATTGTTTGAGAGTCTACAGGGTCCTTGGTCAACAGCTTCTAAGGGAGTTCATACCTGACACTGAGGTGTTTTTTTTTTTTTTTCATTAGTCTATAATGTCTAGAAAGGGTAATGTTCTCCTGTTACAGGGTAACTCTTTTTAATCTATTTTAATAATAGATGATAGATAGATAGATGATAGATAGACAGACTTTATAATGGTAGGTTTCCTTTTTCTTTCTTTATTTGGGGGGGATCTTTTTGAGATAGGGTCTTCCTGTAGCCGCAGTTGGCCTGGAACTTGCTATGTGGACAGGATGGCCTTGAACTCACAGAGATCTACTTGCCTCTGCCTTCTGAGTACTGGGATTAAAGGTATGTGCCACCACACCTGGCTTCATATGGCTCTTTCTCAGGCTGCTAGTGCTCCTTGTCCCCCACTTCCTCCTCTGCTGTCCTTCCCATTCCCCAGCCTATTTAACTCTTCCTACTCTATGTTTCTCCGTTCTTCTTTATACCACTGAACCTACCATCCCTCCCAGGAAGCACCCCCTCTCCAACTCATGGATATTTATTAGTTCTTGACCTGTCTGGATTTTCCAATTGAAATATGAATGTCTAAAATTTCAAAACTAGCTTGGTCTGCATAGCAAGTTCCAGGCCAGCCAGGGCTACATAGTTAGACCAAATGATCTTATTCTTACTGTTTAGGTAACAAAACTCAAAACAGTATGTCGGAGCACCCTCCTCCTTAATAGCTTGATCCTAATATTTGGGACATAGATTGAAAGTGTTTTATTATTCTACAGGTGTGGACAAGGTAAAGATAACCAACAGCGTGTACCTGGGGAACTGCAACAGCCAGCAGGAAGTCTGTCTCTCTCTGTCTCTGTCTCTGTCTCTGTCTCTCTCTCTCTCTCTCTCTCTCTCATACACACACACACACACACACACACACACACACACACACACACACACTCACCAGGGCCGAAGGGGAATCGGGAAAATGTGGTCTTAGTCTAGAAGAAAGAGCAGGACGGAGCCCCAGCCACTGACTGAGAGAGGGAGCAAGGAAGAAATCCCTGTCTTAGGGCTGCCTCCCTCCAGCTGATGTCTCCATAGCCTAGATCTGGCAAGGCCCAGGTGACCCAGAGCCCCACCTGCAAGGACACAGCATGGATCGGCAAGGCCAAGCAAAGAGCGACCAGCGAGGGGAGGGACCTTCTGCTGTCCTGCGTGGACTTCTGTCATTTTGGCTGATTTGCCAAAATGAGTAGAGTGTCTGCTGAAGGTCTTCTGTTGTGGTGGTGGTAGTAGTGGAGTCTTCCTTCCCTGCAAGGGAATCGTTCATCCAGCTATGCCGCCTGCTCAGTGATGGTCCGTTTGAGCCCTTGTCCTGGCTCAGACTTCATATTGAGGAAACTGCCCTCCCTCTATACTCTGTTAAGTGTTCTGAGGAGCAAAGCTCATGAGCTTGACCCATGGACGGTAGATCACTGCTTCCACAGGGCATGGGGTCGGGGAGCCTCTCCACTCACCTGTCATCCTCTGTGCCTAGAACTTTCTTCTATACCCAACCTTTTCAACCTTGGCAGAACCCAAGCCTCAGGCAGCTTCCTGCACCCTTGTAAATTCATTAACCCTTTAGTGTTCGGTTTTCCCAGAGTGTCTGACTCCTACCATACTCAGAAGAGACAGCAACTATGAATTTGTTTGTTTTTTTCAAAGACAAGAACTTGTGGGGCTGAGAATGTAGCTCAGTAGGTGGAATGCTTGCCTAACATGCATGAAGCCCTGGGTTCAAGCCCCAGTAATGCGTAGGACCTGGCTTGGTGGTGTACACCTGTAATCCTAGCAATTAGGAGGTAGGAAAGGAAGAACAGAAGTTCAAAGTCATCCTCAGTCACCTGTGGAGCTCCGGGCACCTGAAGCACATGAGACTCTTCTGTTGTTGATTTTCAAAGGCAGAATCTTGCTATGTGGTCCAGGCTGGCCTTGAATTCATGATCCTTCTCCATCAAGCTACCATAGTTCTTTATGGGTTGGTGGATGCCTGAGAAATGGGTGTGTTGTGTGTGTGCCTCTGTCTGGGTAGGGGGATGGATTTCCCTGGGCAGAGGAGGAGGGCACAGGAGGGGTGCCTCTCCTCCATCCCAGTTGCAGAGGAGAAGCTCAGTGTATACAGAGTGGTGAGGCTGGAGCCAGAAGAGATGCTACTTCTATTGCTTCTGCTTTCCCCCATGACACAGGGTGCACTGGGTAAGGATCTGGGTAGGGACAGGTGAGAAGTGGGCCTTCCCCGTGGGTGTGCAAGGTGTCCCTGCTTCCACAGAGGAGACCAGGAGGAACAGGGCAGCAGGTCAGGGCGTGGTACCCTGGGCCCCAGGCCAAAAGAGATAACTTAGGGACCCAGCCCTGTCTGGCTCCAGGCTGGCTGCCCCTTCCCAGGCTGTCAATCTCCCTTGACAAGTTCTAGGATTAGGTTTTCCTGTTCAAACTGCCAGCCCTCCCAGCAGGGCAGGTTTGAGGCCCTGGGATGCCACAGCCCAGCCAACCCACTCTGCCAAAGCCATCTGGGCCCACTTAGGCCTGTGGCTTGGGGGCCAGAGGGGCCCTGGCCTCAGAGGTTCTCAGTGGGGGCCAGGGGGGGTGTCCCAAGGCTCACGGGGGGCCGTCTGGGCCAGGCCTCCACACGATGGCAGCACGCTCGCACTCAACCCGCGGGGCTGCTTGCCTGGGCTTGGACCCAGCACCGCCCGGGGCTCTCTGGCCCTGCTCCCTGCTTCCAGAGGCCACTGCTGGCGTCTCTAGTTGTGTCTGGGAGTACTTTGAATCTCTCACTGGCCCCTTGTTTCCTGGGCCCCCAAAGACCTCTCAGACTAGGTCTTTCCTCTGCAGCCCATCCAAGGGAGGGTGCAACCTCCTCCCCCACCCTTCAGACCTGTGGGAACAGGTCCAAGTGAGTGCCTGGAGTTTCTGGGGCTTCTTGTGACCCTGGTATGATTTTCATACCACACAGCCTCTCCCAGATCCAGCCTGGTCTGATGGTCTCCTTCTGTAGCTAAAGATGCATCAAGATGAGTCTATCCATGGCACCAGTCTCCTCTTTGAGGGTAATTTGTGGGGTCTGGCTGAAGGAAAAGCAGCTAGTCCAGCTCTACCTTCAGAGCAGAGATTCCCCCTGGAAGTCAGGGGATGGAGAAGGCACGGCTTCGGTGTTCCTTGGCCTCCTGGACTGGCCCCCAGCAAGGCAGGGCCTATCTTGCCCTGACAAGCTTCTCATCTCCTCTCTCTCCACTGAGTTCAGCATCATCTCCTCAAGTTCCCAAAGCCTCCCCATTTTGACTCTGCCTCCACGTGGTCTTTTGCTTTCAAATTCTTTCCCTTCTGATGTTAGCTTAGTTATGTCCCGTAGTCCAGAGCCTTCTGCAGACTGGGCCTTGCTGTCAGTGGGAACACGTGGCTTCCTGGGGGCATTCAGCTGGATCCGGTGCCTGCCATAGTGCGATGGGGCTTAGTGAGTTCCACTGAATAAAATCCCAGCCCTGGGCAGTAGGGGTATGTGTGCATAGATGTGGACTCTGCGTCCCCAGCCAGCTGTAAATGGAGGGGAAGGAGGGGGACCCCAATGGTCAGGTGCTGTCCTGTCCTTCAGCAGCAGAGTGCTCAGCCTGAAACAGTTTCACCAGGATGGTATTGAGCAATGCCTGGAGACTTTTTCAAAAGTTTTTTTTTTTTTTTAACTCACAAATGTTCTTTTTGTTAAGCATTTTTTTTCCCCCCCTCGTTACGGAGCTCTGTAAAATTCTGGAATATCTAGGCAAGTACAAAGAAGAAAACATTCAAAACCCTACGATTGTGGGCTGGAGTATAGTTCTGTGGTTGAACACTTGCCTAGAATGTGTGAGGCCCTAGGTTCAAACCCCAGCACCAGAAACAGCAACAATAATAAAAGAACAGGCTAATTTCACTATTCCAAGAGAGTCACTATTAATAATCTTAGCACATTCCCTTCATATATTTTTGCAAGCGTAGTTTTTTGTTTATTTATGTGTGTGTTGTGTGTCTGTGTATGTATATTGCACATGTCCACAGCAGGTGTACGGAGATCAAAAGACAACTTTCAGGAGTTGAATTTTTCCACGTGGGTCCCAGGATAGAATTCAGATTGTTAGGCTTGGCAGCAACTACCTTTTCCTCCTGAGCCATTTTGCTGCTCTAGTTTTATACTTTTGCTATGATGTAACACACACAGTTCTATATTCCTTTTTACTTTTTGTTGTAGATATTTACCGTAATTATATGTATACACTGTTATAGTTTGGTTTTCTTTCACTTAACATATCACAAGCATTCTCCGTTGACATCATTTGTCAATTTAAATTGTCATTTAAACTGTGGCATTTAAGTTTTTATTTCTCATTGCATTTTTTGGTATTTTCCATCTGTTGTGGGCCATCATGCTATCAGTGTTTGGTAGGGAGGGAGGGCTAGAGTTGCTGTTGAGTATCCCACAACACACAGGAAGCCCCTACCGCAGAGCATGTAGGTAGTCAGCAATCTCTAGTACTGTGGTGACCAATAGGTATGTGGAGTCTTTGCTGTGCCTTTCCTCTTTAGAGTCCTACTTCAAGAACCCCTATTTTCCACATGGTAGACTTCTGTGTGCCCAGTCTGCCTAGGTCTCCACCTACCTGTGCAGTTCTTGCAACCCCAATGCGCTCAGTAACCCTTACTATAAAAGGAGATAGCTGGGGTTAGGGCCTTGGAGCTGGGCCCAGCGTGTGATTGCAGACATCAGCTGGATGGAGGCCATCTGTCAAGCTGTAGCCTATGTAGGCACTGACCTCAGTCCCCAGTCGCGGGAGACATGCGTGCTGTTGATCCGGGGGCTCTCAAATGAGCCCATGGATCCCACCCGCTTTGTTGATAACTACCAAGCATAAACAGGACACCAGGAATGTTTAAATGTTGGATTGGTCTGTTCCAGGAGATGCCATACATACATCAAGGCTATTTCAGGATGGCACATGCCCTGCAGGAGGATGGTGAGGGGCTCACTGATGATCTAGTTACCACCATGTGCAGAGGCAGCAAATGCCACCATTCCTGTTCAGTGACCTAAGAGGAGTGAGAAAAGGCTCTTGATCTGCTCTCACGGTGTCCTTGCTGCAGGCCCAGGACAGGAATGAACGGAGGGCAAGGCAGGGGCAGCTGCTCAGTCATCCCTGGGACTGGGAGACAGCCAGCCAGATCAGACCCACAACAGCCAGGAAAGAACCCCCCGGAAAACCAACAGAAAGTACAGACAGTGGGAAAAGAGGTGCTGGAACTGGCCTGCAAGGGTCCCCAGAACAAGGCTTGTCTGAACTCCCTTTGACTTCTGCCAGGAGAAAGCAAAAGGCAGCAGAACTTTTGTCTTCAGGGACTCAGTGAAGAGATTTAGATGTTGAGATGTCTGAGACTGTTTAGAGGAAGGAGAGTCTAAGCATGGTTCCTCTGGGAAGGCCTGGCCCTGGTGCACCCCCAGACTGTGGCTTCCCATGGCTTCCGCAGCCTTCTGCACGCACAGTTCCCTCTGCTGCTCCTCCTTGTTCGGTTTTTCTACTGGAGGGTTCCGCAGGGTCTGTGGTACCAGGAGAGGAGTCTCTCTGCCTTGCAGTCATCAAGAACCCCTGGAGGGTGTAGATTAGCATGTTCCTGCTTGGGTTGGGATGGTAGGGAGCCAGGGCAAATTGGGACTCCTGGGCAGGACACTCCATCTTGACCCCGTGACTCTTTCCATGGGATTTCATCTTTCTTGAGGATTTGGTAGGAAAGGCCACAGATAAGGCAGGGCTGTGATTCCATGGCTGGTTTGCAGTGCCCATGTTCTTGTGGCAGGACAAAGCCAGAAGGCAGGGATAAGGAGCCTGTGATGGATGGTCCCTCTGTGCCTTGGTGATGGTCAGGGTCACTGTGTGTGTGGACTGGGCCTGCTGGGGAGGAGTGTCTTCTGGGCCCAGTCTGACCTTCTTTACTGCTCTGTATTGCTGCCTGTAGGATCTTTATGGCTTGTGTGGCCCCAACTCTGTATGACTTGGTGACCTTCCCAATTTCCTGTCAAAATTGCCAGCATGTCCATTTTCCTCTTCTTGGCTATGTGGGTAGGGCCATGCAATTCTGCGCCATGCCTCCGTGGCCCTGCAGCCCCTGCTACCCCAGCTGTCTTCAGCTCGTGTCCGGCAGCCACTCTGCTTCAGTGGGCATGTCTTTATCCCGTCAAAGTTTTCCCCTTGCCTCCAAAGCATGGTTGGTCACCCCAACAAGCTCCCTTGAGTTTCCCTGCTATGTCCCCCAAAAGGTATACACAGTTAGAGAAGAGCCAAGACAAGATTCATGACAAAGATCTGCCCTCCTCGCCATCCAGGGTCAGAGTTGAAACGAACTTTTGTCTATTTCGATTCAATTGGTTGACAGACATCAGTTCTAAATCAGGTTTGCAACCAGAAAGGAAGAATTCCTAAATGTTTCATTTGGACTATCAGAGTGCGACAAAAGCAGCCGTGAGCATCCCCTCGCCACCTCCCACGCCCTGGAAGAGAGCATATGTCCAAGTGTGGCTCGGGGCAGAATGCCGCCTGTTTTCCAGGCCCTTGGAATGGCTTGGCTCAGCACATAAAAAAAGATCCTGACATTCTCTGTCCTCTTGACTCGTCCCAAAGTAGCATCTCTGGACGGGTAGTATTGCCTTGTAAGGCAGGTAGTGGCATGGGTCTGGCGGTGTGTGGTCAGACGGGGAGCACGGGGACAGGGAGAGTCATAAACAGCACAAGGGATTAACTCTGGCCCGCATGGCGTTCAGGAACTTGGAGGAATGAGGAGACGGCGCCAAGGGAGGGAGAGGTGTTGGTGTGTTTTTCGAATGCCAGGACTATAATTAAGGGGTGAGAAGATTCATGCTAACCCGTAACCAAGGCTGCAGAAGAAATCACGAAATCTAATAGCCTGGGGAGCCTGGATTTGGAACTGTGCATGGCCCTAGCTTTGAAGCCTATTTCAGAGCTCAGCACATTCATCACAGGGTGCTGGGGCTCTGACAGTGTCAGGTGGCATGTGGCAGTCTCCTGGTGCCCAAAGTAGCTCTCTCAGGCTCTTTCAAGCCACCTGTTCCAGGACTACCTCAAAAGACTTGAAGGGACTTTCCAGAGAGTCCTGTGCGCATGTGCACACCGGTGGTGGCGGGGGTCCTCATCTCAACAGAGGGCTTCCCGAGGGCGTGGGCCTGGGATAGGGAAAGGTACTCAAAACACAGTGGAGTAGAAAGAAGTGTTGGGTGGCTGTGCTTTGGGTATAAGGGACTTCTGCACCCAGCCTGGGTTAAAATGTGGCCTCTGAGTATGACCCTGATGGCCACAGCTCCTGGAAACTGGGTAGCAAGCCCTTGCTTGTTCCTCTCTCTATCTCAGCATGTGCTGGGCAGGTTATGGTACTAAAACGTTTTTAAAAAGTTGGCCCTATGTTCCTCTAAGCTCTGTGGTTGTCCGTGGTGCACCCTTGGTGTGCGAACCTTAGCCCTCTTCAGGGGAACACAGGGAGATGGACCTCCCGCCTCCTTCCATCATCTCTGACCACATCCTCTGGGCCCAGTGATTCCTGGAGAATCCACCCAGGCAGACTTGGTTGTGGCCAGGCTATGTGGTCATGCTGTTGCCTCAGGCGCTGGCCGACAGCCTTTCTTAGAAAGCCATGGGTTCGGTGTCCCCCAACCCCCCCGTGCAAGGGCGCAGTGTGCCCGGCTGGGCACCACTGCTCCCTCCTGAGTTGCTTCTGGGGAAAATAGGGTTCTGGGGTCCCCAGTGGGATATCCGAGACAGGAACCAAGTTGAGGGGGACACTAGTCTTTAAATAAGACCACATTGGTCAACAGATGAGAGCCTGTGAGCTCAGCTTGGATGAGACCCAGTGCTGCCCACGGGGATCCATGTTGCTTGCTGGGGCAGGAAAAAGCATGAACTTGCAAAGTCTCGGCTTAATTCTTGGCGCTCAGAAGTCCACCTCCTTCCTAAGCTGGTGGTGACTGTGCTAATCAGCTAGGCCGCGGGACAATTAAACACGACCTTGTGGGCAGCCCTGCCAGCTCAGCATCACCATGACTGCCTTGTGTGGCTCTCAGGGCATCGGGTGTTCCTAGCAGACTCATGTGGAGTCTCCTAGTGAGGACCAGTCCCTCAGGGTCACTTGCTGCTCCCACTATCCTAGTCAGGGGTCCCAGGCAAGGTGCTCACACTTATCACACTATAAATGGAGGTCAGGAGGTTACAGCATATCCCTTCCTCTGGGCTTTGGGCTCTGGACCTCAGAGTTAAGAGGGTGCTTCAGTCGGCTGTTCTTCATGCCTTGGCCTTGGTTAGCCTAGAGTTCTTTCTGGCCAGGTCAGCTCCATGGCTGAAGATTTTTCCATGTGTGCTGCTACTCTGGCTACATAGCGAGATACCCTCTAGTTCTGTCCCTAATTGGGGTACCCTGGCTTCCCCTGGGAGGCATAACTTCAGGCCCCAAAGCCTCCTATTCCATCATGGTTCTTCCCAGTAAGAAAACTGCTCTGTTCAAGACCACGGGGCCCTTCCAGCATCTTCTCATGACTCAGGTGAAGAGCCTGTGTTTCCTGAGCAGACTTCCCTGCTCTCAGCCTGGGGCACCCCCAGCTCTTTAGCCTGGGTTGCCTTCTCCCCAGGCTCTCCTCTGCCTCTTTTCTTCATCCTTTTTTCTGAAGCATCTCACATGGAAATCGATTACTGTGATGGCATAAATGCGCCAGCCCCTGGACCGGCTGTCACCAGATCAGCCTTTTCAGTGCTCAGGGCTGGTCAGAGGACCTCTTGGCCTGTGTCTCCCCTCTCTGCTGCACCCAGCCCCTCGCCTTTTGTAGATTCAGCCTACTGAGGCTGTGATCTTTGGAAACAAGGAAGACCTCCTTGAAGTTCTGGGGACAAAAAAGCTTCACACAGCCATTTGTGTTCATTTATCTAATACTTATCCATGTCATCTCGTGGCTAGGCACGGCCAAGCTTGTGGGCGAAAAGAGAAGGAACAGGTTCCAGCCTTGGAAGCTGCTGAGACAGGATGGTCTGACGAGTGGTCAAGGTCTCAGAGAGCAGAGAGAAGCAGAGACAAACCTGGACTGAGACAGAGACTTTCATGGGAGGGTTCTCCAGGGAGTGCAGGAGGTGGCCTGGCCAGGAAAGGCATGGCTCAGGAGAGGAGGAGAGGAGAGGAGAGGGGAGGGGAGGGGAGGACAGAGGCTAGCTATCATAGCCACTTCAACATCTTAAAATTTTAATTAGAGGATGTTTAAAAGTTGTACTGAAATCAGTGACATCAGTCATGGGTCACATAATGAGAAAGTCTTGTTCTGAAAAGTACATCACTAATTAGGCCATTTTGTCATCGTGAATGCATCAGGGCGTACCTGCATCAAGGTAGACCGCATGGTTTCCAGCACACCTGAGCTGTGTGTGCAGCCCTCCAGGGCCAGGTCATAGACCTGTGCAAAACAGACAGCCTGAACACTACAGGCAGGACATGGGAAGGAGCTGGGTGTCGGAAACCCTTTAAGACAGGAGTCAGGCTGGAGTGGGGCTCTGAGGCAAAGAGCTTGCCTGTTCTGTGTCAGGTCTAGCCTCAGTACTGGAGAAAGAGATAACAGAAAAAAGGAAAGCAGAGGAGAGGAGGGAAGGGAGAAGAGAGACAGGAGAGACAGAAAGGAGAAGAGAGACAAGAGACAGAGCAGAGAGTGAGCAGAGACAGGGGAGAGACAGAGGAGAGGAGAGACAAAGAAACAACCTGAGTTCTAGAACTTTCAGCCCCGGCCCCCTTAAGGAGCCCCACCAGACCCTGGATCTGTTGCTGCACTGCCCTGACACACGACTGTAGACATTACATATGAATCTAACTAACCATTCTGACTCTGCACCCAAGATCAAGGGCACAGAGCACCCTCTTGTGCCACTGTTGCCACGGTCCATCTCCGTGGGAGCTCTGCCCCCTGAGTCGGTGCCCCCTGCCCTGACACCAGCCTCTCTGCTTTCTGTCCATGAATCTGGCTTCTCTGGATATACCAAGTGAATGAGGCAGTACAGTCTGTCCTTTCTGGTCTGCTTTATCTCACTTGGCACAGAATCCTCAAGTTCTGCTGCATGTGGCAGCGCATGCTGCCTTTAAGGCTGAGCATCACCCAACCCCACTGCAGCCATGGCCCACATCAGGTGCATCTGCCTCCAACGGGTGACGCTGCTTGTCTCCACTATGGGGAGTCTGTGGCCAATGCCTCCAAGAATACGGATGTGTGAGTGTCTGTGTGCGCCCCGCTCACTTGGGTACGTGCCCAGAAATGAAATGGCTTGGGTCACCTGCGCATTTTATTTTATTTGTTCATTCTTTCTGCTGAGAATGGGACCCAGGGCCTCACACACACTAGGCGTCTAGCCATCTGGGCACTTGAAAGCACAACACTTTGTGTCCAGTTGGCGTTTTAGAAAGCCCAGTGAGAGGCCACCTTGGCTGTGTGCTAGAGGGGCTGATCTCGGGGACAGGGCCCCAGGATGGAGGATGGGCAGAGGCCCTGGGAAGAGACAATAAGGCCTGTGGGAGGGGGCAGGGAGGCGTGCAGGACTGGGGGCTTTTCTGATTCAGCCTGGATAGCTCATTGGCTGCGGGTGCGGGAAGAGGAGAGTGAAGATGCCCCCGGCAGCTGGGCGGGCTGAGTGGCCGGTAATAACACCATTATCCACATGCAGGGTCCAGGGTCCCCCTCTTTGGCAAAAGGAAGGGGGTAGATAATGAGTTCAATTTGGCTGATTTAATCATTTCTTCTTCATGAATTCAGCAAACATTTCTGGAGGGTCCATTATGTGCTAGGCGTAGAGCTGGGCTCCCAGAAAACACAGCCAGGGAGAGAGGTCACTGCCCTGAGCTGGAGGCGTCTATAAACACATGCTCAGGACCCAGCATGAGAGGGAGGGGGGTCTAGGGGAAGGCTGGGAGGCTGTGGGCTCTGGCGAGCTGCCTGCTTTCAAGCAAGAGGGCTGAGAGCAAGGGGCCTGAAGAGTTGGGCATTATAGCCCACATGGGCCATTGTAAGGCTCCAAGTCCAGGAAGGAGAAATGTGGCCATAGACATTGTGTGACAGAAGAGAGGACGAGGAGGAAGGGGGGAGGAGGGGAGAGAAAGAAGAGGAGGAGAAGGAGGATGAGGAAGAGGAGGAAGATGAGGAAGAGGAGGAAGATGAGGAGGAGGAGGAGGAGGAAGAGGAGGAGGAGGAGGAGGAAGAAGAGGAGGAGGAGGAAGAGAAGGAGGAGGAGGAAGAGGAGGAAGAGGAGGAGGAAGAAGAGGAGGAGGAGGAAGAGAAGGAGGAAGAGGAGGAGGAAGAGGAGGAGGAGGAAGAGGAGGAGGAGGAGAAGGCAGGGTAGAGATCCTGAGGACTTACAATCTGATTGAGTATTTGGGCTTCACTGAGGTGAAAGGGAGTCAAAGGTGGTTCAAGAGGGAGATATTGGTGCTGGAGTCCAATTAGGGGAGACAGAGGGGAGAGAAAGAGAGAGAGAGAGAGAGAGAGAGAGAGAGAGAGATCACGTAGCTCATGGCAAATGAAAAGAGAAGAAAGGACCATCAACTCTACCACCTCCTCTCTAAAGACCCTTTATGGCCCCTGAGGTGGGTCCCACACCAGGAAGCTCCAGATGAGAAGCTACTCAGCCTCTCCTCCAATGCAATCCTCTCCTGAGAGGTCCCAGGGACGCCGCCCCCCATCTTCCTTTTGTGTCTGGTGGTGTGGCAGAACAGAGACAATAGAAGAATTCTATGGGGTCCCTCAGAGCAATGATTTCAGGCCCTGGGTAGGGGAAAAGCGGGACTCAAGTCGGGGGGGGGTTGCAGAAAACTGATTAATGAGGGTCACTGACCTATAGGTCCAGCCTCCCAGTGTGGCCGGGCTCAGCAGTCCCATGTGCCGGGCCGCACACCTGCTCAGCCGTGGTGTGAGGTGAGCGGGTTTGCTCTGTGCGGCCAGGGGATTAGCCAATTCAGAGCAGGTCAGGTGCACTGCACGGGAGCTTTTGTTCAGACCTGCCTGCCTTTGTCCCTCGCCTGTAGCACAGCCCAGCTACATGATGTCACTTTAGACGCATTAAGCTGGAACAGCTCAAAATTGAATAATTAATTATACTCGGCTTCAGTTGCAGTGACTAATTGATCAGGGGCCGCCAGAAGACACCTGGATGGGATTAGCTGGGTACAATGAGGCTGCGGGCAGGTGGCGTAGGGCCCAGACCCCAGACTCTGTGTGTGACTTAATTAGGGCTGACTTGATTTCTCTGTTCTTATTGGAGGTCTCAGACAGACCCCAGCCTGGACCAGGGTGGCGTGAGGACACTGTGATGGGCTGGGCTCAGGAAGGATGCAGGCCCCTGACCACCTGTTCAATGGCTAGTTCTGTGGCTTGGGGCAAGGGTTTAGCTTTGTGGTGCCTAGTTCTACTCACCAGCCAGTCATCGCCATGTTCAAGCACTGTGCTGACCCCTGAAGAGAGACTTCTTTTGTCAATGAATTTTTTGATCCCATCTGGGGAGGGTGGCCTTGTCCTCACCGCACTTGTATGGCCACAGCTGGAGCGATGGCTTACTCTTGATGGTCTCCCTGGAGTAACCGATTCTCTTTCAAAGCTGCATCTGTGGGGCCTCCTCAGCTGCTCTGGGCACCTTCATGGGTACAGAGCCTGGATTACAGTCTTGTTCTCAAACTAAGCATAGTCAACAAGCTGTGGGATTCACAACCATCTCAATTGCTTGTCCAGTTCCTGCAAAGGTCCACACAGTTGGGCCAGCTGTGCACTGAATTATGCCAAGTTTGATGTTAGTAGTATCCTCTACGATTGCACAGTGGAACACACTGGCCCCAGGCTTACACTGTAGAATGTCTCCTTTGTAACTGTTTGGGCTTCTGTCCTCGGCCTTCCACTCTTGCCAGGGGACCGGCAAGCACAGATAACCTTCACAAGCTGGTTGTTTCTTGTCTGTTCTTTGTCTTTCCTCTGAAAAATGAGTACATGTGGATGGTGGTATTATCTGATGACCTAAGTGGATCAGGCCAGAGTCAATAATCTCCCAGTAGTTGTGTGGGACAGGGATGGGGAGACAGGATAGAGGTGGTCACCACGGCTGGGCCGGATGAGCAGGCTGTGGTTCCTCGGAAGATGGTGCCAACGGGCCATTCCTCAACTTCTCCTGACTGCTACCGCTCGGACAAGAGTCCCTTGTCTTCAGCTCCCCTTCCTCCATCTTCCTTGTTTCTCCACTCTAGAATACCCCCCCACAACTCCCAAGTCGGGGTTTACAAGCTCCAGTCCCAGAAGTGACTGTCTTCCTCCTCAGTCATTGGAGCCTGATGCCCTGGTACCGTGTTGGCAGTTGATGCAGGGAGACTCCGTCCCCACGCTCAGCGTCGCCCACACTGCCCACCAGTGCAGTTTCCCCTGAGTTTGGGGGCAAAACTCAAAGGTGGCTATGGAGACAGGAAGAGACCAAAAATGCTGGATGGGGGCAAGACCCCCGACAACTGTCATTCACAGACAGTGGAATCTGTCGTCCCTTGAGAACAGTTTCCTGAGGCTTGTAGCCCTGGAGTTCACATCCCACACGTTCACAAAGAAGGGAAGAGCCCTAGCCAATCTAGATGCCTACAGAGAGGGCATGCTGAGTCTGTGTCTAGTGTGTGTGGGAGGGTAGTGAGCACATAGTAAGCCAGACCATCAGTAGGGAAGAATTTCTCTTCCCAGGGGCACAGATGTGGCTGATATAGGCACCAGGCAGAACCCACAGGGTGCACAGGGCATGTGCCCTGGGAGCCATGATTGCTTCTGAAGGTAAGTCATTTGTTGCTAAGCTTTATTTTTATGTGACAGAAGTGGCTTGTTGTAACAGATTCAAATGCGGAAGAATGTATGCTCCCTCGAAATAATCACTGCTAACTGGTTGCTGTGGTGCCTTCCAAATATTTTTAGGCATATCCAGTCATTTAACTAAATATGTACACACTCGTGCTTTTTTGAACAGATGGGATCATCCGACACAGACAGTCCCTTCAACTTGTCTCTGCTCCGACAACATGCTCCCAACTTCCCCTGCGTGTGCGTGCTGCCCGACTTCGTTCTGTCTGTCAACTGAATAGTAAATAGTATTCCTTAAATGGATGTCACTGTGGTTCATCCAGCCATTTCTCTAATGATGGGCAATGAGGTCGCTGCAATTTTTTATAATTACAAATAGAGCTGCTGGGAGAGAAAAAAGTGCCCCAAACGTCCCATCCACTGAGCAGTATACTGCAAAGGGGCTTTTGAAATATTTCTTCTAAAAAGGTTATGCCAATCCACACTCTGATAATGGCAGGTGATTTGAAAAATTCTATTAAAACTAGGGAGGCTATGGAGTGACAGAGGAGGTGAGATTCATGGGAAAAATGTAAACTTAATGTGAGGTGCGTAGGAAGCCTGCCCCTCTTTCCCCTCCTCCTGCAGGGAGAGGGGGTGTTTGAGAAGCTGAAGATTCCAGGGTGCATCGACTCCCCGTGTATCTATGTCAAAGGGTCCTACTCAGCCAGGCCGACTTCCCATTATCAATACTCTGGGTGGATCTGACCCCAGTGGACAGTGTGATGCCTTCCTGAGAGTCCTTTCTCTGGCGAAGGAGTACATTCATGAGCTTTGCAGGAGGAAGAGCTCTCTGAAGAATCTTCGTTTCCCAGGGGAACTGAGGAGAAAGATGGACTCCTCCCACCTGTTCTCTCTTGACCGCCCCCCTCCAGCTTGTGTCTGCTTTCCTAGGTGGCAAGCCCATCTGACTGCTCTGTGTTTCCAAGTTTTCTTCCTCAGAAGTATCTGGCTTTGGAAATCCAGGTCCCTCATGAGGGACGGGATGCAGTTCTGCCTTTGTGACACCTTGTCATAGCGTGTCCCCAGACCTGGCAGAGGTTAGCTGCTTGCCTGCTGTGGCCAGCCTCTTCTGCCCTGAGCAGTTCATAATTGGAACTCAGCTTCCAGCAGAGGGTCACTGGGCCCCTGGCCTTGGCGACTCCCTTCAGAAGTCAAAGGCCATCTAGACTCAGGAATCTCTTCACAGGTCAAAGGTCAAACAAAGGCCTTTCCTGCTCTGGTTGGGTTGACTGGGGGGCTGTGTCAGAGGCAGTGTGTGCAGATGAAAGGTCAGCCCCCCCTCACAGGGGCCCTGGAGAACATTCTCCAGGAGAAGGTTTGAATTTCTTCTTAACTCAAGCAGGGCTCTGTGCCTCAGTTTCCTTGTTTGCTCAGATGCCTGGCATATGGTTGCCTCTGATGTTCACTGCGTTTTATTTCCTAGATTTCATCTTGGGATGCCCAAGCCCAGAGTGTCCTTTGTAAAGGGGTGCAGAAACAAACCCCAGAATCTGCTAACCATGTAGCCACAGGAAGATTAAAACCCTCCTTGAGACTCCAGACAGCAACTGGCCTGTGGGAAGGACACAGGGAGTATCTGTTGCAGAGCCATCAGCAGATCGGTCTTTCCCACGCATCGATGAGTGAGTGCATGGGAATGCCCCTAAGTAGACACAGAGGAACGGCTCCTGGTGCTACACAAGGCCATGCGACTGGGAGAGGCGGCTTTCTCTCTCCCAGTGTGAACAGCACCCACCACCCTGGGCAAGCCCAGTCTGGCCCCAGCATCCCACTCTCTTATGTATTTATTTAAACCCTGCTTCGTCTTGGAAAGAACCTAAGGCCTCACCATGAATGCCATTTTTGTGTGGCCTTCTAGCCCTCAAGGCCGGGAAACCTGGGAAGGGTAGTCTGGTTGGAGCTAGGGCCCTCACCTGGCTGGAGGCCCAGGCCAATCATCTAGACGCTGCTTGCAGCCTTCCGGTGTAGAACCTCCTCAACACCCTCCTCCCCACCCCGCAACCCTGGAACAAACAAATCTTGGCAAGTTCTGTAGATAGGGAGATAAGACCTATCGAAACTCTCCCCTCGCATGCAGTCAGCACCTCAGGGGCCACTGTCTTCAAGCACACTGCCATCCTCTGACCTGGTGCTGAGAGCTGTGGTTGGCAAGAGGCAGGGTTTGGGAACGATCCCCTGCCTAGGACTCTGAGAAAGTCCCGCTGTCTTGTGGAGGGAGGCTATGACATATTCCCATCTATCTACTGGGGCATGGGTCCTGGTACACTGCCCTTTGCCTGGCCAGGTCTCAGGACGCACCACTGACCTGGTGTAGCTGTTCCCTCTCCATCTGTCCCATGTCCCATCTAGACCCACTTCCTGCTGCCCCTCAAGATTCATTGGCTTTGTAGCCACCCAAGAGCTGTCTAGAGCTGATGAACTCAGGCTCTTTCCTATTAGCACTCAAGGTACAACAGCCAGGGTCTGACATCCTGTCACAGGTACTGGCCCTGCAGGAGGTGGAACACAGGGCAAGAAAGCCCTGGACTAAGGACCTCAAAGGGAGGTGCCATATATTTGAACAGGCTGCACCCAGGAGAGGTTCCCTCTTCTGTCCTCACATGGATGAAGGAATCGTGAGCTCAGAATGGACCCAGCCGTCTTCCCTGCAGCCCTTGGTCTCAAATCTCTGAAGTGCTTTCACTCCCAGAGTTACCTCTCCTTCAGAGAATTCTGTAGGCTTCCGAGATGTCCTATGTGAATGAAAGGAAGTCTTAGAAACACCTAGAAACTTCTGGAACTTGTCCTAACACCTGACCATTTTTGAGTCAAGTAGTGGAAAGAAATCTGCAAATACTAGATTGTGGAGCCTAGCTTTGGCCATTTTTCACACAATGGCGGGTGATAGAGGTTTAGTCGGGGAAGGCTGGGCTGAAATCAGACTCCAGACCTCTGCACATTCCAGTATGCGCAGGACGGAGCCTGCGCGGCTCGGTCCCACTCTTTATGGCGCCTGTTTCACTTGTGACTGGGGGACATTTGGGTGGTCCTGCCACCTGTTGAAAAGTTCAAATGCCTGTAACCAGAGCAGAGCCTGGAAATAGCCTGGAACATGGCACATCCCACTGGCACTGCCCTTGACCGCCTGCTAGGGCGATAGCTTGACAGGCAGACATATTTTTTTGTTAGTTTGTTCTTTTGCAGTGCTGAGGACTGAACCCCAAGTCTTATGCATGAAAGGCAAGTACTCTACAACTGAGGTACAGTGTCAGCCTTAGTTGATTTTTAAAAAAATATTTTTCAGATAGGGCCTCCCAATGTATCTCAGTCTACATGAAACTACAGCTTTAACTGGCCTCAAACTCAAAACTCTCCTGCCTTCACCCCCTGAGAGCTGGAATCCCAGACCTGTGCCACCATGCCTGCTGAAAGATAACATTTGTGACTCTTCTAAAAGATCAGCTATGATTTTTAGGCACATACAGACCTAATTCCCAAACTTTGTGTGTCAAGCTCATCACCTTGGGGCTATAGAGTACTCTCTCTCTCTCTCTCTCTCTCTCTCTCTCTCTCTCTCTCTCTCTCATCTAGGGGAAGAGACCTTCCTTTAGGTTATACAAAGCCCAGGGAACACTATGATTTCAGACATTACACACATAGCTAAGTTCCATAAGAGGCTGCAGCCTGACCGTATTTGTTCAGAGTCACTTGAGGGCAAGCCACCAGGCTTCCCGGAGACAGGATCATCCTTTGGCTGGTAGAGCGGAGGCCACCACTTCAGAAAGTCCTTCCTGACTGGTACAGAGGTCAGCAACAGTTGCAGCTGCCAGGCACCAAGCCATCTGAGTGTCCTAAGGGCAGGGGTTATCAAGAAAGACATCATTCTCCACCCCCACCCCACCCCGAGTCAGACACAGAGGAAGATCTTGAGGTGGGTTGCAGAGGGCCAGGACCACAGGGCCTCTCTGGGGTCCTGGCCATATGTTCAACATGCGTGAACTCTTGGCCCTAAAAATAACCTAGGACACAAGACATGGTGCCTGGAAGCTCTGTTTGACTTTGTGCAGTTAGTGACTTCAGGCTGAGAATAAGGGACCTTTATGAGCAGTTTCTATGGCCCTGGCTGGGGACAAACTTGCATGGCAGGTGGAGACAGAACTGGGTTGGATGGTCAGATCTGGTCATTTTGGATTGTATGAACTTGAATATATTACTTATCAGCTCTGGGCCTCTTTTTCTTCCGCCAAAAACCAGGACAGAGAGCTTTCTTGACTGATTCTTGCAAGAATCAAGTACTTGAGCCCCTGTGTTTTAACAATATAGGCTAGACCCCTCCTCTTCTACCAAAGGAAGACCCTGCCTGACCCCTGAGCCCCAGGTTAGAAAATGGTGACTGCCTTTTGCCAGGAAACTCAGATGGCAGCCACTCTACCCTCCCCCTTCCTGGGGGACGCTTAGAACCAATGGATGGTGGCTTTAGGTAGAAGTAAACTGCAGGCTTCAGAGGGTGGGGTGAGACAGTCCAGAGCCATCTCTGGGTGTTCCAGGCCCTCAGAAGAAATCAAGCATGGCTGTGAGTCTTTGAGAACTGAGAAAAAAGGACCAATTAAGGCACTTTGGAGAATGGTGAGTCTCCAAGTCCCACAGAGGAAAGAGCAGGGATCTTGAACAGATGAGAAACAGGAGGCTTTCGGAGCTTAGCAGACTCACCCCAAACCCAAAGGTAACAAGAGGGTGAACAGAATTGCAGGGCGAGGCCTGCCTGGTGCCTAAGCTCCCCCTGATTTGCCGCAGGCTTGGGGAGCTAGAGGGATTAGCCCCTGTGTCTGCCCTCGGAAACCCCGTGGCTCCTTAGAGGGAGGTAGAGTAATGTGACCACTGAGTCTTATGTCCTGGACTATTTTAGGGCCTCAGCTGAGAGCACAGGAATCCGGGCACATGGGCCCAAGGGCCAGGACCACCTGTCCATCTTTTCCAACTGAAGGCCAAGGATGGGTGAACCAAGGTTGGAAAAAGTCAAGACTACCTTGACTCCAATTTTAGCCCCACACGTGTGTGAGTCCAGGGCATAGTGCTCTTCTGCCAGGCTTCAGCATGCCCTATTTAGGACAGACCCTCGCCCCATACCCTCTCAACCCGTCATTACTGGCCACAGATGGCACTGGCTGTGTGCGGCTTTGTTTGACTTATAAGGCCTGAAGCAGAGCAGGAAGTTCTCTGGTGTCATACTTCTACATAGGCAACAGGCCAAGGTTAGAGTCTGGGGTCCAGGTGCCCTGGAACTTGAGGAGAAGGGGTTTTGAGTGGAGGGGCAGCTGAAGGCCACAGCACATGATGGCACCTTCAGTGGGCGCCAACTGCCAGTCAAGTACCTCAGAAGTTCTGGCTCCTAATATGGAAAATAGGACCACAAGCCCACCCTCCCCTCCCTGGCCTCTTGTAAGGGTTAGCTGATACCTTGGCAACTCCTCGGCTTGGGCAGTACCGGCCATGTGAGGCCTCAGCCTGCCCTCAACCTGAGTTGGCCCGCTGGTTGGCTTGAGGGACAGAGGAGGGGGCTTCAGGCCCAGGTGTGACTCAGCAAACAGAAAAGCCTTCACAAGGAACATTGGTTCCTCTCCAGGGCTGAGCCCCCGCCCTCACTGGAGAGAGCAGCTGGTGGGAGACTTCACTTGTCAGGGCCCTCTGTCTCCAGCAATCTCCACCCCTCAGGGCTACTGTCCTCCACTGTGTCTGCACTGTGATACTGTAGTTTTCCCAGCACCCTTGGGTTCTGACATTTCTTCCCATTCTGCTATGAGTTCTGGCTTGGTGTGTCTGAACTGCAATCTGTGTGTTTGTGACCTCTCAGTCCTCTGAGCGCCTCGAAGGCCCTGCTTGCCTGCATACTTTCTTGGCGTTCTGGAGACAGCAAGGGGGCTGCATTTGCAGTCAAACACCAGGAGACCTCTCCATTCCAAATGGCATCATTGTCCTACTGTAAGGCAGAAAGGATATATATATATATATATATATATATATATATATATATATATATTTAAATGGATGCCTAGTTGAAAGTGTGGGGATGTGGGCTGCCATGTCAGGAATATGGCCACTGAATTTCCGTTTCTGGAGATGGAATAACAGAGAACATATTAATCTGATGTGAAATCACAAGAACAGACTGGAGAGACAGCTCAGTTGGTAAAGTGTTGGCTGTACAAGGGGCCTGAGCTTGATCTCCAGAATCCCTGTGAAAAGGCTGGACATGGTGGTAGGTACTTGTAATCCCAGAGTTTGGAAAGAGGAACAGGAGGATCCCAGGAGCTCACTGACTGCCCAGCCAGCCAAACCTAATTGATGAGCCAATGAGAGACCCTGCTGAAAAGATAGGTTGCTGGCTTCTGAGGATCAATACTGGAGATTGGCCTCTGGCCTCCACATAACATTCTGGCATGTACACAACACACACACACACACACACACACACACACACACACACACACACACACACAAAGAACACTGATGAATACATGAAAGGGATTTTAAGATATTGAATATGGCTGAAAGATGAAAAAAAAAGAGGATGCCCTATTCTAGGTCTCACTTTTGTCTTTGGCTGAGATTCGAGGTCTTAACAAAGGGAAAACCCAGGCAGCTTCAGGAACGTTCTTGCTTTCAGGAGACAGAGCTGAACATCAGAAGAGATCAAGGTGCCAGAACTCTCAGGAAGGAACGGAGGGAGGGTGAAGGTTGTGAAGAAAGGGAATTCTGGCTGGCAAGAGGCCCCCTCAGGCACTCAGCTGAGGACTGCCCATGCATGCAGCCTTTGCCTACTGTGCTAAAAGCCCTGGGTTTTCTACGGAGCACCACGAAACCACCACCACAACTTAAACCATCCAAAAAGATTAGAGCAGACAGTGGCCAGCCTTTGCTAGGACTGTGAATCATGCCTGATCCTTACCTCTTTCTCCCCTGCAAGCCTGGAAAGCATCCCATTCTCAGGGTGCTGGGTGGAATTCTCAGAAGGTGCCTCAGCAGGGGGAAATAATTAGTCTGAGATTAAATGCTGTTTCCAACCACCTCTCATGTGATAAAAACCAGACCCAAAAGGATGAAACTACTTCCAGGTAATTCAACTGCACCCCTGAACAGAAATCGAGAATATTTACAGGAATACAAAGATATGCAGCACACAGACGAGGTAAAATTTCCAATGTCTGGCAGTCAGTTAAAAAGTTTACCAGACGTTCAAAGAGGTAAGAATGCCACCCACAGAGAGGAGACTGGGTAATTACAGCTGACCTAGGACTCACACAGATGTTAAAATAAGCAGAAAAAGACAGAAACACTGGTTGTAACTGTATCTCATATGTTCAAAAAGGTAAGTAGAGATACAGGAGATTAAAAACATAAGGAAACAAATTGGACTAGGTTGGAAATTAATGTGCGGGGTGAAATTGAAGATTTTGTAACGGAGACCATCCAAAATGAATCATCTAGAAAAAAACTAAAATAGCCAAAACAGTGCCAGTGAGTTTCTGGGTGACTCCAAGCATCTTAATATCCAGGTGACGAACTGGGGGACCTGAAAGACATAGGAGAGGGGCCAGATACTACAGGAAACAATGGGCCACATTTGACCAGATTCAATGACAGCCAGAAACCCTCAGATCCAAGAGACTTAAAGGGTGCCAAGCATAGAGACTAGGAAGAAACAATGAGCCCAAGACACCTCATGATCAGCTTTCTCTAAGTAATCATGGTAGGAGAGAAGCCATAAAGGAGGCCGAGGGGAAAGACATGGCATTTAGAGGGGAGCAAAGACAAGGATTAATGCAGACCTCTGCTTAGAAACAACACAGACAGGACGCTGGGAGCAGTGATCTTTGAAGTGTCCTTAAGAGAACTGTCACTCCAGAATTCTACCCTCAATGAAACTATATTGCAGAACAAAGGTGAAATAAAATAAAGCCTTTTACAGACATACCAAAGCTGAGAGTGCATCTCCAAGAGACCCAAACCTCAGGAAATGTAAAAAAATAAACAAACAAACAAAATCCCCAAAAACGATCAGACAGACAGAAACAAAGGACACTGAAAACCAGAGCTATATAGGTAAACATTCAAGACTGGATTTTTAAAAAATTCTTTAAATTTTTGGGGTTTTAAAAAAGATTTATTTTATATGCCAGGCATAGTGGAACATACTTCTAATCCCAGAACTCAGGAGGCAGGGGCAAGTTCAAGGTCAGCTTGGCCTATCTACATAAGGAGTTCTAAGCCAGTCAGTGCTACATGATAAGACCCTATCTCCAAAAATAAAAAGTGATAAAATAAATGCTTTTTAAAAAGATTTATTTTACTATTTTTAATTATGTGTATGTGTGTGGGTCTGTGCAAATGAGTGCTGGTGTGGGCAAAGACCAGAGGTATCAGTTCCCTCTGGAGTTGGAGTTACAGGCACTTTTGAGCCATCCACCGTGGGTTCTGGGAATTGAACTGAGGTGCTGTACGAGGGCAGGGCAAGCTCTTAACCTCAGGGCCGTTTCAACAACCCAGTGCTTTAAATTTCTTTTGAGGGTAATTGACAGTAAAAAATACTAGAAATGAGTTGTAGGGTTTAGAATATGTGTCAAAGTAAAGCTTGTACTGATAGCATAGAGAAGGGAAACGGGGTCTTGGTAAGGTCTTTGTAGCCAGGGTGAAGTGGGGGTCCCTTTCCTGAAGGAGCATAGTGTATACACAGACCTTAAGGCAATAGCTAGAGCAACTAAGCAAAGAGTTACAGCTAACAAGCCCACCAGGGAGACAAACTCTGGCACCGTAAAAAATAACGGTCTCAAAAATGTAGTGGGAAAAGCAGAATATAACTGGTGGATTAATAGAAAACAAGTAGAATGGAGGTTTAAACTTAACTACAATCGATAATCGCATCAAATTGATAAACACCCCCATTAATGGGCAAGCGAGACCTAATGTTGCCTACGAGATAGGAAAGCAGAAAAGACGGAAGAAAGATGCGTGTGACTAATCCTGATCAAGAGACAGTCGAGGGCTTGTAGGTGAGGCTCTGCAGTAGAGTGAGGTGCTAGGTTCCATCTCCAGTGTTGCAAATAAAGGCCACATTAATACCAGACCAGTAGGTTTAAGAGCAAAGCCCATGAGCAAACCTGAAAAGGTTCATTTTATAATGATAGCAGGGTCATTAATCCACTGGACACAGCAACCCTCTACATTTATCTCTAACAGCACTGCTTCCAAATACACAAAGAACTACACAGAGGAAAAAGGGTCTTTCCATTGTAGCTGGATAGAACACGTAGGCGGAAAGCCTGCGAGGGTATGTAGGCTTGGACAGCCCGAGTGACCAACTGGACATAGCTGACATTTGTGGAACACTCCACCGTGTGACAGAGGAACACACATTCCTTTCAAATGCACATGGAACATTTATAAAGATAGATCAGATTCTGGGCTACAGAACAAGCCTTGGTGTATTTAGAAAGATACAGGTCATAACACATTTCTGAGCAACCCGCAAGCCAGAGAGAAATAAAAAGGACGGACAAAAGGGGACTCATACGCAGGATTTTTTGTTTGTTTGTTTGTTTTGAGACAAGCTCTTGGTATAACCCACGCTCGCTTCAAACTCCTAATATAGTCTTGCTGCTTCAGCCTCCCAAACGCTGGGATTGCAGGCATGAACCAGAAAATATCACACACTGAATTAAAACTAAAATATAACATCAGAAATTGAGGGCTGTATCCTGGGGTGGAGGAAGGCAGAAATGTTTAGTTTAGGAGAAGCCGGTCTCAGGACTGTGGCCTCCTCACCTCCAAACTGATAACCTAGGAAAAGAACAACAAATTAAACTCAAAGTCAGAAAAAGAGAGGAAATAAGATCCAAACAGAATCCCACAAATCATAAAACAAAAGTGACAGGAAAATCAATGAGACCAAAAGCTGATAGTGTAAAAAGATCAATAAAAGGGATTGGGCCACACCTTGTGGTACAGGCCTGTGATCCTAGTTCCTCAGCAGGCTGATGCAGGACGATCGAAAGTTCAAGGCCTGCTTGGGTGATAGAGTGTTTTCAAAGCTAGCATGGGCAACTTAGTGAGACTATTTTCTCTAAATAAAAAGGGAAACAGGACTGGAGATGTATCAGCAGCCAAGTATAATGCCCCGAAATGCAAGGCCCTTGGTTCAATCATCAGTATTACAAGAGATAAGCAGACAAATAAATTATACATAAAGCGGACAAGCTTGCAACCAAGGAGATTCTGGGGGATGGAGAGGGAGAGCACAGACGACTAATATCAAAAAAGAGAAAGCGAATGTCATCACGTACCCTAGACATCAGGGTAGTAAGGGGCTGTTGCGAACAGCTGTGTGTGCCTACTGGCCGGAAGTCTGGAGTTTCATGAACATCTGGTATAACAAAGCTACGGGACCTGATAAATGAGTTTAGCAAAACTGAAGGACACAAATTCAACATGAAAATGCCCATCGTGCCTGGCAGGGTGGCACATGCTTTTAATCTCAGCACTCAGGAGGCAGAGACAGGTGAATCTCTGAGTTTGAAGCCAGCTTTATCTATGAATAAGCCAGTTCTAGGCCACTCAAAGCTTCATTGTGAGACTCTGTCACATAAATTGAAAAATAAATAAATAAATATAGAAATTAATAAACTCATTCTAAGCAGATTCTAAATTGCATGCAGAAATAGGAAAGATGTACAAGAATCAAATAATTCTTAAAAAGTAGAATAAAACTGATAGGTTAATAAATGTCCAGCTTCCAGATGCAAAGTTCCAAACTGGTTTGGAACTTACTATGTAGCTCAAGCTAGACGTGAAGTCAATCCTCCCGCCACCATGTGAGCCACCATCCCCAGTAAAAAACAGCTTGAGAGTTAAACTTAGATCAAATGTCTTCGTGGCCCTCTACTTGTAACCTGGGATCCAGGGTGCCTGTTTGTCCCAACCCAGGGTTCAGCTGAGGATGAAAGGGTGACAACCCCATATCTTCTGTCCCCTTGGACACAGTATTTCCACGAGAGGCGCGGGGTAAGGAAACCAGTGAGCAGGAGACTAATGGCGTGTGCTGAGGGTACTGAACTTTCCAGACGCACTGATGGTCTCTCTCATCACTTGTGGATTTAATTGCGCTTGTGTGATTCTGGCTGGTTCTTGAAGAGACTCTCATGGGCAGACAGATCTCCATGGGAAAGGGAGATTTTTGCACAGCCCTGGGGCTGAACTCTTGAACCACCACTATCAAGTAAGACAATGTGCTTGCTAGTTCCAGAACCTTCTCCTATCTACACCAGTCGTGGCCGGTTTCCTGCTTTAACTGTTTTCACCTTTTACTCCCCAAATTCTCATTTTCTTATATTCACACTATTAACCTGTCAATGAAAACTATAGAGCCATTGCATGGCCCAAAGCAGAGGGTCCTCTGTGAGACTTGTGCCTAGCCACAAGTGCATGGAGTGGAGGAGAGTTTGGGGCGGGAAAGGCAAGGGGGAGTCAGGAAGGAAGAAAGTGGCCTTGCTTCTGTTCAAGATTGGTCTAGCCGTGAAGCCAAATGCAGATGAGGGAGCTTCTGGGAGTCCCCCCTGGGGGCAGGCACATCTTTGCTCAGCAAGCAGTGGTTTCCTCTAAACACCTACGCTTTCATTACCTGTATGGTTGAAAGAAAATATGCAGGCCTGCTCCCCAAGGAAAGCCTAGGCTCACACCGGTGGGGAACCTCCTCAGTTCCGGACCCTGCAGAGGCCTATCACTATTCCTCCCAGTTCTTTGCATTTCAAGAGAAAACTGTTCCTCGGGAGGGGGGCGAGGGAAAGGTGAACTTGGGCGTGAACTTGCTTTCAGAGGAAGCTGGAGCCTCCCAAGTCCACCCACCCCACTTCTCAGGCTCCTGTCTGTCCCCAGCTCTCGAACTCTCTCTTCTCCTCAGAGTCATTCTCAAAGGTTCTCCCCCAGGCCGAAAGGAAGCCTGAATCCGGCCAAAGAGGGAAGGGAAGCCCAGGAAACCCAAAGCATCTGGGGGGCGGGGGTCCAGACCCAGCAGGTGACATTGCACCTTGTGAAGAGCATCCTTCCTTCAACAGTCTTCCTGCTGCTGCCACAACCACAACACTAGCACCCCATTTTGTGCCCCCCAGGACCCACAGAGAGCAGCATGGTAAGTGGAGGAGCACCCCGCTTCCTCAAGTCCCCTTCGGGTCCTTCGGTAATATTGTTTTCTCTTTTGTTTTTGTGGCTTTTTTTTTTTCTAAACAAAAGACAAATCTATACCTATAATTATCTTAAAGGTTAAAATATTACGACAGTTAAAATATCAGACCGTCCTGATTGGGCTATTGGGAGAATTAAAGGAGACGTGGTTCCAGGGGGAACTCAAAGAGGCATTCTGGGTCTTTCTGACAGTTTCATAACAAGACAAGGGTTCAGTAACTAGGCCTCTCTGCCTCAGTTGTCCTCCTGGAGCTGTTTGGGTCCCTCAGCTTGTCATTCAACAAACCATGACTATTGGCATGCTTTATGTTTTAGAATATAACCAGCTCTCCAGGGAGACCCTGCCTGCATCCTGACAGGATTCTTGATCCTAGGATTTTCAGTGTAAAAAAATTTTAGGGGTGCACATCTTACACTATTCTAGTTGTTGGGACCTGCCTCCTGTTCCTGCTTCAGGATTCCAAGGACATGGGGTGGGAGATGCTAGCCTATCCCACCAGCCCTAAACTCAGTATCAGTCCCGCCAAGCACCCATGACTACCTTCCCCATCTTCACCTCTAGATTCTGCTGTAAGAGGCTCTGGCCTGCAATTTTGCCTTATTTGGCAGTACCCAGAGTCCAGGGATATTCACAGGACTGTAAGCCAACCTTAACACTGGAAAATGGAGGCTGCCACAGTGTCCTGACCATCCTGGCTTAGGAATATCTGTAATATTGGAGATTCAAAATTACCTCTGGGCACTGATGTCAAGTTCCAATGGCATAAGGCTGGGTGTATGCAACTCAGTGGTAGAACACTTACTGAACATACGATTCCATGTTTGAACCCCACGCTGTAAAAGAAAAAACAACCATGGAAGATTTAGTGAGATGAGTGATTAGACTCCTGAGATCACAGCCAACAGAAGAGCAGTCAGACAAGGGGGACTGTAGAACCAGCTTTTAGTGGCGTAGGAGAGAGGTCGCGTAGCTGAGAACCTGCACGACTAAGGAGCTGTGAGATCTGTAAGCTCCCCTAATGCCCCAGGCTGGGGTAGTACTGGCTGAGGGGGAGGGAAGTGCTAGCAAACCCTCTGGGAAGATGGTCTTTGGGTTAAAAGAAGGCTCTCTTTTCCTTAGAATAGATAAGCCTCCCCAACCCTAACAGTACTGGACACTCAGAGTTCAAGCTTCTCCCTACCCTCCAGCTCCTCTGAGTTCAGGCTTTTTCTCAGGAAGGTGAGTTTGAGAGGCAGGGTGGGGATTGAAGTATTGTGGTAGCAGTCCTGCCAGACTCCTTTTTATGTAGGAATTTGGGGAGTTAGGTTTGTGGGGAATGCTTGGGATCTGTGGGGGCCACTTTAAGACCACTCTGTGCTGCTTGGGTGGTTTGAGGAGCAAATGTAGGGTTTGGTTGCCTGGTGGTACTGAGAATGGGAAGCATTGAAACACATGGCAGTGACTTCCAATTGTCCCGAGGATTCTGAGCAAAAGACTCAACCAGGAAGCGCCAGAGTTCCTGGAGGACTTCTACCACGGTGAGGACGCGAAGCTCCCCAGGGCTAACGCGGTGCACCAAGCTTGTACCTTCGTGCATAGTGAAGCTGTGCTGTCATGCACCCAAACCTGTGCCACAGTGGATCTGTGTATCTTTGCTCTGGTCCACCCAGGATCGAAACCAAGGTGAACTAGGCCTGTGCAAAACACTGCAAAGCCGTACGGAGATGCTTGTGAATTGAGCCGGGGAGTGTCTGAGACTGTCAGCTAGCGCACTTCGTCTGTACCGCAGTATGTCGTATAGCGGTGCCGTGTGTTTTCAAGTGCGGTGCACCATGCCCATGCTGTAATGCCCCATGTAGCTTTGCCAAGGTAGACTTGAACTTGTGCCGTGATTCATCCTATAGGGTGCCATGGTGTTTTGTGCCTGTGCTAAGTGTATCACTGATCTGCCTGGATATGCCTGTACTGTAGTGCACTCTGTAGCTGTGCCTGATGCATCCTGGGTGGTGGTATGGAGCTACTAGGCCTGTGCCATAGTGCATCCTGTAGCTGTATCATGGTGAATCTGGTGGCTTGTTGCTCGTGCACAATGCTTGTGCTGTAGTACATCGTATAGCTGTTCCATATAAACTTCAATGTGTGCCTCCATTCTTTGTGCTTGTGCTTTGGTGGATTTTGTATCTGTGCCATGGTGCACTAAGCTTGTGCATGTACATATTGTACACCTTGTATCTGTGTTGCAGTGCCCTAGTCTGTGCCGCAGTACGTTAGTCTATGCCGCAGCATGCTAGTCTGTGCCATGGTATTAACAAGTGGTTAACAAGTGTGTGCTGCAGTACACTAGTCTGTACTGCAGTAAAGTAGCCTGTGCCACGGTATACAAATCCGCGCTCTGGTTAACAAGTCTATGACTCAACGCTTTTCTATGCCACGGTACACTACTCTGTGCCGCGGTAAAGTAGCCTGTGCCACAGTATACAAATCTGTGCCACGGTTAACAAGTCTGCGACTCAGAACACCTTTCTATATCGCGGTACACTAGTCTGTGCTGCGGTACGCTAGTCTGTGGCACTGTTTACAAGTCTGTTCTGTGGCTAACAAGTCTGTGACTCAGAACACCTTTCTATACTGCGGCACACCAGTCTGTGCCACAGTATACAAATCTGTGCCGCAAATAACAAGTCTGTGCCGCGGCACGCTAGTCTGTGCCATGCTATACAAATCTGTGCCTTGGTTAACAAGTCTGGGCCTTGGCACACTGGTCCTAGCTGCAGTACGCTAGGCCTGTACCGTAGTACACTGTGTATTTGTGCCACTCTGCTTTTTTGCCTTTGCTATGGTATAGTAGGCCTGTGCTTGTAGCACACTGGATTTGTGTCACAGCGTACTAGATAGTGCCATGCTGCATTGTACCTATGCCACGATGCACTAGGCCTGTGCTGTGGTAGACTTGCCTGTGCCATAGTGCAGTAGGCATATGCCTCGTTGCTTTGTGCCTGTGCCGTAGTACACTGTGTATCTGTGCAATTGTGCCTTTTGCTTTTGCCATGGTAGAGTAGGCCTGAATGTGGCACACTGGAATTGTGCTGTGTTCCCTTAGATTGTGCCCTGATGCTTTGTGACTGTGCAACAATGTACTAGGCCTGTGCTGTGGTGCATTGTATTTCTGCCATGGTGCACTAGGCTATGCCAGAATTCACTAGGCCTGTGCCATGATGCATTCTGCCTATGCAGTGGTGCATCCTGTACCCATGTCATGGTGCATTGTGCCAATGCTATGGTATAACACATATTCACGTGCATCAGGGACCTGCATCGTGGTATACCACGGACCTATGCTATGGTGCCTATATACCCATGCTGTGATCCATTGTACCTGTGCTGTAGTGCATTGTGTATATTTGCGGAGATGTATCTGTGCCATGGTGCACTGTGGGCATGTGCCATGGTCCATTGTGTATCTGCTGTGATGATTCTGTTACCTATTCTGTGTGTCTTATACTCACGTCACAGTTTGTTGTGTACCTGTGCACTGTCCTGTACTACTGTATGTACTGTATCTGTGCCATAGTGCCTTGTGACAGTGTCGTGAAGCATTGTGGATATATGCCAAGATATGTTATGAACTTACATCACAGAGGACTGGGGACCCGTGCCGCGGTTTGCCATGAACCCGTGCCGCGGTTTGCCGTGGACCCGTGCCGCGGTTTGCCGTGGATGTGTGCTGCAGTTCCCTAGCAGAACTTGCACATGGATCTGTCTCGGATGCCTATGCTCAGTGGCCAGGGAAATGAAGGAGCAGATTGTTGCCAATATTTGGCCATGCAGTGTCTAAGAGTGTAGAGTCTGTCGAAGTGCCCTCATGGAATGAGAACAGGTTCATGTGCTGGGCTTAGAGGGTACCCTCTCCCAATTTGGGGTCATACGGACTGTCGAGTTAAACTATGGCATTCCTGATAGAGTTTAATGCTTGCAGTGTCCCCCCAGGACCTCCTGTAGCACAGAACCCAGGTTACCTAGGAAATAAAGAAGACTTTCATGTCTCAAATTCTGCCTAGGGGATGGCAGTATGCAAGCTGATTTCCTTCGGGCTGTGGTTCTGGACACCTCTGGTTCAGGCAATGTGACCCTATGCACACACAGTTCTCTTGGTTTGTACCTCCAGGCTCCATTCCGGTTGAATGGTGGACTGTGCCTATAGTTTTTTTCATCTGTGGTATTTGTTCAAATCAGTGTACTGTAGATGGTCCCAGGTCACAGTGATTTCCCATAGATTCTTAGTGCTTCTTGCGTTTGGGATGAAGGCAAGATTAATACAATGACTACTCCCCAGGACGCCTTTGGTAAATTCCAGTGTTCAAACAGCTCCTTGAAGCCTGCTGCAGAAGCCCTGTTCCTTTAAGGAACGGAAGACTAAAGAGCTACTGGGATTCCTGAGGAGGGCTCTTACATTTTCATTGTTTTGCAAATGGATTTCTCTCAGGCTGTGGCCAGAGCCTGGGGGACAATAAAGCTGCCTCCCCACCCCCCACCCCCACCTGATAACTCTGGGAAAGTGATGTCTTTTCTTCTTGGTATTGGGGTTCATGGAATTGAGGTTGACGTACTTCAGAATGTTTGAGTTTTGTAGCCTCACTCTAAGATACTAGTTAACCTTAGACAAAGAGCCGAGTTCCCACTACCAAGCCGGGTTTGCCCGCTGCCTGCGGTATAGCACATTGTATAGCACAGATGTCCGTGGTTCATCTGTTGCTTAAAGTACTCTGCCACAAATCTTGACATCCTGGCCCACCCTTGTTTATTGGCACTTTTCAGATCACAAGTCAACATGTTTTGCAACTCCTTGGGTCTCAGAGTCTCAGGTTTGCAAGTCGACTCTTGTGTGTTCCCTGAAATTCTGTGGTAGAAATTGCTTCAGACCTTCATCCCAATGCTGGTGGACTACCCCAAGGGTCTTTACCAGCCCTGACTCCTTTCCTGAGTGGGTTCTGTGGACTGTTTCACATGGTGAGTGAGAGATGCCTGTTAGTAACCAAACTTGAGAAGATGCATGTCCTAACCCTGTATTGTCAATGAAATGAATTTCAAGACATCACTCTGGAGACACCGTGGCTTTTTGTACCAATTCTGCTTTCAAACTCTGATCTGCAGGCTAGACTGGACTTTCCCTAAGGCTTGGCAGAAAAACAAACTAGAGTTGAAAATACTCTAAGCTCTGGAGATAGCCCCCAACCTGGACCTGCTTGTTTTGCAAATGGCTCACCCTCCGCAAGGTCCCTTCCCCTCTCCGCGCAGCTGGTAAGATTTACTTCCAGAATAAGACCTTTGACCTTGCGTTTTCAGATTTTGAGGTTGCAGGGGCGCTTGGTGACTATAGATTTACCCCAGGACTGCTAGCTACCCCTTGGTTCCAAGCACAGGGCAGTGGTCAGGTACCACGAAACCCAGGCAATGTTCACTCGATGCTGTGATACAGAATTGCTAAGTTCGTGGGTCTGTATGAGGTAACACTTTCTTGCTCGCTTGGGTTGCCATTTGCCCACAGTTCGCTGGTTATGGCAGTCTGCCAGCTGCCTACGGTTGGTGATTACCCGCGGTCTGCCTGTGGTTGCCGGTTACCCGTGGTCTGCCAGCTGCCTGCGGTTTGCTGCACCGTAATTCCTTGGGGCCGTGACTGGCTACAGTAGAGGATCTGCCTACCCCCTTGGATCCTGGCCCTGCTCTGCCTCAATGCCTTTCTCTGCAACAGTTCCCTGTGATTCACCGCAATTCGTCCTGGTTTGTGATTTCACGGGTCTGTGATTCTCAGACAACAGGTTATCTACGGTCCTCAAGCACTTCGCGCATGTCTTTATTTAGTGGAAGGCTGCCACAAAACTGCTACCGGCCAGGGTCTTTCACCTCCCCTCTGAAAACCTCCCTTTCAGGAGAAATTGAATCTTGACGACTAGTCAACCCTCCCCCCAAGGTTCTTGGTTCCCAGTGAATGAGCCGACCCTAAGCCCGGGAAATCCCTGCTGGAGGCCAGTGGTGGGGGATGGTAGGGTCAGAACCTGGAGGGCTTCAGCTCCACTTCCTGCTTAGGCAGACTGGAGCTCTGCTGTGTGTATGAGGGGGTGGGATGCTGAGATGCTAGCACTGCAGGACACAGAGGCACATCGTCTTCACCTCACCACACACAAACATGTATATAGATGTACAGACATGCTTCCAGCTGGGCGGGATGAACTAGACCATGATTATTTACTTGATTCACAGTTGCTTAGACTGTGAGGCTGGGCCTCTGGAGCTGGAGGAGGGCCAGGTGAAGCAGGACCCTTCCCTGAAGCCCTTGAAGTGCCCATCTTCCATCTTGCTGAGCATTTTCATGACAGTGGAGTCTGTTTGAGGGGAGATGACAGCTTGACAAATTCCACACTGCCCCTTACTTGCTAGTCTTCCTTGGGGTTCATTCTTGTCTTAGTGCATGACAAACATACACACACACACACACACACAGAGAGAGAGAGAAAAAAAACCAAAAAACAACAACAAAAAAATGAGAGAGGCGCTTGAAACCAGAAAAGGGCGTACCTGAGTGTTCAGAATCTAGTGGTGCCTTCTTCCTTTTGATCTTTGACCTCTGATCTTTGTCAGGAGAGATTCTGCAGGATCCCACGCATAAAGATTCAACCCAATCCCCATGTGACTCCCAAAGCCCCAGCACTGAGCTCCTTCAAAGAAGCCCCAGGAGAAAGGCATCACAGGCCGCAGGGTGGCATGCAGCTTAGGACCACCAAGAACTGGGGACTAGAGCCAAGCCTTGGGATTTCATATCTGTAAGTGTCCTGTGTGGCTCTCTAGGTCCCCTAGGGTGCTTGATTGTGGTGGAGATGGGGTGACAGCCCCTTGTAATAGCGCAGGGGCCATAGAAAAAGAGCTTCCCAGATCTCCCGAGTCTATAAGGATTGATTCTTCTGGCTGAGGGCTGGTCTGTACAGATTCAGTCTAGAGGGGATGTAGTTTGGGGGTATCGGAAGGGAAGGGCATCTTTGGTGGTGGTGGGGAGCTGCTGCTAGGTGGAGACGTTCTCTTTTTTAGAGAGCAAAAATTGCTTTGACCTGGAGTTTTCAAGCTCCCTGTCTAGTCTTACAGATCTGTAAATGACTCTGGTGTGGGCACCGTGAGGTTAAAGGCCTTCCTTTGCCTTTCTCTCTGCCCAGACTTCATGATTGGGGAACAGGTTCTTGTCTGAGTCTCAGAGGAGACTCAGTGCCTACCCTAAGATGCTAGAAGCCACTTGGGTACTTCTTACTGATCATACTTATCCTCTAATAGATGAAGAAAGAATTTGGGAATGCTCCATTGCTTGACTGGTCCATTCAGTGGTACTAAAAACAGGGTCCACTGAGTGCTTTAGGTTCCATTAGCGACTTTAATCCACATGTGGGGCTGTGAAAGGGGCAGTCCGTGGTTGGAGCTCTGTGTCTTGCCAGTTCATTGTAACTGTGGCACGACCTTGTTACTACATGGTCCTGTGGTCTAGTGGTTGACAGTGGCAATGTGCATGCATCCCATGGTTCCTGCTAAGAGCCCTGTTCATGCCACACCATGGTTCTGCAGTACACAGATCCCCATGACCCGTGCTACGTTTCACACTTACACCCTTCTGAGCATTTGCTGCAAAAGTGGACCTTCCTTCTAAGTTAGGGAAACTGAATCCTAAAGCCCCTCCCAGGAGCCAGTGGAGACTGCAACTGGGAAGTTACAGCCCAGACAGGCAGGGCAGTGCTCCTTTTCAAGCCAGTGTCAAGGATCCTGAGCCCATCTGTAGGGGGACGGGGACTTCCAGATTGGAAAGCTGTGCCCAGTGAACCCCCAGCTGTCTTCGGAGTGCTTTATTATACGTACAGCCAAAAACTCAGTCCACTGTGGTCCCTGCCCTCCCTGTAGGCAAAGAGAATCCAGCTTGACAAGCAGAAAACTTTTTGCTAGCGCACTCCTCCCTGCCTCTGTTTCCCCATCTGCAAAGCAGGCATGATAAAATACGGATCTCCTGGACAAAGATTAGGTGAGCGATTTGCTAGATATAAAAGGACCATTGGACCGTGCCTGGCATACAGTCAGTACACACTAAGTGCTGTTTTCAATTTGCAGACAACACTATGCCTGATGACCTCGCTGCTCTGACTCTGTGAACGCTGTGTGCCCATTTCTACAGGAATCATTTCAGAGAGGAAATGGTTGGGCTGAGGGGCCTCTCCTCTATCCCTTCCCCATTGAGTAAGGCTGCTATGGGAACTGGTAGCCTGTGTGTGTGTGGGGGGGGCTGGGAGGTGCTGGGCGGTGACAAAGCTGAATTTAGTTGATCTTGGGCCCAATGCAGATTGCCTCAACATAGCTGTGCAACCCCGTTTCCGTCTTCTGCTTCAGCATGCACTTGGTGGTGGGCTTGCTGATGGCTTGGTTTGGAGGTCTGTGGCTCAAGGGATGAGTCCATCTTGCCATTCTCAAAGGTTTCCAGAGCAGATGGAGACCTTGAAGTTTTCCTGTTTCCTACCACTGGGATTGGACATAGTGTCATCTTCCACAAGGGGAGACTCCTTCCAGGCCTGACTGCAGTGTTCAGGGTGATTAAGCAGTATCTGGAGAGCAGCAGGGTCATCATCATGCACCCTTCTGGGCTGGTACTGACCTTGTGCATTTCTGGATGGGAAGGGCACACACAGGTCCTGCCTTTTAGGCTGCTTTAGTAGGCCCCATTAGACTTTGAATTCCCAGAATGTGCAATATGGAGGACCTTGTAGGCACATCCATCCCATGATGCTACAGCACAACACTGTGGTCATGAAAGGCCATACCCAACTGTGAAATCGAGAAAAAAAAATGCAAACATATATATCATGTTTTTAAATATGCTTTTTTTTTGAGAATTTCATATACGAGTACTGAATTTGCATCCCTTCTGCGTCTCCTACTCCTTCCTCCACCTCTTCATGTCCCTACCCCCTCTCAGTTTCTGGTCCTCTTCTTTATTATCATTACATATCTATATATACCTTTATGAATATGCACATATATATATAATATACCGACTCCATGTAATGTTGTCCATATGTACACGGGTTTAGGGCCGACCACTTAGAATTAGATAGACTATCAGGGAGCTAGTGCCTGGAGAAAACTGATTTTCTTTCCCTCAGCATCCACTGATTGCCTGTAGCCACCTCTTCATCTAGAGGCGGGACCCTGTGATAGAATGTTTTTACATAAGTTGGCAGTATTGTGTTGGTCCTCATTTATGGTGTCTTTGACTTTGTGTGGCCCATGGACTGCAGGTTGGACACGGCTGAACTTAGAAAGAAACTCCCAGGAGGCCAGGCTACCCTAGGCCCACTCATGTGCTATAGCGAGTGATGTGAATGGGTACCCTCCGCCCCTTCCGGTCAGTAGTGCTCGAAGATGGTCTGATGGTCTCACCAGCCAGCCCTCTGTCACCCCTATCCCTTGGCCTCTCCATCATCTTCTCTCTTCCTTTCCCGGAGTTGGGAGAGGACAGTTTGTATAAGGCCTCTGTCACTTCCTGACCTCCCCCGTGGCGCTCCTCTGGGCAGGTCCATCCAGGATTCTCTGAAGGAGGGCTCTGGCTGTGGCTGTGGAAACTGCCATAAGTCGGGCCTGGGTCTGTGCCGGCTGGGCGGGGTGTATGTGAGGCCCTGCGGGAGCCCCTAGAGCAGGGGCCAGGTTATACACTGCAGCCTTTCAGGGGCGGCCTCACCCGGGCAGCTCGAGGGTTTTACTTGGATCTCTGGACTGACCACGTGGCTATACGCTCAACACTCCGAGATGCCTGTGCCTGGAGCCAGGCAGAAAGTGACTTAGGGCTGCAAACAGGATTTGAATGCCCCCCCCCGCCCCGGAGAGGCCCCTCCATGTAAACAGTGCAAGCTTCTGGGAAACATACAGAAGGCCAGACTGTCGGGAAAGGACGTGGCCCACATTCCTGATGCCCCCACCCAGGCAAGGGTGCCAGCTCTTCACGGGCATCGCAGCCCACTCCTCAGCTCTCCCTATTGGCTAAACAACAGCTCCCCACTTGTTGATTCATCCTTCCAGGGAAGTGGGGGACCATCCCCCAATCCAGGAGCTGGGGTGTACTAGCAGTCTACTTGAGATCCAGGCAGAGGCACCAAGATCAGAGCCCACGCACAGGAGGTGCACAGCCAACTCTCTGCTGGCTCTGAGCATATGAGGAGAGGCACTTCTGGGGCTTGTCGTCTTGTTCCCAGCACCTACAGTGGTGCCAGCGCTCAGTGCCTAGTATGCTTGGTACGTGCGCTCCTCGAACTGAACGAATGAGCCTGTGTGCGAGGCCCCCTGCCTTGTCTCCAGAAGTCCACGGAACTCAGCCTAACCTTGAGAAAACTCAACTGCTGTATCTTGAGGGTACCCAGTTTTGAAGGTGGCCAGCCTGGCACATTGATCTGCATGCCATCTACTCTATGATTGGGTCTGAGCCCCTCCCCTTCCCCATTCAGGGACATATATTCTCAGAGTCTCTTTTTGATTGGCTAATGTGGGAGATTTTAAAAAAACAAAATGTTCATGTTCACAGTTTTTCAGGTGGCAAGGCCAAGTGGCAGGATGGTCCCCAAGGGCAGGGTGTCAGAGACCACTATCATTTCCCTCTGATCCCAGGCCCTCTGCTCCCCAAAGTTCACAAAGCCAAGGACGACTTGAAAGTGTGGGAGCACGGCAGGCCTTTGGAAAGTGGCCTGTTTGCTTTTCTTTATCATCAAATGCACAAGGGCAGCTCCGTTTACCTAAAGGCAGCCGCCTTTCAGCTCATCCTTTCCGCAAACACCTAAAGGGTATGTTGAACATTTGAGCTGGTGTCTCCAGGGCGCCGCATTTGCGCAGCATAAGCCTAGGCGAGCTAGTAAATGGGGAGTGAAGCACAGAGCCCCCAGAGACCTGCTGTGACCTTTGGTCATGTTCAGCAACCTTAGGAAGCAAGGTTATCCTAAGGGGGAGAAACGAAGTTTTGGGGCGACCTCAAGGTGTTTGTAGACTGTGCATGACACAAAGGTCTTGCACAGAGGAAGAGTGGGCTAGCCTCAAATCTTTGCCACTGTCCTGACCCCAGGATTCTTAGGAAGGGCTCAGAGTAGAAGTTTAAGTAGAAGCTTGTAACTGCAAGGCCAAGAGCTGGTGGCCAACCCAAGAGCTTTGGTAAAGACTCTAGGCTCTGCATTCTCTGGGGCAGGGCGGTACCAACACATGTGCCCTTCTTGGGGACAGCTTGGGCTAGCTGCTTGGTTAGTTGGGTATTTTGAGAGATTCTCACACATTGCCTTATTGAATCCTGTCAATCACTCTGGGGAATGGCTGCTGTGTTTTCCTTCTCTTTATATACAAGGAAAATGTGGTATTGGAAAGGTCTCACCCGTTGCCAGGCTGCTGTACACGTGCACTCACAGCCGACCTGGAAGGCTGGAGTAGGAGGATAGCTTGAGCCCAGAATCTGAAGCCATAGAGACCATCTATATGGGTGAATATTCAACAAAAATGTTAATTTATATTGAAAATGTACATATTCCATATCTGTATATATGTGTATTGATTATGTATATGTTAATATAAATGAGTACTCATTTATATATGAATAAGTAAAAACGTATGCAGTAAAGAGGTCTTTACCCCCTTCTCTGTGTCCCTCAGCTAGGGTCACATAAACACAATGTCCTAGGTTTAAAGCTGGGTTGGTTTAGTGAATACACATACTTTCTTCTACTTAACCTTCTCAATCGAGGGCATATTTCACTCAGTTTATTTACAACATAGGTATCAAAAGAAAGAGGCTCAGAGAGGTTCAGCACCTGCCCATGGCCACACAGGTAGCAAGTGCACTTAAACCTATGATTTGTTCTCTGGAACTTAGGAACAAACCCTCAGCTACCAGAGAAGACAGCTAGTTTACCTGTGTGGTGGGTTGAGTCAGGAAGCTAGGCTAGACATAAACATTTGTCAGGCTGTGTCACCTCAGGTGTCATTTCTGAAATCAGGTACTGGAGCTTACCCAGCAGCATGGGCCACTGTGCAATGTGGTACTCTTTTCTCATCTCTTTTGAGTGCCAGAATGGCTCAGCCTGTGCATGGGGCCTCCCATCAGTCTCTGGATGTTCCCTCAGGGGCCAGTGGCTAATGTTTAGATTGAAAGGTGATATCAGCAGCAGTCCTTGGGGTAGTCAGGCTACCTGTGGGTTCTGGAATGGTCCAGATTCTGATGATTTAGAAGGCAAGCATGCTTCCCATCAACTTTCCCATTGACAGTAAGACAACTTTCCAGTCCTCGAGTGAATGTAGTTCTAGTGTCTTCTTCTGCAACCTCTTGGGTGGGGTGGCAATTTTTCAACTGTCAGCAATCTTTTTGTTTAAAACAACAGCAAAAAAGCAAACTTTCCAGTCCTGTTGTACCTGGAATATGTTTTCTCCTCTGGGCCCCTCCCCAGGCCTTGGCTGCCCTCTGTCAACATAGTGAAAGCCAGCCCCTCCCTAGCCCCAGGCAGTTGAATGAAGCAGTTCTTTGCTCCACCGAAGGAAATATTTCCATGGAATTGGGCCAAGAAAACCCCTTGCCTGAGTCCGGGGCTGGCCCCTGCCCAAAGCTGGGGAGATGGATAGGGTGGAGCTGGACAACGTGGCCATCTCTTCCACATGTCAAGATGCAGCTTCTAAAATTCACTGCACAGCAATGGCCTGCCTGGCTCAGCCCCTTTCCCTGGCCCACCCTCCGCTTCCATCATGGCTTTTCTAGGCTCTGAAGGAAGGAAACCCTGGACTCCTTTCCTTGCTCTTAGCCACTAGGAATTCCTCTGCTGAAGAAAACCCATCCAGAAGTGGGGTACAGCTGTGTGCCTGCCTGACACCCAAGGCCTACTGCCCATGGGGAGGGCTTCCCACAGAAAGTGCTTTACGCTCGGCAGTTATGAATCTGGAGACAGACTGTTATTCACTTATTAGAAAACGATTTTGTAGTTGAGGTTCCTGCTAGGAAAGAAGTTAACATTTTGGTCAGTCTTCTTGGGTTGCTGCTGTGTGCGTGTGCATTCATGTGCGTGTGCATTCATGTGTATGTGCATTCATGTGTTTGTGCATTCATGTGTGTGTGCATGGCACACGTGTGCCTCTGAAGCTGACAGAGTGTTCTCCTTAGTTGTTCTGCATCTGATTTTTTAAATATTTTACTTATGATCTTCATTCGATGTGTATGAATGTATTGCCTGTGTATATGTATGCGCACCCATGTCATGTGGTGTCCATGGAGGTCAGAAGAGGGTGCTTGATCCCTGAACCTGGTGTTAAGGATGGTTGTTAGCCACTATGTGGGTGCTGGGAATTGAATCCGGGTCCTCTGTTAGAGTGGCCAGTGCTCTTTAACCACTGAGCCATCTCTCCAGTCCCTCTACCTTATTTTTTGAGATCAGGTCTTTCACTGAATCTTGAGCTTATTGTTTTGGCTGACCTAGCTGGCCAGTGTGCCCCAGGAATCCTGTCTCTGCCTCCACCACACTAGGACTTCAGGTATGTGCCTTCTGCACCTTGCTTTCTATGGGGGTGCTTAGAATCTAAACTTAGAATCTCATGTTTGCAATGGCAAGTACTTTACGCACTGAGCCATCTCCCCAGGCTCCCAGCATTGCAATCTTTTCTGTTCCATCTCCTCCCCCTTTTCTGTCTTAGACAGGGTTTCTCTGCAATCCCATCTGGCCTGGAACTCACCAGGCTGGCCTCAGTCTCCCAGAGAGCTGTTTGCCTCTGCCTCCCCAGTTCTGGATTAAAGGTGTGTGCCACCATTCCTGGCTCTTTCTTCTTTTTTGAGACAAGCAAGGTAGCCTGCAGGGCTCTCAAACTGGAGCTCGCTCTCTCCTAGCCTCTCAAATGCCAGGGTGGCAGCATGTTGGCCATGTCTGGTGGGTTTGCCTCCCCTGCTTCCTTCTCCTTCTAAATACATCTTATAAAAAGAACACACCCCAGTCAAAAAATCACAAGGGAAAAAGAGAAAAACAAATCACCCCAATCCATTACCCAGGACAGTTTTTGGTCCCAGCACCATTTGGGGAGTGTTCCCTCCTAGGTCTTCCTCAGTGGCTTAGAAAAAGGACCCCTGACAAGCAAAGCTCCCAGCCCACGTGGTGTACCCAGTCAGAGCAGCAAGGGAGGCTTCTTCCTGGTGAACATTTACCCATGGGTTAGTGCTGGCCTTGGCTCAAGTTGATGCGGTTCAAACACGTACACATGCCCTGCCATGAAGCCTGCAGTCTGCTGGGAAGTGAACTTCACTCTTGGCCTTCTGCAAAAGGCGCTGGACTGATTTTTCCTTCTGTATCTACAATCTGGAAAACTCGACGCAATGGTTGTGGCTGCATCTCAAATCTAGGCTTCTGGGAAAGCAGGGTACTCCTGACACTGGAGATCTGTGTGCCTCCTATAAGAGTCAGTTCCAGACTCCCAGAAAATGGCACTGCTGTTGATTAAACACTGTCTCTGAGTCTCTCACTTTGTGGTTGGCTCATACCATAGAAGAAGCATAGAGCTGTGCCAGGCTCCCTGACCCCCAAACAAAGAGGCTCAGCCTAATAGAAAGACCCTCCGTGTGCTCTGCAGCTCCTCTGACTGTGACTGAGGTCTGTGGTGGGAGAGGGTTCAGGTGCCAAATGTAGTTGAACCAGCACCCACTGTTACTGAAACCTCAGGGCAGAGTAGAAGAATGCTCCCAGAGATCTCTGGAGGACATTTTAGGGGACCTGGAAATCTTGGAGGGCTATGCAGAGAGGCACTCTGGCATGCTGTTTTGCAATAGCCCTCAGCAGAATTTAAGAGTGAATCAATTAACCCATGCTTAGGAGAGGAAAAAGGGGATGTTGTGTTCATTCCTGGCTGAATCTTAGGACATTTGTACTCTAGCCCACAAATATGTACATGTGGCTAGGAGACGACTCACACAGATTTTGAGGGTTCCTAAGCATGAATTAAAAAAAGAAAGCTACCTGTAATCCCAGCAATCAGGAGGCTAAGATAGGAGTATTGCAGTGAGTTTAAGGTCAGCCTGGACTACAATGAATATGAGGCTAACCTGAGCTACCCTGTCTCAAAAAAGCATTTTTTAAAAGAAGAAGGAAAGTATGTTTCTTGAGTAAGAACTATGGGGAAGAAGAGGAAGGAAAGGAGGAGGAAGAGGAAGAGGAGGAGGAAGAGGAGGAGGAAGAGGAGGAGGAGGAGCCAGTTCAGCTGTGGAGAGGCCAGCCATGGGTTGGGAAAGCTGGCTGTCCTCCAGGCCTTCAGGAGAGCTTCGTTCCAGCGTGCATAGAGAGAAAGTGTTCCCTTTCTCAAACGTGGATTTCCTCCTCTGTTTTCGTCTATAGATAACAATCTGAGCCCTCACACGTCCTTTTTGAGCCGTGCAAGCATGCAGTCTACTGCCCAGATGGAGAAACAGTTCAGATCCAAACATTACCATAGGTCTGGCTTCTTCAAGAATTTCTTCCATTGCTTTGGACCAATAAATATTTAAAAAGTTAGGTTTTGAGCTCCAGAAAAGCCAACCCAAACATTCAAGCATATGGATTTTTTTTTTATTGTGGTTAAACTGTGCTCAGTGGAGATTCGTTTACAGCAGTCTTTTTTCTCTCCCTTTGCTCTTCTCTCATTCTCTCTCTCTCTCTCTCTCTCTCTCTCTCTCTCTCTCTCTCTCTCTCTCTCTCTCTCTCTCTTTCCAGGAAGCCAGAAGGATAAACATGTTACCATGGAGTTCTGTTTAAAATAAAATACAATGGAAAGAAAAGCCGTGATGAACTAACCACATGGACTGCAGGATACACCTGATACTAATTACTGTCACGCAGAATGTTCTGGAAGACATTTGACTCGCCTGATGTATACATTCAAATCAAGCAAAGCAGGACTGGAAGGCTCCTTGGGGACCCTCCTGTCCAACTCTTTCCTTTTTCCAGATGAGGAAATAGGGGCCTAGAACGGGGAAGGGCCTGGACTTTGGCCTCCTAGGCAGGAGGGAGCTGAGCTGAGATTCCAACCACAGCACTTTCCTCAGAAACACATACCTTCCAGGGTCTGTTACCTTGGACTGTCAGCAAGGCTTTGAAGCAGAGGGATGGGGTTTGCTGCCAGGAGCAGGCTTAGGAGCGAGGGGCCCAGGAAAAAATGCAGAGGCTGACTTTGTACGGGAGGCCCTTCTTTGCTCAAGGGCGCCAAGCCTGGAGGACAGAGAAGGACTGTTGGATGTCTGAAAGGTTCTCCTTTCACAGCTCCCTGAAGGCGCCCACCAGCACAACCACCCATGTTCTTCTGGGGTTGCAGGGCTGACAGTCTCCAAGGACCCCAAGAACATGGCTCCCGATGCTCTCTAGTGGTCACTGCGGTTCCCATTGCGTGGGCTGCGAACACATGGGCCCCCATGACAATGCGAACCCCTTGCCTCTGCCCCCAGAGGCAAGCAACTGGGCCTTCTGGAGTCTGATTGGTCACACGGGCTTGACGACAGGGGTTTCTTGCTGGTGATTGGCCCCAGCTAGCTCTGGTTGTTTCTTAGCTGTTAACGCTGTGGGCTAATAAATGTTCTCCTGTTGACTGGGGTGCTGGAAGCCATGGTTTTTTGAATCTTTCCTGACATCTAAGGCTGGTGGAGGCCTTTCTGGCTTGCAAGGGTTGTTTCAGCGGCCCTCTTTTGGGGGACTGTCTGCACGTTCTATAGGCTGAAAATGTATTGTTTTCTTTCTCTCTCATTATCTGAGATATTCAGGTAGCTCTCTGATGCCCCCAAAGCCCTCAATCTTCATTCCTCGTCCCCAAAGTGCCTCGGTAGCTACGCTAGCAACCCTCCCCGCAAGGCCTGAGCTCCCGGACTGCAGATAATCTACTCTCCAACCTCAGAGGTGGCCTTTCTCTGTGCCTCTCAGCCCCGGGACCTCTTGTCTGAGTAACCGTCACGTCCTAGGATTCCTGGCCAGGAGGGGCTCACTGGCAAGCAGCTGGGAGCCCCCAAATAAGGGCAGGGATCTGTCACCCTGATGTCCGCTGTGGGGCCTCTGCCTTTCCTTCTAGGGCTCACGGCTCATCCTCACCCCCTTTCTGTCACCCAGCGTTCCTTCCCGGTCCTCCCACCTGCCACCCTAAGATAGATCCTTCGTCCCTTTCAACAGCATTTTGACCTTTTCCAGAGGACATTTGATTGACGATGCTGCCTACTTTTACCACTTAGGGCAGGGCAGAGCTGCCGAGGTACCACCTGTTAAGGATTAGCTCTCGTGTGCCAAGTCCTGGAGTAGGCAGCCAGGCAGCTATGCACCATAGCAACATGTGTCACTGTCTGTCTGCTTCAACTGGGGAGGGGGGGTGCGTCTTTCCAAGTATGGGGAATCATGGGATTTGGGGGTGTCCGCTCCGCATTGCTGCATAAGACCCCATCTTTACTCAAAATGTACATTTTTTTCAGAGGTCTATATTCACATCACAGTCCTGATTGCAGGGTACCCCCGAAAGTGGAAGAAATGAACCCCTAGAAATAGCGGGAGGGATAAATTGCAGGTTCTGGGTGCACAGGTTGCATGCGGCAGAGCCCCAGACTCAAAATCAAGGTCTTTTTGACGCTAAGATTTCGAGTCTTCCGAATCACATGATAGCCCTAGAAACGGGATGTGCTAGGTGGGGGTGACAGCCTCGGGCTGACGTTTGGAAATCAGTTATTTTGCCTGGGCTTTTTATTTTCCAGAACAATAAATAGAAAAACATGATTTTATCTCTCAATGTTCTGAAATATCCAGGCAAGCAATCGGCTAACCCCTCGTACCCCACCCGTTACCCTCGCCACCTGAGGACCACCACCCCTTGGGATGATTTCCCCACAAATTGTGCATAAAAATCGCTCGCTTTTCACGATCAGGGCTCATCTAGGGAAAAAACACCAGCGACCACAGGGTGTTGGTCATGGCGGCCAGGGGCACTGCGGCAGAATTTTTTTTTCTCGGTTCTTTGCTGCAGTCTGGGTGCGGCTAGAGCAATTTGTCATAGAATATGGGGGGCTCATTTTTCCGGCCAATCACTTTTAGAGAAATGAGCGCATTGCAGCAGAATGCGCTGACGTCAGAGACCACCCCTTCTGCGCCTTTATATAAACCCCACCCAGCCAGCCCCTAGCGCAGACGGCGGAGAACTGGGATGGAGCTCGCCTTGGCTCTGCTCGCCTTGGCTGCAGCTCCCCCGAAGACTCCGGCGCCCGCGTGAGAATCCCTCACCTGGTGAGTGGTTGGCCATCCTTTGCCTAGAAGGATGTGCAAAGCGAAGACGACATCCCCCTGTGGCTTGGGCTCAGTCCTCCTGGACATACCCAAAGGCCGATGCTAGGGACCTTTCCCGAAGGCGACCCCCTCGCCTGGTCCCCAAGCATCTGACACGAAATCCTGTCAGGATGGGAAACTCGAGGCACATTTTCCTGGGGTGGGGGACGGACACTAGAGCCCTTTTCTCATCTAGACCTGGAGGGTGGGCTGGGTGGCAGAGATTCCGATTAAGGAGAATAGGATAAGGCAGATTCCCGTTGGAATCCAGCATTTTGCGGCTACTGGGGTCCAAATCCCTGATTTGGGGGGTTCAAAGCCACCTTTAGATTCACGTTCATGGTGGGAGATATGGCGGCCACGCATTCTGCATGGCCCCTGAATTAGGGAAGGAAGGCGCCTGGAGAGCAGGGTCTCGAATCACCCCCCTCCCGCCCCCAGTCTTTAGCCAGGTTCTTGCTGGACCGTGGGCGTGAGGGTTAGAGATTGCGGTTCACCCACGATTCCGAATCTCCATACGCAGGTTTACTGCAAGAAGAGACCTCGGGCAAATCTTAGAGCAGGATTTGTAATGGCTATCCACTGCTGCTCCCCAGAGCAGCCCCTCCACAGTGGGGAGAGATGGTGTTCAAGGTAGACCTGCCTGGAGACCCCGCAGTGCCGCAGGGAAGGCTGCGGTTTGATGGGGGGGGGGGTGTCAAGCAACCGGGGGCGCAGGTAGAATAGAATCAGGAGCGGGTTGGGGTGGAGAGACGCTTGTGTCCTTGGGTCTGCAAAGAGAGAGGGAGATGCGGAAAGGGGGTGTGTGTGGAGGTCTGGGGGGGTGGCGATCTGAGCGCTGGGAATTGGGGAACCTGGCGCTTTTAAGAATTGCGCATGATGGTCTCTGGAAGATTCTGACATGTTGCAGGCTTAGAACAGTCGGTAAATCACCTTTTGTCATTTCCTTTGTCCCTGTCAAGGCCCCCCAGGCCGCCCCCTCCCCATCCTGTGCTGGCGGGCTGGAGGGGGGCGCCAGCGGGCTGCTACGTGGCAGGTTTCTGGAAGGTTCTCTTGATGGTCGCAAGAGGGCGCTGGCGGCACTGCGGAATTTTGGGGGGCGGGGTGGGGAGGGGAGGTGGCCTTTGTTCTCTTGCTGGAGGGGGTCGGGCGCAAGATTTGCTGGAGGGCTGTGGATTCATTTAGCCAAGGCAGAACTGTTCGGAGGTCCGCTGTTCTTCGAGGCGCCCCTTGCCAGGGCTGCATAGGCCAGAGGTGGCGTCATCTGCAGTGCTGTGTGACTTGGGGTGTCGTGGAAGAGCTGCATGCGATTCATTAATTGTCACTGATTCTTGTTTTCAGGGGTCTTAAGAAGGTGTGGCTACTTGAGGAAGGACTGTTTTAGAAAGGTCAATTAATTAGGTGTCATGGCCAGGGCTTTTGAGGCTTGGTGTGGCAGAGAGGGGGCAGGATTTGGGGGGGGGACTGCGACGGGGCTGCTGGGTGGGGAGGGGTCTCAGATTGGGTTGCTCTTATTTTATAGTACGTAGCTCAAGACCTCAAACGTGGGAGTTGCGTATATTGAGAATTGGTTCTTCTACATTTTAATTATGCTTAATTGGATTCACTGATGGGGGAGGCAGGCTTCCTGCATTTTTAATGAATAAATGTAGAATTGTGGTCTGGGGAGCCCCTCACTGTGGGGTCCGGTGTCTGCAGCCTCTGCTGCAGTGACCCCTGTGATTGACAGGGGTGCAGAAGGCCCCCTAGGTGTGGGTGCTGTCGCATAAACCTAAGTTGGTTCTGGCTAGGTAGTGTGGAGAGGTGGGGGCGCACAGAGGAGACCCTGAATAACAGGCTGATGTGGGCTATGCCCCCCCTTTAGGCATGAGACCTGTTGGGCAGCCCCCCCTCCACCCTGCGTCAGCCTGGCTCTGGCAGCTGCGCGCTAGTGTGGGTGGGGGCTCCGCAGGTGGTTGCGCTCTTGGGCTCTCGGTGCGGGCCGAGCTCCCCCTAGCGGTCTCTATGCGCAAATGGTTCTTGGCCCGCTAGCCTGGCCCTCAAGTAGCGCATGCGCACACAGCTAACACTTGTGGCCTGTCAATCAACTCAGCTTTACCCCCTCCCATTGCTATCTTGCCCCTCCCACTCTCCTCTCCCTCCTCCCCCTCCTACTCTCCTCCCTCCTCCCCCTCCCCCGTTGCCTCTCCCTCCTCCCTGCCTCCTACCTTCTCCCCCGCCCCTCGTCAGTTTCCTCCTCCCTCTTGGCCCTCCCCTTCCCTACTCCCCACCCCTGCTCCTCCTCCCTCCTCCCCCTCCCGCTTCCCTCCCAAGCCTTCCCTCCCTCCTCGCTTGCCCCTCCCTTCCCTTTCCCTCCACCCGCCCCCTCCCTCTCCCTGCTGTTCTTGTGCTGGCCGTTAGAGGTCCTCAAGATGGTTTCTAACAACCCCCTCCATGCCGCAGGATCTCTCTTCAGGGATGACATCATCGACTCACCACAGCCTTCAAGGACCACCTCCTCTGATGCCAAGCTGCTGCTGTCTCCACCTCCTGGTACCACAGCCCCGCCTCATGTGCTTGCTACATGGACTCTCCAGACCTTCATCACCCCCAGACCCATTAGCCATGAAAGGCAACTGAAATGTTAACTCATTAGTTTTGACTGTAATTAACACCTGGAATTTTAATGAGTTCTTTAACCTTTGGTCTTTTGCAGGTCTAAGGAGCATGGATTCCTGGAACCCACCAGCATACAGATCCCCAAGACCCCCAGGATCAGGACAGCGAGGGACAAGGGACTCCAAGAGGATCAGCACTGACCAGCTCACCCCACTCTAGGCTCAGGCCTTGAACCAATGCCCTAGTGAGGGGGCATTGGTCATGACCCCTGACCTCTGCTCTGCTTGCGTCTTGACTCTGAGTCCTTCCCTGTGTGTCTCTGCTTATGCTCATCTGCCAGCGAACTGGAGTGCCTCCCTCCCCAAGGGGGTCCAATCCCTTGTGACCGACCCGTCTTTGTCCTTACAGTGTCCTGAATGGAGGGATCCCTTTGGGAGCCTCTCAGGAGGGGGACCTGGGCCGAGGGCCACCAGCATTGTGCTGGCAACTGTGGGGGTGGGGGTGGGGTGCTTCTGGAATGAGCATGTGGCTGACCCCTGAAGGCATGCCCTACCTCCTTGGATATGTCCCTTCCTTTTTAGGGGAATGGGGACTAAATTAGGAGCAACCTCCTAGGGTCGTTGTGAGAATTAAGTGAGATAGAGAAGCCTGAGGCAGGGCTGGGAAGAGGCCATCGGCAAATGTTTGTTGAACAGGTTTGTAGGTAAATCCATTCCCACCCATTCTTTTTCTTACTTGTCTTAATTATTCTCCAACAGACTCCTGCAGCCTTGAACCAGGTAGGGGCTTCCAAAGACAGCGGCCGACGGGCAGACTTTGAGTAAGAACATGAATTATGCGTGTGGCCATTTCCAGAGCACTTTCTCCGTAATGTGCCCATGTTGTTTCTCTGTAATATGTGTATGTAACGAGGCAGCCTCATGTCTAGAGCAGGAAACATTTGGCATGACTTTTCACAATTTGGAGAAGGTAGGTGGGGACGAGGCCTATGAGAACCCAGCCTGTCCCATGCTGTTGGGTTTAAATTTGGAGTGAGGCCCTGAGGGGAGGATACCAATATTTTGTTACATTGCTAGGGAGAGGAGGGGTCAGAGTTCAACCTTGGTGCCGCTGTGGCTGCCCGTGACTGCCCCTCCCTGCCCTCAGCCCAGACATCTACGAAGAGTCCCCTTATTTCATGTCAAGCATTCCACAGTGGGAAAGTCTGTCTGAGATCTCGGCTTCCCAGGGTGGTCTTGGAGGTCTGGGGGTTGGAATCCCCAATCCCCGCCCCCCCCCTACAAATCTGGTACTATGTGCTGACTTCACCTTTTAGTAACAGTGTGACCTTAAACAAGTCACTTAACTTCTGTAAGTTTCAGCTCCTTTTATGGTCTAAATAAGGGATTTTTAAAAAAGAAAGAAAACACAGTTCATCTACTCCACAGGATGCTTTTGAAGACCAAACTATGTAACTCATAGGAAAGTGCTTTGTAAATTGCTATGAAATTGCAAAATACCAACCCGAGGCTGTCCCTATTGTTCACTGTCCAGGCCCCATCCTCTCTCGTAACAACAATGAGCACCCAGTGGGTGCTATGTATTTGTCAGTAAATAAATTCCAGAATAAATAAAGATGGAATTAATTCAACAAACATTTTCTGAGATGCTGACCATGTGCCCGACGCACCAGGCTAGGTCTGGGTACAAAGATAACGGGAACAGTCTCTTGGAGGCTAATTAGGGCCCTCATTTGACCGGCACTTTCTTTAGTCGCCTTTTAAAGCCAACCAGTTTTGTCTGGACAAGACAAAAACAACTGGGCTGCTTTAGAGAAGCCCAGTTTGGAGTGGACAATAGCATCCAGGCCTCTGAAAGGGGCTGATTGGATTATGTAGCAAATGGAGGTAGAGGGATGACTTAGAAGGTGACAAATGCAGTGGGTGGAGACCCACTTTGACTTAATTCAGGCTATTAGGAAGGAATCTTTGGTCTTCCAGAGTTGCCAGGAGCATTTACTATTACTCTTTACACCCTTAATGTTCAGCACACGCGGCATCAAGCATCACTTAAGGTCAGTGGAAATCTAGGCAGGAGACTTCAGCGGGTCTCTCTTTTGCAACCATCCATTCATTTGATCCTCACAACTCCCTGTCCTGACCCAGGGCCGGCCTGTCACCTCCCAGGGAAGCAGAGGTTGCCAAGTGGCTTTTCCGATTGGGGCTCCCCATGCCATTGTCCCATGACCTCTTCAGTTTTAACAGTGGAGTGTCCCTGACCGGAGCCTGCACCCCACCTCCACCTGGGTTCCCTCCGGACTCCTGACTCTGCTGCCCCCACCTGGAGCCCCACTTCCTCCTTTCCTCCTTCCTGGCCACTCCAGTGTCTGTCTTTCCTTCACAGCCCGGCTTCTCGAGGCCTGTCTACACTCGCTGCTTTCCTTCCTCACCTCCAATTTCCCCTCCAACCCACTGCTTCCTGACTCGCTCTTCTCCATCGATCGGCTATCGCTCAGGTAAAGACTTTTCTCTAGCTTGACCCTTGACGTGTCTCCAGCCTAGCTGGACACAAGGACACATTTCCACGCCTCCTCTCCCACGGCTTCATAGCTCTCCTTCCCGTCCATTTCCACACGTTACTTGCTTTATGGACATACCTGTTCTTACCTTCCCTGGGAACCTGCGTCACCCCCAGGCCTCCTGACTTTCTAACCTACCCTACCTCTTGCCATTCAGCTGGCAGAATCACCTTCCTCACTCTGGAATCGGCTGACTGGGGTTCGAGTACTAGGTAACACTTAACACTGGGACCGTGGTGTAGGACAGTTCTTCCAAGCCACTGTAGCTAAAATAGGGTTAACAGTCCTCACCTGGAAGACCAGATGAGCGCCTCCAGGTAAGCCTCAGCCACTGCTAGCTGAAGGACCAGAAGTGAAGTCAGGTATTATGAGCAAATCTGAGTCACCCATAGGTTTTTTTTTCGGGCTGAGTTCCCATGCAGAGGACCAGAACACAGAGGACAGAGGACAGGGAGGGGCATGAGGGGGAGGAGCGAGAAGAAAAGACAATTTACCAAAAGGGAATTAAAGACAGGAAAGTCAGAAAGGTAGGCTTAGACAGTATTAAGACCCACCTAAAACTCATCTAGAAAGAGCTTTCCTCCTAGGTTAGGGTTAGAAGAGAGAGAACAGGAGGAAGCTTTTAGAGTGATTATGCCAGAGACAAATCCCAGGGAACTTCCATATCAAATTGCCCCATTTGAGGTTTTGAACTCCTTCCCGCAGGTCCAACCTCTGTGCCTCCGCCCCCTTCGGCTGGTGATTAAGTCCCCAGGGTACAAGAAAGGTCTCAGAGAATGACCGGCACACAGAACACAGCCTTCCCCACCCCCAGCTGGCTTTTCCAGTTTTACTCCACTTTCTGCCCTTTCTCCTTAACGAACATGGGGCTAATCTTGGGCCTTGTAGAAAGAAGAGGCAGCAGACGCTAATGAGGTGGCTGCTGGGTTCCAATATTCCTCTCACAAGGAGCCCTCTTTGTCTGGGAAGGAAAACACACTGATTATCGTAATGAGCTGAGCAGGAGGCCGAGGCCAGGGGCTCCTAGGGTTCTTAAGCCACATTTCTCATCTCCGGGCTGCGGCTCTGCCCCCACTGAAGTCCTCGCTCCCATCCCAGTGTGAGGCCCATTGAGTGGGGTTGCCGGTTGAAGGTAGCTTTGGGACAAGTTGAGCGTGGTCCACAGTCACACTCATTCCCTCTCACCCAAGCTCCCAGACTGGGTTCCTAGTCCCACCCCAAGACTCCTCGGGAACGTTTCAGACCCCATAGAGAGCTTTGGAACCCAGGGCAGATTTGCAGATGGCAGCCAAGAGCCAACTCATAGTCCTAGAGTCAGCAGGTGCCCTGTCCAGGCCAAGAGATGGAGGTTTAGATACACCCCATGAAAGAATATAGTTAGGGTTCAAATTTGGCTCTACCATACTGGTGAAATTGGGGCTCTGAGAGCCAGTGACTTGTCCTGATCATTAGGTAACAATTAGATCTGGGCTGGGAGTGCACTCCAGGGGTGGAGTATATGCCCAGAGTGGACAAAGCCCTGGGGCCCATCAGCAGCACCCCAGTTTCAGACATCAGATCCCTAGTTAATCTCTTAATTTCTAATGTCTCCAGCCCAAGGCCCTCACCTGAATCACTTCACCCTTGACTCCCTTAAGGCCACTATGATCTTTGGGGCTGGCACGCCCCAAATTCAAACTGCCTCTGCTCATCCCAAATTCTGTGCACATGTCACCCCAAGGCAGATTGATCAAGATTAAGCGACTCCAGTTAAACTTTAGGCCCAAGCCAGACCTTCAGCCAAATACAAACACACAGAGAGAGAGAGAGAGAGAGAGAGAGAGAGAGAGAGAGAGAGAGAGAGAAAAGGAAAGTGATTCGAACAAGAAAACGTTATTTAAAACTTATAGAGGGGCAGCCTCCTCTCTCTTCCATCGGTGAGTCCACTGGCTGAAGGTTCTGAGGTGCTATGCCTCCAACAGGTTCCCACCTTGCATAGGAAGGTGAGGTAAGGCTAGGGCTTTGGACAAGAGTCAAGGCTTCTGAAAGTGGGAGTCACACGCAAGCCTCCTTCCCTCTGCATTGCCCTTGGAGGGTAGAATCAGTTGTTTGTAATCATCAAGAAAAGTCTCCAGGGTCCTTCCATCTCTCCATATCTATCAATTAGTAAATTAACAGGTCCCTGAAGACACTGCTGGTAGTGTAGGAGTCCTGGGGGTATTTAAGAGGCTGGGGAGGGTGTTCGGGATCTTTGCCCAGCATCTTCAGTCCCAGATCATCAGGGTTCTCTGTACAAGAGTCCTGAGACTTGATAGCTTTGAGCAGTGTAAGCAGGAGTCCCCCACTACCCCAGCACTTCTGGAAGGCAGGCACTTAGCAGCAGAAGGATCTGAGCTGCTTTTTTGAGTACAGGTGGGATTTTTACCTGTCCCCTGGGAACCTCACAGGTGCTTCTGTGCCTTAGTGGACACAGACATCCCCCTTTTCAGCCCAGACAGCCAAGCTGGCTTCAAAGTTGGCCCACATCCCCCTAGAGCATGCTGGGTACTACCGAAGTAATCAGGATATAGTGAGCAACTTGAGGCCAAGAGAGACCAGGAAAAGCCCACAGCCCCGAATTCTTCTGAGAATTACTGTTTTTCTACATTCACCGCCCATCCGTCCTCCATTGCTGTCTCAGTTTCCCTCTGTTTGTCTCTCTCCCTCTCCCATTTGAGTCTGGCTCTCTTGGGGTGCCCCTAGGCCAACCCCCCCTCCTCTGGGTGTCCCAGCACCATCCTGGTAAATAGTGGGGCTCAGTAAGAGTATGTGGGATGTATGTTTGGACAGGTGGACGAATGGAAGGACTCGACTGCCACACCTGAGCAGCTACATGGGTGACCTGAGGAGTCCTAGGTTCAAGGGGTGGAGGGCAGGGGTCCTGGGATTGGGAGTTGGCAGTTTCCTGCCCCAGCCCCAGCCCCATTTGAAGGGGTCTTCACTGGTTGCGCCCCTGCATTCATCCGCGCGTCCATCCCGTCATCCAACAGTTGATCCTAACTGAGCGTGCCCATGGTCCTGGCCCTGGGCTTGGCACCTGCCACCTAGCTTGTCCCTTGATGGCCTCTGCTTCCCAGGGAGGACAGGCTGGGGGGTTGTCTAGGTGCTAGAGCAGTCGTCTCTGGCTCTGTAGAGGGCATTTTGAGGGTATGGGGTTGGCCCGGTTTGCCTGCCTGGCCATTGTGCAAACCTGCCCACCTCCAGGGCCTTGCCCCCTCTCTGCCCCCTGTGCCCCTGTGGCTGAGTACGGACTACTGGCCCTGCAGCTTAGGGCCGAGGCAACTGCAAGGAACAGCTGTGATGTGTGTCCCTGGTCCTGGCCATACAGGTCTCCCTCCTGAGGTGGGGGGGTCTGTGGCTTGGATCCCCTCCCACAGTTCCGTCCTCTCCCTGGGACTCAGTTTAGCCTCTTTGTCCCCATATTGCTCGCAGGGATGCGTGTCCCATGCCAGGAGCCTCCAGAGAGCATGTGCAGCCTCCCCCCACGCGCCCCCCCCCCCACGTGCCTGGCTGCTCACCTGCCTCTCTTCCACCTGCTGGTCCCTCCCCTCTCCTCCAGCACCCCTGTTCATCATCCTCTTGGCATTCTGCTTGCACAGTCTTTTCCCTACAACCTCTGCCTAATACCCAACTCTGCCTTATTCCCCCGGCTCAGCATCCCTGGGTCTCCGCCACCCCTCCCTCTGCTTTGTAAGCTGGCTTCCCCTGCTAACCTGGTCCACCCGCTTCTCTTAGCCTAGCCACTAGGTTCCAGCCCCACTGCCCCGCCCACTCAGTGTTGCCTCAGTTTTCAACTGATGCCTGCCTTGCGGGACAAGCCCCTGCTGATGCCTTCATCTCCTGTGGGCCTGGCTTCCAGGATCTGAGTGACCAGGGGCTTAAACCAGGTTATGGCGTGGCCTGCTGGCCCCAGGGTCCCCTCATCATCATTCCCTGGTGGGTGTTGCCCACAGCCCACCTGAACTGCCGTCATGTCTCTCAGAATCTCGGCTTGGCCCGGCCAGGCCGCTTGCTGATCACTTGGTGTTGTTTTGGGGGGCTGCCATCCAGGCTGGTTGCATCCTTCCTGTGCCTTTTCCTGTTGTGATCATGTGCCAAGGGCTGCCCTTCTCCACGGAAGACCAGGTGAGACCATGCTCTTTGCCCTTGTGTGTGACTGCGGGTGGCTTTCTTCAGGGTGCTTGCCCTGACTGATTCTAACTCTGCTCCTCCTCGAAGCTGGAGTCCCACTGGCCGTACTGGCTGAAGAATAGAGGATGGAGGTGACTGCGGAGCTCAAGGACCAGATGAGGCCCAGCGCCTGGACCCCGACTCTTAGGACCTGCGCTGTGACCTTCACCGACTAGGGTGAGTCTCTTGCGTCGACATGCACAACCTCATTAGAGTCCACTCACATCACCTATCCACTCAAGAGAGAGAACATTTACTCTGGGAGGGGGCAGCTTACAGAACTTTGACATCAACATTCGTGCCTGGAGACCTGGACGCTGCCTGGAGCGGAGATCCTTGCCATGCCAAATCCGCATGTGTGCGAGTCCATCTTGGCCACTGCCTGTGGAGGCTGGGGAAGGTAAGTGGGGAGAGTCTACAACACACATAGTCTACACTCTCAGGAATGGCCAAGGCCTGGCCCACAGTAGGCACATAATCAACTCTGCTGACCATGTTCGTGAAATGAATCTACAGTACCTCTGCCTTGTCCTGCCTTGTAGTCCTGTTCAGAGCTGTGGACAGGGGCAGCTATCTGCCCAGCATGAGGAGATATTTCTTCTTCCTACCATGGCAACGTTGTTTCCTGGGAGAATTGAGACTTTGCACACATGGGGCTTGGATAATGTCCTTTCAGCAAATGGTGGTTTTGAGAGAGTTCTTCTCCTGGCCCCTGTTCCTCACCTGACATGGCAATGAGACAGGAATGTTTTTGTTTGTTTAAACAAAATCAGTGATAGTGAGGACACAGAAGGCTGAGGCTCAGAGCCACATGATTCACTTGGACTCTTCATTTCTTTCTTTTGTGTGTGTGTGGGGGGGTTTCACTTACTCAAGAACTATTAGTTGAGGTTCATGAGGGGTTGGCGGGGCAGGAAACTAGGACCAGGCTTTGCACAAAGGACTGAAGGGTCTGGTGAGTGACCTGGGAGGGCCCCAGCAGGGCAGTCCTCAAGGTGGCTCCTTTTCTGTCTCACTTGGGGTGTCGTGATGAGAGCTATACCAGGATTGAAGGTGCGGGGCGGAAGGGGAGCTAAGTGGGTCAGCTCTTGACTTCTGCTATATACTACCCTTCTCGGTGCCTCTACCAGGGGTGTCTGTGAGCAGAGCTCCATGCCCCTACCTGTAAGACCCCTGCTCCCCCGCCACATGTCAGCCTGCATAGGGGCCTTGACCTCATAGTGCCTCTGCTTTCTGACGCATTTTCCATGATGTCCTCTCATTAAATAAGATTTGCAGATGGCTCTTCTACAGTCTTGCCTTTCCCCTGAAATGGAAATGGGTTGGGATCTTATTTTTAAACAAAACCCAGCAGTGTACAGAGGGGGCCCAACACCCAAACCTTTTCTGTCTGCTGCCTTTGCCTGCTCATTCTCCCTCTCTGGAGAGCCTGACAGGCTACGGGGAGGAGGGTGTGTGTGCCCAGAGCACTGGGAAGGCTCTGCCCTGTGACATTTACTCCATAGCTGGCATTTGCTGAGCTACCTGCCTGCAAACACAATGACGTGGGCCTGGGAGAGGAGCTTTGATTCAGGCAGGATGTTAGCTCCCAGGGGTCACAAATCTGGAGCTTAAACAATGCTTCTGGGTAGCTGGCCTGAGCTAAGGGCCTGAGGCTCTAGGCTTGTTCATCAGGGACACCTCAAGATTTGGAGATGGGCTAAGCTAAGGGGCTAGGCTAGGTTAAGGTGAAACTGACAGGCCTAGTTATGAGGCTACTCTGGCCCCTTGTTCCAAAGGCCTTCAGACTCTGCAGTCAGCTCCCCACCCTCCCAGGAGTCTGGAATAAGGCTGATTACTCAGGACCAAGCTGTGCAGAAGGTTCATGGTGATTGATTGGCGTTTCAGAGACTGAACATCAAATCTCAGGCAAAGACATCTTTGGGCCGTTTTGTGTGTCATTAGATAAAACAAGAAGAGATTCCCAGTACCAAGTTCTTTTCTTTTTATTTTTTGAGAAAGTTTTCCCCTATAGCCCCAGCTGGCCTGCAACTTACTATGTAGACCAGGCTGGCCTCAATCTCACAGATCCACCCGCCTCTTCCTCCCAAGCACTGGGATTCAGGGCATGCACCACCACGCCCAGCAGATACCAAATTCTTAATTAAAGACATTGAAGCCTACTGTAACACACCAGCCTTGCAGACTAGTGTCTTGAGAGCCGCAGAGAGGTCAGTATTGTAAAATTGAAAGAAATGATCATTTTCAAGAAAACTCTTTTTTGATGGATTGGGCAATCTCTGAGCAATAAAGAGTAGAAATGAGGCCTTCATTGTAGAGGCACTGGGTACAGAGGGCCTTGTCATTCCTTGTAGGCGGGGTGAAGGGTCTCTGGTCATTTGTCTTGGTGTTAAGCAGTTAGTTCTCCACGATCATCTTTAGTTTGGTGCTCCATGTACTTAGTCTGGGAAAAGATGATGGTCCTATTTGGGAATGACTCCCCCACCTACTCCTGGGGCTGGCAGGAAAGGGAAGCCAGAGTTTGGCTGGGACTACTTGTAGAGGGGCTACCTCGGCTGCTTTCTCCCCTCGGAACCCCCACCTGCGAGCTGCTCCCGCGCCAGTTTTCAGGGCCCCTGACCTAGTGCTCTCTGAGTTGTGATTCAAACCCCAAATGAATTTGCAAGTATGTTTCTCCAAATAATGTCAAAACCTGGCAAGACTTAAGGGCAATAGGACGCATGTGTTTCTTAGTCTTTCATTTACATGAAGTAACTTAAATGTGTTTTTTAATGAGCAATCTGACTTCTCAGAAAGGAAAAAGAAAAAAAAAAAAAAGCAAACAAAACCCAACAACCAATCCACCCATCTTTTAATGAGCTTGCTAATGAAGAGAAAGAGCATTACACAAAGGGGATGGTAGAAAAAGATGAATTAAGGGCCTGGAGGGTTAAAGGGCAGCGGGCAGCTCAGGACGATGAAGAAACTGAGCTGGAGGAGCTGGGCTGTGCTAGGAGCATTTCTTAAGAGACTGGGATTTAACAGGCCGTGAATGAATCCCAAGAACCAGTTTCCCTTTGCTGCTTTGAGCCAGGACCCTCTCACAAATGAAGGAGGTCATGCCTGAATTCCCATCCCTGGTTAGAGTAGATGGAAAATTCTAGGATAGATGGGCCTTTCTGAGTGAAGCCACCTTCAAGTATAGGGTTCTCTGAAAGATCTGGTAGGGATGGTTTTCTTCATAGTGCACGCCTGGTTCAGATGGGGCAGCTTCAAGTGAGCCCTGGCTGCTCACAGATGCCTGGCTCTTGGGGTTCTTAGAAAAGGGGTGTTACAGGGTGCATTATCTCTGTGGCACAGAAAGATCAGAGTCAGGAGAAATTAGGGATTTGAGGGCTGGAGAAGAGTCAGGGGAACATGCATCTGATGATGGCATTTCCTCCTGGGCATCTTGGAGAATGGCAGTATCACAACAGAGCAGCCTCAGGAATATGTACTGTCTTCTGAGATTATCAGGCCTTGAGGACAATACCCAGGTCCTGAGTCTTCCTTTGAAAATCTGGTCACTCTAGCCAGAATCCTCGGAACACAGCGTCCCACGTCTCCAGATAGGTCCATGTTTCTCATCTCAGCTCCCTTTACCCACAAGTCCAGGGTGGCTGGGGGGACAGCTTGGGAGGTCATGCAGGTGTCAGGTGACAGAGGCCAGTGGGGCCCCCAACTGGAGCAGGATGTGTGTGGGAGAGGAATTAATTAAGGAGAGGACAGTGGTGGAGGGTGCAGTCTTGACTTTCTTAATTGCTCTCCAGTTTCTTTGGGCTTAAGAGAAAAATGCAGATGGTGAGGTCTTCCCTCCCCTAGCCTGGGAGAGGGGCAGGAGCCTGGCTCCCCACCCCACCACCTTGAGCTGGCCTTCTCTTCTCTCAGTGAATAGGGTCTTTGGCAGGGGCTTAAGGAGGAGACTCTTAGCCTGGGAGCTCCCAGGCTTCTGCAGCTGGAAACAAAGGCGCAGGCAGAATGGAATGTAGGGAGGAGGTCCTGGGGAGTCGAGCCACCTGGGGATAATTGGGAGAGGGGGCTCCAGTGAGTTCCCAGGTCCTGTGAATGCATCCTGTCAATGGAAGGTGCCCTTTCTTCAGATGAAAAGAAGAAAACCTCAATTACCTTCCCGACATGGAGTGTGTGTGTGTTCCCTGGGGGCTGTGTGGGGCCCCTGGCCTTGTGTGTGTGTTGGACCAAGGAACAGACCCCTGTGGTACAATGACCCACACGTAGTTAGCCACCCGCTCTCGCGACCCTGAGACCCTTGAGCTTATCTGTCCCAGGGCTGGATTTATACAAGTCTTTTGGGGTAGAAGGGAGGCAAAGATTTGATCACACTGGGCCTGATGCCCAAAAGATGTTTTAGAGACAGAATGGGGCCAAGGGACAAAACTCCAGAATGGAAAGTTGGGGAGAGAGGACTGGCCTTGGGGCCAAAGGCTGAGAGCATGTTTGTGCTGGCCACCAGAGACCACAGCTGTGCAGGTTTCCCACCTTCCCGTGCTCTGGACCACCCTGTGGGTGGATACAGGGCCAGCCTGCCATGGATAAGAAACAGGGAGGGGGCGATTGGAGTGATAGGTATCTGAAGTTTTGGGGAGGCACAGGTGTACATGCTTAGGGACCAGGAAAAGAAGGCGTTAATGTGACTTCCCCTGCTAGTGGGTTGGAAGGAAGCTGGCTGTCCCATGCTGCCTCAGATTGGCCTTGAGGGTTTGGGACACTCTGTACACCCAAGGCAAAGTCCCTGCTAGGAGAAGAAAGAATCCTGATTTTGTTGTGGCTGTGTCTTCTGCTTCTGAACCTCACTTTCTATGACTACAAACCGGGGCACCAGCCCATTAACTGTTAGAATTAAGCAATTAGAAAAGCAGCCTTGCATGGGCCCCTGTTTGACCGGAGGAGGGAACAGAGATTGATGACCTCTATTTCTTGGGACTTATCAGGTGGTCAGAGGGTAGACCTTAAAATGAATGCCTTAAAATGAGTGCTGGGGTTCCAGGTACAGAGCTGCCCGGAGCTGCTTTCCAGAGTCTGGGTCCAGCCCCTGCTCACCTCTGACTACTGACCGCTGTGACTTCAGGCCCTGTCTCTAGCCCTCAGGGCCTCAGTTTCTCTGTCTTTGAGATGGCAATGGGAAGGTTCCCAGGGCTGCCGCACAGGCTGTAGTATAGAGATTGCACCTTATAGAGCATTATTCAAACAGGCATGCCACTAGCCATTCTGGGAAACCCTTTTTGGGACAGAGAACAACCTTTGTATAATGAGACTAGACCCATGGCTTCTGTCCCAGGAGAGTGTGGCCCAGCAGTTCCAAGTGACCCACTGTGTGCCCTTTGGTCAAGAGGCCCTCAGCAGCACCCTTGTTGGCACCCAGGCCCACTTGGGGATGAACTTCTTGCAGAAACCACCAGGGTAGCGACTTCTGAAGACACCAGCAGAACCTGCCTATGCCACCCCGTGCCACCGCCTGTAGCAGGCGGCCTTGGGTGCTCATCTCTGTCTGTCTCTATACCTCTTCCTGGTAATCAGGAGCTCACAGACCTTCTGGCAGTTTGTGCCTGTTATTACCATGGTGGACCGCAGCTTTTGTTTTGTGACCTTGGTTGCTACAATACCTGCGAGCTGAAATGAGGAATCAAAAAATTGCCAGCTTCAATTAGACTGGCAGACTGTGTTCCCAAGGCTGCCTCAGCCTCTCTACCCATTACGAGTAAACATGTACCAAATAGGTCCTGGTTCTCCCTAATTGCCCACTCCTGAAGCAAAGAGGTAAAATTCCAGGAAGAGGCATATGTAAACATCCTCTGCAACCCGAACAACGAAAATTAGAAGACTGACGGGGGCCTGGTGCGGGAGAACGGGACACAATTTCAAAAGATGTCCCAATTACCTCTCCCATTTTCATAAATGGGCCCATAATGTCCAGGGCCCGGGCCTCACAAAGGTACAGGAAATTAGCTCTACAAAGAGCTTGCATTTGTCAGGGGAAGTTGTAAGAGGGTAGTATTTTCTCAACAGGTAGGAAGCTGGTGATTGCAGACAAGGCTGATCATTTGTGTAACTGCAGGCTCTATTTCTTGAAATCAACATTTTAGTAAAAATAATCTTTTGATGTTTTGCTCTGTCTAAAACAGCCATAAGATATCTGTCCAAAGACATGCTAGGTCAATTAGGTCTTGTGTGCCTCTGGAGGAGAGAAACTTAAAAAAAAAAAAAATTCAGATTCTAGCAGAGCTAGAATGTTCTAAGATGTGGGGGCTGCAGTTGTTGAGCCCACCATCCCATCCCTTTCTACGTGGGTCATGAGCTCAGTACACACACTTAGGAGGTCTTCCATCAAGTGCATGTGACAGTGGTTTCTTTGGCCTCTATAAGGTCTTGTTTTTTCCTTTTGCTCCAGACAGTGACTCATCTCTGCAGCTTTTCTGACATTTGTTAAGATTCCAGCCCCGCACTGCGTTATTAATACATCACGACAGACCCAACGCTGGTACACGCAGCTTTTCAAACAAGGCACGACTTTGCTGGGGCCGCGGGTTAGCACAGCAGCCTGGGGTCTGCATGCCGAGTTCATTAAGGACAGTCAGGCACGCTGAAGGGTCCACAGGGGCTTAGAGGAGAGGCAGGAAAAAACCCAGATGCCCTGGGCTGCTTCTGATTACCCTGCTCCCATTAAAAACGAAGTAGACCAAAGCAAGACGCAGAGCGAAGGACCCGGCTCGTGTTCCTGGGGTTGGGGTGGGGGTGAGGGGGGGAGCGAGCGGCAATGCCTTTGGTCTCGCTGTGTGTTCTTGGTTTCGAGACCCATTGTCATCTAGGGACTGGTGGTTATGATGAGTGGCCACCCCAGCCCCACAGGGCTCCTGAGGACACAGGGGTGTTCAATGCGTGGTAGGTGGTCCCGAACTTTTGGATGCCCAGATTCTGCCCCAGGTTACCCCTGAGCTTCTGGCTGCTTTCTGAATACTTCGAGTTAGGAAATCAAGCAGTTACAGGAAAGCTGCATTTGGGGAGCACGGGCTGCACAGCCAGAGAAGGGACTTGCAGAAAGTTTGACAATAAGAGGCATCCTCACTGTGCCCTGCAGGGTTTGGGGTGCCTCAGCCAGAGGCATGTCTGGAAGCAAGCGGGTAAAGGGTGGCAGGGTGTGTCTCTGAAGGCCGGTCAGCATAGGGTAGGAAGTGCAGAGTGGTTCCTCCTTCAGGTCCTTGGGGAACCAGCAGGGCAGGTATCTGGCAACATGGCCCCTGGGGTCTCCCAGGTCCTATGTTCTGTCCACCCTAGTGGGTGGGGCTTCAGAGTGCCTGCTGTACCCATGTCTCCTCTTGGCTCCTGGTACCCTCCAGTCGACCGTCTCATCTCTCTGTGTCTCACCTAAAGACAGTCTCCCACGGGCTTTTGAACAAATCCTGGCGCTCCTCCACTCCCCTTCCCCACGCCTCAGTGCCAGCCCTGACAGACCCCCTTTTTGCCCATCATTTTACTTTGATAAGAATTTGGAAATAATTTAAAAAATTAATTTATTTGAAAATATCTTTTATAGGTAACTTCTTTTTTTTTCTTTCTTAAGCAGTTTTGGATTTGCAGAAAAATCAAGGTAGTGAATAGAGAGGTTAGGATGTCGTTCAGTTGGTACAGTGCTTGCACAGCATGCAAGAAGCCCTAGGTTCAATCTCCAGCACCACCAAAAACCAGATGTGGTATGGATTATGCCTGGAATTTACATGCTTGGGAGGTAGAGGCAGGAGGATCAGAAGTTCAAGGTCATTTTCTAATATAGCAAATTTGAGGCTAATCTGGGCTACACAAGACCATGTCTCAAAACTAAAATGAAACTAAAAAGGTCAAGAGGGAAAATACATACAGTTCACATAGACTTGTCTTTTCCTCTTGATAATGTACTGGTGTGGTGAATTACTTATCAGCCATGGGACAATACTGATGTGGGACCAGTAGGTGAAGTCTGTAGTTTGTGGCATTGGGCTGGCCTTGCTTTGCACTTTCTGTGGGTTTAACCATTATTTAGTGATACACATTCCTTGTTGCATATCCTGATTTTACCCCTTGAGTCTTTGGCAAATACCTGACATCATAAAGACTTGCCATTCTGGTATTCTGATTCTTAAGTGCTTGTTACACTTCTGTGACATGGTCAGAGTGGGGGTGGCCGTCTGTGTTACCACAGAGATCACTTGTCATCCTGTGATGTGTGTGCCATGGTTATTCAAGATACTGCCCATTAAACTCTTATTGTCTCAGCATGGCACACAGCCTGGCCTCCTGGCAGTGACTCTTTCTTGTCCACTGGTCACCTGGGCCCCTCTGTCTAACTTGTCCTGTGCTGAGTTTCAGTAGATCATTGGCTTGTCCCAGGGCATAACCTGTGCCCTGTGTTCAAGGGCTTTTGATGCCCCGCCTTCTGAAGCCTGCCTGCTTTCCTGAGAGATCAGTTTGCATCTTACCTGTGCAGTGGCCCTAAAGCTTTGGTTTCCACATAACAGCACTAAGCCCACCATGCACTGGTCCTAGGGATCTTGGACTGGAACTCTACTCTCATCTCTCTACCTGCCTCGCCCTGCAATAGGCAGCCGATGGGTGTGAGGCTGGCATGAGTGGGTTGAACAGAGAGATTATTTTCCATGGATTTTAAACTTAAAGTTTAGAGAAGTCCTGCTTCAAGCCATGCCTGCCCCCTTGCAAAGGTATTGCTCTCAAACACCGGCCTCCTCATCCTTGCTGACCTGGCTGGGGTTCTATTCTGTGACCTCAAGCTTTTTGCTTCTAGCTGAAATCATCTCCTGGACTCCTGCGTGGGAAGGAACCCTGGACACATGGACAGACACATGTTCCCAGTGCCCTCCAACTCTAAATCGTAAGTGGCCAGAGACAAGGAGCACACTTGGCTGCTGGGGTGGGGTTCTGCCTGAAGTACCCTGCCAGGCGAGCCTGCAGCCTGTCGACGAGGGGGGTGGACTGCCCAGTGAACCGAGCTGAGGGCTGACCTGGTGCTCGTGTTGTAAGATGGGAGCCTCCATCCGTCCCTGTTGTGTTGCCTATGCGTCAAAAGAATTCTATAGACCGCTTTGAGTGTGGGACCCCAAAAGAATTTCTTCTTTTTTATTCCCCTCTAAATGAATGGGCCTTTCATTGTGGAATCTCCCTCTGGCTCTTGTGCTGCAGAGCTGACTAGGATGGAAGTGCCCTTGTGAGTTGGGGCCTTCAAAGGGATGAGGAGAAAACGCAGGCCGAGGGACCAGCTTCTCAAATAGGCTTCGAGCCCCCATGACCTGAGCTCACCCGCTGGAAATGTCTGGAAAACATAATGGGCAGGTTTTCTGTCTTCAAAGTTTCTGGCTAAACCTCTTCAAGTTCTTTATTGTTTGGGACTGAGACACTCAGCGATGGTAATGGGGAGTTTCTTTTGTATTTGTCTTGAAAGGCCAAAATATTTTTATATTGCTGTAGACAAAGCCACCTATTTACAAATGAACTCCGTGTCCATCGTTTCCCACCAGGAAGACTGTACCATGTGTGTGTCTCTATGTATTCTGGGGTCTTGAAACAGGTTTCTCATGGGGATGGCCATTCACCGGGGCCCAGAGGGGCAGAGGGAAAGTGTCTACTTTGCCAAGGGGGCCTGGGGAAGCGGGGGCCCTAGTCTTGGATTTGCCCCCTGTATGTCTGGGGTGAGCCCTGGGAGAATCTGGTGGTAAAAGAACATTTGCTGTGTTTACCCTCACATCTGCCATTTGTGTGTGTTTCTGGGCTGTGGGTTTGCATACTTTGGTGGTTAAGTTGGTGAGAGGAAGTAGGGGGGCCAAGAGGGCACGGGTGCTCTGGTTCTCTTGTTGGGAGGCTGTTTCACTGGTGTCTGTTACATCACATCGTAAATGTTTAGATGGATCAGTGAAAGGAATGCAAAGGAATAAAGGAACAAAAGAGTAGATACTGAAGTAAGCAAGCTGGGTGGGATAGTACACCCATTGCTCAGTCCCCTCCACACCTAGATGATCGATACATGAGGCGATAAAATGCTGAGTTGATAATACGTAAGGCCACATGCAAAGTGGCACTGGGGTTAGCGTGAACCAAAGAAGTTTATTAATAAAGGAAACCTAAATGAAAGAAAGAAAGGACAGGTGGGAGTATCTAAAACAGTGCTGAGATTTTGAGGCCCAATAGTATGAACAGTTGAATGATGGGGGAGTGATGGAGGAAGGAAGGAAGGAAGGGAGGAAGGAAGAAAGGGAGAAAGGGAGGGAGGGAAGGAGGGAGTGAGGGAGGAAGGAAGGAAGGAAGGAAGGAAGGAAGGAAGGAAGGAAGGAAGGAAGGGACAGCAGCAGCGTGACAGAGGAAGAGAGAGCTGCAGAAGACAGGAACCCGTGGCACCCCAGAATCCTGCTAGCTGGGTGTCCAGTGAGCACTCTGAGTGAACCATATGCTGGTGTAGGGACGTAGAGTAAAGAGGGGGCTCGAAACCCAACCAAAGCCAGAGGACTGCAGGGTCAAGACAAGATGGGTCCCCAACGTCTCCACATATGAAAGACAGCAGAGAAAAGCGACAGCAAGAGGGGTGGATGGATGGGTCGCAAGTGGACGTGAGCAGATGTGCAGATGAGAGGGGGCTTTGGTATCCAGTCCTGGGATCTGAGACCTGGAAGAAAACAGAATGAGAAAGAGCAGAAAATAGAGATAACATCCCAGAGGTAAGGGGCTGGGGTCTGGCAGTCAGTGAACTCCTTGATATTCAGGCATGATGATCCGAGTTTCACCTCCCAGAATTCATGTGAAAAAAAAAAGCTGGGTTCAGGGGCACATACCTGTAATCCAGCACTGGGAGGCAGAGACAGGAGGATCCCTGGGGCTCACTGCTTAGCCAGTCTGGCTGAATTAGTGAGTTCCAGGTTCAAAAACAATAAGGTGGGGAGTGATTGTGGAGGACCCCCAAAGTTCACATGTCAACACACGCATGCACACGCTAAACAGATAAGAGAAGGACCCAGTACATGTTAAGTCAAAAATGTGAATGGGAAAATTCTTAAATGCCTGGAAGCAGCAGGTTGGGACAGTAATGCAGGGTTGCTGTCCACTGGGTACGGGGCTGGCTCGCTTTGCAACGCTGCTGCTCCGTCAGGAATGCACAAGCAAGCTGAAAAGCACCCGAAGAAGTAATGGAAGAGTAGGTGAAGGGCAGACCTGTGATAGGGTGCTGGGGACGTAATTCATCCCATCTGGGTGCCCCAGATTCATGAGGATAAGACAAAGTGAGCGAGAATGCCATGGGAAGCTCTTAACAAGAAGAAAGGAAACAGAGCGAAAATCTGCCCGTGGGGAAAACGAGTGCTGGGACTCAAAACCCGAGCACCCGGTTCCTCCGCAGAAACTTAAATACTACAAAGAGCGCTGGAAGGGTGGAGGGGAGACAATGAACGAATGCACGTATGAATGAATGGAGAAAGATATATTTCTTTCTTGACACTGTGGGTCAAGGAGGGATGTTTGTAGGTGACTTTCTGATCCTTCAGCCAATGACAGCTGAGGAGGAGAATCTAGGACAAAATAAAAAGAAATGCAAAATGTTAGCTTGAAAAGAAGAAAGTAAGAATGAGCTCACAAAGAGAACACAGATAGAAGGCCAAGCCCTGCTAAGGACAGGAGGAAAGGCCATGTCAGCAGAATGGTTAATTCCCATCTGTGCTTCTGACATGGACAATGACCCACCCAACCAAGAGACCTTTCAGGCATCAATATGTCAGGGAGGGTTTCAATGGGGCCGCGGAGGGGAGGCCCATTAACAGCAGATTATGATGTATCCAATTAGGTGCACCTGCCCTCTGGAAGTACAGAAGCCAGCATTGAAACGGGAAGAAAGACGGAATAGATGCATGCGTGCATGAGTGAATGAAGGAGAAAAAAGATTTGCATTCACTGCTGGGGAGGAGGGTATGCAGAACCCCTGAGGGTCGCTGAATCTCCTGAGGAATAAAGGGGGAAGAGTGATAGAAAGAAACAGTGAGATGGGGACATGGGTCAGAAAGAAACCAGAAACAGTGAGTGAACAGTGACGTCCAGGAGAGGGGGCTTTTAACACCGGGCATCCACATTAGTTAACAATGGAGGCCCTGGATGGAGGTGAAGCCTAGCATGTGCCATGGGTTCCTTCCCAGCCCTGTAACACAACAGATAAACAATATTATGGCCCTCAGACTTTTAATACTAATACAAATGGTAAAACAAACTGGATGAATTAGAAGAGGGAGAAAGAAGAGATGGGAAAAATTTAGGTGGACATGTAGAAGAAAAGGCATTTCCTGGATAAGTACTTAAATGCAGTGAATAGTTGTTATCCATTAAGTGTGCTAATTAGTAGGAGTTGAGGTTCATCCACAAAAGAGCAGATAGCAAAAAGAAACAATAAACCAAAAGGTGACCATGAAAGAAATAGTAAGAAACAGAGACTTTAATCAGTTACTACTGCACTTAAGCTGTTTAAGGATAAGAGCGCAATGTCAGAAAGTGACGAAAGAAGAACACGGAACACGACAGACACATACCATTAAAACACTGGGTGTGTAAATAGACAGGAAACCTGTGAGCGAGAGGGATGGACAGGCACAAAAAGATCGGAAAGCTCCAAGGATGATTAATTCAGGACTGGGCTCCTGAGAGAGCATCATACGTCCTGAGCTGGAGCACTAGCACAAAGAATTAAAGGACAAAAAAAGCTGCAGGCAGGCAGAGAAGGCTTGGGACCCTCAGATCATGCTTAATCTAAATCTGTGCACCTGAGGCCCATAAATAAAAGGGTAAATATTGAAATGAAAGAGCGATCGAAAGAACGGACAGACACGCCTGCAGCGGCCAGGGAGGAGCCACCCCTGGAACTTTTGCTCATCTTATTCTGGGCACCTGAGGTCCCTTAGGGTGAAAAGATGAGAGAAAAAGAGAGAAGGAAAAAGGCACTGAAAGAAAAAAAGGGGAAAAGAGACCTTTAAGGAGGAGGGAAGCAGCACCCAGGCGAGAGAAAGATCTGTGAGGATTAGCAACACATTCTCATTAATCCTAAAGATCGATAAGGTAATCCAGGCCCAGGTTCTTATGAGGAGGGAGAATAGAGAGAATTAACAATAAAAAAAATAGAAAGAAAGATAATAAACAAGCAGAATGGTAAACAGGTTATTAAGAGAGGCTGTCTGAACAGATCGTAATGAGTTCCCATACATGCTCCTTAAATAGATAAATACATTATACCTTTCAAAGAACACATGAAAAACAGAAGATGTTGGGTCCCAAACAAGGCCACACCTTCCACCACTGTGACAAAATACATGCAGAAGTCCACAAAAAAAACCAGTAAATACTTAAATGTAAAAGGTGACTAAGTGTAGGGAAGAATTACAAGCACAGATCTTTAAGACATGAGATTTTGACTGCCATGGCAGCAGATTAATAGGTAAAAAATACAAAGTGAGAGGCAGGGTAAAGGTAAATAAGGGAGGAGTGACTGCAGGAAACACGAGAGACGGGGCAACTCACACTTCACCCCCTTTTACACAGGAGCTTATAAAAATGAGAATGTCCGGAAGTAACAGAAAGCCGAACTCTGGGAAGAAATGGGAACGAGGAAGAGATTTAAGAAGAGAGGTCTTGGGGATCCGAGGGTTAAGGAGTTATTCAAAGATAGGCTGTTGATGTCCCCCAAACAAAATCAAATCAGGGTGAATGTGTGCAGGACTGGAAGAGAGGATGGTGAACAGGCACAAGGAGAGCAAGGTGAGGACAGGCAGGAAGGGCGGGAGGCCTGGTGCCTTCCCTGGTGAATGCAGTTGGCTGCATGACCACTGCAGGCCGGGAGCTGTTTCCACACAGTTTACCTGGCTACGAGGAGCTGGTCTGGGAAGACCTTGACCTTAAGGCACCATTGCCATACCCTGTTTGTGTGGGCCATTTCAATCTCATTCTCAGTCCAAAGATGCCTCCCTCCCACAGCATCCCATTGGTAGACATGGCTGGGTGGGAGGGACTCAGGCCCGGGCTCTGCAGATGGTTGAATGAACAAGGGGCGCTAAGCTCAGTGGGCATCTTGACCCCTCCCTGGGCAGAGGTCACCTATGAGCCTGCTGTGGGGGGCTTTGCAGAGCAGGAGTCAGCAGAGGGTAAGGGAGCTGGGGGCTCTGGTGAACTTGGACTTTGCCTACTTGACACCATTTTGGATGGGGCTCTTAGTCACATCCAGGGTCTGGTGAAGGGGAAAGATAGTGGTCAAGAGCACCAGCAAAGGGTGACCCAGAAGCCCAGGGACCCAAGAGCCCTGGGCAAAGCAGCAGGTACTTTGTTCTTGCAACTCCCTGGTCTGTGCCCGGGTGGGCACTATCCTGTCTAGGGTCAAAGGTTAGGGCAGGTGTGCTTTATTTAGCCTGGTTCCCAGACATAGTCCTGGGTCCTGGCCCTTAGACATGCCATCCCTGGAACCCGTTTCAAGGCCTGTCTTCTAGACTGTTTTAAGATGTGTTCTGTAACATGTGGCAAGTGTGTTTGTACCTTGTGTTGAAACTATTTTCCTTTCTGACTTGCACCCCGTGGGCTGTACGGGGGGACTTGGAGAGCTGTTTGTTCTGGTGTCCCCATGGCACGCTCTGTTCCTGTCCTTTTCTTTCCCTGTGGTTGGGAAGATTTGTATACAGCTGTGTGTTGTGTGCCTGTGTCAGTCTATCAAAACAAGAGCTACAGTTACCCTTAACTTTTCAAATCCTATTGGGGACTTTAAAAAAACAATTAGATCCTTACCAAGTGCCCAAGCAGGAGGAGAATGGCTGGATCCAGGGGCACATGCAGGCCTATGGGAAGGCCAGTGGGACATGGTAAGGGGGCTCCCACAAGAGCCCCCAGACCCAGTGGAAAGGGAGTATGGTGGGCTGGGGTAGGTAGGGCTGCTGCTGTCTGCAAGTTGCTGGAAGTCAGAGACGCCAGTAAAGAAGAAGACCCCAAGACTAAGCGTTCCCCCAAGTCTTTAGGCATACAGATGGCAGTGCAGGAGAGCGCTGAGGAAGGAAGACGACACCTCTCATGCGGCTTCTAGTGTAGGTCCTGGATGGATGGCGACAGCCTCTGAACATGGAAGACACGAACTTCACGTGTCAGAAGCCACCTTCTGTGCCCCCAGCACCACGTGTCTGGGCCACGTGAGCTGCGCCACGTGGGCCTGACGTGGAGCTGGGGCCGCAGGGGTCTGCTGGCCTCCTCTTTCAGAATCTGGGGCTCCAGGCTCTGCCTCGGCGCTTATCGTCCCTGGGACACCTGCTGACCTGGCTCCTGAAGATTGTCCAGACAAATCTGAGTGACCCTGGGGGATGAGAAGGGTGGGTGGAGGGGGCTCGGGAGGCACTGGGAGGGTTGTGGGATGGGACCTATATTTGGGTAGTTAGAGAGTCAGGCAAGGCTTCAAGATGGCAAATCTGGAGGAGGGGAGAGGAGAGAAAGGGAGGGGCTTGGCTGCGCCTGGAACAGGAGTGGGAAGACAGTGATGTAGGTCAGCACGGGAGGGGTCTCCAAGAGACCCTCTTCCCAGCATCCGATGTCAAGGCCTGGGAAGGGGCTGCTGTGGTTAGATGGGAGCCAGTGGGATCCACTGTGGCCTTGGAGAGCAGGGGGGATATGGGTGGAAGACTTTGCCATGTCATCTTGGGATTATTGAAGGCTAGATCTTTGACTCGTCATCAGATCTGGAGTTCCAAAGGTCTTCAGTTCTGAGATTCTGAGTCAGAGGTAGGGTTCCAAGATGCAGTGTGTGTGTTGGGGTTCGGGGGGAGTGGCCTGCATGTGCTTCCTGAGTTTGGACTCCAGGACTCCTGCTTGCTCAGGGCTATTTTAGATGGATTTCTTTCTTTCAACATTCTTAAACAAGGCACAGTTTGTCTCTTGTTTGACATTTACGTGTACCACAAACACACACAAGTCCTTTCCCTGGCGACACCAGGGCCTGTGGTTCTCCTTGGCTCCCCTGCGACTTCTGACCCATTCTTGGGTCTTGTGGGCCAAAGCCCCTGGTGTTCCTAATGTAAAGCTGGCACTGTAAAGCCCTGTGACCCAGAGCAGGAGGAAACGCCCCCACGTCCCCCCCCCCTCCGCCTTCGCCTTTCTTCTCGCCTTTCAGGTTCTCTCGTCTCATAAGCAATGCTTCTCTTTGAATGATCATCCACTTTTGAAGCTAATTACCATTGTTCCCTTTTTTTTTTTTTTTGCATCTTGTCTGTTGTACTGAACCTTCTGTGTCTGTTGCCCTTTGATCCTCTGTGTCCTTCCCTTCAGCTTGGGATCCCATGAAATGGCTTTGGTGTCACGGTCCCACCATCTTGCTGTTGCCATGCATCATCATCTCCTTTTGTGCTGTTATAAATGATGTCACCACTAACGACTTAGCATGGCCAGCTCTTCCTTGCACATCCATCTTTTCCATTCTTACCAAGTGCTCCCTTCCCCCTGGCCTCTTCTGCATATTACTTCCTCCTGCTAGACTGTGAGCCCACTAGGGGCAAGGAGCTTGTCAGACTGAACTTTGTATCTCCTATAGGCTGTATATGTATGTTTGTTGGGTGCGTGGGTCGAAGGATAGACAGAAGGATGAGTGAGAGACTGGCAGGAACAGAAGAGGAAGGAAGGATGAATGAATGAATGATCTATGGCTGGGCTTCCTGGGTGAAAGGCTAGGTATGTTTGTGTGGCTGTTGATAAATTTGAGAATGCCTACACTGTTTCGTCATATCCACAATGTATTGGCATTTGTTAAGGTCTCTGCTAGTTTTTCTCTGTTAAAAAATGCTTCTGCCTGCTCTTGGACTTGTTTTAAATACTAATGAAGGCTGAAGACTTTCACCCATGTTTGTTAACAAATGGTATCTTATCTTCTGTGAACTGTTTGTCCAAGTCCAGCGGGTCATGGCTTTCTGAGATGACCGGTCAAGGGTCAGGTGAGCGCCTCTGTCAGTAATCCTGCTAGGAGAGGGGCTTTTGCAGACATTCACAGAGTGGTGTGGGTGGCTCAGCTGACCTCCCAGGTCAATTTGACTTTATAGTTTACTTATCCTGGGAAATAGGGACAGGAACATCTTCCACCAGCAGTGAAGAGACATTCAAGCTAGCTTCCCCTGTGTGTGCCACACCCTGTGACTCATGAAGTCTGATCTTGTCTCTCACAGCTCTTGTGGTTCAGTGGTCCTACACCTTGTGTGGTTGGGTGATAGTCTTCATAACTGCCCAGCCCCTGACCCTATTTTCGTTTCAGAAGTGTAGGCCCTGGAATCTCTGTTTCCTCAGTTCTTACAGGAATTGAGTTCTTAGTTTCCTGTGATGCGTCTGCAAACATCCCCAAGCTCTGGCCTGTACATGCTCAGTTAATGGCAGTTTGGGGGTTTTAGGGATGAATGGAACTATACAGTTCAGGACTGAGATGAATCTGCTTCAGGTTTAATCTTGGGGTCTAAGAGTAGCTTTTCCCTTTCTGACCTATCTTAAAGCCCATCAGGACTCACAGAGCAGCTATGGCCATTTGGGTATAGAGTATGTCCAAGAGGTCTTGTCCCTACCTTCCAGAACACCTTTCCACTGACCTCTCTACTATAGCACTGAGCGTGTCTGCCTGTGTCTGACCCTCTCATCCCATGTTTATCTCAACATTGAAGCTTGGGAGGCCAGCAGAGATTTTCAACATGATTTTAATTCATCCATCCATCTATCCATCCATCCATCCATTCATCCATCCATTCATCCATCCATCTATCTATCCATTCATCCATCCATCTATCCATCCATCCATCCATTCATTCATGCATTGGGCCTCCATCTCTTGACCTGGTGCTTTGGGCCCCTCCCTTTCCTTAAGCAAACCCTTTCATCTCGGGCAGGCTGTGTGGCACCATGGGCTGTGGTCATGAAGCACATCCCCTTTCATAGCCTTCAACCCTCAGGTCACTGCTCTGAGCACGTTCCAGCGGGATCTCATCACCACAGCTTCTTCTCCATGATGCTTCTCATGCATCACACACCTCTTCTGTGATCCAGGAGGGTCAGGGTCCCATAGCAGCCCGGGGTCAACCCCTCCCTTCATAAGAGGAGATGCCCACCCCCTGGCCCCTTCTCAGGCTTCACCCTGCCTGGTGCATGGCCCTGTCATGAGCTTTGCCTTCGGCCTTGCAGCTTCTCTCACCAGCCAGCAGTGGCTGTAACTTGTCTGTTCATCCCTTCAGCCCTCATTCGTTCCCTTGCAGCCAACAAGCATCTCAAAAGCGAGCTAGTGCTATACTAGAGTTGGCTCCCAAGGACGCCCTCCACCGCTGCCCTTTAAAAAGAAAGATGAACACGTTTGTAAAAAGGCCATGTTTTTGTGTCTGCTGGGAGGCCAACTCCTTGATTTCAGCTGGAACTTTAGATCCAAGTTCTGTTGCAGGCCTGATTGCTCTTCTCAGCTTTGTTCCCCACAAAACTAGGCTGATTAGTAATCAGCAAACTGTGTTCCCTGGGTGCTCAGAAATCATAGCCCATATCCTTAAGAGGCCCAATGGGGGAGCAGGCATCTGTACTAAGCGGCTGGTGCTGGCCGTGAGCAGGCTTTCAAAGCAGTGAGACACCCTGATCTTCCACAGGGGCCTATGAGAGTCATTCTGGCCACTTTGGAGCTCAGTTAATGCTCAGCTCATTTTAGCGAAAATTGGAGGAGGTGATTGCTGGCACAGGTGATAAGGATCGTGTTCCAGGGAGGGTCCTTCCTGAGCAATCCATTCGCAGACCTCTGTAAGCGAGGCGCTTGGCGCTTTATAAACCCTGAGTTCAGCCCTCTGTGTTTATGTGGGTCCCAGGCCAGGAGAGACCTTCCTCCAGCTCCCTGCTGCTGGGCGGAAGAGGCACAGGTTCCTTCTGAATTCTGTGCCTTGCACTGAGAGGAGCAGGAGTGGTCAAAGCCAGGAACTGGAGCTGGACAAATTGTGTGGTTGAACTGATCTGAGTGTTGGAGTCTCTTCTGTCGGGGGGCTGCAGTGCCCACCTCGCAGGGCTGTTGTGAGGACTGGTGTTACCGAACTTCTATGATACTGGAGGCAGTGTATGTGTCCCTGGGGGTGTACCAGGGGAGTGGGGACCCAGGTCCTGAGGTGGGGATGACCTTGCTCTGGTAGTATAGTACGGGAAATACTTTCTTCCAAATATGCTGTGTGCTGGATTTGTGTGGCATTTTCAGATGAAATGGGAACTTTCAAGCCATGAGTTGGGGGGCTCGTTGGGCAATGCCTCTGGTCCATCTCCCCCGGGACACATCCACACCCACCTGGGAGTGAGGGGTTGGGCATGCCTGGTGGCTTTCTGTCAGAGGGCCATGCCTCTGAGTTGGGCCTGTGTGTGGCACCTACTTACTTTCCTCTCCAAAATGTTCTGGGGGAGGGGGCCCTTTGTTACCAGCTGTCAAAGACACTCCGTTGTCCTCTTCTAAGTGTCTCCTCTCCAGATGACAGCATCAGGCTGAGCCTGAGGTGTGGCGCCTCCCATAGTGCACGGCCAGGGGCAAGAGCTCACGTGGCTCCTATTGTCACTGACCGGGCAGCAGCTAACAAATTGTAACCAATCCAGGGGCATGATCTCAAGGGTTTTATGATGTGTGAGAATGTATTTGCACCCATATCAAATCATCTCATTGTATTTTGCTCTTAACTAACCTGTTAACAATTGTCACTTGTATCTTGTGGGCTTTAATGCACCACTATGTTCTGTTTTATTTAGCTTTTTGGTGAGACTGTTTCTGTCCAGAATGCACCCAGGTGTTGGAAACTGGCAGGGCCACTGAGCTGTGTAAGCCCTTGTGCCCCATCTGAGCCTTAGTCTCCTCTATTCTCGTTCTGTGTGTGTGTATGTGTGTGTGTGCGTGTGTGCATACATGCGCACACGCACGTGAGTGTCACTCGAAATCCTACCTCACAGGGTTGTTGTGAGGGCCAAGGGCTGGGCCACTAGAACAGTGTGATATACATGCTGGCTGTCATTGGGAATGGTGGCGTATGGGTTGGCTTGAGGCTACCACCCATGTGTCTATTAGTAGTCGTTGAATAAAGAGTCAGTGTGGGCCTTATGCTGAGGTTGTATTTCCAACAATCCTTATAGTGTGTGATGTGGCTGGGAGTGCCTGGCAGTGTGGTCCAAGCTAAATGCTTGTGTGGTTGATGCATGTTGGCTTCTGTGGTCCTCCGTGGTTTCCTCTGTCTCCCATCCCATCTTGGTGGCTGCTGCTGCTGCTTGTGTGCAGGCCAAAGCTGGCTGGGCCACTCTGCTTTGGGGTGTTATGAGGGGACAGTGTCTGCTGGGAGATGCTTCTTCGTGTGTGTGTGTGTGTGTGTGTGTGTGTGTGTGCATGTATGTGTGAGTGTGTGTGTGTGAGTGTGTGTGTGTGTACGCATGTGCCCTGGGGCCAGTTGGGAGGAACTCTGGTTCAATAGAGCATGGGGGCTTCCAGATGACATCCTCGGGGTTCTGTTTCATGCTTTCCTCCACCCCTAGCTAGAGGCTTGGAGGCCTGCCTTCCTCATTCCTCTTTCTTTCCCTGCCAGAAGGTGAGGAAATAAATCTCTCCATCCTGACCCTGCCAGAAGCCAGGCTTGGTGCCCTTCCGTTCTCTACTGCTGTCCTCAAGCTGTGGACCCATTCTGTTGATGGGCACACTGAGAGCCAAGGACAGCTGAGTATCAGTGCCGGGATTTCACACTCTTGTGTGATAGCTCTTGCCACTCCATCGAGCAAGGCTTCCTGGTCTTCAGGCTCCCCCCTGTGTCCCCTGGCTGCACTTGTCATGATCTTGATCCCACTGTGGGCTTCATTGTACACCCAGCAGCTTCCTGGCAGGGAGGACCTAAAGGGAAGAGTAGGGGCTGCATCCCTCCAGGCCTCACAGCTGCACGTGGTGGCCCGGCCTGGCTCTGGCTGGGGTCCCTGTTTACTCCCTGTCAGGTCCCTCAAACCACTGATTTCCATGTGCGGTCCTTGTACCCTGAGTCTGGGAGAGCAGGCTTCTCCTCTCTCACGCTCACCCCACCCCTCTCTGTAGCCCTCCCTTCCCAGTTCCTTCTTCTCACCTCTGACTGTCAAAGCATCCATGTTTCAGCCCTGGCTGACTTTGTGGCCCTTGGTGCTGTTACCCTGGTCCATTGGTGCCAGAGCTTGAGCAGCTTGAGCTTGCCTCGTTCCCTCTGGCTGCCGTTCCGTTGCCCACCACAATATACCCACCACCAGGTTCCTGATTCTGCCTCCCTCAGGCTGTGTTCAGGGACCTGCACTGTGGCGTTTGGCATCCTTTCTCTGTCCTTGACCACTTGTGGGAAGCACAGGAGGCTTTGCGTCTGTGCTCTGAGGGTCCCACGGTAGGGACAGACAGGTAAGTAGGATTCCTTTCCCCTGGTGATTGTGAGTCTGTGTGGGTCCGATCCTCCCAGGCAGGTCTGTGGGTGACTCTGTCAGGTGCCTTGTATCTCCTGTAATTAGTAAGAGAGAAAGCAGGGGTCAGGAGACTCTGGCTAAAGTGCAGCTAGACTTTCCCAACCCCAGCTCTGGGCCTGAGTTGCTCCAGTTCGTTGCAGCCCAGCCTTCTGTACTAGTAGGTGCCTAATGTTTGCTCCATGATGGAGGGGATAGGGAGGGCTGAGTGGAGGTGGACAGGTGGTCTTTTGGTAAGGTGGGTTCCTTGGCAAAGCCTGCAGAAGCCCTGAGGGGTTTCCTTGGGATCTGGTCAGCCTTGAGAGGTCCCTCCTGGTGGAAACACAGCTTTGGAGGTATTTCTGTCTAGAATAAAACTTCCAGTGGGCTAAAATGTTCTTGCTGGCATTTTGGCCTGGGTGATTCTGATAAGGGGTAGTATGGCAATTCCCAAACTCTTGGGGAGGACCTGGCCAAGCCCACATCCTCTCTGAGGACTCAGAACTTTTGCTTGGGGAAAGAAGGCTCTTCCAAACCTTTGTTCCCACCACTGGTGACAATCAGAATTGACCAGTGACTTAAGCTGTGGAGTTTGGGGCCTTGAGCACCTGGCAGACTGGGGAGAGGAGGTCAGATCCCAGACCTTGATTCCAGTTCTCTTTGAGTGTCCCAACGGTACATCCACGGGTTGATTTCCAAGGGTCTACCTAATTGGGTTTTGGACCTGAGGTTCCTTTTAGCATCTGAGCCTTAGGCAGATCACCTGAATTATGTTGAACCTCACTTTTTCCCTCTTTGGGAAAGGGAGTCACTGGTGAATGCGCAGGGAATGGCCAGGAGTGCGTCACCTGGTGGTTCTTGAGAATCAAGGTCTGGGTCCAGTCTACCCTAGCCCTTTATTGACCGTGTGGCCTTGGCTGTTTCCTGTATCCTGGAAATAATCACACTTACCTGGCATAGTTATCAGGCAATTTCCAATGAGATTATTTATGTGAACATATTTTGTATGCAGGTGTCCTTGGCCTTGACCTCCCATTCAGGCTTGTGTTGAGCTGGCTGTGGGCACTGGGTCCATGTGGTACTTGGGCAGAGTGGAGGACTGGAAGGCAACACCTATCCAGCTCTGGGAAGACAGAGATAGAAGGAGGGTTTGCCTTTAAGTTTGAAGATTCAGTAGGTTTTTTTTAGGGGGAAACTGAGGTAAAAGTGGGAGAAGGACCAGGAAATATTTAAAAGATTCCCTTCCGGGAGGACAAGACTGAAGATTTTAGGAAAGCCCCAAAGTTTAGTAGGTAACAAGCTGGCTAAAAGATGTGGGGGTGGTGTTAGAAAGAGAGAATTCTAGAATGGGTTAGTGAGGGAAAGAGCTGGTGACTGGGTGCTGCCCCCCTGCCCCATGGCTGCCCAGAAGCAGGGCCTTTTCGTACCTAGATCAGGTACCTGAGCACAGGGCTGGGCTGTCTTCTCTATCCCTGGCCTGCCTTGTGCATGAGGACTCTTGTCAGCCAGGGGTTGGGGAGCAGGTGTCCTTCATCTGCAGCTATGTCTCTCTCAGCTTCCACAGCCACGGGGACACCCTGCACATTTTCCTGTGGGACACGCTGGACCCAAGACTCTGGACCCGGGGCCTCCCCTTGAGTAGAGAGACTCACCTACTGACTGATGAACTGCACTGATGGGGTCAGGCACATTGCCTTGATCCTTGTCCATGGACCCTGAGACTTGGGGGGAGGCTGTTGAGTCTTCTGTGGAATGGGCTTAGATACCTACCTCACAGGGCTGTTGTGAGGCAGTTGCAATGTGCTTAGCAGCCCGGGGCCTGGTGGCTTACGGTGCTCTCAATAAATGTTTCTTGTCTTAACCAAAGCAGTGATGGGTGTGCTACTGATACAAGGAGGGGTGAATATCGGGCCTTCTGTCTTGCTGGGGCTTCCCTTTGCAGTGATGGGGAAGGGGAGTGGCTTCAAATCCCAGAGCACCATTTTGTCCTACCCAGCCAGTACTCAAGGGAAACGAAAGCACCGGAAAAAAGTCAGTCTGTCTTCGATGGGCTTGGAAGAACAAGCCTGTCTGCCATCTTCTCAAGCTTTCAAGATACAGGTTTCCTTCCAGAAAGGAGGCCAAGCATGAGGTGCGGGAGGTCTGGCTTTGGAGCCTGAGGGGCTCACAGCTCTGGTCCTTGGAGCTCCAGAGAATGCTGCTCCGGGGCTGAGTTCTGTGCACCCCCTTGTCCTCCACATTCCCCAGGGCCATGCCAGGGCCCTAGCGAGGAGTCATCATGACCCAGACGGGTTGGCTTGACTGGGACCTTGGGCCAACACTAACTCTACAAAAATGGTTGCTGAGTGGGTCTCTGTATGTGTTCAGATTTTCCCCTGCCTGGTCTCAAGTACGCTTCTAAGCTTGGGGAGGTGAGCCCTACCTTGTGACTGTTGGGTTAAAGTCAGGCTGTCTGTGCAGTCTGGCGCTGAGCAAAGGGAGTTGGGAGTCAGAGGGAGGAAAGATGGAGCTGAGTGTTGCTAGCTCTGGGAGAGCAGACAATGTGCACATCATCCCAATGAAGAGGGAGAAGATGGCCACCACCAACCAGCTGCCACCACGGCTACTACCACTACAGCTGCCACATGGCCACCATCACCACAGCTGCCACATGGCCACCATGATCACAGATGCCACCTTGGCCACCATCACCACAGCTGCCACCATGGCCACCATTACCACAGCTGCCACCTTGGCCACCATCACCACAGCTGCCACCATGGCTATCATCACCACAGCTGCCACATGGCCACCATGATCACAGATGCCACATGGCCACCATCACCACAGCTGCCACCATGGCCACCATCACCACAGCTGCCACCTTGGCCACCATCACCACAGCTGCCACCATGGCTATCATCACCACAGCTGCCACATGGCCACCATGATCACAGATGCCACATGGCCACCATCACCACAGCTGCCACATGGCCACCATCACCACAGCTGCCACCATGACCACCATCACCACAGCTGCCACCATGGCTATCATCACCACAGCTGCCACCATGGCTATCATCACCACAGCTGCCACCATGACCACCATCACCACAGCTGCCACCATGACCACCATCACCACAGCTGCCACCTTGGCCACCATCACCACAGCTGCCACATGGCCACCATCACCACAGCTGCCACATGGCCACCATCAACATCATGATCACAACCATCACCACCAGCTCTCCCTTTTCCTTGTTCCCCTCCCTCCTTCCCACCTCTTTTTACTTCCTCTGCCTCTTCTCTATACTTCTTTCCTTTTTCTCCCATTTTTCCTCCACCTCCTCCTCATCTTCATCCTCCTCCCTTTCTGTCTCTTCCTCTCCTTCCTCTATCTCCTCATTTTAACAAGGAAGCATCCTGAGAGATCTTCAGTCAAGTTCACAGTACCGAGTATGGCCTCTTTGCTGAGAAAGTACTACTTTGGAGACTTGGTCACGGCCCAGCCTGGAAGACCCAACTTGTGATGGGTGGGGACTATGGCGTGCATGATTGCTGAGTGACAGTGAAAACCATGGTGAGAAGAAGACATGCCTCCAGAAAGTATGTCCATCCAAGAGAGGCCAAGCATCCAGAAGAACCCTGCTTGTGGTGGTCAGAGCCATCCTGTGAGGTTCATACTTCCAAACTGAGTATTTCATTGATGATACAGAGTCAGGATTGCCCATTCCAGCCTCAGTGGAAGGCCCCAGCCACTGATGATGCTCAGACATCTAGAATGAGGAGTTTATTGATGCCTCAGAGTCATGATAGTCCACTCCAGCCTTAGAAGAAGCCCAGATGCTTAGAAAGAAGGACCTCTTTGATACTCTAGAGCAAAAGTCGCATCCCCAGCCTCTGAAAACCCTCAAGTATCTAAGTGGGGGCCTCTGCTAATGCTCCAGCCCTGAGCTCCAGCCTCTAATGAAGTTGAGACATCTAGAAAGAGGACTTGACTGATGTCTCAGAGTCGAGACACAAACTCCAGCCTCTGACAGACCCTGGACATCCAGAATGAGTTTTTAATTTTGATATTTTGAAACTCAGAGCCTATTGTCAGAGAGACCTCGGGCATTCTGAGAGAGAGGGACTTCCTTGTTCTAGAGATGGTACTCCAACTCCAGTTTCCAAGAAACCTCAGATGTTCAGAAAGTTGGACCCCCTTGATATTCTAGACATGGACTTTGTCTTCAGCCCCCAATGAAGTTCATATCTTCAGAAAGAGGGGCCTCCCTGATTTTCTAGAATCTGGAGTCCTCCTTCAGCCTTTGATAAAATCCGGATGTCAAGAAAGAGGGACCTCCCTGATGTTCTGGAACTAAGACTCCACTTCCAGCCTGTAATGATGTCCAGATGTCCTGCAAAGGGCCTTCAGAGATACTCTAAAGACTGCCTCCATTCTTCAGTGAAACTCAGTGTCCAGAAAAATGGGACCTCCTTGATCTTTTAGGATCAGGACTCTCTAGTCTTTGATGATGCTCAGATGTCCAAAAAGGGGGGCCCTCCACGATATTCTAGAACCAGGACTCCATTTCCAGCCTTTGGTGAAGTACAGATACCTAGTAAGAAGAACCTTCTTGATATACTATAGTAAGTCTCCTGCTGTACTGTCAGTGATGCTCAGAGTGCCAGAAAGATGAATGCCCTTGATTTTCTAAGGCCAAGACTTTGCTTTCAGATTTTGATGAAGTCCAGATGTCCAGAAAATGTAGTCTCCTTGACACTCTAAATAGAGTTAATATTTGGACTGTAGAATCCAGTGATACACAAATGTCCAGAAAGATAGAGGTTCCCGATTTTTATATAGCCAGGACTGTACCTTTGATGCCTTTGGTGAAGCTGAAATATGCAGAAAGGGAGGCTCTCCATGACATTCTAGACTCCAGGTCTCCATCTACAGACTTTGCTGAAGTTCAGATGTCCAGACATAGGAACCTCCATGATGTTCTAGAACAAAGACTCTGCCTCCAACCTTTGATGAAGCTCAGATGTCCAGAAAGAGGGACCTCCATGATGTTCCAGAATAAGGACTTCATCTTTAGCATTTGAAGTTCAAATGTCCAGAGGAGGAAACTTGATGTTCTAGAACAAAGACTGTAACCTTTTTGAAACACCGATATCCAGAAACAGGGTCCTCTTTAACACTCTAGAGCTCGAATCTCAGCTCTAGGCTCTGAAACCTGGATGCCCAGAAGGAAAGTCCCCTAAAGCTTAATGAGATTGCTCTACAACAATAGTCCAGTCTCCAGTAATACTCAGAGGTCCAGGAAGATAAATATCTTTAACCTTCCAGAGCCAAGAATACAATCCCAATTTCCAGTGAGGCTTAGATGTCTAAAGAAAGGATGCCTTGATGTTCTGGAGCCTCTGATGGCACTTGGTTGCCTAGAGAGAGAGAGACCTCGCACACTGTTCTAAAGACTGGACTCTGATGAAGCTCAGTTATATTCAGCAAGAGGAACTTCTTTGATGCTTTAGAGTGGAGATTCCATCTCCAGTCTCTGATGAAGTACAAATGTCCAGAGAGAAGAATTTCTTTGGTGTTCTAGAGTGAAGACTCCATCTTCAGCCTCCATGGAAGCTCACATGTCCAGAAGGAGGGACCTCTCTCATGTTCCAGAGCTGAAATTTTCTCTTTAGCAAAACTCGTATATCCAGAAAGAAGGAACTCTCTGAGGCTCTAGACCTAAGATTCCTTCTCCAGAGGAGCTCCAATATCTAAAGTCAGAGAAAACCTGGAGACCATGGACTCGCCTGGGCAAGGTTGAGTGTGGCTAAAATCTGACTTGAGACTGGAGAGAGCAGAGCTCTCCCTGTGAATTGCAGCACATTAATAGTGACACTAACATGGAAGAAAGGTTCAAGATCCAGGAGAGATGTGGAAAATGGACTCTTGGTGGCACAGATGTACCTGAGAAGAACATGGCAACTGACGTTATGGATGGAAGTTAAGGACCTTTCAATAATGCCTTTTCCAAAGTAACTAACGCCACAGCAAAGCACCATTTTATGGCTTTTAGTTGTACTGGACTCATGGCTGGACACACCAGCCTTGACCCCCACAGGACTGCCAAGTTGGCTGGACCCTGGAATGTAACTGAAACTCTTCTCCCTATGGAAAGTGCTGAATGCCCACTCACTGGCCTGGTGTGAAGCTGCGAATTCAGGACTGGTCAGAAATGGCTGCCTCTTTCCAGCAGCCACAGGTTACTGAGTTTGAGACTAGGGATAGTGCAAGAACATCTTGTCAGGTGCAAAGACAGCAAAAACCATAAAAGAGACCCCCCTGCAATACATGGGGACATGGACATTGACATCTCAGACGAGGCTGGGTTTGAGGCTGAGGCATTCGTTGCCTTGTGTACCTTGATGGCATCTCTTGTCCTCTAGAACTTGACTGATACCAGACTGTCCACTGAACTTGAGGGCAGTTAAATAAGGGCAAAGATAGTGACTTATTCAGAAACCATAAGAACATCATGGAATGCTCCAGTCAGGTGGTAAAGAATGTGGCCACTTGATGGAGAGAGCCTTGAATGTCACTCCGGATGGGCGAGCTTCCCAGGCTGTTCACGGGGAGCTTCTGAGGACTCCGTCTCATCAACTATGCGCTTCCCTCCATGTATCTCCGAAATGACTTCATTCAGCTGGAGCGTGGAGGAGAGCGAGCAGTAAGAGTTCTTGAAATACACCCTAATGGTTCCAGCATCATCTTGCTGATACCTCCTGGAAATTCAGTTGAATTTGGACTATGCACACAAGAACTTTGATGAACTACTGGGACTCTAGACCTGGATAGAAGGAAGACTTCGAGGACTGTCTCATCCAACCCCTGCTCATCTGGTCAAGTTATTTTAGCACATTTCCAAGAACCAGCAATTATTAGGCTCGCTATTAGTTTTCTAGAAGTTCCTACAAACAAATTCTGAAGCCAAGAAGACAGGTGAATGCAGCTTACGAGATGAAGAAAAACGAGCACCTCCAGAGAAACTGATCCTCAGCTGGGGGAGCGAGACTCGGGTGGAGCTGGTGGTGGTGCCAAGAACAACGAGGACTTCCAGATCACCAGGCGGAGCTACAGATATGAGGTAGAAGAAGGGGCAGGGGATATGAGTCAGGGATGGAGGACTTGCCGGTACACAGGGGTTCCATCTCCAGTACTACACCCTCCCCGGAAAAAAGAGTAGGGAGAGAGAGAGAAATAGCTATCAGCGAGCAGTCCCCAGCGCAGCCTCTCCCTGTCTGTGGCCTACTGGGCCAGTGCCCATCCCAGTTTGTCCCTGACTCCCCTCCCCTAGCTCAGTTTTTCTGTTAGTCACCTTGTCATCCCTTTTTGGAGGATCATCCGTCTGTGTTCCTCACCTGGCTTCTATGGCCCCCGACATTAAGAATCAGGTGGTGGGCTCCAAGTGCCTGACGCAAACCCAAGACACAGTGACCTTCAAAAGTGATAGACACCTGGAAGAAGGGACAGGCAGAGATGTGGGTAACTCCAGGAGAGGAAAATCACAGTCCTTCTCAGAAGGGCCTGAACAGGGCCCGACTTCTCTGGTACTCTCAGCTCAGCTGTGGAGGACTTGTGTCTTAGAGATGCTTGGGCTGCAATTTTCTCCTGATGACTGTAATTTTCCTCTTGCCTTGACTGGTGGCTGCCATTACAGACAGAGCCTGAGCTAGGATGAGACAGGGTGGCAAGCACATGAGGACTGTCCCCCAGTACCCCTTAGGGCTGTTTTCACATGGCTACACGTGTAGGAGATGTTTTGAATTATCCTGCCTTACATTCTTGGATGGTAGTTTGGACACAGTGATCCCATAGTGTCTTATTTGCTGATATAAAAACCCAGTGTAGGCCCCTGCAGAGCTGGTCTCAATGACACACACCACAGGCCTTTGACAGAGATGGGAACCACTAGTGGCCAGATGGGTGGAAAGGGTAGACAACAAAGGGCAGGCCACTAACTACACTACTCCAGAGAGACAGGTTGAATTCAACAAATGAAGGAAGACTCTGCCCTGTCCTGTGGAGACCCTGGTTAAGCTCATGTACTGGCCGTAACTTCACAGATAGCCCACAGTCCCACAGTTGCCTCTCTTGCCACCCAGACCCCCAACAGACCATGAACTGTCCTGGGAGGGGTGGGTATTTGGTATTTGTAGGTACTTACTCTACTCCAACTGTATGCTGGGCCAATGACGTGACACTTTGGTGGGTGGTGGGGCTGCAAGTCGGGTTCACTAGGCAGGGAGCAGTTAGCAACTATGGGTGGGGGTGGCGGTTGTGTCTGGGCATGGAGGAGGGTTGGGGGGTGGGGGAGGGAGCTGGTGGGTGTTCCAGATCACCGTCTCTATACCTGCACTTTATAAAGCACTTTATTGTCTGTCTGCATGGTGTTGATTGATGGTGGAAGGTATTAAGTGTGGGCCTGTGTGTGTGTGTAAGTGTGTGTGTGCTGTGTGTGGTGTGTGTGTGTGTGACATAACCAATAGAGACCCCAGACTCTGAGGGGTGAACAAGACTGAGCCATACACCCATACACTCTTAAATGTCCCTAGGGACAGTGGGATCTCTTTTCCTGAGGCTTTAAACAAAGTCCCCGTTGATCTGAGACCTGGGATTAATGTCCCAACTGCCTTCTTCTTAGAGTTGAGTGAGCTCTCCCTCAAAGTCACCATGTTCCCGGACTCATGTGGCCTACGAAAGTGCCTCTTCGGGAGGGTACTGCCACTAGGGAACTCTGGTTGGGGGTTCAGCCCATCCCTTTACCTAGTTAATATGCAACTACACACTGTAGTGCCTGATTGGCAGGCCGTGGATGAGCTTGCATACCCACTGTCTATGTTAGACTCAGGTGGGCTCTGTACTCCCATTTGAGGGGCCTTAGCATACAGGGGCACTGGCCTGTGTGGGCGGTGAGGATGTGTGCATACACGTGCGTGAATGTTGGCTTGTGTGCCTATGTGTGTGTGTGGTGCCTGCCTGTGTGAGTGTGTATTTGTCCATGAGCCTGTGTGTGGATGTGGTGGATGGTGGTGAGTGAGTGGAAGTGAGACCGATTGGATCGCTCCTGAATCCCAGACGCCTGGGTTCAGAGTCCCCGTCTGCTTTTGCCCCAGCCGCGCCTCTGCCTTCCAGACTCATCCATGTCACCGGCCCTTGTGGCTTTGTCCACCAGCCCATCAGTGCTCCCACAACTGTGTTCAGAGCAGTGTTCAGGCCCCGCCACATCCCACCACCTCTATCAGTGCTTCTTCCTGGCCACATGGCGGAGGTGACCCTGAACAGAGTTCCCGAGTGGCCGTCTCCCCCTGAGTTTCTGACCCCTCCCCACTTCTGGCTGGCCAGCTTCTCCTTCCTGTTTGGAATGGGCCCACCTTATTTATTCTCCTGCCCCTGCCCCTTACCTGGGGTTCTAGCAGCCCCTACCTCCCCAGAATCCAACCCCTAGTCTCCAGTTTCTGGGTCTGAGGTCAGTCTCCCAGCCTCCCCAGACACTTCCTGGGGTTCTGTCACCCCTGTGGTGCTGGACCGGGAGCCTCCGGGCCCAATGTGGCCTCCCAGATGGGGCTGCTGGATCTCACCTTCAGCGGAGCTTCAGAGGACACCTGTACCTCCAGCTGGTCCACTGAGTTGTGACACAGTCCACGGGGCTTCAGGTAAGTTCCTGGTACCTCTCACCAGGCAAGTGATGCGATTTGGAATCCTCAATGTTTGTTCTTGATGCCCATGAGTACCTTAATTTGAACTGATGACATCGGCGTTTATCTGAGCATTTTGCTGTGTGATATGCCAGTGAGGTTTGGCATGGACAAAGGAACTCAGGTGTGGCTGGGAAGTTTTTGATCAATCAGTCATAAACCTCTTGGAAAATGTGTTGGAGGCCACATCTTTACAAATTTTTTACTCCCTATGGAAGTTTTGTGGCCAACTTAAAAATGGAAAATTAAAAAAAATTAATGGCAACCAGTAGCTAGCCAGGTGGTTCACAGGTTAAAGCACTGGCTATACAAGTTTGAGGACCTGAGTTTGAGCCCTAGAACCCACTGTTAGGAGAGAACCGACTCTCTCAAGTTGCTCCCTAGCTGCAGGCGTGCATCAACACTTTCACACAATAAGTTAATTAAAAAATTAAGTGGATGGGGGGGGTTAGATGTGACTCTCCGGAATTCCATATGGGATCTGAAAATAGATTTTGCCCAGTTCCTCTCAGGGCAGTCAGCTCTTCCTCCCTGGCAGGGCTCCCAGGCTCAGAAATTCTCTGAGCATCATGAAGGGTCAATGACCTGTCAGTGGGCAGGGTGGGGGATGGGCTTCACAGGGCTCCATGTTGGCCTTCAGAGAGGTGCCCAGGCTCAGCCTTGGCACTGGCTTTCTCCTCCTGCCCGTGTTGTTTTGGGGTCCATTTCATGCCTGCCTCTCACCATGGACTTCATCATCATGATCCCATCACCTCCCATGGCCTCCGCCATCCTGGGTGCAGCATCTCATCTCTGACCAGCCCAGCCTCCATCACCCAACTCACCTCATCATCCTCGCTTCCGGCTCATTCTGGCCGCCAGGGCCTTGTACATGGTAGGCTTTCATTCATTCGTTTGCACATTCGGTGAAGGTCTACTGTGTGCCAGGCCCTGTGCCAGGCATCGTGTAGATGGACGTTGCCCTTGAGAGTCCACACCTCGGGGAGATACTTGTAAGCTGCTGGATAGCAGGAAAGCCTGTGCCAGGCTGCTTGGGGACATGGGTACAGAGAAGGGCAAAGACTAACGGTAAAGACTCTGCCCGGGTGTTGCCAACAGAGTCTGTAAGGAGGGGTCACGTGTCCTGTCTTCCCTTCCCACTGGTGGCCTGACCTAGACGCTACCAGGGGCTCAGGCCCTTGGAGCCCAGGTTCTCCTAGATGACTTGTCCCTAGGCTGTGGCAGGATTCCTGTCTGCCAGCAGCCTGTTCCCTTGCACTCTGTACCCTGGTCTCTGGGTCAGCTCCCCTGGGTATCCTCTTGGTTGGGGGTCTTTGGGCTGCTGCAAAATGTCCTTTGGGGCTCCAAAGTGATGACTGTGGAAGTTGGGGATTGCTTTGTTTGGTAATAGTGTTTTTGCTTGGCTATGTGTTGTTAACATGCATTTTGGAAGTGTATAGGACTGGGAGACCCTGTGGATGTTCTGGAGAGGGAGGGCCGTGGGTCTCCAAGGTCCTTCTAGGGGCAGCCATGTGCTTCACAGCCCCGGGCCTCAGGGGCTGTCCCAAGGTTCTCAGGAATGCACTGTGGGGTGAACCTTTGCAAATTTGCCAGAACTGGAATCTGGCAGGATCTGGAGTTTCCTTGGGGTCTGCTGGGCTGATGTGGGCCCTGGGCCTCTCATCTTCAACCCAGGACACCACAGGGACTTCACAAGGGGGAAAACCACACCTTAATCATGAGTCACACTGAGCTCTGCTTGTGTGCCACTCTAAGTCCTCTACTGTCCTCATGTGTCACACCTATCCGTCTATGTGCCGCACTGACCTGCTCACCTGCTAAATGTCTCCACGGGACCTGCTAAATGACACCCACCCAGTCACCTAGTTCTGTCATGAGTGGGTCATGCTGAGCATACCCACCCTTGTAACATGTTGAACCCCTCCACTTATGTGCACATCACACTGAGCCCTTCTCCCAGGGATCACACTAAGTGTCTAATGGCACATTGAGCCCTTTCTCCACCCATGGGTCACCCTAAGCCCCTTCCATCCACATGTCCCATGTGACATGTAGAGCTCACTCTCCCATCTGTGTGTCATACTGGACTTCCATGCATTTGTCACTCTGAGACCTCCGTACACATCTCAGACAGAACACCGTCCCGTGTGCTTCTGAACCCATGACCCCCTCTTTCATCTGTCCCATGGAGACTCCTCAAATCTCTCCACTCCTGTGTCACATGTCACCCCTCCTCTGTGACACACAGACCCCCTTCCTCTCCCTTATACTGCATGAACCCCTCTTGCTCACCTGTCCCTGTCACATGGGTTCCCTTCTTTCTCCTGGGTTCACTACTTCCCTTGATATCTCGTGAAACTCCTTCCACTAATGTGTCATAAAGAGCACCTCTATCCACCTGTGTGTCACATGCAGCCCTGTACATGTAACAGCCGGTCACGTGTCACAGGCACCCCTGTGTCACAAGGAGTCTTTGCCTGTAACATCAAACTCCTGCATTGCACTCTCCTGCCTACCCATGTGTCCCCTTCTGTGTCACACGGGGCCACGCCACCCAGGGCATCAAGCCTGAGCACCTCTGTTATGCTGAATCTCTCCACAGCCATGTGTCCTACAGTCCTCTTTCTCCTATGTCACACTGAACCACTTTCTGCCCCGTGACCCCCTCCCCCCAGACCGAGCTCTTCTCTCGTGACTCCCAGGCAACCCTCTTCTACCAGTGCTCCACATATGGAACCTCTCTCATTCTTGTCACCAGCAACCCTTCCTACCACCCATGCAAACACCAAGCATCATGGGTCACACTGCCAGTCCCTCATGTCACTTTCAGCCTTTTTTTGCCCCAGTGTCAGGCCTAGCTCTTCTGTTCATGTCAGGTAGAACACTATACCCACATGTGCAATACTTAGCTGTGAATCCCCCACGTGTCAGGTAGAACACCTATCTCATGTGTCATGCTTAGACTTCCCATACCCATGTGTCATGTAGAACATCTCCCAGCATGTGTCATGCTCAGCCTTCCCATACCCACATATCATTTAGAACACTTCCCATCACATGTCATGCTCAACCTACCCACACCCATGTGTCATCTAGAACACCTCCTGTCATGTCTTGCTTAGTCTTCCCACACCCATCTGTCATGTAGAACACCTCCCATCACATGTCATGCTTAGTCTTCCCATACCCGTGTGTCATGTAGAACATCTCCCATAACATGTCATGCTTAGTCTATTCACACCCATGTGTCATGTAGAACACTGCCCATCATGTGTAATGCTCAGTTTTCCCACACCCATGTGTCATGTAGAACACCTCCCATCACATGTCATGCTCAGGCTTCCCATACCCATGTGTCATTTAGAACACTTCCCATCATCACATGTCTGCTCAGCCTACCTACACATGTTTGTCATGTTGAATACCTCCTAGCACATGTCATGCTCAGGCTTCCCACACTCATGTGTCATGTAGAAAACCTCCCATCACATGTTATGATCAGTCATCTCAAACCCACAGATCATGTAGAACACCTCCCAACACATGTTATGCACAGTCTTTTCATACCTGTGTGTCATGTAGAATACCTTCAATTACATGTCATGCTCAGTCTTTCCACACCCGTGTGTCATGTAGAACACCTTGCATCACATGTCGTGCTCAGTCTTCCCTCACCTGTATGTCACACAGAATACCTCCCAACACATGTTGTGCTCAATCTTGCCACACCCATGTGTTATGTAGAATACCTCCCGTCACGTGTCATGCTCAGCTTTCCCATACCATGTGTCATGTAAAACATCTCCCATCATGTGTCATGATTAGTCTTTCCTTACTCATCTATCATGTAGAAAATCTCCCATCACGTGTCATGCTCAGTGTTCCTACACCCACATGTATGTTGAACACCTCCCATCACATGTCACGCTCAGCCTTCCCACACCCATGTGTCATATAGAACATCTCCCGTCACATGTCATGTAGAACACCTCCCATCACATGTCATGCTCAGCCTTCCCACACCCATGTGTCATATAGAAAACCTCCCATCATGTATCATGGTCAGTCTTCCCACACCCGTGTATTACGCAGAACACCTCCCATCACATGTCATGCTCAGGCTTCCCACACCTGTTTGTAATGTAGAACACCTCCCATCAGGTGTTGTACTCAGTCTCCTGCACCAATGTGTCATGTAGAACATCACGTGTCTTGTTCAGTATTCCCACACTCATGTGTCATGTAGAACACCTCCCATCAGGTGTCATGCTTAATCTTCCAAGAACCGTGTTTCATGTAGAACTTCTTCCATCACATGTCATGCTTGGTCTTCCCACACCAGTGTGTCATGTAGAACACTTCCCGTGATGTGTCATGCTTAGTTTATTCACACCCATGTGTCATGTGGAATACCACCCATCACTCGTGATGCTCAGTTGTCTAACATGCATGTTCATGTAGAACACCTTCCATATCCTGTCATGCTCATTCTTCCCACATCGTGTGTCATGTAGAACACCTCCCATCACGTGTCATGCTCAGCCTTCCCCTATCCATGTGTCATGTAGAACACCTCCTATCACATGTCATGCACAGTTTTCCCACACCCATGTGTAATGTAGAACCCCTCCATCATGTGTCATGTAGAACACCTCCCATCAGGTGTTGTACTCAATCTTTCCATACACGTGTGTTATGTAGAACACATTCCATCATGTGTCATGCTCAGTCTTCCCACACCTGTGTGTCATGTAGAATATCCTCCATCATGTGTCATGGTTAATCTCTCCACACCCATGTATTATGTAGAATACCTCCCTTCATGTTTCTTGCTCAGTCATCCCACACCCATGTGTCATGTAGAACACCTCCCATCAAGTGTCATGCTCAGGCTTCACACACCATGTGTCATGTAGAACACCTCCCATCACGTGTCATGCTTAGTCTTCCCACACTCATGTGTCATGTAGAACACCTCCCATCACGTGTCATGCTCAGCCTTCCCATACCTATGTGTCATGTAGAACACCTCCCATCACGTGTCATGCTCAGCCTTCCCTCACCATGTGTCATGTAGAACACCTCCCATCACGTGTCATGCTCAGCCTTCCCACACCTATGTGTCATGTAGAACACCTCCTATCACGTGTCATGCTCAGCCTTCCCTCACCATGTGTCATGTAGAACACCTCCCATCACATGTCATGCTCAGGCTTCCCACACCATGTGTCATGTAGAACACCTCCCATCACGTGTCATGCTCAGCCTTCCCTCACCATGTGTCATGTAGAACACCTCCCAACACACGTCATGCTCAGCCTTCCCTCACCTGTATGTCACATAGAAAACCTCCCAACACATGCTGTGCTCAATCTTGCCACACCCATGTGTCATGTAGAACACCTCCCATCAAGTGTCATGCTCAGGCTTCCCACATCCATGTGTCATGTAGAACACCTCCTATCACGTGTTGTGCTCAGTTTTCCCACACTGTGTGTCATGTAGTAAACCTCCCATCTTGTGTCATGCTTAGTCTTCCCACATCCATGTGTCATGTAGAAAACCTCCCATCACATGTCATGCTTTACCTCCCCCACCCATGTGTCATGTAGAACACCTCCCATCATGTGTCGTGCTCAGTTTTCCCACACTGTGTGTCATATAGAACACCTCCTATCACGTGTCTTGTTCAGTATTCCCACACTCATGTGTCATGTAGAACACCTCCCATCAAGTGTCATGCTCAGTCTTCCAGGAACCATGTTTCATGTAGAACTTCTTCCATCACATGTCATGCTCAGTCTTCCCACACCCGTGTTTCATGTAGAACACTTCCCATCATATGTCATGCTTATTCTTGCCGTACCCATCTGTCACATGGAGTCCGCCTTTTATTCATGTGTCATGCTGAGGTCCCCCTAAACTCATGTGTCACAAGGACCTCTCGATCACATGTTACACAGTCTCCATCAGTGTTGCACGATCTACAGATATTCTACTCATATGACTTCCTCATGTATCACGTTGATTCCCTACCCATCCCTAAATCATATTACCCATTCACATCAAGTCCCTCCCTAACCCTTCCACACTCAACTCCTCTTCCAGTCCATGTCATCCACAGCTCGTCCTTACTGTGTTACACCTACTTTGTTTAGTTGTGTGTTAAAGAGACCCTCCTCTTTTCCTGTGTCACACCGAGCCCCTTTCCTGTTTGTGTCACATCAGGTGCCTCTCCTGTGTTTAACACCGAATCTATCCTCTTTTGCCACCTGACCTCTCTTGTTGGTTATAGGGCACCCTCCCTTTCTAGCATGTGGTAGGGCACTTGCTCCATGCATGTGCTTGCTGGGCCCCTTCTCCACACATCTGTCGCAGGGAGGTTCCCCCACTGTCAAACCTAGCTCCTTCCTTACTCCTTTGTGTCCTTTTGCCCTAACCCCACCCATGTATCACACAGGTGCTTTTCCCTTCCCATGGATCACACTGAGCCTGGTCTTTCATCCATGTGTCATACTAAGCATTTTCTTAACAGTTGTGGTCTCATGTGATAATGCCTGTGTCCCTCTGAGCCCCTCCCTGTCTGCCTCACTGACCCCTGTCCCCGTCCATGCATCAGGTTAAGCTCCTTCCTCCATGTCTGTGTCACAGTGTGTGATACTGTCGTACCAAGCACCTCACCACTCACCTGTTAGGTGGAGCACTTCCTTGTGTGGCCTTGGACCCTCCCCTCCCCGTTCAGCCACCGTGAGGTCTTCCTCACTTCTAGTCACGTTACACAGGTCGTCTCTTTCAAGCTGTGTTTCAAACTGAGTTCCTCTCAGTTTGGTGTCGCATTGGGGCATTGGGCCCTCCCCACACATCCATGTCCAGAGTCCCTCACCTGTTTATGTAGCACATTGGCCTCGTCTTCTCTTGTCACACAAAGCTCCTCTCATTCATGTGTTAAACAGACACCTCATTTTCTATGTCACATCAAGTCCCCCACCCTGTATCACACCCAGCCCCTTCCATCACTGGTCAGAGGGAGCACTTCCTAGTACCTGTGTGTCATAGCCAGCCCATTCTTTCATCCATGTACCATATCAAGAACATGCCTAATTGAAGTGTCATGTGGTGTGTCTCCTCCGTCATGAGTCCCACATTGAGTTCCTCCATCTATGCATCACCCTGAAATCCTCTTCCTTTCTTGTTGCTTGAAGCATCTCCCTCCAGTGGGTCATACTAAACACCCCCTACTCAAGTAGGACACTGACACACTTACAACTTACATATGAATCCACTTCTCCCAACCAAGTGCCGACCACAGTCCACCCATTTGTGGGTCTCGTTAACCTCTTTTCACTAACACACCCCAGCAAACCCGCGCTTCCCCTCTGTCAGGCAGAATCCTCCTGTGCGTCGACTTTGGGCCTCTTGCCTCTTCTGCATGCCACTGATCTCCTAAGCCTGTGTTGCTGAACTCTTCTTTCTGATATGTGATAGAGGCCCTGCTCTACATGTCATACTGAATTTCTATCTCCCATGTGTCGTGGAGCCTTCTTCTACATGTAGAAAACTGAGCTGTTAATCCCCCCACATGTTTCAAGAAAACAGCATGTTACACACATAACTTCTAATCTCACTCTCTCCCATGTGTCATGGACACCCTCTGACAAGTGTCACATTGAGCCCCCCACATTTCCATGCATCAAAGAGCCCCTCCTCTACATGTGTCACATTGAGCCCCTCCTGTCTCCTATGGGTCATGGGACCCCTCTTCTACATGTGTCCCATTTAGTCCCCCTTCTCATATGATGTGGACACCTTCCTTTACAAACACCACAGTGAGCCTTCCTTTCTTCCACATACCAAGTAGCCCATGTTTGACATTTGTCACACTGCGCCCTGTTCTCTCCCATGTGTCCTGGAGTCCCTTCTTATAAGTTACACCAAATACTTCCTCTGTCCTATATGTCATACATTTCCTTCTACATACAATAGTTTTAACAGTCCCACTCACATGTGTCATGGAACACTTCATGTACATGTGTCACAATGAGCACCTCCTCTCTTGCATGTGTCATGAGCACCTCTTCTCTCCTATGTGTCATGTGACCCTTCCTCTATACATATCAGTGTAGAGGATATTCATATTAGTCTCCTTCTCATGTGTCATGGACCCATACCTTACACATGCCACATTTAGCCCTTCCTCTCCTCTGTGTCATACACTATCATCCCTACATGTGTCACATTGAGTCTCTTCTCTCTTGTGTCATGGACACCTTCCTTTACATGTATCATGCTGAGTCACTCTTCTGTTATGTGTCATGGAGCCACACCTATATATGTGTCACATGGAGCACCTCCTCTCTCCCACACTCATGGAACCCTTCCTCTACATGTGTCACATTTAGCCCCTCCTTCCTCTTATGTGTCGCAGTCACCTTCCTCTACAAATCTCACAGTGAATCCTCCTCTCTTCCATGTAACATGCAGCCCCTCTTTAGCACATGTCACAATGAGCCCCTGTTCTCCCCTGTGTGTCATGGAGCTCTCTCTGACATAAGTTATGGAGCCCCTTGTCTAGAAGTCACACTGAACCCCTCTCCCTCCCCTACACACATCATATTCACATCAACCTTACTGTCATGTGCCCTGGAGTCGCACCCTTCCCGAGTCACATTGAGTCACTCTGTTCTCCTGTGTCACAGAATACTCTGGACTGTGTTGCATCACGAATCCCTCCTCTTGGGGATCATGGGCACTCTCCTCTTCATGTATTACGTTGACCTGCCTTTCTCCCACGTGCTAAAGAAGCTTCTTTGTGTGCTGCATTGAACCCTCCTCTCTATCTCTATCCTTTCCCCTGCATATCACATCTATGTCTTAATCTCTCTTGTGCCACGGACACCCTGCTCCTCATGTGTTACATTGAGTTCTGTCCTTTTCCATGTCACACGGAGCCCCTCCTCCACCTGTGTCACACGGAGCCCCTCCCCCACCTGTGTCACACGGAGCCCCTCCCCCACCTGTGTCACACGGAGCCCCTCCCTCACCTGTGTCACACGGAGCCCCTCCTCCTCCTGTGTCACACGGAGCCCCTCCTCCACCTGTGTCACACGGAGCCCCTCTTCTCCCTCTTTCTTTACACATGTCATGTCCCTTACACGTGACGTTCAGCTCCTTCTATCTTCTGTGTGTCATAGAGTTCCATTCCCACATATATCACATCAAGACCTTCCTGTGTTCATGGAGCCTGTCATTTATGTGTCACTTGAGCCCCTCCACCATCTATTGTCTCATGGAGCCCATCTTCTCCATGTGTCACACTGAGGCCTCTTTTCCGTGTGTTATGTGACTGCACTCCTGCACAGGTCATGTTTTACTCTCCTCTCTCTGACATGGACTCCTCTGCACGTTTGCCACCTTGAGGCCCTCCTCCCGTGTACCATGGAATTCCTTATATACATGGATCACATTAAACCCTACTCTCTCACATGTGACATGGAATCCCACATCAACACGTGCCACCTTGAGACCCTTTTCTCTTTGCACATCCCTTGCACATATCAATTTCATTCTCTTCTCTTGGGTCATGGCCCCTTTCCTGTGCATGTGTCACACTGAGTCTTCCCTTGCCCCATGTGTCATGCAACCCCAGTCCTACACACAATATATTTGTAGCTCTTTTCCTATGTGCCATGAATGCCTCTCCTGTGTTTCACTGAAGCTCTCTTATTTCCCATGTTTCATGGAACTCCATCTATGTATGTGTTACATGGAACCCTTTGAGCTACCCATGGGTCTCAGAGCCCCTCTTCTGCACGTATCACAGTGAGGCCCTCCTCTAACCATGTGCCATGGAGGCCCATGTCTACACGTCATATTGAGCACGCCCCCTGTCCTGTGGGTCACAGAATTCCTCTACATGAGTCGCAGTAAGCCTTTGCTTTCCCATGTGTCCCTACAGGTGTCACTGTGGACACTTTTCCATGCCGTGGACCATTGGGGCCCCTCCTCTGTATTTACCACATCATCTCTCCTCTGTCCCACGAGTCACTGAAGCTCCTGCTCCTCGCATGTTATGTGAACCCTTCCTGTCACTGATATGTCATGAAGCCCGCCTCTACATGTGTTATAGTGAGCGATTTCTCCATGGGCCGTGCAGCCCCTCCTACATGTACCGCACTGAGCCCTCCTCTGCTCCCATGTGTCATGGACACAGTCCTCTATCCCACGAGTCATTTTTGTTCCTGCTCATGTTAAGCACATTCTCTATGCCACACGTCACAGATCCACTGACACATGTGTCACTTTGAGTGGTTTGTTCTTCTCTCTCACGTGTCACGGAGCCCCTCCTCCATACAGCACATTGAGCACTTTCTCCTACAGCTCATGGAGGCCCCTGTTTACATGTATCATGTGTATCACTTCTCTCCCATGTGTCATGGAACCACTTCTCTACATATGTCACATTGAGTGCTCTCTCTCACAGGTCATGTGTCACACTGACCACTTCCATGTGCTGCATTGAGAGCCTCCCACTCTCTCATATGTCACGTTGAGACCACCCTCCCTCTCGTGAGTCACATAGGCTGTCCCCCACGTGTGTCTCCTTGAGACCCTCTTTTCTTCCATATGTCGCAGAACTCCATGCTACATGCACCACTGAGCACCTCTTCTGTTCCATGTCACATGGAATTCCTGTCAGTGAGTCAGTGAGCTCCCCGCCTCCTCCATACATCAGAGTTCCTCAGCACCACGTGTCAGGCTGGGTTCTTCCCTGCCCATGCGTCCTGAGCAGCCTTCCTCTCTGAGTCACCCTGAGTCCTTTCCCGTTTGAGTGTCTCTGAACCCCTCCATGTCCTGCCCTTTGGGCCTCCCACTCTTATTTCCCTCCATGTACCCCTTCCAAGGAATCTGGTAGGGTTAGGGCATCATTCAGAAGTGTTTGTTGATTGCCTCTGCTGTCCCAGACTGTGTTGGGGCTGGTGAGGGAAAAGTAGGCTGTCAGGGGGACGATGTGACAGTTGGGAGAACACAGGAATTTTTTTTTTTTTTTGTATAACTTTATTGAGATATAATCTCCACGTACATAATGTACGCCTTGAAATTCATCACTGAAGCTGGGCATGGAAGTGCAGGTCTGAAATCCCAGCACTTGGGAGCTCGAGGCAGGACATCCAGAGTTCAATGTCAGTCTGGGCCACACAGTGAGATCCTGTCTCAAAATCACAGAAACGCTGAAGAAAGCAGTTTGTTTCTTAGCTGTACATAGGTAAAGACAACCAAAGCCAGTTTGAGACCCGCCCCTCAAGAAGAATCCAGGTAGCCTTTAGTGTTCCCCATCGCCTCTCCCCTCGCCATCCTGAGCTTCTGTAAACCCCCCCAGGGGCTCCATCACCTGCTGGGCCCCAGGATTCCTTTCTAGGTCTCCAGAGGAGCATGCCCCGAAGAACTGTGACTGGGCGGAGTGGAACCCGAGCAGTCCACTCCTGGGGCGGCAGACTGCACGTCTTCCCTTCCCCTCCCTCCATCACCTGGCCTGGCTCCAATCCTCTAGGGGATCTTAGAGAGTCCAGCTGAGAGACTCTGGAAGGGGCCAGGCTGGACGAGGGGGTGGACGGTTCCACAGTGTAACAAGTAGCCTTGGGCTGGCTGCCCCTTGCTGTCCCTGCTCTAACCACTAGCAGCAGGCGTCTGTCCTTCCTGCTGTCCGGGGCGCTTGCACCGCTTCCTTCCAGGAGGAGGGTCGCGGCGTCGTCAGAAGTTGGGGGGTGGGAACGGCGTCATGCAGGAGTTGATTGCACAGTCATCCAGCTCCTATATGATGCCTTTCTTCACCCCCTTCAACCGCACGCAGCCCCCGGACCCTCCTCTGCACCCTGGGCTGCACGGGGACGCGTCTTCCAGCTTGCTACCGTCCTGGCATGCTCTCTCTCCTCCTCCCTCCATAGCTTCCTAAGTTCCTGGAGGGGAGGGCCTGGAACTGGGTCACCTCTGAGGACCTTCTTTGCAGGGGAAGCTACGCCCCTGGTGGGACAATTCCTTGGGGCTTGGCCCAGGATCACCCTCTGACTCTGTGGCCAAGGACACACAGTCCAGAAGTAGAGCCTGGGCCTGGCCTGGGGCTTTTTCCTCTGGAAGTCCTCTGAGGGGACCCAGTCTACAGGATGGAGGGGCAGATGTTGGAGAGATGGTGTCTTTGTTTCCAGGACTGGGGGACAGGGCCGGGACAGAGTGGGGCTGTTCCTCACCAGTGTCTCCAGATCAGGGTCTCCTTGAGGGGCCTCTGCCTCTACCCAGGACGTTTTCATGACCAGGAGGCTGAGGCCCCTCATAGGCGGCCTCTTACTTTCTCCTTGAACCCTTTTGGAGACACCTCCCACATTTCCATGCGTTCCAGATTCTGGGTCCTCAGGGGCTGTCAGAAGGCACCCTGTTCTTCCTCTGTGCCAGCCCTGCCCAGGTTGGGTGCCCACAGACACCTCAGTAGCACTGTGAGCAGTTGGCACAGAGGCCTGTCTTCTGCACTCCGGTAACTCAGGTCCTTGCATGCGGAGGGGACCCGTACCCATCCCCATGACATTGCCATTATTAACTGCATTAACCAGCCATGGCAGCCAGCCCAGGCATACAGGAGTAGGGGGTAGCCCAATGGGGAGGCCTCAAAGCTTTGAGAGCAGCTCAGGAAGGAGCCAGGCCCCTGGCCCTCCCTCCTCTCCCTTCCCTTCCCTTCCCCTCCCCTCCCCGCCCTGCTTCCTCCTTCCTTACCCTTCTTCCCATCCACCCTCCCTCTTCCTACCTGTTCCGCTCTCATGGTGTCTGGATGGTCATGATGCTTGCAGAGGTGGATGGAGGTCTGGATGAGGTTCGCTGTTTCAGATGCACGTAGATTGTAACGTGTCCTTGGGCCCAGGAGCAGGGCTCAAGGCAGGTGGTGGCAGTTTGGAATTGGGTGATAGTTTCTTTTACCTTCCTTTCCTCAGTATGGGAACCAACTAGGGCCACATAGATTGGCAGGGAGGGGACTGCCTGCCTTTGTCCTGGCCTGGTTAGGAGCTGATAGAACTCTTCCCTCAGAGCCCCGTGTTGAGCACCTGATGTCACCCACAACCACCTGTAGGAGGGACCAGCAAATCGAGACCCAGTGCCGAGTGTGTGCTGTCGCAGGAGCAGTACGCCCAGTCTGGAGCCTGCAGTGTCAGAGGCGTCTTATGAGGGAAGGAGGAAGGAGGCAGGGAGGGGACAGGCGGAGGTGGACGGAAGGAGGAAGGAGGCAGGGAGGGGACAGGCGGAGGTGGACGGAAGGAGGAAGGAGGCAGGGAGGGGACAGGCGGAGGTGGACACCGTCAGAGCTCGCTGGATGCCAGGGAACTTTGGTTGTGAATGAAGCTGTGAAGGAGGGATGTGCCCTAAGTGGGTGGAGTCACACTGCTACTGAACCCTGTGTCTCTGGTTTTCACCTTTCTTGTGGTAGTGATGTCATCGTCATTTAGCATGTCCCTTAATGCCAAATCCTTTCTTTTTTCTTCCCTAGGAGAGAAAAGGTTTGTATTGTGCTTTTCCTTTGCTTTGTGAGTGGCACCATGAAAACTCACTGTTTTACCACCTCACTAGTTTTTCTTACAGCCCAGACTGCCGCCTTCTATAACTGGGGACAAACTCTTGGGGAAGAGTGGTAGGCCTGCCCTCCACTGTTGGACCCAGTGTTTGGTATTACATGGGGGCTGTGGATAAACGCACCCACCGTTGTGGGTGTCTGCACTCTCTTGGTATACTGGAGGATGAGTTTTCTGTTTTACCTTTGTCCCACCTGCTATAGCAGGCCTTGGGTCCTCAGCAGCAGCGGCAGGGACTTAACTGCCATTTGTTCACCCACAGCACTCAGAGGTGTCCCACCAAACAGGGACAGAAGTTCACTTGTGATGTCGAGCCTTGGGGGTGTCCCCGGCCTCCAGGTAACTTAAACTATGGTCCAGGACTGGAATTTTCTCCTTACTAGGATTCTAATCCCTCCACCCCCACCCGCACCCTCGTCATGTTGGTGAGCCCTCCTTGGGAGCCCTAAACACAATATCATGTGGGATATCGTTAGGAACTTAGGGCCTTGGTGACTATTTTGTCTTGAAGCTCACCTCTCCATCTAGGTCTTCCATTAGATATTGGGAAGGCAGGTCAATAGGAAGATGGTCACTTAGCAGTCTGAGCCAGGGCATTCTGTGACCGCTTCACTAAGGAGACTCTGTAATCATTGCATCTGAGCCTCTGCCCTTGACCCATGGTATGACAGCTGGGGGGCTGTTGTAGGGCAGGGTGTTGAATGGATAGATGGACATATTTAATACCCCTCAGCTCTGGGGGCTGCTATGATGTGATTTGTATGTGGGGTCATTTGTTGGGCTCTAAGACCATAGGTTGTATGGATAGAGTGACCCTTTTGAAATCTTCCAGGAACCTCTATAGCTTTGAAGTGATAGATAGGCCAGGATAGGATATCCTGCAACTTCGGGGTGAGGGGAGGGCATTGGCAACTTTCTTAAGAAGCTGGAAGTGAGGTGAGGCTGAGCCCCTGACTTTGAACCTGGGATCCTGACCATGATCTCCTGGTGTTTCTGTCAGGGGTAGATTCCTTGGTAAGATGGAGGATGGGCATCAGTCAGTTGCCCCTTGGGACCCATAAGGGCACAGTGATCCCAGTGTGGTCTGCAGAGGGTATAGAGGTATGTGGCTGAGCTTCTTGCTCTGGCCTTGGGCTCCCATGGGTGCTCCTCTGAGCTCCAAGCTCAGTGATTGCATTACAGTGGGGATGTGAGAACAGGAAGGGAGTCAAACTGGGTGCCCAGGGCCTTGGCAATCTGTAGATACAGAGGAGGGTCTCTGTAGGTTAACTCAGGGGCAGATTCCCAGGAGGGATGTGGACGGCAGAGTTGGTATCCCCTGGGTATGGGGCCTGTGCACAGAACTCCTATCCTGTACCCCAGTAGAGCTTTGAGCCACACTGGGGGAGGTCCCTAGTTCCATACCCCTGGCCTTTTGGCAGAGTTCCTGTGGAGGCCTACTCTGGGAGGTCAGTCTGCCCCTGGGTGGGTAATGTGGTTAGGCAGAGGGTTCTGGGCAGACAGTGTGAGTGAGGGGTCCCCCAGGAGCTCCTCTCTCCCGCCCCCCCAGGGCAGTGTTCTCTCAGGATATAGGGCCAGAACTCAAGTCTTCTTCAATTTGGAGCAGGTGTAGGAATTGTTCTGGGGGATGCTGGCTGACTCTTTGGGCTGTGGGCACAGAGCAGAGCCTACCCATTCATTTCTCATGTGCCCAGAAGGTAGATAGTGGAGGACTTAGATTTCTGGGTTTCCTGCTCACAGGCAGAGGCAGCTCTCAGTGGTCCTTCCCCCGTGGCTCCCCAGTACCGCTGTGTGCCTTTACCCTTGGAGTAAGTCTTTGGAGGTGAGAATGAAGTGACCTTGGGAGGGAAGGGCTTCTTAGGAGAGGAAGGGAGGCCTGTTGCTTCGTCCCTGATCCTGTTTCTGGAGACAGCTAAACCCTCTGTCCCCACCCTTCAGGAGAGAGCTAAGCCCTCCTGTCCCCCCACCCTTCCACTTGCCAACCCTCACCTCCTCTGCTCCCTCTGTCCCTGCCAGCTCCCATCCTATCTGGCCCCTAATCTTGTTTCCTGCCTGCCAACCCCTCCCTACTCCCCCCACCTTTTAGAACAAACCACAAAGTCAGATAATCTTTTATTCTTTTTATTTGTGGGGCAACACTGGTGTGGGAGGAGAAGCATGGGGAAGGATCTCTGCCATGGGGCGGAGAGCCGTGGTCTGGTCGGAGCACTCGGCTCCCTGGTACAGCAGGCTGCAGTTTCACTAGTGTGTCTCCGGGGTCTCCTCCCTCATGTGAGGCCACTGGCCCCGGCCACTGTCCGACTGTCAGTTTTGGGAGGGGGAGGGAGTCCCACTCAGTGCAACTGCCCACACTGGTGTCCCACGAGTCTCAGGACCCATCAAGGTGGGTAATGTCCGTCAGGTAATTAGCACTGGTACGTCGGATGCTCCACGGAGCAGCTCTACCCAGGTGAGTCCAGTGTTCAGGGTCAGATGAAGTGTCAGGGAGCCTGAACCAGACGGGTAGCGGGGGTGGGCTTGCTTGTGGGGTGGGCTGGGTTTGGGGGAAGCACGGAACCCCAAGACCTCGGGAGGCCGGGAGGGGGTGGGGGCGGGGCCCAGGGGAGCAGAGCACCGGTGTGGAGGTAGAAGAAGTCAGTGGAGCACCCGAGGTCAGTGTCCCAGGATGCGCAGGTGGCCACGTGCCACTCGGGTGGCGGGGGGTCCCCGGCATCTGCTTGCTTGGCTGCGCCTGCTCTGCCTGCTCTGCATCTGGCCTGGGGTGACGGGGTCACTGCTGCTCACCACTGCTTTCCCCTCTCATCGATCTCACTTGTGGCTGTGGGCCTGAGGCCCGGACAGTTAGGACAGGGTTGCACAGCCTCAGCTGGCTCTGGGACGCTGACAGTTGGCTAGTCCTTTAGCACAGATGATGTTGCTGGTTGATGAGTTGATTTGTGGCCCTTCACGAGTGGATTCCCCTTGGGTCAGGAGTGGCAGGAGGGGCGCTGGATTTGAGCGAAGCTGGCTGAGGCACAAGGGAGGGTGGCTGAGACTTAGCGGGGTGTGCTTTCAGTCAAGGTCATTATCTTCCGAGTCACATAGCTCTTCTAGCCTAGCTTGTTCTCTGGCTGGGGCAGGTGGGGCCTGTGTGGAGACCACGGTCAGGAACCGTGTCAGGGTCTGGGCCACCTGATCTCTGCTCAGCAGAGTAAGCCGGGCATCAGGGCCTTGGATGTAGAGTAGGCGACTGTTGAGGACATCTAGGACCTCAGGATCCAGAAGGTTGCGTGGGCGGAGGGGGGGTTCGGCTTCCTCCTGGTCGCCGAGCAGGGCTTCCTCTTGCACGTCGTCGTCCTGCGCGTCCTGCGAGGTGTCTTGCAGGCCGTCATGCAGGCCACACTGACGGTAACGTTGCAGGTCGTCTTGCAGGGCTTCTCGCAAGACGACATCCTCATCGCCAACGACGTGCAGCTCCAAGTATCGGTGCTGGCGTGGGGCGGGGAGCCTGCCCTCTTCGGGATTGGCTCTGACCCCGAAGAACTCACACAGGGTCAGCCAGAACCCGGGGGTGAACCGGAGGCCTTGTAGAGGCTGAGCATTCAGGGCATTTCGTTGCCAGCGCCTGGGGCCCAGGAACAGCTCAGCCAACTCATGAGCAGGGAGGGTGTTGGCACCCACCATAGGGGGCATCTGGCTGAGCAGCTGGGCAAAGGCTGTGGCCATGCTGTTGCCTGCGATGAGGGTTGAGTCCAGAAGGAGTCGGCGTGACCGCCGGGGCTGGGGCCTGGCCACCACCAAGGAGTGGGTGGGCAGCAGGGAGGGGCTCTGCCTCACCCTGAGCATCACCAGGAGTGCCGAGACAGCTAGGAGATTCTTCCAATGGAGCAGGCCTCGGAAGAAGTGTAGGACAACGGCCCGGATCTGGGCCATGCTGAAGTGGGCCAGGAAGCTGTTGAGGATCTGGTCCACTGGGATGAGGGCCAGGAATTCCTGGAGTAGTGTCTGCTTGTAGAGTTCGTCCTGTTCCGACTCCTCTTCATCCTCCTCGCCCGACTCAGTGTCCTGATTTGTGGAGGATGCCGTCAGGGCATAAAGCAGCATTGGCCGCAGGTTTCTGCCCCTGAAGCCTCTCTGGTTGCGACTTCTCCTCCGGGTTAGGGCTCGGCCACTAGCATCTTCAGGCAGCTCCATCACATCAAAGTGAAAGTGAGAGAAGAAGAAGACCCAATGCCCGGGGAGAAGTACGGTGAGCCTGTCATTATTCAGAGAGGCTAGATCCTCTGTGTTGAGAAGGATCATGATGGGCTCCTCGGTGTTCTCCAGGTAGCGGTACCACACCATGAAGGCAGCCCGGATTGGAAGGATCCTCATCTCCACTTTAGGGTACTCCACCTCAATCGGGGAGAGCTTTCGCGAGTAGAAAGCACAGGTGACTTTCTTGCCAGTGTGTTCGTCGGTTTGGATCAGGGAGGCATACAGGGTTGACCTGATGATGCCTGTTTCCAAGTAGAATGGATTGTGAGGCTTTGGGTGGTAGAGAATGGGCGCCCTTCGGAAAGCCCGCTTCAGGCATTCGAAGGCCTCTTGCTCCTCTTCTCCCCAGGAGAAGGGTTCAGAACTCAGCAGCTGCCTTATCAGGGGCTCTGCAATGATGGCGAAGTGTTCCACGAAGTGGCGGTAGGGATACAAGAATCGGATCATGTGTTGCAGGCTCTTCCTGTTTGTCGGGAGAGGGTACTCCATGATGAGGTTCATGATGGTCTTATTTAGCTTCACCCCTTTGGGGGATATGATGAAGTCCAAGATTTCTGCTGTCTGGCGGTGGAACTGACTCTTGTCCAGTGAACAGTAGACATTGTGGTACCGAAAGCGGACCAGGACTTGGCGGACATGCCGGAAGTGATCTTCCTGGCACATTGAGTAGATGAGCACTTCTTGCCCATAGGAAACCACAAAGAAACCTAGCATGCCCCTTAGGATGCAGTGAATCACCTTCTGTGGTATGATGTGCTCAGAGGACAGCGGGAAGGGCTGGTAGCTCTTCATGTCGTGATTCTCCACACCGAAGGCTGCTTTCCATGTCTCCTCTGTGCGTTTGATGCTGTTGCTTACTTGGCCCGGCAGAATGGTCCCACGCAGCTCCAGTTTTGTGAACCATGCAGCTCCATGTAACTGGTCGAATAGTTCTGGAATCATCTGTATGTAGTCTTGTTTGTCAGTCAGCATGTCGTGTAATGCCCAGTACTCCTCTTGCTGCCTGGCTTCTTCTCGCATCCTGGCACCCACAGGTTCCCAAGGCGCGGAGGAAGGACACTCGTAAAAGACGTCGCTGTGATCACTGTCTCCAGCCTGCTGAAGCTCAGAGGGCTCTGATTCAGAAAGATCATCGGATCCGTCTGAGCTTGGCTGGTCGGAAGTCTCATCATCTGCTTCCCTCGGGTTGAACACGTCGGCCAGGTCTGAGTATGTGTGTGGCAATCCGGGCAGTAGGCTGAAGCTGTATTTCTCAAGCGCGATGCATGGTGGTGGTGGGCGGAAGCAGTTCTTCAGGCAGTAGGGAGAGTGGAAGGTGCAGCGTCCTTTGATCCAGTCGACTTCAGGTGCATGGGTTCGGAGCCAGCTGATGCCTAAGACCACGGAGAAGTTGGGTGAAGGTACGATGTCAAATTGGATGGACTCCTGGTGGTTCTGGTGGATACACACCAGGGGCTCGGTGTACAGCCAGACAGGTTCGTCGCCAATCAGTGAGCCATCCACAGTTTGGATCAGCTGTGGGTAGGGCTTCTCGTAGAGCTCCACGTAGTGCTCCTGGGCAAACTTCTCATCCATGTAGTTACCTTCTGCTCCTGAGTCTACCAGGGCCTGCACGGCGACGCTGTGGTAGGGGCTCACCCTCACCAGGAGCAGCAGGAAGAGATGGGCACGATCGATGTCTGGATCGAAGGAATTGGGAAGCCAGCTGCTCACCATCCACCTCTCTGGGGCAGGTGAGTCTATCCAGGTCAGGTTTCTTGGGCGGGACTCGGGGGGCAGCCTGAGCAAGGCCCTTCTCTCCGCCAGTTTGTCTTCAATTTGCAGTATGACCACAATCAGACTGTTGAGGGAATCCGGCTGAGGTATCCGGAACAGATAATGCCTGATGTCTTCGTTGAGCCCCTGGCATAGGTGGGCCTGCAGTACTTCATCCGGCCAGCCCAAGGTGGGTACCAGGCTCTGAAACTCATTGATGTAATCGGTGGCACAGCGGTTCCCCTGCCTGATATTGAACATGGCCTCTTCTGCCACACGCAGGGTCTGCCGGTACTCGAATACCTTCGACATGGCTTCCAGGAAGCCTGAGAAGTCGTACATCAGGGGGCTGTTCTCCTGTAGCAGGGCTTTGGCCCATTCTAAGGCTAAGCCAGACAGGTGGCGGATGACAAAATTCACCCGCAGGTGGTCATTGTAGAACACAGTTGGGTAACTCTGCAGGATCATCTGGCAGAGCACAATGAATTCTTGGTAGTCTCGTCGATCTCCAGAGAAGTGCCTGAGGGAGGGCAGCCGGCCCTCGTTGATGCCCCTGACCAAGATCTCTTCTGCTATTTTCTGTTGTTCATTGAGGTCTTGCATCCGGAGGAACAGCGAGATGATGGAGCTCATCGTGCTCAGAACTTCCCCTGGAGAGCTTCCCGGCTGGCTCTCCACTTCACAAGGCTCCTCCTTTCCTGGTTCCTTCAGGTTGGTCTCATCTTCTCTCTCTTCCTGGGTCTCAGCCGGGTTGACTGACATGTCTTCCATCCCCTCAGATGCTTCGTTGAGTGGATCCGCCCTTGCCTGGCGTGAGCCACTGCATGACTCCTCCATGTCTTGGAGTAGGTCATTGGGTGGATCCTCTATTTCCTTACATGGGCCACTGGATGGCTCCTCCATGTCTTGGAGTAGATCAATGGGCAGCTCTTGCATTTCCTGGACAGAGTCGCTGGGGGGCTCGTTGCTTTCCTGGGCTGGGCCACTGGCTGGGCCTGCCTCTGCCTGCGCTCCGATGCTGCCCGGTGTCTCCTCAACGGTGTTGGATGAGCCCTCGGAGGACTCCATTTGTTTTGATGATGGATTCTTAAGCTCCATCATCGTCTCAAATGAGTCTTCAGAGGGTTCTATCATGTCGTCGGTTGGAAAGGAGTGTGCTCTGAAGACTGGTAAGGTTTTGATGGGTGTGGTCAGCGACTGCAACCGTGGAGATCAGAACCTAAGGATGGAGGGGAGAGGGCAAGAAGGAAAGCAGCGATTTAGGGTCTCAAGAGGTCAGGGTCAGGTTCTCAAGGACAAATCAGATGCCTAAGTAATTAGAATCAGAGAGGAACCAGAGAAATCCTTCCTGCACTGAAAGCCTCCTCTTCTGGTCAGTTGGGCATCCCCAGGGGGAGGCTCTGTCAACCCCTGACCTGCCTCCCAGGCGGAGTCTGCCTGCCCAGACTGCCTACCTCCTCCACCGGTCTGAGAAATTCACAGCCCATAAATTTTGTGGAGCAATTGGCCCTAGAGCGTCCTCCGTGGCAGGCAAGCACCTGGCAGGATACACTGCTGGCCCATTTTTTGCCCTGGCATTTATACTGGGTCAGTTTCTCCTTCCACTTTCGAGTCACCAGAAAGTCACAAGGGTCACATCTCAGTGCCACTCAAAGCCACTGTTGGCAGGCTTGGTGGTCTGGAGCCAGCTCAGTGTGCTTGGTTGTGGAGAGGCAGGAATTGGGAATCCTCACAAAGATGCCTGCTGTTTCTCTAACTTGGGGAAAGAGGAGAAAACCGGCACTTGGCCTTTCTCCTGCCAGTTGGGTCAGCAGCTGAAAATAGCTCTTTTTCCTTCTCCAGGTTCAAAGTCTAAATAAGTGAGAGAGAGGAGAAGAAGTCTAAATTCCTACCTTTTGCTTTTGATACCCACCCCCCTCTACAAATGTTTATTAAGTGCCTGCTGTACGCAGGGGACTTGCACGTCTGTTGCTTCAGACTTTAGGGAGATTTCTTTTTCTTGGCTTGATCTCAGTTCAAAGCCATGTTCTCTCCAGATTTGAGCTGTTGAGATCTCCCACTAGAATCCCCAACCCTTGTGAAATCTCCCCTCTACCAGGATCACCCTCTTTGTCTGCAGGGCTCCTGGAACTTCAAACATCTGGCCACAATTCAGCTCAGGCAAACAGTTTTGCATGCCTCTCTGATCCTATCTTCCCAGTTTCCCTCTGCTCAGACGGGGCAGGTTTCATTCTAGTAAATGCCCCTTCTCCCTGTCACGCTTGATTTCTGCCAATACAGTGGTGCATCCAGCAGAGGCACAAAGCTGAGTGGAAGGAGAATGATATCTTTAAAATCTGATTGTCCCAGAATTTTTGAAAATCTGGAAATGGGTGGGTTTAGTGGATGGAACTTGGATTTAAAGAGATGTATTGGTTTGGGGTCATTGTTTGCAGAACACACCGAGCTGTGATTATTCAATAGATCATCCATATTGCTATTGTCTTTATACATTACTTCTTAGTTTTCTTTTTAGAGCAGTTGGGCTGACCTTTTAAAAATCTTTTTTCTTTTTTTAATGGAAACAGCAACAACAAAACCAAAAACAAGCAAAAAACTTCATTTTTTTCCTTATGTACAGCTCCACATTGACTAAAATCCAAGTTTTCCCAGGATACAAAATACAGATCTGCTGTTTCTCAGAATTAGGCATACTCTTGTTAGCATGACACTTAAATTTGATCATGCAATCCCTCTGATTAAAGCCTTTCACTGTTTATTTACTGTCTGCAATATTAAATCCAAACTTTTTAGTATAAACACATCTGACATGTAAATTTACCAAAACCCTTTTCTGGCTAAAATTTAAAGGCCTTAGCACAATACACAATTTGGACTTGTCACTCCTTGAGGGAGAAGCCACATTCTGAAAGCCTGGTGCATAAATTAGGTAAAATCTTCATCTCAGAAACATGCACAGGACATGGCATAAATTAACTCATTCCCTTTTCATAAAAGTCGGATAAGGTATGTGCCATTATCGTGAGATTCCAAGACTCCAATATAAATTTCTAATTGAAGTACAAAATTTGACTAATTCACCTGCAGGTTCCTCTTTCAGACACAACAGTCTCAGCGTGTCTCACTTAATTCGTTTATGGGTTAAAATTTAAAGTCTTACCAACCTGACTTAAAAAGCAGATTATGCACCTTCTTAAAGAAAAGTCTCTATTTCTTATCAGATTTACCAATTTGATTATGTGAGTGATTAAATCTTTCCACTTTCCAGTCTTTAACCTAAAATGTCTTGTTCTCGACCTCTCATAAAGATCTTAATACTAGAATTTAGATAGCAAGATAAACAAAAGTTATCTCATAATTTTAAAATTTACAACAATGTATTTCCAACCAGTTAGCATAAAGTCTTTAAGTTATATAATTTAGTTGTCAAGTGATCAATACAAAATCTACACCATCACAGGCTCTTCCAGAAACCTTTGACTAACTTAATTCTGAAGCTCTTAACATGATAGCAGCATTTGATCAAGTTATTTCTCATCGAAAAGGGTCATACTTCTTACAACAAGTGTGTATTGACTCAATGTATCTTCTGTTTACGACTTTCCAAGTTTTCTGTATTACCTATGAGACCGAGTCTAAATCCTGAACAAACCATGCGTTTCTCAGCAGGTCAGTCTTATCCAACACAAAAAACTCATGATGTCACTCTCCTAAAATCCCACAGTGGCGGAAATCCAAATTCCTTAGCATGGCATGACAGTGTGTTCCTGTCATTCCTCAAAACCATGTCTAAGCTTTGCATGCTACATAAATGTCATCATAGAACTTCTCTGCCGTTTATAAGTGACCCAGCTCCTCAGCATGGAGCCCACCCTCCATGCTCTTGTGCTGAGGGGCAGCGGACATTCACTCATGCATTAAATGGCTCATCAAATCCCTACCTTAGCATAAAGTATTTTTTTTTTCAACCACGGAATTCCTCTGGAGACAAACTCACCATTTTACTCCTTAAAACCCTTCACTGGCTAAACTCTGAGCACCTCTACAGAAGGATTCAAAATGGTATTACCTCACCCTTCGACAACAGTGCCTTCGATGCGCGCATACACACATCACATCCCCTACGCATGTTATAAAGATCCGCTCTCTCCTCTGTCGAAGTGTGTAAATCAGAACATGTAACGGCACGATTTAAGACATTGCAAAGTTTCTTCATTGTTTGTCGGTTAAAGTCCCAAATACTTAGCCCCTAGTACATCATCTCACCATAATTCCACTTACCTCCAGGCTGGTCTATAAAACCCCTCAAATCTCACCCCAACCACACTTTTAAGTCCTTTATTGGCTTCAATCCAAACTTAGTAGAGTGATATAAAATTTTGATCATGTCATCCCTTAAAATAAAATTCTCACTTCCTAGCACAGATCATTAAATTTGATCCTGTAACTCCACCTTAAAAATCCTACAATGTCTCTTAATCGTGCACCACATAAAAGTCCAGATTCTTGGCATACAGTGGGAATTTGATTTCATAATTCACTGTGTTGTATTTATCAAACACAAAAAACTCACCATGTCACTCTGTTAGAACTTTTATTAGATAAATCAAATTCCTAAGCATGAGCAGAGCCTCTCATCATGTCAGAGCCTCAGAATAAATTCCAAATTTCTCTGCATCCTCCCAGTCCTGGTCATGTGACCCTTTTAATTAAAATCTTTCTTCAGTGTCAGCATTAATCATATCTCCTTGGCATGCCCTGTGAGTCAAACTTTGGAATTCCTTCAACATATAAAGTCAGAATGTTTGGGCATGATCTTTAAATTTGTGCCTGTTAACTTTCCTATTTACCATTTCTCAATGTTTCCTTGTGATAATAGAGTCCCAAGCTGTTAGCCATAAAGTATATTTTATCGTGCCTCTCTGCAGGCTTTATCTCCCACAAGTAAAAAAGAAAAAACAATAAGAAAAAAAATTTCACCATCGCATTTCTTAAAACCTCTTGGAGGAAGGCCAAACCCTTTAGCATGATAGAAAATTGTGATCCTGTCATCCCTCAAAATAAGGTCCAGATTTCTACCCCAAATCGATTCACAAAACTCCTGCTTAAAATTTTTTAATGGCATTCCATTTGCAATTAAGAGTCTCACTGTCTTTTAGTGATACCCGCGTTTAATTATGACACTCAGCTTCCAACTTTTACAACTTCATGTTTGTGATGTAAAATCCAAGTGCCTGAGTGTGAAACGGGACCGAGCCCGTACATCTCCCATTGAAAATATATACTTTGCTCCCTGTACCTCAGTTTCCTAGCTTAAATTTCTTAGCCTGAAGACAAAAACAAACAAACAACAAAAAACCTTTTAACTATCTATAGCTTCCTTCCTTCCCCTCAGGCATCTCTCTAAATGATTGAATTCTGGTTTTTGTTATTCGCAGAGCTTTCTAGTTTCTAAAGTCTGTGGTTGGTAAGTTCACCCAGCACCCTCTCCTTGTTCTTTTCTGATTTAGGCATCCTGCTTGGATCCTGGTGTAAGGAACTGGAGGCAGCCCCATCTTGCAGCCCATGACCAGTCAGGAGGCAGAAACTGCCCTGGAGATTCAGGCCCTGCTGGAGGTGAGTGAGGGCTCCTTGTGGCAAGGGGAGAGCTCTTCTACCCTGGCCTGCCCCTCTTGGTGGACTTGGGACATGTCTGAATGTTATCCATGTTCTCCCTGTAGCTTTCAGCAATCACCTGGGCCTCCCCTGGCTCTGCCCATCTCTCCCCGACCCTGCCCTCTGCTAGACTCTGCATCTTCACCTGTGGTCTCAACCATCACAGCAATTTCTTTGATTACCATACATTCCACAAAGTCTAGATTTAGTTCTTTAGGTTGCAACTGACTTTCAGGTCTTTATTGGCACCCCCCTGCCTCCACCAACACTCAAGACAGACACCCCAGCCTCACCACTGTCAGTGCCCAAAGCTGGTCAGGTCAGCTCCTTGCTTGCCTCTGAGCAAGTGGCCCATGGGGTCAGGGCTGCCACGGAGCATCTATGAAGGGTTCAGTGGGGGGGAAGCAGGGGGGGGGCAAATCCCTCAGCGAATACCTCTCCCTGTACAGTAAAGGAAATCTGATTTTAAAAATAGAGCTTGGAAGAGGAGATGAGAAGATATTTAGGAGCAGGGTTGAGTGTTGAGCATGGGCGGGGGGCAGGAGTGGAGTAATTAGGGGAAAGGTGAGGACAGGGGAGGAGGGCGGGAGGGCAGGAGGGCGGGAGCCCCCTTCCCAGAAGTCCAGCGGGAAGGTAAAACCAGCCAGACTGTAGGGGAGATGAGGGCAGCCATGGCTTCCAGACACCTGCTCTGCCATACCTAGTGAGACCACTACCACTTTGGACTTCTTGTGTGTGACACTCAGAGTCCCTTGAGTGCAAGGGGTCATAGCCACCAGTCTTAAAGGCAAAGAGGCTTCAAACTCAACATCTCCTGGTCATCCCTTCACTGCTCTGGCTCTCGGAGCGTGGGCTGGGAAGGCTATGGCGAAGGATACAGATGACACTGTTTATTTAGCTTGCTAGGCAAATGTCTCCGTCAGGATATGCCCTTGACAGGTGAAGGCTTAGGTCTTTGTTAGTTCTCCTGGTGGAAAAGAGTGTATTGGTTGCTCTCCTTATTCCACTTGCTGGGTGGAGTTGCACAGGGACTGGCGGGATCCTCAGTGGGACTTTTCAAAACCCCAACGTCACAGAGCCTCAGAGTCTCCCGGGGTCTGGCTTGGCACTGAACATTTCCAGGTCGCTGCCTGCCCAACTCTGCCTTGACTTTGTTTATCTTCTAGGGTGGAAGACCACCCTTCACTCTCCTCTGTAGTGTGAATAGAAGTTCTTGAACATCAGGTCTCAAATATCATCACCACGACGGGGAAACTGAGGCTTTGGTAGGGGGACCCCTCATGATCAGGGTAGACAGTGAGTCAAAGGCAGATGGAGGACTAGCCTAGGGTTTCTCCTCCAACCTTAGACTTCCCAGCAGGGTGGCAATGTCCTGGAGAGGCCCTCAGCCCTCCTCCCTACCATTCCAGAGGCAGAGCAGTGCCCTTGACCTAGCAATGCTGCATCCTGGCCCCTCCACACTTAACTGGCAGCTTGGGGGGCCAGCTGGATCACTCTCCCAGAATAACTGCGGGAGGGGCTCTGGGCCTGTGCAGGAGCACACTCTTCTTTGGTCTGACTGCAGAACCAATCAGCAGCCTCAAACCCTGAACTTGCCTTTCAAGGCGATGGGGAAGGCATGTAGCCTGCGAAACTGCCAGTTCGGCCTAGGCCCTAACTTTCAGCATGACCTTCTTCCTCTGGCCCTCAGTTTCCCCTCGGCTTCTTTACTTTCTTCCTTTCCTGGAGTTCCTGAGGGCTGCCCAGGCTGCAAGGTGAAGGCAGGGCCTGGGTGAGCAGTTGAAGCTCATGGACCTTCACCCTGCTTCAGGTCTTCCAGCTATTCCTATTACATAGGTCCTTATTTTGTCAGAGGTCCCCCCATCTAAGCAGTGGTCCAAAGCACAGGCTCTGGTTTCTCCTAGCTTCTGTCTTGTCTGTAGAGTCCTCCCTGGCTCTAGTCGGCTCCCTGTCCATTCCTGGTGCTGTGCAGGCGACATGGATGCACCTTGGCGGCTGCAGGTATAGGAACAGTAGGAACCTGGTAAATCTCAGAGCGGAAGATGCTGACTTCAAGGCAAGAAAACATTGTCTCAGGGTATCTGGAGGTAGGGCTAGGGCAGGAGAGAGAGACTGGCCAGTCCTATGGACCCTCACACTTAGAACTGGAAGGAGCGCCTTCTTCCTGGAGAGCCCTTTGTCAACTGTGAAATGCTACACATGAGTCTGGCTTGTTCTTGTTATTAGGCCTTGTCTGATTATTGCTTTTACAACACCCACTCTAATTGGTGAGATTTAAAGAGCGTTTCATGTGTGGTATCAACTTTAATTTTCCCATTAGCCCCATGAGGAGAGGAAGCTCTGCTTTGAAGTGAGTACACTAGACGCCAAGGGCGGACCTGCTGTCCCAGACCCTTAATTATCAGTCACAGTAGAGCACAGACCTAGGCCAGTGACACCCACCCTACCACTTCGAAGAGTGGTTGATGACTGTCTTGTGAAGGACAGGGTATGACCATGTAAAAGACCGAAGGTGACCCTGACATACCGGGAACCCCCAGGCTTCAGACAGAGCTAACTAGAATTTTCTTATCACGAGCAGTCTGCCGGCACCAGGCATTGTCTGAGCTCTCATGCTGGAGGAAAGTGCCCACCACTCTGCATAGTTTAACTGATATGGACAGGACTTGACGGTCCCCTGGCCCCCAGAAGGGCAGAAGCAGAGGCAGTAGCAGGCTTTCAGCCAGGTTTCTCCCTCTGCGTAGACGGTGCTGGAAGGAGCAGGTGCCCAGAGCAGGATCAGGCAGTTGCCATTTGGGGAACTGAAGGGGCCTCGTGGCCAGAGGTGGCCCTCATTCCATAGTGTTGATGTGGTCAGGCTCTTGGCCTGAATGGCAGCCAGATCACACAAGTGGGGGCCTCAGTGTCTACCTCCATCTCCCCAAAAGGCTTGTGCTGTCATTCCCAATTCATTTTGGCTTATTTGGTGACAGCAGAGGGACAGGACAGGACAGGACAGCTGGCTGAGGATCTGCTAATTATAGCCGCTCAAGGATTTGAACAGAGGTACTGAGTACCCAGGACATGTCCTGGTTCTTTTTTAAACAAACTAACCCTTTAGCCTTTAGGCCAGAGCATGGTCATACCTATCCATTGCTAAGGCTCCCTCTCCCCAGGGGGCAGAAGCCAGTGAGGCCCTCTGTCCCTGCTTGCCTTGGCTGTAAACCTCTACGTAGATTTCCTCTGGTCTGGCAGGAGTCGAACCCCGCTTCTTTCGAAAAGCTATAGGATAAATGTATTTTCTTAGTTATATAGACATTCCATTGGTAGTGATCTCATCGCCCCCTAATCTGTTTGACCACACAAGACTTCCTGCTCTGAGCTCCCTTTTCCGCCTTGCTGTAGGATATCGCTTGAGTATTTCCCATGTGCCAGCCATGCTTGTGAGCAGTCAGTGCACACTTTCAACTCCCCTCAGGCCTCAGGATAACCTGTGCAGGTATAACGTTTTAGAATCCCCACTCTTTGGAAGAGGGCTATGAGGCCCAGGGTCATACCTTGTGTAGCCCCCACTGTCTCTAGACCCAAGCAAAGGCTAGTTCATGGCAAGCCTCAGCCAGAGACTCAGCCTTCTTATATCTGTGCTGGGACACGTGTCTATCTAGCTTTTGGCCTTGAGCCAGGCTCCGGAGCACCCAGTAAGCCTCCTGTTCACAGAGAACCCCCATTCAGCATTCTGACATTCGGATATGGTGTGGATATGTGTGTGGCATCCCAGCCTCCTCTTCTGATGACCTTCTCTTCAGAGGACAATTATATATGACATCTTTCCAAGGCTTCTCTTCCTTATGCTGGGTCTTATCCACAGGGTACTATTTGCCACTGGTCAGAAGTTTTGCCCTTAGTCTCAGCTGCTCCAGGCACATAGCAGGGCTGCTGGTAGCAGTGAGGACTAGGTCAGAGGCCTAGAGAGGCAGGGGACCCATGGCTCTCACAAGTCTTCACACCTGGTGAGTGGTTTCTCTTCTCCCTTCTAGGTGGCCTGATGTCAAGATGGCCGCCTTCTCCCAGGAAGGGAGCAGATGCCTGGACCAGAATCGGATCAAAAGGTCTGTAAAATTATCCCCTTTCTTTCTCTCAATGTGTTAATTTAGATAATTTGCAAATTTGTAATTTTTCAGAGCGGAGCTAACTGGAGCCTCCTTATTTTGCAGCTGGGGCTCACCGCCCTAGGGCGGTGAGCCAGTGATTCCTGAGGCAGCCCTCTCCCCAGGGTTGGCCTCTCCTATGTGACTCTGGAGATTCAACCTGGATCCAGCAGCGCCCTGCCAGGTGTGTGTTCTGTATACTTCTCTCTGCTTTGGAGAAAAGGATGGCTGTATGTGGATATCTGCCACCTCTGATGCAAAGATGGCCACTGGGACACTTCTGATTGGGACTAGGCTCCTGCGGTGGAGTGGTAGAGATCATGCTGCCCTTTGAGGAGCTGGGTGACCTTGGAACCATGACAGTAGCCACCTCTCCCTTCTATAAGATTGGGACAGCAATGCTCAAGTGCTGTCTTGATATCTGAAATGGCACAGGATATAATGTGCCTGACACATGGGGAATGGCCTTGTGTAAAAATCTCTTTTTGGTAGGTTTGTTTCCCCATGCCCTTTTGAAAGCCTTTCTCATTATTTTATAATTCAGAGGCAAAGCAGGGACAGGGTGTATAGCTGGAGGGCAGTGTTAGGGTCCTCAGGACATTTTTTTGAGGCAAACTTTAGTTTCAGGCACATCTGTCTCCATGTCCAGGTAACTCGGACCAAAGATGGGTGCTAGGAACTTCCTACTGATATTGCCTTTTATTATGAGTTTTTTCATAAAAATATTGTGCATTTGTGAAACTCTTGACAGTTGCCATAAGGTAGTCACAAATACTGAGCCCAATCTGTAAACCACATGGACTAAAAAGCAGAGCCTTAAGTTTGGCAAAGGTAATTAAGGGCTGGGCTTGCAGGCGCAGGACTAGTGAACCATCTGATGCTGTTTCTGTCTAAAATCATTGTCGAAAATAATTCTGTCCAGCAGATCAGAGAGACATTCTCCAAGGGCCTGGTCTGCGTTAACTCCAAGGAAACAGTTAACCAGACAGTCAATCAAAAAGTGTCCTGTGTAAAAGACAGTACAGAGTCTGCTGCATTGAGAGTGTGTTCTGGCGGTCCTTGAGTCTTCTTCTGAAGATGGGGTGTAATCATCCCATCTTTGTTCAGACACTCAGCCCCTCAAATGCTCTGAGATGCTAACAGTCTCTTCCAGCTGCAGAGACCCCGAAGCTTAGTATGCAAACGAGACTCAGGGTGCCTTGGAGAGAAAGGGGCTACTGATGAGTTTGGGAAGCCATGCCTACCCTGGAAAAGTCAGCAATGCTGACACCCAGTTCCTCTGGGTTAGGATCTGAGGGTACAGGGTCACTGTGTACTGCACAGGAATCGAGCTGTCAGGGCACACAGCAAGGCCCCGGCTTTCTGCCAGCAAACTGGCTCCTCTGTTGACACATGCAGGGTGCTGTGTCTGCAGTTCTCTGGAGTCAGTGTCCCCTTTGCCAGCATCTATCTCAAGCCACATTTCCCCGGAGCTGGAGTTCGCATTCCATTTGGCTAATCCTGGAGAATATGGGCCAGCGCATCAGCTTTCTGGGCCTCTTAAAGACCAGAAGGGAAAGTGCACCCCCACATGGGTACATTGCAGACACTGAGGAGTGGGTGGTCGCAGCAGTGAAATCACAGCCTCAGGCTCACACCTGCCAGCCGCATTGTCAATGACAGGCTGCCCCCCAACCCCCTGCTCCAGTGTTAGAGTATATAAAATTACAAAATAAATAAATACATGAATAAAATAGAAGAAAAAAAAGAGAAACCACGAATCCCCAGTGACCACAGACCTTGCTTTGGGCACACATAAATGACTCATAATTTATCATACAAAATGCTTGCAGCATCTGTAAAAATATGACAATGAACCCTCCCCACCCCCAAAAAACCTCCACAAAAATGTTTATCAGAAATGCATTGCTAATTAATATTGTGATTTTTAAAAATCAAAATGCATAGAGTTTAACGGCTTCCTTGATTCCAGTCCCTCCTCAAATTAGCTGCCGCGGCCCTTTCCCACATCCGTCCCTGTATTTTCTGTCTATTTGCATATGTCTATAAACACACCTCCGAGGTATATGACTTCGTTTCTTTTGTACATAAGCTGTATCAGAGCATACATCTTTTCTTTCCCATTTTCTATCAGCTTATTTTTCTTTCCAGACTCTGCTTGGCGTTAGTAAAGATTCACAGCATTCCTTATAACACCCAGCATCTCAGATTGCCGAGCCGCATTCACACCAGAGTCGATTTAACCATCTCAATGCCACGCTAAAAGCCTGGGGTCCTTCACCCCTCTGAGTGTGTACTGGAGGCAGGTGTAAGTAATTGCCAAATGATTGTGATTCAGGGAGTGAGCTCACTAGAATTTATATGATTATTACAAATGAATATATGAATGCATACATTAATAGAATGAGAGAGAACAAGCCTGGACCAACGATGGGAACGTATTTATGAACAAAGGATCATGATTAATCTGGTTCTGGGTGAAATACAGAGGTCCATTATAAGACAACAGGTCTCTCTGTTTCCTTCTTTTTAGGAGATGTTTAATATTCCAGGATATATATGCACTGTTGTGACTTAACAACGGTGTTTGCCCCATTGTTGTAAACTCCAGCTGTATGTACTCTAGGGGAGGACAGTGTGTGCAGAGAGAAGCATCAAAATCCTACTCGTCGGGGCAGGTCATGGGTTCCTGCGTGTTCATTATAGTATTAAAAGACGAATACAGAAATAAATAAAAGTGGTCTCACAGATCAGGGAGAAGCACACGTCACACATTCTCATTTTAATTAATATGATCCTGCTCAACTGATGGCCAATTAAAAAGACCTAAGCTGTTTCCTTTTGTGCTATTGCTAACAGTGCTGCAGAGAATGTTCTGGTAGCTAAGCTTGTGAACACATCCCTGACTGTGTTTACCCCAGCATCTTAGCAGTGGGATAGCTGGTTAAATGATTTGCACAAATTTATTTTCACTGGGTGATCTTTCTGAAATGCCGTTTTGACCTTGTTACTATTTTGCCTTCAGTTCTCTAGCTGGCTTCCCAGAGCTTCTGGGACACAGTCCAGGGAAAAAAAACGGAAAAGGGAAAGCTTTAACCTGGCACAGAAGACCCTGAGTGTCTGGCTTAATGCTTGCACCCAACAGATGCCCCCCACCCATGTTCCTGCTGGACATAGGGTGCTTTCTGTCCTTTGGCCAGCTTAGCCTAGGTTTCATAAACAGGCTAGAAATACCCCTGGTGGCGGACCTACAGGTAAATGTGTGCCACTGGTGTTTAATGTCCCCCAGTCCACTGTCACTGGAATTGTGATCCTGAGAGACAGGACTTGCTTTTTTTCCCCTAGAATTAAAAAAAAAACAATCAAATGCTAAATATCCTCTTTTGTCCCTTCCAGAAGTCCCCTTCCCACCTCCTGGGACTGACTTCTAACCGACACCCCTCCGGGCAAAGCACTGCGGCATATCTTTTGCTGTGAGGTAAGTCTACGGATTGCCGCAACACTGTGCACGTGCATATACATGCAGGTTGGGTCCCCGGTGATGGGTTTCAGGGTGTAACTGCAGCCTGGTGATGCTGTCTGCCTTGCAACTTGTCCCTTGCTCTCTGATCCCCAGATGCAGGAGGAAAAAAAAGTCATGTGGTGGCTGGAGGAGTGACAGGGCTCTGAGGGGAGAATGAGCCAGAGCTGAGCATGGGCTTATCTATCTTTGAGTTAGCCTCGCCCTGAGGGGCAAAGAACTTGGTCTCTGTGTTAAGGGAGTTAGTATACTTTCTTTCCTAAGGGGTAGGTAGAAATATCACATATAGACATCCTAGCCTTAAACCCAGCTACAGAACAGACCCCAAGCTGTGTGTCCTCAGCTACCCTACAAGTGTCTCTGTGCTTTGATCTATTTATCTTTCCTTCTCTTCCTTCCTTCCTTTCTTCCACCGACAGTCTCACAGAGCCATTGAGATCTCAGTGAAAAAAATAACTCAAATATTTCATTTGCCGCAGTGGCCTGTGCTGAGTGCCCAGCAAAATCCCAAGCTTGCTCAGCCCCGCCAGGCCCTGGCTCCCCCCAACCCCGCCCCCCGTGCGCAGTCCTTCCCCAAGGCAGCAGTGCCTTTTCAGAGAAAGAGTGACAGAGGCAAACAAAAAGCCCAGGAGAATGCACAAAGCTTTCCGGCCTTTCTGCATCAGCCCCTGCGCCCTTGCAGACCCTCCCAAGGGAACAGGTGTGCCTTTTCTCAAACACTGGACCTACCCTGGCTACCCGCGTTCCCTTAGGTTTTCCTGGGGTTTGATGAGAGAATCTTTTATTTTCATATAAACAGATAAGATACCACACTGCCCTCAGATCATTTTTGAGAGTCCTATTTCACAAGAGTGACTAGGGAGGAACAGTGGTGGGGGTCTCCAGAGGGCCGCCACAGAGCTTGGCTCCCCAGTGGCACAGAGAACCCAAGCCCTGCCTCAATGAGCCTTCTGTGTGTTGAGTGTTGTTCTGAGGGGAAGTGTGACTTGCCTGTCGCCCCTGGTACTGAAGCAACCCTCCTTGGCTGCCTGCACAAAGGCACCTCTCTCCTCAGTGTTTGGTGTCTTTACCCGGCAGGCAGACGGCTTCCCTGAGATGTGGCCCCCTGCTTTCTGCAGAAACGCAGCATTTCCTAACTTGCTCAAGGCTGTGCTTCATCCCTTGAGCAACAGGAATTATCCACGGGTGGTCAATGGACTGTGCCCTCCCCGCCCAGCAGCGGCTAAGAGGGCTTGTTGCCCCATGACCCCGGCATCTGGTTAGGACTTGAGTGACTTTTCAAATTTACAGTGAAGCTCTTCAGACCCCTGCCAGGGTCTTTAGCCACCTCTAACCAGAAACGTTTATTCACAAACGTGTGTGGGTGCCTTCGTGATCTGCACCCCACAGGGCCCCTTCCTCACGTAATGCTGCAGAGGCCGTGACGCCCATGTGAAAGCCGTGTCGCCGAATGTTCCACATCAAAAGCTCCAATATAATCCTTTAATAGATTTAAACAACAGCACAAGCAACAAACAACCAAAAGCCGTGGCTCTGAGAATGCAAACTGCTTTTCCAGGGCTTGTATGCACAACCCAAAAGCAGCCAGGCAGTCTGTCTGTCCTCTGGCTCTCTCACCTGCAACACGATGCTGCCCCCACTTGGCAGGTTGGAGCAGCTGAGCGACCCCAAGGCCCACAAATTGGGTTGTCGGGAGCAGGACAGTCAGGCAACAGAGACTAGGGGCTCTTTGCTCAAATAATTCAGCCCATTTTGAATCTTTTTCTGTCCTCATTTTTGTCCCATGGAGGTGTGCCCTATCCCAGGATTAGATAGGTTCACTCATAGACAAGGAACTCTGTCCACCCTCACAGATGGCCTGTGAATTCACGCGTGCACATATATGCATGCCACCCCCTCCCCACGCACAGAGTGCTTACGCAAAGACGAGAAAGTCCTTTAAAAATTGAAGAACAAACATCACCTAGCCAAGGACTTTTGATAAAGGCCCCAACCACCCACAGCCCCCAGGAACTGAATCCCCATGAATGGGCTGGGGGAGGCAGCTCTCAAGTCCAGCAGCATGGGCTGTATTTACCAGTACACAGGCCCTTTACTTCCATCTCTGAGTGAGGGGTTTTCACTGGTGCCTGGGGCATTAGGGTCATGGTGCAGGAGCTAATTGGTTCTGTGGCTAGGGTCTAGCCTCCAGAAAAATGGCCTGCCATTCCCATGACCAGCTGATACCTCAGCCAGGCGGAGCCCCTCTCTCTACACCCACTACCCAACTTTGCCAGCCTGTTGCCCTAAGAAGGGCATAGGTCAGCACTTGTGGGCTTGCAATTAGCCAGGGTAGACCCCTGGCCACTCCAGGAGGCCCTCCCTTAAGCAGGAGTTGGCTGTGGGGCAGCCTCCACCCCGCCCCCCCCCCACTTTCCCCAGCACTCACCCCCAGTCTCAGCGCCTCTACCTCAACGCCTCATTGTCATAATGGTGATCCGCCAACCATCTGTGTGCCTTTGCCATTTAACCCCTGGCAGGGTCGCGCCAAAGGCCATGCATCCCTGCCCTGACCCCAGGCTACTCCTCTCTTGCCAGTCCTACTTATTTGCCCAGAGATCGGCACAGTGGGAGCTTCTCAAAGACCCATGTCTGTGGGCTGCCAGCCAGCTAGAGAGCCTGCTGCAGCCTCCCCATCACGTACCGGCCTGCCTCTCTGCTCAGATGCCTCCAGTAACAGGGAGCTCTCCCTCCCCAGCAGTCTGCTTGGGGGCTCGTGTACTGAGTTGCTGTGCTCGGCCCTCCCCTCTCTTCTGCATCAGCTCCCGTGGCTCCGCAGCAGACTGCTTGTGCCTCGGCCCTCAGGTCTTTACAGGAGGCGAGCTCCCTCTCTTCACAGTTCTCTGCGTGCTGTGTTGAATAGCAGAACCCCCCACCCACCATGAGAGCAAGTTTGGAGGCTTTTACACCTTTCTGGGCTGCTCTTCCTTGCTCCTTTGACCTGGGACAGAGCCTTTTGCACTGCTGTTCTTCCAACAGCCCAGGGGAGGGCGCGGTGTTCCTTTGGGGTGGGGGCAGCTGCTCCTTGTCTATCTGTTAAGCAGCTCTGAGCCCTCTGGTTCTCTCTCTCTCTCTCTCTCTCTCTCTCTCTCTCTCTCTCTCTTTCCCTTTCTCTCCCTCTCTCTCTCTCTCTTATGGCCCCTTTGCCAGTTGCTAGGGAGAAGCCTCTTTATGCAAAGACCCCTGTTTTTTCCAAGGGAGCCGCTGGCTGCCTGACCGGCCCTGGTTGGCCTGCAGCAGCAGCAGCAGCAGCAGCAGCTGCAGCAGGGCCGGGGGACTCTCAAGCTGCACAGATAGGCTTGACTCCAGCTCCTGAGCCCAGAGACCACGCAATCCCCTTTAGTTTTCAGAGTCTGGGTATTCCCCTGTGACCTAAAGATGAGAGTTTTTCTCTCTCACCGGCTTGAAGTGAGGACTCAACAGGATGAGAGTAGGTTTACCTTAACATCCATCAGACGCTTCTTAAATGCTTGTGGAGTGGACAGTGGGACCCGGGAGGAGGGTGACACGTAACAAGTGTCATAGGAGAGAAAACAGCCTGGCCTTTCAAGACTCTGCACTGCATACAGGCTGCAACGTCTCCTGGCAGAGGCCCCTCTGCCGGCTTAATCATACAAATCAAGCCAGCCGGAGGCAGCCCCTGGCCTGGGAAGCTCACAGTAGATGCAGCAGGCAGCAGAAATGCCACGCAGAGCTTACATCTGCATTTAATAGACTGAGCATTTGCATGGTATATGACAGCACAGGGATAAAACAGAAAGACAAAAGGGGACATTTTTTCCCCCTGTCATTTAATTGAAGGGCCCACTTAAGGAGGGGCCTGGGAAGCCAGCAGGCTCTGAGTCCCTCCTAGACTATGGGAAGCAGCTGATGCTTTTCTCATCCAGACTCCGAAGATACTGAAACTGCAGCACACTTACCTGCTAGGTCTCAGGAGTGCGGCTAGGCACGAAGTGATGCCGGTTGGCCGGTCGGCCGATCGCTCGGTCTGTCAGTCAGTCGGTCGGTCGATCGGTCGGTCGGTCAGTCGGTTTCCTGTCTTCGAGTCTCAGTCATCCTGGTGGAAAAACAGGGGACAAGTCACTGTGCATCAGGGTAGTCAAGCGTAGGTGACTGCAGCTGGGATTTCTGGAGCCCTGGCAGGAATCCTAGACTGGGCTGGCTGTCCAGAACTCACTCAGGCAATCCCCGAGATAGAAATCTCCTGGTCCCCATTGGATGGATGAAGAAACTGAGGAGAGAACAGATGAAGATTCATACGTACTGGTCTCTCAGCTGGTGTGAGGTTGAGCCAGGATGGAACCCAAGGCTCTCCGAGGCTCCCCACCACACCCTGCTGCTGAAGACTGCTCAGCGAGCCTGTGCCGAGTGCCGGGGGGGTTGTGAGTGGGCAGGGGATGGATTGATTAGTTATAAGCACCTCCCAGTGGTACTTGAGATCCCAGCTCTTCTGTGGCCCAATCCGTTTGAAGGGCAGATTCAAAATTAGGTGTTAGCACCTATGGGCAGAGGCTTATGAAAATGGTATTATTAACCTGATGTAGAGAGGGCCTGGCCTATCTGCAACAGATTGCAGATAGAGAGGATGGGGGCTGGGACTTGTTTGTGTGGACACTGAGGGAGGACAGGACGTTCTGGGCCCTCCTGAGCTTCGCCGTGGGAAGCAAGAGCTTTGAAGAGGCTGGGGCTTGGGGCTGGGAAAAGCTACTTCCAAGGCAGCCCCCACCCCTCGGGGAAGTGCCCTACACTGGGATCAGGCATTGGGGAAGGGACCCCAAGCCCTTCCTCAGACCCTGGCAGGTACCCTGAAACTCCTCTCACCTCAGTTTCTCTTCTGTGATGTAGAGATAGAAGCCAAACCTCATTCTAAGAGACCCATTCCCACAAGCAGCCAAGGCTACTGTTGCCAGACACCTGTCTGCTTGTTAGTGCAGTATTCAACAGGAGAATTATCTGTCTGCTCCGTTACTTCACCGGGAGATGTAGATGAGGAGAAGGGAGGGGAGAGGTGCCCCTGGCTCAGAGCAGCAGAAAGCAGAGTTCTGATAGGAGTTGGGCCACTTAAGATTTGTGCCAAGTCACAGTGCAGTGGAAATGGTCTGAATTCTTCAGACACAAGCCAAGAGTGTGTGGCGCCCCCAAGTGCCACAAGGGGGCTGCCTGGGTTACATTTTTTGAGTCCCTAAATGGGGAGGGGGAGATGGCCAGAGGGACCCGCGCTTTTGCTTTTTGCGGTGGCTCTTTTAATTGCAGCCTGTGCAGATGAAGCAGGTGGGCGGGGGGCGACTGTGTCCTGGGGTGTCTGCAGGCTGCACCCCTCCCTAACAGAGTCTGTGCTGCAATGCAGCAGCGGCGGCGGCGGCGGCGGCGGCGGCGGGCTGAGGGTCGGAGCTGTCCGGCGTTCTGCTTCCCAGAGCGAGGAATGAAAGGCGAGGGACAGAGCTTGCAGGCTGTGCGCAGAGGCCAACTGCCTGGGAAACCCAGAGGAAAAAATGGGGCTGGAGCCTGTGGCTGCTGTTGGAGGGTCAGAAAAGCAGGGGCTCTGGGGTCATAGATGAGGAGAGATCAGGTGGTGATGGACCCGGTGGTCCAGGAGACATGTATGGTCCTGGGGTCTCAAGATGTGTCAGTTTTCTGTCTTTTGATTGAGAGTGACTGGGACAGCTTGGCATGCAGTTTTAGGGTAAAAGCACCAATTCATAGCTTTCCAAAAAGACTTAAACGAATGAAATATTTAGAAAACTAGGCAATGTGGCTGAGTTCTTTGCTCTAGGGTCTTCCTTGAAATCATGCCCAACAGAACCGTGCTGTCCTAAATTGGAACCAGCACTGCAGGAGGGGAGACACACATCAGGTTGTTTGACTCTGCCTTCCGTGAGGAAGGAACTGCAGTGGGCCCTTTAAAGCCAGGGCGGGTAGGGGTGCAGGAGGACAAGCAGGAAGCTGGGCTGCGGCGTCTGGTGGGCATAGTGTGCTGCAGTACCCATGCAGGGGCACTTTCCCCTGGTCCCCCGAGTCCTTCTACGTCCCAGTGAGTGCTTTTTCAGCCTCTGATCCCCTCAGAGACATTTGTGCTCTGTGAATCAGGCTTGTGACACTTGGACCCGAGGCCCTGCTGAGCTTCTCGGTGTGCCCCTCCATCCCCACTCCCACCTCTACCTTGTTTCTACTTGTTGTTCTGTTCTGAAAAAAAAAATCTTTCATTGTGGGAGTTTTCAGGTAATACACAGACAGGGGAAAGAATGGGTTCTTAAATATTGCAATTTTTACTTTCGTATTTCGTCACCCAGCTGCAGTGGACACAGAATCTTGGATGGTATTTTCTATCTGAACCCCAGACTCTCTTCCAACTTTCTCTGTCCCAGCCCCCCTCCTGGGGGCTGTTTCAGCACTAATTCTACAGGTTATATTGTGTCTCCTGTGCATCTTCAAGTGTAGGTCTCTAAAAGAGGGCTGTCTTTTTCCATAAAACATCAGATACTACCATTATCTCAACTTTTATACAAATATAAGTATGATACCATCACCACAGTTAAAAAATTGACAGCCTTTCCTTATTTCAGTCCAGCCTCTGCTCACTGTTTAAATGTTCCTGATTGACTCATAAATTTCTTTTATAGTTGGCTTATTCAGATCTCTGTCCAAAGTACTTCCTGCACTTTCAAGGGGCCTGTGGGTTTGTCAAAGGTAAGTGCGGCTTGAAATTCAGGGGAGTGAACAAACACATCCTTAGTGAGTCTGTTTTCTTCCTGAAAATGGGGCCAATCCCTCCCAGGACCACCGACAAGGTTAGAGATGAGGTGCATATACAATTGCCATGTCATACAGAAAATAGACGTGCCACCTATAACTGCTGCTAGAATTACCTTGTTTTTTTCCCGGAAACCTCTAAAAGAGAAATGGACTAGGGTAGGCAAATCAGAGCTGGCCATCATCCACAAAACAAAAGGCGCCTGGCAGGCCAGGGCCCCTGAGTGATTAAGACAGTACGTGCATCACATCTCAAAAAGGACAGCCTGCAGTCCAGGGGGCTGGGTCCAGGGACCCCACAGGGTGTTGCTCCACTAGGTGGCACCCTCTGCTATGTGTCCAGAGCAGACCACCCCCCAGTCTCTTCAGACCACAGCCCAGCTCTGGTAACATGCACAGCACTGAAACATTGAAGTTAATTCTAAGACATCTTCCCCACATCCACCCCAGCCCAGTAGGAGAAGCAGGAAAGAGAACATTTCATGCCAGTTTACTGAGGCCAAATGCTGGAGTGTCCACTCTCTCTTTAAATCTCCATCCCAGCTACATACAATTTCTTATTATTTTGCAGATGAGAGGATTGTGAGAGGTCAGAAATTTGCCCAAGATCTGCTAGGAGGCAGGTCCTGATATTCCAACCCAGGTTTGTCTCATTTCTTTACAAAATGGGGAGGTGGAAGGATGGAGGGTCGGGCTGATAGGTGGGTAGGTTCCTGCATGAAGATGAGTGAGTACCTGGAGAGGCAGCTGTGTGGATGAGGAATGCTGGTGAGATGGGGGATGATAGGTGCAGAGCAGCAAGCCGCCCGAAGGATGGTGGACCGGTAGACAGATGACAGAGAACAGGCAGTTTCTTACCAAGATCAAAGGCTTGCTGGATCTTCCAGGAGAAGTTTCCTCCCAACAGTCTGCTGGTGAAGCTCCTGCTATCTGTTCAGCCTCCGAGTGTATTGATTGGCTCAGTTGGCTCTGGGATAACAGGTGCCCAACCAGGTCACGAGGACCCAGTCCCAGCTGCGCTGCTAGAGCTGTTCTCTGCTGCTTTCACGTGCACTGGGGAGCAGCAGGCTGCAGCCTCTCCACCAGCTCTCCTGGATGACTAAGCCCAGAGCCCTGGCCTCACGCTCAGCCCTCCCCTTGAACCTGGTGTTCTTTTATCTGTGCTAGATTATCACGGCCACCCTCATGGTGCCACTTTCCACTGTCAATCAAAAGGAGAAGAAACTGAGGGTTGGGGATGGTGGAAGATTGGCCCAAAGTCATTCGGGGAACAAATACAGACCCAGGATTTGAACCCTGGTCTCTTTTTCTTCCAAACACACACTTGTCACAGATTACTTTTTTCTCATATCTGAAAAAATTATATATTCCTTATGGTTCATGCACCTCAAGCTCACCCTTCAGGTCTGTCAGTTAGGTAAACTCATCCAATCACATTATCGTTTATTTCTTAAGCAACATCTCTAGTGCATTCTATTTGTAATTATCCAGTAAGCAGGGGCCACACACACCGTGGTTTTCAGGCATCCCATGGGAGACGAGCAAGTGAGTTCCTGGCACTTTATGTTCTGACGAATGTTAATGAAGTGGGAGTAAAAATGAGTCTATAGACAGAGAGGGTCAGAAGCAAGGGTATCAAGACAAGGATTTTGAGAGGGCCGAGTATCCTCTCTGCAGAGCTGGGTTCCATCTACCAGCTGGGTTTCAGATGCTGCTTATGGGCAATGCTCTGAATGCTCTGTCAACACACAGTCCACAGCTAGACATTTTAGTTTCAGTTCTGCCATTTGCTAAATTTGTTACCCCAGTGCCTCAGTTTACCCACTTGTAATATGGAAATGCTCTTGGTACTATATTAATGGATGGTTAAAGTGAACTGATCTTTTAAAGTGCTTAAAAGGGGCTGAGGGAAAGAGCACAGTTGGTTGAATACTTGCTTAGCATTCACAAAACCCTGGGTTTTTGATCTCTAGCACCACATAAAACTGAATATGGTAATTCAGGTCTGTAAGCTAGCACTCAGGAGGATGAGATGTTCAAGATCATCCCTGACTACAAAATGAGTTTGAAGACTGTCTGGGCACAGGAGACCTCCCCCTCCCCCCCCCCCAATAATAATTGTTTGTTAAAGAGTGATCTCTATATTTTAAACCATCAATAAATAAAATTATATTTTCACTAGCATTGCATAACTACGGAGATGTCATTTAGTATCTTTGGTAAGCATCATCATCTGCCTCTTCCCTGCCATGTGACTACCTGTAAGTCACTTAGCCTTTCTGTGGCTCAGTTTCCCCGGGGATAAGATGGGACTTCTGGAGTCTTTGTTTAAATCTCAGAATCTCAGTGAGGTTTTCTCCCCTTGAGACCTATTTTCCTTTCTCCCATGGCTTTTGTCTGTGTCAAGCCTACATGTTGTACTTACATATTCTGAATGTCTTCTTCTGTCTCTCCCCACAGGGCTGGTAATTCTCAGTGGATTTTGTCCATTCACTGCCATGTCCCCAACATCTAGACCCAGTGCCTGAAACAGAGTACAGGTGTGTGAAAAACTTACTGTGGTGGGAGAGGGGGAAGAAAAAGATTGGTGCTAAAAAGCAGTGTCCAGTCCGCAGAATGTCTGTGTGCTCAGCGGGCTGCATGGTGCTTGGTACAGTGTCTGTATTCAGGAAATACTGGCTAATTATGACTATTATGTCTGACTTGCAGGACCATTGTGGGGATGAAATGAAAAAATGTATGCCAAAGCCTGCTGTTACTGCTCTGTGCTAGCGCAGGAACACTGCTGATGACCCCTGCTGTTCAGAGGGGTCTCACACACCACCTGAGTCCCGGTGCTGGGGCTTCTGGGTGGAGAACTGGACAGGCAGGGCTAGAGCGAGCTTCCTTTGGTTTAGTGGGTGGTGGGAGTTAGGAGGGGGATAATTAGAACTTCAGGAACTCCCTGCAGGGCTGGGGATGCAGTTCAGTCAGGAGAGTGCTTGCTGGCATGCACAAAGCCCGGGGTTTGATTCTGACATTGTAAAAACCTGGGTGTGGAGGGGCACCCCTGTCATCTCAGCACTCAGGAGGTGGATAAGGCATTCAAGGCCATCCTCAGCTACATAGTGAGTTTGAGGCCAGCCTGGATTATTTGAGACCCTGTCTAATGAAAATCAGAAACAAAACACAACAAAACAAATCTGATGGCACAGACTCCCCGAGTCTCCTGAAATGTGCTTTGATTTTCAGAAGCACATGTCTTTGACTTTGTCTTTGATTTCTGTTTTCCAATTGGGCTCTTCTTTAAGTTTTTAAATGTCTTATCCCAAAAGGAACAGCTCCCCATGATCTCTCACCCAAATTCTTAGCTTGGCCTGAGCATGGAGAAACTTCAGCTTCCCTTCCACCTTGGGTGCTGTTTGATCAGACAGGTGTGTAGGTTCGGGCTGGGGGTAGGCATGGTGTGCACAGTGTAGGTACCACTTGAGGTTTGGTCTGTCAGTCTATCCGTCTGTCTACCTGGTCCATCTGTCGGTAGATAGTCCTTCACTCGGCTGGATCCACGAGGGTGTTGCTGTCCTCATTCTGCAGATCCTACGAGTCCGGGGCATAAGACTGAGAGGCCAGGTCACGTCTCTGCAGTTACACAGCTCTTGAGTGCCTGCTGGGGTGGAACCTGGTTTCTCTGTCTGTCTAGCACCATCACTCGGGCGCTGCTGCTGCTGCTTCTGCTGCTGCGAGAGCAAAGATGTGGACAAGTGGCTCAGAGATGGCGTGGGAGGGTTTCTGCCTTGCTGACTTTGATGTGAAGATGATGGCTAACTTGGGTTGGGAACAGAGCTATGGGCATCTTATGGATGGGAAAGGGCCCAAAGGGGTGATTCAGCTGACCTGGTGCCACCCAGGTGGCTGGATTTGGGGGTGGGCTTTGCAGTGCAGGTATTAGAACTGCAGCAGCTCTGCTTCATGACTGTGCTGACAGGTCGAGGTCGCACATGTGTGTGAGGATCTGGGTTTAAGTTCTGTCACCACACCTGGGTGGGCATGTGCTGAGGTCAAACTGTGTGTCTCCTCTAGCTAAGACCTCTTGCAAGCCTAGCAGACCGCAGGTCCTCAGAAAATGTATTTTAACAATACATATGTATAAATGTCATATATTAAAGAGGCGGGGAGAGCCATTGTTAAAGGTTTGGGGAGACAGCGGAATAAGGGGGGTGGAGCCATGTGTAGTTTGTCTTCAGTGGTCCAGACAGTCAATAAAATGAGAGGCATGCCAAGCATGAGGACAAGTGTGGTCTGTGAACAGGCACTAAGGTTTCTTTACCAAAAGCTCAGAGTGATTTGAGGTTGTTAATATTATTATTAAAGATTAGAAAAGAACCAGAGATAGTGTCCTCATGCCTTGAATTTAGCAGTAATAGACCCAGGTCTTCCAGGTCTCCCCAGAGCCAGGAGGACCCAGAACCCATTTCCTTCTCTTCAGTGTGCCTGTGCCCGCCTCACATGGCCCTTCAGGATGGGTGACAGGCCTGGTAGGTGCCCTCTCAAAAAGTAACAAGGCATGGTGTATGCATACATGAAAGAATAGTATTTATAAGCCAATGATAAATTGTTTCTTTCTGCCCTGTTTTAATTGACAAAAATTGTATGTATTTAAGATGGAAGAATTTTCTGCCTATCCATCACCCCACACGGCACCACTTTTGTGTGTGTGTGATAAGAATACTTAAGATTGACTCTGTGCGAATTCCAAATATACATTGTTGTTAACTATAGTTTCCGGTCTGTACACTAGATGTCAAGATTTTTTCCTTAGAAATGAATGTTGTAATGCAGAGACTTATAAATGCAAGGCTCTGACCAGTTTCTGTTTTCCGCAACCCCTGAACTCTGTTAATGGCCTTTGTACTTCATGTTTCCATGGGGTTATTAAAGCCCGAACCCAGCACCTGTAGGCTGTTGGGGTCATGAGTAAGGCTGTCAGGAGGTGTGTGCGGCTCTCATTGGTCTTGGGTTGGATGGCGGCATCAAGTATATTTTCTGTACATTTAAAAATGAATTAAATGCGTAAATAAATAAATGAAAGAAGGTCAAGAGTGGTCCCCCACTCCAGTGTTTTCTAACACAAAGCTTAAGATTCGGTTATTGATGTTTGATTGTAGACCTTTAAAAATGAAGATTTTACCTCTTATGTTTTTAAGCATCCTTTGGATGTGCTAGTGAGAATTTCTCCTCTGAATCAGTGCTGGGTTCATCTGTGTTTCTTGTATTTGAAAATGGATAACAACAGTGGAATGAGTAGGACATGATGGCGAAATTGTATCTGGAATCAAAGATGGTTTTGTCTCTGGTCTGTTTGGGGAAGGGGCTTTCCTCTACGGATAAGAAACAACATGGATCATAAGGATCGATGCTTGTAGTAATCAGTTTCGCTTTTGTTTTTGATTTGGGTGATGAATCCATGCATACTCATTCCTAATATAAATGAATACATGAATGCATATGCTCGGGCTGATGGGTGAGACAGTATCAAGAGCCAAGATGATGATCAGTGCTGCGCTGTCCGCTAATGGAAGAAAGTCTATGTCCTTCATCTTCTTTAATGTTCGCCTTGTGTTCCACAGAACGGAGGCTCTGCTGCGAATGAGAGGCTGGCCTGTGGTTAAAGACCTTGACAGTGACCTCCGTGAGCCACGAGTCATGGACCAGCAATGTGAGTAATGTCTCATTTATTATTTTGAACTTGGGTGGTCTTGATGGGTGTTTACTGCATTATTAAACATGAATGAGTTTGTAAATAAAATCAAAGATGGCCAAGCACAAGCCAATGATGAGAATGTCATGAACCAAGGATAATTAATCCAATTAGGCATAATAATCACCAAATTTAAAATAATATCAGTAGGCTGTTCCCTACGCAGAAAATAGCAAGGATAATGGAATGTCTCAGGCTGGGGTGATAGATCAATTGCCTTATAATCACGAGGCCTGGAGTCACAGGTCTTCTAGTGCCCACGTTAAAGAAGCTGGACATGGTGTGGTGCTTGTAATTCCATCACCGAGGACACAAAGACAGCCTAGCCTACATGGTGAGTTCTAGGCCAGTGAGAGGCCCTGTCTCACAAGACAAGGCAAACAGTGCTTGAGGAAGGAGGCCTGAGTTTGTGCTCTGGCCTCCACGTGCATGCACGCACACTCACACAAACACACACGTCCACATAGGAAAATCTCTATGTATCTGCTTATCTATATGAATGACACATATATTTCACAGATTATAAATTATGTTTCCACTTATTATTTTTGGGTTGCATAGTGAGTTCATGTCTTTTTATGGAGTTTTTAGAGATAAATGGAAGCGCCCGGCGTAGTGGCACACGTCTTCAATCCCAGCACTCGGGAGGTAGAGGCAGGGGGATCTCTGTGAGTTTAAGGCCAGCTTGGTTTATATAGCAAGTTCCAGGCCAGCTGTCTCAAAAAAGACCCTGCCTCAAAAAAGACCAAAAATGTTTTGAAAGAGATAAATGGATGCATATGTAAAAAGCAGGCTAATAGACAAGTGAAAATGTCATGATGTACAATTTGTAGTTACATAATTCTCTAAATTTGAGAAGCATCACAACAAAAGTAACTAAGCTCTGTCTTACTAGTTTATGTGCTGTGATACCAGAGATCAAGTGTGGTAGTTTGGTGGTGACAGAGCTTCACACATGGAAGGATGATATTGGTAGTCTCTCTAAGTTGAATCAGATTCCCAAAGATTCTTTCATGATTTTTTTAAAACAAAAGTAAAATCTGAAATGTCCAAGCACAGGCCAATGCAACTAATACTGCAAAACTAAATCTTATTAGTTCAGTTTTGCACAAATCTCAGTCACTAAAAATGGATGTAGGGTATAAATTTCTTAAACTCTGTTGCTAAGAATGAACACATCGTAGTTTAATCACGTAATATTTAGGAGAATTTTAACTCTTACTTGGATGGGAAAGGTGCATAAAGAAAATGTAAATCAGAGTTGATGTCCTCATGTTTTCAAATCTTTGTCTAGAAAGTTGTTCATGTGTGTATATGCAATTACATATGTATATAAGTAATTAAATTAATTCAAAATTAAGTCAAAGAATGAGTCAATACAGGACAAGAGTAGGACAAGGCTGATAAGATCATATGGATGTTTTTATAATTTCATTCTCTCAATTTCCATCCTGAATGTGAGTTTAACTTCCTTAGATGGAAGCAGGCTCAGTCATCTGGCTGTTTAAGGCACTAGACAGCTCCTGGTGGCTGTCTCTCTACGGTCATCTAGATCCTGCCCACAGACCTGCCCGCAGACACCAGGCCTCACACGGACCCTCAGATGCACTGCCTTGCCTAAATCTGCCAGCTAAACTCCCTGCTGGAAGTTCCATGATTTACATCATAGACTGTTGTAAAAGCCCCTTTTCCAATGGTCCTGTGAGGCTTCTGACCTCTGTCTCTCTGGAACCTGTTAGTAATAGTTTAAAGTGACTCATTTTTTTGTTGAATTCTCTCACCTGACCAATATACACTTAATTATGGCTTGGTTCTAGGTCAGGACTGATAGAGAAACTATCTTGGTAGAAATGTACCAGGCACAGATGAGCTTCGACCCACAGGCTATCTGCCAGTGTCATCTAGGACAACTGGTCGTGGGTGGGACGTTTGAGCTTTGTGCTTTCTGCTAGGATGAGGAAGGATTCATGAAAAGCATATTGGACAGCATCTCCCCAGAATCCCAGCACAGCAGAGCTAGAGTCACTCCCTTGAAAAAGATCTAAAGACCAAATTAAAGGAAAACAGCATCCGTTATCCTGGAATTGTGAATAGTCTAGTTACGTACATCAAAGATCCTCTTAAAAATATGTTGACTAAGGAATTAGTCAATATTCTTATAACCATACAAACATGATGGGATGTTGGATGTTAATTGTGGTACTAAAAGTAAATAATTACATAAATACATAAAAGAACTGAAAGCCTCAATGATTGGCTAGTGTTGAGAATGGTCCAAATATGAAAGGGTTATAGTTAATTCAGCGATGTGTGTCTCACCACCATCACACTAACCCTCCTGTACCATCCTTTCTACCAGCTGTTTTGCACTTTATTGTGTATATTACATAAGTTGTTTAGACATTTGTCTATAAATAAAGACCTAGGCTGTTTATTCTTTGAGTGAGGAGTGCAAAGGAGACGAAAGGTGGTACCCAAGTTCTACCCTTGAAGTAAGATGTTGGACCTGTGGTATCTGCTCTCTGACCCTTGTTTAGAAGTGATCACATCCAAGAGAGTCAGCATGAACTGAATTAAGGTGATAATATTTGTGACTCAAGGCTCATTTGAAAAAGTGCTAGGCTATGACAAAGGAAAAGAGTGGATTCTAGCCTTGTCCAGTTGAGGGTAGTATAGAGATGGGCATGTTCTGTAATTCCCTACATCAAATATGGTAGTCTTTAACTACATGGGGCTTTGAATGCTTGAAATTCAAAGCATTTTGAATTTTGTATTTTAAATATAAATAGTCCCACATGACTGGTAAATTTCTCATTAGTTGTATTGGGAAGGAGGGTCATGCGAGTTTTACAAATATTAAAGATGAATAAATAAACACATATTTTAGTTACAAGAATATTACTTATAGGCTAATGATGGGTGTGTACTATAAAGTAAGTATTATGATTAAAATAGTTCTCTTCAACTGAGGTTCATTGGTAAAATTATCTTTGGTTCATAAAAAAATACTAGAATCTAGAATTGTATTCATTTCTTTTATTAGCTATTCAACATTACCTTGACTGTACATTGCACAGTTTGGGTGAACATGTCTCTGTTACTGAAGAATTGGGAATCAGAAAGGTATTGTCAAAGTTGTCACCGGTGTGTTGAATCGCGTTTTTGTGTGTGTTCTTTATACTATTAAATGACTTAATGATTAATCATTTTAAATTTAATTTGTCATTGCAGTAATACATGGTGTACAACTGAACCCCATGTTATAAGTCTGTCTCATCTTTTATGGGAAGAAATAAGATCATTATCAACCTAATCTATATATTACTGGTTTTCATGGTTTTGTTGGTAGATAGTTGGTAGTTTCATTGATGTTTTTTTTTAATAAGAAGTTTAAAAAGTGAATAGATCACAAATATAGAAGAGAGGGAAATGTATGTTAGTAACTCATGTTACATAACAAATAGCCCACGGTCTCAGTGGCCTGTGCAGTAACAATGCATTTCTCACTAGTCAGTGAGTGATGCTTGGGGCTAGAGTTTGGGTTCTTGCTTGTCTAGCTTGTCTTTATACTCTGAGGACTTGCTGTGACTGGGCCATACTTTGGCCAAGCTTCCCAGGATGAGTCTCACCCAGTCCACTGGACAACATAGGTTAAGTGTCAAGGCAAACCATCACAAGATACTGAGAAGGCAGGGAGGAGTATTCTTTTCATGGAGGGAGAAGGAATATTTTCTGGCAAATACACAACCTGCCACACCTCCTCAAACTGTTGACGAATATTGACTTTGGACTCAAGTACAGCCTTTGATTCTGTACGAGATCCAGCAGCTCATGAAGCCAGCGTTGTGTGTGTAAGCCCAGCATGACATAGCTCACCCGGGTCTGACTTGACTCCTTGTTTATTCAGAGTCTATAATTCAAGGCCTGAATGATTTAGCCTGTACATGGTAGACAGTCCACAAGCGCAAGGTCTCTGTCACATCTACTGGGACAGAGAAAGAATGGGAAAGCCAGGGCAGATGCTGCTGACTCCATTTCAACTCTGAGATCCCACTAGGAGAGGTTGCAGGGTCTCCCCATCATGTCTGTCACCAGGAAAGTGGGGAGGTGGGTTAAAAGGAAAGGAGAAAGGACAGGCAGAAGTGTGGGGTTGTTATCTTTCTTCTCTTTCCCTTCTCTCTCCCTTCCTTCCTCCCTCTGTCTCCTCTCTCTCTCTTTCCCCCTCTCCCTCTCTTTCCTTCTTTCTTCTTTATTGAGACAGGGTCTCTTCCTTCTACCATCTTGTAGACAAAGGACCAATAGGAATAAGTAGCTGATAAAGTCTCTAGCCTGGCAACGACCCTGGTTCCAGACGCCGAGTGAGGGCGTGCTGGAGAGCAGTGTGATGTGTTTAGTGCACAGCGTAAGATGTCTGCTTGCTTCCCTCCATGGGAAGCGACTAGGAGCACATGATCCTAGACTTTTTATGGTTCGGTGATATTGATTATATTATTATGTTGTAAGTGAATCAATGAAAAAATTGTTAAGCAGATTGAATAGCTGTATAAACATGTAAATGAATGAAGAAAGGACATCCCAGCATGGACTGACACTGTAGTGAAACCAGTCCCATTGTTGATCAGCCTCATAGTACAGGAGTCCTTTAACATGCCTGCACATACAGTGGTTTGAGGTCACGCTTGTGTTTTTAAAAAGGGAAAGATTTTACATAATAAGAAGATGGAACAGCCATTTAAGTGATTGTCAGACATTAAGGTTTTTCATGAGTCCAACAAAGATACAATTGATTATCTGTTTGTCTGGGACTGATGGACAGACCTTAACTTAATCCTAAATTTTTAGACAGTTTCTACAAATTATGTGGAAATAGAAAGATACAATTCCAGGGCAGTGAGGAGGTGAAGACATCATTGTCTTGTGCTTCTGTTGATCTTAAGTCTGGATCTAATCTTAGTGACTCTGTACGTATAAAAACAAACACACGAGTGTGCACACATGCACACACAGCCTTGAGGTAGTTCCTATTCTTCAGGGGGAACAGATTTTTCACTTCTTGTTACATTATATAAATTATTAGGGGGTTAATAAACAGAATGAGGGCATTCTTGGGCTCATCGTGTACCTGTGATGGAAACTGTGCTGTTCACAGATCTGCACATGAAAGCTGAGTTCTGGGATGAAGATCTCAGCCGGCTCTGCTTCTTGGATTTTCTGAAAGTTGCTTTTTACTCCACAGATTCAACAAAGTTCATCTGATTTGTTCCAGTGGAGATTTTTCCAGTGTTGAGGTTTGTGGCTGGGTCAAGAGAAAGGGGCTTATGTAAGCAGAGGGTTTGGGTTCTGGTCTGGAGGTATGCTGTCCAGGAGTCACATCAAAGGGTTGACTGTCTACAGTCATGAACTCCAGGAGTACCAAAATTATTCATGCATGGTGGCTCACTACCATCATTCCAGCACTTGGTAGACTGAGGCAGGGGAACTGCTGTGAGTTTGAGTCATTCTGGACTACATAATAAGATCTTGTCTTACAAATACCCCAAGCCCCAATCAAATAGCCCTCCAAAAGAAAACAAAGCAAAAATGAATATGGTGCCTGGGGATGTGAAGGTGTTTTAGTCAGTGGATGATAAGGTGTAATGCTGGCCAGCTAGGATCAGCCTTCTGGAGATGTTTACATACCTGAAAACATTGAGAACACACTTAATGCATGCAAATTTTATCTTTCAATAAAAAAAAGCAAAATAAAATAAAAATGCCAAGTATCAATGTTTCTGGAGCCTATAATGAACCCTAGAGTAAGATTAAATGGTTTGAATCTTGGAGAGTGTGGCACTCATTTCCTAGTCCCCTAAAATCCTGTTCTATTTTGTGTCATATTTGCAGGAAGATTTTCCAGGTTTTCACACATTGCTTGGGGACCCCAGGTGACTCCGTCAGGGCTTTAGCTGGAGTCCAAGGTGGGACAGCTGAATGAATTACAGGCAGCAGAAACACGGGATGGGTAGGAAGTGCTGTGATTGATTAATCTGTATGTTCAAGTCTTAGGTTCAGTTAAGGAGAGTGCTTATTTACCTGCTCTGTGGACCTGTGCCTGAAAGATTTTCTTCTCAGATTTTGTGATTCACAGGCACTAACATTTTTAATCGGTTAAACCTGTGAATGAAATAATCAATAAATTACGCAGAAACAATCAGTACCATACAAGTAAATAAACAGGGAAACACATTGAGTGCGGGTCAGTAATGAGTTGTTCTGGGGCCTATGAATCAATACTTTTGATTAAACCCTAAACTGAAGTCCATTAGAAAGACGCGAAGTTGACAAGTCTAGGGCAGTGGAGTTTCTGATAGAGATTCAGGTCTGCATGGAATCTGCTCTTGGGCTTCACTGGGGCCTGCATAAGGATTGTGTTGGCATAAATGGATAAATAATGTGAGTTTGGGTAGAGACCGTTCGTGTGGACCGTTTTGAAGAATGCATGACCAACAGGTGGTATTAGTAATTTGTTAAGTGCAAGCTCTCACACGCACAGGGAGAGACTGCTGCACCACCTTTGGGACACAGAGGACCTCTAGCCACACATACACGCACAAGTGCATTCAGGACCTGTTAGCACTCAGATGTGCTCGGGGATAGCTAGCACATAGTAGGTGTACTGAGCAGAAGGGAAAAATGACATAAACAAAGATTGCATTGTGTAACAGAAAGGAGAGAGCGCGGGTGATGAAGACAGTGCAACGCTTAGTGTCTGTCCACGGAGTGTTGTTTGGGGGCAATAGACAGTGACAAGTGCCCTCAGTATTTCTGTGGGTAGTGCGTGTGTGGCCAGTTGCTGATGCTGTTACTGTTCGAGAATTTGATCCGTAGGTTCTCAGGTATTTACATGGGTTTAAAATGTTGGTTTGATCTGATCATGTCTTTTGAAAAATATTTTATTTATTTTCATTGAGTGTGTATGAGTGTATCGCCTGCATGTGTGAGTGAAGCCAGAAGAGAATATTGGATTCCCTAGAACTGGAGTTACATACCATTGTCAGCCACCGTTTGAGGTGCTGGGACTGAAGCCAGGTCTTCTGCAAGAACAGCCAGTGCTCTTCACTGCCGAGCCACTTCTCCAGCTCCTAAGGTCTTTAATAGAAGATGCTTAAATCATTTTTAAATTTTATTTATTATTTTTGTTTTATGGGCATGAGAGTATTGCCTGCATGTGTTTAAGTGCACCTATGTCCTACAATGCCTGAGGATGTCAGAAGAGGGCATCAGATGCCCTGGCACTGGAGTTACAGATGGTTGTTAGCTGCCATATGGGTGCTGGGAGCTGAACCCGGGACCTCTGCAGTAGCAGGCAGTGTTCGTAACTGCTGAGCCATGTCTCCAGTTATATCTTCTATCAGTACGGTTATATCTTGTGATTACTTCAAGATGGGAAACAATGGATAGCAAGTGGCATGTTCTGTCTGTTTCTTACTGATATCTATATGGAATAGGACCTAAGTTCTGACTGGAGTTATGTCTATGGCGATAGCTCGTGTTCTATAAGTATTTTGGGTCTGGGTTTGCGGTAGGACCACGGTTTTTTGTTTTTGTTTTTTTAAGTATATATCCTTAGAGTTTAATTTAAAAACCAAATATTATTCGGTTGATTATGTTTATGCATATGTGTGGCAAGTATTTGTAGTTCTTAGCCCTTGTATTGGTTTTCTCGGCTGCTGACATTGTTCTAAGAGAAGGAAGGGATGTGTTCTTATTTAGACCAGTCGCTGAAAGGAAGGGCCAAGAAGGAACATGTATCACAACATGCCACACTCGAACGCTACCCACACAGTGGAACCTGGAACATGTATCGCAACATGCCACACTCGAACGCTACCCACACAGTGGAACCTGGAACATGTATCGCAACATGCCACACTCGAACGCTACCCACACAGTGGAACCTGGAACATGTATCGCAACATGCCACACTCGAACGCTACCCACACAGTGGAACCTGGAACATGTATCACAACATGCCACACTCGAACGCTACCCACACAGTGGAACCTCTCATTTGGTCAAGTAGACATGGATATGTGCGTGGAGAAATTCTTTATAAAGATAGGGAATGAACTCATTCTCTGCACAATTATGCTTATGAATAAATGAGTCACTCGTCATGCAAATCAGAAAAATGTGTGTGTTGTAGTGATTACAGTTGATGAAACAGAGTCTCATCTAACCAGTTGCACACCAGTGAAGTTCACTTAAATCGCCTGATCAACGGGCTGTGAGATGAATGGATGGGGCATACATAGAAAGAGTCATTGCTGGACATGGCTCTATTTTTTCATCTTAGTATTCATTATACTATTTAGAGATGTCAGTAACAAGGGAAAATATCCTTTGCCAATGAGGAAATTATAAAGTGACCCAAGTTTGACTAATCTTATAACCAAAGACAAACATCTGTACTCCAGAAGGACAAATGGCCCATATTTCCTTTCATATTTGGAATCTAAAAAACCCTGTGAAAATGGAAAGAGGTGTAGTAGGGACTAGGAAGGATCAGCAGTTGTGGCAGGGTGGGGGGGGGATGAGTGTGGTGATGAGGGTTTAACTATGGTTAAAGTGCCTTACATACATGTAGGAAAATGCCCTCTGAAAGCCACTATTTTCTGAAATTAGTATGCACTAATACCATCTAACTAGGCTCTTTCTTTATTTTGAAAGTTTGTGTCTGGCTTCACCCCAGCTGATTTAATCACCATTGTATACAAAAGGTCTTGGCTTTTACCTCTGTGGGTAAGGAGAGAAGAAATTTATACAAGTAATAGCTTGAGTTTAATGTTCTTGGGTTGGGAGGTTGACCGATGGGCTTTGCTTACATTTTTCCCAAGTAATAAATGGATGTATTCATAAATAAAACCAACAACACTGCTCTGAGCATAGACATGTGGTCAGACTGAGGAATGATGATGAATCTGATTTAGTGTGGCTGAAATCAAATAAAAAGAATAACTGGTGTTTCATTCATTTTCAGGATTGCTTAGTATTCTATCCTGTGTTTGCCCTGTGATTCAGGTAAGCACTTCTCATTGGTAGCATTTAGGCTATTAATTTCTAGAGGAAGATGAACAAAATTATCTATCTGTTCCTTATAGTTGTGTAATAAGACTATAGCTCTTTAATTATTCATTACACCATCTTTTGTTTTGAGACAGGGTCTCCCTGTAGCTTCAGCAGGCCTGGAACTCACTATCTATGTAGACCAGACTGGCCTCGATCTTACGGAGATCCCTTTGCTTCTGCCTGCGAAGTGCTGGGATTGAAGGCATGCATCACTAATCCCAGTTAGACTTTTGATTTAATTAACTTGTCATACTATATCAGTGCATCAATGAAAACAGGAATAGGCAAGGTACAAGGAAAGGAAGGAAAGAGATCAAGGACAAGGCAGGAAGTTTTCTGAGATGTACACGTAGAAGACCTTGTGTTAAACTGTAGCAGAGGTGTAGCAGCAGGGAGAGCCCCTCCTTATCTCCTCTAGGGAGATGTACGGATTGCAAAAGTTAAGCATAGTCAATACCCTTGGTCTCAGTTCTTCCTATCTGTGACTTGTTTTATAATGGAACGGTTGCAAGAAAGACCAAGGATGTGTGATCTGATGATGACTGAGTTTGCAAGTCTGCTATGAAACAAGAATTAGCATTCATGGAGGTTATTTTCTGAAACAAGACAGTCCCATGGTACAGATCAAGACTCTTTGACTTTTCTGTAAAGGACATCCTTCTGTGCCGTGAACCATAGTGTTACTGTTTGAATTGATACTGGGTAGCTGGCCGAAAATTTTATTTGAACAGGAAACAAATTGTTTATATGAAAAAGATTATTTGTTTAATTGCCTAATTGACGGAAGGCCAAACATAGATGACTTTTGTGCAAATGATAGCAGTATTATCAATCCAGTTTTGTCCCCTGAAAATATTTTCTTTAAAAAGGACCTGACCAATTATCTGTGGTCACTGAGACTTGATGGATGTTTCTGTCTTTTGTTCACTGTGATAGGTGAAGAGTGAATGAAGGAATGAATTCACATCCCAGTTGATCATCTAAAGAGTTGCAAACACTGGGCCAGTTAGGAGCAAGTCTCATGAGACAAAATATTAATTAAAAATATTATTATTATTGTGGGTGTGTATGCGTGTGTGTATGCATGTGTGTGTGTGTGTGTGTGTGTGTGTGTGTGATTTTTGTGGCAGAGGGCACGTATGGAGGTCAGGGGACAGCTTCCAGGAGTTAGCCTTCTCCCTCCACTGTGATATACGGGGATTAAACTTGGGTCCTGAGGGTTCTTCAGGTGTTTTAACCCACCAAGCCATCTTACCAGCCCAGCGAGATGATGAATTTAGACTTAGTAGTGATTATTAAAACCCCTCCATCGTTAATAGACTCGAATTGTGTTGAATTGTATTAACCATAAACTTTAGTTTATTCCTGCTCCTGGTCTTTCATTACATCCTTTTATTTATATGTTGGCTCTTTATTCCTTTGACATAATTTACTCTTAAGCAGGCCACCTATGCCAAGGATATGAAATGTGGCTCTTCTCTACGGATCTCTCCAAGCTCCTTAACTACTCAGGTGAAACCTAACAACTCCATCTTTACTAAATAATTACGTCTGTGAAGCCAAGCACACACTTTGTGAAGAATGGAGCCGGGCAGGCTTAACTCCTTGAATGGGCTGAGTCAGAAGGGATTGGATCACTCATGAGCTGTCATTGCTTTTATATTCACATTATCGACTCAAAAATAATACTAATTCTTACATACTGACTTAGGTACTCTTTAAATTTTAAAATAAGGGAAACTTAACTCAATTGCCCACTGCAAGAGAAATAAATGAACCCTAATCCCTAACCCAAGACACCCTAACCTCTTATATTTTTCAAAGGACCTGCCTGTGTATTGTAGAAGGTTTATTGTGAAACAGCACCCAAGAGTCACCCTAATGCAGTTAGCTGACTCACTTACAATCTTTACTGGTATAGACACCTTCTTTATCCCTAAATCACATCAAAGGAACCAATCAATGGTCAAGATGAAAGGATGCATGTGT